>CM051026.1:15337626-16702626 GCA_027627225.1 Congeria kusceri | reverse complement strand
TCACTATTTTGACGTCATGGCGTTGTGATTCCCGCTATATTTTCCAATTAAACCCAATTACATAGCAATTAAAGTGTAAACAAATATACGGTGGAAAAAAAGAATGGAATAAAAAAGAATGTGTTGATTTAGGTGTTAGACCGTTTTTTATTTCACTCGTGATCATAGAAAATAGCAACAGTAATAGTGTCTAGTGGGTTGTTATACATGAATACATGAATATCTAGTGTTCTAAAACGGCACATCCGTCTGTTGAAATCCTTGAAGTTAAATAAGTAATTATATACTCATTATAGTAACGAAAGGGGGACAATGGTGAATATGGCGACGATACACCTATTAATATTCCCCCCCGGCGGGCTGACCAAGGGGAACTTGACTAATTTTGGGGGGGTCTACTTCCCCTCCCTAGGGCGAAGAATTTTTGTCTAATTCCTGACAGTCGGAGAGGCTTGAAGTATCAAATTTCCCTGGTGGGCGCCCAATATTACCGGGATCTAAAATCCGACCAATGTCCATTTCCCGGGACCCGGAATCATTCGGCGTGTTAAATTCCCGCCTATCGGAAATCGTATTCAGTCTAAAGTCCCGTATATGCACGCCGCTCCCTCCTGGGCTAAACTATTGATAGGTGCAGGATGATGATGCTGATGATTATTATTATTATGATGATGATGATGATAACAGATGGTGGTTCATTTGTGATTAGTATCATCCTTATCTTTTTCCTCCACCTCCTCCCCATCATCATCACCATCATCATCATCATCATCATGGTGATGATGATAATGATGATGCGGAAGATTATAACGAAAATTATGGCGAAGATGATGATGACGATGACGGGGAGGAGGTGGAGGAAGAAGATAAGGATGATAATAATCACAAATGAAGTTAGATTGACCATATTTCTATTTTTCAGAAGATTTTTCAGAAGAAAGAAAAATTGTAACATGATACTCGCTAATTTTTCATTAGACAAAGAACAAAATTATCGTTGTTTAACAACGCAAAAAGAACTTCTGATTCTTAGCGGAGCGTAGTAAAAAGTAGTTCAATTACAATTGCAAACATATATGTCAACCCATGTTAGAATCCAAATAATTTTCGCTACTACCGTACAGAATCAATAAATAAATAACTTTGTGTCGTTCTGATGCGTGGCTATTAAGCAACTCGGGCTAACGCCCTTGTGGTTTAATTCTTACGCATCAGAACTCCAAATCGTTGTTTATTGGCCGATAAACAACGATACATCGAAAATAGTTTCTTAATTTAATTAAATTTTATTTCACAAAAAACAAGTGAAATTACATTGTTTACGGCAAACACACCAGTAGATATCCTTAATTATTAGGAGATATTTAATAAGTATATTAATTATTGATGTAATACTTAATAAACATCATAGGCGGGTTCCAACGTTCGATTTTTCAACCTCAAACTATTTTAAAAACATACGCATTTTTGTTGTCAATGACGTGTTCGACAATTGAATAATTGCAAAAACCAAACCCATTCTTTGGTATTAATTGGTTTACTTTTTTATATCTATCCCAACACGCAAATGAGACCAAAATCAGTTTGTTGGTAGCCTTTTTCAGTTCCTGAATAGTTCCTCCCGCTCTAACTAAAAATCCTGCATCCGCGTCTGAACATAAAATAAATGAATATTAACTACATATTTGTAACGATAAAAGAAATGAATATTAACTACATAAATCCATAAGTTATATTTTGTGTAACTTTTTATGAAATACATTTCTTGTTATTGTGAAGAAATATGCGGAACTATGTTGAACTATTAGTTGAAACAGAGCACTGCTAATTAGATCTAAAAAATAAATAAACATAAAAGAAATGAACATTAACCACATATTTGAAACGATAAATCCACAAGTTATCTTTTATGTAACCTTTTATACATTACTTTTTGTCAGTTCGAAGAAATAGGCTAAAAATATTTTGAACTGTTGGTTGAAACAGAGCAACGCTTATTATATGTAATAATAAACAGATACAAATGAAATGAACATTAAAGTTCTGCATATTTTGTAACAATGATTCCATAATGTTTAATGTAAACTTTTATAAATTACTTTTTGTTTATTTGAAGAAAAATGCGCAAATATTTTGAACTATTGGTACAAGTATGAACGAAAGAATGCCGAGTTCGTATTTCACATTGGTACACGCGCCTCTAAGTCTCGACTGCCCACGTGACTTCATTTCGCCCAATCAAAATCCTTCACCGGCGACCTGCATTGGCGAGTCCATTTTTATCGAGGGTGCGATAAATATAAGTGAACAGTTATTATCGCGCGATAAACTCTGATATTTGACACGCTTACGCGCTCAGAGGTGATCAAAGTAAATTGAAATTAGGTTTAATGTAACTGTGAACGAGTTGATAGCTTTACAATGACGAGAAAAGGAATGCGGAGCGAAAATTAATAACTTATTTACAACTAAGAGGTATGTATGACCTACCCATGAATTTCTCATCACGTAATATCGTCTGCTAGCTCATACGAATCTATTGGCAAAACATGCTGTGGAAATTAAAACTACGGAAAAAATAGTTAAACACGTTGAAAAGTGCTGGATTTATTATTCTTCTGTGGATATTTTTCATTCTTCAAGTGTCGTGTGGTTTCAAATCGGACGTTTTGGAAATTGCCTTTGATGTAAGCCGCCTTGATTATTTGCTACCTAAATTTTTTAACGTTCTACAAATTAAGTCGGTTCAACATGATGATACATAGCGAATTTAGGTCATCGCTTAGACTTTTTGACGCCAAACTGCATATGACGTGACGTTTTGCATAATATAACATAACTTCATGTAGCAGAAGTAACCATAATTGTTAATAAAAGAGTCTCGATTCGAAAAGCAGTCTTTAAAACGCATTTCGCGTTAATTTAGCCATTCTAAACTGACGTATGCTTTTAACTCACCTGAGTTATTCACTTGGTAAGGTCACACTGCATTCAACACAGGTTAAATGTTGAATGAAATACCTGTGTATTTGTGCACACAGGAGTTATTTTAATGTTACTTTTAATATTAATTTAAGCCATCAGCCAAATTAAGTGAGTTAATTGTTAATATTCGATTTGCTTAAGTATTGAAAGTGAGTATTGATAATTGAAAGATAATTCACTTTACAAGTTAGAGTACCTACTAAGGTAAATATACATTGACTAAAGACCTATTTTTTTTTTTTTTTGCATGATTAATTTATTTATAGGATTGGGTTGCCGAATAAGTTTTTAATTAAAGGGACTTGTTCACAGATTTTTTGCATTTTTTGAAGTATGCCTTTAAATATATATTAATTTGATAGATTTAAGCATCGGAACTAAAGAGCTCAAGTATAATAACATATTTGACCCAGGAAACAGTCTCGAAAGTGTCTCAAGCTAAGATAAATAAGTTTAAACTACAAACAATGTGGATATGTGCATGTATTAATTATTGTCATAATTTGAAATATTATTTTGAACATTTCAGACTAATGCAGCATGAGGTAATTGGAAAATAATTGTGAATTATACTTGGATTATACTGGTAATTGGATCGCTTGAAGCTATCAAAGCCACAACCCAGAAAAATGACGTGGCATCGAAGTCCGGCAGAGGTATGATAAATATCCAATCGTGTTTCACGACCACTGAATGTTATGCTGTATGTTTAAGCCTACCAGAACGTCGCACGTCAGACACTTGTGGAAAGCTCGCGTAAAAAATGAAACCCGGCTTCCGCAAGAAACCTCGGAAGAACACGAGTTTAAGTCTGCAATTCACTCATTGTTGAAACACTTAAAGGAGAAACAACTAGAGACGTTAGCGCAGAGTGTCGAAATGCGTGGCCGGGAGGACACGGATTGTATTTATCTACCTCAAAATACAATGGAAATCGGGAAAAAGTCGTGTACGCCGCTGTTGTTGTGTTGTCAAATGTGGAGATGGGAAAATCTGAGTAGTTTGAGTGAGTTGAAACGGCTGCCGTGTTGTAAAGGGTCCGAGCAGCCAGACTATGAGTGCTGTAACCCGTATCACTGGAGTCTGCGCACACAACCAGGTATAAATCTAGATTGCCAAAGGAATTATGCTAGAAATAAAGACATCAATGAGTAAAGAAGTCGGAGAGGGGGATTCCTGTAGATAGTCTTGTACATTGAATGTAATCATGTTTACCGAAGCTCATATTTTTATATTTATATATATTTTATAATATATTTCATATTGGCCATTCTCTTTATCATATCTCGACAGTGTATGATGCTCAACTTGTCTCTTTTGTATATAACAGACAATCCAACAGATATCATATTATACGGTAAAGAAGGGTCGAAATAATCAGCGTTTTTCCTTACTACAACGGTACCAGTCAAATGGAGAAAATTACCCTTCTCGAAATGTGTATTAAATACGCATTTAATGCGTATTAAATGCTGAGGTATTGGCACCATATTTTTTCTGCGTTTAATACACGTTTTATACATTTTAAAATGCAGAAAAAATACACTTATTAAAGAAAAAAAGTGTATTTTTTCTATAATTTCCCTGCATTAACACACTTGAGTGCATTTAAAGTGTATTGTTCTCCATGAAAAATGCACTTTTTCTTCACAAAATACACTTGAATTCATTTAAAGTGTATTTTAAGTGTTTTCTAGTACACTTGTAAACTTTTTCATAAAAAATGCAGAAAAAGTACAAAAACAATACACTTCAGTGGTTTTTTGCCTTTGGGGGAAAGGTGGCAAGGCCCTTCAGATGGGGAATTTTACGGAAAAAAGATAATTGTTTTGGTGGAAAAGCATTATTACATTTTTATATTTTACTTTTTTATAATACATTAATCATTTGTTTTGCTACAAACGATAACTTAGATTATGCATAAACTTGATTTGATAAAAACAATTGTTGGGATTGTTTACAAAAATGCCTCTATCTTAGTCAATTTTGGTCAGATTTTGGTCAAGTTTTTTTCAAAATAAAGCTTACATTCTAAGGGGACTTTTAAGGTAAATATAGGGGAAAAATATATACTATTTAAGCAGAGGAATGGGGCCGAATTTCGGCCCCTAATTGGCCCTAAAAAAAAACACTTACTGATATTGATAGGTACATGTATGTCTGAAAGCAGCGGTACTTTTTGAGGTAGGGCCTGTTCCTAAACTCATATTTATATCATGTCGATCTTTCTCTTTTCTATACCCTGTTGATTTATTGTCTGTTAAATAGTACAAAAGAGAAAAGTAGGGCCTCATTTGCATAGGTATATGAATATATATTACATACCATATTATGGTAATTCTTTTTCTTGCCTTGTTTTTATGTCGTTTTGACCCTTCTCTTTAAAGGGACTATGTCATCGAAAAAGTGGCTTCCTATTGCACTATAAATTATTGTTTATGTTAGTAATGCGCTATACTAAGACATGTGCATCAAATAAATAAATATTAATGTACAAAATAAGATACTTGATAAAAATTAATAAAAATTAATTAGCAAAAAAAGTCTGGAAAAAAACTGGGTATCGAACTCACGACTTAGGATCTATCATGCTAGGTAAGGAATCGTGTGTAAACAATGGTTATATAAAATGTTCCTAATTCTGACGTCAACATGTAAACAGGAAAAGGGCCAAACAAACAAGACCCATATTATGTTACCTGAAAGATTTTTATCTCATAATGCATAAACTCTATTCACATTATGTATATACCATGTTTTAACCGTTATCATATGCTGGTATTAATATATAAATTACAGATTTTTGAAAGAAATTACCCCCTTGGAGCCCTTTTCGATGACATATCGAAAAAGTGGCTTCCTATTGCGCTATAAATTATATTGTTTGATAGAAATGCACTTTACTAATGCATGTGCATTAAATAAATAATAAATAACATAATACACAATAAGATGTTTAAGAAAACAAATTAGCAAAAAAGTCTGAAAAATAAAAACCCAAGCGGGTATTGAACTCACGACTTAGGAGCCATTAGAAAAAATGACAGTAGACAGCGCTTTAACCAACTGCGCTTTCATGCTTGGTAAGGAGTCGTGTGTTTACTATGGTTATACCAAATGCTCACAATTCTGATGTCAAAATGCAAACAGGAAAAGGGCCAAACAAACACAACCCATATTATAAATTGATTTTTATCTCAGAATGCGTACATTCTTTTCCCGTTATTATAGGCTAGTTTTAATATCTAAATTTCAGAATAAAAAAAAAGAAATTGTCCCCTTGAGGCCCTTTTCGATGACAAAGTACAAAATAAACAAGTAGGGCCTGACATGTATATAAACCTTTAAAGTAATCTTTTTCTAAACTCGTAAATTCTATTGTTTTGTCCTTTCTTTACCATAGCTGGTTGTTAGTGTT
This sequence comes from Congeria kusceri, assembly GCA_027627225.1. NCBI lineage: Eukaryota > Metazoa > Mollusca > Bivalvia > Myida > Dreissenidae > Congeria > Congeria kusceri. Next base: position 16,696,223 of record CM051026.1, on the reverse strand, counting down.
GAATGTTTATCCAGTGTTTCCTAGCTTGAAATTTCAGGGGGTCACAATGAATATTTCAGGAGTCAAATGACAACATGCTGAAGTCACAGGAATTTTGTTTCTGAACATATATTAAATGCTTTGAAAATGGTATCTCTTGTTGATAAAGGGTTAGAACTTTGCAACAAACCACCATGAATCAAATAAAATAAATATTATTATCTAATGCTTTTGAAGCTGGCAAAAATGAAAATAGTTGCATCAGTATGATGCAAGGCAGATTATTTGCTTGAGTCAAAAAATGGGTAAACTGCATTTTGCTTGCATCAAAAGCAGGGTTGTCATTATTAACCGATTGCCGATCAAATTCATCGTTTCAAATCATGAGAAAATCATGTTTTTTTTTTTCTTTCAGGAATTAAAATATTGCAATAGGTAATATCACAAGGGGGCCCTCTAGACCTCTAGCCAAATCACAAGGGGGCCCTCTAGACCTCTAGCCAAATCACAAGGGGGCCCTCTAGACCTCTAGCCAAATCAATAGGTAATATCACAAGGGGGCCCTCTAGACCTCTAGCCAAATCACAAGGGGGCCCTCTAGACCTCTAGCCAAATCACAAGGGGGCCCTCTAGACCTCTAGCCAAATCACAAGGGGGCCCTCTAGACCTCTAGCCAAATCAATAGGTAATATCACAAGGGGGCCCTCTAGACCTCTAGCCAAATCAATAGGTAATATCACAAGGGGGCCCTCTAGACCTCTAGCCAAATCAATAGGTAATATCACAAGGGGGCCCTCTAGACCTCTAGCCAAATCAATAGGTAATATCACAAGGGGGCCCTCTAGACCTCTAGCCAAATCAATAGGTAATATCACAAGGGGGCCCTCTAGACCTCTAGCCAAATCGCTTAGATTTAGATAAAAATCCCTTACTTCAGTTGATAATGACTTAAACCATTCAAAAGCAGGATTCTGCATGAACTGAATTCCATGCATGCATATGTAAGTTATGTTGCAAAACTTGTAATCATATCGTTAGTTCCTTCTTTACGATGTCAGGTTTGTTGTCTGTTAAATACAAAAGAGAAAATTAGGGCTCCAGATAAGGTTTGAGTTTAAAGGGTATTTTACCGCCTGATTCTTTGGTTAAAGGGTATTTTACCCCCTGAACGTCAGCTTAAAAGGGTATTTGAAACATTTAAAGGGTATTTTAATTTTTTATACAAGATGAAAAGAGTATTTTATGTGCTTGTTATATAAGAATAAATTAATATTGGCAAATGAAACAAATTGAACGTAGGCAATCAAGTGCATGTCTATCAAAACATATCATTAACTTAGCTAAGCAGTGTAGTCATTTGCCCTGATGATTTCAGTGTTGTTTTTTTCCTTTGGGGGAAAGGTGTTGGGGTCCTTCAGATGGGGAATTTTACGGTAATAGGGGATTTTTGTTAGAAAAGCATTATAAGTAAATTTACATGTTTATATTTTACTTTGTTATAAAACATAAAGTAATCAATTGTTTTGCCACCAATGATAACTTCTTCAGAATGTAAGCTTTATTTTGAAAAAAAAGAGACCAAAATCAGACAAAAATTGACTAAGATAGAGGAGTTTTCGTAAAATAATCCAGCAATTTTTCATCAAACCAAGTTAATCTAAGTTATAATTTGTAGGAAAACAATTCATGAATATTTTATATTAATGTGGAATATAAACATGTAATAATGCTTTTCTAAAAACAAAATCCCCTTTTGCCGTAAAATTCCCCATCTGAAGGGCCCCTCCACCTTACCCCCAAAGGTGAAAAATAACACTGTAGGGAAAAGTAGGCCCACATGTATATGAATGTATATTACATACATTTTTAAAGTAATCTTTTTCTAAACTGCTAATAATATTGTTTTGTCCCTCTTTACCATATCTGGTTTTGATTGTCTCTTCAACACGGAGTCCCAAGTCCGGCATCTATGCAATTCATAGGCTAGCTCATAGGCGCCACTATTATAAACTGCCGGCTATACCTGTACAATATGCCGTAAAGGTGGTGAATTTTCGTGGTGAATTTTTTTTTTTCATTAGATCACAGAGTTTTTCCTTCATGAAAAGTTGAAAACTTGGTACCGTAAAAAGGTACCAATCCCAGTCCAGTTTATCTAACAGTTTTCAGAATTTGAAGCTAAAAGAATAATCCCAAATCTCTGAAGAAATATTATGAAATCCAAAAAGCTGTAGATTTTTTGTGGTGAATTTTTTTCAGTTTTACCAAGTGACTTTTACAGTAAAAAAGACACTACAACTTTGTAAAGATGTATTATTTTAAGTCTGCTACATGTACGATGCATTTTATTGAAAAACCGATCATAATCTTTTATGAAAGCAGCGTAAAGTAATTGTGCATTAGTGACAGTATCATTCTTTGAAATTAAAGTTCAAAAACTACTTGCCATTCGGGCCAATTAAGTTAGAATTTTTACGTGCCCGAAAACTTTTTTTACTAGCCTGAACTTTTTTAAATTAAAAATCTACAACTAACAACAGTTCATCATTTAAACATTTATTATCTAGAAATAACAAGTGAGATACAAGTGTGATATTCGTTTTTCTCTACTTAATTATCCTTTTGCCGGATCCAGTTTTCATATATTGACACAAGTCTCTGAAAAACTTGCTGTTTCTCTACATAATAGGCATTTCTAAATTTGATTGGATTACTTGCCAAGCGAGTGATCTACTAAGAATTTGTTTTGTGCCCTACAATATTTTTACTCACCACGGGCAAGCGGGCGAGTGCTAATTTCGAAGACTGCATAGTATATAATACAGGCTTAGTATGAATGTATGCATGTTGTAAGTTAATAGAACATGTAATGGGGAATAAAAAATGCATTGCGACTTGTCTAAACTTTAAATGGGTCTAGTGTTTAGAAATGGAATAAAAACTTTCTTTAATATTTTATAAAAAATAACAGAATCCTTACAATTTTGTATTTACATGTTCATGTTACTTGAAGTTGAACTATTACAATAAAGTGTTTATTTTAGGGTCAATTTCGGCCCCATTCACCTGCTTAAAAAGAAGATATTTTTCCCCTATACTTACCTTAAAATTTTCCTCAGAATGAAAGCTTATTTTGAAAAAATGATAGACCAAAATCGGACAAAAATTGACTAAGATAGAGGAATGTTCATAAACAATCCAAGCAATATTACATCAAACCAAGTTAGTGCATACTCTAGTTATCATTTATTGCAAAACAATTCATTATTGTTCAATAACAAAGTACGATACAAACATGTAATAACGCTTTTCTAAAAATAAATCCCCCTCTTGCAGTCAAATTCCCCATCTGAAGGGCCATGAAAAAAATCACTGACAATAATTTTGTTAAAAAAATTCAAGGATTATTTGCGGTCAAACATGAAATTTTCACAAAGCAAGTTTTCTACAAGCACAATTTTTCCATATCATCTCAGTTGCAACTACACTGGGCTGTGAACAGCTTTGATAATGTCTCCACAGTGTTATCAAGTAATAAGAGTGGTACACTAAATTAAATCAAGCTCATATCGTCAGTGGGTTTACAGTAGTAAATTAGTCAGCTTGTGTTGATAACATCTCAAACCCCCAGCACATAGGCTCCTTGATAGAGACTCTATGTCTTAGGCCAATGTTGGTTGAATTTTAGTTTCTCAGATTTTTAGAAAAATAAAAAATAAAAATTAGAACAAAACCAATATTGTATTTCAAATATATTAAACCAAAACTTGATGAAAATAGAGACTGTATGTCATAGGCCATTGTTGGTTGAATTTTAGTTTCTAAGACGTTTTGAAAATTAAAAAAATTGAAAAAATAACATTGGAACAAAACCTACATGTATATTGTATTTAAAATATAGTGAACCAAAACTTGATGAAAATAGAGACAGTATGTCATAGGCCATTGTTGGTTGAATTTTAGTTTCTAAGAATTGTTTAGTTTGAAAATTGAAAAATAAAAATTGGAACCAAACCAATATTGTATTTAAAATATAGTGAACCCAATTTATGAAAATAGAGACCTTATATCAGAGGCAAAAGTTTTTAAAGTTTATTTCTCTGAATTTAAAAAAAAATTGAAAAATAAAAATTGGAACAAAACCAATATTGTATTTAAACTATGGTGAACCTAAAATTTATGACAATAGAGGCTGTATGTCTTAAGCCAATGGTGGTTGAATTTTAGTTTCTCATATTTTTGAAAATTGAAACAAATGATAAATAAGAAATGGAACAAAACCAATATTGTAAATATAATTACTTATATATAAAATAAAGTAACGTTTCATAAATGAACTAAAATTGATGAAAATAATTTATTTCTGCTAATGCCATATTCCTTAGGTCCTAATGCAGTTTTTTATTCACCTTTGAGGGAAAGGTGGTGGCGCCCTTCAGATGGGGAATTTTACGGCAAAAGGGGATTTTTTTGTAGAAAAGCATTATTACATGTTTATATTCTACTTTGTTATAAAATATAAATGTATGCATTGTTTTGGTGCAAATAATACCTTTAATTATGCACTTACTTGGTATGATGAAAAATTGCTGAGATTGTTTACTAAAATTCCTCAATCTTAGTTGCATTGATTTATTATTGTGATTGTCCGGTGTTTTGCGAAACAAAATGTGTGCATGATATTCTGATAATATAATTTTATTTCTATTTTATTTCTATTTTATTTCTATTTCATTTCTATTTAATTTCTATTTAATTTCTATTTTATTTCTATTTTATGTCTATTACATTTCTATTTTATTTCTATTTTATTTCTATTTTTTTTCTATTTTATATCCGGTGTCCGACTGGACAGTTTTCCAAAAATTTCAGGGAAACAAACAAATAAAACGTAGTTGTCCCAAGTTCAACTTTGTATGCGTATAATAGAATTATCTATACAACATTATGCAGACACTTTTCTTACATTTTTGTGTGATTTTTTTTCTTGTAGTGATTTAACTTAGTTGACTGTCATTGCAGTTTAGTAATTAGTTGTTATGGTTTATTTAATGTTGCCATTATTTTTTTGTGTGAAATAGTGATTAAAAATTATCTACATATTAAAATCAGGGGCCTTTCCTGTTGTTATGTATTTGGGTGATTTTGTTATCTGCAGCGAATTAATTTAGTTAGGCGTAAAAAAAAATTGCTTGTTTCAGGTTACATGCCCAAAAAAATTAGGGTAGGTAGGTCTGGATTTTTTATTTTTTTATTTTTTTTTATTTGGTAAATGGTCAACTTGAAGATTCTTGAACTGAATAAATATTCAAAACATATCAGTAATATCCTTAAACATTGTTTATAAGTGGATGCTATCAAAAAACAAAACACATATTTATCCAAAACACATTTAATAATGAAAAAGGTAAATAAAACAAAAGTCAATCTGAAACCCAATAAACTGTTCTAGGGTCAGGGCATTTTTTTAGGGTAGGTCGGGTTACCTGAAACAAACATATTTTTGTGTACGCCTTAACTGTCTTTGCTTTGTAAAAATTTTTGAGCATAAATTAATTATCTAAAGGGGCATATTGACGGTATTTCCCATAAGTATTGACCCATATTAAAACATGGTATATTCCTATTTGTTCACGAATATATATTTTTGTTGCAATAAGGTACTGATGGAATCATTATGAGAAAAAAATAAACAATGCCAAAAATTTGATTTCGATACACAGTTCCAGCAGGACGTGACGCAAGCCTACAAAATCGCGCATTCAATGAAAACTTTCAATTTTTTTTTTTTATCAATAGTGTGCGTCTGCATAGCGGTACATGTACTTCATGTACATTTCATTCATATTGATTTACTACTACTACTTATTTTCCCACGCCCGCGAAAAGTGTCACGGTGACTTTTTATAATTATAAAATTAATTATTTTACTGTTTGTTTATAAAAACGAGACCTATGATCGTGCCATTTATAAATACTTCTTAAAATATAATTTTACTTTTGCAAATATACCGTATTAGCTGTCTATATTCCCCTTTAATAAAGCCGTCTATATTCCCCTTTAATAAAGCCGTCTATATTCCTCTTATTAAGCCCATTGGTGAATTTTTTGGATTTTTTTTTTTTTTTTTTTTTTTAATGGAATTTCTTCAGAATCATGATTTTGTATACAGGCCGTTTTTCGAGGTAAAGTGCAGATGGCATGAACAATAACTCTTCCTTGAATATTTATGGAGTTTCTGCCGTATGCTTAATTTTCTTTTGTTTTTTCTCTACGGATTGTTAGTCTACAACCCCAGCTTGTACGTTTACAATGTAATTATTAATTTACATGAATACAAATATTTAAAGAACATCATGGAACTTCATAATTATATTGATAAATGGCTTTTGCAATATGAAGTGCAAAGGTCATGAACAATAACTCTTCCTTAAATATTTATGGAGTTACTGCCCTTTGCTTAATATTCTTCTATTTTTTTCTCTGTAGATTGCAAGTCCATCACGTCAGCTTGGTCAGAGATCGAGATGTCAAAGTTCACAGGTACGAATTGATTTTAGCAATTATTACTGAAACCTTTTAAATCTGATTTTTAAATCAATTGTTTCATTTTCTGTAACTGTTCATTTGTTTTTTGCCCCCCCCCCCCCCAAAAAAAAATTGTGATCTACTCAATTGTCCTACTCTGTATTAGATATGAGAGGCGTCGTGGGAAAACCGGTCTTAATGCATGTGCGTAAAGTGTCGTCCTGGATGAGCCTGTGAAGTCCGCACAGCCTAATCCTGGATGGCACTTTCCGCTTTTGTGGTATTTTCTGTTTCAAGGAAGTCTCTTCTAAACATAAATTCCCTGTAGGCGGAAAGTGCCGTCCTGGATTAGCCTGTGCGGGACGACACTTTACGCACATGCATTAAGACTGGTTTTCTCCCGACGCGTGTCATATATAGGTTTGTATGCAAACTACTAAATGCAAATGCAATATTATGCATACAAGTCGACTGATCATGAACAGGCCGAAATAGCCGATGGAACATAAAATCTGGGGTTTCTATTGTTGGTGCTTCGTAGCCTGCAAAGTAAAAAGTAGGTCTCTCAAAATCGCCCTACAAAAGACCGTTGGCTTCCGCCAACAGTCTCAAAATTGGATAAGTCATTGTCTATTTCGGCAGCTCATCAGGATATCATAGCATCGTGCCCATCTCCAATATCACTTACTTGCGAATTGCTCCACTCCATTGCTCCACTCCATTTCTTACCCATTCCAGACACCAGGGCTTTTTTCACCATTTTGGGAATATGACCTATACCCATGAAAGTGGGAATCTTAGTGTCAATTCACCTAAAACTTGTAAAAATTATTCCCCTCTAACCCTAACCCTACACCCCCCCCCCCAATCCTGTCACCTTATGAAGTTTCTTCGTGATAGTTTTTTCCCTACAAAAAAGAAAACAAATATTGGGTCTGGTCTCCAGCAGTTTCATAAAAAACATCCCAATACCAGCGATTTTTTTCACTGCTTTGAGAATGGGTCCGGCCGATACCCATCAAATTGGGAATTTTGCAACATGAAAACTTTCAATTGGGAACATTTTAAGAAAGAATTAATTTTAATAAACAGCTTAAACTGGTGTTATATTGATTAAATTTGTTATTTAATGGTGTTTATCTATACACATACAAGTAAGTTCATTATTTACAATTTAGAATCACATTTCCTAGGTATTTAGCATTTTGTTACTTCTGATTTGGGAATTTTTTTCTTCCAATTGGGAAAAATAAACCATATTTGGCATTGGGAATGGGTCTGTTTACCGTACCCTGTTATATAACGAAACAAATCACTGCAATGCCCATATTTGCTCAACCATCCATTTTGGCCAATGCCCAACTTCCACCATTTTCATACTAATCACGGTGATGGTGCATAATTAATAACCAGTCTGCATTTGGAGAACCTTTGTTTGGGCTATCACCTGTTATCAGATATAAACGTCGCGGAGTTATCAAGAAAAGCGATAAAATTGATAACATCCGTCATTGACTTATAGAACATTTATCATCGGAAACAATTTCAAGTATTTTAAGTGATCTAAATCATCTTTGCCTGAAAAGGTGATAGAAGAGGCTGATGTTGTACGGCACTTATACTTAGCCTCCTTTTTTCTTTTTTAGAAGGGTCCCGTTACTGGGACCAATTTGAACGGTTTACTATAACAATCGTTCTCGTAAAAGGTTTTTGCATAAATTAAATGGCAACTGAGGTGATAATGTTGTTGATGCTTGAGTAATGATGATAATAGTGATGTCAATAGTGATGATTATAATGATGATTACTATGATGATGATGATGATAATGATGATGATGATAATGATGATAATGGTGGTGGTGATGGTGGTGGTGATGATGATGATGATGATGGTGGTGGTGATGATGGTGGTGATGGTGGTGGTGATGATGATGATGATAATGATGATAATGATGGTGGCGATGATTGGTATTGATGAAGATGAAGATTGGTATTGATGAAGATGATGATAATGATGTTGATGGCGGTGGTGGTGATGATGATTCAGAAAATGATGGTGATGATGATTCAAGAAATGATGATTATGATAAGAATGATTGTTGTGATGATGACACTAATGATGATGTTGCTGCTGCTGCTGATGTTGATGTAATACAAATGTTTCAGGGCATTGCTCTTATATTCTTGTCCTCGAAACGAGGACTGTTTAGTCTGTCATGTCGGTTGTCTACGTCCATTTTTAGTTGGTATAACATTTTGTTATATGCAATAAAATGTTAAGTGTCAAAGTCTGTATATTTGGGGCAAAGAAAATACGGGAAAGGTAATATGTCATGGGCAGTATATTTTGGCAAAAAAATACAATATTTTTTTTTATAGACACTGCGTAGTTGTTTAAATTGTTTAAATTGTGTTTACATTTGAGTTTGTTTGTTAGTTTTTCGCCGTTTTTAACAGTATTTCAGTCATATCACAGCGGTCAGTTAACCTACTCACACTTTTCCTAGGCAAGCTTAATTTATGTTTGAGCGTTTCACAAGACATAAAATACTTATATCTTATAGATAGTCTTGTAGTTTAAAATTTAATTTCTATAATAGGACATAAAAATCAGTGATTTTTGTGGCCATTTTGAGGCTGAAATCGAGTCCCATTCTCTTTGGCATATATTTTTTCCCCCAAATATTTTCTAAAGATTCCCCCTTGATGTATTGAGTGGTTGAATGAATTGTCACAATTTTAAAGTTACAATTGAGGATAAAAACCTTAGTAAATTGTTGTTAATTACAAGAGATAAAAGTGATAGGAAATAAATCTTCATTGGTTGACCTGGATATGTACTTTCTATTTATAGTTGACCTTGATATGAACTTTCTATTTATAGTTGACCTTGATATGGACTTTCTATTTATAGTTGACATTGATATGGACTTTCTAATTATAGTTGACCTTGATATGTACTTTCTATTTATAGTTGACCTTGACCTCGATATGAACTTTCTATTTATAGTTGACCTTGATACGTACATTCTATTTATAGTTGACCTCGATCGACCTCCAGACTCCATTACTCCTTACGACATGGTTTCCACGGAAACTGGAATGACCCCTGAACCAACTTGGGAGGCTTTTTCAGGTAACATAAACTTGCATTTTACATTTATTTAAAGGCACTAACGAGGTGATACACTTTGAACTAAACATTTAAAGTGTAGTGTTGAGATAACGAACATGTAAAATAATGCATTATGAGCTAAAGACTTGTACACATTTTCATAAAATAAATGGAATTTAAACAGTTTGAAGTTCTGTTTGGTGTTTACATTTTCAACACTACGAAACTAGCCGAAGTTTCTCATGTTTTATGTAGAATATCGTGCAGCTCACCGAATGTTAACGGTGAATAGTCGGATTAAATCCGCATCACCATGAACTTCGGCAGTAAATAAAGCTAGTGTTCATAAACAGTTTTACTTGACAGATCAGTGTTTCTGCAATAAACAGTATCCAATAAACCAAATGTTTCTGACATAGGTTATATATTAACGTAAACACATTCTAAGACAGTAAATAACCATTTTATTGTAGAATCTGAATTTGGCCTTTTTCACCTTTCAGTGTTTTTTTTTCACCTTAAGGGGAAAGGTGGTTGGTCCCTTCAGATGGGGAATTTTACGGCAAATGGGGATTTTTTTTCCAAAAGAATTATTAGATGTTTATATTCTACTTTGTTATTAAACATTAATCAATTGCTTGGCTACAAACGATAACTTAGATTATCCACGTACATGTTTTGATGAAAAATTGCTGGGATTGTTTACGAAAATGTCTCTATCTTAGTGGATTTTTGTCCGATATTGGTCAATTTTTTTTTTCAAAATAAAGCTTACATTCTAAGGGGAATTTTAAGGCAAATATAGGAGAAAAATATATACTTTTTTAGCTGGGGAATGGGGCCGAATTGGCCCTAAAATACCATTTCACCTTTTGTGCGGCTTTAACAGCTGTGGAAATGAGTCTGGCGCTCATCACTAAAGTTAGCGCTAAGAATAGAAAGTAGTAGCCACATTTTTTAATTTCGCAAAAAACATATGAGGCCTGTCGTGGGAAAACCGGACTTAATGCATGTGCGTAAAGCGTCGTCCCGGATCAGCCTGTGCAGTCTGCACAGGCTAATCTGGGACAGCACTTTCTGCCGTTATGGTATTTTCTGTTTCAAGAAAGTCTCTTCTAAACATTAATCAACTGTAGGCGGAAAGTGCCATCCTGGATTAGCCTGTGCACAGGCTAATCCGGGATGACACTACGCACATGCATTAAGACCGGTTTTCCCATGATGCGCCTCATAGCATCTTGAAATATTGTGAAATTTTGCCTCATTTTAAATTAATGTCCATATATTAATAGCCAGCAACTATTTTGGCTACTGGTAATGCACCTATCAGTATTTTCCCTCAGAGTGGAGAGCGGCGGGCTGACCCAGGGGGAATATGACTAATTATGACTAATTATGACTAATATGACTAATTATGACTAATTATGACTAATTATGACTGATTATGAGTCCAGTCATTGGAAAACCAGGTTTAATGCATGTGCATCAAGTGTCGTCCCGGATTAGCCTGTGCAGTCTGCAAAAAATTGAAAAAAAGATACGCCCAAAGTGGAAAAGTGAAATTTGGAATCGGACAAATTTAATGACGAGACAGTCATTAAATGATGAAAATAAAACAACATGAACTTGTTTTGAGTAAAATTGTAACAAAATAAATACCGTTAGATGCCAAAACGACTGACAGGAAAAGCAAACGAAAAATAAACTTTCTCTGCTGCAAAATGTGGTAGAAAACAACAGCAACAACAACAACAAAAATAGCTGCACATACACATACAAGAGTTGTAGCCCATAAACATCTGAAAACACTGTATTATGTGAAGTTAGAAAAAGACATCAAACATAGAATGGACATGATTTTTGTTCTTTTTTTCACATAACACTGAGCATTTCATGTTGTTTATGTATGTGTGTTATATTCTGTCAATACTTTTGGCATAATTAGCATTTTTCAATGACTGTTTTATTAGAACTGATTGTGTCTCATTTGATCATTTTTTCTGTATTTACAAACTGTGTTCATGCACACATGAACACAGTTCAATTTTTATGTGAACATTTTGTAAATGCATACAAGTATACAGTTTTGTGGTAAAATCAATTTTACTGATGCAGTTATATATGCAGGTGTCTATTGCACTTATTACTCTACAAAACTCTTATATTACAAATGGTAAACTGCATATAAAACATTGCTGTAATAAAACAGTTTATTCTATGTTTGACATCTTATTCCAACTTCACATTATAGTGTGTTTTAAGTAATATTTTATCTTTATCCAAAAAAAAACAGCAATTATTTATCTTTTAATTCTATGTACACAGTACTTTATGCTTAGTATTTATTAAATATCAGATTTATTATTAACTGTTGTTTGTTTTATTGTAAAGGGATTCACAAATTTATTGGTAGATTTTAATGCATAACATTTTGAATTTTGTCACTTACAGTGTTTTTTTTTCACCGTTGGGGGCAAAAGGGGATTTTTTTTTTTTCAGAAAAGCATTAATACATACTTATATTCTACTTTGTTATAAAAATTAATCAACTGTTTTGCTAGAAATGATAACTTAGATTATGCACTAAATTGGTTTGATGAAAGATTGCCTCTATCTTAATAAATTTTTGTCAGATTTTGGTGATTTTTTTTTCAAAATATAGCTTACAGTCTGAGGGGAATTTTAAGGCAAATATAGGGGAAAAATATATACTGTTTTAGCAGGGGAATGGGGCCAAATTTCGGCCCCAAATTGGCCCTAAAAAAAACACTGACTTGTGTGAAAATATGTTAAGCTAAACTTAAGATGTTTCTGGAATACCCCTCCAGGCCTTTAAGTATGCCGTTTTTGGTTCTGAAATTCGACCCCATTCCTATAATGATAAAGTATTTATCTTTCCCCTATTTAACCTAAAAATTCCCCTCAGAATTTTTACGTTATGTAGATTCTGAAAAACATTTGACCAAAATCAGACAAACATTGGCCAAGATAGAGGAGTTTTCGTGAACAATGAACCTTTTTTTCTTCAAGAAACCGAGTTGGATGCATTAAGTAAATGTATTACATAACAATTTATGTATGTTTATATTACAGATGTATAATAATAATCTATAATGTTTAATAATGATATTACAAAATTCCCGAAAATTCCCCTTTTACCGTTAAATTCCCCTTTTACCGTTAAATTACCCTTTACCGTTAAATTCCCCTCTTGAAAGGACTCGCTACCTTCCCCTAAAACCCCCCAAAAAGGGCTGCATTCTTCCTTCCCCTAACCCCCCCCAAAAAGGACTGCATTCTTCTTTCCCCTAAAACCCCCCAAAAAGGGCTAAAAAAAGTAAAAAACAACAACTTTTTTTCCTAAACTTTTTAATAAAGCATTTAAAAAACTTGTTTAGATTCATGCATCTTTGTCAGTAATTCTGTCACGAACATACTATAATATGAAGTTAGAATAAGATGTCAAACATCTAATAAACTACATTAATATACAAATGTTTTATATGCTGTTAACCATTTGTTATTTAAATTTTTGCAGTGTAATTAGTGCAATAGGCACCTGCATATATAATTACATCAGTAAAATTGATTTTGCCACAAAACTTGTATGCATTAAAAAAAAAATTCACAATAAAATAGAAACCGTGTCCAAGCACGCATGCACCCAGTTTTAAATATAGTAAAAATGACATAATAAGTTTTTAAGAAAGAGTTATGGAAAAATACTATAAGTATGGACACAATACAACCAATATACTTAAATACTATGAAAGAGTTATGGAAAAATACTATAAGTATGGACACAATACAATCAATATACTTAAATACTATGAAAGAGTTATGGAAAAATACTATAAGTATGGACACAATACAACCAATATACTTAAATACTATGAAAGAGTTATGGAAAAATACTATAAGTATGGACACAATACAACCAATATACTTAAATACTATGAAAGAGTTATGGAAAAATACTATAAGTATGGACACAATACAATCAATATACTTAAATACTATGAAAGAGTTATGGAAAAATACTATAAGTATGGACACAATACAACCAATATACTTAAATACTATGAAAGAGTTATGGAAAAATACTATAAGTATGGACACAATACAACCAATATACTTAAATACTATGAAAGAGTTATGGAAAAATACTATAAGTATGGACACAATACAATCAATATACTTAAATACTATGAAAGAGTTATGGAAAAATACTATAAGTATGGACACAATACAACCAATATACTTAAATACTATGAAAGAGTTATGGAAAAATACTATAAGTATGGACACAATACAACCAATATACTTAAATACTATGAAAGAGTTATGGAAAAATACTATAAGTATGGACACAATACAATCAATATACTTAAATACTATGAAAGAGTTATGGAAAAATACTATAAGTATGGACACAATACAACCAATATACTTAAATACTATGAAAGAGTTATGGAAAAATACTATAAGTATGGACACAATACAACCAATATACTTAAATACTATGAAAGAGTTATGGAAAAATACTATAAGTATGGACACAATACAATCAATATACTTAAATACTATGAAAGAGTTATGGAAAAATACTATAAGTATGGACACAATACAACCAATATACTTAAATACTATGAAAGAGTTATGGAAAAATACTATAAGTATGGACACAATACAACCAATATACTTAAATACTATGAAAGAGTTATGGAAAAATACTATAAGTATGGACACAATACAATCAATATACTTAAATACTATGAAAGAGTTATGGAAAAATACTATAAGTATGGACACAATACAATCAATATACTTAAATACTATGAATGAGTTATGGAAAAATACTATAAGTATGGACACAATACAATCAATATACTTAAATACTATGAATGAGTTATGGAAAAATACTATAAGTATGGACACAATACAATCAATATACTTAAATACTATGAAAGAGTTATGGAAAAATACTATAAGTATGGACACAATACAATCAATATACTTAAATACTATGAAATGCACAATTTTATGGGAAAAAAAGAAAGATTTTTTGTTGATTCTATGTTTCATGTCTTATTTTAACTTCACATAATAGAGTGTTTGTGCATGAAATTACAACAAACAGGAAGAAAGAGGGACCAGAATGTGATAAAAAAAAAAAATACCAAAAAAACAACAACCATTTTTTGTTCACTTGTGTCAGAAAACATATATGTCACAAGCCTTCCCATGCTAAATACTTACAGATTGCTTGCACGAAAATAAATGTCCACTCGTCTGACGGTTTTATGACAAATAAGTATGGTGGCATGTAAAGTACGGGAAAAACACACACGAAAATATGCGAGTAAAGTTCGTAAAAAATTGAACGCTGTCAATGTTATATTGAGTATTAATAACTTGGTAAATGGATTATCTTATTTTGTGTGACTAAGTGTTGCATTGCATTTTTGTGTGCGTACGCACCCTTCTATGAAATGAGACCATCCTTCAAAAATCGTTTGTTTGCGTCAACGCGACCCAGAATTTTCGAGGTGGGTAGGTAGGTCGATTTTTATTTTTGAAATTTTTTTTTTGGATGGTAACTAACAAAGGTAGACGACCCGTAGACACGGGCCAAATTGTCTTAACACAAAATACAAGAGCAAATCACACTGCTTCGTGTATATCAGTGACATATTGTTTGTTCAAATTGGAAATATTATTGCAAGGTTATTAGAATGCAGTGTTTAGTTGATATAAAAACGTTATGAATTAATTACGAACAAAATATGAATATTATTTGCTGTGAATATAATTTGCTTCATGAAAGCCTATAAAAACTTGTGTGTCGGGCCCAATTTCATGAGTCGGTCGCGTTACCGCAAACAAGCAAGTTTTTAAGGGTCATGGCCTAATATATAATTTATAATCTGTGATTTTTTTTTTCGTCACTTAAAGACGTTCGCAACAAAAAGAAAATAATTGGGTTAATTTCTCCTTTTGCTTCATTTTTTTCTTTATTGTATATTGGTTACAATATACTAATTTCATCTCTAATATCCATTAAAAATAAATATTTTTAATAGTAAAAGTTGATAAAGCATATATAATAATTAAAAACACACTATGCAATGTATTTCCAACCAAATTTCTTTCAGAAATGATCCATTAAATATCTTCATTCTATTGTTACGTTAGATATGTGTGTTAAAACGAAACAGGAAAAGGCTACACAGGTACCCTATATGAAATCCAATATTTCCTAAACAAGTTCTGTGAGCCATTCTTTTTATTAATGTTTTGGTGTAAGTATACATTGGTACTTGTCTGTGCGAAATTTTAAGAAAATCTGTCGTTTGGAACAAAATGTGCATTTGATAAAAATTAAGTTTCAGAAAGCATTATTAGTTCAGTTGAATGTACAGTCAAATTCATTATTTAGGCAGTAAATGTAGGTAAAACTTTTTTATATCAACATACACATGTATATTGCCAAAAAAAGCATGTACAAACATATCAGTTGAAAAAACCATAACCTTGTTTGAAAAAAATAAATATCCTATATACTTAAAACATTTATAAAAATCCAACCTGAAAAAGGGCTTTGATAGGTACCGTATTCAAAACCCAATATTTCCGGAACAAGGCCGGTGACCCCTACTTTTTTAGGCTGTTTTAGTTTCAGTATACAATGACGCATGTATTTGGGATCTTTTAACAAAATCTGTCATTTGGAACAAAATATATTCGTATATTTGAAAAATTATTGATGTTTTCACATGCAAATTTAATGCAAAATTCACCTTGTTAAGTGTCCATTACAAGTCATTTGTTAAATGATAACTGTAGATAAAGCGCGTTTTATTATTAAACTACACCTTTATATCACCAAACGAAACATTAAAAAAAATATGCATTTAAAAATCTCCATCTTTGTTTGAATATAAACGCATTATATTATTAAACATTCTCAGTAACACAAACTGAAAAAAGGCTTCGACGGGTACCATATTCATAATTCAATATTTCCGGAAAAAGGCCGGTGACCCCTATTTTTTAAGACTGTTTTAGTTTTCGGATACATTGATGCAAGTTTGTAGAAAGTTTAAAGAAAATCTGTCGTTGCAAAAAATTGAAGGAAATTGTTGCGAACGTCTTTAAAATTTGGGAGCGTGTCCAGTACAAAATTGAGAATATTTTTGTTGTGTAATCATATTAACTTGCTGATTGAATCTATGATAATGAATGAAATTTAATTAATTTATTATTTAAAAAATTTCCACATTTGCTTTAAATCAGTATTTTAATGTTTTTTATGCATAAACCAGTATTTTTTTAGGGCCAATTTTCCCTGATTAAAAAGTATATATTTTTCTCCTATATTTACCTTAAATTCCTCTCAGAACGTAAGCTTTAGTTAGAAAAAAAAAATTGACCAAAATCGTACAAAAATTGACTTACAGGAATTTTCGTAAACAATCCAAGCAATTTTACATCAAACCAAGTTCAAAAACAACAACAACAAAAGCGAAAATAAACAAGAAAGAAAAACAACAATGAAAAACAAAAATAGACAAAGTTATCCTTTTTTTTTATTATTCCGAATGACAAATACCTAGCCAAAGGGATTATCTGTTTAAATGCTACAGTAATTTGCAATTTAAAATACTAAACATTCTTAAAATGACCCATAGGCGTAAAAAAATATATGTTTGTTTCAGGTAACCCGACCTACCCTAAAAAAATGCCCCGATCCTAGAACATTTCATTGGGTTTGTCAGATTGATTTTTGTCATATTTACCTTTTTAATAATTAAATGTGTTTTTGATAAATAAGTGTTTTGTTTTGATAGTATCCACTTATAAACAATGTTTAAGGATATTACTGATATGTTTTGAATATTTATTCAGTTTTAGAATCTTCAAGTTGACCATGTACCCCCCCCAAAAAAATAAAAAAAATAAAAAAAAATTCCCGACCTACCTACCCTAATTTTTTTGGGCATGTTACCTGAAACAAACATTATTGTTTTTTACGCCTTTTAGAAAACTATTGCAAATATTAGCGATCACTGGAAGAGCATGAATAAATAGATAGTCTACTTGAGGTTAAGATACAAATTAACACCAATTTAATTACTTTAAATAATATTTTGTTAAGACTCTTTAAGGGATATGTTTTCAAGTTAAGTGATTTACTTTAAATAATATTTTGTTAAGACTCTTAGAGGGATATGTTCATACCTTTTTGTAATTTGACAAATATATATATTCGAAGGTTTAAATTTGCAGTTTACAAATCTTTTGAACACGGTTTAACTTAAACTTTATGTTAGTTTTAAATAAAAAATAATTTTCGATTTATCATTGTTTATCGACCAATAAACAACAGTTTGGAGTTCTGATGTGTATGAATTAAACCATGAGGGCGGTTGTTTAATAGCCACGCCTCAGAATGACAAAGAGTGGTTTATTGGCCGATAAATAATGATATATTATTTCAATTTACTCATCTCTGATAGTGTCCTTGTAAGTAATATTTAGTTTGAACAACTCTTCAGTGGCAACCTTTCATAGATATTCGGTCATGCGTCGTTTAACTTGAATTTAAAGGAGTAACTCTCGAGGCTGTATAAATATTATTTGTTGTGTTTTTGGCTTGCATTTAAAACTCTTGGAAGTTTATCTGTGTCGTTTAGTAGCGACTTTTCCATAAGGCCCTAAAAAAAAAATTCTGTGTTTCGGGCAACCTGCCCTTACCAAGCGAAAACCCCCTGGCCCTAAAGTTTGTAGCGTTTCAGTGAAATACAAAACTATTTGTCAGATTTTATATAGTTTTACCGAAATGTGTCTTTAAACAAAAAGTTAAATAAAATCTCAGTGTCGACCCTACCTAACTTTTGAGATGGTTGCTTAAAACACACAATTGAATTTATTTTTGGGGGCCGAAAAGAAAAAGTAATAGTAGTAAAGGCAGAAACAACAGCATAAGAAGCACTAGTAGTAGTGGTAATGGCTGTTGTAGTGACGGCAGCAGCAGTTGTAGTAGTAATAGTGGTAGTAGTAGTAGTAGTAGTAGTAGTAGTGGTAGTAGTAGTAGTAGTAGTGATAGTGGTAGTGGTAGTGGTAGTAGTAGTAGTAGAAGTAGTAGTCATAGAAGTAGTAGTAGTAGTGGTGGTAGTAGTAGTGGTAGTGGTAGTGGAAGTAGTAGTAGTAGTAGTGGTAGTGGTAGTGGCAGTAGCAGCAGCATAATAGTAGTAGTAGTAGAAGCAGTAGCAGCAGTAGTAGTAGCATTAGTAGCAGCAGAAGTAGTAGTTGTAGCAGCAGCAATAGTGGGAGTAGTAACAGCATTAGTAGCAGCAGCAGTAGTAGTAATAGTAGTGGCAGAAGCAGTAGTAGTAGTAGTAGCAGTAGCAGCAGCAATAGTAGTAGCAGTACTAGCAGCAGTAGTAGTAGCAGTACCAGCAGCAGTAGTAGTAGCAGTACCAGCAGCAGTAGTAGTAGCAGTACCAGTAGCAGCAGTAGTAGTAGTAGTAGCAGTACCAGCAGCAGTAGTAGTAGCAGTACCAGCAGCAGTAGTAGTAGCAGTACCAGCAGCAGTAGTAGTAGCAGTAGCAGCAGCAGTAGTAGTAGCAGCAGCAGTAGTAGTAGCAGTAGCAGCAGCAGGAGTAGTAGCAGCAGCAGTAGTAGTAGCAGTAGCAGCAGCAGTAGTAGTAGCAGTACCAGCAGCAGGAGTAGTAGCAGTACCAGCAGCAGTAGTAGTAGCAGTAGCAGCAGCAGCAGTAATAGCAGTACCAGCAGCAGTAGTAGTAGCAGTACCAGCAGCAGGAGTAGTAACAGTACCAGCAGCAGAAGTAGTAGCAGTACCAGCAGCAGCAGTAATAGCAGTACCAGCAGCAGCAGTAATAGCAGTACCAGCAGCAGTAGTAGTAGCAGTACCAGCAGCAGTAGTAGTAGCAGTACCAGCAGCAGTAGTAGTAGCAGTACCAGCAGCAGGAGTAGTAACAGTACCAGCAGCAGGAGTAGTAGCAGTACCAGCAGCAGTAGTAGTAGCAGTACCAGCAGCAGTAGTAGTAGCAGTACCAGCAGCAGTAGTAGTAGCAGTACCAGCAGCAGTAGTAGTAGCAGTACCAGCAGCAGTAGTAGTAGCAGTACCAGCAGCAGTAGTAGTAGCAGTAGCAGCAGTAGTAGTAGCAGTAGCAGCAGCAGCAGTAATAGTAGCAGTAGTAGTAGAAGTACCAGCAGCAGTAGTAGTAGAAGTACCAGCAGCAGTAGTAGTAGCAGTAGTAGTAGCAGTACCAGCAGCAGTAGTAGTAGCAGTACCAGCAGCAGTAGTAGTAGCAGTAGTAGTAGCAGTACCAGCAGCAGTAGTAGTAGCAGTAGCAGCAGTAGTAGTAGCAGTAGCAGCAGCAGCAGTAGCAGCAGTAGCAGCATTAGAAAAACAGCAGTAGCAGCCATTCAGGGATAAAATGGAATGTAAATTCAACAACGAATATGCCTGTAGACAACAAATCCTGGCAAGTCTAAAAAGGCAAATACAATATAAATGTTTCCTCACTACGGAATTACGTTTAGACAAAATAAATCCAGGTAACCCCATAATCTTTTTACATTTGACCTAATGGCGTGCTAAAAAACATTTCCCTTTGATAGACTCTGGTACTACACCACACTGAAGTTTAACTCGCTTGTGTAAATTCAAACCAGTTTAATTGAATCAAGTTGACATAAATATTTTTATGATGAGTATAGCTTGGTATTTTTAAATTCGTTGAGAGCAAATTTTTATACGCCATAGCTGGCTGTGTAACATAGTACATGTATTTGTTTTGTGAATGACATTTGAGTGTTTGTTTGTCTGGTGGGTAATGAGGATGGGTATTTAGTAAATAGAGGTAGAAATGAAAGCCACTTTCTGTACAGTAGAAGCAATATCTGTATGCTTCGAATGAAGGTTTTTAAAAAAAATGTCAAACCATTTAAATTTATATAAAAGCAAAATGCATTTTAATAAAAATAAATGTGGCGCGTCCCGGGAAAACAGGACTTACCACAGTCCACACAGGCTAATCGAGGAAGGCACTTTCCGCCTACAGTGAATTTATGTTTAGAAGAGACTTCCTTGAAACAGAAAATACCATAAAAGCGGAAAGTGCCATCCCGGATTAGCCTGTGCAGACTGCACAGGCTAATCGGGGACGACACTTTACGCACATGCATTAAGTCCGGTTTTCCCACGACGCGCCACAAATCAGATTATAGAAGAAGATCCTGAGCAACCTTTCTTGAATAAGCGTATTAAATGCTGCGGTATTGGCACCTTATTTTTTCTGTATTATATGCGCATAAAATACACTTTAAGTACACGAAGTGTATTGTTTTTGTCCTTTTTTTTTTTCAAAAAAGTTTAGAAATTACACTTAAAATACACTTTAAAAAAATTTCTTAATTGTTTTTTTTGAAGAAAAAGTGCATTTTCAAAGAGAAAAATACACTTTAAATGCACTTAAGTGTGTTAATGCAGGAAAAATGCAGAAAAAATACACTTTTTTCCGTAAGTATTGTATTTTTCTGCATTTTCAAGTGTATTAAATGCGTATTAAACATAGAACAAATACGGTGCCAATACCGCAGCGTTTAATACACGTTAAATGCATATTTAATACACTTTTTCGAGAAGGGAATATACCTACTCATCTTTGGTCTCTTCCCCCCTTGCTGCCCTCTGGGTAGGATCAACAGAGAAATGTCAAATATTTTTAGAAATTTAACATATTTTGCTAATTTTCAATAACCATTACAGAGACAATAATTAGAAGCATTAACATGATAACAACCTTGGAGTAAACGAATAATTTGAAATGTCCAAGACCTTTGGCGACTCCCTCCCCTCTGCTCGTTTTGATCATTATCTACGATTGTACCCTAAACATTCAATGTTGACATGCTTTAAACGGAAATAGTAGGAGGGGGGGGGGGCCAAAAAGGGCCAGGGTGGGGCCAAAAAGGGCCACGGTGGAACACCATGCTATTTTGCTCTAGATCTTTCAATATTGCTTTGTTTTTCACTGAAAAGTCAAAGTACTTGTCAGGCCAAAAAAAAAGAAAAAAAGTTCCGTTTCTGGTCTCCTGCCCCCAAAAATAAGGGTCGGTAGGTAGGGATTTTATTTTATTTTATTTTTTTATGATGGGAGAATGGTTTGTGTTGTACACGGTAACAGTCGTTTTCAGTCTTTATTATTTGTGTACCAAAAATATGTAGGGTGGGCAGCAAAAAAAAGTAAAGGGTTGGTCAGGAGACCAGAAACAGGACTATTTTGTTTTGGGCCTTATCACCGTAATCTTTTAGTTCTACTATCACTGTAAAGAATGGGTGTTTGACCCGTCAATGGGTCACTATATCATTCATCAATGACCACTTCATTGTGGCACAACTTTCATTTAACTGTTTGTTAAACAACACTTAAGGGCCAACGTGCAAATATTTAACTATTCTTGTAAACAATTGCATATCGCGAATTTGGTATTGTAAATTCTCATCAGCCATTAGTATGTAATAAAGTCTTATTTGGCGATGAATATTAATATGCTATTTGACACATATTTTTTCTTGATCGGTTTCCAGGTCCAAACTTGCTAATTTTCCTCGTTTATATTTGTGTACGCCATTGGGTTAACAAGATACAAAATTGTCGTGGTTATTCAGGGCTTGCATTAAGGGAGGTCTAGGAGTAATTCACTTCCAGTTTTTGTCACAGGTTTTGTTTTTGTAAGACTGAAGAAGTCAAAAAGAATGCTCACGACTTCTGATATCCAACACTTGCGAATGAGGACTTCCAAAATGTTCACCAAAGTAGTGCAAGCCCTGATTATAATTCAAAGGACCCCCCCCCCCCAAAAAAAAATTATTAAAATGCATTTGTAAATGAAATATTTATTCAAAAGATTACTTTGGGTTGGCACTACAACAGTTTTAAGCAAAAATAAGTAAGATTTCAATTTAGCTCACTTTTTGTTCACTCTTTTATCCTATTTGTTTACTCAAAATTGAATTGAAACAAATGTTGCCACTTACTTTAGCCATTTGAAATATTTAATCGCTACTTTAAAAAAAGACTGTTGCATTTGGCGACAGTTGTGATAGGCAGTGGGATCCCTAATGAAGACCCCCCCCCCCCCCCCGACATTTTAGTTATGTGTTGATAGTTTTGGTGCGTAAATGACAGAAGTCAGGGAATATCACATTCCAGTCAGGAAAATCACATTCCAGTCAGGGAAATCACATTCCATTCAGGGAAATCACATTCCAGGGAAATCACATTCCAGTCAGGGAAAAATCATATTCCAGTCAGGGAAAAATCACATTCCAGTCAAGGAAAATACATTTCAGTCAGGGAAATCACATTCCAGTCATGGAAAATCACATTCCAGTCAGGGGAATCACATTCCATTCAGGAAAATCACATTCAAGTCAGGGAAATCACATTCCAGTCATGGAAAATCACATTCCAGTCAGGGAAAATCACATTCTGGTCAGAAAAAATCACATTCTGGTCATGGAAAATCACATTCCAGTCAGGGAAAAATCACATTCTGGTCATGGAAAATCACATTCCAGTCAGGGAAATCACATAACAGTCAGGGAAAAATCACATTCCAGTCCGAGAAAAATCAGGGAAACATCAGGGAATTTTGCTTAGGAATTTCAGTTGCTACCCTGTGAAAGCTTTGAATGAAAATGTGAACAGAAAGCTCAGAGTTATTCATGTTGAGTTACAGGTGATAGCAGAATCAGGAAAATATAGAAATCAGTTGATAAATATATTGTTGGTAGCATAAACTATGAGGCATATTTTTGTAAACGTTAATTCCTTCAAATTCTTAGGCTGTTTGTTAACTTCGTATTTCCAGAACATTTTTGCTAGGCAAGAGATAGATTTTATGTAATAAAAGTAGTGTCTACTTTTTGGCATGAAATGCATGATGATGGTGATGGTGATGATGATGATGATGATGGTTGTGATGATAAAGATGATTATGAAATGATGATGATGATGATAATGATAATTATGATAATGATGATGAATATAACGATGATGGTTGTGATGATGAAGTTGATGATGATTTTGATAGTTATGATGATGATGCTGATGACAATTTTAATTATGATGATGAAACTGATGTTGATGATCATAGTGATGATGATTATAATGGCAATGATGATGATGATGATTTTGATGGTTATGATGATGATGATGATGATGGTTGTGAGGATGAAGGTGATGATGATTTGTGTTAATGATGATGATGATGATTTTGATGATGATGATGATTATGATGATTACGATAGTGATGATTATGTTGTGCTGATAAAAGACAGGGATAGGTTGGAAATTAATTATGTACGTAAAAAATGACAGCTTTATTATAGATAATTTCAAATCTTCATATTCGCTAAATGCAACACAATTAAGTAATTCAGACGATTAAGTAATTATGGGAAATATGATATGGATTTGAAACGGACCCTTTGTACAAATTCTCTAAACAAACTATCAAAGAAGAACTCTGGGACGAATTGTTGTTTTGTTGAATTGGTTTGGCTGATATTGCGGACAATTATGATATTTGTATGAATAAAGGAATAATCGCAATCCGTCATCATTTCGGCTCCAGGTTTTGCGGTTTCAGACTAAACAATTCTACATTTTGTGAAGAGCAAAGACTTTATGGTTTTCACGACTGAAGAGTTAATCAAGGGAAAGACAAATAGCAGTCATTGAGCCAGTCATTGAGCCTAAGAACGTTGATGGAACCCAAAGAAAAATAGAAAGCAAGGAGACAGGGTTATGGAAATTTCAAAAAGAAAAGATATAAAAAACTTTCTCATTTCTTTTTTTTCTGTTTTGAAGCCTTTTCAAGAAATATAATGCCTTGTTTATAATGAACATTATGTAGAGACAAGAATTGTTGTGTGGATACTGAATTATTGAAAAGACAAGAAAAAGCATGCAATTGTATTTTCATTTTCAAGTCTTAGTGAAGAAATATAATGCCTTGTTTATAATGAAAATTGAGTTACAAAGAAGTGTTATACAGTTAAAGCGATATTTTTTTCACTTCTTTGGGAATGGGTGCGGCCCCCATCAAATTGGGGAATTTCACGTCATCAAATCTTGCTAAAATAACTATTTAAAGGGACTATGCCATCGAAAAGGGCCTCAAAGTGGCAATTTCTTTTAAAAAATCTTAAATTTAGATATTTATAGTGACATATAATTATGGTTAAAACAGGTTATATATAATGGGAAAAGAGTATATGAGATAAAAATCAATTCATAATATGGGTCATGTTTGTTTGGCCCTTTTCCTTTTTTCACTTTGATGTCAGAATTGTGAGCATTTTGTATAAGGCGTAAAAAAATAAATATGTTGGTTTTAGGTAACATGACCAAACAAATTAGGGTAGGTAGGTCGGGATTTATTTTATGTTTTTGGTAAATGGTCAACTTGAAGATTCTAAAACTGAATAAATATTCAACAAGTATCAGTAATATCCTAAAACATTGTTTATAAGTGGATACTATCAAAACAAAACACTGATTTATCCAAAAACACATTTAATTATTGAAAAAGGTAAATAAACCAAAAATCAATCTGACAAACCCAATAAAATGTTCTAGGGTCGGGGCATTATTTTAGGGTAGGTCGGGTTACCTGAAACAAACTTTTTTTTTTTTTACGCCTAACCATAGTTTACACATGACTTTATACCAAACATCATAGCGCAGGTGGTATGCCTCCGAAGTCAGGAGTTCTATACCCGCTTGGGGTTTTAATTTTATCAGCCTTTTTTTGCTAATTTGTTATATTTAAATATCTTACTGTGTATTATATTATTATTTATTTATTTATTGCACATGTCTTAGTCACAGCAAAGCTCATTTCTATCGAATAATATAATTTATACCCTTCTTGAAATAGTGTATTAAACACTGCGGTATTGGCACCGTATTTTTTCTGCGTTAAATCCACTTAGTACACTAAGTGGATTGTTTCTTTACTTTTTCTGCATAAAAAAAGGGTATTAATGCACTAGAAAACACACTTAAAATGCACTTAAGTGTATTTTTTGAAGAAAAAGTGCATTTTTCAAGGAGAAAAATACAACTTAAATGCAATTAAGTGTGTTAATGCAGGTAAAATTAAAAAAAAAACACACTTTTTTTCTGTAATAAGTGTATTTTTCTCCATTTTCAAGTGTATTAAATGCAGAAAAAATACGGTGCCAATACCGCAGCGTTTAATACACATTAAATGCGTATAAAATACACTTTTTCAAGAAGGGTAGTGCTATATGAAGCCAAGTTTTCGTTGACATAGTCCCTTTAAGAACTTAATGAATTACTTAAACTAACGTTATACTGGTTGAACTTGATATTCTGATTAGGTTTGTCAAAAACCATACAAGTAATTTTAAGACAGGGCTTTCAATAACTTTTGAAAACTGGAAGTTTGAACTTCCTGGCCTCTCATTTTGGAAGTTTTGGTCATAATATTTGGAAGTTTTGACAGTATTGAGCAACATAAATATGAACATTGAAATGTTTACAGCATATATCACTGCTCTTTGTATAGCTATTATTGTGCTGAGGTCATGTTTTTCACTTCATGTTGTTTTTCAGACCTATTGTAAACTTTGAATTATAATCAGGGCTTGCACTTAGGTGTAAATGTTGGAAGCCCTCACTTCCAACTGTTGGATATTAGAAGTTTTAAGCATTCTTTTTGACTTTTTGAAACTTCCATGCCTGCAATTTTGGAAGTCATGTGATAAAAACTGGGAGTAAATTACTCCTAAACTTCCCTTAATGGAAGCCCTGTTATGACTGACAACTGAAATTCACATTTCCTATCATCCATTGATCAGCCTATGTGCAAAGAACACTGATAGGCTCTTTTGGCTTTCAATGGACCATATGTATTTCGGATGTTCTCTCTTCAGATTTGGGAATGTTTTCATTCCAGGTGGGAAAATTAAACCCTATTTGGCATTGGGAATGGGCCCTTTTACTGGACCCTGTTATATAAGAAAAATAAACCCTATTTGGCATGAACACAGTTTTTAAATACTATAAAAACAGTCAAAGATACAATCAGTTTTAATGAAAGAGTTATGGAAAATGCAAATAATACCATAAGTATTGACAAAATATAACAAACATACTAACACACCACCAACTGCACAGTTTTATGTGAAAAAAAATCAGGTCCATTCTATGTTTGATGTCTTATTCTAACTTCACAAAATACAGTGTTTTGAAGGATTCAGCAAATCCCTGTTTTCAAATTCCATTTTTTAAGAAATGTTTTTGCAACCCCAAACCGTGAAACTGTTCCTTTAAACTGCTTAAAGGCGAAAATAACCCTTTTCCTGAAATTGATGCTCATAAAATGCGTTAAAATCATAAAATTAACACATAGGTTATTCACACAAATCAAAGTCTTTTACAATAATAACCCCCCCCCAAACCCCCCCCGTCCGACTACAGATCCTATACTTTTTGGCCATGCAACCAGGGCGGGTATTCACAAAGCTCCTAAGTTAAATCTGAACTTAAGTTGTACTTAAGTGAAAATTTAATATCAAATTTTCTATGTCAAAACCAATGATTTATGTTGACAAAATGGTAAAATGTGAAACATCAGATCTATATTTACTGGTTTACAACATTTAAATGTAAATAGACATATACGTAAGAGTTCGCGGTGGCGTAGTGGATTTTGTGTCCGCCAAGCTATCGGGAGGTTCCGGGTTCGATCCCCACTCTGGGAGCATTCTCAAGATCTCCCCCAAAGACACCAAGTACTGGTTCTACCCAGGAAACAGACTCGAGAGTGTCTCATTAAGCCTTAGGCTTTCGATGCTATCGAGCTAAAATAAATAGGTTTAAACATATACATAGAAAAGCCAGAAACTTAAGGAATTTTATGAATTTAAGAAATTTACTTAAAGTTTTCCCTAAGGAGCTTTGTGAATACGGGCCCAGAAAAACAATTTTTTTTATTTGGCCTTATAGTCGGAGGAGGTTATTTACCCGACGGACTTAGTCTAGTAGTCTACTATGCTTCAGTTGGTTTCGTGTAGTTGTTTGTTTGGTTTTGTTGGGGTTTTTCGCCGTTTTTAACGGTATTTTAGTCACATCACTGCGGTAGGTTAACCTACTCATACTTTTCCTGGGCAAGCTTTGCCGATCTAAGCGGTTTACCAGTATTAAGTGCACATACCTATGCCAGTAACTGACAACTGCCCTTCTTGAATCAGAGGTAGGGGGAGAATGTCTGTAGAAATAATTTCATGACCAATCCCCACACAAGTTATGTGGCCGGGCTGGGGTTCGAACTCACGATCTGCGGATTGACAGTCCAGCGCTCTACCAACTGAGCTAGCCGGACCCGGCTCGGATAGTTGTCTACATTGGATTGGTAATAGTATTACAGTCTATCATATGCCCCACTATAGACGGTTTTCCTGCTTTTCATGGAATTTGAAGCTAGAAATGAAATCAAAATTTTATGCAACATCCAGGGTTTGCCAGAAGACTTGAAAAGTCAGGGAAATTTGAATTTTTTTCAAGGTCAGTGAATTGTCAGGGAATTTTGAAAAAAAATCAGTGAAAAATCAAATTCCAAAAAAGTCAGTAAAAAGTGAGGGAAAAACATGCCTGAAGGTAAAAAAATAATTTATTCAAACTAGCAGATTATGGCTATAGCAATCTAAATGTGTTTTGAATTACTAAAATGTATGTATAAATACATAATATGCAGATTTTTAGTCAAAAATATATATCTTAACAGTTTTTGTACATGTCCTAGTGTGACTTAAGTATGATTTGTTTGTGGACTTCCCTTCCTGAAGATGTGGACGGCTAAAAGGGGAGGAGGAGGCCGTTGACAATGGGTGGTTTTGGTCAGCGCAAAACTGGATTTAGTCAGGGAAAAGTCAGGGAATTTTTTTTGCCCCAAGTGCTGGTAACCCTAACATTGTCTGCTAAGCGTTTTGGGTTTATTTAAGTTATTTCGATTCCAACATGAGAACATTTTCTGCAATTACAATGCGCAAACAGTATTTTACAGTTTTGGAACTACTTTTTAGAGTTGTTTATTGGTAATTTAACAATGAACATTTTTCTTGACGATATTCTTATCTTATATGCTTATTGTAATTATTAAGTTATTCTGTTGTAATCTTGAACAAAACAAGAAGTCAAACAACGATCATCATTATGATCATCGACATAATCAACATTGTCATCATTATCAATGTCATCAATGTATTCAAATCATTATCATAAACATCAATTCATCATAGTTATCATCACCATAATCAACATCAACATCAGAATCATCACCATCACCATTATCATAAACGTCATCAAAATCATCATCAACATCATATTAATCAATTTCATCATCATCAGTATCATCAACATCATCACCATCACCACTATCAGAATCATCACCATCACCATTATCAAAGTCATCATCAACATCATATTAATCAATTTCATCATAATCAGTATCATCAACATCATCATCATCACCACTATCAGAATCATCATCATCACCATCACCATTATCATAAACATCATCAAAATCATCAACAACATCATGTTAATCAATTTCATCATCATCAGTATCATCATCAACATCATCATCACCACTATTAGTATTGTCAATTGGAGATGTGCATGTGAGTTCCTCATTCAATCACACCAACAATTCTAGAGCAATAAAAAAACACACGGTAAACAACTACTAAATCATCATCAGCATCATCAAATCATCATCAACACTATCATATTCACCATCATCCTCAACCTGATCATCGCCACCGCCACTGTCACCACAACCACCATATTTTTTTTTTTCTGAATACATGTCATAATAATGGTAATGATGATAATAATGATAATAATGATGATGATAATAATGATGATAATAATAATGATGATGATAATAATGATAATAATAATGATGATGATAATGATGATAATAATGATAATAATAATGATGATGATAATACTGATAATAATAATGATGATGATAATAATGATAATAATAATAATGATGAGAATAATGATGATAATAATGATAATAATAATGATGATGATAATAATGATAATAATAATGATGATGATAATGATGATAATAATGATAATAATAATGATGATGATAATGATGATAATAATGATAATAATAATGATGATGATAATAATGATAATAATAATGATGATGATAATGATGATAATAATGATAATAATACTGATAATGATCATGATAATGATAATAATAATAAATAATGATACCAATAATAATGATGAAAAAAATTATTATTATTATTATAAAATAATAATGGTAATAATAATAAAAATAAAAATACAAACAATAATAATAAAATAATCAGACTGATAATAAAAGTGATAATAATAATAATAAGAAGAAGAAATAGAAGAATGAAATAATAATAACTTAATAATAATAAGTAACATCCATAAAAAAGCAATGATTTAACAAACTCAACAAGTGTGTAGTAAGGTCAATATAAGTATGAAATAATAATAATAAATTATAATCATAATTATAATAATAAGTAACATCCATCAAAAACAGTGTTACAGCATTGACTTAACAAACTCAACGAGTGTGTAGTAAGGTCAATATAAGTATGAAATAATAATAATAAATTATAATCATAATTATAATAATAAGTAACATCCATCAAAAACAGTGTTACAGCATTGACTTAACAAACTCAACGAGTGTGTAGTAAGGTCAATATAAGAATGAAATAATAATAATAAATTATAATCATAATTATAATAATAAGTAACATCCATCAAAAACAGTGTCACAGCATTGACTTAACAAACTCAACGAGTGTGTAGTAAGGTCAATATAAGAATGAAATAATAATAATAAATTATAATCATAATTATAATAATAAGTAACATCCATCAAAAACAGTGTCACAGCATTGACTTAACAAACTCAACGAGTGTGTAGTAAGGTCAATATAAGAATGAAATAATAATAATAATTATAATAATAAGTAACATCCATCAAAAACAGTGTCACAGCATTGACTTAACAAACTCAACGAGTGTGTAGTAAGGTCAATATAAGAATGAAATAATAATAATAAATTATAATCATAATTATAATAATAAGTAACATCCATCAAAAACAGTGTCACAGCATTGACTTAACAAACTCAACGAGTGTGTAGTAAGGTCAATATAAGAATGAAATAATAATAATAAATTATAATCATGATTATAATAATAAGTAACATCCATCAAAAACAGTGTTACAGCATTGACTTAACAAACTGTACACATGTGTTGTAAGATCAATAATTATAAGAATGCAATGTTTCCAAGAGGCAATAACACATGCAGCCAAACAGTTCAGCCTGTGGCCAGAGTGTCCAGTAAGTAGAGACAGTAAGTCTGGACCTTTACAGAACACTGGCTCCGTGGTTGCTAGGGGACTGATGGTTGCCTCGGTAACGTGATTAAGTCGTTACCACTTGGCAACACTTGTTGCTTGTTGGTCGCTAGACTTCAGGGGGAATTCGACGACAGAAAACAAGGTTCATAGTAGACTAGTAGACACTGTGGCTGGTGATAATTTCAGTCTGGTAGTTGGCTTATAAATTTTTCTTTGCTGATGGTTTGGGGTTGTTCTGATATTTGTATTGATGTTTATTGTTTATATTTTGTTTGCTGTTCCTTACAAAAACGAACATTTGCACTACTGGTATGTCCATTCATATAGTTCCAAGAAAAATAAATACAAAAACTAAACAATCGTTTCATATAACCCAGAGTGAAATGATCAAATGTTTCTAGTTTATACATGATCGGCAGTAAAACGATTTATACTGTTCATCTGTATTCTCGCGGTACTTAACCTTTAAGTAAATATTTGGAGCAAATAACAACTAACAAAACAGTTTCTTTCAATAACATGCTATAAATTTAACCTTTTCACGAAAATAACAACTGGAAATTTTGTCTAAAAGTAAAGTGTTCGTACTTAAAGTATTCTGTTTTCAATGCACCATGCAGCCATCTTGAAAAATTACGTCATTGGTAATCTCGCGGTAAAACTTTTGTTTTGAAATAAGTTTGCTGTTAGTGTATAAACAAACACGAATACACTTCAGATTGTTGGATTGTAACCTTTAACAAATATAACAAAACAATAATTAGAGTCTTCATTTATATTTACTCAAGCAGACGAAAGTGTAGTCCATTGACCCCCTATGTCGAATGAATTAATTTATAACTTATTATTTTCTAAAAGAAAACCAAAAATATGTTAGATGTTGACAATTAAGCATGAAAATCCGAAGATAAACAATTACCGCGAAAATAGAGATACCGCGAAAATACCGATGCCGAGTATAATACTGGTATTCTCTATACGTCTATGTTATAGCATAAAATAAATGACTTTCATGGTTTACAGGTTTTGATATACAATTAATTGTTCTACTTCTAGTTAAAGAACATGTCTCATAGTTAACAGTTCTAGATACACAGGTATGCTTCATAGTTAAATGTTGTAGTTAGAGAGGCTCAACTTTCATTGTTAACAGTTCTAGTTACACAGGTATGCTTCATAGTTAAATGTTGTAGTTAGAGAGGCTCAACTTTCATTGTTAACAGTTCTAGTTACACAGGTATGCTTCATAGTTAAATGTTGTAGTTAGAGAGGCTCAACTTTCATTGTTAACAGTTCTAGTTACCCAGGTATGCTTCATAGTTAAATGTTGTAGTTAGAGAGGCTCAACTTTCATTGTTAACAGTTCTAGTTACACAGGTATGCCTCATAGTTAAATGTTGTAGTTAGAGAGGCACAACTTTCATATTTAACAGTTCTAGTTACACAGGTGTGCCTCATAGTTAAATGTTGTAGTTAGGCACAACTTTCATATTTAACAGTTCTAGTTACACAGGTATGCTTCATAGTTAAATGTTGTAGTTAGAGAGGCTCAACTTTCATTGTTAACAGTTCTAGTTACACAGGTATGCCTCATAGTTAAATGTTGTAGTTAGAGAGGCACAACTTTCATATTTAACAGTTCTAGTTACACAGGTACCACTTTCGTATGCAACAGTTATAGTTACACTGTTGTTTCAAGAACAGTCAACAGTTCTTAGTTAACCACTTTTTTTCAAAGTCAATATTTAACCACTTTTTTTCTATAGTTCTAGTTACATACTCATGCATTTGATATATAACAGTTTTAGTTACACAGGTACCACTTTCGTAGGCAACAGTTATAGTTACACTGTTGTTTCAAGAACAGTCAACAGTTCTTAGTTAACCACTTTTTTTCAAAGTCAATATTTAACCACTTTTTTTCTATAGTTCTAGTTACATACTCATGCATTTGATATATAACAGTTTTAGTTACACAGGTACCACTTTCGTAGGCAACAGTTATGGTTACACTGTTGTTTCAAGAACAGTCAACAGTTCTTAGTTAACCACTTTTTTTCAAAGTCAATATTTAACCACTTTTTTTCTATAGTTCTAGTTACATACTCATGCATTTGATATATAACAGTTCTAGTTACACAATTCTTTTTATCTTTTTCCAGATATGGAAGAAGTACCAGTCTACGCCATGGACCAGGGTATCGACACCGGCCCGATTTCTCCCGATCACATGACCTCTCAAAGAATGCGGGATCACCACTGGTGCTCGTTAGCGTATTGGGAGCTCCGGGAGCGGGTCGGGAGACTTTTAACAGTATTCGATAAACACTTGAATATCTTTCAATCTTTACCTCACGGGAACGGTTTTTGTCTGGAAGCATTGCAGAAAGAGACAGAGTGCGAGTCGATACGACGAACTAGATCGAAAATCGGTTGTGGAGTGGTTTTGAGTCGGGAGGACGACGGGGTTTGGATGTATAATCGATCAGAGTACCCGATTTTTGTGAATTCGCCAACTCTGGAGAATCCTAGACGTAGAGCGCTTTACGTGCATAAAGTTTGTCCGGGCTGCTCCTTGAAGATTTTTGACTACTCGCGAGGGAATTGGTTGAAATACGCCTGTGATCAGAATTTGTTGGACGGCCCGTTTGACCCTAGCTCGGTTCGCGTGAGTTTCGTGAAGGGCTGGGGTCCGAATTACTCAAGACAGTGTGTTACCTCATGTCCGTGTTGGTTGGAGATATTTTTGACCTTTGACCCCAGCAGATGATAGTGGCTATTTATAGACTCATGACCTTGAACTCGTGACCTTTAACTTTGATGACCTTTTATACCAAAATTACCGTTAGCGACCTTTTGATGCATTAACGATAGTTTTAAAAGATATAATCATTGTGCAAATCATATTTTAATAATACAGGTTTTGTAAAATAGCATGTTTTATAGATCATTTTTATCGCATTGTGTAAATCGATTTTTTCTCAATGATACATTCTTGTGGAAACAGTAAAAATGTAAGAAAAATGCTTTTGGTTTAGATTTTGTTGAAATTTCTTAATTTTGCTAAGCAGGAAAAGTGAGATGTTCATAAATGAAACATGCTTTAAATAGAAACTGGTTTTCATGTTCTATGTTTCTCCTTTGGCTATATTTCAATGACAAAAATTACTTAAATGATAAATTTTGAAATACAAATGAGGGGCGTCATGGGAAAACCGGCCTTAATGCATGTGCGTAAAGTGTCGTCCCGGATTAGCCTGTGCAGTTCGCACAGGCTGATGAAGGACGGCAGTTTCCGCTTTTATGGTATTTTCTGTTTCAATGAAGTCTCTTCTAAACATAAATCCACTGTGGACTGCACAGGCTAATCCGGGATGACACTTAACGCACATGTATTAAGCCAGGTTTCCCAATGACGCACCTCAAATTATTATTTGAAAGGTTTCCTATGTAATTTGGATATATCAGGCTAAGCGGTGTTTGTTTATTAATGTGCCATTATTGTTTTAAACTTAAAATATACTGATCTTGTTGCCATAGCATTGTTTCATATTGTGTTGCTATAGCAACCTTTTTTTCTCAACAAAGACATTCATACCTCAAGGATCCAATACATGACAATTTTTATTATTTTTTTCCATAGGGCATATTCATTTAACTTGTATTTTTTATACAAACATTATTTTAGATTACAGTATTTATTCTTTGTTTTCGGACGCTGAAAAATATTTAATTCTTTCAGTATCCCAATATTTGGATGTGGAGTTGCAAAAAAAATCGTTCAGAATATGTCTCATACCATAGCAGCTGCTATTGTTATGAAAATTGCAAGTGATGGACGTGCTCGCTATAATAGTTATAATAGTTCTGCCCGATGGTGGTTTTCGTTTATTGCTGGAGGCATTAATTTATGACACGACATTGTACAGCTTGATAATTAGCATCCTAGGCGTCCCGGGTTTGCTTCCTGCGCGGCGCATGGCGTTTGGTTGGTGGTCACCATACCGGACAGGTGGGGTTTCCTTCGGGTACCCCCGTTTCCCCCCACAGCACAAGACCACACCAAAATTAAAATATCTTTCAGTAAAAACTAAATAGATGGAAATTGCAGCTATGATTCAATATTCGTCTCATCTTTCGTGAGTCTCTAGTAAGTTAATTAGGTAGGAGTGCTGGGACACACTCCGGGTCCTCACATAATGCAGCCTCAGGCGTGGAAGGACCTCTTAAACTTCGAAATCCACACACGATAATTGGCATGCATGGTCCAGCAAATATATTGCAAGATTAAATTGATAAACAATAGTAAAGCAACCTGTGAAAACCACTGTCACTCCCTGTGAAACGATTAATAATAATGGGTGTTAATTGCAAATTAGTAAATCACCGAAATCATAGATCGCAGTTTAAATCTTTTTCTGGGAGTGCCCGAAAACATAGAGACACACAAATTCGTTTGGTCGGTTTTGAGTACGTCCAAAAACAGAGAGTGTCCGGAAACATAGAATAAATACGCTAAATGGTGTTGTTATGAATATCTTTGATCATGACTTAAAATATCTTTGCTTTGTGAACGATGTGTAAATTAAAGTATTAAAGAGTATCAAGGTTTTGTGTCAACAGCAAATTTGATATTAAATTTACTTCATGTATTAGAAAATGTATTTCAACTTCTATTTGGAACATTGCTTGAAGTAAAAGCAATAGTTATTTGTCTATAAGATCATTTAATGTATTGAAGTAGTAAACTCTGGTGGGTAGCAGATTTTCATATATTAAATTTGTTCATTCAATGTGTATATCTTAATATCATATAATATAGTATGCTATAATGATAAGGGTCCCAAAATTCTTCAAAAAAAACAACAACAGTAAGTTACACATTGTTTATGATATTCGCATTTTGAAATTGGTTGTGATTTTATTTATAAATATTGAAACAATGTTAAAAGAATATTTATCCTGCTCTGCATTCTTTCTTTAAAAATTTTTATCCTCTATTACACTTTTTGTGTACTGTATTTTAAAAACTTGTTATTAATGCCTTATATATAAGATTCAAGTTCTTCTGTTAAATGATATTAAAAAGAATTATTAAACAGTAAAACAAACCCTTGTCTAATAAGCTTATTAAACGCTGTGGTATTGGCATCATATGCCAGGCCGGCTAGCTCAGTTGGTAGAGCGCTGGACTACAAATCCGAGGATCGCGGGTTCGATTCCCAGCCCGGCCACATAACTTGTGTGGGGATTGGTCATGAAATTATTTCTACGGCCATTCTCCCCCTACCTCTGATTCATGTAGGGCAGTTGTCAGTTACTGGCATAAGTATCAGCACTTAGTGCTGGTAAACCAGCTTACCCAGGAAAAGTGTGAGTAGGTTAACTGACGGCCGTTACATGACTGAAATACTGTTGAATACGGCGAAAAATCCAAACAAACAAATTTTCTGCATTTAATGCACATTAAATACACTTATACTACACAAAGTGTATTTTTTCTGCATTTTTTACAAACAAGTGTATTAATGCACTAGAAAACACGCTTAAAATACACTAAAAATACACTTAAATGTATTTTTTTGAAGATATTGTGTATTTGTCAAGGAGAAAAATACACTTTAAATGCACCTAAGTGTGTTAATGCGGGAAAAATGCAGAAAAAATACACTTGTTTCTGTTAGAAAGAGTATTTTTTCTGTATTTTCCAGTGTATTAAATGCGTATTAAACGCAGAAAAAATATGGTGCCAATACCGCAGAGTTTAAAACGCGTTTAATGCGTATTCAATACACTTTTTTGAGAAGGGAATGTTTACAAGACTTCTATTTTTTGTTAAGTTGAACAGGGCAAAGGGCTGTAACTCTTGATACAGCTTTATAAAGTTTTAGTAAAGTATGGACTTTAAAAACTTGTTCATGCATTACATAATAAAAATATTTTCTTCCGAAAAATTGTTGGCAAGACTTCATTTTGTTCAGTTGAACAGAGTAAGGGGCTCCAACTCTAATTGCTTCAATAAATCTTGATTAAGGATGGACATAGTTGTGGCCCTTGGATTATCACATGTTTAACTGTTAGTTTTTTTTTACTCAAAAAGGCAGGTGGTTAAAATTGATTAGGCGTACAAAAATATTGTTTGTTTCAGGTTACATACCCAAACAAATTAGGGTAGGTAGGTAGGGATTTTTTATTTTTTTTTGGGTGGGGTGGGGGGAAATGCTCAACTTTAAGAAATCAAAACAAAACACTAAAAAAATATCTGACAAACTCAATAAAATGTTCTAGCATAGGGGCATTTTTTTAGGGTAGGTTGGGTAACCTGAAACAATTTTTTTTTACGCCTAAGCGTTTGTGATGCTTGGTGACCAGTTGCAAAATCATAGATCGCTCCGCCTTTCGGTTCATCTAAGGTTGTTTGTCCAAGGATTTGAAGAAATTGATTGGATTATGCAACCCTGTGCTTTTATTTACCACTAAAATATAAACCCATAATCAGTCAACTCAATCCTTACATGGTACTCGTTGTTAAACTACCAAATAAACAACGCAAAAAGTAGTCCCGATTCCGGTTGAAGCCTACTAAAATATAGTTCTCATTATAATTGCAAAGATATTTGTCAAATCATGTTAGAATCAAAATTATTTTCGCGTTATCATTGTTTATTGGCCAATAAACAACTCTTTGTCGTTCTGAAGCGTGGCTATTAAACTACTTGGGCTAACGCCCTCGAGGTTTAATTCCTATGCTAACGTCCTTGTGGTTTAATTTCTGTGCATCAGAACTCCAGATCATTGTTTATTGGCCGGTAAACAACGATTAATCGAAAATTATTTCTTAATTGACAAGTAGCAGCTGGTCAATAACTGGGGAGGGGTTTGCAATGTAAGTGGCAAAACTGGAAAAGTCTATTAAATTTGTGTGACTTGTTTCGGATGTTTGCCATTTCCTACATGAATACTGTCGTGGTAATGTTTTAAATTAATGGAGGCGTGTCTTAAAGGGTCGTCCTGGATTAGCCTGTGTGGGGACGACACCTGCTTTTATGGTATTTTCTGTTTTAAGGAAGTCTATTCTAAACATAAATCCGGCGGAAAGTGTCGTCCCGGACTGCATTAAGCCTGGTTTTCCCACGACACGCCCCAACTGTTTTATAAAAATTTGCATATAATGCCAATGTTATTATTATTTAATCGTGCCTTAAAGAAATTTTTTCAAATCTGTTGAGTTAGATGTGTTGTTATAGAAGGAAATGTGGCGTATCAAGGGAAAACCGGTCTTAATGCATGTGCGTAAAGTGTCGTCCCGGATCAGCCTGTGCAGTCCGCACAGGCTGATCCAGGATGGCACTTTCCGCCTTAAGTGGATTTATGGTAAGAAGAGACTTCCTTGAAACAGAAAATACCATAAAAGCGGAAAGTGCCGTCCTGGTATATACATTTTCTATATACAATTCTACCAGATAACATTCGAGGCACGTCGTGGGAAAACCGGACTTAATGCATGTGCGTAGTGTCGTCCCGGTTACAGTTGATTTATGTTTCGAAGAGACTTCATTGAAACAGAAAATACCATACAAGCGGAAAGTGCCGTCCTTGATTAGCCTGTGCGGGCTGCACAGGCTAATCCGGGACGACACTTTACGCACATGCATTAAGACCGGTTTTCTCACGACGCGCCACATATCTGTTGTAAGAGCATACATACTCTCTTTAAAGGGACTACGTCACCGAAAAAATGACGTCCTATTTCACTAATATTGATATGATAGAAATGCGTTATACTAAGCCATCTGTTATAAATAAATAAATAATACTATAATATACAATGAGTTATTTAATAAAAACAAAATAGCAAAAAAAGTCTGAAAAATTAAAACCCCAAGCGGGATTCGAACTCACGACTTAGAAGCCATACGAAGAAATGACAGTAGACAGCAGTTTTACCAACTGCGCTATCATTCTTGGTTATGAATTGTGTGTAAACTATCGTTCTACAAAATACTGAAAATTTTGACATCTAAATGTAAACAGAAAAAGGGCCAAACAAACATGACCCATATTATAAATTGATTTTTATCTCAAAATTCGCATATTCTTTCCCAATTATATATACCCTGTTGGAACCGTTATTATATGCCGGAATTAACATTTAAAAAATCACATTTTTAAAAGAAATTACCCCCTTGAGGCCCTTTTCGATGACATAGTCCCTTTAATATTCATGTTTACCCGGTATGTACAACACAGCCTTTGGTTTTTCAAAACATTGGACCTCATATTTTTGCGCCATGTTTGTTGACGTTTTGTAACTTGATTGACAACTGCATATTTCCATTAAATTTTAATGGGATTTACCATAGTAAGGCCAAAAAAATTGTTGGTTTTCGCTTACATCGCAAAAAAAATCTAGGGGGGGGGGGGAAGGTCAAATATATTTTTTTTTTCTGTAACATTTTTTTTCTTTGCCGCATATTCACCACACAGTTTAAGTATATTGAACTGCATGTAAAATGTTTACACGCCTCCAAACAAAGAAACGAACTATAAATAACGTCATCGAAAAAGAGATTTCTGGCAAGAAACTTATAATATATGCGAAAACTACTCTTTTTTCCAGAAAATCTTAAAACCTAAATGATTTCTAGGCCCCCCAAAAATTGGGTCGGCAGAAAAAATGGGGGGGGGGGGGGTCAGGTAAGCGGAAACAAACAACTTTTTTTCGCCTTAATGTCATTTCATGAATTTATGAAGTTTTTGTACTGCTATATAATATATATTATATCCATGATGAATAGTTTCTTTAGAAAATGGTGGTTGAAATTTTTGCAATTTATGTCGACATTTATTATATGTTTTCATAAAATAATAATAAATGAAAAAATAATATAAACGGCAGTGTTGTTTTACGTTTTCTATACCCATTAATTATTGGTGTACTGAGTTAATAATGTTGAAAAATGACATTGCACATAGAAGTTGATCATTTTTTACATTGAATTACATGGAATTATAGGCGCTTGGTTGTTTAACAACTAAAAAATTATTGTAGTCACAATATAAACACACAAGGAAGCTCAGGCCTCCAAAAATCTGTGTTTCGGGCAACCCGACCCTACCTAGCGAAAATCCCAGACCCTCAAGTTTTGAGTGACCATTGTTTACTGTGAAATCCATATTCGTCAGATTATAGATCATGTTCAGTGCTTTTTTGGCGAAATGTGTCTTTAAGAAAAAAGTAAAAAAAACTCCATCCCGACCATGCCTACACAATTGTAACGTTTTTGAGACAGTTGCCCGAAACACACTTTTTTGGCCTCGCTATTTTCTGTCGAAACAGGAAGTAAATTTGAGGCATGTAGTGGGAAAACCGGACTTAATGCATGTGCGTAGTGTCATCCGGATTAGCCTGTGCAGTCCACACAGACTAATCCGGGACGGCACTTTCCGCCTACAGTGGATTTATGTTTAGAAGAGACCTCCTTGAAACAGAAAATACCATAAAAGCGGAAAGTGCCGTACTGGATTAGCCTGTGCGGACCGCACAGGCTAATCCAGGACGACACTTTACGCACATGCATTAAGACCGGTTTTCTCACGACGCGCCACATTTACATCAAGAAGTACCCGGCCTGATTGCATGCACTATCATGACTTCGTTGAATTGAAGAACCAATCATGTATTATTTTTTACTTCCGTTGCGATAGAAAATGGTGAGCGAGCTACCTTGTGTATTTATATAGGATTAGGATTTCTTTCCCTTCTCGAAAAAGTGTATTAAATACGCATTTAATGCCTATTAAACACTGCGGGGGGTATTGGCACCATATTTACACTTGAAAATGCAGAAAAAATACACTTATTAAAGAAAAAAAGTGTATTTTTTCTGCATTTTCCCTGCATTCACACACTTAAGTGCATTTAAAGTGTATTGTTCTCCATGAAAAATGCATTTGAAGTGTATTTTAAGTATGTTTTCTAATCCATTAATAAACTTTTTTGTAAAAAATGCAGAAAAAGTACAGAATCAATACACTTTGTGTACTGAAAGTGTTTTTAACGCGCATTTAGCGCAGAAAAAATAGGGTGCCAATACCGCGGCTTTTAATGCGTTTATTCGAGAAGGGTTAAGCCCCAATGCATGGGATGTTGTGGCCATGATTAATGGTCACTAAATGTAATCTGAAACAAGGCTTGTCACAGAATGTGACGTATGCCTCCAAAGCATATGTTTGTCAGAGGAAGGCAACACAATGTCAGAACAATAGGGACCTGGGACGCTCACCCAAGACCTTGTAACCCAATTGGAATTTGCATCCCTGAGGCGTGGCTTATTTTTATTTTATCCCAGGTGCATAATTTGAACAATGTTTAACAAACCTCTGGACCTTGCAGTTCCAGGTAAAGATTTTAAGTCATTTTGCTATTGAAGTCTGTATAAACCTTGTGACCCCTGGGTGTGGCCAGTTTTGACCACAGGGGCATAATTTGTACAATCTTTCTAGAGGATCACTATACAAGGTTACATACCAAATATGAAACCTGTGGGCCTTGGGGTTTCAGAGGACAAGATTTTTAAAGTCATTTTGCTATCAATTCTATATAAACCATGTAACCCCCAGGGTGTAGCCCGTTTTGACCCCTGGGGCATAATTTGAACAATCTTTGTACAGGACCACTATAGGATGTTACATACCAAATATCATACCAAATAGGAAACCTGTGGGCCATGTGGTTTCTAAGGAGATTTTTAAAGTGATTTTGCTATATATTCTATATAAACCATTAGGACCCCCAGGGCGTGGCCAGCTTTGACCCCAGGGGCATAATTTGAACAATCTTTGTAGAGGACCATTATAGGATGTTACATACCAAATATGAAGCCTCTGGGCCCTGCGGTTTCAGAGATTTTTAAAGTTGACACTTTTTTTATCTATTTTTAGCTCTGGTGACCTACATATGCAGCGGACCGTAACGATTTGAACAACTCTGAAAGAGGGTCATCCAAAGATCATTCCTGTGAAGTTTAATGAAAATCCGCCAAGCAGTTTAGGAGAAGTCATTTGAATGAGAATTGGACGACGCACACACACACGCTTTGTGCTCAGGTGAGCTAAAAAGTAACTGTATTGAATCCTTGCTAAGTGATTTCAAGGTAATCATTGTCATAAAAGAAATGTACCAAAGTATAGATAGTAAATAATAATAATATTTTGGGTGGGCAGAAGAAATCGAAAGACTAGGTAGTGGAGTGTAAAACACGTTTTGGAAGGACAGAAAAAAACATACACAAAGGGCAGTAAATCTAAGTAAACTGAAGATAAGAGTTTTGGTTCTTGTTCATGACACCTTTAGGCACTGATAAGCAGTTATGCAATATCATATAAATATTAGGGATGTCAACGATTATCCGGATAACCGGTTATCCGGTTACTATGTATATATCCGGTTACCAAGTTAGTAACCTAATATTCGTATAACAATTGAAAATCCGATTTGCTTGGTTTTTTTAGGCATACTAACGCCTTTCTTGGATGTATATTATTAACACAACACAGCTATAGACCTCTACAGGATGTCTCCACCTGGTACTGCAGACGTGTCATAAACACTCCCCTCGGTCGGAATACCATTATCATAAAACAACAGGTGGTGCTTTCACACCACACTACCTTTGACACGACTATTAAACAAACAATCGATTATGCCAATTAGCTGCGTCCCTCTTGATACAAGATGGTTCTCTACCAGTTAACAATGCCAATTAAAATAAAATATACAGTAACATGGATCAATCCTCGTTTTTGTGTTTGTGCGTTTGATTGCACATTGTGTGTTTTACTCAAACATCGCAATTTACGGGTTTACCATACACCTGTCAGCCTTCTTAACACCTACTTACCTTTACGCAAATCAAATGTTTAATTCGGGTACTTTAATTGAAGGGCATAACAACACTGCACGCTACACAAAACGCTCAATTTACGAACAAAAATTGACGTAGTTCGTTACATGTACTTTTTTTAATCATGAAATAGTATTGTGTTTTTTAAATAGTAGTATCGTCTAGATGTGAACTAATTTTGCAACTTTAACATGTGCCAGATTCCGGTCGCCAATGCCGATTATACGGTTATCCGGATAGTATCCGGATATTACATACGAATAACCGGATACCAATTTTGGCTGACACATATATGACATCCCTTATAAATATCCTTTCATGCATTTCAGAGTTAGAGGACGGAAAAAAATATGCACCAAGGGGAGTTACTCTGAGTACATTGAAGATAGTTTCGGTTCTTGTTCATGACACGCTTTTAGGCACTGATGAACGTTTAGAATGCAAAATCATAAAAATATCCTTTCATGCATTTCAGAGTTAGAGAATGGAAAAGTATATAAGGGCAGTAACTTTGAACCAAGGGCAATAACTCTGAGTACATTGGTTCTTGTTCATGACAC
Organism: Congeria kusceri; assembly: GCA_027627225.1. NCBI lineage: Eukaryota > Metazoa > Mollusca > Bivalvia > Myida > Dreissenidae > Congeria > Congeria kusceri. The sequence continues at coordinate 16,652,623 of CM051026.1, read as the reverse complement.
ACCTTAAGGCACTGGTGAACCTCTATGCCAAATTATATTAAAATCCCTCGCGCATACTCCAGAGTTAGAAGATGGAAACAAACTCTGAGTAAATTGAAGATAGTTTTGGTTCTTGTTCATCACACACCTTTAGGCAATTAATGTGGAATCACTAATTTTCGTGGTGGTCTAATTTTCGCGCTCCCTCGATTGCACGAATTTATGACCACCGCGAATATTTACCGATATCATAATTTAGCAACGCGTTGAGAGTTTATACATTATGCTGCCCCTATTCTTCACACGTGGACCATTAATCTGGTACTGCTACACATATTTATTGTAAAAAACGAGCTGTCACAATAGGACCAATCACTGGTCTTCTGCCGAGTTCGGCGTTTCATCGAATAATTGACACGTAAAATACAACTGATGTTTATTTTTTAAAAATTTCAAAATCAGATTTGCACGAATTTAAAACTGCACGAATATGTTCGCAATCGCGAGTCTGCTAAATTTGTACCCCGCGAATTCAAGTGATGCCACAGTATAAACATAAACAGCAGAACGTACTCTCATAGGCGACGACGCTTCGCAATAAACGAATGGAAATATGTGAAAATACTTGTTGGGACAGAAAACTACTTTGAAAACATAAAATTCTAGTTAAAACTTTGAAATAACTGAATTTATTTTATATACACTCAGAAGGAAGAAAGCCAGGAATTATTTTCCACTTTGACATAACAGGAGCTTCAAGATCCCTTCATGCATTCCCCCGTTACAGAGCGGAAATGAAACTCCAGACTTACTCACAGACTGATGACCGGACGGACGGTGTGACTACTATTATGCTAAACGTTTGGAGACATAAAAATATTTTGTACATATAAACATGGGCATGACTTGCAAACAAAAAAGAACACACAATTTTTTAAGTAACTATTTCAATCTTTAATGCATTTTTCAATCCCACATAAACAATCTTGTCTGAAAACAATATTTACAAGTTTAAAATCACACAACGCAATGCCTATGTCAACAAACTTTTCTGAACGTAGAGTAGTCTACCCCATTACATTTTCGATCCATTTTTGTACCCTAAGGATAGACTTCTAAAACATAAAGTTAACAAAAATGTACAATTTTATCAATGCTATTTATTTCCCTTTTAATGATAGGCGTTATTCCCCTTTCAATCTGTTTTAGTTGTTTGCCTTTTTAATGAGAGGCGTTATTCCCCTTTCAATCAATTTTAGTTGTTTGCTTTTTAATGATAGGCGTTATTCCCCTTTCAATCAATTTTAGTTGTTTGCTTTTTAATGATAGGCGTTATTCCCCTTTCAATCAATTTTAGTTGTTTGCTTTTTAATGATAGGAGTTATTCCCCTTTCAATCAGTTTAGTTGTTTGCCTTTTAATAAAAGGTGTTATTCACGTTTGAATGATCAGAAGATATCTCCCTATCAATTACTGGAGATATTTCCATTTTCGATATTATGGAGATATAAACCTTTTCTTTCAATAATATGGAGTTATCCCCCTTTCAATATTATAATTAAGGAGCAAATCACTTTTCAATGAAGGCATTTTGGCCCCAGTCATTGACAGAAAGTTGCATGTTTTGAAACCCCCAAAAAGAAAAACTTAGCAATCATTCAAAGAATAATAACTGTGAGAAAGTGAAACTTTTAAAGGGACCTGCTCAACGATTGACGAATTGACAATTTTTCTACTTTTTGTCACCGATTCAAAAATAAAAGAACAGTGTATACAAGGGAATAAAATAACACTACGGACCTAGAAATATACTGTAAAAACCGTTTAGTTTATGAGTAATCATCAGTTGAAATTGATAAAATAATAAAGCGTTTGTAACGCTAAACGATGGGATAATTTGGAGTGTTTGTGTTGTTTTCATTGAAACTGTTGACATCACGTGGAACACTTACATAAAGTCAATAATGCTGGGCGAAATACACAAGTCGGAATGGCCAAGTGGTTACGGCGATAGCCTTTTAATCCGGCAGTCCTGGGTTTGAACCCCGGTGGGACCAATTTTTTTATTTCTTTTTTGTTTCTAAATACTTTTCTTGTTATTATACTTGAGCTTGTTAGTTCCGATCCTAAAATCTGTTAAGTTAAGACATTTAATGGCATACTTTAAAAAATGCGAAAATCTGTGAACAAGTCCCTTTAAAGCTGACAAGGAACAAGGCTAAATATTTAGGTAGCTTTGTTTTTGATTGGCAGAAATCGGTATCAAAGTGAGTTGCTATATATCGTCAGATTTTAGTAATTCTCTTTCATTCAATTAGGATATGACATAAACAATACTGTAAATGGCCATTGACAAAAATAACATCTAAACTGAATTCATCCATAGTAATAGACAATTCTCGAAAGAGGTTCAAAAGTTAGGCCATACAAATTTGATTTGATGTTTAGTATTCCCATGATTTTTCGAAACCTACCAACCAGGCTGGAAAAAACAAACAATGAGTCGATAATAAAAACTTTCTTTCACAACTTATTCATGGCAGTGGTACAAGCTAAATCAAATGTTTACTTGCAAAACTCTTATATATCATCTTCATATTGGGAACCTACTTCTACACAGTATTTTAACTGTGTAAATTGACTAGTTGCAAGCTTTTTTTTTTACAAATATTGGTAAACACATAAAAGAAATTGTTCCCTTGCTTTTCCAAATGTTATATAAGTTTTTTAAACTCGATTGCTTACATTGTCAAAATTGTTTTTTTGTTCAGGCATCTGAAAAGCTACCAGCTCGAGGACACTAAACATAGAATCAAATTGGAATGGCCTTAACAACTTCCTACAAACCCATTTGGTGTTACCATAGAACATAGCGGAATTATTATTTATAATAAATACTATACAGAAGTTGTGTATTGTTATACCTGGGGTCGTATTCACAAAGCAGCTTAAGTTAAATTTTATCGTTATCCTTAAATTGGGAAATTTCCTCAACTGTATAATTCAATAAAGGAACAGTTTAGCACTAAGTTACACTTTAAAATAGCATCATTATGAACATTTTATTTGAGGACTATCAACGACATATGCATATGTTTATTAAGTCAAGAAATATAATACTTTCAAAGTTTGCACTTAAGTGAAAATATGTAAGAAATTACTTAAGATGCTTTGTGAATACCAGTGCAGCTATATACAATTTATAAATACTAATCCATAACAGCAACTTCTAACTAAACTTGCACAACATAAATGCAAACCAGGATTTTGTTCAACAATAAAGTGCATGAATTCAAATGCTGGTTATTTAAAACAATAAAGTTACTAATGGCTTGTAGCCATAAATAAATATATTGCATAAAATAAAATTATGGACTCATGAAAAGCATGCGTGACTGACATAAAAACTGTGACATGGATCTGTAAACAAGAAATCCGTGCTTAGTCTATTACACATATAGAATACCCCTCAATAATATAGCCAAACAATATATATATAATATAACATGAGCTGTTTGTTAACCAGGTATGCCCCCTCCAGGTTAAAAGCAACCTTTAAAATACCAAGTTTGGTGATGATCGGCTGAAAACTGATCGACATACAAAGCGGAAAACTGCTAAAAAGGCCAATTTTAAATATTTCAAGGGCCATAACTCCACACTTCCTGGAGCGATTTGGCTGATTATCAAACTTGGCCAAGATATTACGCCCACAAACACTTTCATAAAGTTTGGTGAAGATGGGATAAATACTGTTGTAGTGAAAGTGGTCTACCGACCAACCAACAGACCAACATTAGCAAACCCCGCCTTTTTCGATTGGGGCAATAAATATATAGCCATATAATTAAATGATGGATGTATGAAAACCCAGAATGACTGGCAGTGTGACAATGATCTGTTAACAAGAAATATGTTCCAAGTCTATTACCTATACATAATACATGTCCCTCAATAATATGGCCAAACAATATAAAGACAGAGAGAATATTCGGTAAGTGTTGGATAAAGGTGAAGTTTATCATGCGAGGCTCATAAAACATTTATAAACGGCGTGAAAATATGTCAAAATTAAACAAATAACGTTGGCTTCCCAGCTTTAACACTGGGTTTTTTTTTAATTATAAAGGTCATCATTTGGAATGACGTCACATTGAAATATATAGCGTTCTAAAAATAACAATAGAATAAACGTGTCCTTAAAATAGCTATAGGATACAGCTTACGTTTATACAATGGGTTGTTATTAGATCGATTTGGCTGTAGTGATAAGATAAATATAAATAGATATATATATATAGGGTCTGACACAAGTTGTTATTTCATACCATATTTTATTAAACGAGTTCAGGAATTTTGTTAGTAAGCGAGCCTTTGGCGAGCTAAATTACTAATGAATTTCCTGGACGAGTTTAATAAAATATAGTATAAAATGACAACGAGTGTCAGATCTTTTTTATCACATGCCTGTAAACCAAACAAAAATCTTCTAATTTTACCAAAACATGTTGATAAATCCAAAAAGTTGTGTACTGACGTGACGTCATTTCATGTTGACGACGTCATTTCACCAAAATAACGTCATCCGATTGGTCAGTCAAAGAATATGTAGCCAATGAAAAAGCTCAAAATGTTATCTTATGCATGTGTAAGATAGAAATATTCGTAATGGTTGTATTACACGGGAAACAAGGTATAGCATGCGATAAATATAAATATTTGTGTGAGGCAAAGATGGGTCTTGAATTCACTAGTTCAGTAAACAAAGTTTCATAGTAAATGTAATGCAAAGCTATACGTATATACGTATATGTGATATAAATATTTTAACCATGATTATATGCCGTGATAAATTGTGCTTATAATAGATAAAGCAAAAGAAAAAAACAACACTGTATAGGGGATCTTTTTCCATTCTGACTCACAATTTCCTTAAAAATCATTGGGTTAGTCAATCTTAAACAATTGGTTTGTTTGTGTTTTTCGCCATTTTCAACAGTATTTCAGTCATATAACGGCGGTCAGTTAACCTACTCACACTTCTCCTGGGCAAGCTTAGCCGATCTAGGGCGCCAAAAAAAATTATGTTTGTTTCAGGTTACCCGACCTACCCTAAAAATGCCCCGACCTTAGAACATTTTATTGGGTTTGTCAGATACTTTTTGTTTTATTTACTTTGTTCAATAATTCAATTTTTTGGGATAAATAAGTGTTTTGTTTTGATAGCATCCACTTATAAACAATATTTACTGACATGTTTGGAGTATTTATTTAGTTTTATAATCTTCAAGTTGACCATTTATCAAATTTAAAAAAAAATAAAAAAATCCCAACCTACCTACCCCAATTTTTTTGGGCATGTAACCTGAAACAAACATAATTTTTATTTACACCTTTAAGCGGTTTACCAGTTCCAAGTGCACATACATATGCCAGTAACTGACAACTGCCCTACTTGAATCAGAGGTAGGGGGAGAATGGCCATAGAAATAATTTTATAATAATTTCATGACCAATCCCCACACAAGTTCTGTGGCCAGGCTGGGATTCGAACTCACAATCCCCGGACTGATAGCCCAGCGCACTACCAACTGAGCTAGCCGGACCGGCGTACGTAACAAGGTAGCGTACTGCTACTTTTCATATTCTTAATAATTTTGTAAGACATTTTACATGTGCCACGGTAACAAATCTATTCACTTTTTCTTTCTCTAACAACATGTATTACACACACTATGGACATAAATAACAACAAATCAACACACATGGCAACATTAAGAAATAAAATAAAATAATCTTCGTAGAGTTAAACTACTGGGGTCATATTCCAGAAACATCTTAAGTGTATCTTAAAATATTTTCATTTAAGTTCCAATTTTTGTAAGGAAATATTTTTAAAACTACATGTAAATTAATAAATCCAATTACAGTTAAGTAAATAGTAGTTAATAATAAGTTGATAGTTTCGAAACATTGAGCAGAATTTCATGTATCCATGGAATAAAATGCTTAAGAAAAAAAGATGATTTTAAGGCTAAGGATAAGATTTCACTTAAGATGTTTCTGGAATACGACCCCAGGTTAGAAGAATGGTTAGAGTAAATGAGTTAACTTCATACTTAATGACTTGAAAAGTCGTTGCTATGTGTCTCAAAACGCATGTACCCGAATTTTGACGTGCTCTTTACCAGTACATAACATAACATAACAACAATTCAACTCCAATATACAGTTCGTAAAACATCAAGAACTAAGAGAAAATAAAATAACCTTTGTGGCGTTAAAGTACAGATTTGATGAGTGATACACGAGTGACCAGATGTATGGAATAAAGAATTCTTCAGGGGATTCTTCTTCCACATATTTGAACTTCAGGTCGGGAAATTTCTGAAAACGATAAAAATTCATCAATATCATTAACAGTTTAAGGGATTATGATTCTGCATCAAGAATATTAAAGGGACCTGTTCACAGATTGACGAATTGACAATATTTCAACTTTTTGTCACCGATTCCAAAAATAAAAGAACAGTGTATACAAGGAAGCAAAATAACACTACGGACCTAGAAATATACTGTAAAAAAATGTTTCTTTTATGAGTAATCATTAGCTGAAATTGATTAAATTACGAAGCGTTTGTAACGCTGAACTATGGAATAATTTGTTGTTTTGGTTGAAACTGTTGACATCACGTGGAACACTTACATGAAGTAAATAATGCAGGGGTACATAGAAGTCAGAATGGCCGAGTGGTTAGGGCGATAGCCTTTTAATCCGGAGGTCCCGGCTTCGAACCCAGGTGGGACCTTTTTTTTTTCTTTTCCTATATTTCTAAATACTTTTCTAGTTATTATACTTGAGCTGTTAAGTTCCGATGCTTAAATCTGTCAAGTTAAGACATTAAATGGCATACTTCAAAAATACTGCAAAAATCTGTGAACAATTCCATTGAACTCAAATCTGTGAACAAGTCCCTTTAACTCAAATCTGTGAACAAGTCCATTTAACTCAAATCTGTGAACAAGTCCCTTTAACTCAAATCTGTGAACAAGTCCCTTCAACTCAAATCTGTGAACAAGTCCCTTTAACTCAAATCTGTGAACAAGTCCCTTTCACTCACCCCTTTGTATTTATTGCAGTTTTCATTTTAGAGTCGGTGATAAATATTTTGGAAATAGGAAAAGATCTGTAAGGATATTCACCAACCCATTCTTAGACTCAACGATAAAGAACAGACTTAGACTCAAGAATAAAGAACAGACTTAGACTTAAGGATAAAGAACAGACTTAGACTTAAGGATACAGAACAGACTTAGACTTAAGAATAAAGAACAGACTTAGACTTAAGGATAAAGAACAGACTTAGACTTAAGGATAAAGAACAGACTTAGACTCAATGATAAAGAACAGACTTAGACTTAAGGATACAGGACAGACTTAGACTTAAGAACAAAGAACAGACTTAGACTTAAGAATAAAGAACAGACTTAGACTTAAGGATAAAGAACAGACTTAGACTTAAGGATAAAGAACAGACTTAGACTTAAGGATAAAGAACAGACTTAGACTTAAGGATACAGAACAGACTTAGACTTAAGAATAAAGAACATACTTAAACTTAAGGATAAAGAACAGACTTAGATTTAAGGATAAAGAACAGACTTAGACTCAAGAATAAAGAACAGACTTAGACTTAAGGATAAAGAACAGACTTAGACTCAAGAATAAAGAACAGACTTAGACTCAAGAATAAAGAACAGACTTAGACTTAAGGATTAAAAACAGACTTAGACTCAAGGATACAGAACAGACTTAGACTCAAGAATAAAGAACAGACTTAGAATTAAGAATAAAGAACAGACTTAGACTTAAGGATAAAGAACAGACTTAGACTAAAGGATAAAGAACAGACTTAGACTCAAGAATAAAGAACAGACTTAGACTTAAGGATAAAGAACAGACTTAGACTCAAGAATAAAGAACAGACTTAGACTCAAGAATAAAGAACAGACTTAGACTCAAGGATACAGAACAGACTTAGACTCAAGAATAAATAACAGACTTAGACTTAAGAATAAAGAACAGACTTAGACTTAAGGATAAAGAACAGACTTAGATTCAAGAATAAAGAACAGACTTAGATTTAAGGATACAGAACAGACTTAGACTCAAGAATAAAGAACAGACTTAGACTTAAGAATAAAGAACAGACTTATACTCAAGAATAAACAACAGACTTAGACTTAAGGATAAAGAACAGACTTAGACTCAAGAATAAAGAACAGACTTAGACTTAAAGATAAAGAACAGACTTAGACTCAAGAACAAAGAACAGACTTGAACTCAAGAATAAAGAACAGACTTAGACTTAAGGATAAAGAACAGACTTAGACTCAAGGATAAAGAACAGACTTAGACTCAAGAATAAAGAACAGACTTAGACTTAAAGATAAAGAACAGACTTAGACTCAAGAATAAAGAACAGACTTAGACTTAAGGATAAAAACAGACTTAGACTCAATGATAAAGAACAGACTTAGACTCAATAATAAAGAACAGACTTAGACTTAAAGATAAAGAACAGACTTAGACTCAAGAACAAAGAACAGACTTGGACTCAAGAAAAATACTTTGACGTTTGCAAATATCCTGAGTACCAATATTGCTTATGTCATTAACAAATCGTTCTAAACGAAGAATTCTGTAATTTTTTAAATACCATGGAAGATTCAAATTTACAGCACTTTTAGAACAGAGCAGTTTCAAGAATATTCTTTTTTCTTAGACTTAAGTCTAAGAATAGGTTGGTGAATATGGGCCTGGGGACATATTCTAGAAACATCTTAAGTTTATCTTAAACTGTTTTCACTTAAGTTCCAATTTTTGTAAGGCAATATTTTAAAAACTAGATATGAATTAATGAATCCAATTAAAGTTGAGTAAATAGTAGTTAATAATAAGTTGATAATTAGTATACATTTCGCAGAATTTCATGCATACATGGAATAAAATGCTTAAGAAAAATGACAATTTTAAGGCTAAGGATAAGATTTCACTTAAGATGTTTCTGGAATACAACCCCTGGAGTGAATAGCAGGGTGCTGCATGCTGCCCCTTTTTGGTTCCCCCTGCTGCCCCTCTGGGCTGGTCAACACAGAAATATTGAATATCTTTTGAAATTCAACATATTTTTGCAAATATTCTATGACAAATAAATAGACTATGCTTAAAAACCTTAATCAGAAGCATTAGACTCATGAAAACCCTGGATTTGGGAAATAAATGGAAAATGTCAACATATGGGTCCTGTTTTCCACCCTGCTCCTTTTTAGCAGCACCTTGTACCTTTTGTATCCTAGATCTTTCCGTATGGTCATTGTCAATTTGCCAATCTGTGAGTAACAGTGACTGGTAAACCCATGCGAAATAATATATTTGCACATAAAATTGAGAAAAATAATGTTCGCGATTTTACGTTGCACCGACAATTTTTGGGTACGATTTTGAAACCGAAGCCGTACAATACACAATGTTCAGTATGGTTTGCAGATCTAATCCATAAAATTAATGCGGCAGTCTGAAAAATCAATATCAACGGACGCTCATTACTTCTTGAAGCACGAGCGTCTGCTTGATGTATTTTCTCGATTAAAACAGACGTTCATAACGTGTAACTGCTGTAAATCCCATAAAAATCAGAGTAAATCCCATAGATTGCTGACAAAGCCCATATATTTTTGTGGAGATGAGAAATTATCTCATATGCAAAAATCCTTTCCCAGAGTCCTTTGAAGTCTAAGAATAGATTGAGGAATGTGGGCCCTTAAAAGATACCTTTAATCTATCCCGTCGGAACTGCCTCGACCCCTGTTCTATCACCGTCAACACCTCGGACGGGGAAGGATTCCCCCCAATTTGTTCCAACTTTCCCGAAAAATACGCCAGCACCGTGTCAATGTTCACGATAATATCCTGGAAGGTCGGGTGCGATCGGAACAGCCCGAAGGAGTCTTTTTGGTAGAGGAGGGTGTATACAAGATTCGGGTTGTGATGGAGTTGAGCCGTCAGAGCGCTGTTGATGATTTCTAGGACCATGCGGATGACCTCTTCTAGGACTGCTAGGTCTTGCATCTGGGGAATAGTAAAATATTGTCTTCAATAATTCTAGTCATCATCAACATCAGCATTATCATCATCATCATAATCATCATCATCATAGTCATCATCACCAGCAGCAGCATTTTCATCATCATCATCATTTTCATCATCATCATCATCAATCTCATCATTATCATCATCATAAACAGCAGCAGCAGCAACAGCATTATCATCATCATCATCAGCATTTTCAACATCATCATCATTTTCATCATCATCAATCTCATCATTATCATCATCATAAACAGCAGCAGCAGCAACAGCATTATCATCATCATCAGCAGCATTTTCAATCTCATCACTATCATCATCATAAACAGCAGCAGCAGCAACAGCATTATCATCATCATCAGCAGCATTTTCAACATCATCAACAACATCACCCTCATCATTGTGACGCCATTATCATCATTTATTTCATTGGAATGTATTTTAATGTATAACCAACATGCACACCAAAGTTAGAAATCATCAGAAATCAAAAGAAATTCATTAGGAATCCTTAGAAAAGATTTACAAGTCATTGGAAATGACAAAAAATCATTGAAAATTATAAGACGCAATTGGAAATGATTATAACTCATTGGAAATGATTAAAAATCACAGGAAACATTGGAAATGATAAGAAATCATTGGAAATTATGAGAAATGATTTGAATTGATGATACCTCATTGAAAATGACTAGAAATCATTGGAAATGTTTATACCTCATTGGAAAATAATTAGAACTCATTGGAAATGATTAGAAATAGCACAAAGTTAACATTGGGAATGATTAGAAGTAATTAGAAATCACAGGAAATGCAGAAAAAGCCATTAAAATGGAAATGATAAGAATAATAATTGGAATCATGAGCAGTGATCGGAAATCATTGAAAATGCAGGAAAAGTCATTAAAATGGAAATGATAACAATAATCATTGGAAAATCATAAGAAGTGATTGGAAATCATTGGCAATCATTGGACAAAGCCATTAAAAAGGAAATGATAAAAATAAACATTGGAAAATCATGAGAAGTAATTGGGAATCACAGGAAACGCAGAAAATGCCATTAAAATGGAAATGATAAGAATAATCATTGGAAAATGATGAGAAGTGATTAAAAATCACAGAAAATGAGGAAAAAAATAGAGAAGTGATTGGAAATAATTGGAAAGTCGTTAAAATTACGTAATCCTCCTGAAATCATTGGAAATGATTGGAAAAAGCCATTTAAATTACGTAATCTTCCTGTGATGCCTCCTCATCCTCCCCATTACTACCGGTTCCGGTTGCACTTTCCAGTTTGGAAGTTTCGGGTTTTTGCCCTTCCTTCATTGCTGCTACCCGGATTTGGTCGACCAGTTTCATGTGCTTTTTACACAGTTGTGAAAATAAACTGGAAAACAGAAGATGATGCACTGTATTTTAGACTTAAGGAGACACAAAAGCAAATTGAACATTTAAAATTCAGAATGTTGGTTTTTTGGATTGACTGGATTTTTCGCCATTTTTAACAGTATTTCAGTCATATCACGGCGGTCAGTTAACCTACTCACACTTTTTCTGGGCAAGCTTAGCCGATCTTAGCGGTTTACCAGTACTAAGTGCACATACTTATGCCAGTAATTGACAACTGCCCTTCTTGAATCAGAGGTAGGGGGAGAATGGCCGTACAAATCATTTCATGACCAATCCCCACACAAGTTATGTGGCCGGGCTGGGGTTCGAACTCACAATCACCGGATTTACAGTCTACCAACTGAGCTAGCCCGGCCCGGCTTAAAGCCGCAGTCCAAAGAATATAATTCAATATATATTAAATTGGCATTAGTTCTAATGAACGTTAATGACGTTTACTCGACTGAAAACCGTTTCTTATTTACGAAAGGCATATTTTAATGTCTATGTTCAAAAACGCTTGGTACGAACGGAATACACACTAATGTACGTGCTGATTTTCTCCTGAGGCATCACCAGCTATTGCATACAGAAACTACACCATAAAAAGTTGCGAGAACGTTATTACTTTATCGATTTCAATGTGTGTGTTTTTTTATTTTGATAGGAAAGATATCCATTAGAAACGATTTCTGCAAAGTTTTATTTTTATTACACATTTCTGGACTGCTGCTTAAACTCCAGTCCCAAAATGGTGCTTTTTTTTTACCATATTGAAAATATTACCCAACTCCCTCGTGGTTTAACTAATATGCATCAGAACTCCAAATCGTTGTTTATTGGCCGATAAACAACTCTGAATTGAAAATTATTTCTTAAATAGCATCCTTTACCTCACAAGTCGCTGGGAAACGTACTGGTGGAGATTTGTGAACTGTGACGACATGTTGGCCAAGGCTGCTAAACAGTTCGTGTGTAGATACTTGTCCTATAAAAACATAATTTTGTAGACCATATATCTTACATTCAAACATGACGTTCGCAGATTGTTCACGAGACAAGGAACATTTTTTCAGTCTTCGACATAAACCAGTAGACCACGGACCGAGTCCACAAAATTTTTGTTTGGTCCAGCAAAATTTATAAGTTAACTGGACCATCGCCGATGGTCCATCAATTTAAGGACTTTTGGTCATTAAGAAAATCATAGTTAAAAACACAAATCTTTTACACCTATTGACAGTCTAAAAACCTTGATTGTTTATAGTTCTTTCTTTAACAAATTAAGTACAAACGAGTGAAAGAAAACCTACAAACTATGGTCCACTTAATTGTAGTCCGGTCCAGTCATTTTAGCTGGCTTAGTGGACCGACAGTCCACTTAATTGTAGTCCGGTCCAGTCATTTTAGCTGGCTTAGTGGACCGACAGTCCACTGATTGTAGTCCGGTCCAGTCATTTTAGCTGGCTTAGTGGACGGACAGTCCACTGAATTGTAGTCCGGTCCAGTCATTTTAGCTGGCTTAGTGGACCGACAGTCCACTTAATTGTAGTCCGGTCCACTCATTTTAGCTGGCTTAGTGGACCGACAGTCCACTGATTGTAGTCCGGTCCAGTCATTTTAGCTGGCTTAGTGGACCGACAGTCCACTGATTGTAGTCCGGTCCAGTCATTTTAGCTGGCTTAGTGGACCGACAGTCCACTGAATTGTAGTCCGGTCCAGTCATTTTAGCTGGCTTAGTGGACCGACAGTCCACTTAATTGTAGTCCGGTCCACTAATTTTAGCTGGCTTAGCGGACCGACAGTCCACTGATTGTAGTCCGGTCCAGTCATTTTAGCTGGCTTAGTGGTACGACAGTCCACTTAATTGTAGTCCGGTCCAGTCATTTTAGCTGGCTTAGCGAACCGACAGTCCACTGATTGTAGTCCGGTCCAGTCATTTTAGCTGGCTTAGCGGACCGACAGTCCACTTAATTGTAGTCCGGTCCAGTAATTTTAGCTGGCTTAGCGGACCGACAGTCCACTTAATTGTAGTCCGGTCCACTAATTTTAGCTGGCTAAGTGGACCGACAGTCCACTGAATTGTAGTCCGGTCCAGCCATTTTAGCTGGCTTAGTGGTACGACAGTCCACTTAATTGTAGTCCGGTCCAGTCATTTTAGCTGGCTTAGCGAACCGACAGTCCACTAATTGTAGTCCGGTCCAGTCATTTTAGCTGGCTTAGCGGACCGACAGTCCACTTAATTGTAGTCCGGTCCAGTAATTTTAGCTGGCTTAGCGGACCGACAGTCCACTTAATTGTAGTCCATTCCAGTCATTTTAGCTGGCTAAGTGGACCGACAGTCCACTGAATTGTAGTCCGGTCCAGTCATTTTAGCTGGCTTAGTGGACCGACAGTCCACTGAATTGAAGTCCGGTCCAGTCATTTTAGCTGGCTTAGTGGACCGACAGTCCACTTAATTGTAGTCCGGTCCAGTCATTTTAGCTGGCTTAGTGGACCGACAGTCCACTGAATTGTAGTCCGGTCCAGTCATTTTAGCTGGCTTAGTGGACCGACAGTCCACTTAATTGTAGTCCGGTCCACTAATTTTAGCTGGCTTAGCGGACCGACAGTCCACTGATTGTAGTCCGGTCCAGTCATTTTAGCTGGCTAAGTGGACCGACAGTCCACTGAATTGTAGTCCGGTCCAGTCATTTTAGCTGGCTTAGTGGTACGACAGTCCACTTAATTGTAGTCCGGTCCAGTCATTTTAGCTGGCTTAGCGAACCGACAGTCCACTAATTGTAGTCCGGTCCAGTCATTTTAGCTGGCTTAGCGGACCGACAGTCCACTTAATTGTAGTCCGGTCCAGTAATTTTAGCTGGCTTAGCGGACCGACAGTCCACTTAATTGTAGTCCATTCCAGTCATTTTAGCTGGCTAAGTGGACCGACAGTCCACTGAATTGTAGTCCGGTCCAGTCATTTTAGCTGGCTTAGTGGACCGACAGTCCACTGAATTAAAGTCCGGTCCAGTCATTTTAGCTGGCTTAGTGGACCGACAGTCCACTGAATTGTAGTCCGGTCCAGTCATTTTAGCTGGCTTAGCGGACCGACAGTCCACTTAATTGTAGTCCGATCCAGTGATTTTAGCTGGCTTAGCGGACCGACAGTCCACTGATTGTAGTCCGGTCCAGTCATTTTAGCTGGCTTAGTGGACCGACAGTCCACTGACTGTAGTCCGGTCCAGTCATTTTAGCTGGCTAAGTGGACCGACAGTCCACTGATTGTAGTCCGGTCCAGTCATTTTAGCTGGCTTAGTGGACCGACAGTCCACTGATTGTAGTCCGGTCCAGTCATTTTAGCTGGCTAAGTGGACCGACAGTCCACTGATTGTAGTCCGGTCCAGTCATTTTAGCTGGCTAAGTGGACCGACAGTCCACTGATTGTAGTTCGGTCCAGTCATTTTAGCTGGCTAAGTGGACCGACAGTCCACTGATTGTAGTCCGGTCCAGTCATTTTAGCTGGCTAAGTGGACCGACAGTCCACTGATTGTAGTCCGGTCCAGTCATTTTAGCTGGCTAAGTGGACCGACAGTCCACTGATTGTAGTCCGGTCCAGTCATTTTAGCTGGCTAAGTGGACCGACAGTCCACTGATTGTAGTCCGGTCCAGTCATTTTAGCTGGCTAAGTGGACCGACAGTCCACTTAATTGTAGTCCGATCCAGTCATTTTAGCTGGCTTAGTGGACCGACAGTCCACTGAATTGTAGTCCGGTCCAGTCATTTTAGCTGGCTAAGTGGACCGACAGTCCACTGAATTGTAGTCCGGTCCAGTCATTTTAGCTGGCGTAGTGGACCGACAGTCCACTGAATTGTAGTCCGGTCCAGTCATTTCAGCTGGCTTAGCGGACCGACAGTCCACTTAATTGTAGTCCGATCCAGTCATTTTAGCTGGCTTAGCGGACCGACAGTCCACTGATTGTAGTCCGGTCCAGTCATTTTAGCTGGCTTAGTGGACCGACAGTCCACTGATTGTAGTCCGGTCCAGTCATTTTAGCTGGCTAAGTGGACCGACAGTCCTCTGAATTGTAGTCCGGTCCAGTCATTTTAGCTGGCTAAGTGGACCGACAGTCCACTGAATTGTAGTCCGGTCCAGTCATTTTAGCTGGCTTAGCGGACCGACAGTCCACTTAATTGTAGTCCGATCCAGTCATTTTAGCTGGCTTAGCGGACCGACAGTCCACTGATTGTAGTCCGGTCCAGTCATTTTAGCTGGCTTAGTGGACCGACAGTCCACTGATTGTAGTCCGGTCCAGTCATTTTAGCTGGCTTAGTGGACCGACAGTCCACTGATTGTAGTCCGGTCCAGTCATTTTAGCTGGCTTAGTGGACCGACAGTCCACTGATTGCAGTCCGGTCCAGTCATTTTAGCTGGCTTAGTGGACCGACAGTCCACTGATTTAAATTTTTTGGAGTAGACTCTAATTGTGCATAAGAATGGACCATATAATTAATGTACAGGCTAATTAACAACCATTTGAAGTTTTGATGCGTATAAATTTAACAACGAGAGCGTTAGCCCAAGTGGTTGAATATACCGCATCAGAATGACAAATTGTTGTTTATTAGCCGATAAACAACCATAATGCGAAAATTGTTTCGATTCTAACATGACCTGACCACCTTTTCAGCCATTTCAATGCCAACTATATTTTACAGCTTCGAAACTATTTTTTCGGATTGTTTATTGGTAGTTTAACAACGGAGAATTTTGTTCTTTGTCTATAGAAAACTCTGCACGTGTCATGTTAGAAATAACACTCACAAACAGACGAATAAAACACAAAAAATATCAGAAGGGCACTAAACAATCAAATTTTTTGTTTGTTTTGTTTGTTTGGATTTTTCGCCGTATTCAACAGTATTTCAGTCATATAACGGCGGTCAGTTAACCTACTCACACTTTTCCTGGGTAAGCTGGTTTACTGTAACTGACAACTGCCCTACTTGCATCAGAGGTAGGGGGAGAATGGCCATAGAAATAATTTCATGACCAATCCCCACACAAGTTATGTGGCCGGGCTGGGAATCGAACCCGCGATCCTCGGATTTGAAGTCCAGCGCTCTACCAACTGAGCTAGCCGGCCCTGTTAACCAAATCAAATTACAAAGATTCTTACCCTCATTCTCGCTATGTTAAACTGGATCGTCCTAATCACGACAAGAATAAGCAATCCACCCAAAGAAACTTCCGACATCGACCGTTCCTTAAACCATGGCACATTTTTTAATGTCTGAAAACAATACACATTTTATTGATAATACAAGAATTTATTCAGAAAGAATAACTGTTATTTATAACTATTCTGAAATAAAGAAGACTCAACTTCGAGACTGGTTTGCAGAAAGTATACAGCTGAAAGGAAACGGCACAGGGGTCATATTCCAGAAACATCTTAAGTGTTTCTTAAAATATTTTCACTTAAGTTAAAAATTTCAAAATTTTACATTTTAAAAGCTACATATAAATTTGTGATTCTTTTTGTGTTTATATGAACAAACAATAATAGTATAGGTGATAATTAATAACCACTTAGCACAATACATTGTACAAAGGAAATAAAAAGGTAAATAAAATGTTGACTTAAAAAGGTTAAGAATAAGGTATTACTTAAGATGTTTCTGGAATACCACCCCTGGCCAAAAAAATGAGTGAGTTTCGGGCAACGGTCTCAAAAAGTTAGGTAGAGCCGGGATTGAGTTTTTTTTAATACTTTTTTTTAAAAGACATATTTCGGTAAAAACACATTGAAAATTATATAAAATCTGACTAAAAAACAATAATCGCTAAAACTTTAAGGTTTTTTTTTTTTTGGCTAGGTAGGGTCGGATTGCCCGAAACACAGAAATTTTTTGTTTGGCCTTCAGAGACATATCAATACTGAGATCTGAATCTTTGACCATTTACACAGAAATTGGGTTTTCATCACACAAGCGTTGAATACAATTTTGAAGACAATTTAAAACAGTATACCAAGGTATTGCAAGATTTATATTGATTCCAATGATTGTTATTTAGTTAAGAAATAATTTTCGATTTATTGTTGTTTATCGGTCAATAAAAACCAATTTGGAGCTCTGATGCGTAGGAATTAAACCACGAGGGTGTTAGCCCGAGTTGTTTAATAGCCACGAATCAGAACGATAAAGAGTTGTTCATTGGCCGATAAACAAAGATAATGCGAAAATTATTTCGATTCTTGCATTACTTGACATATATTTTTGCAATTGTAATTGAAACTACTTTCTACTATGCTCTGCTCAGAATCGGAACTTACTTTTGCGTTGTTTATTGGGTAGTTGAACGACAACAATTTTTTTCATTGTCTAGACAAAAACTAGAGAGTATCATTTTAGAATAAATTTTTAACAACTACAGTAGGGAAAGATATAGAGCAAAATAGCAGGGCTGCCCTTTTTGGTTCCCCCCTGCAGACCCTATGGGTGGGTGCTGCGCCCTGCCCCTTTTTGGTTCCCCCATGCAGCCCCTATGGGGTGGGTGCTGCGCCCTGCCCTTTTTTGGTTCCCCCCTGCAGCCCCTATGGGGTGGGTGCTGCGCCCTGCTCCTTTTTGGTTCCCCCCTGCAGCCCCTATGGGGTGGGTGCTGCGCCCTGCCCCTTTTTGGTTCCCCCCTGCAGCCCCTATGGGGTGGGTGCTGCCCTGCAGCCCCTATGGGGTGGGTGCTGCGCCCTGCCCCTTTTTGGTTCCCCCCTGCAGCCCCTATGGGGTGGGTGCTGCGCCCTGCTCCTTTTTGGTTCCCCCCTGCAGCCCCTATGGGGTGGGTGCTGCGCCCTGCTCCTTTTTGGTTCCCCCCTGCAGCCCCTATGGGGTGGGTGCTGCACCCTGCTCCTTTTTGGTTCCCCCCTGCAGCCCCTATGGGGTGGGTGCTGCGCCCGCTTCCTTTTTGGTTCCCCCCTGCAGCCCCTATGGGGTGGGTGCTGCGCCCTGCCCCTTTTTGGTTCCCCCGTGCAGCCCCTATGGGGTGGGTGCTGCGCCCTGCCCCTTTTTGGTTCCCCCCTGCAGCCCCTATGGGGTGGGTGCTGCGCCCTGCCCCTTTTTGGTTCCCCCTGCAGCCCCTATGGGGTGGGTGCTGCGCCCTGCCCCTTTTTGGTGCCCCCCTGCAGCCCCTATGGGGTGGGTGCTGCGCCCTGCCCCTTTTTGGTTCCCCCCTGCAGCCCCTATGGGGTGGGTGCTGCACCCTGCCCCTTTTTGGTTCCCCCCTGCAGCCCCTATGGGGTGGGTGCTGCGCCCTGCCCCTTTTTGGTTCCCCACTGCAGCCCCTATGGGGTAGGTGCTGCGCCCTGCTCCTTTTTGGTTCCCCCTGCAGCCCCTATGGGGTGGGTGCTGCGCGCTGCTCCTTTTTGGTTCCCCCCTGCTGCCCCTATGGGGTGGTCAACACAAAAATGATGAATACCTTTTATAATTCAATACATTTTGCAAATATTCAATCTCCAATGAATATATTATTCTTAAAAGCCATAATAAGAAGCATTAGACTTATAAAAACTCTGGATTTAGGAAGTTAGTAGAAAATGACAACAGACAACTCCTACTTTCCACCCTGTACCTTTGTAGCAGCACCCTCTACCTTTTGTGATCCTAGATCTTTCCATAACTACTACAGTATATCAATCAATGTTGCAGTCAGAATTTTCAATTTGGCCAGTGACATGGTGTATCTGTGTAAATTAAAAATTTAAACTTACAATTTCGTGGACTGCCTTATTGAAGACATCATCCTCTGAGAGTATAAGTAGAATTATCAACGCCATGTAGATGTGGTGGGAGTTCTTGTCCTGAGCGTGGTACAGGATTTTTAGCAATGGCATTATCTGAAATAAGGGAGACAACTTTTTAGAACTTGAGGCATTGTCTGAAATAAGGGAGAAAACTTTGGTACAGGATTTTCAGCAATGGCATTATCTGAAATAAGGGAGACTACTTTTTAGAACTTGAGGCATTGTCTGAAGGTCTAATTACCCCAAAACGGAAGTCACATCCTCAGGGTTACATGCTGTCAGTTAGATAATAAGCACATGTGCCTGAGTGCAGGATGCATATAATTTGTAAAATACAGATTAAATGATATGTTTTGGTATCATTTTAAAGGTATATATGTAAGCAATAAGAAAAAAGGCTGTTTTGTGCACTACTGTTTGTCTAGTGGTTCCCAGCTTCATAACTTTTGGCCCATGTATTCATGCGCAAAATGGCAGCCTCCATGCCCGTCAAAATCGGTGTGTTTTTTCTAAAGTAAATATTTTGAGTTACAACGCATAGAATTTTTTGACATGCTGTTTTTTCAAAAGGTTATGTCCTCATCTTTCCAACAATGTATGGTGATATAATTGGAAAGCAGCTTGGTCATGGTGAAAAGTGAGATCAAATTTTGAATATTTTATATGTAACAAAGAAGGAATTTATGTGCGCATGCGTAACCTGAAATAAGGGAGAAAGCTTTGGTACAGGATTTTCAGCAATGGCATTATCTGAAATAAGGGAGACAACTTTTTAGAACTTGAGGCATTGTCTGAAATAAGGGAGAAAACTTCGCAAATAAATGGAACACTTTTTAAATAACTTCTAAGTAACTAGTGAATATTACAGTGACATTATCGGAAAAGAAAAAAAAAGGTCAACTTAAAAAAAAAAAAAAAAATTGTGGAAATTTATCCCTGGCATGGCACATTATTTTCAGAAATGGCATTATTTGAAATAAGGGAAACAACAATTTAGAACTTGTGGCATAATCTGAAATAAATGAGAGAACTTTCTGCATTTGTGGGAGTTATTTAACATTAAGGAGACAATTTTTGCAGAAACACAGAGAACATTGTAAGTAACTTGTCAGCAACTAGTTAAAAAAATATTAACTCTACAAAAATTGTAACTTAAGTGAAAACATTTCAAGGTAACTTAAAACATTTCTGGAATATGGCTTCAGCGCTACATTATTGAACATATTTCGCAACTGATACTTTTATCCTGAACTTATACGACTTAAATGACAACCGAGTGGAGTGTCACTCATAAAGTTCCATCCCACCCAAAAGCTGGAATGTAACATAAACTATGGGTAAAAAGCCACTATCTCTCAGGTTAAAAAGCACTCAATCTCACCAGCTGGTCAACGTTTGTCCGTGACAAGATAAAAGCCTTCATGTGTGGATTTCGGTGGATCAGTAGATAGAGAAGCAAGGTGGTTTGGTCATCTTTAAGTGTCGAACACAGTGTATTGTAGAGATCACTGAAGTCAGTTTTGAAGGTAGCATGGGCTGTGGTTGGGCCTTGTGCGGGGTCTGAAAAAAAGAACGTCTTCAAATTACCTTCCCATACCAGTCTTCCATTTAAAGACACTTAATAATAAGTCAAACATCTGATGTCTATTGAAGGGACCCTTCTCGAAAAAGTGTATTTAATATGCATTTAATGCGTATTAAACGCTGCGGTATTTTTTCTGCGTTAAATGCGCATTAAATACACTTTTAGTACACTAATAGTATTTTTTCTGTACTTTTTCTGCATTTTTAAAAAAAAGTGTATTAATGCACTAGAAAAAAACACTTAAAATACACTTTAAATACACTTAAGTGTATTTTTTTAAGATACAGTGTATTTTTCAAAGAGAAAACTACACTTTTAATGCACTTAAGTGTGTTAATGCAGGAAAAATGCAGGACAAATGCAGAAAAAATATGCTTTATTTCTGTAACAAGTGTATTTTTTCTGCATTTTCAAGTGTATTAAACGCAGAAAAAATACTTATTAAATGCATATTAAATACACTTTTTCGAGAAAGGGAACACCTTGCCTTATTATTATCCTCTTTATTTTTTACTATCTTGTATCTCACCTTGCTTTTCTAGCATCATCGCAAAACTAAATAAAAATCTAGAAAATATTATTTTATAGAAACAATTTATTACGCAAAATACACATAAATGAATGTAGTATAATTACTGATATTAGTGTATTAATATTGTGTATATGCATAACTTGTACTTTTATATATTAACATTGTGTAAGTTGAATTTTTTTTTTTTTTAAATGCTGAAATTACTGTAAAATGGACTAAGTTTGGCATATTTCAAGCTTTGAGAGTAGCACAAATTTAAGACCCTGCAACAATTATTCAGTTATTGATATTTTTAAAGGGACTTGTTCACAGATTTTCCAATCTAATACAATCGCATCAGAACGACGAATTGTTGTTTATCTCCCAATAAAAAACGCTAAATCAGAGATTATTTCGATTCTAAAATGATCTTCTTTTTTGCTTTGTTTATGGGTGGTTTTACAACGGTAATTGTGTTCTTTGTCTATAGAACAATCTGGGCGTGTCCTGTTAGAATATACTTTGATTCATACATTTTAATTGTCATCGGGCCATGTGCCCGTATTCACAAAGCTCCTTAGGAAAAATTTTAAGTAAATTTCTTAAAATTACCGTACAAAATTCCTTAAGTCTCTGGCTGTTTCATTTAAAGCTTATTTTGTGTTAAATTGTTTAATTCTGGTAAAGAATCAACAAAAGCTTGTAATGGTACCATATTTAAGTAAGAAAATAAAGATTTTCACATAGAAAATGGTATTAGAAATTTTGACTTTTAAGCTACTAAGGAAAATCTGAACTTAAGTTATTTAAGTTAAGATTTTCCTTAGCAGCTTTGTGGATATGGGCCGGACTGGTATTCACAAAGCATCTTAAGTAATTTCTTAAACATTTTCACTTAAGTGCAAAATCTGACTGTATTATATTTCTTTACTTTATAAACAGACGCATATGTTGTTAATATTACTCAAATAACACTTTCATATTGATGCTATTTTAAAGTGTTACTTTATGCTAAACTGTTTCTTTATGGAATTATACAGTTGAGGAAATTTCCAAATTTAAGGATAAGAATAAAATTAAACTTATGATGCTTCATTTATACCACCCCTGGTCTGAAAAAATATACTATAATCTTACAAGTGTAATTTACATTCATATTTTATAAGTATTACCAATTTTCAACAATTTTAGTGGAAAAAAGTCTTTATATAATATGCATGAACAATTATTGTTTACATTTATAACGCAGACAATCTATTGCCCTTTGTTTTGGTGTAGCAAAATCCATTTGTTGTGAAAATCACATACTAAAATCTCTTTGTTTTCAATTAGAGATGTTTTCTTGATATTATGAGAAGTTATTTTATTATAGGCTCCCATGAAAATTCAACCACATTCCATCCAACAATATTTTATAATTTTCTGTACTACCCATTCGGACACCACTTATTTATACTTACTTCATGTGAAAAAAAAAAAAAGAAAAAAAAAAAAAGATTTGAATGATCGAACTCAGTAAACACAATTTATTTCATTTCAAAAATACCAATGATGGATAAAATACAACAAAACATACATGCCATAATTTTTTCAGGCCAAAACGGGACATTGACAAAAAATCGGCGGGACATTTGACTTTTCAGCGGGACACCTAAATATTGTTATTTTGTCGCATGGTACATGGAGCGTTATAATCGTATTAATTGTCAAAATCTTAATTTTAAAACATGTATACTATATATACTTTGTTCTTGCAAAAACGGCGGGAAATTTTCCTCGTGCACGTCATGCCAACGTGTGTCAAATGTTAAAATGCACATATACATTTTGCACTTCGTGTTGGCCAAATGCAACTTTTATTGCATACTAACATCGATTTTTGTGATTGACCGGGACAAAACGCATCTGAGAGGGACGCCGGGACAAACCTCGCGAAAGCGGGACAATCCCGGCGAGACCGGGACGTATGGCATATTTGTACAACAACCATGCACCACTCCTAGCAATCTTTAGATCTTTATATGAATTATTTTGTAAGGATTAAATCAACAAGTCTAAGAGCTGTCTCAGGACAGTGTGCTTGACTATTCAAACCGCTTGTCAAAGTTATTGGCCTTTAGCACTACAAAAAAAGGGGCATAATTCTCCTAAAATGCTGGTCACAATTATGTGCCTTGGCTGGTGACCTTGTAAAATGACATTGAAGATGTGTGTAAAGTTTTAATTGAATATCTGTAGCAGATATAGAGATATGGAGTTGTTGCATACAAACTTTAACCTGAATTTTCTAAGTACAAACAGGGGCATAATTTTGCTAAATTGCAGGTCAGAGTTATCGGCCTTGGTCAGTGACCTTATATAATGACCCCGCAGACATGTGTGAAGTTTCAATTGAATATCTGTAGAGGTATGTATTTGTTGCACGCATACCGTAACCAGAGCATTACGCTGATGGTGACGCCGACAAATGGGTGAGTAGTATAGCTCAAACTATTTGGTGAACAGTCGAGCTAAAAAATCAACAGAAACAGAAAAATTGTCTAATACAAGCAGGGTAAAGTAAACAGCACAAGAACAAAACAGGCAAAAACATCAAGGACCAATCTGGCGTCAACTCAAAACAGTACTTCAACATGCAGTTTATCGTTGGTTGGAATTTAACAATATTTCTAACAATATAAAAATACGGAAATAAAAAACCAATTTACCCTCATATTGCCTTAAACTGAAAACTTTGAATAAAATTAAACCATTTTCCCACATGAAATGACGAATACTTACCGTCAAAACTGTCCACATAGTCTGTGAGAAATTGGGTGAACATTTAAATGTCCATATAATTATTAATATCATGTGCTTTTTATGTCTTTTTGGCACCATTTTTAATCCTCCTCCTCCTTATCATCATCATCCTCATCATCACAACTGCCTCCACCACCATCTTCATCATCCTCATCATCACAACTGCCTCCACCACCACCACCACCATCATCATCATCACCATCATCACAACTGCCTCCACCACCATCCTCATCATCCTCATCATCACAACTGCCTCCACCACCATCATCATCCTCATCATCACAACTGCCTCCACCACCACCACCACCATCATCATCATCACCATCTTCATCACCATCATCACAACTGCCTCCACCACCATCATTATCATCATCACAACTGCCTCCACCACCATCATCATCATCACAACTGCCTCCACCACCATCATCATCATCATCATCACCATCATCATTATCATCGTCGTTATCATCACAACCACTTCCACCACATCCATGATCATCATCACCATCACAATCATCATCACCATCATCATCATCATCATCATCATCATCGCCATTTACTGACACTCTAATCAGCAACAATTAAAAGTTTATTTATTTCCAACTTCTCTTCTTTTGTTTCCTAGTAACTCATTCCAATGCTGCCGAAAATGCACCCAAAAGAACAATTTAAAAAAACACTAAAAGATAATTGAGGCGTGTCGTGGGAAAACCAGGCTTAATGCATGTGCGTAAAATGTCGTCCAGGATTAGCCTGTGCAGTCCTCACGGACTAATCCAGGACGTCACTTTCCGCCTACACTGCATTTATGTTTAGAAGAACCTTCCTCGAAACAGAAAATACCATAAAAGCGGAGTATCCTTCTGGATAAGCCTGTGCGGACTACACAGGCTAATCCCGGACGACACTTTATGCAAATGCATTAAGCCCACTTTTCCCACAACACCCTCATATTATCTTTATATTTTTGCATACCTTGCGAATTTGTGAACTGAAAGAGCGCCTGTCGATATGGATTTTTCAACGCCAGCTGGGATGTGCAGTGATTGGCCAAGACAAGTAGGAAGAGCAGACTCTGATTGGCTAACAGTGTCTCGTTGAATTCCTCCTCAGTTTTCTTCTCCGTTGACGTGGCTGATGAGCCCATGCCTAGCGTTACCACGGACCACAGACTGGCTGCAGACACAGGTTTTTTGTGTGTTTTTTTTGTTTAGGGCTTTTCGCCATTTTTAACAGTATTTCAGTCATATCACGGCCGTCAGTTGACCTACTCACACTTTTCCTGGGAAAGCTTAGCCGATCTAAGCGGTTTACCAGTACTAAGTGCACATACTTATGCCAGTAACTGACAACTGCCCTACTTGAATCAGAGGTAGGGGGAGAATGGCCGTAGAAATAATTTCATGACCAATCCCCACACAAGTTATGTGGCTGGGCTGGGATTCAAACTCACGATCCCCGGATTGACAGTCTAGTGCTCTACCAACTGAGCTAGCCGGACCCGGTGCAGACACAGTTAAAATATGTACATATGATAATGATTTATATACCATATTTCGATTTATACACCGTATTTTGATTAATATACTGTATTTTGATTTATATACCGTATGTCGATTTATATATCGTATTTCGCGGACTACATATAAAACAATTTGTTAAGGAAAGTTGACTGAACAGTTTGCTTTTTCTTTTGGTCAAGATTTTTTCTGTCAACTGAGATGATTCAATAATTCTACTTACAAGCCAAGGAGGCGGTCATATTTGCGATAGCCCCGACAGAATCTGTCGTGTTTTTGTAGAGCTCATGGGGGCACTTCTCCTGGTTCATGTAATTCCTTAGCAACGCCTTAACAAGCAGACATGCATGTATGGAACTGAAAGTAAAAAGCAAGAGCTTTACTACGACAACTACTGACTAGTCCAATACTCCAATACTGACAAAGTTCAAAAGTAGAGTTAGTGACAGAATTTCGTTAGTTCACAAAATTTATCTGCATTGCTTTTACCCGCCAAAAATCATGAAACAAAGCTTGTCACAGGATGTAACGTATGCCCCCGAAGCATATGCTTGTCAGAGGAAGGCAGCACAATGTCAGTTACATGTTGGCAAAAATGATGCTTCCTACAAAAAGAGTTATGGTCCTTGTACTCTGCACTTCATCTCAACATCCTCTATCAAGATATGTTGTTCTATTTGAAATCATTTCAATACTAATGGAGTTATGCACTGCACAAGAAAATTAACTGAAGGGCAATAACTCAATAAATATTGAAGAAAGAGTTATGGTCCTTGTACTCTGCTCTTCATCTCAATGTCCTCTATCAATATATGTTGTTCTATTTTAAATCATTTCAATACTAATGGAGTTATGCACTGCACAAGAAAATTAACTGAAGGGCAATAACTCCATAAATATTGAAGAAAGAGTTATGGTCCTTGTACCCTGCTCTTCATCTCAACGTCCTGTATGAATATATGTGGTTGTATTTAAAATCCCTTCAATTCTAATGGAGTTATGCTATGCACACAAAAACCAAAGGGCAATAACTCCATAAATATTTAAGAAAGAGTTATTGTCTTTGTACTCTGCACTTCCTCTCATTGTCCTCTATCATTGTATGAAGTTTCATTTAAATTTCTGCATTACTAATGGAGTTATGCTCCGCACAAGAAAATTAATGCTTCAAATAAGGAAATAAAACAAAGGGAAATAACTCTCTAAATATTGAAGAAAGAGTTGTGGTCCTTGTGTTTTGCACTTCCTCTCATTGTCCTCTATCATTATATGAAGTTTCATTTGAATCCCTTCAATACTAATGGAGTTATGATCTGCACAAGAAAAATTAAAGAAAGGAAAGTAACTCTGTAAATGTTGAAGAAAGAGTTGTGGTCCTTGTACTCTGCACTTTTTCTCATTGTCCTCTATCATTATATGAAGTTTAATTTGAATCCGTTCAATACCAATGGAGTTATGCTCCGCACAAAAAGCGTGAAGGACGGACGGACTAAGCGATCACTATATACCCCCCGAAGTTCCCTTCGGGGGCCATAAAAATAAACCATATTTGGCATTGGGAATGGGTCCGTTTTCCAGACTCTGTTATATAAGTAAAAAAATCACTGCTTTATAATATTTTATTAAAATCAGTTACCATCTGCCTTCCATAATGTATTTATACATGGTGAATCTGCTGGCAGGGAGAGGTTGGTACATCTGCACCGAAAGTAGCACAATGAGTGTGTTGAGGGCCTCCAAGTGTAGAGCATATGTAAAACTCCTGAAAAATAGTGGCTATGAAAATCTCCTGCAAACAGGTGACAAACAGAGCATATGTAAAACTCCTGAAAAGTAGTTGACAAAGCAGAGCATATGTAAAACTCCTGAAAAATAGGTGACAAACCAGAGCATATGTAAAACTCCTGAAAAATATTAGAACATGTAAAACTCTTAAAAAATATTAGAACATATGTAAAACTTCTGGTTAAAGGTTGGTATATCTGTATGGCAAGCAGCACAATGAGTGTGTAGAGGCCCTCCAAGTGTAGAGCATATGTAAAACTCCTGAAAAATAGGTGACAAACAGAGCATATGTAAAACTCCTGAAAAGTAGTTGACAAATCAGAGCATATGTAAAACTCCTGAAAAATAGGTGACAAAACAGAGCATATGTAAAACTCCTGAAAAATATTAGAACATGTAAAACTCTTAAAAAATATTAGAACATATGTAAAACTTCTGGTTAAAGGTTGGTATATCTGTATGGCAAGCAGCACAATGAGTGTGTTGAGGCCCTCCAAGTGTAGAGCATATGTAAAACTCCTGAAAAATAGGTGACAAATTAGAGCATATGTCAACCTCATGAAAAATATTACAGCATAATTTGCCACCTTAAGATTACAAGGACCTATCTATCATGTGTTAAAGAAGCAGGTTGGTGGCGAAGTTATGTAATACTCTTGAAAAATATTATGTAAAACTATTGATAAATATGAGACAAATTACAGCATACGTAAAACTCTTGAGAAATAGATGATAAGTCGTAGAGCATATTGAAAACTCCTCAAATATAACAGTATATATAAAACTATTGAAATTTAGCTGTAACATGTCAACACATGAAAACATACGATCAAATGACACAAAAGAATCTTTCAATGGAAACTTACAAAACTGGGACATCCACCAACAGTTCTACCAGAGCCGTCATTAGTTTCTCACCCAGAGGGATAGGACCATCATCAGGTCCTGAAAACTCAGCCATTCAAATTAAACATAATATAAAGGTACAGTTTCAGAGTATTTGGTTCTAAGAAATAATTTTCTTAAACAGAATTTTTGCTATTTTAATATACATTTTTTTTTTATTTCAAGGTTTTAAAGCTCATTGGTTGTGCAAAGGTAAACTTTTGACGAATATCTGTTATTTATTGAAAAAAAGTTACTACCTGGTAGACATACCCCAGTAATTTTATAGACAAAAAGAGGTAATAAATACCAAAATAATTATGTTTTGCAACATAAACAGCATAACAGGCAAAAATTTTCAATAGATTCTACAAATTCCTGTTTTAAAATTCCATTTTTAAAGAAATGTTTTTCCAAACTCAAACTGTGAGAATGTCCCTTTAATAATTAGTGATTGATTTAAAATAAGTTATTGATTCAGCCTTCTTTGCATATATGTCAGTGTTTTTAAGGGCCAATTCGAGGCCCTATTCCCCTGCTAAAAAAGTATATATTTTCCCCCTATATTTGCCTTAAAATTCAACTCAGAATGTAAGCTTTATTATGAAAAAAATTGACCATAATTGGAAAAAAAAGGACTAAGATAGAGGCATTTTCGTAAACAATCCCAGCAATTTTTCATCAAACCCAGCAAGTGGATAATTTAAGTTATCATTTGTAGCAAAACTATTGATTAATGTTTTACAACAAAGTAGAATATAAACATATAAACATCTAATAATGCTTTTCGGAAAAAAAAATCCCCTTTTGCCGTAAAATATTCCCCATCTGAAGGGCCCTGCCACCTTTCCCCTTAGAGTGAAACAAGGCTTGTCACAGGATGTGACATATGCCCCCAAAGCATATGCTTGTCAGAGGAAGGCAAAACAATGTCAGAAAACAATATTATGCCCAGGACAAATATCTTGAGATTTCAGCAACACAGATGTTTGTTGTTGTGACACACTGCCTCATAATAATCTTCATTCCCACCAAGTTATTACATTCCTTACATGTTGGCAAAAATGATGTTTCCTACAAAAAGTTCATTCCAATATTTGAACTTGTGACACATCATCTGGTCATGGAAAAAAATAATCTTAAGTAATATTAAAATCCTTCAAGGCTTTTGGAAGTTATAGAGCAGAAAGAAAATTCCTTAACATTTGACCTTGAATTGTGACCTTGACCTTTGACTGAGGACCATGGGAGTTGTACACGACACATCGCCTGGTCATGGATAATAATAATCTCAAGTAATATTAAAATCCTTCCAAACGTTTAGAAGTCAGGGGTTTCGCTGTTGATCGCAACTGTTGCCAAATGCAACACATTTGCAAAAGTAGCGACAGTTTTTTCAAAGTGGCGAATTTCATTGGTGACCACATATTTTAGCCAGTGCTAAATCCGGTATGTGAAATCTCAATTGCAACAAAACTGGGGCAGATTAAGTTACCACAGAGCCTCCAAACATGACCTTAGGGCATTGTTTGTTATCAGATCATTAATTAGCATGTTGTTGCAGACGAGCGTGTCATGGTGTGAAAGCTTGTCTCTGACGTCACAGCATCAGTTTTCCGCTTGGTTAGGCACAGTCACACTCAGTTGAAATCCAAATCAGCGTTATTGATTTTTAATCTTCAGACTAGTTATTATTGTGCAATAAATGTATCAGCAATAGGGGAAATTTCAGTTCCAAATAACAACACAGGTAGCCTAAAAGAGCAACTTGGGTCATGTGGTAAACATTTATTCCACAAAGAGGCTGACCTAAATACAGCCACATACAAAGGAAAACAGTTCCGTGTCTGGATTTATTTCTGAACATTAACAAACTGTTTGTCCACTGAAGTCATTATGAATGTTAACATGACTTATGGACTGACAGTTGTTATATCAACAAATGAAGATCTTTATTTATGAGGAGGAAAGTAAAGTGTTATTTTGATATTGTCATATATTTTCGCGACCATACAAAACGAACAAAATTATTAAATCTGTTTAAATAAAGTGTTGTAAAATCTTAATTTCCTACAATTAACTATTATATTGCTAAGTTTTAATTATAATAATGTAGTTGCTATTGCTATTCTATATTGACAGTTACTGTTAATTAGATTCTGAATCATGTCAATATGTGATTAACAAATAAAATTGGCTCAGACTGGCGAATTTTAGTGGCGACAACTTTTTTTGAGCCAGCGGAACCCCTGGAAGTTATGGTGGAGAAACAGAAATCCTTGACCTTGACCCGACCATAATAGGAGTTGTACGCTACACATTGTATGATCATGGGGAATAATAATATGAAGTTATATTAAAATCCATCCAGGCGTTTAGAAGTTATGGAGCGGAAACGAAAGTTCATGACCTTTGACCTTGAATTGTGACCTTGACCTTTGACCGACGAGCATGGCAGTTGTACGCGACACATCGTCTAGTCATGGGGAATAATAATCTGAAGTTATATTAAAATCCATCCAGACAGACATTAAAAAGTTACAGAGAGGAAACAAAATCTGTACGAACGGACCCACGCACGCACACACCCACAGACGGACGATGCAACTACTATATGTCCTCCTTCGGCGGCATGAAATAACACTTTATGTTAATGAGATCTTCTGGCTTTGAAGGATTAAATCATGTAGAACATGTGCACAGATTTTAAAGTAAGTACAAAATGTTTTAGAACAATGACACATGAGCACTGCCTACGGGTGCTGGATGCTCGACTTTCTCGTATTTGATAGTAGTCTGGCATTTTGTTAATAGAATATGTTTATCCCTTTGATGAAGTGTCTTAAATTTCAAGTAAATATCTCTCATAGATATTGAAAAATTTGACCTAAAGCTAATATTCTAAGTTGAAAAAAGGGCAATAACTCCACCAAAAGCCTTGATATAGTTACCTCATCTTGTCTACAGAATGGGTTCATACATGTGATCAAGTATTTTGAGTTTCAAATCAATACCTCTTATAGTTATTGTGAAGTTTGACCTAAAGCGAAAATTCTAAGTTAAAAAAAGGGCAATGACTCAAACGAAATCCTTGATAGAGTTACCTCACTGTGATCAAGTACTTATAGTTGTAAGTCAATACCTCATACAGGTATTGAGAAATTTGACCTAAACACAAAATTGTGTTGAAAAAAAAGGGTAATAACTTCAACAAAATCCTTGAAAGAGTTACCTCCTCACGTCTGCAGAATGCGGTCAGCACCATAAACAAGTATCTTGAGTTTAAATTTTAATGTCTTTGATAGTTATTGAGAAATGTTATATTTAACAAAAAAATGTCAAAATATTTCAAGTTGCATGTCCAAGCAAAGGCAGATAACTCTGGACATAAAAATCAAAGGGTTACCTGCCTTGTTGCAATGAATTAACCTTTTAATAGTGAACAAGTATTGAAAATTTCAAATGGAAACCTTTGATAGTTTTTGAGAAATGGAGTCTGACATAAAACTTAACCAAAAAACTTAACCAAACAAGAGGGCACTAAGGCCCTAGGTCGCTCACCTAAGGGGCTAAGGAACTACTGTTCTGAGCATGTTTCATGAAGATTCAGATATAAATATTAACTTTAGAGTGCTTACAAGCTTTTTTTTTAAATTTGGCCTGGTGACCTAGATTTTGACCCCATATGACCTGGTTTCAAATAGGGATGGCATCGAATACCAAAATTGCTATTAGAATATTTGCTTTCTCATTCAATCGAATATTCGAATATTGGCATAGATTCATATTTACTACAGTAATTTTTTGTTAATTAGTCGACACCATGTAAATAATGGTACAGAGTTTTAGTACAAAGTTTCGCCGTATCTTTTGAAACAAATTGCAATATCATATCAATGCGTTAATGGCATTAAGCATAAACCATTGAAGTCCCTGTTAATTGTTTTTTAATTAAGAATATTTGCAATAATTTACAATGCACATATTTCTTATCACGTCAATGGAGCGGAACATTTTTCGAACTCCGATGAGATATCATACGAACAAACGTTCTGAGCAAGTTTCATGTTAATTGGGCAAAAAATGTGACTCCTCGAGTGTCCACAATTATGTTTTTAAACTGAGCGGAACTATTTTTGAACTCGGCCGAGATACCATAAAAACAAGACGGCCATAAGGAGCTAGGGCACTCACCTGAGGGGCTAAGGAATTAAACTGTTCTGAGCAAGTTACATGAAGATTCAGCTAAAAATGTGGCCTATAGATTGTTTGCAACCTTTTTTTTTTCAATTTGGCCTGGTGACCTAGTATTTTACCACATGTGACCTGGTTCAAACTTGCCCGAGATGTAATTGTGACAATTTTCTGAGAAAATTCATGATGATTGGGATACAAATGTGGAGTGCTTTTTCTATAGCCCAATTAGGAAAACTGCCCCACCCCACCCTGGCGGCCATGTTTATTGACAGACCGGAACCATTTTCGAGCTCAGCCAAGATAATAAGAACAAAGGTTTTGAGCAAGTTTCATGTTGATTAAGCAAAAAATGGGACTTTTAGAGTCTTCACAAGCATTTCTATAGCCATATAAGGAAAACTGCCACCACCCCACCCCCTGGCGGCCATGTTTTTCATCGGAGCAGAACTATTTTCGAACTCAGCCGAGATATCAGAAGAACAAACATTCTGAGCAAATTTCATGTTGATTGGGCAAAAAATTTGACTTCTAGCGTGTTCACAAGCTTTTTCTTCAATTTGACCAATGTCCAAGATATCAATGGAACAAATGTTCTGGGAAAGTTTCATGAAGATTAAGCAATAAATGTGGCCTCTAGAGTGTTCACAAGGTAAACGCATGACGGACGACTGACGACGGACAAAACGTGATCACAAAAGCTCAACATGAGCACGTTGTTCTCAGGTGAGCTAACAATAGAACTGGGGAATACCTTCTTGCTTGGAAGGTTTAGCATCAAACTGTTGGACCAGCAATTCTTCACTTAGATGTTCCACGAGATACTTGCAGGCACTTCGGATGATGAATAAGGCATTGTACGTCTGCCATGTGAAGATGTTGCTGGAAATCAAAACAGATTTGTGGCGCGTCGTGAGGAAACCGGTCTTAATGGATGTGCGTAAAATGTCGTCCCGGATTAGCCTGTGCAGTCCGCACAGGCTAATCCAGGACGGCACTTCTCGCCTACAGTGGATTTATGTTTAGAAGAGACTTCCTTGAAACAGAAAATACCATTAAAGCGGAAAGTGCTGTCCTGGATTAGCCTGTATGGACTGCACAGGCTTATCCGGGACGACACTTTATGCCCATGCATTACGTCTGGTTTTCCCACGACGCGCCACATTTGTGGTTCAATCTGACAAAAACCGTTGTTTATTAGATAACAAAACAACAATTAATTACTTCTTTAATCAGATACTTGCACAGAAACAGTGTTCATAAATGGGGGTTCACTCAAATCCCTGACATGCACGGCTAGCTCAGTTGGTAGAATGCTGGACTGTCAATCTGGGGATCGCGAGTTCGAACCCCAGCCC
This sequence comes from Congeria kusceri, assembly GCA_027627225.1. Taxonomy (NCBI): domain Eukaryota; kingdom Metazoa; phylum Mollusca; class Bivalvia; order Myida; family Dreissenidae; genus Congeria; species Congeria kusceri. The sequence goes on along the minus strand of CM051026.1, from coordinate 16,618,685 downwards.
GGCCACATAGCTTGTGTGGGGATTGGTCATGAAATTATTTCTACGGCCATTCTGCCCCTACCTCTGATTCAAGTTAGTAGGGCAGTTGTCAGTTACTGGCATAAGTATGTGCAATTAGTACTGGTAAACCGCTTAAATCGGCTAAGCATGCCCAGGAAAAGTGTGAGTAGGTTAACTGACTGCCGTGATATGACTGAAATACTGTGTGGCGCGTCGTGAGAAAACCGGACTTAATGCATGTGCGTAAAGTGTCGTCCCGGATTAGCCTGTGCAGTCCGCACAGGCTAATCCGGATCGGCACTTTCCGCTTTTGTGGTATTTTCTGTTTCAAGGAAGTCTCTTCTAAACATAAAGTCACTGAAGGCGTAATACGGCGTAACTGTTTCTTTTTTGTTTAAGAAGAAATGCTAATTGCACATCGTTCGCGATATAGATACCCAATTTTGTTGTTATGCACAATTAAAAACTTTTATACAAAAGTAAAGATCTCAATGTTCTCTGCGCTACAAAGTTTTTATATGACAATCAATACACCCACACTTTCCATGTGGATGACGCGACGTTTTACATGTCAACATAATTTTCGTGCTTTTCTAGCAGAACAAAGGATTTACACGAAATACATGTGCAGTTTAATTGTAAATAGAAAAAGTCTTTACGTCATGTGAACAATAAAATTCAGATAGGCGTTTGGGATTCCCAATTTATTATACGCAATTTGAAATTAATTATAATGAATAATATTATATTTTTATATACAAATGGAATATTTTACATATGGATATAACACATTGTGGATGTCAACAACAATGAAAAAGGTGCGTTAATTACGTTTATGTTTTGAGATCGTGACAATATGCCAGTGTATACATGTATATGTACATTAATGACCTGACGCGATCCGACTATATCGCGAATCGCGATCCATGGACCCCGCGAATCGCGATCCATGGACCCCGCGAATCGCGATATAATGGATCTGCAGTATACTTACTCTTCACACTGGGCTGAAGCCTTAAGCTCCGTACAGCGCACCAAGAAAGTCTGCACAAGAGAACCGAAATTTCCTGTCTTACAGTTATTTATTGCCAGATTCTTACACGTCAAGGATGTACTCTCCTCCAATAACTTTCCATCCGAACTGAAAATTAAAATCAGAATTATTCCATAAGGCCTTAAAATGGGTTTATAACAGAGTTGTGAGAAATTAATGCACAGTACGGGCCATCGGTGAAACCCAGGGTATATATTCAGTTACCACTACATTATATATATATATTATTATATATTATATATACATTATATACCGTGGGAGAATTGGCTTATTATTCAACTTGTATCTTATCGGTTCACTTCACATTTTCAACTAACTTCAGGGACCACGTCCAGGATAACGGTAAATATGACAAAAGCGAACACCCCGACTGTAACTATTTTAATAACGCGTCGTTTCATTGGTTGAATTTTCCGTGCGGACTTGGACAAGGAACCAATGAAATGTCTCATTAATCATTCATGAGTACGAAGTTTTGCTACCCTAATCGCTTACGGTCGGATCAAAAAGCGTATATGAGCGAACGTGGGAATTGGGTTCATAAACTTGAACATTATGCACCTGTCGTTTCTTCTTGATGAATTTTCTTCATGAAACCTTAGAAGATACCAAAAAAACCATGCATTAAGGTATACAACGGTCTAAAGAAAAGCAAACCTGTTTATTGGAATCAAGAAGGTATATGACAGTAATTGGTTCCAGAAAGGATCTTGCACAGATATGGCCTCGGAACTGGCGAAGCGTATCAAGTACTGATTGGTTGCAAGGTTACTGAAGCTACTGCTGTTGGCACCCATTGCTGAAAAAGAAAGTAAAACTAAAACTGTAAGTAGAAATTCAGGGCTTTCCCTGGCTAAAAAATGTCTGTACTTTCAGTCTGACAGTTCTTCTTAACGCGTGCGTATTTGGATGCATACTTTTATGAAAAGGACACCATAACATTCAGTGTTAGATTCTGCAGACGCAATCATTTCTACTCACGTACGCATGTTTCTCCAAGACAAAGAATGCCCACTTGGCAATAGACACACTCCCTTTATGCACCAGTGTGTCAATTATCGATAAAATCTAGACGCAGGAGGAGTCAGCTTTACTACAGCCAACCTGTCAGCCAATGAGAATGCGTATACACCCTTCTTGAAAAAGTGTATTAAACACTGCGGTATTGGCATCGTATTTTGTCTGCGTTAAATAAACTTTTAGTACACTTAAGATATAGTGTATTTTTCAATAGAAAAATACACTTCAAATGTGTTAATGCAGGAAAAATGCAGAAAAAATAGACTTGTTTCTGTAAAAAAGTGTATTTTTTCTGCATTTTCAAGTGCATTAAATGCAGCAAAAAATACAGTGCCAATACCGCAGCATTTAATACGCATTAAATGCGTACTAAATACACTTTTTCAAGAAGGGAAATGAGCATCATCGATTGAAAGCTTATCAAGCCCTTATACCACATTATGTTGAAATCATTTTCATATGGGGTGTTGTCAATGTTTCATCAAGAAAGATGGAAATGGTAGCAAGAGCCCTGAAAATAGCGTATTCTTGCTTCAAAATATTTATTAAAATCATGTGCATCAGTCTGACTCAAAAAACTGGATGTAAAAATTAAACGAAGGAGACCAGTGCATTTAAGTATGGCTTTTAATAACAATAATAACAAACCAGGACAAATGTGGCCAAGCTTGCAGAGGTGTCACAGAAAATTGTAACTATATAAAGTGAAAAAAACAACCTATTTTTAATAATACTCAAAATGCATCTGTTTTGTAAATCTTTAAAAAAAATGCTTGCAAAATGACCTAAGAGCGCCCAGTGCGGGATTCGAACCCACGACCGCCAGAACACTAGACCGGCGCTCTACCATCTGAGCTAACCGGGCTGCAAAACTATACATCAAATCATGCTGCAATCGATATAATTTTTTGCATTACCAATTTTTATCGGCCAATAAACAACTCTTTGTCGTTCTAATGCGTGGCTATTAAACAACTCGGACCTACGCCCTCGTGATTTAATTCCTATGCATCAGAACTCCAAATCGTTGTTTATTGGCCGATAAACAACGATAAATCGAAAAATATTTCTTAAGTAAACTCTTTGATTTGACTATCGATAATTTGTAAACAGAGATTTTATCCATAAAAAATAAACAATTTACAACCTGTTTGGTACATAGGTATTTCAAACTGCGGTAAATGTAACGACATTGCAATCAGGAAAATATGAAACTCTTATTCACAACAGTACATACTTGCAGTTACATTTGCATCGCCACTAAAAACTAAGGAAATTGTAGATGTCAATTTTGACAGACAAACACGTCGCAGTTTTCACTGAAGAGCTACTTCCGGTTTTAGAATCCGGTTGCAGATTTGTCTTCCTTGGCAATAGAGGCCCTGGAAGAGGTGACGGGTTACACAACACATGTATAAATCAATTGTCGCAGGCAAAACAGTTCGTGCTTCTTTCGTTTATCCACTAAATTAATATATATATAGTACTATGTCATCCAAAAAAGCCTCAAAGGGGCAATTTCTTTTAAAAAAATCGGTTTCAATACTGGCATATAATAACGGTTAAAACAGGGGGAAAAGAATTCTGAGATAAAACTACATTTGTAATAAGGGTCGTGTTTGCTTGGCCCTTTTCATGTTTACATTTTGACGTCAGAACTGTGAGTATTTTGTATAACCAGAGTTTACACATGTTTCATTACAAAGCAGAATAGTCGTGAGTTCGATACCCGCTTGGGGTTTCATTGTTTTCAAACGTTTGTGCTCATTCTTTTTATTTAATAACTCACTACGTATTATATCATGTATTGTTTGTTTAATGTACATGATTTAGTATAGGACATTTCTACACTCTAATACCATGAATGGTGCAATAGTAAACCAATTATTCGTTGACATAATCTCTTTAACGAGTGTCTATGTTTATAAAATGTGAAGTAGGTATAAACGAAAACATTCGGAATAACCCACACAAGGGGTGCTAAATTCGTTACATGCATGTCAACACTATAACTATGGAAGGCCGGTGGCCATGCTAATTGCCAAATGCGAATTTCTAATTGCAAATTGCTCATTGCGAAATGATTATTTGGCGATTATCAGTTATCGATTAGCAATTGGCATATGGAAAATAGCATTTGGCAAATAGCATCTGGAAAAATTAGCAAAAAGACAACATCTGTTGTTTGTTTTGGCAATTATTGGTTATCATTTAGCAATTGGCATTTGGCAAATAGCAATTGGCATTTGGCAAATAGCAATTGGCATTTGGCAAATAGCAATTGGCATTTGGCATATAGCAACTGGCAATTAGCAAAAAGACATGTCCTTTGTTTGGCAATTATTAGTTATCATTTAGCAATTGGCATATGGCAAATAGCAATTGGCATTTAGCAAATAGCAATTGGCTATTAGCAAAAAGCATGGCGCACCGGCCTTCCACGCGATAACAGATCCGATGATGATTAGAATAAGAAGAAGTCCGATTAATTAAACGTAAAAAGATAAAAGCCGGGCCCGGCAAACGTCATCTTAAAAAGATAAAAGCCGGGCCCGGCAAACGTCATCTTAAAAAGATAAAAGCCGGGCCCGGCAAACGTCATCTTAAAAAGATAAAAGCCGGGCCCGGCTAGCTCAGTTGGTAGAGCGATAGACTATCAATCCGGGGATCGTGAGTTCGAATCCCAGCCCGGCAACATAACTTGTGTGGGGATTGGTCATGAAAATATTTTTACGGCCATTCTCCCCTACCTCTGATTCAAGTAGGGCAGTTGTCAGTTACTGGCATATGTATGTGTACTTAGTACTGGTAAACCGCTTAGATCGGCTAAGCTTGCCCAGGAAAAGTGTGAGTAGGTTAACTGACTGCCGTGATATGACTGAAATACTGTTAAAAAAGGCGAAAAATCCCAACAACAACAACATCAACAAATAGATAAAAATCTTCAAGCCTGTGGCTATTTCATACACAGGACCTTTTATATTAAGCTACTCTAAAAAAAGAGTGCCATTGTCACAAAATACACACGTCAAAGGAACTTGTTATGGGTAAAGATTCAATGACTAAAGAGAAACTATATCTGTTAGGTAAGTTGAGGTACCAAAAAAATATCCCATCTATACTCAGAAATCTGAAATGGAGACAAAACATAGTCGGGGAGTGGCGTTATTAAACTTTGGTGATTATGAGTTATGGTTCTTGTACGGTTCACTTCCTCATCCAATAGCGATCATTTTTGCTATTTTATTGTAAAATCCCTCTATGCATTACAATATAACGCTGTGGCCAAATATTTGACCTTTGACCTTTAAATGTGACCTTGACATTGGACCTACGGACCTGGTGCATGGACGTGACAAACCACATCACGATGGAGATCATTTATGCCAACTTATTTGAAAATCACTACATGGATGACGGAATTATGATATGGAAAAATATTTGCCATTGAACTGTGACCTTGACCTTGGACCTAGTTCTTGCGTGCGACATGAAACTTACTATGCTCAACACTTCTGCCAAGTTATTTGGAAATCTATCCATGCTGGACAAAGTTATGCTCCGGATAAAGGATTGATTTCTTATATTTGACATTTGACCTTGAATTGTGACCTTAACCTTGGACCTAGGGACCTGGTGCTTGCGCGCGACACGCCGTCTCACCGTGCTTATCACTTTCACAAAGTTATTTGAAAATCTGTCCATGCTGGACAAAGATATGCGCCCGACGAAGTGTTAAGGATTGATTTCTTATCTTTGACCTAAATTGTGAGCTTAACCTTGTACCTAGGGACATGATTCTTGCGCGAGAAACGCCTTCTCACCATCCTCAACACTTCTGCTAAAAGCTATTTGAAAATCCACCCATGCTGGACAAAGATACGCTCAGGAAAAAAGTATTAAGAATTGATTTCTTATATTTGACCTTGAACCTTGAATTGTGACCTTGACCTTGATCTTAGACCTAAGGACATGGTTCTTGCGCGCGACACAAACCTCACCATTCTCAACACTTCTGGTTCTTGCGCGTCATACGCCGTCTCACCATCCTCAACAATTCTGTTAAGTTATTTGAAAATCTATCAATGCTAAACACAGATATTCTCCACACAAAGTTTTAAGGATTGATTTCCTATATTTGATCTTTTAACTTGAATCGTGACCTTGACCTTAAATGGTTTTGTTAAAATGTTTTAGCAATGCGCATAGTTATTTCGTTTTGAAAAACCAACAAAATGGAAACAACAACAACAACGACAACAAACACTTTCTAACAAGGTTTATTTAACCGTTGTTGTCTTAAAAAGTAAAACTGCGGAAGAACAAAAATGGCTTTTCGTTGTTGAACAATTTTATCTGTAGCCCCTCCATCCGCTCTTTAGCAGATACACATAGGGCAACCGTCGGCCCCAGTAGTGACCCCTTTGTTACAGGGCGCCACGCAGCGGCGAGGCGGGCATGTCTGTGACGTGACGACAGAGCCAGTTGATGAGGTCACGAAGGAAGATGAAGCCAATGTGGAACCGGAAACGATTGGACCCGTCGTGGTCATCGCCGTTGCTGCGGCGATTGTTGCAGTCTGACTTTGATTTAGAACTGCTCGAAAAGGAAAGTCTATTTTTTTATAGTGCAGATAGATCTATTTAAAAATTCGTTTACATAATCTTATTAAAACAATATTTGTCGAATTTTTCAGTTTTGTTACTTATGACACTGAAGGTAAAAACGGAATAAGTAACGTTTTCAGTTTTGTTACTTATACTATGACACTGAAGGTAAAAACGGAATCATTCGTTTGAAGATAATACTGAAAATTATGATTTTGAGGTTTAGACGACAAAACGATAATGGCTACTGATTATAATGATGATGACGACGATGACGATGCTAATGATGATGACCATGATGAAAATGAAGCTGCTGCTGGTGCTGTTGTTGTTGATGACCACGACGACGAGGATGATGATGATGAAAGTGATGCTGCTGTTGTTATTGTTGTTTTTGATGGTGCTTATGATTATGATGCGGAGGATGAAGGAAGGAAGGAAGAGATGAAAAAAGTAAGTGAAGAAGGAAAGAAGGAACAAATGTAGATAGGAAAGAAGGAAGGGACGAAGGAAGGCCGGAAGGAAGGAAAGAAAGAAAGAAAATAAAGACAATTAAGGAGGGAAGGAAGAAAGGAAGGAATGAAGGAAGGAATGATGGAATGAAGGACTGAAGGAAGGAAGGAATAAAGGAAGGAAGGAAGGGATGAAGGAAGGAATGAACGAAGGAATGATGGAGGGAAGGAATGAATGAATGAAGGAAGGAAGGAATAAATGAAGGAATGAATGAAGGAAGGAAGGAAGGAATGATGGAAGGAAGGAATGAAGGAAGGAAGGAAAGAAGGATGGAAGGAAAGAAGGAAGGAATAAAGGAAGGAACGAACCAAGGAAGGAAGGATAGAAGAACGGAAGGAAGGAAAGAAGGAGGGAGGGAGCAAAGGAAGGAAAGAATGAATGAAGGAAGAATGGAAGGAAGAATGGAAGGAAGAAAGAAACGAAGAAAGGAATGAAGGAAGGAATGAGGAAGGAAGGAAGGAGGGGAGGAAAGATGGAGAAAGGGAGTGAAAGAAGGAAGGAAGAAAGAAAGAAAGAAAGAAAGGAAGAAAGGAAGGTAGGAAGAAAGGAATGAATACTGACATGAAACATGGAAGGAATGGGGAACGAAAGAAGGAAAGAAGGATGGAAGAAAGGAAAGAAGGAGGAAGGGAAGGAATGATGGAATGAAGGAAGGAAGGAAGGAAGAAAGAAAGAAAGAAGATAGGAAGGAAGAAAGGAAAGAAGGAAGAAAGAAACGAATGAAGGAAGGAAGGACGGAAAGAAGGAAGAAATAAAGGAGGAAGAAAGGAAGGAAGGAAGGAAGGAAGGAAGGAAGGAAGAAAGGAAGGAATGAAAGAAAGAAGGAAGAAAGAAAGGAAGGGAGAAAGGAAACAAGGAAGGAAGGAATGAAGGAGGGTCGGTAGGATGGAAGGAATGAGGGAAGGAATGAGGGTAGGAAGGAAGAAAAAAGTAAAAAGGAAGGAATGAAGAAAGTAAAAAAGAAGGAATGAAACAAGAAAGGACTTGAGGAGGAAGAAGAAGACTTACGTGTACAGATCAAGCATCCATTGCTGTCCATAAGTACGTATTGTGAGGGACAATTTGGCGGGAAATGCGGACAGGCTACAAGACCACCTGAAAAAATCAGCAAAATCAAAGCACTGAGAGGATCTTATTTCTCATGGCATGAATTTACTGCAAAATCATTTATATTAAAAATTAAATCGGTCCACGAATTCATTCACAGCGTAAATCATCCGAACCAAATTGTGTGCTTGTAGAAGAAAAAAGATGTCATTCGTAAATGTGAGAAATTTAAGTAAGGTTCAATAATGCAGTTATAAATGTAATTTCCCGTACCCGCTAGGCTTCCGTGCGCCTGACCGTTTGTCCCCGAAAGCGAAGAAGCAGACTGACCGTTCGTGGATTGACCGTTTGTACCGGAAAGTGAGGCGCTTGACTGTCCCGCCATCGACTGACCAGCCGTCCTTTCCAGCGTTCCGTTGTTTTGTCCGCCAGTGCCGGACAGCGAAGCGCCCGACTGACCTGTCATTGATTGACCAATGGTTCCTGCCAATGTCCCGCTATTCTGACCGTTTGTCCCCGCTATACTGGTTCCCGACTGACCATTTGTGGTTGACTGGCCAGCCATAGATTGACCACCCGTCCCGACTAAACTTCCATTATTTTGACTGCTTGTTCCGGCTAGACTTGAACCTGATTGACCGTTTGTTGATTGACCATTTGTACCCGAAAGGTTGGCGCTAGACTGACCACCCATTGATTGACCACCAGTTCCTGCCAATGTCCCGCTATTTTGTCCGTTTGTACCTGAAAGGATTGAAACCGACTGACCGTTTGTAGATTGACCGCTTGTTCCCGAAAGTGTTGCACTTGATTGACCATTGGTTCCGGTGAGATTTGTACCAGATTGACCATTAGTGGATTGACCATTGGTTCCAGACAAAGTAGCACTCGATTGACCAGATGACGATTGACCGCTTGTTCCGGCAAGACTAGCGCTTGACTGACCATTGGTTCCAATGAGACTTGTACCAGCTTGACCACTAGTAGATTGACCGTTAGTTCCGGACAACGTCCCGCTTGACTGACCGCTTGTTCCGGCAAGACTTGTGTTCGACTGACCGGTCATTGACTGGCCATTGGTTCCAACAAGACTTGTACCAGCTTGACCACTAGTGGACTGACCATTAGTTCCGGACAACGTCCCGCTTGACTGACCGGTCATCGATTGACTGCTTGTTCCGGAAAGACTTGCGTTCGACTGACCGGTCATTGACTGACCATTGGTTCCAACGAGACTTGTACCAGCTTGACCACTGGTAGATTGACCATTGGTTCCGGACAACATCCCGCTTGACTGACCGGTCATCGATTGGCTGCTTGTTCCGGAAAGACTTGCGTTCGACTGACCAGTCATTGACTGACTATTGGTTCCAACGAGACTTGTACCAGCTTGACCACTGGTAGATTGACCATTGGTTCCGGCCAACGTTCCGCTTGACTGACCAGCAGTTCCGATTAACGACGCTGAGCCTTGACCGCTCGTTGACTGACCGCTTGTTCCGGTCAGCGTTCCACTCGATTGACCGGATGTGGATTGTCCGGAAGTCCCATTTAGCGTGGTAGCTGTCTGACCACTCGTCGATTGTCCAGAAGTTCCCGTAGACGAACTGGACGCTTGACTGCCTGAACCGGAAAGTGACGCACTCGACTGACCGGAAGTTAATTGACCGGAAGTACCAGATAGCGTTCCGGATGACGGACTGATGTTGCTTCCGGTTTGACCGTTTGCTGAGAGAAGGAATGCTGGCACGTTACTTCCGCTTTGACTTCCGGTGGCGGATGCACTTCCGGCGCTTCCGAAATCTGATAAAAAGTAAACAGATTGTGAGATCAAGAATTAGCGTATGGATCTTGTATATAAACATGCATATGCAAAATATGCGTTAAGTTAGTCATTCTAACATGATACCCATTCAGTGGAACTATTTACTTACTTGGAGTGTTATACGGTAATCCGCCACTACTTCCGCTTCCGGTCTGACCACTTCCTGATGCGCTCAGATCCGCCGGGTTGAAGGAAAGAATAAATCCGTTCACATCGTCTGCAAACAAATGCCATTAGGCCATACAAATTGGATTGTATGTTTAGCGCACCCATGATTTTTTAAACCTAGCAACCAGGCAGGAAAAAAACAAACAAGTCAATTTTTTTTTCTTTTCAACTTATTCATGGAGCAAATGTTAACTTCATCGAAAAGTCCTTTTTTTCTTTTTGGTTTCCAATTTTTGTATACGCTCTCCAACTCACTTTTTCACATTGGCAAAATTGTTGTTTTTTTTCGTTCAGGCATCCAAAAACCTACCAGCCCGAGGACGCTAAAGATAGAATCAAATTGGTATGGCCTTAAAAGTAATATGCCCACGAAAATCCACAGAAGGGGGTGGGCTTACAATATCATAAACAGATCTAAAAGATCGATAATTTGTTCTCGACTTGGTCAAAGATCTAATAATAATTGTTTATAGGTCAATATTATGCAATGTATATGTGGGTTTATGCATATGTTTAGTAATTGGTGAGTGACAGTTGAGATCATGGCAAGTTTATAATAAAATTTATGTAGTAGATATTGGTTGGTCATTATGATGGAGATTTCACAAAAGATTCATTCCTTTCCGTAGATTATAGAAGTTCGTCGTTAATTTTCGGCGATACCTGGAAATGCGTTTTGATCTGTTAAAACAGCGGAACTAAGTACAACAACTAGTCTACATTTAATGATAATAATATACATTGTAACTAATACAACCAGAAAAACAATAATTAATCATTTACTTTAAAATGTTAAAAATGTAAGAAAGAGAAAAAAAATCACTTTTATTTTCTAAATCACTAGTCTGTTTTGAATTAATTTTCTGTGAACCAAGTAAACTATTACATTATTTCTTCTTACCTCGAAGAATCGCTGTAAAAACGGCAACGACAACGAATTTCAAAGTCGACGCCATTTTGCTTAGGAAAAATTCCTCGATTACTTAATAAGGTCTAAATTGACATTGGTACCGAAAGGAAATCATAGACTGGTCGCCAGAAAAGTTTAACGTTGGTCAAAGTCCATTTCATGCAAAGCTCCCAAGCTCTTTTTAAAGGTCCATGGCCTGTAAAATCTACAGGTAATTGCGAGGTTTAAGTTAATCATTATATACTTAATATCAATACGAAAAAGAAACAATAAAGTAAAATTATCAATTGAATCAATTTAATTATTATGTGGATAGAAACAATTTACGTTCAATTGTACCTTAAATATAGAACATTTTATGACAGTTGTGGATTATGCAATGTGGTATTCTGGATAATGCGTAACGACTGAAAATATGAAAATGAACACAATAATTTTAAAGAATTAAAGACGTAGCCTAAAGCCTTAGTTAAGGAATGTCTGATGTCTCCGTGAGATACTCCACTCTGTGTATGGGTCCACCATAAAATATCTTATCATTATCTGCAATCCATTCTCTCAGCTGAATGAACAATGGCTTAGTACAATATTTCCTCTGCAGCTGTGTATTGATATCAGCTGACAAGGGTCTCCACACTGTGACCAAAGCAGGGTGACAATACACAGGGGTACAATACCCCAGATTTTTGTTGTTGTTGTTGTTGTTATTTTTTTTTTGGGGGGGGGGTTTGTCAAATAAAGAAGAATTAAACTAAGCCGTTAAAGCTAAGTCGAGAAAATGTTAACAAACAGGTGTATACTGAGTCTATTGTGTTAACAGATATTGGGCTGAATTTTGCATAATTAATTAAAGTACAATTAAACAAAATACCCAGGAGGTCAAAATTTTGCATACGTCGAAGAAAATGTGAACAGAAATGTTAACAGCAAGACTATGGCAGCCAACAGGATTTATAACGGGTATTCGGAAATCTTTATCACACGAACTACTTTGTTTTACTTTGCAGGCTACGAGTCAGTAAATCAATGTTTACATCAAGTTCATTTTTTAGACTGTGGCAGCCAATATGATTTCGAACCGGTATTAGGAAATCTTTTTCACACGAACTACTTTCTTTTTTACTTTGCAGGTTACGAGTCAGTTAATCAATGTATTAATGCGCTCCTCCGAGCAGTGAAGTTTCGTATAATCGATGTTTCTTTTGTGATTAGATGACAAGAAATAGATCTGACTTAAACCCTAACAAACCATCACTGAATCGTTTTATTATTTTATATATTTGGTTGCCAGTCTAATTTAATGACTTGTCATCAGATAAGAAGAAATAGATCTTTAACTAGTAGACAGTAACCTTATCTTTAAATTTCAAATTCTACAAAGTTTTGGGGGGCTTATAAACTATTCTGAAGTAAGTATATTAAACATTTTAGTTTTAAATGCTTATTATTTCAAGACTGAAATCGGAGTATAACAGAAATAGTTTATACTGCTTTATTTATTCTTCATTAAGCATTTCGGCATTACACACTGGATTATCATCATCATCATCATCATCAATATCATCATCATCATCATCATCATCATTTTCTTCTTTTTCATTATCATCAGCACACAAAAAACAACACTTCAGCAAGAGCAAAAATACGATACTCTATTACGATGAAAATGTTATGGTCTTATTTAGCCGTATTGCAGTTACCGACTGTCTTAATTTCACTACGCCGTATTCTTCCTGTAAACTAGATCATGTCAACACAGAATGAATAGATAGATAAAATCCAAAAAGAAACGCAAAGGTTGCGGTGCAAGTGATCCCTAACCTAAATTTCGGGTCCTGTAATGTCACAAGAAGGATTGGTTGAATGTCGTTACATGCGCAACAGCTGACATGCATTGTTCTAAATTCTCATTTTGTCCTAAATTGGCACTAAACAAGGCTTCAGCTCTCAAAAGCTGTAGAATAGCTCCATTGTGCGAGGTGCGCATTTTGCCCATTCTCGTTTGCCTACATTTTGCGGTGCTTTAATTTTGGGCCAGATGATGGTAGTGGTTGAAAGGGATTTTTCAAAATTTGTGTCATACATCACTACCACCCCCTCCCCTCCCCCCCCCCCACCCGCAAAGAAAAACATTTCATTATTTTGGTTATATTTTAGTATCCCAAAAAGAACAAATCCATTATACATAAACAAGAACCTCCATTCTATACATCGAGCGTAACGTCACTGTGTTCTTCTAACCTCTATACTAGGAATTTATAACTATCCATATTTGTCTAAATGTGCATACACTAAGATATAGTCCGCGGAGGAATGAAATACAAATCAAAACAAGCAAATTGTCCATACATTCATAAAAAAAACCATGTTTAAACACAATAACTATATCATCGTATAAACTTCAAACACTCAAAGCATTTCGTTTATACCTGTTCGTGCAGTAAAATGCGTCTACTTGCGTTGTCATGCAGTTTGTACTTTCACTTTCGAACATTGTTTACAAATGAACAAATAGATATAAAAACTTTTCTATTGTTAAAAAACCCGGCGGATTAGTATTTTCAAATTGAATTAAACGATGCACAGATTGAATGCTTTAGCCAACTTACGTCCTACAAGACCAATGTTGGTGGGTAGCGTCTCATGCATCAGTTGGCGCCATGTGTAAATAGTGCTGACCCATCATGCACAGCGCCAAATTGGGGTATTGAACCTCTGTGTATTTCCACCCTGCTGTGGTCACAGTGTGGACACGGTTTGGCGACCATTATCAGCTGTGATCAATATAATGCTGCAATAGAAACCATGCACTAAGCCAATGAGCAGTCAGCTGAGAGAAAAGGTAGCAGATATTTTATGAGGGATCGATACACACAAGGAGTGAAATGCCCCATGGAGAGACCAAACATTCCTTAAACTAGGCCTTTAAAGGGACTTGTTCACATATTTTCGTATCTTTGAAGAATATCATTAAATATATCTTAATTGCAATCATGGGCGCATTTGGACTTAACATTAATAATATAAAGAAAAAATAATAATTGAAAGAGTTGCGCTCGCCGGGACTCGAACCAACGACCGCCGGCAATCAAAAATCAGTCGCGCTAATAAACTACTCGGCCATTCTGAGCTGCAGTCATAGTCGTGAATTTGAACGCTTTGTAAGTAATACACGTATTTTCCAAAATATTGATGAAAAGCTTTAAACAGAGGCCTAGTTTAATCCTTTAGTTGACCCCCCCTCCTCCCCAAATATGGGGTATTGAACCTCTGTGTATTTCCACCCTGCTGTGGTCACAGTGTGGACACGGTTTGGCGACCATTATCAGCTGTGATCAATATAATGCTGCAATAGAAACCATGCACTAAGCCAATGAGCAGTCAGCTGAGAGAAAAGGTAGCAGATATTTTATGAGGGATCGATACACACAAGGAGTGAAATGCCCCATGGAGAGACCAAACATTCCTTAAACTAGGCCTTTAAAGGGACTTGTTCACATATTTTCGTATCTTTGAAGAATATCATTAAATATATCTTAATTGCAATCATGGGGGCATTTGGACTTAACATTAATAATATAAAGAAAAAATAATAATTGAAAGAGTTGCGCTCGCCGGGACTCGAACCAACGACCGCCGGCAATCAAAAATCAGTCGCGCTAATAAACTACTCGGCCATTCTGAGCTGCAGTCATAGTCGTGAATTTGAACGCTTTGTAAGTAATACACGTATTTTCCAAAATATTGATGAAAAGCTTTAAACATGTATAAACATGTATAATAGATAATTAATTAACCGGAAAATTTATTTACATAGATGTCCATGATCAGGTCCATGATTTCGCCTTATACAAACGCTTTATAATTGTATTAATTTCAAATGATGATTTTTTTTATAAACGAGACTTTATTTCCACATAACCTGTTTGTCAGTAGTGTTATTTCGCTTGTTCAGGTATAATTTATTTTTCTGATTGAGAAATGTCAATTTGCCAATCTGTCGCATGTCCCTTTAATATCACTATTTATAAAAGAACAAGTTTAAACAGGTACTGTTATCCAATTGCGAAATACCGCATCCCAAAGCCAAGTACAATATATGCACATTTCGGCTTTATTTTTAGGAAATGAAAACGATGAGTCAAAAGGGTCTACATAGACGGCTCTAGAGGACGTGGAACGGTACGCCCCCTCTAAACTGGCCGACATTCGATTTTTAAACTCTAAATACATTAAAACATAAGTATTCCATTGCCAATGACGTGTTCTTCAGTCATATTTTTAGTGAATTTTCGTTAAATTGTGTTTATAGCTTTTTAAAGTAACTGAATATTTCCGCCCCCTGTAATCTAAATCCCGTCCCCTGTAAGTCTAAATCCCGTCCCCTGTACGTCTAAATCCCGTTCCCTGTAAGTCTACATCCCGTCCCCTGTAAGTCTAAATCCCGTCCCAGCACCTGGGGGCCATATTCTAGAAACATCTTACGTTTATCCTTAACTATTTTCACTTAAGTTCCAATTTTTTTAAGGTTATATTTTTAAAACTACATATAAATGAATGAATCCATTTAAAGTTTGGTAAGTAGTAGTTAATAATAAGTTTATAATCAGTGAACATTTAGCGATTTTTTTATATACATGGAAAAGAATGCTTAAGAAAAATGACGAATTTAACTCTAAGGACAATATTTCACTTTAGCTGTTTCTGGAATATGACCCCTGGTCTGTAAAACGCAAATATCTTCAAACTCAACAGTTCCAAACTTGTTTTATTCGTGAATTCATATTTTTCACTTGAGCTAAATTCAGACATACATTTACAAAATAACACTGATTTAAATAATCTGGCTCAAAGTCTGCAAACATTTTTAACCTTATTTTAGTCTTAAAGGGGTATATCGACTTTATAGGTTAGATACCAGTAAATCATTGTGTATCCCTCCGTGGTCCATTCGAAAGTAGTGCCTACTACTAAAGAGTTCCTTTTCTATTCTGGTATAAAAGCCATTTAGCAATCTCAGACATGCCGTTTGTGGTTATTTCTTATATCCCATGTGTGTCTGGAACATTTCGATGTATTTCATTGGAGGCTAACTTGAAAGGTGAACTTTTATGGTGTGTTTACTGTGGTATGGGGCTTTTGTCGAAATATGACTGCCGAAACCCTTTTTTTCTACCGGTGTCTGCATTCATTCGAGAAGAATTGTTTTTAGAAGTAGCATGACATATCTTTTTTATTGCAAATTGTGAAAGAGGAAAGATTCATCTTTCAAATGATATCAGGCTTGCACAATCTGAAATAAAGGAAAGGCTAGAAAAATGCTGAGAAAATTCTCCGATTAATAATGAGACCCAATGGGAATTGGAATTACAGGTATCTAACCTTATATTCCCATAAATACAGACACTATTTTCAAACAGCAATAATATAATGGCGGAATCTAAATAGATTTTACATAGAAGGTCGTTATTTCTCATCTTATACTTCAAGTCATCACCAAAAATAAGGTCCTTATTTCGTCAGCACCTCAATCACCCAAAAATGGGATCTACAAGGATATAATGACATCCATTCAGATCCTTGTTAATAAATGCTCCTTAACAATAAAAAAAGATCATAAGTGCTTTTAATATCCATATCCAACGATAATCATAAACATTACGGGTCAACTAACATCTCTATTTTAAAGAAACATTAACTGTTTAAAAAAATATAACTCAGGGATCACCACATCTGGATTATGAATAAATAAATAATTTTTAAAAGCTTCCAATAATTTTTTGGTGTACTTTAAGATGAAAATTAATTCAAATAATCAAGTATCCGGTTCCAGCGGGCTTCGAACTCACGCTTACAAAATCGCGCACATTTGTAAAAAAACTTCACTACGCCATGCAGAGAATACATAGAGAATAACAAATTACGGCCTGGTCTTGTGTTATATATCAGCTGGGGCTTAGAATAAAATAACGGCGAGGCTTGCCTCTTTTTCTATTTATCATACCACGTTTTTCTTAAAATTACACCAAACGAGCTGCTTTTTTACATATTTTAAAACTAAGAGCCGCGCTGATTTTACTGAGCCGGCTTTTACACGTTCACGTACATGTAGTTATGGATTTCTAAAAGTTGACTGGATATTACCTTATTAGTAACATTTCGTAATGATAAATTATTTATTATCATTACGAATACATAGATTACACACACGTCTATTCATATAATATTGGAAACGCAAACTGAAAAGGATTGCAACGGTCAATTTCATCGGAGAACACGCATCGACGATTTGTTTTGAGACGCCATTTGCATGACTTTGAAGTTGTGTATTGATTGAAAATTGATCGTTTCAATAATGAATATAGCGTGTTCAATGTTTGGTCAACACATTTTTGTGACTCAACATAAACTGATTCTGTGTAGTTCATTTATTTAAAATGTATTAAAATAGCTGTGTAGGGATGATTTATTGTTTCATTGATGACGTCATACCACTACCAAAATGCGGGTTTATGTGAACATTTAAAAAATAACGTTTTGTGATTTATAACTATTAAAAATAATAAACTATATACGTTCTTGGTATCAAATTGTTTGTTTTGTTAAATCTGATTCATTTTTAATGAAATTCTTGACTTTAGACGCGGATTTCGAGTAATATAACGTACCTCCAAACATTGACTGATATAAACGCTACTGACCTGATATAAAAAAATATATCAGGCACCTTTGTATCAGGCCGATATCAGCATAGTGGTATGATAAAGTCATTGAAGGAGTTCCGAATAACTTCAAGATTAATGGTTCTGAAAATTACCACCATCCCATTTCGAGTTTTATTAAATGGTATTTGAACAGCTATACATGTGCAGTAAATCCCCAAACTTTCAACTCTGAATGATGATCCATGAACCCAAACGAGGTTTTATGAGGAATACATGTTGACAAATCTGCCTGAACACCGGTTGCAGAAACTACGCTACGTTTTATTCATCGGGATAAAACATCGAAAAGATAAGGCGAATGGGCACATTTATTGTATCAATTGGTAAATAAATGTATATTCTGTGTAATTTATACATAAGAAAACACCTGCTTTATAAATTACTGCAGAAAGCAACAGTTATATCAACACCTGTGTATTGGGGTGTTCCGGGTCACTTGAACGGACATCATTGTTTCAGCGGTATATGTGAAGCAACTTCTTGAGTATATGCTTTATGGAATATCTCCATGGATTGGTTGGGTAAGAAGACTCATGCACCATGTTAGAAATTTATTTATTGACCAATATGAATTATTTGTTACATACATAAGGGGATATTATAGGTATGCTTCTCATAGGTTTGATTTACACTGCTATTAGTAATAAACAAGGACGTCGGAAACGGCGCGGCTGGGGCGGCGGCCTCCGTCCAAATATTTCGGCAAGTGATCGTTCGACATGGTCAATTAAATGACTGGATCCATCATGCTGGACCCTAATCCGTGGCAATCAACGGCCCATGTGTCATAAATCTTATAAGTCATGACATTGATAACGATTGGTGCAGATTAGCGCTTATGTGTTTCTCGTAGAGGCCACTTATAAATGAAGACGGTCAGTGTTATAAGAGGATTTTTAAAACACGCTTATGATATTAATAATTCTAATACCTATAACTCAGATTTTAACCTCGAATGTCAAGAAAACAGAATTCATGTCCTATTCTTTTACTGTCAATAAGTATGAATGTACCAAATCAGCCAGCTTATTTCAACTTTCATAAACATTCGTTCTGAAAGAAATATCCAGAACAACGTACATTCAACCCTCAGTGGTTTGCAACTTACAAACTAATGTTGATATTTCATAGACTGTTTTTATAATTGTGTTGATATTTAATATTTTATCATAGATTATTTTTATGTGCATCTGACAATTCTAGAGATTGTTAACCAGTAGGTAAATACGATTTTATGTATATAATTATTGAATTGCATCAACAAAATAAATGCAATAATATTATATTCATGTAGTAACTGCGTCCAAATGTATTCCTAAATACAGCCCATGGAATAGTCTAAAATGCGATATTATTCTCATTGAAATGCAGAGAAAAAGTCTACATCTGGAAACCACCTCCCCTCGCCGCCCCAATGTTGAAAAGTTACCGACGCCCCTGATAAATAACATAACAGCTTTTTCGTGGTATTTCAAACTGAGGACCGGTGCAAGCCATTGGGCGAACAAAGAAGACCCTTAGATGTTTTAATGTTTTCAGATAGTTTTTCTCATTAATGTCATTATTACAGTTGATCGATGTTAGCAAGTTTAGTATACGAGTATATTATATGTATTTTATGTATTCAAAAATTGTTAGATAGTTAAATACTGTAGCAGAGACTGGGAGTTTATATTTTTTAGTATGTTGTTTATACTTTTAAATACAATGATCTATAGTGTCCGCCACATAATAGTCTAGATTACCATTCAGATGACTATGCTGTGACTATTTGTTGTCCGGTTTCCAGAAATAATATATTTTCCTAGTGGTGTTGTTTGACTACTAAATCAGAATGACAGTTAAAAATGCTTTAAAATAAACCTTAAAGGAAACTATAGCAGAAGTGTTAAGTGACCCGGAACACACGTAATTGATTCGGAATCCCCCGCAATCAGTGCATACAGTTCATCAAAATATTTAACAACACTACTTAATGCTACCCAATGTTTGAAACATGCATTTTAAAGCGAATAAATATTTCTTCCAAAGTTTACTTAGGTTTGCGTGATTGCAAGTACATTTAAATGAAGAGAACGGTTTTGTTGCGAGTGACCCTGAACTACCCTATTGATAGTATTATGGCGCGCATGCGCGTAATAGTACATCATGATAATTTCCTTTATTGCTGCTTCATTTTTTCCCGCGCCCGCGAAAGTGTCATCTATGACCACTATGTATATTATATAAATATCATACGCAGTTGAAGGGTATAGTAAATATTGCACCCAGAGGAGATGCCAGCCGAGGCGGGCAATATTTACTATACCCCTCAAAATGCCTGTGATTTATTTATTTTATTATACCGAACAAAAATATTGTAATTCAAAGAACAAACTAGTCGTACATTGTAAAATAAAGTGTATTGTATGAAACTCAAGCGCTCATCAACATTGAATATTTAAATACATTTTAATAAGCGCTTACTGATCACTATCTAATACGGATTTCTCGGAAAACCCGAGTTGCAATTTTTAGGCCCACGCGCGGGGTAAATTTTAGTCACGCGCGGGGTATATTACAAATTATACCCCGCTCGGTGTATATTACTTTCCAACGCCATGACATATCAAAATTATGCAGGGAAGGGTTTATGGGATTTTACAATGTGAAAACGAAGTGAGGTATAATAAATTACCACAGCATTTTGAATGCAACAGTTTGATTGGCTCCTGAAAATGTCATTTGAACGTGACCCCTAATGCGAAGTCATCAGATTCAGCCAGCGGATAATATAGTAGCGTCAGACTGGAGACGATTTAAAGGAGATTGGCTTAAATGTTGATGCCATTGAACCTGTTTTATTTCACCACGGTCTAATTTGGCGGTCCAAACCATAGTACGAATTTAAGACGCCGCGAAAATGTGTCATCTATCCATATTTTTCGGCGTAGCTGTTTTAAAATGTGTCATCTATCAATATTTTTCGGCGTAGCTGATTTAAAATGTGTCATCGATCAATATTTTTCGGCGTAGCTGTTTTAGAATGTGTCATCTATCAATATTTTTCGGCGTAGCTGTTTTAAAATGTGTCATCGATAAATATTTTTTGGCGTAGCTGTTTTAAAATGTGTCATCGATCAATATTTTTCGGCGTAGCTGTTTTAAAATGTGTCATCTATCAATATTTTTCGGCGTAGCTGTTTTAAAATGTGTCATCTATCAATATTTTTCGGCGTAGCTGTTTTAAAATGTGTCATCTATCAATATTTTTCGGCGTAGCTGTTTAACCCAACTTTCTTCCTTTCTGAAAATCCAATCAAATGTTGTGAACATTTTCCGACAGTAGTCCCGAATGAATAAATCCTAACATTCCATCGGCTCTTTTACGATAAATTCCCACTGCACTAGTCATAAATGAGTAGGTGCAACAATATAAAAGACTAATTCGTAACAGGTTTGGAATATTAATTGCAAATTCAACAAGGGAATAACAGTTCGCACAAAATGAGAGCTTTCTTATATGCGCTATGCTATTGAAATGATTTGACATGAATTTGACAAGTTAAAAAGCAATACATTTGATGTTTTGCAAGGATGTAAACGACCCACTTGTTACATTGTAGTGTTTTCTTTAATATTTGTACACAATAGACACAGCGATTCTATCAATTTCAATTGTATCTAGACAAATCTTCCACCAGAGGAATAGTCTATATTGAGGGCGAAATGACCATACACTCGTTCGCCTGCAGGTCAGTGTAAGTTCAAACAGACAGTGTACAGTTGAAGATACTTTAAAAATATCATTGTTGACATACATGTATTTTTTACACCTCAACGAGATTTATCTGGCCATAAATATTTTAACATAGTTAGGCGCGTGCATACTTCGAACAAAAATATACTAGACAATAAAGTTTCTCGCCGTGTATGTTCCGGCTTGTCGATGTATATATAACCGTTTATGCATCGTGTTCTGTGCTGCTAGATATGTTGTTTTAATTTCATTAGATAATCCTGAATTAATAGAAGAGCATATAAAAAAAATGTTGATGTTTAAACAACACACACATATATTAAGTGACGTATATCATAAGTTATATATAATAGTATGTTATATAGGAGTCGTAAACTACCATTATTATTTACTAGTAGTATTTGAGTATTTTATGTTTTAAAAAACATAAAGTAAAATAAAAATAAAAATATATGCTGATCTGTTATGAGTAGTATAGTATGATTTAGTATGTGTGTAATGTAGTGTTCTTTTGGGTTTCAGTATAAAGTACACAACTAGAGCTCAGTTCATAATATTCTGTATGTTTTCAATTTCATTTCATTTATGCCAAACATAAATTATTTATTATCTAACCATCAGGTTTCATAAAATACACAACACAAGATAGTTGTGCCAACAAGCGGGGTATTTAATTTCACAAGAGACATATCAATTCAAATTGAATAAGCGCTGATGCCTCCCACAGCGTCCAGGGACGCATGGCTCATCGTCCTTCAAACAGAGTGGATGACTGCACATAGTGGAATGTTAGGTTTCAAAACCAAACGCATCCACCAACTCGCACAAACTCCCATCTGTTGGTAAGAACATGCTTAACCAGAACTGAAAATATGAATACTCGTTAGAACTCGTGCTGGTTTGTTAAAATTCTATACCATGAACTACCACCTCTTTATCATTCATGCTGACAAATTTATCTTTATAATTTCCTATTATACTAGTGTTGTCTTTTCTATCAACCCCTTTAAGTGTACAGTCAGCTACATTATCAGCATTCTTAGTGGCATCATATTACATTAAGCAGTTGATTTCTACATTCACAACTTCTTGGTTATATTGCCTTAGAAATTCTTTGACTAGTAAATCGGTCTCTTTACCAATCAGTAACAGATTTCCTTGTTCTTTACTGGGCAGCGTTTTTCTACATGACCATTTCCCTCCCAGTACATATAAATAAATGGTGGGGTCCATGTTGCACAGTCCGGTGATGCGTCCAGAGCCATCCAAGAACAGGCATCTTTGCAGGCAATAATGTCAAAATTGGTATCGATAACAAATTAATCAAGTTGGATCGCATTGAAAATGACGTTTTTAAATCTCTAAAAATTTGACACTCGTTGAAACCAGATTGAACGACATTTGTAGCAAAACGGCTCTTGGAACTTGAAACGAGCAGGGCATTTGATAGTAGCGAGTGCGAAGATTTGCGACGCAAGTATATTGACTTAGAAAATCATGTGAACGCTGAAAAATCGAAATCAGAGGCGTTGTGTAGGGATATGAAGGACCTAAAACAATCCATTGCCTCACTATCAGATGATGCGGTTCAATTAAAAGCCCTTTCCATGCGAGACAATCTACTGTTTTTAAATATGTCCGAAGAAAACTCGTTTGAAGAACGAAAAAATGAAGACTCTCTCTCAAAAGTCTTATCATTCTGTGAAAAAGAGCTCGATATTTCTGACGCTAAAGCTTCTGTTAAGGTTGATCAGGCGCACAGAATTGGTAAATACGTGCCAGGTTCAAAGCGACCAATAGTTGCTTAAATTTAACTTTTTCCAAGACAAGCTGATGATTAAAAAGAAAGCATACGACAAACTCATGGGCTCTGTCTACCGCGTAGTCGACCAGTACCCGCGAGAGATACAAGACCGGCGACAAAAGTTGACTCGTCCAGGCGCGGGCACAAGGTAAACAGGCATCACTTGTGTCAGACAAATTATATATTGACCACAGACTATATACGGTTGACCGCCTTTCGCCTGGTACGCCGCCGGAAGTACCGCCTCGTAGAGGTCCCAACGATGCTCATTCGACACGCGCGCAATCACGAGAATAGACCTACCGCTCACGTGCCTGCTACCGGTGAAATCCCGCGAGAACTCCAAACTGACTCGAACTTAACAACTTCCGGTAGCTCTGACTAGGAACCATCTACGAAGCAACCTCGCTTTTTACTGCGGAACGTTCAAGGCCTCCGTTCTAACTCAATGATGGTGACTTTCTAAATTTTGTGAACTCTTATGATATTGAGTTGCTAAGTGAAACGTGGCATTCAACATGTGATAATATTTATTTAGAAGATTTTGATAACTTTTCGTGTCCAAGACCATTGACTAATAGGAGAGCAAAGCGAAATAGTGGAGGCTTAATTATCTACTTTAGAAAAATATATGCGTCAACAATTGAATTAATCGTCATTAATGTTAATGGTTTTATGTGTTTTAGGCTATGTAAATGATTGTTTACCAATACAAATGATGTATATCTACTTCATAGTTATATACCCCCCAAGGATTCTCAAGTCTATAAAAACAGTCGTTCACCTGTATTTGAGTATGATTTTTTTGAAACTATTTCTTATGAGTTAACAAAATACTCGTTTCTCGGTGATGTAATTTGGACCGGCGATTTAAATGCACGAACGGGTCAAGGGTTAGACATTATTAAGAATATTAATCTTGATAGATATGTTCAAATGCCAGTGACTTCAATTGATATTTGATTAATAACCATTACGCACATCTTGTGATTTAATATCGAACACGTTTCGACGAAAATTATTGGCAGTCTGTAAGGAAAATAGTCTCTGTATTTTTAACGGACGTATTGAACCGGGAAAGTTTACATGCTTTAATCTGAGTAGAAATAAATTCGCAGCTAGTTTGGTGGATTATATGAAATATTTGCACAGTTTAAATCTTTAAAGGTGCATGACCTTACTGAATTTTCTGACCATTGTCCCATTGAATTTCAACTAAACTGCACACCAATTGAATTAAATGATGGTAATGATGACGATTATGATAAGGATGATGATGATAATAATAATAATCATAATAATAATAATAATAATAATAATAATAAGATTAAAATTATATGGGATGATAGTGAACATAAAACTTCTATTTTGTTAGGTATGTTGCAGGAAAATAAAAAATTATTTGATGAATTAGAAAATAATTTTATTAATGGGTCAAATGATATTAATACGTATGTAAATACATTGACATGTAACAATTTTATTTTTCTTCCAATGTTTACGTTAAAACTCATAAGTCGACGATACAAGAGCACACGAAACGTTTTAGAAAATTGCCTGGGTTTAATGCTGACTGTAGGAAGAGTAAGACGATTTTTTTAAATGCAAAAGAGCGTATAAAAACAGTTATTAGTGAAGAACATAGAATTAATTGTATTA
Organism: Congeria kusceri; assembly: GCA_027627225.1. Classification (NCBI taxonomy): domain Eukaryota; kingdom Metazoa; phylum Mollusca; class Bivalvia; order Myida; family Dreissenidae; genus Congeria; species Congeria kusceri. The sequence continues at coordinate 16,593,614 of CM051026.1, read as the reverse complement.
ATGCCAGAAGTAATTTCAATTCTTGTAAACGCAAGGCTAAGCAATTATTTTTCAGAAACGAGAAACATAAACTAGCGGCTGTTAGTAAACACGGTTCCCGTAAATTTTGGAAATATATTAAAAAATTTAATAATAAAAGAAAACCGATTTCAAATTATGTTACACTGGAAGATTTTGCTAATCATTTTCGGACTTTGTCAAATCAACCGAATGCCAGTAGTTTTCGAGAGGACTTTGATTATCACTTTTTGAACCAGAATATAGATATTGAAAATCTAGATTGTAATTTTACGGTTGATGAAATTGATAAAACTATTTCAGATATGTCAAGATACAAAAGCTGTGACACTACGGGAAATGCTGCTGATTTATTCATTGAGGCTAAAGATTTTATATCGCCTTACTTAATGACCATATTTAACCATATTTTTGATTCATGTATATACCCAGAAGAATGGACAAAAGGGGCTATTGTTCCCATATACAAGAAAGGTGATAAGTCTAATCCTTCAAACTATAGAGGTATTACTCTGATTAATATTATGGCTAAAAAAATTCACTAGTTTTGAAAAACAGACTAAATACATGGTGTGAAGACAATCAGATGTTAAATGATGTTCAATATGGATTTAGAGATAATCGAAGCACAATTGATTGTATTTTTATACTTCATACCGTTATTCAGAAAATGCTTCATAGCAATTTAAAATTATATTGTGCATTCATCGATTATGAAAAAGCCTTCGATACGGTAATACATCATGCATTATGGAATCAACTGGCCCAGTCACAAATAAGTAGTAAAATGTTATCCATGCTTAAATCTTTGTACTCCAATGTTAAAGCTTGTATAAAAGATAATGTTCATTTGTCCTACTCTGAGCTTTTTGAAGTAACCCTTGGTGTTAAACAAGGAGTGCCTCTTTGTTCTCTATTGTTCATATTACTGTAAATGATATTAAACTTATATTGATATGTCTAAATTAACGGACACAGATATTGAACACTTGTCACTGTATATGCTTCTATTTGCAGATGACATTGCTTTATTCACAACAAATCCTAGGAGTCTACAGGCCCAACTTGATTGTATTAATAATTGTTCATGCAATTGGGGTCTGAAGATTAATGTAGCCAAAACAAAAATATGTATTTTTAAAAACGTAAAACACGTAGTAATTTTATCAGGACTATAAATAATGAAGCAGGAGAAGTTGTAGATAGTTTTTGCTACCTTGGAATTACATTTACCAATAATGGAAGTTTGGCTAATGCTGTAAAAGCACTAAATGAACAAGCCATTAAAGCACATCACTCACTTATTTCGTTGTTTTCTGGAGTATCTTTTGATATTAAAACTTAATTATTATTGTTTGACTTAAATGTGATACCGATAATTTTGTACGGAAGTGAGATTTGGGGTATTTATGATTTTAAAGAAATAGACAAAATCTATATCAAGTTTTGCAATTTAACTCGAGGAGTTCGAAATCAAACGTCTTCGGCAGCAGTTCTTGGTGACTTAGGAAGATTTCTACTGTATGTAATTGCCAGAGAAAGGTCACTAACATACTGGAATAAAATTATTAACAGCACTAACACAATAACAATGAAATATTTTGATGAGTTGGTTACCAATAGATATTTTGATTCATGTAATACAAATTACAACCGGGCTAAAGCTGTTAAAAATACAATTGAGACTTCGGGTTTTGGTTATTTATGGAATATGTCCGATACTAGCCTAGATTAATTTCCTCTAATAAGACAAAGGATCCATGATCAAAATATCCAGTTTTGGTCCGATTCTGTAAATTCACAAAATAAATTGGAATACTATAGAACATTTAAATCCATTTTTAAATACGAAAAATATCTTGACATTATTGATAATAATAAACAAACAATTGCATTGACACGATTTAGATTATCAGCTCATTCCTTAGAAATTGAAACCGGAAGATACCATAATATAGAAATAAGTAATAGACTATGTAAATTTTGTAAATATAATGTTGTGGAAACAGAATTTCACTTCTTGCTTTGTTGTCCGTTGTATTATGATTTAATACGAAAATTCGGTATATATAGCGCATGGAGTATTATTCATAAGTTTGTTCAAATTATGTCATCTGAAAATACAAGAGTGCTACGGAAACTTGCTAAATTTGTCTACTTTGCTATGTTAAGACGTGCACAAGCAAGCAATTATGTGCTTCTCAGTAACATTGGATATACTATCTACTATCAGTGTATACTTTGCTAACAACCATTTCAACTCAATACATTAAGCACATTTCTGTTGTCAAAAATCTGTATGTAATTAAATGTATTTGTATGCTTTCAAAATTGTATAAATGCATCTGTTTTCCTATTTGGCCATCTGACGATTGCATGTATGTATGTGGCAAAAGGCATTGTACATGCCGATATGCCTTAGATAAAGCGTAGTAAAGCATTAATGTATGACGGTTCATTATGACATAGATTATCTAAATTTCCAGGACCCGTGTGGGAGCTTAAATGTTCATATGAATTAACTGTATTTCTCATGTGATCATGATCATGATCAGGTATATGGAATTTAGGTCTGTATTTCTCTCAAAACTAGCCTGCTGATATGGCCTTGGATTTCAAATATCATGACGCATAGGACCATTGTACCTATTTGGTAGTTGTCAATGACATTTGTTAGCTTTCTATCCTCAAATAATTTACCTCTTGGATTCTGAAGATAATAACCATACATAGCAGTATCTGTTACTAAAGCATGAATTAATGTTCTGAGGTTCTGCTTTAAGATTCTCTATATGCCTGAAAGTTGCTTTTATTACATCTAAAATAGAACTAAACATTTCCTGCAGGTCCTCTACTAAACATATGTACACATAACTGATGATCTGAGGGATATGCAAATGGGTCACTAAAGAGAGTGGCCTAATTCTGGGACTCTTACGTCTTTAAGTTAGCAATATAACGAACCCAGGAATCCACATTATACCACTGCTGCACTGATCGCAGCATCAAGAATAAAAGGTGAGTAAATTGGACAAGTTTCTGTAAATCAAAATCGCCAAAAGTCCTGAATATATTGGTCAATGATACAAGTCTCTTAAGCCCGGGGCTCCATTCATGGAACAGCATTGTTTCCCAAGTTCCTGAGAGCATTGCCAAAAGCTATAACTGATTCATGTCTACATCTTTTCCAAGTTCACAATTCACATATGTATGCTAAAACTCGCTCTCAAAGAGTGTAACTCTGGTTCAAGATTTCCTTAATATGGTCTACATAGACCCCTTCTCTCCCCCCATTCCAATTACAAATCGCATAATCAGACCATCCTCTGCTTCGCAATCGTTGTCCTGGCTTCATAGTACATGGACCTCTCCCCTTTACTTGAGTTAACAGTTTGAATTACCAACAATAGCCCTGCCAGTCCTTGATTCCTGTTCATAATATCTGCATAATGAGTGATATGTCCTATCATCGTAAGGGTCACTATAAAATTCTATATTGAGTACATTCCTGTAAACGTTTCTATCATGAAATTGGGCCCCAAAAGCTTCAGTACTGGGATAAAAATGTCCTTCACTGACACCACTTAGTTGCCCCATTTGTTTCTTGTGTCTGCAACATGGAATATAAGAGCTGCCATCACGCCCCAATTTAGCCTACTACTGGTCATTGTTTTACTTTGTCGACCATTCTATGTGAGTCACCAGCTATAAAGTTAGGCATTTAAACCATAATTACTGTAATTACAGTAATTACTGTGTATCCACTTTTTCTGAATGAAGTATGTTTCAATTTCCAATTTGCCCTCGAATGTTCTATCCCAATGACAAATCTATCACCCCAATGTCAATACACTTTTTGTGTAAACTATTACCTTCACGCACAGTCTGCCATAATGTCAATCAATCAGAAAAAACGCAACTCAACAAAAATCAAGTTTACAATTACATGCAGGTATTTGTATGAATGCATCAATAAAACAACACTCCAAGATATTGAATTGCTGATTAAGACCCTAATTTCACATATACAATTGCCCGACTCAAAACAATACAAATCTCTCAAGCATTCCTGTTTTTCAATCTCAAATAGTTTTCAATTTCACTCTCAAACAACCCTAAATCTCAATTTCATATAACCCTTTATCTCAATTTCAAGCAACTTCAATTTCAACCACAAGCAACCTTTAATCTCAATTTGAGCAACCTTAATTCTCCATCTTAATCAACCTTAAATATCAATCTCGAGCAGCTTTAAATCTCAATTTCAATCAACCTTTTAATCTCAATCTCAAGCAGCTTCAAATCTCACTCCCGATCAATCTTTAATCTAAATCTTAAGCAGCTTTAAATCTCAAACTCAAGCAGTTTTAAAACTCAATCTCAATCAGCCTTTGGTCTCAATCTCAAGCAGTTTGAAAAACTCAATCTCAATCAGACTTTAATATCAATCTCATGCAGCTTTAAATCTCAAGCAATCTTAATTTTCAATCTTAATCAGCCTTAAATCTCAATCTCAAGCAGCTTTTAATCTCAATCTCAATCACCTTTTAATCTCAATCCCAAACAACCGTTTAAACTCATTCTCAAGCAGCTTTAAATCTCAATCTCAATCAGTCTTTAATCTCAATCTAAAGCAGTTTTAAAAACTCAATCTCAATCAGCCTTTAATCTCAATTTCATGCAGCTTTAAATCTCATTCTCAATCAGTCTTTAATCTCAATCTCAAGCAGCTTTAAATGTCAATCTTAATCAGTCTTTAATCTCAAACTCAAGCAGTTTTAAAAACACAATATCAAACAGCCTTTAGTGTCAATATCACGCAGTTTTAAAAACTCAATCTCAATCAGCGTTTAATCTCAATCTCAAGCAGCTTTAAACCTCAATCTCAATCAGTCTTTAATCTCAATCTCAAGCAGTTTTAAAAGCTCAATCTCAATCAGCTTTTAATCTCAATATCAAGCAGTTTTAAAAACTCAATCTTAATGAGCCTTTATCTCAATCTCAAGCAGCTTTAAATCTCAATCTCAATCAGTCTTTATTCTCAATCTAAAGCAGTTTAAAAAACTAAATTTCAATCAGCCTTTATTCTCAATATCAAGCAGTTTTAAAAACTCATACTCAATCAGCCTTTTATCTCAATCTCAAGCGGCTTTAAATGTCAATCTTAATCAACATTTAAATATCGATATCATGCAGCTTTAAATCTCAGACAACTTTCATTCTCAATCTTAATCAGCCTTAAATCTCAATCTCAAGTAGCTTTCAATCTCACCTTTTAATCTCAATCTCAATCAACCTTTTAATCTCAATCTCAAGCAGCTTTAAATGTAAATCTCAATCAACCTTCTAATCTTAATCTCAAGCAGCTTTAAATCTCAATATCAATCAACCTTCTAATCTCAGTCTCAAGCAGCTTTAAATCTCAATCCCAATCAACCTTCTAATCTCAATCTAAATCACACTTTTAATCTCAATCTCTATCAACCTTTTAATCTCAGTCTAAAGCAGCTTTATATATCAATCTCAACCAGCTTTTATTCTCAGTCTAAAGCAGCTTTTAATTTCAATCTCAATCAACCTTTAATCTCGATCTCAAGCAACCATAATTCTCATTAATTCTCCATCTTAATGCACCTTAACTATCGATATTAAGCAGCTTTAAATCTCAATCTCAATGAACCTTAAATCATAATTTCAAATAATCCTAAATCTCAAACAACCCTCAATCACAAGCACTCTTAAATTAAAATCTCAGTTAACCCTTAATCTCAATGTCAAAATAACCTATATCTCAATCTTAGTCACCCTAAGTCTCAACATTTCCTAAATCTCAATCTCAATCAACATTAAATTTCAACCTCAATCAATAATTTGCCTATAAAAGCCTTCCAATTATTTCCGCATACAATAACTGTAATGACAATTATCGTTTAGATGTATATGTCCCTTTTTGATAGATACCAGGATTCTTCACAAATGTACTTGTCCGGGTTTTAGCGACAATACAACATATGCAGAACTTTACAGTAAATAATTCGATTAAAGATATAAGATATACCAATTTAACATAATTAACACTATAAATAATTTCAACAAAAATGATGTTTTTAAATCATAAAGAGTTAATTCAAATACGGAAGAAAACCAGTTCTACTAAACTTCATTCTTTGTATGGGAAACTAGGACACACTGTAAGCTGCATAAACATCTCATAAAAATGAAATACTTTAACAGGCTGTAACTTCAGTCCGCACTACACCCCCCTTGCTAGTCGAATGATTTCTCAAACCAATTAGTTCAAATCTTCAATACTTCCACGTTAATAACCGTATAAGCTAAAATCACATACCGTATAAACCATATTAAACTACGATAATAAATTTATTTATCAGAGTAAAAATATCATAGTCTGACACAATCTCATTAAAATCCAAATCTAACATAGTTAGGAACTGAGGACATCGTATAACAGGTCACGTCCAAAATAACTTCCGAACAATAAAATATCAGCCCTGCTGCGCCCAATGAAATTGCATTTTGCACAGCAATGCTTGGCCACGATTTTTTAAAAAAGTGATGCATTTCCAGCTGATCCTCGGGAATAAATCATTTACAGTTAATTTTCACGTGGATAACAATGAATACAGTGGTATCTTAGGCGAGTAAACATCCAAAGTTCACGTTAATTTCGTGCATAATATATGTGGCTTATATATGGAATTATACCACAACATTTTGAAGGCAACACATTGATTGGCTCCTGACAAGGTCATTTGAACGTGACCCCTAATTCGAAGTCATCAGATCGGGTCAGCGGATAATATAGTAGCGTCAGACTAGAGATGGTTTTAATGAGATTGAGTCTCACAGTACATAAAATGGCAAATGACTGTGGATCACTATAGGATCATAAAGATAAGGTTCAGATGGATCACGGATGTGGTTTTGACCTTTACATAGTCAATGGCTCTGTCTCCTCTGCCTCGCGCCAACACTGAATCGTGAATGTTAAAGAAAAGTATGAATTCACAGAACACAAATAAATATAGATTTAAAAAGAGTGGGAAATAGACGTCTGACTAATCGGGTTTTAAAACAGGTCATCTTTGACAAATGGTCAGTCTGGTCAAAGGGAGATAATAAACTGCTATGTCAGAGTTATTGAAATAAATCTACCTGGTTACACATGTACTGTGTGCCGTTTGGATCTAGTCAGTACTGTGTCGGATAAGTGAAGTATAAGAGAAAAACAGTTAAATCGAGAGTTTTTTGATATTTTGGTTCTCTGATCCGCTGACCCGATTTGTTCCAAAAGCAAAAAAAAAAATAATTGTAGAAGGTACCCGATATCGTAAAAATGACCTTGTGAAAGGGTTTCAACCTGTTACATGGAATGCAGAAAAAAAACAACGCTGAAGAAATAACTAAATTTTATGTTACATGCATTGTGACTGTATATCGCTGTATTATTACATTGTACCACAGCCTCCGAATATCTATTTAAAGATCTTTCTTGTAAGTTATATAAGGATCTACCAACTGATGATTCGCGTACAATTTGTTGTTGTGGTTTTTCGTGCGTATTAAACAATGTCGAGAAAAAATAATGGAAATTCGTAAGCCCAAAATGCGATAAACACAGAATCCACGGGTTAAACTGATTTTACATGTTTATGTTTTTCATGATTGATTTTGAACTCGATGGTGTCATGTTACTGTAGTTTCATAAAGGCAGTACGAAATGTTTTCTGTATTTTGTGTATTAATTGGAACAGCTATTGTATTACCACTGTCTTGATGGAAAACGTAAAAAATCGAAAAAAAAAGCAAACAGCTGAGGTTACATAGAAGTTATAATAAAGTTCAAGAGGGAAATAAAATTGCTATGCACATGCAGATTATTTTATATAAAATAAAACAATAAATACACAAATACAGTGATATAGTTCACAAACTTCTTTTTTGTTTGCACTTAGCAAATTTTTTATATGATGGCGACTATTAATAAAAAGGATTTCGGAAATCCTAAAATTGTCTCGATGCGTGTAAACTTGAAATATTTTGGCCACTTAACGAAGAAGAATCTGCAAGATACATTGTCGATGTTTTTTTTAGATATATATTTTGTGATGTCGTGTGAAATGTTTGCGACATTTTTGGAAGGTAAGATACCAGTAAATCAATGTGTATCCGTCCGTGGTCCAGTGCCTATTATTAAAGTATTCCTTTTCTCTTCTGGTATAAAAGCCATTTAGCAATCTCAGACATGCCTTTTGTGGTTATTTCTAATATCCCATGTGGGTCTGGAACATGTTGGTGTCTTTCATTGGAGGCTATCTTGAAAGGTGAACTTTTGGGGTGTGTTTTCTGTGGTACGGGGCTTTTGTAGAAATATGACTGCCGAAACCCTGTTTTCTACCGGTGTCTGCATTCGGATTCACCTTTAAATTGATAACATGCTTGCTCAAATTGAAATAAAGGAAAGCCTAGAATAATGCTTGTAAAGTTCGCTGTTTTATAATGGAACCCTACGAGAATTGGACTTACTGGAACCTAACCTGGAAACATTTCGCTAAACCACTAAGAACAATATGCGGTATGTATTTTCAACAACAGTTGTTAACTGTTTGTATGTATATTTCACGAAAGTTTTCGACATCTTCGGAAACATTTTGCGACATCACTAAAAACAGTCTGCAGCATCTATCCCATTATTCCATGCTATTATCTCATCTGCGCTGCGGAGTTCTTCGGGGGGATAGCGGGCGGTGAATCGTAACCCTGCGTCTGCTGCCCGTAGTTGTAAGCCGGCGGATATGCCGTTGGAGCCGGTTGATGTCCCTGAGGGTAGGCCGGGTAGGGATACTGCGCGGGGTACTGCCCGGGGTACTGTGCGGGGTACTGCGGGGCGGCGACGTTAGTATTCTGTTGACTCACTGCGGCAACCACTGTAGCGAAACAAAAATGTGAGAATAAAAAGGAAATGCAGTACCTGTATCGAACGGACGCATTGAGGGGCGCGCGAGCGTGCAGACTGAAAGACATACGGACCTACCAGATTACGACCGACAGACCAACCTAATAGCCGAATACATGTATAAGTCAGAATATCAACGATTTTTTAATTTCAATCAATGCACACCTCTGTTTCATTTATTGTATATAATCATTTAAAAAAAAAGTCATTTTATTCCATTTTACTTTATTTTTATTTTATTGATTTTTCTAACATAAAAGGCCACACCATATATGTCTTTCATAGAACTATTTCATTTGACATAGTAAATTATTTCATTTGACATCGCAAATTATTTCATTTGATATAATACATATTTTATTTCACAAAGCAAATGATTTCATTTGACATAGTAAATAATTGCATTTGACACATTAATAGTAAATTATTTGATTTTAATTTGTATATTATTTCATTTGACATAGTAAATTATAGCATTTGACTTTTTTTTCTTTTGAAAATGTAAATTATTTCATTTGACACGGTAAATTATTTCATTTGCCATGGCAAATTATTTCATTTGACATAGCAACACTATTTCATTTAACATAATACATTATTTTATTTGACATAGCAATTTATTTCATTTGATATAATAAATTATTTCATTTGACATTGCAAATTCTTTTCATTTGGCATAGCAAAATTATTTCATTTGACATAATACATTATTTTATTTTACTTAGAAATTTATTTCATTTGACATAATAAATTATTTTATCTGAAATAGCAAATTATTTCGCTTTACATAATACATTAATTTATTTGACATAGCAAATTATTTCATTTGACATAGTAAATTATTTTATTTAACATAATAAATTATTTGACCTGACATAGAAACTTATTTCATTTGACAAAGGAAATTGTTTCATTAGACACAGAAAACATACTCATCTGATTTTGTTGAATCACGTGAGCCGGGACAGAACGACCCCGACGGCAGCAGTAACAGCAGCCGCCGATCACGCATGCCGTTATGGCGACCACGACACCAATGACTATGCCGACAATGGCCCCTGCTCCCAGATCGGAGCTGCTGCAATAGAGCGTTTCATATGATTTTGTCTTAAGGCCATACAAATTTGATTCTATGTTTAGCGTTCCCATGATTTTTCCAAACCTACCAACCAGGCAAAGGCCATGCAAATTTGATTCTATGTTTAGCGTTCCCATGATTTTTCCAAACCTACCAACCAGGCAAAGGCCATGCAAATTTGATTCTATGTTTAGCGTCCCCATAATTTCCAACCTACCAACCAGGCAGGAATAACAAACAACGAATCAATAAAACACATTTTTTCTTTCGCAACTTGCTTATGGCATTAGTACAAGCTAAAGCAAATGTTGACTTGCAAACTGTTATATATCATCTTCATACGGGGAACCTATTGTAATGGATAATGAATATTTGTTTGTTTCGGTGTGATAACGCGTGATATCATCACCGGAAAGGGAAACAATTAATATGTAGATTTCTTCCTTTCCGGTGATGATATCACGCGTTATTACACCGAAAACAAACACGTCCTCTTTATTTCATGCTTGATTAACCTTTGGTTTACATTTTATTAGAAACTATCGCGGAAATCATAACGTCATGACGTCAACATAATGAAATCATTTCAAAGTGTTGAGCCCGGCATCGGTCCGTTTCATTTACTGTATTAAATCGGGACCCCAAAAAGTAGTCCCTCACTGTGAGTGATATATATAGAATATTATGCTAGTATGGTGTTCTGAGAACATGTATCAGAAAAGTTGGTTGTGTCAAGTCGTATCAAATGAGAGGCGCAGCCTCGAGTGCGATGCTACTTGACTTAACCAACGAAATTGATACATCGTCTCAAAACACCATATTAATATAATATTCCATTTATTATGCACCTTTTAGGCATATTATTCCTTTAAGGTAAGACCTGGGTAATGAGCAATATCAAGACCCTAAAATTGCACACTATGTTGCTGTTTTGTATCATATTGTACATCTAAATCTAAAATATTAAAAGATTTTACCGTGTAGTTTCAGAGTTATACGAGTTTTTTGTAAATACCCCATTTCAACAATTGAGCGGCAAAATAGTCTAAGCCCTATTTTACAAAATACTCTATTTCTTCCCCCAAAAAAGAACAAATCAATATGTTTCAGCAAGTTTTCTATTCATCTGTATATATATTTTACAAAAAAACAACATTCATGAATAGTAAACAAGGGTTCAAGAAAATATAAGCAAAAATATACAGTGATTTTAGTTCAAAATGACACATTTCAGATTTTCAGTATTTACATGGAATTTTTTCAAATGTCAAAATTCATACATTGAAATGACTGTAACCATGTAAATTTGGTACCAAAATTTTCTTCAAAGTATAGGTAATAACATATTTAAAAATCAAAAACTTTTACCGTCCATTTTCTTTTAGACAATTGGAAAAACAAGATGACCCCCCTTAAATTCTGATGAAAAAATGCTTAAAATGTCTTTATCAAATGTTTTCACAACTTTAAACAATATATTTCAAATTAAATTCATGATTTACAAATAAACCAATCTTAAAAGGTTAAAAACTAGTATAAACTCATTACATAACAACAGTTAGAACCGAGAATTTAATAAATATTAGTCCGGTATCGACATATTCAAGTTATTTTTTTCCTTCAAAGTAGGACACTAATTTAGGAATAACGGCTTCCAACACTCTCTTAGAATTAGTCACTCTTGGCAACCCTTCACTATTTCTCATTGTAAACACATTGTACAGTCCATCCTCCCCATTTCGGAGAAAAATTGTTTGTAAATGTTTAAAGTTTAACCCTGAACTTGCAACATTTTCAGCAGTTGACGACTTCATGACACCACTTGCAACCAGAACTGACAGGGATGGCAAGTTTTTCCTTTTCTCCTTGTTGGAATCCAGATTGTACTTCACATCATAAGGAGAGAAACTCTTGACTGTAACACACTTGTCATCCTGTTTAACAGCATAACTGACCAACTCGGATAAACACTCAACATCATCCATGGCGTTATGAGCATTATACACTTTGGAGAGCAATGTGCGGGCTAGGTCCTCCTGCTTGTAAGACTCACTTTTATGAGAGATAGATTTGAATACTGGAAGACTGTCTACCAATCCAAACACACATGAACAAAACTCATCAAACATTCCAGTAGCTTGAGAGGCATTAACTATGATGGGGAAGTCAAAGCGTTTTCCATTATGAGCAATCAGTAACACATTGCGAAACTGTTTCAGCCAGCTGAACAAGTCACCGAGTGCTTTTTGTATAGAGTTTGTTTCCACAGGAACACCATCTACACACATCTTTGTACTGTTTGTTACAACAATTTTAGTCACTCGTTCTGCTGATGCACTCATAGGTAGTTTAGGCAACACATAGCAGTTGAAGCTCTTCCCGGTGCCCACATGTTTGGCTGCTATCTGAGTGATATGAGGGTAAACATCTCCACGAACTGAAAAACAATATATAGTACTGGAGTTAAACAATGTTTAATTGTTGTTTGTTTGTTAGATTATACACCATTTTTCTGGGGTTTCCAATACCAAGTACTCATACATATGCCAGTAATTGACAACGGCCCTACTTGAATCAAGGATGGGGGGGTAGATATATAGAGTAGTATTGGATCATATTTTTACAGCTACTGAAGTGCAGTGGTAGACATACAAAGTAAGTATGTTCACACAAAAAATGGACAGCAGTACTTACTAAGGTCTGTTGTTTCAAGATCCACAGTGATATAAGACGGTTCGCCACTGGCACAAACGGGCTTGAATACACCACGAGGTATGGGATCGGGGATTTTGTTTATGTCAGTGTCATCCGTATGGCCAACTTCTGCAAAAATGTAAATCATAAAGAATAAAACTGGCACAATAACACAGAGAATTGGTTTATAAATATGTACACTCAAAAACACCATGTAGGTTAACAACAGATACACAAATTATAACAGACTGAGAAGTAATAACAGGCAGACCAGGGCAAAATTAATATTAATTAGCATAAACAGAGACTTGAATCAAAAACATGGATTATACAGTCATTTACCATTATGTTTGAATGAAAACAATGTACCCGGTATAGAAACAAGTATATAAAGGTGACTAGAAACCAAACAAACCTGACTGATATGTCGCCCCTTCGAGTGACTCTGTAGTTGACTGGTTGACAGCACGCTCTTTTTTCAGGAACAGGCGCCTTCCCTTTGTTGACGGCTTAGCAAAGGTTTCCTGACATTTCTGGCGTTTGATGGCACACTGCTTCGCATACTTTTGTGTGTAGTAGCCAGGAGACAGATCAGCACTTTTGTTTACCTGTGATGAATATATAAAATGTACCGGTACTCATATTCCTTCCTGCAGAAATTACACTTATTCGTAAAACAACATAAAATATGTATATATTAATCTGGAGGAAATTGTCCGAGGACAAAAAATATGAACAATCAATATTACCAAAAGGGGGAAGTGTACATGTATAAATAGATATTCATAGACTGAAAGACAAATTGTGTCTTTGATGTAATTACAGAAACGTGAAGATTGAAATTGTAAGATAATATGACCTTACTAAATATAAAGATTGGTGTGTATGCACTTACTTGTAGCTGTAGGAGAAATCAAACAGTGTAACTCAACTGTAAAACATGGAAACTGAAAATCAAAAGAACACTGAAACAGTAAAACAGCCGAAAAATTAACAAAGTGTCATACTGCAAACGGCACAGTTAAAACTCTAAAAGCATGTACTCACAAATATAAACAATAAACAAAGTAACTGTTTAATTACAGCACTTGGAACTTTTATCAAAACTGTGCAAGACAGTCCACAAAGAAATTCGCAATATACTCTTTAAATTGGGAAAAATACTTGTTTGTTCCAACTGCTGTACAACAAGCCCATTAAAAAGGAAAAACAACAACTTTTCAACAGCTCATACCTCTACTATGTAGTTCCTTCCTTCGTTGATAAATGCGGCAGTTGCCTGAACTCGAAAGTCTAATGCCTCACTCCCACCATAGTAAACATTCTTAGGAGCCTTTAGGGACACTTCTCGGTTGGCGTGTTCACACTGCTGGCTGGACCCTAGGTCCACCAGTTGGCTGGCTTTGGCAATAAAAGGTGTCATAATGTCCTCTAACCGCTGCCGTAACTTCTCGCCAGTCAAACTTGATTTGTATGGTAGCGAACGGTGGATATATGATACATCTTTATTTCTCAGATGACCACAAAACCGTGGCTGACACAACTGATGATCACCAAAGTTATGTGGAATTATTGCCTTTAGGTTTTCTTGTAATCCATTCAAGTCCCCACTGTTCTTAGAAAGGGCATATGACACACTTTTTTGTAAATGACTTATTGTTATCTTGCTGATTTTGATTCCCTTCTCATTTTGTAAACCGTACAAGCTTTTGCCTAAAATTTTTATCACATGGTTTTTATCGTATCTCTTTTTCAAACGGATCCCATGCTTGCTTTGAAGTCTGGCTAATAAAGTGTTGTCGCCATCACCTTCAAGAATTTCAACTGGAGTACCTGCTTTAGCTAAATCCAGTACGGCTTTCTCTCCACTCTCACTCTCCATAGAACGAGCACTTCCAGAGTGATTTCGTACACATCGGTGTTGTCGTACTGGCTGGCCAGGGCGATGACGTCTCCACCAGTTACAGGTAGAACACTGTCGGTGGCAGATGACACTCTTCACAATCTTCTTCCCCATCTTTGAAGAACTCATAAAGAATGTATGAGCTGAAATATACAAACATTAGCACCTGATAAGACACAATATAAAGAAGTGAAACTCCAGTTGCTCCAGCAGTATTGCTCTCTCATTACACACACGCACTTGGTCCTTTATTTATGGAAAGTGACCAATTGCCAAAACAGCACTGTACGATACAAAACAACATACAACATACAAACATAATCGAATAAAGCTGGGGTCACCGCCTTGGAACGGTCAATGATAAACATTGGGGGTTTAAACCGGTTTTAGAGCGCTCAACCTCACACTTGGCCCAGCAGTATTCTTGTACACTTAATTGTAAATAAATATTAACCTCATAGCATTGTAACTCAAATTAAACCGTAATAAAAGCGAATAAAACGTATTCAATTTAATTACCATTTAATTACTCAATGATAGGAAGGAAACCAGAGCAACAGAATTACAACTTTTTGAGGAACGATGAAATGAACGATCTAACAAGTATCAACTACATCCCTTCTTTTTACAAAAAGATTTCAGGATATAGCATCATGTAGTTAATTTATCAGATCATCGTCGTGCAACACAGGAAGAAGCCGCAGTAATAGGTGTAAAAGACCTAACCAAATAAACAATATCTTTAAAAAACCTTATTCATGGATAGGTCCAAGTGACCTAAATAAAATGTAATGATAATGTCTATACCAACAAAATTGCACCTACTCAGTTCACCTTGTGTTACATATTTTGTTAAAAGTGTCTAATTTCTAGAATTTACTTATTAAACAGAATCAGATAGGTAAATTCTAATTTAAAGGGACAAACAGGAAGCAAAATATACTCATAAAACAAAACTAACAATAGAAAAGAAGAAATCTTACATGTGAGGCTGTCAAATCCACGCTATTGCCAAGCCGTATCTGCAGAGCAGGACATGCCGTATCGACTCTTGGCCTTGTACTTGGACAGAAGATTTTTTCTGACGGTTGTCTTTCTACATGTGTTATGGCCAAACAGTCTACACCTGCTTCTAGGTAGTCGTGGTGAGGGAGATGGGTTTTCAGTGCCTTCTGTTTCATTACCGGCCCACAGAAATGCATTTTGTAAGATGGACCTGAAGTATTCCAAAATAAAAGCTTCATAATAATTAACAGATGTAAAATATGCCTTCATTCAGAACACAGTTAAAAAGAACAACTATAAATTATATAATTTGCTTGCTTGAGTACAAAGATTTAAATGGTCACCTGTTCATGTACATATTTTCACTACTGATACAGAATACAGAGGTAAGTGCTTACTATATGTATGTAAACTTCTGATTAACATATATATTCTGTTTTTTATTTGGAACATACCATTCAATTTTATAATGAAAATTGTTCAACAGTTAACTTACTTGGTTGCCGGTGATGCATCTGGTAATGCTGCTACACCCAGATCTTCTATAAGACCATCCATGCTAGCTGCTGCTACCCTCGATTCTTCTTTGGAAAAGTCGCTTTAAATAATAAATATTGATAAACACAATGGCAAACATTAATTTAACACATGTCAACAATAAATAAGTCAGAATCTGCACAGTTGCACAATGTGTCGTACCTACAAATTTGTATATAAATCACTTTTCATTATTTCTTAGCCATTTATTGAGGAAATTACAAAAAAACAATGTCAAGTGATGATGCAATAATCTTAACTTGTCAGATTTTTTTTCCATAGGATGTTCAAGACACGTTTTGACAATTGCAATTCACACAGAATGTTCGAATATGTTTTATGGATTAAGATTATACCAATTATTGAATTAATAAACACATAACTTAGTTTACCTCATTTCTTTTTGAAAGGTGTCTTGGGCAGCTGAATCAATAGACTGCTGGGAAACAGACTCAACAAATCTTCCAGCACGGCTTTCCATCTCCTGCAGACTTTTCCTATTTATTGGGGCGATGTTGAGGGTGGAGAGCATGTTGTTCACCTTCCCGGAACCACCAATGTTATCTATCATGGCTAAATTAAAAAAGAATAACTCAAATTAACGTCTGGTTATACCTTATAGTTTTCCTATTTACAACTAACTATTTAGTGACTTGAACAGACAACAAATTAAATATATCACTAAGCTTATTTCTGGAATGATTTTCAGTTTTAAATTTATTACGGATCATACTTGTGCTCAATATATTCAGAATTACTCCCTGGATGTTAATTGTTAATATTGTTATATCGTAACTGTATACTAAAATGCAACGTTTTATAACCTGTCAAAATTATTTTTGTGCTGAATTAACTTAGGATAAGACTTTACTTGTTGGATTGCAAAATTGTTTTGACCAGCATAAACATATTGCACGAAAGAGTATGTATATACACATTTTTATTAAATATTGATAAACTTACCAACACCAAGCTTTGTATTTGCTGTGAAACAAGGCATGCCTCTCCCTTTAACTCTGTCAGTCTGTGTGTCTTGCCATACGGGACTCTGTTTACATGTTCACAGTCTATATTGCTGCATCTGACGTACAGGAACCCCGATAGCCCTTTTCTTAACTCGCCAACAAAAGAATGTTTAGTTAATGCTACTGGTCCTAGCTTGCATTTCACACAGTATTCCAACTGATCTAACAGAAAGCCCAACTCAATGATCCGCCGTCCAACTCTCCACCCATGTCTGTCAACATTTCCTGGCAAATTTAGGTTTTCATTATTTTGTTTGCCCCTAGTTAAATTTGCAGCTACTGCAGTATGTCCTTTTGTATAATAATCATGATCTAAACAAGTTGCTCGTGGTCTTTTGCTCGTGTTCTTTGCTAATTTCTTGACAGCGAAACGACCTTTAGCATCTCGCGACGCCATTTTGAATACCCCGGATGTAATGACGTGTTTCTCGGCCTTCGCTATAATTTCAATTGTAACGCAGGGAACCATGTTCGGAATTACGTAAAAGTACGTTAATTTACCGGATTAGTCGGAAGGTCACGATATCTGACGAAATATCACGAATCAACCGGAAGTATATTACCCAGGTCTTACCTTAAAACCAAATCGAATCACGAAATATTTTTTATGTCACGTAATGAATGCTTTTCGCGGGAATGAGTTGTGCATTGATGACGGCTTTATATGACGTCATTTACAACTTGGTAAAACATTAGCTCCGAATGGATTTGTGTTGCTTAGTTAAGTGGATATTATAATTATTATGTCAATTTATTTGTGTTGTATTAAATACACAATAAATCACCATCGCTGTCTATTATTCCATTTTGCCTTTTAGGAACACTTCTACCTTAGCGGTCCACGGAAATACAATATATATATTCTACGTAACTAAAGACTATGTGTGCGTAAATATAGTGAGCGGCGCGCTAGCGTGGCGATTTTAAAAAATCGGCCGTAAAACGGAAAAATAACCCCAAAATCGTGATTTTTGTGCAAAATGTTATTAATATTTTGTGAAATGTTTCAAAAAATATTATTTCAAAATCGCATATCCTTGCGATTAACCCGCTTTCTACAAAAAGGTCGGCCATTTTGAAAATGGCTATCGACCCAGTGGCCGACCTTTTTGTAGAAGGCGGGTAAATCTCAAAGATATGCGATTTTGAAAAAATATTTTTTGAAACATTTCACAAAATATTAATATAACATTGCACAAAAATCACAATTTTGGGGTTATTTCTCCTTTTTACGGCCGATTATTAAAAATCGCCACGCTAGCGCGGCTCACTATATTTACGCGCACCTAGTCCTTAGTTACGTAGAATATATATAGTATTTCCGGGGACCGCTAAAGTAAAGATGTTCCAATAAAGGGATATATCTCACTAATATTTTTCTATATTAAAAAATATAAAAAAAACCCAGATGCACGCTATGTTTTACAAATATTAATATAAACACCTAATATGATTTTGGCACTGCCTACGACGGGAAAACCAAACATAAATACACTATATAATAAAGTTGTTATCTGTGTTATGTTGTGTGTTTGTTGCAGCAGCTGTAAGTTTTTCTGTTGAAATTTATAATTTCAACCAAGCAAGCCGATCAATGCATTTTATTAAACAATAACAAACTTTAATGATAATGATTTTAATGTTGAACAAATTACTTTTCTTTTCTCAAAGAACCATTTGGGTAGTTTGAACTTTAGTGGTCCCCGGATGCCGTGGCAGTGCGCAGGTGCGAACGTAGGTGCTTTTTTTTTTTTTACAAATATGGCCTCCATCTTGGATTTTAAGCGAGACGGCAAAATTAGATTTATTTAGACTAAAACAGTGAGATTGAAACAAATCAAAAAGTGGGGTGTGAAACAATAAAGTTTGAAACAAAACAAAAGCATGACATTTAATGAACTTTCCAATGTCATTTTTAAATGGCAAAATCACCCAAGCTGTTGTTTAGTATTTCCGTTGTAATATCAGATAATGGCAAGGCTGTTGGTCTCTTTCGTGCGTTTTCTGATTTCTGATTCAGTTGGTTCAAATGTTGGTGAATATATTTCTTTTATTTAAGAACAAAACTTTATGAAAGAATCTGCAATTGAGTGAACCAAAAAGTGTTTCCTAACACAGTACTGGGCGAAATAGCTGTCATAAAGAGCTTTGGTTGTACCACTCCTTGGTAGCGACGCTTTCAGAGCCCTCCAAGTGCTCTCAATTGTGTTTGTGTGAACACCAGTCTCACTGTCAACAAAGGTTATGCTGTGGTTGACAGTTAAATGATGAAATCCCTCTGTGCTTAGTTTTGAATAACCATTCCAGCAGTCTGAGAAAATAGTTGTTCATGGTGGAATGAAATCTTTAATTATTGACACTAATGTTTCTGCTGATCTGTCTTCGACACACTTCAAAAAATACATTTTACTGTCACGCTCGATTCCACCAAACACCCAAACACCTTCAACCCTCCTTGCTTTATCAAAATTTCTCTTTCCAAATTTACTGTCGTCAATTTCAACGATTTTTCCATGTCCGCCAATTTTTTTCAGAATATCTTTCAAGAATGTAAATACATACTACTCTTGTAAAGTTGTTCCAGTCAACAATTGTTCGTTCATTGATGTCTAATTCGTGGCAAACAAAGGTTTGTTGCAGTTTGTAAATCCAGAAATATGTTATGAAAACAATTTTTGCCAATGTTAGATTACTATTTGAAAACCATGAACCATGACTTAGTGATACTTTCTTGTTACATTTTGTATTAGTACATCACCAGCAACAAGCATCAGTGCTGAATGAAGTGTCAGATCTAAGATTGAAATGTCCAATTTTGCAAAAATCACACAACCTACCACTTAAATTTAGCAACAGTCCCAAGGAAAATAACCAAGAAATCAATTGCTCAACACTTCACAAACTGAAAACAAGAAATTTAGATTGATCTTCATTAATATTCATTATTTGACAGCAATGTGTTTACATTTTTGTTGTTTACGAATGGGAACACGTGGATCCGGTGACGTATGTAAACAGGAAGTAAATTTGATTGGCCATTTCTGATTGATTTATTCTGAGCTTTCGTGTTCAGTTAATATTAATGAATATTAATATTTATAATATTAACATAATTGTTGACAAGGAATTCATTTTGGGGGTTGTTTTTGCGGGTTTTTTGCCGTTTTATACAATTTCGGCAGCGCTGCGCGCGACCTCATAAATTTACGACGCATTCGAGCACTTGCTCATAGCATCGCAAGCGCTTGCGCGCTTTTTCTAAAGGATATCCGGGGACAGCTAAAGTAAAGTGGTTCCGAACATTTAATTTTATATTATGATATGTGCTGTGTGTGTGTGTATCAATGCATTAATTTAAATAATAAATTGAGTCTTACTGATATTTATTTATGATATTTATATGAAAGAAAGTTTTCTTTGTGTCTGAAACCCCAAGCAGATCAATCGAGAATGTTGAATTTCTTAAAATCAGAATGGCACATACGTTCAATGTATCTAGTCTATAGGCAGACAATCAAATAAAATTATGTTAAAATGTTTGGATAGTTTTAGTTGGGTCAATGACGTATATTCTATTTGTATCCACTGCATGTCAATTCACAAGTATGAATTCTAATTAAAATGACAAATTGCAGGTGAATAGTTATATGTAGTTTTATTAATAAGTAATATAATACCACACCCAAATGTTAAAACTTACTGGTACGTGTATAGTTTTAGCTTCGCTATTGTTATGTATTATTTTGGTATATTTTCATTGTTTGTATGGTTTAATTTTATGTTATAAAATGTTAGGTCTATATGCCACTACCATGCAGTTTCCAAATCACGCAAAATGTACATTGGGCTACTGGCTTTACTGAATTTAACGGGGGCATAACTAGGCATACTCCTACCCACATCCTGACATGGGAAATCCGTAGCCACGACAATAGCTATTAATTTATATACTTTAAAACTCAAGATCAAACGGCGATTAAACACCAATCTTTCGTGTCATTTATATGAAAGTATTGAGCTTTGTCAAAACTAAAATAATTTCCCGTGTTTCACACAAATAATCAATTTCGGTCTTACTCTCGCTACGCCTCTGATTACAAACCAAGTTGATTTAATGTTTTATGACGTATGTACTGTATGATGTGTTTATATTGCGTCATGTGCGCGATTATGGCCATTTGAGTGAGAATTACTGTTATAGGTTAGTTTTATTATTTTAAGCCTAAAGTAATTTGTAATACCCTGTGGCCAATGTTGATGTGATTGACACTAATATTATTACAGTGAATACTTATATGCGGATTTTAATTAAAGGTAAGCACTTTCATCATAAGACCTAACATGTTATCTATAGTACAGACTATTGTGAT
Source organism: Congeria kusceri (assembly GCA_027627225.1). Classification (NCBI taxonomy): domain Eukaryota; kingdom Metazoa; phylum Mollusca; class Bivalvia; order Myida; family Dreissenidae; genus Congeria; species Congeria kusceri. Next base: position 16,572,007 of record CM051026.1, on the reverse strand, counting down.
GTGTCATTGCTTGAATGTATGCTGGATTTGATTTCAAGTAATCAGAATAAAATGTTGAATAGCTGTTATTGTTCTTTACTAAATAAATTGAAATATGTGGATTCAACTGTGAAGGATTAATGTTCCAAATGCACTGAAATGTAGTTTTTGTGTAACTCATTTTAGAAAATGTGTCCAATGAGATGCAACATTGTTTAAATACATGTATCTTACTTTTTTTAGAAATGCCTACCATCAATTTAATTAAACACATTAAAATATTAAAACAAATACTCATTTACTACTGTAGCATTAATGTAACATTGTTTTTCAACCAAATGTGTTATGACATAAACACGTTTGGGGTATTTAATTTATATTGGTAATAAGAATATATAATCGACGTGATTACGGACGACGTTTTGTTCCGCGTTGTATTTACACCTATTTATTTTCCGTCATTATTTCTGTGGGTTCAAAATATCGAAGCATTTGGTTCCCTGTTAGCAGGTGCGCTTACCGTTGTTTATCGTTACCGGAAACACGAAACCTATGCATAAAATCCCAAACCGGAATGATCCGATCGCAATTGATACTTCCGGAACATAGATTCTGAGTCCTTAAGGTTTTGCAAATAAACAACAACAACAACAACAACAAATAAATAGGTACTCGCGTTATCTATAGGCGGAAAAACCCATGTCACGCTTCGAGCGACCTTGGTTTTCCCGTATAATTCCTTTTATTTAATTTTTCAAATTTTTATACGCTTTCCAACTCGATTTTTCACATTGTCAAAACTGTTGTTTTTTTTTTCGTTCAGGCATCTAAAAACCTACCAGCCCGAGGACGCTAAACATAGAATCAAATTGGTATGGCCTAAGTAGGCATAATAAAAATATGTTTGTTTTATGTTACATACCCCACAAAATTAGGTTAGGTAGGTAGGGATTTATTTTTTGTTTTGTTTTTGTCATTTGGTACATGGTCAACTTTAAGATTGTATTACTGAATGAATATTCAAAACCTATTGGTAATATCCATAAACATTGTTTAAAAGTGGATGCTATCAAAACAAAACACTTATTTATATATAAATAATAATTATAGGAAAAAAAGTAAATAAATAAAATCATGTCTGAAAAATTTATTGTACCAAATGAGAAAAACAAAACAAAAAATAAATCCCTACCTACCTAACCTAATTTTGTGGGGTATGTAACATAAAACAAACATATTTTTATTATGCCTACTTAGGCCATACCAATTTGATTCTATGTTTAGCGTCCTCGGGCTGGTAGGTTTTTAGATGCCTGAACGAAAAAAAAACAACAGTTTTGACAATGTGAAAAATCGAGTTGGAAAGCGTATAAAAATTTGAAAAATTAAATAAAAGGAATTATACGGGAAAACCAAGGTCGCTCGAAGCGCGACAGCGGTTTTTCCGCCTATAGATAACGCGAGTACCTATTTATTTGTTGTTGTTGTTGTTGTTGTTTATTTGCAAAACCTTAAGGACTCAGAATCTATGTTCCGGAAGTATCAATTGCGATCGGATCATTCCGGTTTGGGATTTTATGCATAGGTTTCGTGTTCCGGTAACGATAAACAACGGTAAGCGCACCTGCTAACAGGGAACCAAATGCTTCGATATTTTGAACCCACAGAAATAATGACGGAAAATAAATAGGTGTAAATACAACGCGGAACAAAACGTCGTCCGTAATCACGTCGATTATATATTCTTATTACCAATATAAATTAAATACCCCAAACGTGTTTATGTCATAACACATTTGGTTGAAAAACAATGTTACATTAATGCTACAGTAGTAAATGAGTATTTGTTTTAATATTTTAATGTGTTTAATTAAATTGATGGTAGGCATTTCTAAAAAAAGTAAGATACATGTATTTAAACAATGTTGCATCTCATTGGACACATTTTCTAAAATGAGTTACACAAAAACTACATTTCAGTGCATTTGGAACATTAATCCTTCACAGTTGAATCCACATATTTCAATTTATTTAGTAAAGAACAATAACAGCTATTCAACATTTTATTCTGATTACTTGAAATCAAATCCAGCATACATTCAAGCAATGACACATCACAATAGTCTGTACTATAGATAACATGTTAGGTCTTATGATGAAAGTGCTTACCTTTAATTAAAATCCGCATATAAGTATTCACTGTAATAATATTAGTGTCAATCACATCAACATTGGCCACAGGGTATTACAAATTACTTTAGGCTTAAAATAATAAAACTAACCTATAACAGTAATTCTCACTCAAATGGCCATAATCGCGCACATGACGCAATATAAACACATCATACAGTACATACGTCATAAAACATTAAATCAACTTGGTTTGTAATCAGAGGCGTAGCGAGAGTAAGACCGAAATTGATTATTTGTGTGAAACACGGGAAATTATTTTAGTTTTGACAAAGCTCAATACTTTCATATAAATGACACGAAAGATTGGTGTTTAATCGCCGTTTGATCTTGAGTTTTAAAGTATATAAATTAATAGCTATTGTCGTGGCTACGGATTTCCCATGTCAGGATGTGGGTAGGAGTATGCCTAGTTATGCCCCCGTTAAATTCAGTAAAGCCAGTAGCCCAATGTACATTTTGCGTGATTTGGAAACTGCATGGTAGTGGCATATAGACCTAAAATTTTATAACATAAAATTAAACCATACAAACAATGAAAATATACCAAAATAATACATAACAATAGCGAAGCTAAAACTATACACGTACCAGTAAGTTTTAACATTTGGGTGTGGTATTATATTACTTATTAATAAAACTACATATAACTATTCACCTGCAATTTGTCATTTTAATTAGAATTCATACTTGTGAATTGACATGCAGTGGATACAAATAGAATATACGTCATTGACCCAACTAAAACTATCCAAACATTTTAACATAATTTTATTTGATTGTCTGCCTATAGACTAGATACATTGAACGTATGTGCCATTCTGATTTTAAGAAATTCAACATTCTCGATTGATCTGCTTGGGGTTTCAGACACAAAGAAAACTTTCTTTCATATAAATATCATAAATAAATATCAGTAAGACTCAATTTATTATTTAAATTAATGCATTGATACACACACACACAGCACATATCATAATATAAAATTAAATGTTCGGAACCACTTTACTTTAGCTGTCCCCGGATATCCTTTAGAAAAAGCGCGCAAGCGCTTGCGATGCTATGAGCAAGTGCTCGAATGCGTCGTAAATTTATGAGGTCGCGCGCAGCGCTGCCGAAATTGTATAAAACGGCAAAAAACCCGCAAAAATAACCCCCAAAATGAATTCCTTGTCAACAATTATGTTAATATTATAAATATTAATATTCATTAATATTAACTGAACACGAAAGCTCAGAATAAATCAATCAGAAATGGCCAATCAAATTTACTTCCTGTTTACATACGTCACCGGATCCACGTGTTCCCATTCGTAAACAACAAAAATGTAAACACATTGCTGTCAAATAATGAATATTAATGAAGATCAATCTAAATTTCTTGTTTTCAGTTTGTGAAGTGTTGAGCAATTGATTTCTTGGTTATTTTCCTTGGGACTGTTGCTAAATTTAAGTGGTAGGTTGTGTGAGTTTTGCAAAATTGGACATTTCAATCTTAGATCTGACACTTCATTCAGCACTGATGCTTGTTGCTGGTGATGTACTAATACAAAATGTAACAAGAAAGTATCACTAAGTCATGGTTCATGGTTTTCAAATAGTAATCTAACATTGGCAAAAATTGTTTTCATAACATATTTCTGGATTTACAAACTGCAACAAACCTTTGTTTGCCACGAATTAGACATCAATGAACGAACAATTGTTGACTGGAACAACTTTGCAAGAGTAGTATGTATTTACATTCTTGAAAGATATTCTGAAAAAAATTGGCGGACATGGAAAAATCGTTGAAATTGACGACAGTAAATTTGGAAAGAGAAATTTTGATAAAGCAAGGAGGGTTGAAGGTGTTTGGGTGTTTGGTGGAATCGAGCGTGACAGTAAAATGTATTTTTTGAAGTGTGTCGAAGACAGATCAGCAGAAACATTAGTGTCAATAATTAAAGATTTCATTCCACCATGAACAACTATTTTCTCAGACTGCTGGAATGGTTATTCAAAACTAAGCACAGAGGGATTTCATCATTTAACTGTCAGCCACAGCATAACCTTTGTTGACAGTGAGACTGGTGTTCACACAAACACAATTGAGAGCACTTGGAGGGCTCTGAAAGCGTCGCTACCAAGGAGTGGTACAACCAAAGCTCTTTATGACAGCTATTTCGCCCAGTACTGTGTTAGGAAACACTTTTTGGTTCACTCAATTGCAGATTCTTTCATAAAGTTTTGTTCTTAAATAAAAGAAATATATTCACCAACATTTGAACCAACTGAATCAGAAATCAGAAAACGCACGAAAGAGACCAACAGCCTTGCCATTATCTGATATTACAACGGAAACACTAAACAACAGCTTGGGTGATTTTGCCATTTAAAAATGACATTGGAAAGTTCATTAAATGTCATGCTTTTGTTTTGTTTCAAACTTTATTGTTTCACACCCCACTTTTTGATTTGTTTCAATCTCACTGTTTTAGTCTAAATAAATCTAATTTTGCCGTCTCGCTTAAAATCCAAGATGGAGGCCATATTTGTAAAAAAAAAAAAAGCACCTACGTTCGCACCTGCGCACTGCCACGGCATCCGGGGACCACTAAAGTTCAAACTACCCAAATGGTTCTTTGAGAAAAGAAAAGTAATTTGTTCAACATTAAAATCATTATCATTAAAGTTTGTTATTGTTTAATAAAATGCATTGATCGGCTTGCTTGGTTGAAATTATAAATTTCAACAGAAAAACTTACAGCTGCTGCAACAAACACACAACATAACACAGATAACAACTTTATTATATAGTGTATTTATGTTTGGTTTTCCCGTCGTAGGCAGTGCCAAAATCATATTAGGTGTTTATATTAATATTTGTAAAACATAGCGTGCAACTGGGTTTTTTTAATATTTTTTAATATAGAAAAATATTAGTGAGATATATCCCTTTATTGGAACATCTTTACTTTAGCGGTCCCCGGAAATACTATATATATTCTACGTAACTAAGGACTAGGTGCGCGTAAATATAGTGAGCCGCGCTAGCGTGGCGATTTTTAATAATCGGCCGTAAAAAGGAGAAATAACCCCAAAATTGTGATTTTTGTGCAATGTTATATTAATATTTTGTTTAGGGTTTTGAAGTAAACACGTAAAATAGTAATGAAAAACATGAATTAAATTCAACACGTGTGTTCTAAATGGATATTATAGTGAAAAGGTGTGGTTTAAAGCAATAGAGACATGAAATCACCAGGCAAGTAGGATACTTCCTGAAGTATGTTTTTTTAACTGAAATTTTGAAAGTAAAACATTCCCGCTTTACAGTATGTGGGAGGGGTAACATCAGTAAAGAACTTAGCAAGTACAGTGGTTATAAATATAACTCGAGAACCTGTTTTTGTATTGCAACGTAACATGATACAAGAACGAGAACGAACCAGCTTATCAACCGTTATTTGCGGCAAATTCGTCACGCATGACCGAGCCGCTTATTGACAGATTAAAATAGTAACAATTGACTATTTTATAACTGCGGGGAACTAATTAATATGAATAAGAGACCCCATTCATCCACGGCGAGCGAGAGCAACGTTACGGATACGAGTTGCACGGAATTACCAGTGTTTGAAACAGTGTTGTAAACTCAGAAGGAAAAAAATAAAAACAAAACGAGCAGCAAAAAAAAGAAAACCGAACCCGCAATTACAAACCAGAAAACCATGGCGAACTTTGTAAAACAAAATACAACAAAAATGCAGACAGAACAATCGGATTCTGCTATTGAAAAACGCCTTGATGAGATTAGCACCAAATTATCAAATGTTCTCACAAAAAATGATACTAGTATCATCAAAAATATAATTAAAGAAACACTTGAAGAAATAAAAGATAAATTTCTCGGATCCCTTATCAAACGAATAGACATGCTCGAGGTCAAGGAGTTTGACATTGAACAGGAACTTGACACTCTGAAAAAGCAAATCCATGACCAAAATTGTGAGATAATTGCTCTCAAACAAGCAAACCTACACTCAGAACAACGACAGGCAGCGGGTCTGAACGAATTGGAGCAGTACGGGCGCAGAAACAGTATCCGCATTTCCGGTCTTACAAATGACACTGACCATCAAACGTCGATGTCTGTTGCCGAACAAGCTGCATCGACATTGAGCCAGAAGCTTGGTTTCCAGGTTGAAAGCAAGGACGTTGACGTAGCACACCGCCTCGGTAAATATGTGCCCAACAAACATAGACCGGTAATAGTAAAATTCGTAAGGCGGCAAACCAAAATTGAAGTGCTGAAAAGGTCCAAACTACTTAAAGGCAGTAACATTTTTATCAACGAAGATCTTACAAAAATCAACGCCGAAGTATTTGCTTCCTTGAGACTTAAACAACCGGACCGTGTGGAAAAAGCATGGTCCTATGAAGGAAAATTGTTTGTCCGTTATCGGGGACAGGAGCGCAACGAGCTAGTTACGTTTGACAAGTACAAAACATGGCTTGATATGCCATGGCCTAACAAAGCAACCGCTACAAATAATACAACTTACGCCCGGAAATTGTCCTCTGGTGGCAAGGCTACACCGACCCATAAAGAATAAACAGTAGAATGGTGGCAAGAAACTGGTCCTTGATTAGCCAAATTCAACTGACATAATACTAACACACATTGGTGTTGTCTTATACTAGTTATGCTTATAACTTGCACCACCACGATATATACAAGCAAAACTATACGAATTCAGCAATCCAAATGCATACATCTCATCACACACAAAAATACACATGACTGTACATAACACGCACGCAAGCACGTGCACACACACACACTCGCACACACGCACACACGCGCGCGCGCACACACACACTTCCACACACACACACACACACACACGCACGCACGCACGCACACACACACACACACACACACACACACACACACACACACACACACACACACACACACACACGCACACACACAATAAGTCTATCCATTCATAAAGAATAGCTAAACCTACAATTTTCGTTATAAACCTTAAAATGGTTGCTATTTATAATGTTATCAAAAGCAGGAATAGTTTGATAAATAAACGTCGCTTAACATTGCATATACACGTAAATACAGGAACAGTGTATTGATTTAATTCTTGCGGTATAGTTATACGTTGTTATTTTATTAACTTAAACAATTAAGATATTTTAATAAGCACAAATATATTAATATTATGACGACATAAAATGTAGAATATGGTATGTGTACATGTTTCTAATATTTCTATGACTTATGCACTATAAATAGCCTTTAAATATTTTTCAAAAAAGAGTTTACATGTATACGCCGGAACTGATTATTGATTTAATTCTGACTGCATTGTTATGCATTGTTACTTTATTAACCTAAACAATTTATTTATTTTGTCAACTTTAATTAGCAAAATATGTATAATTTTATGACGATATAAACTGAAAAGTATGGTAGGTTAGCACGTTTTTTTATGTTCAACGTATTATGCACTTATAGATAGTCTGGAAATAATGTTTAAAAACAAACAAATAGTACAAGTTATTTTAACAAGTAAATGAGAAGTGTCTTTTTTGGTTGTTTATTTTTGTTAATAGGGTATACCCGGGTTCGTTTATAATTTTAAATGTCAAAACTTCAACTTATATTTATCTGTATTTGTATACTACCAACTTACTTTAATAGTCTTTCCTTTGAGATTGGAAACTTAAGTTTAAATCATACTAATTTAATATCTTGATAGCACAATATCTGCCAAGCATTCCAACACCTAAATTATTTCGCTGTTCGCACCCAGTTTAGGTGTTATTGTAGTGCTTCTTATCAAAACTTTTTCAAATAATGACCCCTCAAACACTTTCAATTCTTCCATACATTATTGTGTCTAAACTCTTGTAATATGTATATAAACATATTGAAGGTGTCTAATAGGGGAAAATATTAAAAAATCCACTTTATATTGTAACCTATAAAACTGTAGAACACATTATAACTGTCATGAGACCGAGAACTTGTTGTTCTGAATATTCTACTCAGTACAAATGTAAATATTTACTTACTTGTGTGTGTTTACTTTTGTATTCTTTTTGTTTTTTGATGCATATGATGGTAACTTATTCTAAGTATACTTTTTTACGTAGGTTTTGTCACTACTTCCACAAAACATTTGTTCTTGTGTGTAAGCCACTCAAAATATGTTCCACATACCTGTATATTAATTTATTTATTGGAGATTTATTCTGCTGTATTCTGTTGCTATATCTTGAAATTATATGAGCTCTGTAAAAATTGCCTCCCTGAACTGCCGCGGCCTTTATTGTCATAAGAAAAGAACTGATGTCCTACATTTTCTTAAAAATAAGGAATATCATATTTATTGTTTACAAGACACACACTGGCCCAAGCAATTAGAAAAAGAAATAAACTCTAGCTGGGATGGGCAATGCTTTTTTAGTCATGGAAAATCAAATGCCAGAGGTTGTGCAATCTTAATCAAAAAAAATATTGCTTTAAAAGTCCATAACATAAAACATGATGAAATTGGAAACTTATTAGGATTAGATATTTCTATTGGTGAAACAAAATTATCGTTAATTACCATTTATGGTCCAAATTTAGATAGTCAACACTTTTATGAAACTGTTTTTAACATTATTGATGAATTTGGAAATGAAGATTTTATTTTGTGTGGGGATTTTAACTTGGTACTAGATCAAGAACTAGATTATAGTAACTATAAAAATTTAAATAATAACATAAACTCCAGGAACTTTATTTTAAAGGAAATTGCAACGAGAAATCTAAAAGATACCTTTAGGGAATTACATGAAAATTGTGTCCGCTTTACATGGCGACGTACTAACCCATTGCAACAAGCAAGATTGGATTTCTTTTTAATTACTCCAAACATGCTCAACTTTTTAAAAACATCAAATATCAGAACAGGTATTAAAACTGACCACTCTATTGTTGATATTTCATTGGATTTTCATCATATTGATCATGGTAAAGGTCTTTGGAAGTTTAATAACTCTCTGTTGCATGATATTGATTACTTAACCTGTATAAATAGTAAAATTGAAGAAATTAAAAAACAGTACTGTCTGCCAATATATAACGTAGAAAATATTAATACAATAAATAATAATGAATTATGTTTTACAATAAATGATCAGCTTTTCTTGGAAACTTTATTAATGGAAATAAGGGGAAAAACTATTTCTTATTCGAGTTTTAAAAATAAACAAACAAAATCAAACGAACAACGATTGTTAAATAAAATTGAATTTCTAGAACAAAACCTTAATGAATCAAACAAAGAAACACTTGCACAACTAAATGCGGAATTAAACAGCATAAGAGATGCTAAACTTAAAGGGTATATTATCCGATTCAAAGGTCAGTGGATTGAAGAAGGCGAAAAAAATACAAAATATTTTTGCTCACTTGAAAAGCAACATTACGTTAATAAGAACATACCTTTTATTCAAAAAGAAGACGGGGAGATAATATATCATCAATCTGACATTTTAAAGGAAACGTGTGATTTTTACAAAAAACTATATGAAAAAGTTGAGCCAAAAGAAAACTATATACTAAATGATTTACAAAATATTAATATAAATAAAGTAAGTTCAGCACAATCAATCGAAATTAAAGGTTTGTTAAAATATGAAGAGATAACAAATACTCTAAAATATATGAAGAATGATAAAAGCCCAGGATCGGACGGTTTTACAACAAATTTCTTTAAAGTCTTCTGGAATAGAATTGGTGTTTTTGTTATGAGAAGTATTAATTTTGCATATGCAAATAATTCATTTTCAATAACTCAAAAACAGGGCATTATAACGTGTATATCAAAAGATAACAAACCGAGACAGTTCTTAAAAAATTGGAGACCTATTACGCTTCTTAATACCGTCTATAAACTAGCTTCTGGATCAATTGCAAACAGACTGAAACCTCTTTTACAAAATCTTATATCGAGGGATCAAACTGGTTTTGTTGCAGGTAGATACATTGGAGAAAATACCCGCCTCATATACGACATAATGAATTATACTGAAAACAATAAAATACCGGGCTTAATAATGATGATAGACTTTGAAAAGGCCTTCGATACCTTGTCATTCGATTGCATTGAAAAAACGTTAGACTTTTTTAATTTTGGACCAAGCTTTAAGCGTTGGGTATCGATTTTTCTAAAGGATACTCGGACATGTGTTCAGTTAAACGGATTTTTGTCCGATAACTTCACAGTAGGCCGTGGCTGTAGACAGGGAGACCCGATTTCACCATATATTTTTATTCTATGTGCAGAGATTTTAGCAATCAAAATTAAGAATAATAATAATATAAAAGGAATATGTATTAACGGCATAGAATACAAAATTTCTCAGTTTGCAGACGATACTTCTTTATTGTTGGATGGTTCTGAAAATTCTTTAAATTCCGCTCTAGACACACTCCAAGATTTTGCATACTTTTCCGGATTAAATGTAAACTTCGATAAAACTAATGTAATTTGGATAGGATCTTTAAAGTACAGCACCCGAGCGATTAAAACAAAATACAAACTAACATGGGAAACAACAAGATTTAAATTGTTGGGAATCATTTTTGATGTCGATCTCAATCTGATTGTTGATTTAAACTTTTCCGACAAATTTATTAAAACTAGTAATATTATTAACCAATGGAAAAAGAGAAAACTAACACCTATTGGTAGAATTACCATTGTTAAATCCCTTATACTACCTCTTTGTACTCATTGTTTCTTTGCAATACCTACTCCAAAAAGAGATATTCTTGATAAATTGAATAAAATGTTATTCGACTTTGTGTGGGATGATGCGCCTTACAAAATTAAGAGTTCGACCCTTACACAAAGCTACGAAAATGGTGGATTACAAATGGTAGACATCTTTGCTTATTGTAAAAAAATTAAAGTGTCATGGATTAGAAAATTACATACATGTTCAGAAAGCAAATGTGTTATTCTTATGAGGTCTATTATTGATGTATGTAAACTCTTCAACACTGGAAAACAATATATTGCTATAATTAAGAGCGCTGTTAAAAATGATTTCTGGTATGAGGTATTTACGTGTTATGAACATTTTCTAGATGTGTTAAAAATTATTGATGTTGAACATGTTCTTAGCATGCCATTATTTTATAATGACAATTTTACCGTTGGTAATGAACCCCTGTTTTTAAAAGCACTGTACGATAGAGGCATACGATTTGTGAGAGATATTGTCATTGATTCAACAATTTTTTTAACAAAATTTCAAATGGAAAGTATAACGGGGAAACCTATTAATTTCCTCCAATATGAGGGACTAGTTAAAACAATAAAATTATTTTTTCGGAAAGTAAATATACATTTTAACTTCAATGATGTTTTAAAATACGGCCCGTCTCTGTCATGCTATACAAAATATTTTATATGCCTGGACAGCAAAGATAAGACAATATATAACTGTTTTATCCAAACTGAAATTGAACCCGTTTGTAAAAGCAAATGGACTGACTTTGTTACTACTAACCAGGAATGGAAACATATTTTCAAAATAGTTTTTGACATAACACGTGATAGTTACATACAGTGGTTTCAAACGAGAATTATTTATAATATATTGGGTACAAACTCCCTTATGTATAAAATGAAACTGGTAAATGATAATATGTGTACTTTTTGCCATGAATTCGAAGAAACGATTCGTCACCTTTTCTGGTCTTGCAAAAATGTCCAATGCTTGATCAAGAAATTAAACGAATCTCTGTTAAATAATAGAAGTTATACGACAGAAATTGATTACAAAACATTGATGTTAGGTAATTCAGACAAAAACAAGCAAAATCTAAACATACTTTGCCTCGAAGTTAAAAAATACATATTTACGTGTAAAAAAGGTAACATAATACCAAACTATACAGGTCTTATAAATAGTTTAACTTTTACCTACAAAATATACAATTCATTTAAACTCACAGAAAAAGAAACGAGGAGTTGGTCGCTGGTAAAATTAATATGTGAACCAAATATTTTTGTGGAACATAACATTTAGTGAAAATTTCTATAGAATCGAGAAAAGGAAAAAGAAGTGATATTTCCTTAAATATGTAATTATTAATTGCCAATAGAAAAGTACCTTATATATGCTTTTTGCTCATATTTTTTTGCCTTTTTGCGTTTCTTGTACATTTAAAAATGTAACGGTCTGTATGATACTTCATTTTGCTAACATTGCTTTATGCATGTATGCATGTTTAATCATATTTTCCCTTTCAATCATTTGTTAAAAAAAGTTTTTTACTTAGTTACTAATGCTATTTGCATGTATTGCATGTACAATTCAATATACTGTATTTTGTGTGTAAAGGTGTATGCATATATGCGATTGTACACTTAAAATGCAAATAAACAGAAGTTACCAAAAAAAAAAAAAAAAAAAAAAAAAAAAAAAAAATATTAATATTTTGTGAAATGTTTCAAAAAATATTTTTTCAAAATCGCATATCTTTGAGATTTACCCGCCTTCTACAAAAAGGTCGGCCACTGGGTCGATAGCCATTTTCAAAATGGCCGACCTTTTTGTAGAAGGCGGGTTAATCGCAAGGATATGCGATTTTGAAATAATATTTTTTGAAACATTTCACAAAATATTAATAACATTTTGCACAAAAATCACGATTTTGGGGTTATTTTTCCGTTTTACGGCCGATTTTTTAAAATCGCCACGCTAGCGCGCCGCTCACTATATTTACGCACACATAGTCTTTAGTTACGTAGAATATATATATTGTATTTCCGTGGACCGCTAAGGTAGAAGTGTTCCTAAAAGGCAAAATGGAATAATAGACAGCGATGGTGATTTATTGTGTATTTAATACAACACAAATAAATTGACATAATAATTATAATATCCACTTAACTAAGCAACACAAATCCATTCGGAGCTAATGTTTTACCAAGTTGTAAATGACGTCATATAATGCCGTCATCAATGCACAACTCATTCCCGCGAAAAGCATTCATTACGTGACATAAAAAATATTTCGTGATTCGATTTGGTTTTAAGGTAAGACCTGGGTAATATACTTCCGGTTGATTCGTGATATTTCGTCAGATATCGTGACCTTCCGACTAATCCGGTAAATTAACGTACTTTTACGTAATTCCGAACATGGTTCCCTGCGTTACAATTGAAATTATAGCGAAGGCCGAGAAACACGTCATTACATCCGGGGTATTCAAAATGGCGTCGCGAGATGCTAAAGGTCGTTTCGCTGTCAAGAAATTAGCAAAGAACACGAGCAAAAGACCACGAGCAACTTGTTTAGATCATGATTATTATACAAAAGGACATACTGCAGTAGCTGCAAATTTAACTAGGGGCAAACAAAATAATGAAAACCTAAATTTGCCAGGAAATGTTGACAGACATGGGTGGAGAGTTGGACGGCGGATCATTGAGTTGGGCTTTCTGTTAGATCAGTTGGAATACTGTGTGAAATGCAAGCTAGGACCAGTAGCATTAACTAAACATTCTTTTGTTGGCGAGTTAAGAAAAGGGCTATCGGGGTTCCTGTACGTCAGATGCAGCAATATAGACTGTGAACATGTAAACAGAGTCCCGTATGGCAAGACACACAGAGTAGCTACCACAGAGTAGTACTCGATTTGTTACCTCCCCTTCTACTTCCGTTATAAACCATGGTTTGTTTAAGTTACAATTTTAACACTACAAACATGAATAAGTTAATATATAACGCATTTTATGTGAAATAAATAATTATTCAGCGACTAATTGTTGAAATTATTGCATTTAAGCGCGTAATTTTTTTTTAATCGGACTTGACTTTAACCGATTTTTTTTTACTTCCGCATTGTCGGATGCCATTTTGGCCAACAGGGTCACATGTTTAAAATCTCGCTGATGACGTATTCTGCGGAATCCCGGGATTTGGGCGGAAAGTACGAAACTTAAAACAGCCTTGCGCACCTGTTCGGAGTGTTTTTTCTGGAAAACATAGTTAACTGCTTTTTTTAAGCGAGTTTTAAGCTATCTGGTGAGGGAAAAACATGCATATATCCCGTATGTTAAGTGGTTGCAACGATTTTATTTTTTAATCATGGAATATGATCATTTTACTTCACATTATAACACGTTGTAAAATTGTCGTCTGCTGCGCATAAAAATGCGCAACCTCATTTTCGACCTTGATGATTTCTGTCCGAATGTATTGTGTCCGAAATATATTAACCGGAAGTAAACAGATCAAATGAAACACTAGCAAATTTCGTGACTTAACATTAAAATCTGATCGAAATGGCACGGAGAAATGAATGTTTGAAATGAAAAGTATGATTTTTTATTGTATTTTAGATACATCCATAATGGCACGGTCAATATTTACACCAGATGGTTTAATAAATTACATGCACTGCATTGGGGCTTCTGATTTGCTTAGTTACACTGATTTTAGTTATTTCAACAAGCCTGAGTTTGACTTCTTTTCAAATTCAAATCGATTGGTTTTTCATTCAGCAAGCTTGGGTTTATTATTTCGTTTTTTGACCAGTTTACCAGCAGAAATTTCAGTTGATTATAATCTTGAGAAAAGCCTTCTGGAAACACAAAGTAAAAATGTTGTGTCTTTTGATGAAAATGGAAATGCAACAGAGCAACCTTCTTTCCAACAGGCACAAGATCCTTGTTGGATAGAACCTATATCGTCTCAAAGTTCAACGTGGTGTGTCCCCCCAACTGAACTCCAGTCAAAACCACCATCAATTATTTCCAAATGCACCAAGGCAACTAGCCCATCCACCTTTTCATTAGGTTCATGTAGCACAGAGATTTGTTTTAAGAAATCAAAAATTGAAATTAATGTGCAAGATTCTAGTTCCGACGAAATTGACGTTTTTTCTATGTAACACCCTTAGTATAAAATTGTTTTCATTTGTTTAGATTGTTCGCTACATGCAACAGATTGGACCTATATTATATTTATAGTTCTTTCCTGCTGGTGCAGATGAAGTTTCAAATTGTTGATAAGTATTTCAATTATATAACAGCGGTCAGTTAACCTAATCACACCCTTCCTGGGCAAACTGCTTTACAACTACTAAGTGCACATACTAATGCCAGTAACTAACAACTGCCCTGCATGAATCAGAGGTTTGGGTAGAATTGCCATAGAAATATTTATTTGACCGGTCCCAACACAAGTCATGCTTGAAATTACACCCTTATCCTCTGATTTTAAGTCCAGTGCCCAACTGAGATAACCGGTTGGCATTATTTTAATACATATGTAAATTTTGTTTCGCTTTAGTTATTTTTGTTTAGTAGAAATATTATTTCCTACATTTGTTTCATTTGTTTACATTTTTCTTTTGTTTTTTTCAGTTCTATTATATTTAGTTTCCCCACCAGACTGGAAGACCGTGCTAAATATTGTCGTCACACTTGTAATGTAAGTATCAGTTTTATGTTCTTCATTTTCAGAGCCATGGATTTGACAAATGACCAAATAGTTTGTAAAATAAAGAATAATGGCTTACTTGAAACTGCCAAGTTTCTACATCCAATGACAAACAATAACTGTTGTCTGACAACAATTATAGTTCAGCTGGAACGAATTTTAAAGAAATTCCAACATTTAAATAAAAGTAAGTCTCGTGTTAAGGGAAAAGATAATTTGGAAAGATTTTTACAAAAACAATATGAATTTCCATCAAGTAAGCAAACTGAAGTGTCCACATCCCATGAAAAAGTTTTCACCGCATATGACAACGTCGAACTAAAGGCTTATGCTTATGAAAAGGTTTCGAATGAATTGGCCACTGAAATAAATCACTTGAAGTCTGAAAAAGATATAATTGAAAGCAACTTATTAAGTACAATTGAAGACAGAGATTTATTAAATGAAAGTTTCAAAAAAGTGAAAAAAAAATTTAAATAAAGCAAAAAGAACTGAAACGAACAGCCAATAGGGAATCCTATTGGCGCGCAAAATTTAGAAAAATTGACCATGAAAAAAACGAAAAAATTTATACTGAAGATGATGTCAAGCAAATTATCGACGAACGAAAGCACCTTGAAAATGAATATAGTAAATTACAAGAAAATTTTGATTCAATTTTTGAAGAAAACGAATATCTTAGAAGTATTGTACAAAATGATTCACAAATTGAAAATGTTGAACTGTATGACGAAAAAACAAAGACATATAATACAAAACTGCATATGTGTGTGCATTCTCTTTTAGACAATCATGTGTCATATCAAAACGTGAATTCTGTCATTGAAAGTGTTTTGCAATTAGTCGAGAAAAAACCAAATAAACTTCCAGCAGCCAGTACTATTCAAAATTGGTCTATCGAACGAGGACTGTTGGCTCGAAAGCAAATTATTGATACTTGTCCGGATAAATTAGACACTACACTACACACAGATGAGACCAGTAAATATGGGTCAAAGTGGGGTGCCTTTGCAACTAGAGACAGTGAAGGGCAGTACACACTTCTTGGCCTCAGAGATATGGCAACAAAATCTAGCCATGATACATTGCAAACATTTAAAAACATTCTTTCTGATTTTGACAGTGCATGTTCTTCCGACAATTCTCCAGGACAAAAAATTCTTACAAATATAAAAAATACAATGAGCGACCGTGCTGCAACGGAAACTAAATTTAATGAAATATTGGTCGAATATAGAAATGAAATTTTACCAAAAATCTATGACAATTACAATAAGATGGAAGAAGAAGAAAAAGCAGCAGTGGCAAAAATGAATAATTTTTTCTGTGGTTTGCACACTCTTGTCCACATGGCTGAAGTATCAGGTAAATGTTTGTTCCAAGTAGAAAAAAGTCATTTTGACGATCATGTGCCAATACATAATGTTACATTTAATAAAAGCGGACAGTCTGGAACATTAAGAAGTATTTTCACAGCATGTAAGGCTTTCGCAAAACGAGGTGATCAGAAGAACGGCTGCCATTCTAATTTTGTAACTTTTATTTCTGGGTTTTTGAAATCAAATGGTATGCATGGATTGCCCCTACAACCATTAAAAGGAAACAGGTTTAACATACTCTTCACTAATGCTGGACATGTGTTTTATTTGCATGAACATATGATTTCATACCTTGAAAAATCTCCAACATTAAATGAGCTGTTGAAATCTGTACTGTTTGATTTGAAACAACCGTTTTTTATTGCCGGGTGTAAAAGTTTAGGCCTCATTTCAAAAGTCATTACAACTCCATTGTGGAATGTGATAGAAGACAGAGACATTTCTATAAGTGATATGAATAAAAGGTATGCGCGACTGATAGAATTTTTACATGAATCAGTTCAAAAAATAGAAAGTTTTGTATCAGGAAATTTAAAACTTTATGAAGATGTTCCAACTAAAAATGACAAGATTCTTGAAGAGTTACTGAAACCATCCTGCATTGACAATCATGTCTTTACCATCTTATCTGTGATTTTACCAGCAATGGTAACGCTAATTGAAAAACAGTATGTTGATCATCTGCCCGGAGGAATCCATGAAAATCTTGACCTGCAAGAAACATCAAGTGTCGACAAACACAACAAATATCCTGAAAGAATATTTTCATATGCTGATCATATAATGTCCGTCAAACCCAACATTTCAACACTTGCATTAGAATCACACATCACTTTTTCTTTAAATAAAACAGCAGAGTGGCTTTCACACAGACAAGATGCATCACAACTTATTATTGAATGAAGTAAGGCAGTAGGAAAAGAAAGAGAAAAATTCAAACAAAGGGAAGAAGAAATATGGCAACAGAGGCTGGAAAAACAACACGAGGAATTTAAAAGAAAAGAATTATTGGAGAAGAAAAGAGTAGAAAAACTGGAAAAGGAGACAAACGACATTATGTATTATGGTTTGTGGCAGACTGAAGATCAGGTCAACAAAGAAGTAGCTGAATTAAATTCAACAAAACAAAAAGATGAAGCATTGAAAGCACAATTGCGGTTCAGAAAAAATGTATTTAAACAAAAAAGTGAAAATCAAAATGTATATGCTTTCTCCAAGACCGTGAATGGTCAACGATTACAATTAACAGTTGATGAACTTAAAGAAAATCTTATAAAATTAGTTAAGGGTGCATATGAAATTCCCACACCAGAAAGTGACATTCATTTGTTAGTAGGGAAAAATATAGATCATAAATGGTTAGATGATGGCAAAGTTTCCTGGTATAAAGGCACTGTAATATCTCAGGTATTAATTAGCATTACAGGGATAGTAAGGCCAACATGAAAAATATATTTGTTTATCATTACCTACCGATAGAACCGAAACATCATATCTCATAGTCATAAGTTGTTACATGGTTTATTTTTAAGATTTAATGTAATTTTTAATTTGGGTTAAGATTAATAAGAAGCTATTATTTATGTCCACTATCTTTAAACTGTACATAGAACTAACCAACCCATTAGTATCAACTTTGGGCAGGCAATTGCAAACTAATTATTTTTAAAGGTTGGCCTTATGTACATCAACATCACCAATTGTATAAAACAAATAACTAAATTTGTGAATCCAGTAAATCAATGTGTATCCCTCCCTGTTTTCTACCGGTGTCTGCATTCGGATTCACCTTTAAATTGATACCATGCTTGCACAAATTGAAATAAAGGAAAGGCTAGAAAAATGCTTGTAAAGTACGCTGTTTTATATTGGAACCCTACGGGAATTGGACTTACTGGAATCTAACCTGGAAACATTTTGCTAAACCACTAAGAACAATATGCGGTATGTATTTTCAGCAACAGTTGTTAACTGTTTGTGTGTTTATTTGACAATAGTTTCCGACATCTTCGGAAACGTTTTGCGACATCATTAAAAACAGTATGCAGCATCTATTCCATTATTCCATGTTATTATGTCATCTGCGTTGAGGAGTTCTTCGGGGTGGATAGCCGGCGGTGCATCTTAACCCTGCGTCTGCTGCCCGTAGTTGTAAGCCGGCGGATATGCCGGCGGAGCCGGCTGATGTCCCTGAGGGTAGGCCGGGTAGGGATACGGCGCGGGGTACTGCGCGGGGTACTGCGGGGCGGCGACGTTGGTATTCTGTTGATTCACTGCGGTAACCGCTGTAGCGAAACAAAACTGTGAGAATTAAAAGGGAATGCGGTACCTGTAACGAACGGACGCACTGATGGTCGCGCGAGAGTGCAGACTGATAGACATACGGACCGACCAGATTACGGCCGACAGACCAACCTAATGGCCGAATACATGTATAAGTCAGAATATCTATGATTTTTAATTTCAAGGAATGCAGACCTCTCTTTCATTCATTGTATATAATCATTTAAAAAAATGTCATTTTATTTCATTTTACTTTATTTTTATTTTATTGATTTTTCTAACATAAAAGGCCACACCATATATGTCTGTCATAAGACCTATTTCATTTGACATAGTAAACTTTTTCATTTGACATAGCAAAGTATTTCATTTGACATAATACATATTTTATTTCACAAAGAAAATGATTTCATTTGACATAGAAAATAATTGCATTTGACACATTGATAGTAAATTATTTGATTTGAAATTGTATATTATTTCATTTGACATAGTAAATTATAGCATTTGACTTTTTTTCATTTGAAAATGTAAAATATTTCATTTGACATGGTAAATTATTTCATTTGCTATGGCAAATTATTTTATTTGACATAGCAACATTATTTCATTTGACATAATACATTATTTTATTTGACATAGCAATTTATTTCATTTGACATAATAAATTATTTTATTTAATTTTTCCAAACCTACCAACCAGGCAAAGGCCAAACAAATTTGATTTTATGTTTAGCGTCCCCATAATTTCCAACCTACCAACCAGGCAGGAAGAAACAAACAACGAATCAATAAAACACATTTTTTCTTTCGCAACTTGCTCATGGCATTAGTACAAGCTAAAGCAATTGTTGACTTGCACAACTGTTATATATCATCTTCATACGGGGAACCTATTGTAATGGATAATGGATATTTGTTTGTTTCGGTGTGATAACGCGTGATATCATCACCGGAAAGGGAAACAATTAATATGTAGATTTTTTCCTTTCCGGTGATGATATCACGCGTTATCACACCGAAAACAAACAAATGTTCTCTTTATTTTATGCTTGATTAACCTTTGTTTTACATTTTATTGGAAACTATTGTGGAAATTATAACGTCATAACTTCAAAATAATGACGTCATTTCAAAGTTTTGAGCCCTGCATTGGTCCGTTTCATTTACTGTATTAAATCGGGACCCTGAAAAGTAGTCCCTCACTGTGAGTGATATATATAGAATATTATGCTAGTATGGTGTTCTGAGAACATGTATCAGAAAAGTTAGTTGTGTCAAGTCGAATCGCATGAGAGGCACAGCCTCGAGTGCGATGCTACTTGACACAACCAACAAAACTGGTACATGGTCTCAGAACACCATACTAATATAATATTCCATTCATTATACACCTTTTAGGCATACTATTCCTTAAAAACCAAAACAAATTTACGAACTATTTTATGTCACGTAAAGAATGCTTTTCGCGGGAATGAGTTGGTAAACCATTAGCTCCGAATGGATTTGTGTTGCTTTGTTAAGTGAATAATAAAATTATTATTTCAATTTATTTGTGTTGTATTAAATACACAATAAATCACCATCGCAGTCAATTATTCCCTTTTGCCTTTTAGGAACACCTTTACTTTAGCGGTCCCCGGAAATACAATATATATTTTCTACGTAACTAAAGACTAGGTGCGCGTAAATATAGTGAGCGACGCGCTAGCGTGGCGATTTTTAAAAATCAACCGTAAAACGGAAAAATACCCCCCAAATCGTGAATTTTGTGCAAAGTTTTATTAATATATATTTTTTGAAATGTTTCAAAAAATATTAATTCAAAATCGCATATCCATGCGATTAACCAAGCAAGCCGATCAATGCATTTTATTAAACAATAACAAACTTTATTAATAATGATTTTAATGTTGAACAAATTACTTTTCTTTTCTTTTCTCAAAGAACCATTTGGGTAGTTTGTACTTTAGCGGTCCCCGGATGCCGACGCAGTGCGCAGGTGCGAACGTAGCTAAGCAGGTGCTTTTTTACAAATATGGCCGCCATCTTGGATTTTAAGCTAGACGGCAAAATTAGATTTATTTATACTAAAACATTGAGATTGAAACAAATAAAAAAAGCGGCGGGTGAAACAATAAAACAAAACAAAAGCATGACATTTAATGAACTTACCAATGTCATTTTTAAATGGCAAAATCACCCAAACTGTTGTTCAGAGTTTCCGTTGTAATATCAGATAATGGCAAGGCTGTTGGTCTCTTTCGTGCGTTTTCTGATTTCTGATTCAATTGGTTCAATTGTTGGTGAATATATTTCTTTGATTTAATAACAAAACTTTATGAAAGAATCTTCAATTGAGTCAACCAAAAAGTGTATCCTAACACAGTACTGGGCGAAATAGCTGTCATAAAGAGCTTTGGTTGTACCACGCCTTGGTAGCGACGCTTTCAGAGCCTTCCAAGTGCTCTCAATTGTGTTTGTGTGAACACCAGTCTCACTGTCAACAAAGGTTACGCTGTGGTTGACAGTTAAATGATGAAATCCCTCTGTGCTTAGTTTTAAATAACCATTCCAGCAGTCTGAGAAAATAGTTGTTCATGGTGGAATGAAATCTTTAATTATTGACACTAATGTTTCTGCTGATCTGTCTTCGACACACTTCAAAAAATACATTTTACTGTCACGCTCGATTCCACCAAACACCCAAACACCTTCGACCCTCCATGCTTTATCAAACTTTGTCTTTCCAAATTTACTCTCGTCAATTTCACCGTTTTTTTCATGTCCGCCAATTTTTCAGAATATTTTTCAAGAATGCAAATACATACTTCTCTTGCAAAGTTGTTCCAGTCAACAATTGTTCGTTCACTGATGTCTAATTCGTGGCAAACAAAGGTTTGTTGCACTTTGTAAATCCAGAAATATGTTATAAAAACATTTTTTTTCAATGTTAGATTACTATTTGAAAACCATGAACCATGTCTTAGTGATACTTTCTTGTTACATTTTTGCTGTTTACGAATGGGAACACGTGGATCCGGTGACGTATGTAAACAGGAAGTAAATTTGAGATTGAGAATGAAAGCTGCTTCACATTGAGATCTAAGGCTGATTAAGATTGAGAATTAAGGTTGGTTGAGATTTAAAGCTGCTTGATATCGAGATTTAAATGTTGATTAAGATTGACATTTAAAGCCGCTTGAGATTGAGATAAAAAGCTGATTAAGATTGAGTTTTTAAAACTGCTTGATATTGAGATTAAAGGCTGATTGAGATAGAGTTTTTAAAACTGCATGAGATTGAGATTAAAGACTGATTGAGATTGAGATTTAAAGCTGCTGGAGATTGAGATTAAAGACTGATTGAGATTGAGATTTAAAGCTGCTTGAGATTGAGATAAAAGACTGATTGAGATTGAGTTTTAAAACAGCTTGATATTGAGATTAAGTGCTGATTGAGATTGAGTTTTTAAAACTGCTTGAGATTGAGATTAAAGACTGATTGAGATTGAGATTTAAAGCTGCTTGAGATTGAGATTAAAGGCTGATTGAGATTGAGTTTTTAAAACTGCTTGATATTGAGATTAAGGGCTGATTGAGATTGAGTTTTTATAACTGCTTGAGTTTGAGATTACAGACTGATTAAGATTGAGATTTAAAGCTGCTTAATATTGAGATTAAAGACTGATTGAGATTGAGATTTAAAGCTGCATGAGATTGAGATTAAAGTCTGATTGAGAATGAGTTTTTAAACCTGCTTGACATTGAGATTAAAGACTGATTGAGATTGAGATTTTAAGCTGCTTGAGATTGAGATTAAAAGGTTGATTGGGATTGAGATTAAAAGGTGATTGGGATTGAGATTAAAAGCTGCTTGAGATTGAGATTTAAGGCTGATTAAGATTGAAAATTACGGTTGCTTGTGATTTAAAGCTGCATGAGATTGATATTAAAGGCTGATTGAGATTGAGTTTTTAAAACTGCTTGAGATTGAGGTTAAAGACTGATTGAGACTGAGTTTTAAAACTGCTTGAGATTGAGAATAATTTCTGATTGAGTTTGAGTTTTAAAACTGCTTGAGATTGAGAATAAAGGCTGATTGAGATTGAGATTTAAAGTTGATTGAGATTGAGATTAAATACTAATTGTGTTTGAGATTTAAGGCTGCTTAAGATTGAGATTAAAGACTGATCGGGATTGAGATTTAAAGCTGCTTGACATTGAGATTAAAATGTTGATTGAGATTGAGATTTAAAGCTGCTCCAGATTGAAATTTAAGGTTGATTAAGATTGAGAATTAAGGTTGCTCGAATTGAGATTAAAGGTTGCTTATGGTTGAGATTGAAGTTGCTTGAAATTGAGATAAAGGGTTGTATGAGATTGATATTTAGGGTTGTTTGAGAGTGAAATTTAAAACGATTTGAGGTTGAAAAACAGGAATGTTTGAGATTTGTATTGTTTTAAGTCGGGCAATTGTATATGTGAAATTAAACGCCTAACTTTTGAGCTGGTGACTCACATAAAATGGTAGGCAAAGTAAAACTATGACCAGTAGTAGGCTAAATTGGGGCGTGATGGCAGCTCTTATATTCCATGTAACAGACACAAGAAACAAATGGGGCAACTAAGTGGTGTCAGTGAAGGACATTTTTATCCCAGTACTGAAGCTTTTGGGGCCCAATTTCATGATAGAAACGTTCACAGCAATGTACTCAATATAGAATTTTATAGTGACCCTTACGATGATAGGACATATCACTCATTATCCAGATATTATGAACAGGAATCAAGGACTGGCAGGGCTATTGTTGGCAATTCAAACTGTTAACTCAAGAAAAGGGGGAGAGGTCCATGTACCATGAAGCCAGAAAAACGATTGCCAAGCAGGAGGATGGTCTGATTATGCGATTTGTAATTGGAATGGGGGGAAAGAAGGGGTCCATGTAGACCATATTAAGGAAATCTTGAACCAGAGTAACACTCCTTGAAAGCGGGTTTTAGCATACATATGTGAATTATGAACTTGGAAAAGATGTAGAAATGAATCAGTTATAGCTTTTGGCAATGCTCTCATGAACTTGGGAAACAATGCTTTTCCATGAATGGTGCCCCGGGCTTTAGAGACTTGTATCATTGACCAATATATTCAGGACCTTTGGCGATTTTGATTTACAGAACTTGTTCAATTTAATCCCCTTTTATTCTTGATGCTGCGATCAGTGCAGCAGTGGTGTAATGTGGATTTCAGGGTTCGTTATATTGCTAACTTAAAGACGTAAGAGTCCCAGAATTAGGCCACTCTCTTTAGTGACCCAGTTGCTATCCCTCAGATCATCAGTTATGCGTACATATGTTCAGTAGAGGACCTGCAGGAAATGTTTAGTTCTATTTTGGAAGAGAGATTGCATAAATGTTAATTGAACCTCAATCAAAGATGTAATAACAGCAACTTCCAGGCATATAGAGAATCTTAAAGCAGAACCTCGCAGAACCTCAGAACATTAATTCATGATTTAGTAACATATACTGCTATGTATGGTTATTATCCTCAATATCCAAGAGGTAAATTATTTGAGGATAGAAAGCTAACAAATGACATTGACAACTACCAAATGGGTACAATGGTCATATGCGTCATGATATTTGAAATGCAAGACCATATCAGCAGGCTAGTTTTGAGAGAAATTACAGACCTAAGTTCCATATACCTGATCATAATCATGATCACATGAGATATACAGTTAATTCATATGAACATTTAAGCCCTCACACAGGTCCTGGAAATTTAGATAATCTTTGTCATAATGAACCGTCATACATTAATGCTTTAGTACGCTTTATCTAAGGCATATCGGCATGTACAATGCCTTTGGCTACATACATACATGCAATCGTCAGATGGCCAAATAGGAAAACAGATGCATTTATACAATTTTGAAAGCATACAAATACATTTAATTACATACAGATTTTTGACAACAGAAATGTGCTTAATGTATCGAGTTGAAATGGTTGTTAGCATAGTATATACTGATAGTAGATGGTATATCCAATGTTACTAAGAAGCACCTAATTGCTTGCTTGTGCACGTCTTAACATAGCAAAGTAGACAAATTTAGCAAGTTTCCGTAGCTCTCTTGTATTTTCAGATGACATAATTTGAACAAGCTTATGAATAATACTCCATGCGCTATATATACCGAATTTTCGTATTAAATCATAATACAAAGGACAACAAAGTAAGAAGTGAAATTCTGTTTCCACAACATTATAATTACAAAATTTACACAGTCTATTACTTCTTTCTATATTATGGTATCTTCCGGTTTCAATTTCTAAGGAATGAGCTGATAATCTTAATCGTGTCAATGCAATTCTCTGTTTGTTATTATCAATAATGTCAAGATATTTTTCGTATTTAAAAATGGATTTAAATTTTCTATAGTATTCCAGTTTATTTTGTAAATTTACAGAATCGGACCAAAACTGGATATATTGATCATGGATCCTTTGTCTTATTAGAGGAAATTAATCTAGGTTATTATCAAACGTATTCTATAAATAACCATACCCCCAAGTCTCAATTGTATTTTTAACCGCTTTATTGTGTTAGTGCTGTTAATAATTTTATTCCAGTATTTTAGTGTCCTTTCTCTGGCAATTGCATACAGTGGAAATCTTCCTAATTCACCAAGAACTGCTGCCGAAGACGTTTGATTTCGAACTCCTAGAGTTAACTTGCAAACCTTGATATGGATTTTGTCTATTTCTTTAAAATCATAAATACCCCAAATCTCACTTCCGTACAAAATTATCGGTATCACATTTAAGTCAAACAATAATAATTAAGTTTTAGTATCAAAAGATACTCCAGCAAACAACGAAATAAGTGAGTGATATGCTTTGATGGCTTGTTCTGGTGATGAGCTTGAACGTAAACATTGGAAGAAAAAAAAAAATGTTACATGACAATTTATTTACATACGTATTAATATCAATAGACCCATTAATAAAATTATTTTCTAATTCATCAAATAAT
This sequence comes from Congeria kusceri, assembly GCA_027627225.1. NCBI lineage: Eukaryota > Metazoa > Mollusca > Bivalvia > Myida > Dreissenidae > Congeria > Congeria kusceri. Next base: position 16,545,616 of record CM051026.1, on the reverse strand, counting down.
TTTTTATTTTCCTGCAACATACCTAACAAAATAGAAGTTGTATTTTCACTATCATCCCATATAATTTTAATCTTATTATTGTTATTGTTATTATTATTATTATTATTATTATTATTATTATTATTATTATTATTATCATCATCCTCATCATAATCGTCATCATTACCATCATTTATTTGAATTGGTGTACAGTTTAGTTGAAATTCAATCGGACAATGGTCAGAAAATTCAGTAAGGTCATGCACCTTTAAAGATTTAAACTGTGCAAATATCTCATAACTACAAATCACATAATCCACCACACTAGCTGCGAATTTATTTCTACTCAGATTAAAGCAAGAGGTGCGTAACGGTAATTTATCAATATCAAATGAAGTCTCTGGCATTTGAACGTATCTATCAAGATTAATATTCTTAATAATGTCTAACCCTTGACCCGTTCGTGCATTTAAATCGCCGGTCCAAATTACATCACCGATAAGCGAGTATTTTGTTAACTCATAAGAAATAGTTTCAAAAAAATCATACTCAAATAAAGGTGAACTACTGTTTTTATAGACTTGAGAATCTTTGGGGGGTATATAACTATGAAGTAGATATACATCATTTGTATTGGTAAACAATGATTTACATAGCCTAAAACACATAAAACCATTAACATTAATGTCGATTAATTCAATTGTTGACGCATATATTTTTCTAAAGTAGATAATTAAACCTCCACTATTTCGCTTCGCTCTCCTATTAGTCAATGTTCTTGGACACGAAAAGTTATCAAAATCTTCTAAATAAATATTATCACATGTTGAATGCCACGTTTCACTTAGCAACACAATATCATAAGAGTTCACAAAATTTAGAAAGTCACCATCATTGAGTTTAGAACGGAGGCCTTGAACGTTCCACAGTAAAAAGCGAGGTTGCTTCTTAGATGGTTCCTAGTCAGAGCTATTGGAAGTGGTTAAGTTCGAGTCAGTTTGGAGTTCTCGCGGGATTCCACCGGTAGCAGGCACGTGAGCGGTAGGTCTATCCTCGTGATTGCGCGCGTGTCGAATGAGCATCGTTGGGACCTCTACGAGGCGGTACTTCCGGCGGCGTACCAGGCGGAAGGTGGTCAACCGTATATAGACTGTGGTCAATATATAATTTGTCTGACACAAGTGATGCTTGTTTACCTTGTGCCCGCGCCTGGACGAGGTAAGGAATCAACTTTTGCCGCCGGTCTTGTATCTCTCGCGGGTACTGGTCGACTACGCGGTAGACAGAGCCCTTGAGTTTGTCGTATGCTTTCTTTTTAAATCATCAGCTTGTCTTGGTCAAAGTTAAATTTAGCAACTATTGGTCGCTTTAGGCCTGGCACGTATTTACAAATTCTGTGCGCCCGATCAACCTTAACAGAAGCTTTAGCGTCAGAAATATCGAGCTCTTTTTCACAGAATGATAAGACTTTTGAGAGACAGTCTTCATTTTTTCGTTCTTCAAACGAGTTTTCTTCGGACATATTTAAAAACAGTAGATTGTCTCGCATGGAAAGGGCTTTTAATTGAACCGCATCATCTGATAGTGAGGCAATGGATTGTATTAGGTCCTTCATATCCCTACACAACGCCTCTGATTTCGATTTTTCAGCGTTCACATGCTTTTCTAAGTCAATATTCTTGCGTCGCAAATCTTCGCACTCGCTACTATCAAATGCCCTGCTCGTTTCAAGTTCCAAGAGTCGTTTTGAGACATCAGAATATTTCCTATCAATGTCGTTCAATCTGGTTTCAACGAGTGTCAATTTTTTAGAGATTTAAAAACGTCATTTTCAATGCAATCCAACTTTATTAATTTGTTATCGATACCTGCCAATTTTGACATTATTTCCTGCAAAGACTCCTGTTCTTGGATGGCTTTGGAAGCATTACCGGACTGTGCAACATGGACCCCACCATTTATTTATATATACTGGGAGGGAAATGGTCATGTAGAAAAACGCTGCCCAGTAAAGAACCAGGAAATCTGTTACTGATTGGTAAAGAGACCGATTTACTAGTCAAAGAATCTCTAAGACAATATAACCAAGAAGTTGTGAATGTAGAAGTCAACTGCTTAATGTAATATGATGCCACTAAGAATGTTGATAATGTAGCTGACTGTACACTTAAAGGGGTTAATAGAAAAGAAACTAGTATAATAGGAAATGATAAAGATAATTTTGTCAGCAAGAATGATAAAGAGGTGGTAGTTCATGGTATAAAATTTTAACAAACCAGTACGAGTTCTAACGAGTATTTATGTTTTCAGTTCTGGTTAAGCATGTTCTTACCAACAGATGGGAGTTTGTGCGAGTTGGTGGATGCGTTTGGTTTTGGAACCTGACATTCCACTATGTGGAGTCATCCACTCTGTTTGAAGGACGATGAGCCATGCGTCCCTTGACGCTGTGGGAGGCACCAGCGCTTATTTTTCAATTTGAATTGATATGTCTCTTGTGAAATAAAGTAGTAAATAAACAAGGACGTCGGAAATGGCGCGGCTGGGGCGGCGGCCTCTGTCCCAATATTTCGGCAAGTGATCATTCTACATGGTCAATTAAATGACTGGATCCATCATGCTGGACCCTAATCCGTGGCAATCAACGGCCCATGTGTCATAAATCTTATAAGTCATGACATTGATAACGATTGGTGCAGATTAGCGCTTATGTGTTTCTCGTAGAGGCCACTTATTAAGGAAGACGGTCAGTGTTATAAGAGGATTTTTAAAACACGCTTATGATATTAATAATTCTATAATACCTATAACTCAGATTTTAACCTCGAATGTCAAGAAAACAGAATTCATGTCCTATTCTGTTACTGTCAGTAAGTATGAATGTACCAAATCAGCCAGCTTATTTCAACTTTCATAAACATTCTTTCTGAAAGATACATCCAGAACAACGTATATTCAACCCTCAGTGGTTTGCAACTTACAAGCTAATGTTGATATTTCATAGACTGTTTTTATAATTTTGTTGATATTTAATATTTTATCATAGAATATTTTATGTGCATCTGACAATTCTAGAGATTGTTAACCAGTAGGTAAATACGATTTTATGAACATAATTATTGAATTGCACCAACAAAATAAATGCAATAATATTATATTCATGTAGTAACTGCGTCCAAATTTATTCCTAAATACAGTCCATGGAATAGTCTAAAATGCGCTATTATTCTCTTTGAAATGCAGAGAAAAAGTCTACATCTGGAAGCCACCTCCCCTCGCCGCCCCAATGTTGAAAAGTTACTGACGCCCCTGATAAATAACATAACAGCTTTTTCGTGGTATTTGAAACTGAAGACCGCTGCTAGCCATTGGGCGAACAAAGAAGACCCTTCGATGTTTTAATGTTTTCAGATAGTTTTTCTCATGAATGTCATTATTACAGTTGATCGATGTTAGCAAGTTTAGTATACGTGTATATTATATGTATTTTATGTATTCAAAAATTGTTATATAGTTAAATACTGTAGCAGGGACTGTCAGTTTATATTTAGTATGTTGTTTATACTTTTATTTACAATGATCTATAGTGTCCGCCACATAATAGTCTAGATTGCCATTCAGCTTTATGACATATCATTTTGCTGTAGTATGTAGTATGTATGTGTTTCACAGTGTTGATGTTACCACTGAAATGGTGCTACCTGTATATCTATATGCTATCATTATGTGTTTCATAGTGTTGATGTTACCACTGAAATGGTGCTACCTGTATATCTATATGCTATCATTATGTGTTTCATAGTGTTGATGTTACCACTGAAATGGTGCTACCTGTATATCTATATGCTATCATTATGTGTTTCATAGTGTTGATGTTACCACTGAAATGGTGCTACCTGTATATCTATATGCTATCATTATGTGTTTCATAGTGTTGATGTTACCACTGAAATGGTGCTACCTGTATATCTATATGCTATCATTATGTGTTTTGTTACTCTTATATTCTTAGGTTGATAATTTTATCAATTTTATCAAATTGTTGATCTGATTGTTACATGTGATACATTTATGTTTAGAAACAACATACAATTAACATATTGCGTACTTGAATGCATTTTGGATTGTTTATGGCATTCCGATTTATGTTCAGATTTTTATTTATTTCGCGGATTGTTTTATTTCTGTTAGCTGGTATTTTATGTATAATTTTACCAGTCAAAGGCATTCACAAACGTTGATAAAGTATAAGATGATTTTATTGTTGCACTATAACATCTGAATGGCCATGTAAGCTATATGGCTTTGTACATGTTCATTTATTGACCCGCATCCTACATTAAATATAAAGAAGATGACAAACGTGGGAAAATCGTCAATATGTCGTGACTATGTTGTGACTATTTGTTGTCTGGTTTCCAGAAATAATATATTTACCTAGTGGTGTTGTTTGACAACTACTAAGTCAGAATGAAGGCTAAAAATGCTTTTAAAACAAACCTTAAAGGAAACTATAGCAGAAGTGTTAAGTGACCCGGAACACACGTAATTGATTCGGAACCCCCAGCAATCAGTGCATAGAGTTCAAAAAAATATTTAACAACACTACTTAATGCTACAAAATGTTTCAAACATGCATTTTAAAGCTGATATATCTGTCTTCCAGAGTATACTTAGGTTTGCGTGATTGCAAGTACATTTAAAATGAAGAGAGCGGTTTTGTCGCGAGTGACCCTGAACTACCCTATTTATAGTATTATGGCGCGCATGCGCGTAATAGTACATCATGATTATTTCCTTCATGGCTTTTAGAATACTACTTCATTTTTTCCCGCGCCCGTGAAAAGGTCATATGACCACTGTGTATATTATGTAAATATCATATGCAGTTGAGGGGTAGAGTAAATATTGCACCCAGAGGAGAGTGATGCCTACCGAGGCCGAAGGCCGAGGTTGACATTACTCTTCGAGGAGGGCAATATTTACTATTCTCCTCAACATGCCTCTGATTTATTAATACTATTATTCCTAACAAAAATATTGTAATTCAATGAACAAACTAGTCGTACATTGTAAAATAAAGTTTACTGTAAGAAACTAAAGCTCTGATCAACATTGATTTTTTAAATACATTTTAATATGCACTTACTGATCACTATCTAAATCGGGATTTCTGCTAAAACCCGAGTTGCTATTTTAAGGCCCACGCACGGGGTATATTTTAGTTAAGCGCGGGGTATATTACAAATTATACCCCGCTCGGTGTATATTATTTCCAACGCCATGACATATCAAAATTATGCAGGGAATGGTATATTGGATTTCACACTATGAAAACGAAGTGTGGTATAATAAATGAAGTTATACCACAGCATTTTGAAGGCAACAGGTTGATTGCCTCCTGAAAATGTCATTTGAACGGGACCCCTAATGCGAAGACATCAGATCCAGTCAGCGGATAATATAGTAGCGTCAGACTGGAGATGATTTAAAGGAGATTGGCTTAACTGTTGATTTACAGTAAACTTGTTTTATTTCACTGTGTTCTAATTTGGCGGTCCAAACCGTAGCACGAATTTAAGACGACGCGAAAGTTTGTCAGCTATCATTTTTTTGCGGCGTAGCTGTTTAACCCAACTTTTGACCTTTCTGAAAATCCAATTAAATGTTGCGAAAATTTCCCGCCAGTAGTCCCGAATGAACAAATCCTGTCATTCCATCGGCTGTTTACGATAAATTCCCACTACACTAGTCATAAATGAGTAGGTGCAACATCCCAACAATAAAGAAGACTAATACGTAACAGGTTTGGAATATTAATGGCAAATTCAATAAGTGAATAAGCGTTCGCACAAAATGAGAGCTTTCGTATATGCTCAACGCTATTGAAATAATTGGACATGAATCTGACATGCTAAAAAGCAATAAATTTGATTTTTTGCAAGGATGTAAATGAACCCACTTTTTACATTTTAGTGTATTCGTACACAATAGACACAGCGATTCTATAAATATCAATTGTATCTGGACAAATCTCCCACCAGAGGAATAGTCTATATTGAGGGCGAAATGACCATACACTCGCTCGCCTGCAGGCAAGATACTTGAAAAATATAATTGTCGACATACATGTATTCTTTACACCTCAACGAGATTTATCTGGTCATAAATAATTTAACATATTTAGGCGCGTGCATTCTTCGAACAAATCTATACCAGTTAATAATGTTTCTCGCTGTGTATGTTCCGCCTTGTCGATGTATATATAACCGTTTATGCATCATGTTCTGTGCTGCTAGATATATTGTTTTAATTTCATTAGATTATCCTTAATTAATAGAAGAGCATATAAAATGTTGATGTTTAAACAACACACACATATATTAAGTGACGTATATCATAAGTTATATATAATAGTATGTTATATAGGAGGCGTAAACTACCATTATTATTTACTAGTAGTATTTGAGTATTTTATGTTTAAAACAAAGTAAAATGAAAATAAAAATATATAATGATCTGTTATGAGGAGTATAGTATGATTTAGTGTGTATGTGTAATGTAGTGTTCTTTTGGGTTCAGTTCTTACAACCAATTTCTATATAGTGTCAGTATAAAGTACACAACTAGAGTTCAGTTCATAATATTCTGTATGTTTTCAATTTCATTTCATTTATGCCAAACATAAATTATTTATTATCTAACCATCAGGTTTCATAAAATACACAACACAAGATATGTGTGCCAACAAGCGGGGTATTTAATTTCACAAGAGACATATCAATTCAAATTGAAAAATAAGCGCTGGTGCCTCCCACAGCGTCAAGGGACGCATGGCTCATCGTCCTTCAAACAGAGTGGATGACTCCACATAGTGGAATGTCAGGTTCCAAAACCAAACGCATCCACCAACTCGCACAAACTCCCATCTGTTGGTAAGAACATGCTTAACCAGAACTGAAAACATAAATACTCGTTAGAACTCGTACTGGTTTGTTAAAATTTTATACCATGAACTACCACCTCTTTATCATTCTTGCTGACAAAATTATCTTTATCATTTCCTATTATACTAGTTTCTTTTCTATTAACCCCTTTAAGTGTACAGTCAGCTACATTATCAACATTCTTAGTGGCATCATATTACATTAAGCAGTTGACTTCTACATTCACAACTTCTTGGTTATATTGTCTTAGAGATTCTTTGACTAGTAAATCGGTCTCTTTACCAATCAGTAACAGATTTCCTGGTTCTTTACTGGGCAGCGTTTTTCTACATGACCATTTCCCTCCCAGTATATATAAATAAATGGTGGGGTCCATGTTGCACAGTCCGGTAATGCTTCCAAAGCCATCCAAGAACAGGAGTCTTTGCAGGAAATAATGTCAAAATTGGCAAGTATCGATAACAAATTAATAAAGTTGGATTGCATTGAAAATGACGTTTTTAAATCTCTAAAAAATTGACACTCGTTGAAACCAGATTGAACGACATTGATAGGAAATATTCTGATGTCTCAAAACGACTCTTGGAACTTGAAATGAGCAGGGCATTTGATAGTAGCGAGTGCGAAGATTTGCGACGCAAGAATATTGACTTAGAAAAGCATGTGAACGCTGAAAAATCGAAATCAGAGGCGTTGTGTAGGGATATGAAGGACCTAATACAATCCATTGCCTCACTATCAGATGATGCGGTTCAATTAAAAGCCCTTTCCATGCGAGACAATCTACTGTTTTTAAATATGTCCGAAGAAAACTCGTTTGAAGAACGAAAAAATGAAGACTGTCTCTCAAAAGTCTTATCATTCTGTGAAAAAGAGCTCGATATTTCTGACGCTAAAGCTTCTGTTAAGGTTGATCGGGCGCACAGAATTTGTAAATACGTGCCAGGCCTAAAGCGACCAATAGTTGCTAAATTTAACTTTGACCAAGACAAGCTGATGATTTAAAAAGAAAGCATACGACAAACTCAAGGGCTCTGTCTACCGCGTAGTCGACCAGTACCCGCGAGAGATACAAGACCGGCGGCAAAAGTTGATTCCTTACCTCGTCCAGGCGCGGGCACAAGGTAAACAGGCATCACTTGTGTCAGACAAATTATATATTGACCACAGTCTATATACGGTTGACCACCTTCCGCCTGGTACGCCGCCGGAAGTACCGCCTCGTAGAGGTCCCAACGATGCTCATTCGACACGCGCGCAATCACGAGGATAGACCTACCGCTCACGTGCCTGCTACCGGTGGAATCCCGCGAGAACTCCAAACTGACTCGAACTTAACCACTTCCAATAGCTCTGACTAGGAACCATCTAAGAAGCAACCTCGCTTTTTACTGTGGAACGTTCAAGGCCTCCGTTCTAAACTCAATGATGGTGACTTTCTAAATTTTGTGAACTCTTATGATATTGTGTTGCTAAGTGAAACGTGGCATTCAACATGTGATAATATTTATTTAGAAGATTTTGATAACTTTTCGTGTCCAAGAACATTGACTAATAGGAGAGCGAAGCGAAATAGTGGAGGTTTAATTATCTACTTTAGAAAAATATATGCGTCAACAATTGAATTAATCGACATTAATGTTAATGGTTTTATGTGTTTTAGGCTATGTAAATCATTGTTTACCAATACAAATGATGTATATCTACTTCATAGTTATATACCCCCCAAAGATTCTCAAGTCTATAAAAACAGTAGTTCACCTTTATTTGAGTATGATTTTTTTGAAACTATTTCTTATGAGTTAACAAAATACTCGCTTATCGGTGATGTAATTTGGACCGGCGATTTAAATGCACGAACGGGTCAAGGGTTAGACATTATTAAGAATATTAATCTTGATAGATACGTTCAAATGCCAGAGACTTCATTTGATATTGATAAATTACCGTTACGCACCTCTTGCTTTAATCTGAGTAGAAATAAATTCGCAGCTAGTGTGGTGGATTATGTGATTTGTAGTTATGAGATATTTGCACAGTTTAAATCTTTAAAGGTGCATGACCTTACTGAATTTTCTGACCATTGTCCGATTGAATTTCAACTAAACTGTACACCAATTCAAATAAATGATGGTAATGATGACGATTATGATGAGGATGATGATAATAATAATAATAATAATAATAATAATAATAATAATAATAATAATAATAATAATAACAATAACAATAATAAGATTAAAATTATATGGGATGATAGTGAAAATACAACTTCTATTTTGTTAGGTATGTTGCAGGAAAATAAAAAATTATTTGATGAATTAGAAAATAATTTTATTAATGGGTCTATTGATATTAATACGTATGTAAATAAATTGTCATGTAACATTTTTTTTTTTTCTTCCAATGTTTACGTTCAAGCTCATCACCAGAACAAGCCATCAAAGCATATCACTCACTTATTTCGTTGTTTGCTGGAGTATCTTTTGATACTAAAACTTAATTATTATTGTTTGACTTAAATGTGATACCGATAATTTTGTACGGAAGTGAGATTTGGGGTATTTATGATTTTAAAGAAATAGACAAAATCCATATCAAGGTTAGCAAGTTAACTCTAGGAGTTCGAAATCAAACGTCTTCGGCAGCAGTTCTTGGTGAATTAGGAAGATTTCCACTGTATGCAATTGCCAGAGAAAGGACACTAAAATACTGGAATAAAATTATTAACAGCACTAACACAATAAAGCGGTTAAAAATACAATTGAGACTTGGGGGTATGGTTATTTATAGAATACGTTTGATAATAACCTAGATTAATTTCCTCTAATAAGACAAAGGATCCATGATCAATATATCCAGTTTTGGTCCGATTCTGTAAATTTACAAAATAAACTGGAATACTATAGAAAATTTAAATCCATTTTTAAATACGAAAAATATCTTGACATTATTGATAATAACAAACAGAGAATTGCATTGACACGATTAAGATTATCAGCTCATTCCTTAGAAATTGAAACCGGAAGATACCATAATATAGAAAGAAGTAATAGACTGTGTAAATTTTGTAATTATAATGTTGTGGAAACAGAATTTCACTTCTTACTTTGTTGTCCTTTGTATTATGATTTAATACGAAAATTCGGTATATATAGCGCATGGAGTATTATTCATAAGCTTGTTCAAATTATGTCATCTGAAAATACAAGAGAGCTACGGAAACTTGCTAAATTTGTCTACTTTGCTATGTTAAGACGTGCACAAGCAAGCAATTAGGTGCTTCTTAGTAACATTGGATATACCATCTACTATCAGTATATACTATGCTAACAACCATTTCAACTCGATACATTAAGCACATTTCTGTTGTCAAAAATCTGTATGTAATTAAATGTATTTGTATGCTTTCAAAATTGTATAAATGCATCTGTTTTCCTATTTGGCCATCTGACGATTGCATGTATGTATGTAGCCAAAGGCATTGTATATGCCGATATGCCTTAGATAAAGCGTACTAAAGCATTAATGTATGACGGTTCATTATGACAAAGATTATCTAAATTTCCAGGACCTGTGTGAGGGCTTAAATGTTCATATGAATTAACTGTATATCTCATGTGATCATGATTATGATCAGGTATATGGAACTTAGGTCTGTAATTTCTCTCAAAACTAGCCTGCTGATATGGTCTTGCATTTCAAATATCATGACGCATAGGACCATTGTACCCATTTGGTAGTTGTCAATGTCATTTGTTAGCTATCCTCAAATAATTTACCTCTTGGATATTGAGGATAATAACCATACATAGCAGTATATGTTACTAAATCATGAATTAATGTTCTGAGGTTCTGCGAGGTTCTGCTTTAAGATTCTCTATATGCCTGGAAGTTGCTGTTATTACATCTTTGATTGAGGTTCAATTAACATTTTTGCAATCTCTCTTCCAAAATAGAACTAAACATTTTCTGCAGGTCCTCTACTGAACATATGTACGCATAACTGATGATCTGAGGGATAGCAACTGGGTCACTAAAGAGAGTGGCCTAATTCTGGGACACTTACGTCTTTAAGTTAGCAATATAACGAACCCTGAAATCCACATTACACCACTGCTGCACTGATCGCAGCATCAAGAATAAAAGGGGATTAAATTGAACAAGTTCTGTAAATCAAAATCGCCAAAGGTCCTGAATATATTGGTCAATGATACAAGTCTCTAAAGCCCGGGGCACCATTCATGGAAAAGCATTGTTTCCCAAGTTCATGAGAGCATTGCCAAAAGCTATAACTGATTCATTTCTACATCTTTTCCAAGTTCACAATTCACATATGTATGCTAAAACCCGCATTCAAGGAGTGTTACTCTGGTTCAAGATTTCCTTAATATGGTCTACATGGACCCCTTCTTTCCCCCCATTCCAATTACAAATCGCATAATCAGACCATCCTCCTGCTTGGCAATCGTTTTTCTGGCTTCATGGTACATGGACCTCTCCCCCTTTTCTTGAGTTAACAGTTTGAATTGCCAACAATAGCCCTGCCAGTCCTTGATTCCTGTTCATAATATCTGGATAATGAGTGATATGTCCTATCATCGTAAGGGTCACTATAAAATTCTATATTGAGTACATTGCTGTGAACGTTTCTATCATGAAATTGGGCCCCAAAAGCTTCAGTACTGGGATAAAAATGTCCTTCACTGACACCACTTAGTTGCCCCATTTGTTTCTTGTGTCTGTTACATGGAATATAAGAGCTGCCATCACGCCCCAATTTAGCCTACTACTGGTCATAGTTTTACTTTGCCTACCATTTTATGTGAGTCACCAGCTCAAAAGTTAGGCGTTTAATTTCACATATACAATTGCCCGACTTAAAACAATACAAATCTCAAACATTCCTGTTTTTCAACCTCAAATCGTTTTAAATTTCACTCTCAAACAACCCTAAATATCAATCTCATACAACCCTTTATCTCAATTTCAAGCAACTTCAATCTCAACCACAAGCAACCTTTAATCTCAATTCGAGCAACCTTAATTCTCAATCTTAATCAACCTTAAATTTCAATCTGGAGCAGCTTTAAATCTCAATCTCAATCAACATTTTAATCTCAATGTCAAGCAGCTTTAAATCTCAATCCCGATCAGTCTTTAATCTCAATCTTAAGCAGCCTTAAATCTCAAACACAATTAGTATTTAATCTCAATCTCAATCAACTTTAAATCTCAATCTCAATCAGCCTTTATTCTCAATCTCAAGCAGTTTTAAAATTCAAACTCAATCAGAAATTATTCTCAATCTCAAGCAGTTTTAAAACTCAGTCTCAATCAGTCTTTAACCTCAATCTCAAGCAGTTTTAAAAACTCAATCTCAAACAGCCTTAATCTCAATCTCAAGCAGTTTGAAAATCTCAATCTCAATCAGCCTTTAATATCAATCTCATGCAGCTTTAAATCACAAGCAACCGTAATTTTCAATCTTAATCAGCCTTAAATCTCAATCTCAAGCAACTTTTAATCTCAATCCCAATCACCTTTTAATCTCAATCCCAATCAACCTTTTAATCTCAATCTCAAGCAGCTTAAAATCTCAATCTCAATCAGTCTTTAATCTCAATGTCAAGCAGGTTTAAAAACTCATTCTCAATCAGACTTTAATCTCAATCTCATGCAGCTTTAAATCTCAATCTCAATCAGTCTTTAATACCAATATTAAGCAGCTTTAAATCTCAATCTTAATCAGTCTGTAATCTCAAACTCAAGCTGTTATAAAAACTCAATCTCAATCAGCCCTTAATCTCAATATCAAGCAGTTTTAAAAACTCAATCTCAATCAGCCTTTAATCTCAATCTCAAGCAGCTTTAAATCTCAATCTCAATCAGTCTTTAATCTCAATCTCAAGCAGTTTTAAAAACTCAATCTCAATCAGCCCTTAATCTCAATATCAAGCTGTTTTAAAACTCAATCTCAATCAGTCTTTTATCTCAATCTCAAGCAGCTTTAAATCTCAATCTCAATCAGTCTTTAATCTCAATCTCCAGCAGCTTTAAATCTCAATCTCAATCAGTCTTTAATCTCAATCTCATGCAGTTTTAAAAACTCTATCTCAATCAGCCTTTAATCTCAATATCAAGCAGTTTTAAAAACTCAATCTTAATCAGCTTTTTATCTCAATCTCAAGCGGCTTTAAATGTCAATCTTAATCAACATTTAAATCTCGATATCAAGCAGCTTTAAATCTCAACCAACCTTAATTCTCAATCTTAATCAGCCTTAGATCTCAATGTGAAGCAGCTTTCAATCTCAATCTCAATCACCTTTTAATCTCAATCTCAATCAACCTTTTAATCTCAATCTCAAGCAGCTTTAAATGTCTATCTCAATCAACCTTCTAATCTCAATCTCAAGCAGCTTTAAATCTCAATCTCAATCAACATTCTAATCGGAATCTCAATCACCTTTTAATCTCAATCTCAATCAACCTTTAAATCTCATTCTAAAGCAGCTTTATATAACAATCTCAACCAGCTTTTATTCTCAATCTAAAGCAGCTTTAAATCTCAATCTTAATCAACATTTAATCTCGATCTCAAGCAACCTTAATTCTCATTAATTCTCAATCTTAATGCACCTTAACTATCGATATTAAGCAGCTTAATCTCAATCTCAAAATGAACCTTAAATCATAATTTCAAATAATCTTAAATCTCAATCAACCCTAAATCACAAGCACTATTAAATTAAAATCTCTGTCAACCCTTAATATCAATGTCAAAATATCCTAAATCTCAATCTAAGTCAACCCTAAGTCTCAAAATGTCCTAAATCTCAATCTCAATCAACATTAAATGTCAACCTCAATTAATAATTTGCCTATAAAAGTTTTCCAATTATTTCCGCATACAATAACTGTAATGACAATTATCGTTTAGATGTATATGTCCCTTTTTGATAGATACCAGGATTCTTCACAAATGTACTTGTCCGGGTTTTAGCGACATTACAACATATGCAGAACTTTACAGTAAATAATTCGATTAAAGATATAAGATATACCAATTTAACATAATTAACATTATAAATAATTTCAACAAAAATGATGTTTTTTAATCATAGATAGTTAATTCAAACACGGAAGAAAACCAGTTCTACTACTCTTCATTCCTTGTATGGGAAACTAGGTCACACTGTAAGCTGCATAAACGTCTCATAAAAATGAAATAATTTAACACGCTGTAAATTCAGTCCGCACTACACCCCGCTTGCTAGTCGAATGATTTCTCAAACCAATTAGTTCAAATCTTCAATATTTCCACGTAAATTACTGTATAAGCTAAAATCACATACCGTATAAACCATAGTAAACTACGATAATAAATTTATTTATCAGAGTAAAAATATCATAGTCTGAATCTCATTAAAATCAAATTCTAACATAGTTAGGATCTGAAGACATCGTCTAACAGGTCACGTCCAAAATACCTTCCGAACAATAAAATATCAGCCCAGCTGCGCCCAATGAAATTGCCTTTTGCACAGCAATGCTTGGCCACGATTTTTTAAAAAGTGATGCATTTCCAGCTGATCCTCGGAAATAAATCATTTACAGTTAATTTTCACGTGGATAACAATGAATACAGTGGTATCTTAGGCGAGTAAATAGCCAAAGTTCACGTTAATTTCGTGCATAGTATATGTGGCTTATATGAAATTATACCACAACATTTTGAAGGCAACACATTGATTGGCTCCTGAAAAGGTCATTTGAACGTGACCCTTAATTCGAAGTCATCATATCCAGTCAGCGGATAATATAGTAGCGTCAGACTGGAGATGGTTTGAATGAGATTGAGTCTCACAGTACACAAAATGTCAACTGACTGTGGATCACTATAGGATCATAAAGATAAGGTTCAGATGGATCACGGATCACTTTAGATTAAGTTCAAGCCCAAATGTGGTTTGGACCTTTACATAGTCCATGGCTCTGCCTTCCTCTGCCTCGCGCCAACACTGAATCGTGAATGTTAAAGAAAACTATGAATTCACAGAACATAAATAAATATAGATTTAAAAAGAGTGGGAAATAGACACCTGACTAAACAGGTTTTAAAATAGGTCATCTGTGACAACTGTTCAGTCTGGTCAAAGGGAGATAATAAACTGCTATGTCAGAGTTATTGAAATAAATCTACCTAGTTACACATGTACTGTGTGCCATATGGATCTAGTCAGTACTGTGGCGGATAAGTGAAGTATACGAGAAAATCAGTTACATCGAGAGTTTTTTGATATTTTGGTTCTCGTTTCCGCTGACCCGATTTGTTCCCAAAGCAAAAACAAATAATTGTAAAACGTACACGATATCGTAAAAATGACCATGTGAAAGGGTTTCAACCTGTTACATGGAATGCAGAAAAAAACAACGCTGAAGAAATAACTAAATTTTATGTTACATGCATTGTGACTGTATATCGCTGTATTATTACATTGTACCACAGCCGCCGAATATCTTTTTAAAGATATTTCTTGTAAGTTATATAAGGATCTACCAACTGATGATTCGCGTACAATTTGTAGTTGTTGTTTTTCGTGCGTATTAAACAATGTCGAGAAAAAATAATGGAAATTCGTAGGCCCAAAATGCGATAAACACAGAATCCCCGGGTTAAAATGATTTTACATGTTTATGTTTTTCATGATTGATTTTGAACTCGATGGTGTCATGTTACTGTAGTTTCATACAGGCAGTACGAAATGTTTTCTGTATTGCGTGTATTAATTGGAACAGCTATTGTATTAGCACTGTTTTGCTGGAAAACGTAAAAAATCGAAAAAAAGCAAACAGCTGAGGTTACATAGAAGTTATAATAAAGATCAAGAGGGAAATAAAATTGCTATGCACATGCAGATTATTTTATATAAAATAAAACAATAAAAACACAAATACAGTGATATAGTTCACAAACTTCACAAGTCATTATTTTGTTTGCACTTAGCAAATTTTTTCTATGATGGCGACTATTAATAAAAAGGATTTCGGAAACCCTAAAATTGTCTTAATGCGTGTAAACTTGAAATATTGTTGCGACTTAACGAAGAAAGAATCTGCAAGATACATTGTCTATGTCTTTTTTAGATATATATTTTGTGACGTCGTGTGAAATATTTGCGACATTTTTGGAAGGTAAGATACCAGTAAATCAATGTGTATCCCTCCCTGTTTTCTACCGGTGTCTGCATTCGGATTCACCTTTAAATTGATACCATGCTTGCACAAATTGAAATAAAGGAAAGGCTAGAAAAATGCTTGTAAAGTACGCTGTTTTATATTGGAACCCTACGGGAATTGGACTTACTGGAATCTAACCTGGAAACATTTTGCTAAACCACTAAGAACAATATGCGGTATGTATTTTCAGCAACAGTTGTTAACTGTTTGTGTGTATATTTGACAATAGTTTCAGACATCTTCGGAAACGTTTTGCGACATCATTAAAAACAGTATGCAGCATCTATTCCATTATTCCATGTTATTATGTCATCTGCGTTGCGGAGTTCTTCGGGGTGGATAGCGGGCGGTGCATCTTAACCCTGCGTCTGCTGCCCGTAGTTGTAAGGCGGCGGATATGCCGGCGGAGCCGGCTGATGTCCCTGAGGGTAGGCCGGGTAGGGATACGGCGCGGGGTACTGCGCGGGGTACTGCGGGGCGGCGACGTTGGTATTCTGTTGATTCACTGCGGTAACCGCTGTAGCGAAACAAAACTGTGAGAATTAAAAGGGAATGCGGTACCTGTAACGAACGGACGCACTGATGGTCGCGCGAGAGTGCAGACTGATAGACATACGGACCGACCAGATTACGGCCGACAGACCAACCTAATGGCCGAATACATGTATAAGTCAGAATATCTATGATTTTTAATTTAAAGGAATGCACACCTCTCTTTCATTCATTGTATATAATCATTTAAAAAAATGTCATTTTATTTCATTTTAGTTTATTTTTATTTTATTGATTTTTCTAACATAAAAGGCCACACCATATATGTCTGTCATAAGACCTATTTCATTTGACACAGTAAACTTTTTCAATTGACATAGCAAAGTATTTCATTTGACATAATACATATTTTATTTCACAAAGAAAATGATTTCATTTGACATAGAAAATAATTGCATTTGACACATTAATAGTAAATTATTTGATTTGAAATTGTATATTATTTCATTTGACATAGTAAATTATAGCATTTGACTTTTTTTCATTTGAAAATGTAAAATATTTCATTTGACATGGTAAATTATTTCATTTGCTATGGCAAATTATTTTATTTGACATAGCAACATTATTTCATTTGACATAATACATTATTTTATTTGACATAGCAATTTATTTCATTTGACATAATAAATTATTTTATTTGACATTGCAAATTATTTCATTTGACATAATACTTTTTTTTTACTTAGCAATTTATTTGGTTTGACATAATAAATTTTATCTGAAATAGCAAATTATTTTGCGTGACATAATACATTATTTTATTTGACATAGCAAGTTATTTCATTTGACATAGTAAATTATTTATTTAACATTATAAATTATTTGACCTGACATAGAAAATTATTTTATTTGACATATGAAATTATTTAATATGACATAGAACACATACTCATCTGATTTTGTTGAGTCGCGACAGGGAGAGCCGGTGCAGGACGAACCAGACGGAAGTAGTAACAGCAGCAACCAATCACGCATGCCGTTATGGCGACCACGATACCAATGACTATGCCGACAATGGCCCCTACTCCCAGATCGGAGCTGCTGCAATAGAGCGTTTCATATGATTTTGTCTTAAGGCCATACAAATTTGATTCTATGTTTAGCGTTCTAATTGATTTTTCGAAACCTACCAACCAGGCAAAGGCCATACAAATTTGATTCTATGTTTAGCGTTCCCACAATTTTTCGAAACCTACCACCCAGACAAAGGTCATCCAAATTTGATTCTATGTTTAGCGTCCCCATAATTTTTCCAAACCTACCAACCAGGCAAAGGCCAAACAAATTTGATTCTATGTTTAGCGTCCCCATAATTTTTCCAAACCTACCAACCAGGCAGGAAGAAACAAACAACGAATCAATAAAACACATTTTTTCTTTCGCAACTTGCTCATGGCATTAGTACAAGCTAAAGCAAATGTTAACTTGCAAAACTGTTATATATCATCTTCATACGGGGAACCTATTGTAATGGATAATGGATATTTGTTTGTTTCGGTGTGATAACGCGTGATATCATCACCGGAAAGGGAAACAATTAATATGTAGATTTTTTCCTTTCCGGTGATGATATCACGCGTTATCACACCGAAAACAAACAAATGTTCTCTTTATTTTATGCTTGATTAACCTTTGTTTTACATTTTATTGGAAACTATCGTGGAAATCATAACGTCATGACGTCAAAATAATGACGTCATTTAAAAGTTTTGAGCCCGGCATTGGTCCGTTTCATTTACTGTATTAAATCGGGACCCTAAAAAGTAGTCCCTCACTGTGAGTGATATATATAGAATATTATGCTAGTATGGTGTTCTGAGAACATGTATCAGAAAAGTTGGTTGTGTCAAGTCGTATCGCATGAGAGGCGCAGCCTCGAGTGCGATGCTACTTGACACAACCAACAAAACTGGTACATGGTCTCAGAACACCATACTAATATAATATTCCATTCATTATACACCTTTTAGGCATACTATTCCTTTAAAACCAAAACAAATTTACGAACTATGTTATGTCACGTAAAGAATGCTTTTCGCGGGAATGAGTTGGTAAACCATTAGCTCCGAATGGATTTGTGTTGCTTTGTTAAGTGGATATTATAATCATTATTTCAATGTATTTGTGTTGTATTAAATACACAATAAATCACCATCGCTGTCTATTATTCCCTTTTGCCTTTCAGGAACACCTTTACTTTAGCGGTCCCCGGAAATACAATATATATTTTCTACGTAACTAAAGACTAGGTGCGCGTAACTGTAGTGAGCGACGCGCTAGCGTGGCGATTTTTAAAAATCGGCCGTAAAACGGAAAAATACCCCAAAAATCGTGATTTTTGTGCAAAGTTTTATTAATATTTTTTTAAATGTTTCAAAAAATAATAATTCAAAATCGCATATCCTTGCGATTAACCAAGCAAGCCGATCAATGCATTTTATTAAACAATAACAAACTTTAATGATAATGATTTTAATGTTGAACAAATTACTTTTCTTTTCTTTTCTCAAAGAACCATTTGGGTAGTTTGTACTTTAGCGGTCCCCGGATGCCGTCGCAGTGCGCAGGTGCGAACGTAGCTAAGCAGGTGCTTTTTTACAAATATGGCCGCCATCTTGGATTTTAAGCTAGACGGCAAAATTATATTTATTTATACTAAAACATTGAGATTGAAACAAATAAAAAAGCGGGGGGTGAAACAATAAAATTTGAAACAAAACAAAAGCATGACATTTAATGAACTTACCAATGTCATTTTTAAATGGCAAAATCACCCAAACTGTTGTTCAGAGTTTCCGTTGTAATATCAGATAATGGCAAGGCTGGTGGTCTCTTTCGTGCGTTTTCTGATTTCTGATTCAGTTGGTTCAAATGTTGGTGAATATATTTCTTTTATTTAAGAACAAAACTTTATGAAAGAATCTTCAATTGAGTCAACCAAAAAGTGTTTCCTAACACAGTACTGGGCGAAATAGCTGTTATAAAGAGCTTTGGTTGTACCACTCCTTGGTAGCGACGCTTTCAGAGCCTTCCAAGTGCTCTCAATTGTGTTTGTGTGAACACCAGTCTCACTGCCAACAAAGGTTATGCTGTGGTTGACAGTTAAATGATGAAATCCCTCTGTGCTTAGTTTTGAATAACCATTCCAGCAGTCTGAGAAAATAGTTGTTCCTGGGTGAATGAAATCTTTAATTATTGACACTAAATGTTTCTGCTTATCTGTCTTCGACACACTTCAAAACATACTTTTTACTGTCACACTCGATTCCACCAAACACCCAAACACCTTCGACCCTCCATGCTTTATCAAACTTTGTCTTTCCAAATTTACTCTCGTCAATTTCAACGATTTTTCCATGTCCGCCAATTTTTCAGAATATTTTTCAAGAATGCAAATACATACTTCTCTTGCAAAGTTGTTCCAGTCAACAATTGTTCGTTCACTGATGTCTAATTCGTGGCAAACAAAGGTTTGTTGCACTTTGTAAATCCAGAAATATGTTATGAAAACAATTTTTTCCAATGTTAGATTACTATTTGAAAACCATGAACCATGTCTTAGTGATACTTTCTTGTTACATTTGTGTTGTTTACGAATGGGAACACGTGGATCCGGTGACGTATGTAAACAGGAAGTAAATTTGATTGGCCATTTCTGATTGATTTATTCTGCGCTTTCGTATTCAGTTAATATTAATGAATATTAATATTCATAATATTAACATAATTTCTGACAAGGAATTCATTTTGGGGGTTATTTTTGCGTTTTTTTGCCGTTTTCTACAATTTCGGCCGCGCTGCGCGCGACCTCATAAACATACGACGCATACGAGCACCTGCTCATAGCAACGCACGCGCTTGTGCGCTTTTTCTAAAGGATATCCGGGGACCGCTAAAGTAAAGTGGTTCCGAACATTTAATTCCATATTATGATATGTGCTGTGTGTGTGTATCAATACATTAATTTCAATAATAAATTGGGTCTTACTGATATTTATTTATGATATTTATATGAAATAAAGTTTTCTTTGTGTCTGAAACCCCAAGCAGATCAATCGAGAATGTTGAATTTCTTAAAATCAGGATGGCACATATGATCAATGTATCTAGTCTATATGCAGACAATCACATAAAATTATGTTTAAATTTTTGGATAGTTTTAGTTGGGTCATTGACGTATATTCTATTTGTATCCACTGCATGTCAATCCACAAGTATGAATTCTAATTAAAATGACAAATTGCAGGTGAATAGTTATATGTAGTTTTATTAATGAGTAATATAATACCACACCCAATTGTTAAAACTTACTGGTACGTGTATAGTTTTAGCTTCGCTATTGTTATGTGTTATTTTGGTATATTTTCATTGTTTGTATGGTTTAATTTTATGTTATAAAATTTTAGGTCTATATGCCACTATCAGGCAGTTTCCAAATCACGCAAAAAGTACATTGGGCCACTGGTTTTACTGAATTCAACGGGGGCATAACTAGGCATACTTCTGCTCACATCCTGACATGGGAAATCCCTAGCCACGACAATAGCTATTAATTTATATACTTTAAAACTCAAGATCAAACGGCGATTAAACACCAATCTTTCATGTCATTTATATGAAAGCATTGAGCTTTGTCAAAACTAAAATAATTTCCTGTGTTTCACACAAATAATCAATTTCAGTCTTACTCTCGCTACGCCTCTGATTACAAACCAAGTTAATTTAATGTTTTATGACGTATGTACTGTATGATGTGTTTATATTGCGTCATGTTTGCGATTATGGCCATTTGAGTGAGAATGACTGTTACAGGTTAGTTTTATTATTTTAAGCCCAAAGTAATTTGTAATACCCTGTGGTGGAAACAAGGCCAATGCTGAAATGATTGACTCTAATATTATTACAGTGGATACTTATATGCGGATTTTAATAAAAGGTAATAACTTTCATAATAAGACCTAACATGTTATCTATAGTATAAACTATTGTGATGTGTCATTGCTTGAATGTATGCTGGATTTTATTTTAAGTAATCAGAATAAAATGTTGAATATCTGTTATTGTTCTTTACTAAATAAATTGAAATATGTGGATTTAACTGTGAATGAATAATGTTCAAAATGCACTGAAATGTAGTTTTTGTGTAACTCATTTTAGAAAATGTGTTCAATGAGATGGAACATTGTTTAAATACATGTATCTTACTTTTTTTAGAAATGCCTACCATCAATTTAACTAAACAAATTAGAATATTAAAACAAATACTCATTTACTACTGTAGCATTAATGTAACATTGTTTTTCAACCAAATTTGTTATGACATAAACACGTTTGGGGTATTTAATTTATATTGGTAATAAGAATATATAATCGACGTGATTACGGACGACGTTTTGTTCCGCGTTGTATTTATACCTATTTATTTTCCGTCATTATTTCTTTGGGTTCAAAATGTCGAAGCATTTGGTTCCCTGTTAGCAGGTGCGCTTACCGTTGTTTATCGTTACCGGAACACGAAACCTATGCATAAAATCCCAAACCGGAAGGATCCGATCGCGATTGATACTTCCGGAACATAGATTCTGAGTCCATTAGGTATTGCAAATAAACAACGACAACAACAACAAATAAATAGGTACTCGCGTTATCTGTAGGCGGAAAAAACGCTGTCCTTGGTTTTCCCGTATAATTCCTTTTATTTATTTTTTCAAATTTTTATACGCTTTCCAACTCGATTTTTCACATTGTCAAAACTGTTGTTTTTTTTCGTTCAGGCATCTAAAAACCTACCAGCCCGAGGACGCTAAACATATAATCAAATTGGTATGGCCTAATTAGGCATAATAAAAATATGTTTGTTTTATGTTACATACCCCACAAAATTAGGTTAGGTAGGTAGGGATTTATTTTTTGTTTTGTTTTTCTCATTTGGTACATGGTCAACTTTAAGATTGGATTACTGAATGAATATTCAAAACCTATTGGTAATATCCATAAACATTGTTTTGAAGTGGATGCTATCAAAACAAAACACTTATTTATATAAAAAAAATAATTATAGGAAAAAAAGTAAATAAATCAAAAACATGTCTGACAAACTCAATAAATGTTCTCCGGCCTGGGCCTTTTTAGGGTAGGTCGGGTAACCTGAAACAAACATTTTGTTTTTGGCCGTATAGCTCTTAAAACTCCTCGCAGCGGGTAGGCCTAATTTCCTTTGACGTCCTTTTGCTATCACTGCAACCGCTAGTGAAAAAATTCCTGATTCGACAGAATTTGAGGGAGACCAATGTGAGGAGTTTGATAATTTATTTTTTAGACTATTTGGATTCATTATACATAGACTGGTTTCTTGTTCCTTAATTACAATATGCCCGAAAGCTATAAGTGTGAGAAACCTGACTATTTTTTATTCATCCAATGACAGGAATTTTAAAACATAGGCTGGTTTCTTGTTTCTTAATAACAACAATGATGGAAAATCAAAGTCTGAGAAACCAGACTATTTACATCCGTCAATACATTAATTGCACGGTTTTTTGTTCCTTAATTATAACCAGACTTTTGCAGCTGTCAATGACTGGCATTTGAAATCATAGACTGATTTATTGTGCCTTAATTATTACAGTTAGAATATAGAAGTATGCGAAACCAAACTATTTTTATATCTGTCAATACATTTTAAAACATTTGCCCATTTCTTGTGTCTAATTTTGGCATTAAAGGAAAACAGAAATGTACCAAACCAATGGCACTTACAAATTGGTATGCGCTGCATAAAAATAGTAAATTTGTTGAAAATTAAGAAAAGTCTTAAAATGTATGTTTTTATTTTTATAATTGGATTTTCGTGATTGGATTGGAAATGCATCCATTTAAGATTTGGAACATGTTGACACAAAAGCTGCAATATATATCCAAGTGTATTTATATTATATTTGTCATGCACATGTTTCAAAACTTAGCGTTTCAAAAAGAAATTCTACTTTCAATGGATGTTCAGCTTAAATTAAGAGTATAATAATTAGTATGAATAGTAATTCGCGATTCGCAATGACGAGTAGAATAATTAATAACTGTGAAATAGTTTATTCAAGGCAGTTTTCTTTTGTGTTAATGATATGATGACGATGATGATGATGATGATGTTGGTGGTGGTAGTGTTGCTGATGATAGTGATGACGAAGAATGTGGTGATGATGCTGATGATGATGGTCGTGATTGCGATGATCATGGTAAGAGCGGTGGTTGTTGTGATGCTGCTGTTGACCGTCTTCAAGATGATAATGGTGATGTTGTTGATGATGAGGAGGAGGAGAAGGAGGAGGAGGATGAAGACGATGAATGTGGTAATGGTGATGGCGGAGATAATGATGACGATGATGGTGAGCTGATGTTGGCGAAGATATGCTGATGCTGATTATTGTAATATTAATAATAATGATGATGATGATGATGATGATTATGATGATGATGATGATGATGATGATGACGTATACTTACCAGCAGTCTCTGTTGTAATTACAACAGTAGTACCCCGATTTGCAATACGTGAAAACTATGCCATTCGTTTCACAAATCGTTTCAGCATACACTACAAAAAACACAAATTGATTAATATGCATGACCGTCAACATGTCCACAATGGGCCAATCAAACCAATGGAATGTATACGTCGGGTGTACCGATTATTAGTGTCTCCTAACCTGCAGGGAAATAAAGACCATGCGATGTAAGTTTCACGCAAATATTTTAATTAAAATGCTGCCAGCGTAGAAATACTGTTGGCGAGAAAAAAAAAGCACCAAAAGCAAGTGAATTATGAGTGCACATTTTGTTAGAAAGGAAACATTTATTTGAATTAAGTTCAATGTCTCACCCTGTAATTTCGTGTTTTTTTTTACAAAAGAAAAATCGAACTAATAACTTCACAAGGTACTTTCGAGATATTGGTATTATGTAAGAGTAGATCTCCTTCAATTTAGAGATCCGGGCCACTGTAAAGATCAGCTTGCGAGATATTTTGCAATTTCAAACTTGATAATGTGGCTTCTTATTCAGTAATATATATTTCGAACAAAATATTAAATGCAGACGTCACTATATGCATGCCAGTCAATCTGGAACGGGCCAGAATAATCGATGAAGCGCAGTAGTTAAGGACATCGATTATTAGTGCTTTGTAGCCTACAGAGTCAAAAGTAGGTCATACGATGCGTGCTCCCAATTTTCCACACAACAGTTTAAATTTAACCACTGTGTACAGTGCTGTAATTTGTTTTCAAAATATTCGGAACAAGAATCAGTAAAAAGAAATAACACTTTCGCAACCAGTCACACATGAGTTGAAATGACCGATCGAGAGCATTAATTGTGCTGTCTTTTCCTAGGTTAATATTTCAGTTACATACCCAAACAAAATCAATTCTGAGGTCGACGACGCGCCGAGACGATACGCCGACGCGCCGGGACGATACGCCGACGCGCAGACGCACCGACACGATGCGCCGAAGCGCCGAGACGATGCACCGACGAGCCGACACGATGCGCCGAAGCGCCGAGACGATGCACCGACGCGCCGACACGATGCTTCAGCGCGTCGTGTCGGCGTTTTGGCGTATCGACTATCTTCGCCCAATTGTATAGCCACCTAAAAAACAACAACACGAGATTGCGACGTTTTTATCCCTTCGGCGTATCGTGTCGGCGCATCGTCTCGGCGCTACGGTGTATCGTGTTGGCGCGTCGGCGTATCGTGTCTGCGCATCAGTGCCCTTTCATAAGCACAGGTCAAAGTCGCGAAACTACGATGGCAGTAACAGGCCACCGTACCAAATGGAGGCCCTTCTACGATTCCGTATATCAGATTATCGTATGCAGTACCGAGCATTACTTTGACCAGGGATTTACCGTACTCAATTTTCTGCTTCAAATACCCCTAAATTGTGAGTCAGGACCCCTCCTATTTTTACAATTGCATGCCATTGGATGCGTGATTTGTCTGATGTGTTGAAACAATTAGTGTTACAATTAATTATTTCATAGAAATAACTTATAAAATTATTAACATTATTTTATAATGCCTTCATTCTATCGTATTGATACAAAACATTCAAAACATTGATACAAATGCAGAAAAAACAAATGAATGGGACCCCCACTTTTCTTCAGAGGATCCCAAAATATCAACCAATTGAGTCATGTGAACCCCTAAAATTTAACGTTGATGTAAAACCCTGTTTGACATTTTTTCTTGCTAACCATTTCCATTTATTTTCAATAAAACGTCAGAATGTATCGCGAAAGTTGTACAAGTGTTAGCGAAACTTTTCCAATTGTTTGTGAAAATGTGTTGAACTTTCATGAACAATATTTGGTTATCTTATGCAGAAGTATGCCACCATAACAATCTAATAGGTACCGCGCCCATTGAAAAATGTGAAAAAACAACAGAATCAAAAATCGTATTCAACTGCAATTTTTATTTTATAAACAAAACCTGTACATACCTCCAGCGCTAAAGAACAGAATCCAGAACTTTAAAGACTGCATAATGCCAAATAAAATGTTGATGTTCACACACACAACAGTTAAAAAAAGCCCTTTGTATTGTGGCGATTGTTGTAAACAACTGTGCCCGAAGTTAAACTTAGTATTGTAAAGGGGTTCAATTTTGCGGTGGCCTAATTTTCGCGTAACGTATTGAGGTTAGAAACCAGTAACTCTAATTCCCATAGGTTTCCATTATAAAACGGCAAAATTTCCAATCATTTTTCTAACATTTCCTTTATTTCAGATTGTGCAAGCCTGGTATCAATTTAAAGATCAAGCTGTCCTCTTCCAAAATTTGCAATAAAAAAGATATGTCATGATACTTCTAAGACAATGCATCTCAGTTGAATGCAGGCACCGGTAGAAAACAGGGTTTCGGGAGTCATATTTCGACAAAAGCCCCATACCACAGTAAACACCCCCCAAAAGTTCACCTTTCAAGTTAGCCTCCAATGAAATGCACCAAAATGTTGCAGACATGCATAGGATAATAGAAATAACCACAAAAGTCATGCCTGATATACCTAATTGGCTTTTATGCCAGAAGAGAAGAGGAATTCTTTAGTAATAGGCACTACGTTCGAATGGACCACAGAGGGATACACAATGATTTACTGGTATCTAACCTTGACGTGGCGAATTTTAGACAACGCGTACATTTGCCATTCAGTTATTTTTTTATATGAATAAACTCAGGTATTAACCTATGATTTCATCATGACACATGCGTTTTCTAGGGAAAAAAACTACTACAACAAAATTAACGGATGATAAATTAAAAGCCATCAACGCGAAGGAAAAGTCCGATACTGTAAAATGAAGTTCGCACTGTAATTGCAGAATTATCAGGTCAAATTCGACTCACAACAATTTTCGCATTACCGTTGTTCATCGGCTACTAAACAATGATTTGTCTACTTATATTGCGCGTATATTCTAATATGACGCGCTCAGAGTTTTCTACAGAAGACAAACAAAATTCACCGTTGCTAAACTACATGTACCAATAAACAACCAGCAAAAATAGTTCCGAAAATGTAAAACATAGTTCGCATTGTAATTGCAGAAGATGTTGTTAGGTCTTGTTTGAATCAAAATCATTTTCGCATTACCGTTGTTTATCGGCTTATAAACACCGATTGATCGTTCTGATGCGGTATATTAAACAACTCGGGCCAACGCCCTCGTGGTTTAAATTTCAACGCATGAGAACTCCAAATCGTTGTTTATTGACCGATAAACAACGATAAATCGAAAATTATTTCTTAATTGCATCATCCGTGTTAATGCTTTCGTGGTTTAATCCCTATGCATCAAAACTCCAAATCGTCGTTTACTAGCCGCTACACAACGAATAGCGAAATGTGTTTTTTACTTGTCACAATCGTTTTTATATTTACTGTCTATATACCTTCTAAATTCGCGAATTTCCGACCGCGCGAATTCGGGTAACCGTTTTATTTTTAAGAATGTGCGCAATTTAGACACCGCTTATATAACTGACTTCATACAATAAAGCTACAGGGATGAGCGACAGATTGTTTACGGCTAGGTTATATTCCTTGTTATTCAAGCTCGTCACATTAGAACTGCTTCAATCGGCAACCTATTTTGGTAATGATCAGATTTCAGATAATGTCGGCCTATTTTCCAAAAAGTCATGGATGAATGCGTTTTTTGATGTCGAATAGTTTTATGTAGCAAATATACTTCACATTTTATTCACTTGAACATCATTCTTTCGAAAATGACTACACCTTTACATATCAAGAGGGCCCTAGGACGCTCACCGGAGACCCTGTAACCCAATTGGAATTTGCATCCCCGAGGCGTGGCTTATTTTGTATCCCAGGGGCATTATTTAAACAATCGTGAACAAACCTCTGGGTCTTGTGGTAAATAGGAACACTATGCAATCTTACGTACCAAATATAGGAAAGCTGTGGGCCTTGCCGTTTCAGAGGAGAATAATTTTAAAGTCATTTTGCTATTAAAGTCTATATAAACCATGTGACCCTGGGGTGTGGTCAGTTTTGACCCATGGGGCATAATTTGAACAATCTTTGTAGAAGACCACTATAGGATGTTACAAACAAAAATACGAAACCTCTGGCTCTTGCGGTTTCAGAGGAGAAGATTTGAAAAGACATTTTGCTATTTAAGTTTATATAAACAATGTGACCCCCCCCGGGCGTGGCCAGGTTTGACCCCAGGGGCATAATTTGAACAATCTTTGTAGAGGACCACTATATGATGTTACATACCAAATAAGAAACCTCTGGGCCTTGTGGTTCATGAGAAGATTTTAAAGTCATTTTGCTATTTAAGTCTATATAAATCCCCCGGAGCGTGGCCAGTTTTGACCCCAGGGGCATAAATTGAACAATATTTGTAGAGGACTAGTATGTGAAGTTACATACCAAATATGAAACTTCTGGGCCTTGCGGTTTTAGAGAAGAAGATTTGTAAAGACATTTTGCTATTTAAGTTTATATAAACCATTTGACCCCCGGGGCGTGGCCAGTTTTGACCCCAGGAGCATAATTTGAACAATCTTTGTCGAGGAATACCATAGGATGCAACATACCAAATATTAAACCTCTGGGCCTTGTGGTTTCAGATGAGAAGGTTTTTAAATTCACATTATATTTTATATGAACCCTGGACCCCCTTGGCGTGGCCCATTTTGACCCCAGGGACATAATTTGAACAAACTTTGTAAAGGACCACTATAAGATGTTATATACCAAATATGACACATTTGGGCCTTGCGGTTTCAGAGGATAATATTTTTAAAATTAGTTTGCTCTGTTTTATATATAAACCATGTGACCCCCGGGGCGTGGCCAGAATAGCCCCCAGGGGCATACTTTGAACAATCTTTGTAGAGGACCACTATAGGATGTTGCATACCAAATATGAGCCCTCTGGGCCCTGCGGTTTCAGAGAAGAAGATTTTTTTTAAATTTACACTTTTTAAATCTATTTTAGCTCTGGTGACCTACATATGCAGCAGACGATCACAAAAGCTCACCATGAGCACTTTGTGCTCAGGTGAGCTAAAAACGGAACTCAACAAAGTTGTGCAATTTCATTAAAAATATTTGTAAATCTTAGGTATTTAAATTGGCATATAATTAAGAAAAATAATGTCATCATAATGGGAAAATGGTTCAAGAATTCTGAGAATAAAATCATTTAATAACTCCGGAATTTAAGTCGTCAATTTTTTAGCCCCTTTTCTTTTTTACATCTCTCAAACGCCTAATTTAATCCTTTTTCGTTGACCCCCCCCCCCCCCATCCACCACCCTCCCCCACCCATGGGGCATTGTACCTCTGTGTTTTTCCACCCAGTGTGGTCACAGTGTGGACACAGTGTGGCGACCCGTATCACCTGTGATCAATACACTGTTTCAATTGAAACAGTGCACTGAGCCATTGCGCAGTCAGCTGAGATAAAAGGTTTTCATTTAATGATAAGATATTTTATGAGGGACCAATACACAGAGTGCAATGCCCCATGGAGAGGCCAAACATTCCTTAAACTAGGCCTTTAAAGGGACATGTTCACAGATGTTCGTATTTTTGAAGACTAGCATTAAATACCTTAACTGCGATCATTGACGCATTTGAACTTAACATTTATTATATAAAGAAAAATTATAATTGAAAGAGTTGCGCTCGCCGTGTCTCGAACCATCGACCGCCGGCATAAAAAAATCAGTCGGGCTAATAAACCACTCGGCCATTCTGAGTTGCAGTAATAGTCGTGAATTTTAACGCTTTGTAAGTAATACACCTGTTTTCGAAAAATACTGATGAAAAGCTTTATACAATAGTACATGTATTATTAATAGATATTTAATTAACCAGAAGATTTATTTACAAAGAGGTCAGCAGGATCAGGTCCATTTTCTCGCTCTATAAAAACGCTTTATAATTTTATACACTTCAATATATGATTTTTTTTTATAAACGAGACTTTATTTCAAAATATATTTTTGTCGGTAGTGTTATTTCGCTCGTTTATGTATAATTTATTTTTCTGATTGAAACTTGTCAATCTGCCAATCTGTCGCAGGTCCATATAATACCACTGTTACAAGAACAAGTTTGAACAGGTACTTGCTATCCCGGACAAAAACACTTTTTAGCGTAATTAAGCGGTAAACCGGTTAACTCCTGTAAAATCTAAATTGTTAAAACTAGTAAACATGATCTCAAATTTCTAAAGGGTCTACATAGGCGGCTCTAGAGGGCGTTGAAGCGTACGCTCCCTCTAAACTGTACAACATTCGATTTTTAGTTCTTCTACTAATCAAATAATTGAAATTTGGCTTTGAAACTAAATGTAAATAGCGATTTAGTTTACAAATGAACTCCAAATCCTTACATTATGTAAACTTACTGTACATTTAAAACAAAACTGTATATTTGATTGCTGATTTTATTTCTTCTTGGACCCTGGAATATGTTAAGTTTTGAATTTTCTTTGATAAAAATCGCCTGCTGATGACTGAATTATCTTATTAGGGCTGAAAACAATAAACGTTTATTGAACTAGAATGGCTTTTTTTCAGGATTCCAGAAAAGAATATTTTATTGGCTCATGCCTTTCGTGTTTTTTTTTCGTCTTTTTTTTTTGGCATTTTACAGACAACATCAAATACAAAATAATGAACTTTGCATTTCAAAACATGCATTGTAATGGTGCTTCAAATAAATATGACCTTTGGTGATGTTGACATGGATACTTAACACATCATAGTATTTGATAATACATGTATTTCCCAGTTTTTCCTTTAAACTGAGAACATTTGTCAGGTGTATTTATTTTATCAATTATACTACTTGTTCAAATGACTTAATTGCCTAACAATGTAAAGTCTATGCTGGTATACAGCTGATCCGGGACAACACTTAACGCACATGCATTGTGCCCGGTTTTCCCGCGACACGCCGCGAGTTCAGCGGGGTTTTGTTTATATAAAAAATATATGTTGGTAAAATAAAGACGAACAAGAAAGAACAAATCATTCAAACGCTATGCTAATTTAGGATTGTAGTGTTAAGTTACAAGATACGCGGTTTTATTTGTAGTTGTTTATATTAATGAATAGGTCGGGTAATGTGTAATGCGTTGATCAAACGCATATACAAGATTATTAAGTAGACATTGAATCTATACAGGTTAAAATGTAACCACAAAACGAAATGGCAAAGCGTTGCGTATCCCCGGGCGTACAGGAGTACGCCTGAATACGCCACCGCAAATGCGAATTTTGACATATTTTCAACTTAAGTTAAGAATAACATAAGAATCTTTATAAATATGGGCCCAGGATTGCACAAAGCGGATACCGGTATTCATTAACAGTTCTTTAAGATTTCGCGAAAGTTGTTCAAGTTTTCGTGAATGTGCGTTAAACTTTCATGGACCATATTTGGTTAGCTTATTCAGAAGTATGCCATATTAACAATCTTAGGTAGAAAAACAGAATTAACAAGAAATGTGCAAATTCCACGAAAACCAATTTTTTCGAACGAAATGTATTAAAGTCTGCACAAAAATAAAATTTCAAGTAATGGTGATCTTGACCCCACCAACCCCATATGCAATCCCAATCGATGTCTATATAAAAGGTATCTGTGTATGATGTTTCATTAAAATATCTCAATGTCTTCTCAAGCTACGCAGCGGAGACCGTTTTTCTATTTAAGTAAGAGTGACCTTGACATCACACACCTCATATGCATTCCCAAGCGAGGTCACGCATTAAGGTAACTATATATTATGTTTCATTAAAATAGCTCAATCCGTTCTCGTGTTACAGAGCGCAAACCAAAAGCTGTCGCCGCCACTACGCCCGTTCGCCATATGACATACCCCAAACTAATAAACGGAACATTTCTTCAAAAAAAAAGAGTTAAAAATCGTATTCAACTGCAATTTTTATTTCATAAACAAACACCTGTACATACCTCCTGCGATAAAGAACAGAATCCAGAACTTTAAAGACTGCATAATGCCAAATAAAAGGTTGACGTTCACACACGCAACAGTTAAAAACTTCCTTTGCACTGCGGCGATAGGTTTGAACAGCTTTTTCCGAAGTTAAATTTAGAATTGTAAAGCGGTTCAATTATGCGGTGGCCTAAT
Source organism: Congeria kusceri (assembly GCA_027627225.1). NCBI lineage: Eukaryota > Metazoa > Mollusca > Bivalvia > Myida > Dreissenidae > Congeria > Congeria kusceri. The sequence goes on along the minus strand of CM051026.1, from coordinate 16,513,179 downwards.
TTTCTCGTAACGTATTGATGGAGGTATTAATTTAAGATTTAATCATGACACGCGCAGAGTTTTCTATGGAAAAAAAGCAACACAAAATTAACCGATGTTAAATCATAATTAAACAACGCGAAGGAAAGGTTTCGACACTGTAAAATGTAGTTCGCATTGTTATTGCAGAATATGTTATCAGGTCAACTTAGACTCACAATAATGTTCGCATTATCGTTGTTTACCGGATAATAAACAATTATTTGTCTACTTACGCACGTATATTAAACCACTCGTGTTAACGCTTATGTGGTTTAATCCTACGCTTCCGCACTCAATATCGTTGTTTATTAGCCGATAAACAACGAATAGAAAAATTCATCTTTCAAATGATATCATGCTTGCACAATCTGAAATAAAGGAAAGGCTAGAAAAATGCTGAGACAATTCTCCGATTAATAATGAGACCCAATGGGAATTGGAATTACTGGTATCTAACCTTATATTCCCATAAATACAGACACTATTTTCAAACAGCAATAATATATTGGCGGAATCTAAATAGATTCTACATAGAAGGTCGTTGTTTCTCATCTTATACTTCAAGTCTACATCAAATCACCAAAAATAAGGTCCTTATTTCGTCAGCACCTCAATCACCCAAAAATGGGATCTACAAGGATATAATGACATCCGTTCAGATCCTTGTTAATAAATGCTCCTTAACAATAAAAACGATCATAAGTGCTTTTAATAGCGATATCCAACGATAATTATAAACATTACGGGTCAACTAACATCTCTATTTTAAATGAAACGTTAACTGTTTAAAAAAATATAACTGAGGGATCACTACATCTGGATTATGAATAAATAAATAATTTTTAAAAGCTTCCAAGAATTTTTTGGTGTACTTTAAGATGAAAATAAATTCAAATAATCAAATACCCGGTTCCAGCGGGTTTCGAACTCACGCTTACAAAATTGCGCACATTTGTAAAAAACTTCACCACACCATGCAGAGAATACAGTCATTGAATGAGTTCCGAATCACTGAAGATCAATGGTTCTGAAAATTACCACCATCCCATTTCGGCTTTTATTAACTGGTATTTGAGCAGCAATACATTTGCAGTAAATCCCCTAACTTTCAACTCTGAATGATGATCCAGGAACCGAAACGGTGTTTTATGAGTAATACATGATGAAAGATCTACCTGAGCACCGGTAGCAGAAACAAGGCTACGTTTTATTCATCGCGATAAAACATCAAACATGTCCGCGGAATGGGCACATTTATGGTATAAATTTGAAAATAAATGTATAATCTGTGTAATTTATACATAAGAAAACACTTGCTTTATAAATTACTGCAGAAAACCACAGTTATATCAACACCTGTGTATAGGGGTGTTCCGGGTCACTTGAACGGACATCATTGTTTAAGGGGGTATGTGCAGCAACTTCTTGTGTATATGCTTTATGGAATATCTTTATGGGTTGGTTGGGTAAGAAGACTCATGCACCATGCAAGACAATTATTTATTGACCAATATGAATTATTAATTCTGTTACACAAACAATGGTATATTATAGTTATGCTTCTCATAGGTATGATACACCCTAATATTAGTAATAAATAACATAACAGCTTTTTCGTGGTATTTCAAACTGAAGACTGGCTCTAGCCATTGGGCGAACAAAGAAGACCCTTCGATGTTTAAATGTTTTCAGATAGTTTATCTCATTAATGTCATTAGTACAGTTGATCGACGTTAGCAAGTTTAGTATACGTGTATATTATATGTATTATATGTATTCAAAAGCTGTCAGATTGTTTAATGCTGTAGCAGAGACTGTCAGTTCCATATTTAGAATGTTGTCTATACTTTTATATACAATGATCTATAGTGTCCGCCACATTATAGTCTAGAATACCATTAAGCTTTATGTTAACATATGACATATCATTTTGCTGTAGTATGTATGTGTTTCAGATTGTTGATGTTACCATTGAAATGTTGCTACCTGTATATCTTATGCTATCATTATGTGTTTTGTTGCTCTTATATTCTTGGCTTGTTAATTTTAAAAATATACTTATGATTGTTATCAAATTGTTGATCTTGTTGTTACTGGTGATACATTTATGTTTAGAAACTATGTACAATTAACACAAATGCTCACGGTAATGCATTTTGGATTGTTTATCGCATTCCGGTTTATGTACAGATTTTTATTTGTTTCGCGGAATATGTTATTTCTTTTAGTTGGTATTTTATGTATAATTATACCAGACAAAGGCATCACTTGACACATATTGATAAAGTATAAGATAATTTTATTGTTGCAGTCTAACATCTGAATGGCCATGTAAGCTATATGGCTTTGTACCTGTTTGTAAATGAAACTATAGTAGAAGAGTTAAGTGACCCGGAACACACGTAATTGATTCGGAACCCCCGCAATCAGTGCAAACAGTTCAACAAAATATGTAACCACACTACGTAATGCTACTAAATGTTTCAAACATGCATTTTTAAAGCTGATATATCTGTCTTCCAAAGTATGCTTAGGTTTGCGTGATTGCAAGTACATTTAAAATGAAGAGAGCGGTATTGTCGCGAGTGACCCGGAACTACCCTATTGATAGAATTATGGCGCGCATGAGCGTAATAGTACATCATGATTATTTCCTTCATTGCTAGGAGAATACTGCTTCATTTTTTCCCGCGCCCGCGAAAGTGTCATCTATGACACAATGTATATTACAAGGGGTATAGTAAATATTGCACCCCGAGGAGAGTGATGCCAACCGAGGTCGAAAGCCGAGATTTACATTACTCTTTGAGGAGGGCAATATTTACTATACCCCTCAACATGCCTGTGATATTTATTTTATTATACCGAACAAAAATATTGTAATTCAAAGTAAAAACTAGTTGTACATTGTAAAATAAAGTTTCTTGTAGGAAACTCAAGCGCTCATCAACATTGATTATTTAAATACATTTTAATATGCGCTTACTGATCACTATCTAATACGGATTTTTCGGAAAACCCGAGTTGCTATTTTTAGGCCCACGCGCGGGGTATATTGTAGTCACGCGCGGGGTATATTAAAAAGTATACCCCGCTCGGTGTATATTACTTCCCAACGCCATTACATATCAAAATTATGCAGGGAAGGGTATATGAGATTTTACAATGTGAAAACGACGAGAGATTCAATAATATATAAATATCAAAGGCAGTTGAGGGGTAGAGTAAATATTGCACCCCGAGGCCGAAGGCCGAGGTTGACATTACTCTTCGAGGGGGCAATATTTACTATACCCCTCAACATGCTTGTGATATTTATTTTATTATACCGAACAAACATTCTGTCATTTAAAGAACAAACAAGTCGTACTGGGAAATAAACAATTTGTTGCTGGAAAATCAGGCGCTCATCGACATTGATTTTTTAAATACATTTTAATAAGCGCCTACCGATTATTAGCTTATACGGATTTATCGGAAAACCCGAGTTTCTATTTTAAGGCCCACGCGCGGGGTATATTACAAACTATAGACCGTTCGGGGTATATTACTATCCAACGTCCTGACATATTAAAATTATGCAGGGTTGTGTATACGGGATATTACAATGGGAAAACGAAGTGAGGTATAATAAATGAAGTTACACCACAGCATTTTGAAGGCTACAGTTTGATGGGCTCCTGAAAATGTCATTTGAACGTGACCCCTGATGCAAAGTCGTCAGATCCAGTTAGCGGATAATATAATAGCGTCAGACTGGAGATGATTTAAATGAGATTGGCTTAACTGTTGATTGCATCAAACTTGTTTTATTTCACTGTGGTCTAATTTGGCGGTCCAATCCGTAGCACGAATTTAAGACGCCGCGAACATTTGTCCTATATCAATATTTTTCGGCGTAGCTGTTTAGTCCAGCTTTTGACCTTTCTGAAAATCCAATCAAAAGTTGTGAACATTTCCCGCCAGTAGTCCCAATTGAATAAACCCTAACATCCCATCGGCTCTTTTACCATACATTTCCACTACACTAGTCATAAATGAGTAGGTGCAACATCCCAACAATAAAGAAGACTAATTCGTAACAGGTTTGGACCATTAATGGCAAATTCAATAAGGGAATATCAGTTCGCATCAAAAGAGAGCGGTCGTATATGCTCAGCGCTATTGAAATGATTTGACATCTGATATGTTAAAAAGCAATACATTTGATGTTTTGCAAGGATGTAAATGAACCCACTTTTTACATTTTCTTTTTATATTTGTACACAATAGACACAGCGATTCTATCAATATCAATTGTATCTAGACAAATCTCCCACCACAGGAATAGTCTATATTGAGGGCGAAATGACCATACACTCGCTCGCCTGCAGGTCAGTGCAGGGTCAAGTTGACAGTGTACAGTTGAACAGGCAAGATACTTGAACAAGAGGGCCACGATGGCCCTAGGTCGCTCACCTTTGTTTAGGGCATCATAATGGCTCATAACAAGACGGACAAATGGAACTAAACCACTACCTGAGTATAAAGATCTGGGCTATGCAGTTTCAGGAGAAGAATTTTATAGTCTAAATAAACCACGTGACCCACAGGGAGGGCCACTTTTTACCCCAGGGGCATAATTTGAACAATATTTGTAGTGAACAATGTTTCAAGCCAAATATGCAGCCTCTGGGCCTTGCGGTTTCAGAGAAGATTTTTAAAACTCACATTCCATATCAGTCTATAGAAACCATGTGACCCCGGGGTGTGTCATTTTGCTATTCAAGTCTATATGAACCATGTGACCCTCCGGGGCGTGGTAAGTTTTAACCCCAGGGGCATCATTTGAACAATCTTTGTAGAGGACCACTATTCAATGTTATATACCAAATATGAAACCTCTGGCCCTTGCGGTTTCAGAGGAGAAGATTTTTAAAGTCATTTTGCTATAAAGTCTATATAAACCATGTGACCCCCAGGACGTGGCAGTTTTTATCTCTGGGGCATCATTTGAAAAATCTTTGTACAGAACAACTCAACACTCTTGCATACCAAATATGAAACCTCTGGGCCTTACGGTTTCATGAGATTTTAAAAGTCATTTTGCTATATAAGTCTATATCAAGCATGTGACCCCTGGGGCGTGACCAGTTTTGACCTCAGGGGAATCATTTGGACAATCTTTGTAGAGGACCACTATACAATGTTACATACCAAATATGAAACTTCAAAGTCATTTTGGTATTTAAGTCTATATAAACCATGTAACCACCGGGGTGTGGCCAATTTTGACCCCAGGGGCATCATTTGAACAATCTTTGTAGAGGACCGCTATACAATGTAGCAAATAAAAATTGACACCTCTGGGCCATGTTGTTTCAGAGGAGAAAATTTTTAAAATTATTTTGCTATTTGGGTCTATCAGCCATGTGACCTCTGGGGCGTTGCCAATTTTGACCTCAGGGGCATCATTTGAACACTCTTTGCAGAGGATCACTATACAATGTTACATAACAAATATGAAACCTCTGGGCCTTGCGGTTTCAGAGGAGAATATGTTTAAAGTCATTTGCTATTTTAGTCTTTATAAACCATGTGTACCCCGGGGCGTGGTCATTTTTCGGCCCCAGGGGCATCATTTGAACAATCTTTGTAGAATACAACTACACATTGTTACATACTAAATATAAAACCTCTAGGCCTTGCAGTTTCATAGAAGAGGATTTTTTAAATCGTGTTGCTATACAAGTTTTTATAAACCATGTTACTCCCGGGGCGCGGCCAGTTTTGACACCAGGGGCATCATTTGAACAATCTTTGTAGAGGACCGCTATACAATGTTACTTACTAAATATAAAATATCTAGGCCTTGCGGTTTCAGAGAAGATTGTTAAAGTCATTTTGCTATACAAGTCTATATAAACCATGTGAACCCCGGGGCTTGGCCAGTTTTGACCCAGACGCATCATTTGAACAATCTTTGTAGAGGACCACTATACAATTTTACATACCAAATATGAAACTGGGCTTTGCGGTTTCTGAGAAGATTTTAAAAGTCATTTTGCTATTTAAGTCTTTATAAACCATGTGACCCCGGGGCGTAGCCAGATTTGACCCCAGGGGCATCATTTGAACGATCTATGTAGAGGACAACTATACAATGTTTCATAACCAAATATGAAACCTCTGGGCCATGCGGTCTCTGAGAAGAAGATTTTTACAGTCATTTCGCTATTTAAGTCTATATAAACCACGTGACCCCCAGGGAGTATCCAGTTTTGATCTCAGGGAAATAATTTGAATAAACTTTGTAGAGGACCAGTAGAGGATGTCACATATCAATTATGAAAGCTCCAAGCCTAGTGGTTTCAGAGAAGAAGATTTTTAAATTGTTTAGATTTTTAATCTATTTTTAGCTCTGGTTACCAATATTTCCAGCGGACCGGAATGATTTGAACACTTTTGAAACATTTGCAGCGGACCGGAACGATTTGAACAATTTTGAAAGAGGGTCACCCAAGTATTATTCCTGTGAAGTTTGGTGAAAATCTGCACAGCGGTTTAGGATGTTCTTTGAATGAAAATGTTGACACACGACCCACGACGCACGACACACGACACACGACGAACGACCTACGACGCACCACGCACGACGGACAAAAAGCTCACCATGAGCACGTTGTGCTCAGGTGAGTTAAAAATATCATTGTCGACATACATGTATTATTTACACCTCAACGAGATTTATCTAGCCATAAATATTTTAACATAGACTCGTGCATACTTCAAACAAAAATATACTAGTTATAAAGTTTCTCGGCGTGTATGTTCCGGCTAATCGATGTATATATAACCGTTTATGCATCATGTTCTCTATTGTTCAGTGCTGCTGGATATATTGTTTTAATTTCATTAGATAACCCTTAATTAATAGAAGAACATACACAATGTTGATGTTTAAACAACACACACATATGTTAAGTAACGTATATAATAAGTTATATATAATAGTTTGTTTTATAGGAGGCGTAAACTACTATTATTATTTAGTATTTCAGTATTTTATGATTAAAAAAAAAGTAAAATAACAATAAAAATATATAATGATCTGTTATGAGGAGTATAGTATGATTTATTATGTATGTGTAATGTAATGTTCTTTTGGGTTCAGTTCTTACAACCAATTTCTATATAGTGTCAGTAGTAAGTACACAACTAGAGTTCAGTTCATAATATTCTTTATCAGAGTAATAAAATCATAGTCTCACAGTACACAAAATGTCAAATGACTGTGGATCACTATAGGATCACAAAGATAAGGATCATATGGATCACGGATCACTTTTGATCAAGTTCAAGTCCAAATGTGGTTTGGACCTTTACATATAATGATAACACAAATAACAGGCTGAGCAACAACAGACATAAAATTACAAATTTCGAAATTTATAACTGCAATTTCTGGATATTTTGTAAAAACAAATGTACTCACCATACTGATACAAGTAACATGTGCCAATGTGGCCACTAGATCAACATGTCACTGATAAAAGTCACACAAACTGCAGCGGCACTGGTATCAGTCACACAAAACACCTATCACACAAAATCCAGTGTCACTGTAAAACACAGTAAAACGATAAAAAAAAGTTAAAGTTCCTAGGTGTGTAGATGTTCCTGGGTGTTGATGAAAGCGTAATGGATCTGCGCTCTTGTAGAAATGGAAAAGTGCGCAGGACCTCTCGGTGGTGATGGTGTGTAGTGTAGATACCTCCTGGTAGATCCCTCCTGGTAGATAACTCCTGGTAGATACCTCCTGGTCAAAACGGCGAAAAGTAATGGGCTCGGCAACGTATCCAGGGTCCTGTCACTCCCCCTCCTACGAAGCAAGCTCCTGTTTGCTGCAGATAATGCAATGGATCATACGTCTTTCGCTTAGTCAGAAGACAATTCAAAGGTACCACTGTTACACGTTTTAAAGACACAAGTGTCGAAAACTCACACAATGTCCTGATCACAAAGCTGCGAAGACTTAAATACTTTCAAAATTAAAAGTGTACTACTGTCCAGAAATAAAACACGTTGTGCGCCATTTTTAATGCAGTGTTATCTGACGTTAAGTTCAGTTCTTGATAAGTACACAACTAGAGTTCAGTATCATAATATTCTTTATCAGAGTAATAATATCTAAGTCTCACACAATATCATTAAAAGCAAATTATAACAATGTTAGGAAGTGAGGACATCGTATAACAGGTCACGTCCGAATTACCTTCAACAATAAAACAATAAAATATCAGCCCTGCTGCGCCCAATGAAATTGCCTTTGGCACAGCAATGCTTGGCCATGGTTTTTGAAAAAGTGATGCATTTCCAGCTGATCCTCGGGAATAAATCATTTACAGTTAATTTTCACTTGGAATAAATACAGTGGTATCCGAGGCGAGTAAACACCCAAAGTTCACGTTAATTTCATGCATAGCATCTGTGGCTTATATATGAAGTTATACCACAACATTTTGAAGGCAACACATAGATTGGCTCCTGAAAAGGTCATTTGAACGTGACCCCTAACGCGAAGTCATCAGATCCAGTAAGCGGACAATATAGTAGCGTCAGACTGGAGATGGCTTTAATGAGATCGAGTTTCACAGTACACAAAATGTCTGTGGATCACTATAGGATCATAGATAAGTATCAGATGGATCACGGATCACTTTAGATCAAGTTCATGCCCAAATGTGGTTTGGACCTTTACATAGTCAATGGCTCTGCCTTCTTCTGCCTCGCGCCAACACTTACTCGTGAATGTTTATGAAAACTATGACTTGACAGAACACAAATAAACATAGATTTAACAAGAAATGTCTTTAAAAAAGACAATCGGCGATGAAATTAATATTGAGATGTCGTTTAAAAATTACCTAAACAGACGGCCAAGATGATCGGTTACGTGACTTCTCAGACCCCAGATTTTTTGGTCCCCACCAATATTAGACTTATTGGACCCCAGGTTTTTTTCGGACACTATAAGAAAATTTCTCGGACCCAAAAGTTAATTTGAGATAAATTTATTAATTAAAAAATTAAATAAAATTATAATCAATATATATGCTGTGAATAAACCAATCATACAGCTCCATGTTTCCACCAGTGATATATGAATAACCAAAATAATTTAGGTTAACATAATTTTTATCTGAATTTGTCAAGCCAATTAAAAAAATTAACACTTTCAGAAAATAATTTCGGGAATGAATTAAAATTATTATGTATCAGACGAGTCCATATAGTTATTTATAGTACCGGTAATATACCATTTATGTTAGTTATCTAATATAATAACGATTTGAAGACAAATAAGCATTTATACTGTGTATCCCAATAAAAAGCAATAGTAAGGGAACATTCAGCGATTTTTGAAATGTTAAGACTTTATATTTGATAACGCAACATAAACATTCATAAGACTATGACGATTTTATATTATATCAGTAGAAATATGATATATAAGGGGTTCCTGTGTATAATTAGTATTGCAAATTGTGTATTCATGCTACGCGAATAACAATTCGACGTACATGTATTCCGAATATTCTTTTATAACATTTTATCTATAGAAAATGTAGCATTTTTTTAAATAGATTAAATAACATCTACTGGAGAAGTTGATAGAAAGATACAATTATAAATAATCGTTAATAAATCGTAACCACAATTTTAATTCAAATTAACAGTAAGTTTATAAATATAATTTTTTAGGTTTATGATTCTCTGAACGCTATTATTGATGCATGTACGAGTATATTAACAAAGCTATACAACGGTTGCTAGCTACGCGCGCTATTGTTAGAATGACACTACTGTCTCTGGAATGTGATGAACTCGCTAGAATCAATGGGCTACATGGAACGGCAACTCTGTGAATGAGATTTATTAATGGGAACATTGCACAATTGCTATTTATAGAGCGTACCGCTTATATAAATGTAGGCTTAACAAAATAGTTATTTCGTTACGTGAATGAATATAGCATTCTGTTTATGGCATACAATGAGAAAATACGTTCATAATTAGCCTCAGTTGTAGAGTATATGTTGAAGATATGTGTATCACTTCATTTTAACCGCTTATGTAAACAATTATGTAAAAGTTTAATCCCCAAAAGTATACAACAGTTATTGGTATACGTTAAACCATTGTTTGAAGTTTGCATTCCCTAGAATTAGAAAATTTGCCCAATTATATTGGCATTCAATTTTCCCGCTGCATAATTATCGCAAGAAAATCTGGGTCAAAAGTGATCTTAGACAGCTACGCCGAAAAAGAGTGGGAAATAGTCACCTGACTAAACAGGTTTTAAAATAGGTCAACTGCGACAATTGGTCAGTCTGGTCAAAGGGAGATAATAAATTACTCTGTCAGAGTTATTAAAATCTACCTGGTTACACATGTACTGTGTGCCGTTTGGATCTAGTCAGTACTGTGGCGGATCAGTTAATTATAGGAGAAAAACTGTGAAATCGATAGTTTTTTGATATTTTGGTTCTCGGATCCGCTGACCCGATTTGTTCCAAAAGCAAAAAATAAATAATTGTAGAATGTACCCGTAAGAATGACTTTGTGAAAGGGGTTCAACCTGTTACATGGTATGCAAAAAAAGACAACGCTGAAGAAATGACTAAATTTTATGAAACATGCATTGTGACTGTATATCGATGTATTATTACATTGTACCACAGACGCCGTATATCTTTTTAAAGATATTTCTTGTTAGATATATACGGATCTACCAACTGATGATTCTCGGACAATTTCTTGTTGTTTTTTAGTGCGTATTAAAAATGTCGAGAAAAAAGAACAGAAATTCGTAAGACCAAAATGCTGTAAATACAAAATCCACAGGTCAAACTGATTTTACATGTTTATGATTTTTATAATTGATCTTGAACTCAATGGTGTCATGTTGTAGTTTCATAAAGCAAGAACGAAAGTGTTTTCTGTATTTTGTGTATAAATTGGAACAGCTATTGTACTGTTTTGCTGGAAAACAAAAAAAAATGGAGAAAAAAAGCAGAGGTTACATAGAAGTTGTAATAAAGTTCAAGAGGGAAATCAAATTGCTATGCACATGAATATTATGTTATATAACATAAAACAATAAAAACACAAATACAGCGATATAGTTCATAAATGTCACATTTCGGCACTTAGCAAATTTTTTTCTATGATGGCGACTATTAATAAAAAGGATTTCGGAAACCCTTAAATTGTCTACATGCGTGTAAACTTTAAAACAAAATTGCGACATAACGAAAAAAACTGCAAGATACATTTTCGATTTTTTTTTCAGGTATATAGTTTGTGACGTCGTGTGAAATGTTTGCGACATTTTTGGAAGGTTAGATACCAGTAAATCATTGTGTATCCCTCCGTGGTCCAGTGCCTATTATTAAAGAGTTCCTTTTCTCTTCTGGTATAAAAGCCATTTAGCAATCTCAGACATGCCTTTTGTGGTTATTTCTAATATCCCATGTGAGTCTGGAACATGTTGGTGTATTTCATTGGAGGCTATCTTGAAAGGTGAACTTTTGGGGTGTGTTTTCTGTGGTACGGGGCTTTGTCGAAGTATGACTGCCGAAACCCTGTTTTCTACCGGTGTCTGCATTCAGATTCATCCACAAGTTAAAATGATTTTACATGTTTATGATTTTCATGATTGATCTTGAACTCGATGCCATGCGTGTGGTAGTTTCATGAGGCAAGTACGAAAGTGTTTTCTGTATTTTGCGTATTAATTACAGAGCAGCTAATTGTATTATCAATGTTTTGCTGGAAAACATAAAAAATGGAGAAAAAAAAACAACAGCAGAGGTTACATAGAAGTTGTAATAAAGTTCAAGAGGGAAATCAAATTGCTATGCACATGCAGATTATGTTGAATAACATAAAACAATACAAACACAAATACTGCGATATAGTTCACAAATTTCACAAGTCTGCACTTAGCAATTTTTTCTATGATGGCGACTATTAATAAAAAGGATTTTGGAAACCCTAAAATTGTCTTAAGGCGTGTAAACTTTAAAAAACAAATTGCGACTTAACGAAGAAGAATCTGCAAGATACATTTTCGATTTCATTTCAGATATATTGTTTGTGACGTCGTGTGACATGTTTGAGACATTTTTGGAATGTTAGATACCAGTAAATCATTGTGTATCCCTCCGTGGTCCAGTGCCTATTATTAAAGAGTTCCTTTTCTCTTCTGGCATAAAAGCCATTTAGCAATCTCAGACATGCCTTTTGTGGTTATTTCTAATATTCCATTTGGGTCTGGAACATTTTGGTGTATTTCATTGGAGGCTAACTTGAAAGGTGAACTTTTTGGGTGTGTTTTCTGTGGTACGGGGTTTTTGTCGAAATATGACTGCCGAAACCCTGTTTTCTACCGGTGTCTGCATTCAGATTCATCCACAAGTTAAAATGAGTTAACATGTTTATGATTTTCATGATTGATCTTGAACTCAATGCCATGTGCATAGTAGTTTCATAACGCAAGTACGAAAGCGTTTTCTGTATTTTGTGTATTAATTGGAGAGCAGCTATTGTATTACCACTGTTTTGCTGGAAAACATAAAAATGGAGAAAAAAGCAGCAGAGATTACATAGAAGTTGTAATAAAGTTCAAGAGGGAAATCAAATTGCTATGTACGTGCAGATTATGTTATATAAAATTAAACAATAAAAACACAAATACTGCGATATAGTTCTCAAACTTCACAAGTCTGCACTTAGCAAATTTTTTTAATGATTGCGACTATTAATAAAAAGGATTTCGGAAACCCTTAAATTGTCTTAATGCGTGTAAACTTTAAAAAACAAATTGCGACTTAACGAAGAAGAATCTGCAAGATACATTTTCGATTTCATTTCAGATATATAGTTTGTGACGTCGTGTGAAATGTTTGCGACACTTTTGGAAGGTAAGATACCAGTAAATCATTGTGTATCCCTCCGTGGTCCAGTGCCTATTATTAAAGAGTTCCTTTTCTCTTCTGGTATAAAAGCCATTTAGCAATCTCAGACATGCCTTTTGTGGTTATTTCTAATATTCCATGTGAGTCTGGAACATTTTGGTGTATTTCATTGGAGGCTAACTTAAAAAGTGAACATTTTGGGTGTGTTTTCTGTGGTACGGGGCTTTTGTCGAAATATAACTGCCGAAACCCTGTTTTCTACCGGTGTCTGCATTCAGATTCATCTTTAAATTGATACCATGCTTGCACAAATTGAAATAAAGGAAAGGCTAGAAAAATGCTTGTAAAGTTCGCTGTTTTATAATGGATCCCCACGGGAATTGGAATTACTGGAATCTAACCTGGAAACATTTTGTAAATCACTAAGAACAATATGTGGTATGTATTTTCAACAACAGTTGTTAACCATTCCATACATATAGTGTGACGTCACTGCTTTCATCTAACCTCTATACTGGGATCTGATAACTACCCATTTTTGGCTAAATGGTACATACACTGAGATATAGTCCGCGGATGAATGAAATAATTTCCAAACACGGACAATTTCCGTATATTCTTATTAAAACCACGTTTAACCATGATAACTGTAGCATCAGTATTAACTTCAAACACTCAAAGCAATGTGTTTGTACCTGTTCGAGCAATAAAATGCGTTTTACTTGCGTTGTCATGCAGTTTATACTTTTACTTTCGTACACTATGTACAAGTGAGCAAAGAGACGTAAACACTTTTTTATTATTGAAAACAACGGCGGATTACATTTTCAAATTGAATTAAACGATGCACAGATTGAGTTACTTGCACCAAGTTACGTCCTACAAGACTGTATGACGATTTTGTTAATGTTTAAGAGAAGCGTCTCATGCTCCAATTGGTGCCATATGAATATAGTGCTTACCCATCATGCGAAATCACACAGGTTAGTTGCGATAAGCGACACCTGGTGGACGCAATAATTGTTAACTGTTTGTGTGTATATTTGACAATAGTTTACGACATCTTCGGAAACGTTTTGCGACATTACTAAAAACAGTATGCAGGTTAGATACCAGTAATTCCAACAAATTTTCCAGGCATTTTCCTAGCATTTCCTTTATTTCAGATTGTGCAAGCCTGGTATCAATTTAAAGATCAATCTGTCCTCTTCCCAAATTTGCAACAAAATGATATGTCATATTACTTCTAAGAAAATGCATCTCACTTGAATGCAGGCACCGGTAGAAAACAGGGTTTTGTCAGTCATATTTCGAAAAAAGCCCCATACCACAGTAAACACCCCCCAAAAGTTAATCTTTCAAGTTAGCCTCCAATGAATTTCACCAAAATGTTGCAGACACGCATAGGATATTAAAAATAACCACAAAAGGCATGTCTGAGATACCTAATAGCTTTTATGCCAGACGAGAAGAGGAACTCTTTTGTAATAGGCACTAATTTTGAATGGACCACGGAGGGGTACATAATGATTTACTGGTATCTAATCTTAAAAAAAACTCAAAATTTTGCTATCATGAAAAACTCTTCTACATTATTATTAACCTACGTGTACCACAAATGCAACATTTCAGGTCGATCCGCTAAGTATAAATGCCCCCAAAACGCACTTGAGAATGACATACGCCATCTGGCTTGCGCTTCAGTACTTGGATTGTATGGGGAGCGAGAACTTAAATTCGCACCTAAACCACATAAACCAGTCAAAATACCAGTCCATTTAGACTTATTTTAATGCAATAAACAGTAATAAGGTATAAAACGTGTAATATTTGCGAATAACATTATTCCATGTGTTGTAAGCTGCGAAAGGCGAGTTTCCGTACTTTTTTGATTTTTTTACCCGAAAAAAACTGGTTTCGCTGTAAAAATCGTAGATAACGTGTCAGTTATGATATTATTCACATTAATTCCCGTGAAAAGTAATACACGCAATAAAATAACACAGTTACATGGGTATTTTGTGTATAATTGGACCCTAAAGGGCCGGTTCCTGGTTTTCTTAAAGGTTAGATACCAGTAATTCCAATTCCCATCGGGTCTCATTATAAAACGGCAAACTTTCCAAGCATTTTCCTAGCATGTCCTTTATTTCAGATTGTGCAAGCCTGGTATCAATTTAAAGATCAATCTGTCCTCTTTCAAAATTTGTAATTAAATAATATGTCATTTTACTTCTAAGAAAATGCATCTCACTTGAATGCAGGCACCGGTAGAAAACAGGGTTTCGTCTCTCATATTTCGACAAAAGCCCCTTACCACAGTAAACACCCCCCAAAAGCTCACCTATCAAGTTAGCCTCCAATGAAATGCACCAAACTCTTGCAGACACGCATAAGATATTAGAAATAACCACAAAAGGCATGTCTGAGGTACCTAAATGGATTTTATGCCAGAAGAGAAGAGAAACTCTTTAGTAATAGGCAGTACGTTTGAATGGACCACGGAGGGATACACAATGATTTACTGGTATCTAACCTTGCAGCATGTATCCCATTATTCGATCCTATTATCCCATCTGTGCTGCGGAGTTCTTGTTCTTCGGGGGGATAGCGGGCGGTGCATCTTGACATTGCGTCTGCTGCTCGTAGGTGTAAGCCGGCGGATATGCCGTCGGAGCCGGCTTTTGTCCCTGAGGGAAGGCCGGGTAGGGATTTTGCGCGGGGTACTGTTCGGGGTACTGCGGGGCAGCGACGCTGGTATTCTGTTGACTCACTGCGGCAACCACTGCCACAAAACAAAAATGTGAGAATAAAAAGGAAATGCAATACCTGTAACGAACGGACGCACTGATGGGCGCGCGAGTGTGCAGACTGAAAGACCTACGGACCGACCAGATTACGGCCCACAGACCAACCTAATGGCCGAATGTCTAAGTCAAAATATCAATGATTTAATTCCATGAAATGCCCACCTGTATATCAGTTTTGTATATAATCAATAAAAATATGTTATTTAATTTCATTTCACTTTATTTTTATTTCATTCATTTTTTTTTAACATTTAAGGCTACACCATTTATTTATTTCATAAGAATTATTTCGTTTGACATAATACATTAGCAAATTAGTTCATTTGACATAGTAAATTATTTCTATTGACATGGTAAATTACTTGATTTGACATGGCAAATTATTTCATCTGACAAAGCAAAATTATTTCATTTGACATTATAAATTATTTTATCTGACATAGCAAATTGTTTCATTTGAAATAGCAAATTATTTCATTTACCATGGTAAACTATTTCATTTGACTTGGCAAATTATTTCATTTCACATTATAAATTATTTTATCTGACATAGCAAAATATTTCATTTGACATAATACATTATTTTATTACACATAGCAAATTATTTCACTTGACATAGTAAATTATTTATATTGACATGGTAAATTACGTCATTTGACATGGTAAATTATTTCATTTGACAAAGCCAAATTATTTCATTTGACATAAAAATTAATGTTATTTGACATAGCAAATTGTTTCATTTGAATAAGCAAATTATTTCATTTAACATGGTAAACTATTTTATTTGACGGAGCAAATTATTTCATTTGACATTATAAATTATCTTATCTGACATAGCAAATTATTTCACTTGATATAATAAATTATTGTACTTGACATAGCAAATTATTTCATTTTACAATGCAAGTTAATTTCATTTGACATACTTAATTAGTTGATCTGACATAGCAAATTATTTCATTTCACATAGAAATTATTTCATTTGACAAAGCACACATACTCATCTGATCTTGTTGAATCACGTGACCCGGGACTGCATTACGCCGACGGCAGCAGTAACAGCAGATGCCGACCACGCATGACGTAATGGCAACCACGACACCGACGATTATGCCGATAACGCCCCCTACGCTCAGAACGGAGCTGCTGCTACTTATGCTGCTGCTGCTGCTGCTGCTGATGCTGCAATCGAGCGTTTCATGTGATTTTTCGAAACCTACCAACCTGGCAAAGGCCGTACAAATTTGATTCTATGTTTAGCGTCCCCATGATTTTTCGAAACCTACCAACCAGGCAGCAAACAACGAGTCAATAAAAAAAAATTTTTTTTCTTTCACAGCTTGCTCATGGCAGTAGTTCAAGATAAAGCAAATGTTTACTTGCAAAACTGATATATATCATCTTCATACTTGGAACCTACTGTAATGCATAATATATATTTGTTTGTTTTTGAATATTCTATTTGTATCCACTGCATGTCAATCCACAATGATATGAATTCTAATTAAAATGACAAATTGCAGGTAAAAAGTTAAATGTAGTTTTATTATTGAGTAATAAACTAACATACCCAATTGTTTAAACTTACTGGTACTTACGTAGTTTTAGCTTGGTTATTGTTTTGTGTTATTTGGTCTATTTCTAGTGTTTGAATGGTTTAATTATATGTTATACAATTTTAGGTCTATATGCTACTATTATACAGTTTCCAAATCACAAAAATTACACTGGGCCACTGGTTTTACTGAATTTAACAGGGGCGTAACTATGCATACTTCTGCTCACATCCTGACATGGGAAATCCCTAGCCACGACAATAGTTATTATATACTGTAAAACGCAAGATCAAACACCGATTAAACACCAATCTTTTGTGTCATTTTATATGAAAGCATTGAGTGTTGTTAAGACTAAAATAATTTAATGGGTTTCACACAAATAACCGATTTCGGTCTTACTTTTGCTAGGCCTCTGATTACAAACCAAGTTGATTTAATGTTTTATGACGTATTCACTGTACATTACTGTATGACGCGTTTATATTGCGTCATGTGTGTTAGCCAAGCAGATAAACAGCAAATTTTCAGATAACCGTGCAATAGCTTATATAGTTATATAAAATGTGTTTGCATTTTTATGTAATCAAGACATTGTTATTCAAGAATGCGCGTGATGAGACTCTGTCATCACTGAGCATTTCCGTAAAAAAAAGACGAAACCTGAAAGGCTTGGGCTAGAAATGCTTGTCTGCAGCATAACTTGGTCCAGCATCGATCTATTTTCAAATAACTACTCAGAAGTAACAAGCATATTAAGACACATTGTCACGAGAAGGAACAAGGTCCCTAGGTCTAAAGTCAATGTCACGGTCAAATGTACACGGAACCAGGTCCCTAGCTTTAAGGTCGATGTCACAATTTAAGGTCGAATGTACAAAAATAAATCCTTAACATATTATCCGGAGCATAACTTTGTCTAACATGGATGGATTTTTAAATAATGTAAGAGAATTGAAAAGCATGGTGAGGTGAAGCGTCGCCTGTCAGAACAAGGTCCTTATGTCAGAGGTCAATGTCACAATTCAAGGTCAAATGTCAAAAATAAGAATTCAAGCCTGAACGCTTTGTCCGGAGCATTAAGGTATGTTCAAATATATTGGCAGAAGTGAAAAGCTTGGTGACAGGGAGTGTGACGTGCAAACACCAGGTCCCTTAGTGTAAGGTCAAGGTCAAAATTCAAGGTCAAAAATCAAATATAAGAAATCAATCCTGAACACTTTTGTCCGGAGCATATCTTTGTTCAGCAAGGAAGGATTATTAACTTTGCATTAGGGATAAGCATTGTAAGACTGCGTCTCACATGTAAAACCAGGTCCCAAAATAGAACATCAACGTCAAGGGTCAGATATAAAAACAAATATTGGATCATATATTTGTCCATCACGGAAGGAGTTTCAATAAACATTTCCGGAGTGATAAGCTTAATTCGACATTGTGTCATGCACAAGAACCCGATCATCTTGTCTAAGGTTGAGGTCATATTCAATGGCAGAGGTCAACTAAATATTCAGAACCTAATATGTTCATGCATGGCCGTACTATCATGAGAAGTTGGGTGGCGTATAGGAACAAGATCCCTAGATTCAAGGTCAGGATCACACTCTGAATGAATAAATCCATAAACTTTGTTCTGAGCATACTTTTGTCAAGCATGAAAATATGTTTTAAATAACTGGCGTAAAGTGATATCATTTTGTTATTGTGTAACAGGCAAAATCACGAGAAGGTATGTCGCCTGCAAGAACCACATCCCTAGGGTCATGGTCAAGGGCATAATTCAACGTCAAATGTTTGTCCAGAGAATAATGTTGGATGGATTTCTAAATACAATGTAAGTTGTTATAAATGATCACCAAAATGATGGGGTACGTCACGTCCAAGCACCTGGTCCATATGTCCAATGTTAATATCACATTTAAATGTCGAATGTCAAATATTTGCCCAGAGCGTAATATTGTCATGCGCACAGGGATTTTGAAATAAAATTGAAGATATTGTCACCATCATGAGATGGGGAAGTGAAGCATACATGAAATATAACTCATAATTACCAAAATTTTCATTACCCAATATTTTGTTTTAATGATATATATTTAAGAATATACACGGAATAGTTTTTATCCCTCAACTCACCACACAGAGGGAGGCTAAGGAGATGAATTAGATGCTTAAATATTATTGCTTTACCCTACTAATTTTTGAATTGTTTCTGTTTAATAATTGAATCTTTACCTCAAAAAGCGTCTTTGACGGGCGTATCTTTATGACAATGGCACTCATGTTATGTCTTATAAAGGACATTTATAGCTCACCGGCTAACAGCTCAAATATCAAAAACAAACCACCGGTTACTGAATTACTATTTGTTGCCATCCCAAGTTAAAAATGAAATCTATATCAAGAACATTTTTGCTAGAAAACAAAGTTCAATAACTACGGTCTTTCTGGTCCGATCTGGACCATAGTAGACATTGACTGAGACCGTATGGTCACACACAAACAGTGCAAGTTTGGTCAAGATTAAACAAAAGGGTCAGGATGGCCGAAAGCGCTGATCTGAGTACAGAAAATGACAGAGACTAGCTCTGACATCTGAATGTCATGGCCGACAAAATGATACACATCAGACAGATATCTGACTGTTGTTGACCTGGCAATCCTCTAGTATAATACAGTTCAATACAATATTTATCGGTCGAAACTGTAGGCAACTGGGCTCAAGCTTACTTATGATTCCCAATCACACTTACATAACACAGAGGTTATCCCATCCCTACAATCACACGAGGTTAAAATATCCAGTTGATGTCCATTTAGGGTGCTTTGTTCCTTATTTGTAGACAATAATTAAAAGAGTCGCAAGTGACAGCAATAAAGACACCTGTGAGTGTTACGTTTATCATCGATTAAGGACTAGTCTGTCTAGTCAACAAAACCAATCATCGTACGGGAAGTATTAGCGTTTTAATTTTGTTTTAGGTCTTATGAATGATATTTAGCTTATCAGTTATCGGCTCAAATGCCAAAACCAATTAAATGGTTACTGAAAGACTATTTGTTGCCATCACTAGTGAAAAATGAAGTATCTATCCGGACCATTGTCCATTTTGTTGCTTTTTATCACAAACAAGTACCAGTAACTCTGTAATGTATAGCCTAACCATGGAATTTCTTTGGTTTATTATGACATCTTATTGTCATGCACAACCAAGTTTGATCAACATTAGATGCAAAATGAAGATCAACATTAGATGGAAAATGAAGTTCAACATTAGATGGAAAATGAAGTTTCTATGTTACACAAAGACTATCTTCGCTAATCTTCTCATAACAAAGGGGAAATAACTCTAGCGTTGATGGTTCTGTTTGGCCCATCATTGCACCCCGGTGCGATTGTATGGTCTGTAAGTGTAGTTAACACGGAATTAAAAGTTAATTCTCTATGGAGACTGAAAGTCAATTATTGACAAATTATATATTAATTTTCACACATAAGGGGCAATAACTCTGGTCCGATCTGGCCCAAATTTGATATTGGATGAGATCTTATGGCTGTACACAAACAGTGTAATTTGGTCAAGATTAGACATCAACATTAATAAAGTCCCTATCCTGCACATTATCCGTGTTTATAAATTTTTTTCACAAACAACAACTCCAGTGTTTTTACCATAATCTATGCCATTTTTACTATTTTGTAATCCTCTGCTCATACACACGCTGTGCAAGTTTGGTCAAGAGAAAAAAAAAGAAGTCGGTATGTTGCACAAAGTCTATTTGCAGCTTTTCTCATGAAAAAGAGACAATATCCCTGGTGTACCCCTATAACAAAAGCTCACCGAGCACGAAGTGCTCAGATAAACTTAAACGGAAATATATAAAATAAATTGTTAAATTTCAAAAAGTATTTAAAAGAGATAGCATAATGAGTTTTTGAGACAAATGATTTTGTGTGTGAAAATTTTGACCTACCTATACACTAAACAGCACTTCTAACCCGCCACTAACATACATCGCAATAAAGTGGCCATTTGTCAGACCAATTTGATCAAATTTGGACTGAGATTAAATCAATGATAGAGACATTCACTAGTACATTTTTATTGAAAATTTTGTGATAACTTGATAGTACAGTAAACACACATTAGCTACAACCCTAAAAGTAAAAAATACTGTGTCTGTGGTAAAAACGATAAACACTATTAAAGGACCATAATGCATAATCGGCGTTCATAAATTAATGATTAAAACATCGCGTGTCTACTGATGGCTGTTATGTCACATAGGAACCTCTGCCATATGGAAAGACTACGGTTTCATTTGAAGTTTTGAAAAAAAAATCCACAATCTCTCGATTATAACCTATTCCAGTTGCACCAGATTCCGAGCGGCTTTATGGTGCTTTCTAACATGTCGGTTTAGTTTGTCCTACAGATGCTTAATCAAGTTTATTTTTTCATTAAATGATTTCGTACGGAATGATACATTAAAACAATATTTTACCCTCACCTACCTTTTCTCGTGCAAAATGATAAAACCAGACCCGTTTTTAGTTCCCTGAAACGTTCAAGTTGTTCATGTTAGTATTTGGCGGATTTTATTGTTTAGGCTTATTATGGTATGACGGTAACTTATTTATCAAAATGCTTCATTATTAAAATATGAATTTACATCTAAATAAAAAGGCCAGTACGTTATTAATAGTCTAAATTTGATTGAATTTCCCCGAAAAATGAGATTTTTATTACGATATTTGAAGGGTTGTGTTAGAAGTGCTTTTCAGTGTATTTTGCGACTTTTATACTTTAGGGTTATAGCTTAATTGTGTTTATTGTAATATCAAATTAAGAAGGAAGGCAATAAAATGTACGAGTGAATGTCTCTGTCATCGATTTAATCTCTGTCAAAATTTGATCAAATTCGTCTGAAAAGTAGCCAGTTTATTGCAATTTATGTTAGTGGCAGGTAAGAAGTGCTGTTGAGTATACTTTTAAAAAATAACTAAACTTCTGAAAGTGATACCATGTGTTTACTTTGTATTGATTTGTTATTATATTGAAGGAATTATAACAAATAATTGTTTTGAACAAGACAATTATTGACTAAATCAATTGCTAAACCAAATTTTACACCTCACATGACTTCCTGTGGCCATATTGGACGCCACCTGGAATTGTGAGAGTTGCTCAAGGATTACCAGGTGTTATCATCCAGATTATGTTATGGTATTGTCCTAGCAACAACAAAAACCCAAAACATTATTTATATAAGTCATTGCAGGGTCCATTGCAGGTTCTGCCAGACTAGGTGCGTTTATGGACATTTGAGTGAGAATGGCTGTAACAGGGTAGTTTTATTATTTTAAGCCAAAAGTAATTTGTAATACCCTGTTGCAAAAACAAGGCTAATTCTGGTATGTTTGACACTAATATTATTCACTGGATAATTATATGCGGATTTTAATTAAAGTTAAGAAGTTTCATCATAAGACCTAACATGTTATCTATAGTATAAGCTACCGTGATGTGTCATTGCTTGAGTGTATGCTGGATTTTATTTCAAGTGATCAGAATACAAAGTTGAACAGCTGTTATTATTCTTTACTTAATAAATTGAAATATGTGGATGCACCTGTGAAAAAATAATGTTCAAAATGCACTGAAATGTAGTTTTTTTAAACTTATTTTAGAAAATGTGTCCAAGGAGATGGAACATTGTTACATGTATCTAACCTTTTTTAGAAATGCCTACCATCAATTTAACTAAACAAATTAGAATATTAAAACAAATACTCATTTACTACTGTAGCATTAATGTAACATTGTTTTTCAACCAAATTTGTTATGACATAAACACGTCTGGAGTATTTAATTTTATATTGGTAATAAAAAGATATATCGACGTGATTAGGGACGACGTTTTGTTCTGCATTGTATTTACACCTATTTATTTTCCGTTATTATATCTTTGGGTTCAAATTTTGATTGCCAGTCAACTGTCAACCTTTTATTCTTTTTTTTTTCAAATTTGTATATAATTTCCAACTCGATTTTTCACCTTGTTAAAATTGTTCTTTTTTTCGTTCAGGCATCCGAAAAAAACCTACCAGCCGGAGGACGCTAAACATAGAATCAAATTGGTATGGCCTAATTTGGCATAACAAAAAATATATTTGTTTCATGTTAAACCCCCCAAAAAATTAGGTACGGTAGGTAGGCATTTTTATTTATTTTTGTTTTCATTTGGTACATGCTCAACTTTAAGATTGTAACACTGAATGAATATTCAAACCATATTGGTAATATCCATAAACATTGTTTTGAATTGCATGCTATCAAAACAAAACACTTATTTATATATAAAAAATATTATAGGAAAAAAAGTAAATAAATAAAAAACATGTCTGACAAACTCAATAAATGTTCTCCGGCCTGGGCATTTTTAGGGTAGGTCGGGTAACCTGAAACAAACATTTTTTTTTTGGCCGTATAGCTCTTAAAACTCCTCGCAGCGGGTAGGCCTAATTTGCTTTGACGTCCTTCTGCTACCACTGCAACCGCTAGTGAAAAAATTCCTGAATCGAAAGATTTTGAGAGAGACCAATGTGAGGAGTTTGATAATTTATTTTTTAGAACATTTCGATTCATTACACATAGACTGGTTTCTTGTTCCTTAATTACAATATTTCCGAAAGCTGTAAGTGTGAGAAACCTGACTATTTTTAATTCCACCAATGACAGGAATTTAAAAACATAGGCTGGTTTCTTGTTTCTCAATAACAACAATCAATGAAAATAAAAGTCTGAGAAACCAGACTATTTACATCCGTCATAACATTAATTGCACGGTTTCTTGTTCCTTAATTATAACCAGACTTTTGCATCTGTCAATGACCCGGCATTTGAAATTATAGACTGGTTTATTGTGCCTTAATTATTCCATTTAGAATATAGAAGTATGCGAAACCAAACTATTTTTATATCTGACAATAAGTTGTAAAACATTTGCCCATTTCTTGTGTCTAATTTTGACATTAAAGGAAAACAGAAATGTACAAAACCAATGGCACTTACAAATTGGTATGCGCTGCATAAAAATAGTATCTTTAATGAAAATTAAGAGAAGTCTTAAAAAGTACGTGTTTATTTTTATAATTGGATTTTCTTGATTTGGTTGGAAATGCATTCTTTTAAGATTTGGAACATGTTGACACAAAAGCTGCAATATATATCCAAGTGTATTTATATTTATATTTGTCATGCACATGTTTCAAAACTTAGAGTTTCAAAAAGAAATTCTACTTTCAATGGATGTTCAGCTTAATTAAGAATATAATAATTAGTATGAACACTAATTCGCGATTCGCAATGATGAGTAGAATAATAAATAACTGTGAAATACTTTATTCAAGGCAGTTTGTTTTGTGTTAATGATATGACAACGATGATGATGATGTTGGTGGTAGTAGTGTTGCTGATGATAGTGATGACGAAGAATGTGGTGATGATGCTGATGATGATTATGGTAAGAGCGGTGGTTGTGGTGCTGCTGCTCTTGACGGTCTTCAAGATGATAATGATGATGTTGTTGATGATGATGAGGAGGAAAAGGAGGAGGAGGATGAAGACGACGAATGCGGTAATGGTGATGGCGGAGATAATGATGACGATGATGGTGAGATGATGTTGACGAAGATATGCTGATGCTGATTATTGTGATATAAATAATGATGATGATGATGATGATGATGATGATGATGATGATGATGATGATGATGATGGTGGTGATGATGATGATGACATATACTTACCAGCAGTCTGTGTTGCCATTACAACAGTAGTACCCCGATTTGCAATACGTGTAAACTTTGCCATACGTTTCACAAACGGTATCAGCATACACTACAAAAAACACAGAATAAAACAAAAATAAAAACTGATTACTATGCATAACCGTCAACATATCCACAATGGGCCAACCAAACTAATGGAATTGATACGTCGGGTGTACCGATTATTAGTGTCTCCTAACATGCAGAAAAATAAAGAAGACCATGCGATGTAAGTTTCACGCAAATATTTTAATCAAAATGATGACAGCGTAGAAATACTGTTGGCGAGAAAAAAAGCAGCACCAAAAGCAAGTACATTATGAGTGCACCTTTTGTTAGAAAGGAAACATTTTTTTGATTTAAGTTCAATTTCTCACCCTGTAATTTCGTGTTTTTTTTTACAAAAGAAAACTCGAACTTATAATTTCACACGGTACTTCCGAGATATTGGTATTATGCAAGAGTAGATCTCCTTCAATTTCGAGATCCGGGTCACTGTAAAGATCAGCTTGCGATATATTTTGCAATTTCAAACTTTATAATGTGGCTTCTTATTCAGTAATATATATTTCGAACAAAATATTAAATGCAGACGTCACTGTATGCATACCAGTCAATCTGCAACGGGCCAGAATAATCGATGTAGCGCAGTAGTTCAGGGCATCGATTATTAGTGCTTTGTAACCTACAGAGTCAAAAGTAGGTCATACGATGCGTGCTCCCAATTTTCCACACAACAGTTTAAATTTAACCACTGTGTACATTGCTGTAAGTTGTTTTCAAATTATTCGGAACAAGAATCAGTAAAAAGAAAAAACACTTTCGCAACCAGTCACACATGAGTTGAAATGACCGATCGAGCGCATTAATTTAGTTGTCTTTTCCTAGGTTAATATTTCAGTTCCATACCCAAATTCCATACCCGGGACGATACGCCGACGCGCCGACGCGCCGACACGATGCGCTGAAGCGCCGAGACGATGCACCGACGCGCTTCGGTGTATCGAGTATCTTCGCCCAATTTTATAGCCACATAAAAAACAACAACACGAGATTGCGACGTTTTTATCCCTTGGGCGTATCGTGTCGGCGCATCATCTCGGCGCTTCGGTGTATCGTGTTGGCGCGTCAGCGTTTTGTGTCTGCGCGTCGGCCACCGTACCAAATGGAGGCCCTTCTACGATTCCGTATATCACATTATCGTATGCAGTACCGAGCATTACTTTGACCAGGAATTTACCGTACTCAATTTTCTGCTTCAAATACCCCTAAATTGTGAGTCAGGACCCCTCTTCATTTTACAATTGCATCCCATTGGATGCGTGATTTTTCTGATGTGTTGAAATAATTAGTGTTAAAATTAATTATTTCATAGAAGTAATTTATAAAATTATTAACATTATTTTATAATGCCTTGATTCTATCGTATTGATACAAAACATTCAAAATATTGATACACATGCAGACAAAACAAATCAATGGGATCCCCACTTTTCTTGAGAGGACCCCAAAATATCAACCAATTGAGTCATGTGAACCCCTAAAATTTAACGTTGATGTAAAACCCTGTTTGACCTTTTTTTCTTGCTAACCATTTTCCATTTATTTTCAATAAAGCGTCAGAATGTATCGCGAAAGTTGTACAAGTGTTCGCGAAACTTTTTTTCAATTGTTTGTGAAAATGTGTTTAACTTTCATGAACAATATTTGGTTATCTTATGCAGAAGTATGCCACCATAACAATCTAATAGGTACCGCGCCCATTGAAAAATGTGAAAAAACAACAGAATCAAAAATCGTATTCAACTGCAATTTTTATTTTATAAACAAAAACCTGTACATACCTCCAGCACTAAAGAACAGAATCCAGAACTTTAAAGACTGCATAATGCCAAATAAAATGTTGATGTCCACACACGCAACAGTTAAAAAAGCCGTTTGTACTGTGGCGATTGTTTTAAAGAACTGTTCCCGAAGTTAAACTTAGTATTGTAAAGTGGTTCAATTTTGCGGTGGCCTAATTTTCGCGTAACGTATTGAGGTTAGAAACCAGTAAATCCAATTCCCATAGTGTCCCATTATAAAACGGCAAACTTTCCCAGCATTTTTCTAACATTTCCTTTATTTCAGATTGTGCAAGCCTAGTATCAATTTAAAGATCAAGCTATCCTCTTCCAAAATTTGCAATAAAAAGGATATGTCATGCTACTTCTAAGAAAATGCATCTCAGTTGAATGCAGGCATCGGTAGAAAACAGGGTTTCGGCAGTCATATTTCGACAAAAGCCCCATACCACAGTAAACACACCCCAAAAGTTTATCTTTCAGGTTAGCCTCCACTGAAAAGCACCAAAATGTTGCAGACATGCATAGAATAATAGAAATAACCACAAAAGGCATGTCTGATATATCTAAATGGCTTTTATGCCAGAAGAGAAGAGGAACTCTTTAGTAATAAGCACTACGTTCGAATGGACCACAGAGGGATACACAATGATTTACTGGTATCTAACGTTAAAGAAAACTCAACATTTTGCTATCCTGAAAAAACTCTTCTACATCATTATTAACCTACTTGTACCACAAATGCAAAATTTCAGGTCGATCCGCTATGTAGAAATGCCCCCCAAAACGCATTTGAGAATGACACATGATAAGCCATCTGGCTTGCGCTTCAGTACTTGGATTGTATGGGGAGCGTGAACTAAAATTCGCTCCTAAATCACATAAACCAGTCAAAATACCAGTTCATTTAGACATATTTTAATGCAGTGGACAGTAATAAGGTATAAAACGTGTAATATTCGCGAATTACATGATTCGATGTGCTGTGGGATGCATAAGGCGAGTTTCCGTACTTTTTTTCAATTTGTTTTACCCGAAAAAACTGGTTTCGCTTAAAAAAGTGTAGATAACGTGTCAGTTACGATATTATTCACATTTATTTCCGTGAAAAGTAATAAACGCAAAAAATAACACAGTTACATGGTGATTTTATGTATAAGTGGACGGTCCCTAAAGGGCCGCTCCCTGGTTTTCTTAAAGGTTAGAAACCAGTAAATCCAATTCCCATAGGGTCCCATTATAAAACGACAAACTTTCCCAGCATTTTTCTAACATTTCCTTTATTTCAGATTGTGCAAGCCTGGTATCAATTTAACGATCAATCTGTCCTCTTCCAAAATTTGCAATAAAAAAAATATGTCATGTTACTTCTAAGAAAATGCATCTCACTTGAATGCAGGCATCGGTAGAAAACAGGGTTTCGGCAGTCATATTTCGACAAAAGCCCCATACCACAGTAAACACACTCCAAAAGTTCACCTTTCAATTTAGCCTCCAATAAAATGCACCAAAATGTTGCAGATACGCATAGGACAATAGAAATAACTACAAAAGGCATGTCTGATATACCTAAATGGCTTTTATGCCAGAAGAGAAGAGGAACTCTTTAGTAATAGACACTACGTTCGAATGGACCACGGAGGGATACACAATGATTTACAGGTATCTAACCTTGACGGGGCGAATTTTAGACAACGCGTAAATTTGCCATTCAGTTATTTTTTATATGAATAAACTGAAGTATTAACCTATGATTTCATCATGACACATGAGTTTTCTAGGGAAAAAAACAACAACAACAAAATTAACGGATGATAAATTAAAAGCCATCAACGCAAAGGAGAAGTACCGATACTGTAAAATGAAGTTCGCACTGTAATTGCAGAATTATCAGGTCAAATTAGACTCACAACAATTTTCGTATTACCGTTGTTCATCGGCTACTAAACAACAATGATTTGTCTACTTATATTGCGCGTATATTCTAATATGACGCGCGCAGAGTTTTGTACAGAAAACAAACAAAATTCACCGTAGCTAAACTACATGTACCAATAAACAACCAGCAAAAATAGTTCCGAAAATGTAAAACATAGTTCGCATTGTAACTACAGAAGATGTTGTCAGGTCTTGTTTGAATCAAAATCATTTTCGCATTACCGTTGTTTATCGGCTTATAAACACCGATTTATCGTTCTGATGCGGCATATTAAACAACTCGGGCCAACGCCCTCGTGGTTTAAATTCCAACGCATCAGAACTCCAAATCGTTGTTTATTGACCGATAAACAACGATAAATCGAAAATTATTTCTTAATTGCATCATCCGTGTTAATGCTTTCATGGTTTAATCCCTATGCATCAGAACTCCAAATCGTCGTTTACTAGCCGCTACATAACGAATAGCGAAATGTGTTTTTTACTTGTCACAGACGTTTTCATATTTACTGTCTATATACCTTCTTAATTTGCGAATTCGGATAACCGCTTTATTTTTAAGAATGTGCACAATTTAGACACCGCTTTTATAACTGACTTCACACAATAAAGCTTCAGTGATGAGCGACAGAATGTTTACGGCTAGGTTATATTCATTGTTATTCAAGCTCGTCACAATAGAACTGCTTCAATCGGCAACGTATTTTGTGTAATGATCTGATTTCAGATAATGTCGGCCTATTTTCCAAAAAGCCATGGATGAATGCGTGTTTTGTTGTCGAATAGTTTTATGTAACAAATATACTTCACTTTTTATTCATTTGAACATCATTCTTTCTAAAATGACTACACCTTTACATATCAAGAGGGCCCTAGGACGCTCACCGGAGACCCTGTAACCCAATTGGAATATGCATCCCCGAGTCGTGGCTTATTTTGTATCCCAGGGGCATTATTTAAACAATCGTGAACAAACCTCTGGGCCTTGTGGTAAATAGGAACACTATGCAATGTTTCGTACCAAATATAGGAAAGCTGTGGGCCTTGACGTTTCAGAGGAGAATAATTTTAAAGTCATTTTGCTATTAAAGTCTATATAAACCATATGACCCCTGGGGTGTGGTCAGTTTTGACCCATGGGGCATAATTTGAACAATCTTTGTATATAGGATGTTACAAACAAAATACGAAACCTCTGGCTGTTGCGGTTTCAGAGGAGAAGATTTGAAAAGACATTTTGCTATTTAAGTTTATATAAACAATGCGACCCCCCCGGGCGTGGCTAGGTTTGATCCCAGGGGCATAATTTGAACAATCTTTGTAGAGGACCACTATATGATGTTACATACCAAATAAGAAACCTGTGGGCCTTGTGGTTCATACGAAGATTTTTAAAGTCATTTTGCTATTTAAGTCTATATAAATCATGTATCCCCCGGGGCGTGGCCAGTTTTGACCCCAGGGGCATAAATTGAATAATATTTGTAGAGGAATACCATAGGATGCAACATACCAAATATTAAACCTCTGGGCCTTGTGGTTTCAGAGGAGAAGGTTTTTAAATTCACTTTATATTTTATATGAACCCTGGACCCCCTTGGCGTGGCCCGTTTTGACCCCAGGGACATAATTTGAACAAACTTTGTAAAGGACCACTATAAGATGTTATATATCAAATATGACACATTTGGGCCTTGCGGTTTCAGAGGAGAATATTGTTAAAATCTGTTTGCTCTGTATTATATATAAACCATGTGACCCCCGGGGCGTGGCCAGTTTTGACCCCAGGAGCATAATTTGAACACTCTTTGTTGAGGAATACCATAGGATGCAACATACCAAATATTAAACCTCTGGGCCTTGTGGTTTCAGAGTAGAAGGTTTTTAAATTCACTTTATATTTTATTTGAAACCTGGACCCCCTTGGCGTGGCCCGTTCAGACCCCAGGGACATAATTTAAACAAACTTTGTAAAGGACCACTATAAGATGTTATATACCAAATATGACACATTTGGGCCTTGCGGTTTCAGAGGAGAATATTGTTAAAATCTGTTTGCTCTGTATTATATATAAACCACGTGACCCCCGGGGCGTGGCCAGAATTGACCCCAGGGGCATACTTTGAACAATCTTTGTAGAGGACCACTATAGGATGTTACATACCAAATATGAGCCCTCTGGGCCCTGAGGTTTCAGAGAAGAAGATTTTTTTTAATTTACACTTTTTAAATCTATTTTAGCTCTGGTGACCTACATATGCAGCGGACGATCACAAAAGCTCACCATGAGCACTTTGTGCTCAGGTGAGCTAAAAACGGAACTCAACAAAGTTGTGCAATTTCATTAAAAATATTTGTAAAACTTAGGTATTTAAATTGGCATATAATAATGTCATCATAATGGGAAAATGGTTCAAGAATTCTGAGAAAAAAATTATTTAATAACTCAGGAATTAAAGTCGTCAATTTTTTAGCCCTTTATCTTTTTTACATCTCTCAGATGCCTATTTAATCTTTCTTCGTTTGCCCCCCCCCCCCACCCATGGGGTATTGTACCTCTGTGTTTTTTCACCCAGTGTGGTCACAGTGTGGACACAGTGTGGCGACCCTTATCAGCTGTGATCAATACACTTTTTCAATTGAAACAGTGCACTGAGCCATTGCGCAGTCAGCTGAGAGGAAAGGTTTCATTTAATGATAAGATATTTTATGAGGGACCAATACACAGAGTGCAATGCCCCATGGAGAGGCCAAACATTCCTTAAACTAGGACTTTAAAGGGACATGTTCACAGATGTTCGTATTTTTGAAGACTAGCATTAAATATCTTAACTGCGATCATTGACGCATTTGGACTTAACATTTATTATATAAAGAAAAATAATAATTGAAAGAGTTGCGCTCGCCGGGACTCGAACCAACGACCGCCGGCATCAAAAATCAGTCGCGCTAATAAACAACTCGGCCATTCTGAGGTGCAGTAATAGTCGTGAATTCTAACGCTTTGTAAGTAATACATTATCAATTTACAAAGAGGTCAGCAGGATCAGGTCCATATTTTCGCACTATACAAACGCTTTATAATTTTATCCACTTCAATTTATGATTTTTTTTATAAACGAGACTTTATTTCCAAATATATTTTTGTCAGTAGTGTTATTTCGCTCGTTTATGTATAATTTATTTTTCAGATTGAAACTTGTCAATCTGCCAATCTGTCGCAGGTTAATATAATCTCATTGTTACAAGAACAAGTTTGAACAGGCACTTGATATCACATTGCATGAGAAAAAAATCAAAATACAATTCATGCCGATTTCAGTCATGCAACATGGACAAAACACTTTTTAGCGTAATTAACCTGTAAACCGGTTAACTCCAGTACATTTTAAATTGTTAAAACTAGTAAACATTATCTCAAATTTCTAAAGGGTCTACATAGGCGGCTCTAGAGGGCGTTGAAGCGTACGCTCCCTCTAAACTGTCCAACATTCGATTTTTAGTTCTTCTAGTAATTAAATAATTTTAATTTGACTTTGAAACTAAATGTAAATAGCGATTTAGTTTACAAATGAAATCCAAATCCTTACATTATGTAAACTTGCTGTATATTTAAAACAAAACTATATTTGTTTGCTGATTTTATTTCTACTTGGACCCTGGAATATGGTAAGGTTTGAATTTTCTTTGATAAAAATTGCTTGCTGATGACTGAGTTATCTTATTAGGGCTGTAAACAATCCACGTTTATTGGACTAGATTGGCTTTTTTTCAGGATTCCAATCAAGAATATTTTGTTGGCTCATGCCTTTCGTGTTTCTTTTTCGTCTTATTTTATTTTATTTTTTTTACATTTTACAGACAACATAAATTACAAAATAATGAACTTTGCATTTCAAAACATGTATGGTAATGGTGCTTAAAATAGATATGACCTTTGGTGATGTTGACATGGATACTTGACACATCATATTTACTGAAATATAATTTCAAAGTATTTGATAATACATGTATTTCCCAGTTTTTCCTTTAAACTGAGAACATTTGTCAGGTGTATTAATTTTATCAATTATACTACTTGTTCAGATGACTAAATTGCCTAACAATGTAAAGTCTATGCATTATGCCCGGTTTTCCCGCGACACGCCGCGAATATGAGTTCAGCGGAGTTTTTTTAAATAAAAAAAAATATGTGTTGGTAAAATAAAGACGAACACGAAAGAACAAATCATTCAAACGCTATGCTAATTTAGGATTGTAGTGTTAAGTTACAAGATACGCGGTTTTATTTGTAGTTGTTTATATTAATGAATATGTCGGGTAATGTGTAATGCGTTGATCAAACGCATATACAAGATTATTAAGTAGACATTGAATCTATACAGGTTTAAATTTTAACCACAAAACGAAATGGCAAAGCGTTGTGTATCCCCAGGCGTACAGGAGTACGCATGAATGCGCCACCGCAAATGCGAATTTTGACACATGTTCAACTTAAGTTAAGAATAACATAAGAATCTTTATAAATATGTGCCCAGGATTGCACAAATCGGATCCAGTATTCATTAACAGTTCTTTAAGATTTCGCGAAAGTTTTTCAAGTTTTCGTGAATGTGTGTTAAACTTTCATGAACAATATTTGGTTAGCTTATTCAGAAGTATGCCATATTAACAATCTTAGGTAGAAAAACAGAATTAACAAGAAACATGGAAATTCCACGAAAACCAAATTTTTCGAACGAAATGCATTAAAGTCTGCACAAAAATAACATTTCAAGTAATGGTGATCTTGACCCCACCAACCCCATAAGCAATCCCAATCGATGTCTATATAAAAGGTATCTGAGTATGATGTCTCATTAAAATGTCTTCTCAAGCTACTCAGCGGAGACCATTTTTTTATTTAAGTAAGAGTGACCTTGACCTTGACATCACACATCCCATATGCATTCCCAAGCGAGGTCACGCTTTAAGGTATCTATATATTATGTTTCATTAAAATAGCTCAATCCGTTCTCCAGTTAGAGAGCGCAAACCAAAAGCTGTCGCCGCCACTACGCCCGTTCGCCCAATGACATACCCCAATCTAATAAACGAAACATTTCTTCAAAACAAAAAGTTAAAATTCGCATTCAACTGCAATTTTTATTTCATAAACAAAAACTATACATACCTCCAGCAATAAAGAACAGAATCCAGAACTTTAAAGACTGCATAATGCCAGATAAAACGTTGACGTTCACACACGCAACAGTTAAAACATTCCTTTGCACTGCGGCGATAGTTTTGAACGGCTGTTTCCGAAGTTAAATTTAGAATTGTAAAGCGGTTCAATTATGCGGTGTCCTAAGTTTCTCGTAACGTATTGACAAATGTAGGTATTAATTTAAGATTTAATCATGACACGTGCAAAGTTTTCTATGGAAAAAACAACACAAAATTAACCGATGCCAAATAATAAATAAACAACGTGAAGGAAAGATTTCGACACTGTAAAATGTAGTTCGCATTGTTATTGCAGAATATGTTATCAGGTCAACTTAGACTCACAATAATTTTCGCATTATCGTTGTTTATCGGGTAATAAACAATTATCTGTCTACTTACGCGCGTATATTAAACCACTCATGTTAACGCTTATGTGGTTTAATCCTACGCTTCCGCACTCAATATCGTTGCTTATTAGCCGAAAAACAACGAATAGCAAAATTTGTTTTTTACTTGTCACAAAAGTTGTTTTTTTACATTTTTCTAAATTCGCGAGTTAAAGACCGCTCAAATTCGGATAACCGCGTTTTATAAATATATATATATTAAAAATGTGGCGTTGAAAATGTAGACACCGCCAAATTAAATGACTGCAATCAGTACAGCTTCAGTGGCGAACGACAGAATGTTTACGGGTAGAGTTACAGTCAAAGTTATTCAAGCTCGTCACAACATACTATTGACAATAGAACTGCTTGGTTCTGAAACGTATCTTATATAATGATTAGATTTTAGAAAATGACGGCCTATTTTCCAAAAGTCATGGATGAATGCGTTTTTTTTGGCTGTCGAATAATTGCATGCAGCAAATAGTGATTATACGTTTTATTCATTTGAACATCATCGTTTTTTAAAATGACTACACCTATGTAAAAGTATTTCCAAAAAAAGTTGTGCAATTTAGTTAAAAAAAACACACACACAAAAACAAGAAAAAAAACGTTATTTACATAGGCATATAATAAAGACATTATAGTCGGTATGCCAAATGCCAAATAGTGACCTGACCCCAAAAAATAGTACGCACAAAATGTTTTTGCATAAAATGGTTCTTTAACATGTCCCTTCTAAGAAACCAAATGATGCAACTTTGTCATCATTGAGCATTTGATATATTCAAGGTGGCTTCCGTGATTGCTGCCAAGATGGCGGCCGAAATTTTAAAATCGACATATGTCCTTTAAATTACATGAAAACATGTGAAAACAAACACATTTGGAGGATATACATTGTGTTTGTTGTTTGCAAAACCATGAAAAACATTTTTTCAAACATTTTAAGCAAAACACCAGTTGAAAAATCCAAAATGGCCGACAAAATAGCTTCCGAAATTATTATTTATCAAATAAAATAGTATTTGTAAAATGTTTATAGATTTTGAGAACAAAATAAGTGTTTGTATGTTATTTATGAATAATAGAATGAAAGTAATAACTCGAGTTCATGTGATATCAATATTGAGCTCTTTGAATGGCAGTTTTTGTAAAAACATTAACTTCATGATTATCTCCCATAGTAGTTATTTTGTAATAAATTTACAAGAGTTATGTTTTGCAGAGTATGTCTTTCCTGCATTATAAGAACCATAACATGACAATTTCCAGCATATTTTGAAGGCAAGTACCAATTACTATTTTATCTGCACCTAGAAATGATTAAGGTGCTAACTCTGGAGGTATGGTGTTACTTTAAAGTAATGGCGCTGGCATCAACACATACAATTGACTTCAAAAATTTTATATCACAAATTCAGTCGGAAGAACTGGAAAATCAAATGTAGTAATACTTGATCGATGTGGCATCCTCTGGTCGGTGTATATTCTGACCTTCAAATGATACTGTACAAAATGTCATGGACAACTGCTGGCGGTATGTCTTCGACCAACATTACCAATACAACATTAAGAGTAGAACACGAACACATTCTAGGAAGTCAGAAGACTACAATCAATCATGCACTGAATCCTACGACACCACTACCGTCTCAACATACTGTCCTGACAAACACAGCCATCAATGTCCAGCTGAAAAACATGATTTTGAGCATCACAGAGACAGACCCATGGGGTTACCCGTTTCCCTGATCCACATTTTATCCACATTTTGAAAATCACTAGTTTATCCTGGTATCTACATTTTGGTATGTTTTGAAGGGCTCTTAGTTTGTTCCGGTTTCGTAAAATGCATCTAGTATTCCAAATTTTAAGCGGCTGTGGTATATGGTACTTATTGTCCTATGTTCTCCATTCTATATGTGTTAAATTAAAATGAGGTTATGATACAAATCATCATCACCCAGTTGCATAAAATCAGTAAATTTGTATATGAATATAAGAATTTTAAAACTCCAGAGACATCAGCAGGAGAGAAGTCTCACTACCAAGAGATCTATAAGAATATTGTAAGGACAGTTCACTTAAAACATATATTCTTGTGGCTATAGGTCTATGATGAAAGTTACACATAGTAAAATACATAACGGTTGTCAGGGTTATTTCTCAGCAACAGCTGGAAGTATTTTGGTCAAACTTTTTACAAAGCCTGTAGACCTTATGTTTGATGTTTTAGCTGGTATTGCGCACATTTCAATATAGTTTTGATTAATACCCCAAAAGTCTTATATTAACTAGCCTGCTTGTGTAATTGTCGCATATGATATTTTGCCATACCAACCAAGGATATTAGTAGAACTGATACTGTCAAATATATTGAATGAAGTGAGGAGGTCAGATATACATTTCAAAACTAAAAATCTAAAAACAACGGTGAAATGAATTATCCCGAACCTCTCCAATTACATGTATGCTCTTTGTCAATAGCTACTAGTAAAAAGAAAATAACATCTAAAAATCTCAAGAATTGATAAACATATTCAACTGTCAACCCTTTTCATGAACATTACATTAAAATTCCATACCAACGAGCAGAAGATGCTAAATTGCCACAGAAAGAACAGCGGCATCTGTAAATCTAAAACAATTCAACAATTGGTTACATAGAAATATCCATGACAAAAATGCTACACAAATACTGTTTGAAAATATAATCAAAATAACATAACCCGGTGAAAACTCATCAAAAAGGAACATCTTGCAATATGTTCATTTCCTCTTTGTATGAAAGCCACGAACAGTTGTCTTTAAATTTCTACCACTAGTTGCACTGCATATTAGGGACACAGAAATAATCAAAGGCCAATAGCACATAGAGGAAAAATATCATCATATTGTGCTCATTTTCTTCTGGTATGCTCACCATGTGTTGTATTGAAATGTAGCAATTCGTTATGGAGAAATAGCTCTGACGAGGATAATGCACTAACTCTCTTGATTTACTGTGACTTTAGAGGAGTCCTGATAAACACTGGTTGCTATGTGAATTGTGTACGAGATATGTATTTGCAGAAGAACACAAGGGAACATTTATTCTAGTTATCAAAATCGTTTGCATCAACTGAGGTCTGTTGATTTGGCATCTCAGGCAAACATGCCCTATTAGCCCATCAGTTTCATCTGATCATCACCAAGCTTCATAAAATTGTTTCTGGGCATACTTTCTTGGTCAAATTCGATAATCAAGTAAATCGCCTAATTAACTGCAGAGTTGTGGCCCTTGAAATATCTAAAAATGGCTTTTAGCCATTTCAGCATTTAAGTGCAACAGTTTTGATACGATGTCTATCAAACGTTATGAACATGTTTTAGGTTGCAATATTTTATCCCAGTTCGATGATTAACCCAATCACCCCCAGGACCTTGATTTATATAAAACTGGATTCTATTAGCAGCTTACACCCTCTGTATCCAACTTGATATTTAAACCTAGAGGGGGCAAACTCTTTTACAAACAGCTCTTGTTCAAGTAAAAACATTTAAGCATATTTTACATACCTATTAATAGTATTGTGGCAAAAATAATGTATATAAAATGATCAAACCAACTAAACACGCACTTTTCTTATTTGAGGCCACTTTGTCGGCCATTTGAAATAATAAATCCTTTAATTAATCCTTTTATTTATGTAAAAATCAGTTGCATGATTGTCAATACATTTTCTAACAACATATGCATTACATACATTCAGAAAATTGTAGTTACCCTACATATTGAAAGATATATGCCAATTTTAAATTTGTTGCGGCCATCTTGGTGGCCATATTGAATATTTCACAATGCTCAATGATGACAAAGTTGCATCATACAGTTTCTAAGTGAGGACATGGTGTAGAATCATTTTATGCAAAAACAATTTGTGCGTACTACCCTTTTGGGTTTATCGACCGGCATACTGACTATTATAATGGGGAAATGGTTCAAGCATTCTGATAATAAAATCATTTAATAACTGAGGAATTTAAGTCGTCATTATTGTGTATCCCTTTTCTTGTTTATATCTCTCAAAGGCCTAGTTTAATCCTTTAGTTGACCCCCCCCCCATCCCCAAATATGGGGTATTGAACCTCTGTGTATTTCCACCCTGCTGTGGTCACAGTGTGGACACAGTTTGGCGACCCTTATCAGCTGTGATCAATATAGTGCTGCAATAGAAACCATGCACTAAGCCAATGAGCAGTCAGCTGAGAGAAAAGATAGCATATATTGTATGAGGGATCGATACACACAAGGAGTGAAATGCCCCATGGAGAGGCCAAACATTCCTTAAACTAGGCCTTTAAAGGGACTTGTTCATAGATTTTCGTATCTTTCAAGAATATCATTAAATATATCTTAATTGCAATCATGGGCGCATTTGGACTTAACATTAATAATATAAAGAAAAAATTATGATTGAAAGAGTTGCGCTCGCCGGTACTCGAACCAACGACCGCCGGCATCAAAAATCAGTCGCGCTAATAAACCACTCGGCCATTCTGAGTTTCAGTCATGGTCGTGAATTTTAATGCTATGTAAGTAATACACGTGTTTTGCAAAATACCGACGAAAAGCATTATACATGTATAATTAATAGATAATTAATTAATTAACCGGAAAATTTATTTACAAAGAGTTCAGCAGGATCAGGTCCATGTTTTCGCACTATAAAACGCTTTATAATTGTATCCATTTCAATTGATGATTTTTTCTATAAACGACACTTTATTTCCAAATATGTTTTTGTTAGTAGTGTTATTTCGCTTTTTTATGTACAATTTATTTTTCTGATTGAGAATTGTCAATTTGCCAATCTGTCGCAGATCACTTTAATATCACTATTTATAAAAGGACAAGTTTAAACAGGTATTTGTTATCCAATTGCGAAATATCCCATCCCAAAGCCAAGTACAATCACATGCACTTTCGGTTTTATTTTTTGGAAATGAAAACGATGAGTCAAAAGGGTCTACATAGGCGTCTCTAGAGGCCGTGGAAAGGTACGCCCCCTCTAACCGGCCGACATTCCATTTTTAAAACTCTAAATACATTAAAACATAAGTATTCCATTGCCATTGATGTGTTCTTCAGTCATATTTTTGTGAATTTTCGTTAAATTGTGTTTGCCCCCCTGTAAGTCTAAATCACGTCCCTGCACCTACGGCCATATTCTAGAAACATCTTACGTTTATCCTAAACTATTTTCACTGAAGTTCCAATTTTTGTAAGTTTATATTTTTACAACTACATATAAATGAATGAATCCAATTACAGTTTAGTAAGTAGTAGTTAATAATAAGTTTATAATCAGTGAACATTAGCGATATTTTTTGTATACATGGAAAAGAATGCTTAAGAAAAATGACGAATTTAAGTCTAAGGATAATATTTCACTTTAGCTGTTTCTGGAATATGACCCCTGGTCTGTAAAACGCAAATATCTTCAAACTCAACAGTTCCAAACTTGTTTTATTCGTGAATTCATATTTTTCACTTGAGCTAAATTCAGACATACATTAACAAAATTACACTGATTTAAATAATCTGGCTCAAAGTCTGCACACATTTTTAACCTTATATTAGTCTTAAAGGGGTATATCGACTGTATAGGTTAGATACCAGTAAATCATTGTGTATCCCTCCGGAGTCCATTCGAAAGCAGTTCCTACTACTAAAGAGTTCCTTGTCTCTTCTGGTATAAAAGCCATTTAGCAATCTCAGACATGCCTTTTGTGGTTATTTCTTATATCCCATGTGTGTCTGGAACATTTCGATATATTTCATTGGAGGCTAACTTGAAAGGTGAACTTTTATGGTGTGTTTTCTGTGGTA
This sequence comes from Congeria kusceri, assembly GCA_027627225.1. NCBI lineage: Eukaryota > Metazoa > Mollusca > Bivalvia > Myida > Dreissenidae > Congeria > Congeria kusceri. The sequence goes on along the minus strand of CM051026.1, from coordinate 16,472,738 downwards.
TAATGCTTTTGTCGAAACATGACTGCCGAAATCCTTTCTTCTACCGGTGTCTGCATTCAGGCGAGGAGCATTTATTTTAGAAGTAGCATGGCATATCTTTTTTATTGCAAATTTTGAAAGAGGAAAGATACATCTTTCAAATGATACCATGCTTGCATAATCTGAAATAAAGAAAAGGCTAGAAAAATGCAGAGAAAGTACGCCGATTAATAATGGGACCCTATGGGACCCTATGGGAATTGGAATTACTGGTATCTAACCTTATATTCCCATAAATACAGACACTATTTTCAAACAGCAATAATATAATGGCGGAATCTAAATAGATTTTGCATAGACGGTCGTTATTTCTCATCTTATACTTCAAGTCTACATCAAATCACCAAAAATAAGGTCCTTATTTCGTCAGCACCTCAATCACCCAAAAATAGGATCTACAAGGATATAATGACATCCATTCAGATCCTTGTTAATGAATGCACCTTAACAACAAAAAAAGATCATAAGTGCTTTTAATAGCCCTATCCAACGTTAACTGTTTAAAAAAAATATAACTCAGGGATCACTACATCTGGATTATGAATAAATAAATAATTTTTAAAAGCTTCCAAGAATTTTTTGGTGTACTTTAAGATGAAAATAAATTCAAATAATCAAATACCCGGTTCCAGCGGGTTTCGAAATCACGCTTACAAAATCGCGCACATTTGTAACAACTTCACTAGGCCATGCAGAAAAAAACATAGAGAATAACCGGTTACTGCCTGGTCTTGTGTAATATATCAGGTGAGGCTTAGAATAAAATAACGGCGAGGCTTGCCTGTTTTTCTATTTATCATACCACGTTTTTCTTAAAATTACACCAAATGAGCTGCTTTTTTTTTTACATATTTAAAAACTAAGAGCCGCGCTGATTTTACTGAGCCGGCTTTTACACGTTCACGTACATGTAGTTATGGATTTCTAAAAGTTGACTGGATAATACCTTATTAGTAACATTTCGTAAAGATAAATGATTTATTATCATTACGAATACATAGATTACACACACGTCTATTCATATAATATTGGAAACGCAAACTGAAATGGATTGCAACGGTCAATTTCATCGGAGAACACGCATCGACGATTTGTTTTGAGACGCCATTTTCATGACTTTGAAGTTGTGTATTGATTGAAAATTGATCGTTTCAATAATGACTATAGCGTGTTCATTGTTTGGTCAAAACATGTTTGAGACTCAACATAAACTGATTCTGTGTAGTTCATTTATTTAAAATGTATTGAAATAGCTGTGTATGGATGATTTATTGTTCCATTGATGACGTCATACCACTACCAAAATGCGGGTTTATGTGTACATTTAAAAAATAACGTTTTGTGATTTATGACTATTAAAATTAATAAACTATATACGTTCTTGGTATCAAATTGTTTGTTTTGTTAAGTCTGATTCATTTTTACTGACAATCTTGACTTTAGACGCGGATTTCGAGTAATATGACGTACCTCCAAACATTGACTGTTATAAACGCTACTGACCTGATATAAAAACATATATCAGGCACCTTTGTATCAGGCCGATATCAGCATAGTGGTATGATAAAGTCATTGAAGAAGTTCCGAATAACTTCAAGATTAATGGTTCTGAAAATTACCACCATCCCATTTCGAGTTTTATTAAATGGTATTTGAACAGCAATACATTTGCAGTAAATCCCCAAACTTTCAACTCTGAATGATGATCCATGAACCGAAACGAGGTTTTATGAAGAATAAATGTTGACAAATCTGCCTGAACACCGGTTGCAGAAACTACGCTACGTTTTATTCATCGGGATAAAACATCGAAAATGTAAGGTGATTGGGCACATTTATTGTATCAATTGGTAAATAAATGTATATTCTGTGTAATTTATACATAAGAAAACACCTGCTTTATAAATTACTGCAGAAAACAACAGTTATATCAACACCTGTGTATTGGGGTGTTCCGGGTCACTTGAACGGACATCATTGTTTCAGGGGTATATGTGAAGCAACTTCTTGAGTATATGCTTTATGGAATATCTCCATGGATTGGTTGGGTAAGAAGACTCATGCACCATGTTAGACATTTATTTATTGACCAATTATTTGTTACATAAATAAAGGGATATTATAGGTATGCTTCTCATAGGTCTGATTTACACTGCTATTAGTAATAAACAAGGGCGTCGGAAATGGCGCGGCTGGGGCGGCGGCCTCCGTCCCAATATTTCGGCAAGTGATCATTCGACATGGTCAATTAAATGACTGGATCCATCATGCTGGACCCTAATCCGTGGCAATCAACGGCCCATGTGTCATAAATCTTATAAGTCATGACATTGATAACGATTGGTGCAGATTAGCGCTTATGTGTTTCTCGTAGAGGCCACTTATTAAGGAAGACGGCCAGTGTTATAAGAGGATTTTTAAAACACGCTTATGATATTAATAATTATATAATACCTATAACTCAGATTTTAACCTCGAATGTCAAGAAAACAGAATTCGTGTCCTATTCTGTTACTGTCAATAAGTATGAATGTACCAAATCAGCCAGCTTATTTCAACTTTCATAAACATTCGTTCTGAAAGAAACATCCAGAACAACGTACATTCAACCGTCATTGGTTTGCAACTTACAAACTTATGTTGATGTTTCATAGACTGTTTTTATAATTGTGTTGATATTTAATATTTTATCATAGAACATTTTATCATAGAATATTTTTATGTGCATCTTACAATTCTAGAGCTTGTTAACCAGTAGGTAAATACGATTTTATGTATATAATTATTGAATTGCACCAACAAAATAAATGCAATAATATTATATTCATGTAGTTATGGTGTCCAAATTTATTCCTAAATACTGTCCATGGAATAGTTTAAAATGCGATATTATTCTCATTGAAATGCAGAGATAAAGTCTACATCTGGAAGCCACCTCCCCTCGCCGCCCCAATGTTCAAAAGTTACCGACGCCCCTGATAAATAACATAACAGCTTTTTAGTGGTATTACAAACTGAAGACCGGTGCAAGCCATTGGGCGAACAAAGAAGACCCTTCGATATTTTAATGTTTTCAGATAGTTTTTCTCATTAATGTCATTATTACAGTTGATCGATGTTAGCAAGTTTAGAATACGTGTATATTATATGTATTTTATGTATTCAAAAATTGTTAGATAGTTAAATACTCTAGCAGAGACTGTGAGTTTATATTTAGTATTTTGTTTATACTTTTATTTACAATCATCTATAGTGTCCGCCACATAATAGTCTAGATTACCATTCAGCTTTATGTTTACTAATGACATATCATTTTCCTGTAGTATGTAGTATGTATGTGTTTCAGAGTGTTGTTGTCACCATTGAAATGGTGCTACCTGTATATCTTATGCTATCATTATGTGTTTTGTTACTCTTATATTCTTAGGTTGATAATTTTATCAATTTTATCAAATTGTTGATCTGGTTGTTACTTGTGATACATTTATGTTTAGAAACAACATACAATTAATACGTTGCGTACGTGAATGCATTTTGGATTGTTTATCGCATTCCGATTTATGTACAGAGATTTCTTATTTCGCGGATTATTTTATTTCTTTTAGCTGGTATTTTATGTATAATTTTACCAGTTAAAGGCATTGACAAACGTTGATAAAGTATAAGATGATTTTATTGTTGCACTCTAACATCTGAATGGCCATGTAAGCTATATAGCTTTGTACATGTTCATTTATTGACCCGCATCCTACATGAAATATAAAGAAGATGACAAACGTGGGAAAATCGTCAATATGTCGTGACTATGTTGTGACTATTTGTTGTCTGGTTTCCAGAAATAATATATTTACCTAGTGGTGTTGTTTGACAACTAGTAATTTAGAATGAAGTTTAAAAATGCTTTTAAAACAAACCTTAAAGGAAACTATAGCAGAAGTGTTAAGTGACCCGGAACACACGTAATTGATTCGGAACCCCCAGCAATCAGTGCATACAGTTCAACAAAATATTTAACAACACTACTTAATGCTACAAAATGTTTCAAACATGCATTTTAAAGCCGATATATCTTCCAGAGAATACTTAGGTTTGCGTGATTGCAAGTACATTTAAAATGAAGAGAGCGGTTTTGTCGCGAGTGACCCTGAACTACCCTATTGATAGTATATGGCGCGCATGCGCGTAATAGTACATCATGATTATTTCCTTCATGGCTTTTAGAATACTACTTCATTTTTTCCCGCGCCCGTGAAAAGGTCATATATGACCACTATGTATATTATATAAATATCATATGCAGTTGAGGGGCATAGTAAATATTGCACCCAGAGGAGAGTGATGACAACCGAGGCCGAGGATGACATTACTCTTCGAGGAGGGCAATATTTACTATTCTCCACAACATGCCTCTGATTTATTAATACTATTATTCCTAACAAAAATATTGTAATTCAATGAACAAACTAGTCGTAAATTGTAAAATAAAGTTTACTTAAGAAACTCAAGCTCTGATCAACATTGATTTTTTAAATACATTTTAATATGCGCTTACTGATCACTATCTAAATCGGGATTTCTTGAAAAACCCGAGTTGCTATTTTAAGGCCCACGCGCGGGGTATATTTTAGTTAAGCGCGGGGTATATTAAAAATTATACCCCGCTAGGTGTAAATTACTTTCCAACGCCATGAAATATCAAAATTATGCAGGGAATGGTATATTGGATTTCACACTATGAAAACGAAGTGAGGTATAATAAATGTTTATACCACAGCATTTTCAAGGCAACAGGTTGATTGCCTCCTGAAAATGTCATTTGAACGGGAACCCTAATGCGAAGACATCAGATCTAGTCAGCGGATAATATAGTAGCGTCAGACTGGAGACGATTTAAAGGAGATTGGCTTAACTGTTGATTACAGTAAACTTGTTTTATTTCACTGTGTTCTAATTTGGCGGTCCAAACCGTAGCACGAATTTAAGACGCCGCGAAAGTTTGTCATCTATCAATTTTTGCGGCGTAGCTGTTTAATCCAACTTTTGACCTTTCTAAAAATCCAATCAAATGTTGCGAAAATTTTCCGCCAGTAGTCCCGAATGAATAAATCCTATCATCCCATCGGCGGTTTACGATAAATTCCCACTACACTAGTCAAAAATGAGTAGGTGCAACATCCCAACAATAAAGAAGACTAATACGTAACAGGTTTGGAATATTAATGGCAAATTCAATAAGTGAATAAGAGTTCGCACAAAATGAGAGCTTTCGTATATGCTCAACGCTATTGAAATGATTGGACATGAATCTGACATGTTAAAAAGCAATGCATTTGATGTTTTGCAAGGATGTAAATGAACCCACTTTTTACATTTTAGTGTATTCGTACACAATAAACACAGCGATTCTATAAATATCAATTGTATCTGGACAAATCTCCCACCAGAGGAATAGTCGATATTGAGGGCGAAATGACCATACACTCGCTCGCCTGCAGGTCAATGTAGGGTCAAACTGACAGTGTACAGTTGAACAGGCAAGATACTTGAAAAATATCATTGTCGACATACATGTATTCTTTACACCTCAACGAGATTTATCTGGTCACAAATAATTTAACATAGTTAGGCGCGTGCATACTTCGAACAAAACTATACCAGTTAATAAAGTTTCTCGCCGTGTATGTTCCGGCTTGTCGATGTATATATAACCGTTTATGCATCATGTTCTGTGCTGCTAGATATATGGTTTTAATTTCATTAGATAATCCTTAATTAATAGAAGAGCATATAAAATGTTGATGTTTAAACAACACACACATATATTAAGTGACGTATATCATAAGTCATATATAATAGTATGTTATATAGGAGGCGTAAACTACCATTATTATTTACTAGTAGTATTTGAGTATTTTATGTTTTAAAAAACAAAGTAAAATAAAAAATAAAATATATGCTGATCTGTTATGAGTAGTATAGTATGATTTAGTATGTGTGTAATGTAGTGTTCTTTTGGGTTTCAGTATAAAGTACACAACTAGAGCTCAGTTCATAATATTCTGTATGTTTTCAATTTCATTTCATTTATGCCAAACATAAATTATTTATTATCTAACCATCAGGTTTCATAAAATACACAACACAAGATAGTTGTGCCAACAAGCGGGGTATTTAATTTCACAAGAGACATATCAATTCAAATTGAATAAGCGCTGATGCCTCCCACAGCGTCCAGGGACGCATGGCTCATCGTCCTTCAAACAGAGTGGATGACTGCACATAGTGGAATGTTAGGTTTCAAAACCAAACGCATCCACCAACTCGCACAAACTCCCATCTGTTGGTAAGAACATGCTTAACCAGAACTGAAAATATAAATACTCGTTAGAACTCGTGCTGGTTTGTTAAAATTCTATACCATGAACTACCACCTCTTTATCATTCATGCTGACAAATTTATCTTTATAATTTCCTATTATACTAGTGTTTTCTTTTCTATCAACCCCTTTAAGTGTACAGTCAGCTACATTATCAGCATTCTTAGTGGCATCATATTACATTAAGCAGTTGATTTCTACATTCACAACTTCTTGGTTATATTGCCTTAGAAATTCGTTGACTAGTAAATCGGTCTCTTTACCAATCAGTAACAGATTTCCTGTTCTTTACTGGGCAGCGTTTTCCCAGTACATATAAATAAATGGTGGGGTCCATGTTGCACAGTCCGGTGATGCGTCCAGAGCCATCCAAGAACAGGCATCTTTGCAGGCAATAATGTCAAAATTGGTATCGATAACAAATTAATCAAGTTGGATCGCATTGAAAATGACGTTTTTAAATCTCTAAAAATTTGACACTCGTTGAAACCAGATTGAACGACATTTGTAGCAAAACGGCTCTTGGAACTTGAAACGAGCAGGGCATTTGATAGTAGCGAGTGCGAAGATTTGCGACGCAAGTATATTGACTTAGAAAATCATGTGAACGCTGAAAAATCGAAATCAGAGGCGTTGTGTAGGGATATGAAGGACCTAAAACAATCCAATGCCTCACTATCAGATGATGCGGTTCAATTAAAAGCCCTTTCCATGCGAGACAATCTACTGTTTTTAAATATGTCCGAAGAAAACTCGTTTGAAGAACGAAACAATGAAGACTCTCTCTCAAACGTCTTATCATTCTGTGAAAAAGAGCTCGATATTTCTGACGCTAAAGCTTCTGTTAAGGTTGATCAGGCGCACAGAATTGGTAAATACGTGCCAGGTTCAAAGCGACCAATAGTTGCTTAAATTTAACTTTTTCCAAGACAAGCTGATGATTAAAAAGAAAGCATACGACAAACTCATGGGCTCTGTCTACCGCGTAGTCGACCAGTACCCGCGAGAGATACAAGACCGGCGACAAAAGTTGACTCGTCCAGGCGCGGGCACAAGGTAAACATGCATCACTTGTGTCAGACATATTATATATTGACCACAGACTATATACGGTTGACCGCCTTTCGCCTGGTACGCCGCCGGAAGTACCGCCTCGTAGAGGTCCCAACGATGCTCATTCGACACGCGCGCAATCACGAGAATAGACCTACCGCTCACGTGCCTGCTACCGGTGAAATCCCGCGAGAACTCCAAACTGACTCGAACTTAACAACTTCCGGTAGCTCTGACTAGGAACCATCTACGAAGCAACCTCGCTTTTTACTGCGGAACGTTCAAGGCCTCCGTTCTAACTCAATGATGGTGACTTTCTAAATTTTGTGAACTCTTATGATATTGAGTTGCTAAGTGAAACGTGGCATTCAACATGTGATAATATTTATTTAGAAGATTTTGATAACCTTTCGTTTCCAAGACCATTGACTAATAGGAGAGCAAAGCGAAATAGTGGAGGCTTAATTATCTACTTTAGAAAAATATATGCGCCAACAATTGAATTAATCGTCATTAATGTTAATGGTTTTATGTGTTTTAGGCTATGTAAATGATTGTTTACCAATACAAATGATGTATATCTACTTCATAGTTATATACCCCCCAAGGATTCTCAAGTCTATAAAAACAGTCGTTCACCTGTATTTGAGTATGATTTTTTTGAAACTATTTCTTATGAGTTAACAAAATACTCGTTTCTCGGTGATGTAATTTGGACCGGCGATTTAAATGCACGAACGGGTCAAGGGTTAGACATTATTAAGAATATTAATCTTGATAGATATGTTCAAATGCCAGTGACTTCAATTGATATTTGATTAATAACCATTACGCACATCTTGTGATTTTATATCGAACACGTTTCGACGAAAATTATTGGCAGTCTGTAAGGAAAATAGTCTCTGTATTTTTAACGGACGTATTGAACCGGGAAAATTTACATGCTTTAATCTGAGTAGAAATAAATTCGCAGCTAGTTTGGTGGATTATATGAAATATTTGCACAGTTTAAATCTTTAAAGGTGCATGACCTTACTGAATTTTCTGACCATTGTCCCATTGAATTTCAACTAAACTGCACACCAATTGAATTAAATGATGGTAATGATGACGATTATGATAAGGATGATGATGATGATGATAATAATAATAATAATAATTATAATAATAATAATAATAATAATAATAAGATTAAAATTATATGGGATGATAGTGAACATAAAACTTCTATTTTGTTAGGTATGTTGCAGGAAAATAAAAAATTATTTGATGAATTAGAAAATAATTTTATTAATGGGTCAAATGATATTAATACGTATGTAAATACATTGACATGTAACAATTTTATTTTTCTTCCAATGTTTACGTTAAAGCTCATAAGTCGACGATACAAGAGCACACGAAACGTTTTAGAAAATTGCCTGGGTTTAATGCTGACTGTAGGAAGAGTAAGACGATTTTTTAAAATGCAAAAGAGCGTATAAAAACAGTTATTAGTGAAGAACATAGAATTAATTGTATTAATGCCAGAAGTAATTTCAATTCTTGTAAACGCAAGGCTAAGCAATTATTTTTCAGAAACGAGAAACATAAACTAGCGGCTGTTAGTAAACACGGTTCCCGTAAATTTTGGAAATATATTAAAAAATTTAATAATAAAAGAAAACCGATTTCAAATTATGTTACACTGGAAGATTTTGCTAATCATTTTCGGACTTTGTCAAATCAACCGAATGCCAGTAGTTTTCGAGAGGACTTTGATTATCACTTTTTGAACCAGAATATAGATATTGAAAATCTAGATTGTAATTTTACGGTTGATGAAATTGATAAAACTATTTCAAATATGTCAAGATACAAAAGCTGTGACACTACGGGAAATGCTGCTGATTTATTCTTTGAGGCTAAAGATATTATATCGCCTTACTTAATGACCATATTTGACCATATTTTTGATTCATGTATATACCCAGAAGAATGGACAAAAGGGGCTATTGTTCCCATATACAAGAAAGGTGTTAAGTCTAATCCTTCAAACTATAGAGGTATTACTCTGATTAATATTATGGCTAAAAAAATTCACTAGTTTTGAAAAACAGACTAAATACATGGTGTGAAGACAATCAGATGTTAAATGATGTTCAATATGGATTTAGAGATAATCGAAGCACAATTGATTGTATTTTTATACTTCATACCGTTATTCAGAAAATGCTTCATAGCAATTTAAAATTATATTGTGCATTCATCGATTATGAAAAAGCCTTCGATACGGTAATACATCATGCATTATGGAATCAACTGGCCCAGTCACAAATAAGTAGTAAAATGTTATCCATGCTTAAATCTTTGTACTCCAATGTTAAAGCTTGTATAAAAGATAATGTTCATTTGTCCTACTCTGAGCTTTTTGAAGTAACCCTTGGTGTTAAACAAGGAGTGCCTCTTTGTCCTCTATTGTTCATATTACTGTAAATGATATTAAACTTATATTGATATGTCTAAATTAACGGACACAGATATTGAACACTTGTCACTGTATATGCTTCTATTTGCAGATGACATTGCTTTATTCACAACAAATCCTAGGAGTCTACAGGCCCAACTTGATTGTATTAATAATTGTTCATGCAATTGGGGTCTGAAGATTAATGTAGCCAAAACAAAAATATGTATTTTTAAAAACGTAAAACACGTAGTAATTTTATCAGGACTATAAATAATGAAGCAGGAGAAGTTGTAGATAGTTTTTGCTACCTTGGAATTACATTTACCTATAATGGAAGTTTGGCTAATGCTGTAAAAGCACTAAATGAACAAGCCATTAAAGCACATCACTCACTTATTTCGTTGTTTTCTGGAGTATCTTTTGATATTAAAACTTAATTATTATTGTTTGACTTAAATGTGATACCGATAATTTTGTACGGAAGTGAGATTTGGGGTATTTATGATTTTAAAGAAATAGACAAAATCTATATCAAGTTTTGCAATTTAACTCGAGGAGTTCGAAATCAAACGTCTTCGGCAGCAGTTCTTGGTGACTTAGGAAGATTTCTACTGTATGTAATTGCCAGAGAAAGGTCACTAACATACTGGAATAAAATTATTAACAGCACTAACACAATAACAATGAAATATTTTGATGAGTTGGTTACCAATAGATATTTTGATTCATGTAATACAAATTACAACCGGGCTAAAGCTGTTAAAAATACAATTGAGACTTCGGGTTTTGGTTATTTATGGAATATGTCCGATAATAGCCTAGATTAATTTCCTCTAATAAGACAAAGGATCCATGATCAAAATATCCAGTTTTGGTCCGATTCTGTAAATTCACAAAATAAATTGGAATACTATAGAAAATTTAAATCCATTTTTAAATACGAAAAATATCTTGACATTATTGATAATAATAAACAAACAATTGCATTGACACGATTTAGATTATCAGCTCATTCCTTAGAAATTGAAACCGGAAGATACCATAATATAGAAATAAGTAATAGACTATGTAAATTTTGTAAATATAATGTTGTGGAAACAGAATTTCACTTCTTGCTTTGTTGTCCGTTGTATTATGATTTAATACGAAAATTCGGTATATATAGCGCATGGAGTATTATTCATAAGTTTGTTCAAATTATGTCATCTGAAAATACAAGAGTGCTACGGAAACTTGCTAAATTTGTCTACTTTGCTATGTTAAGACGTGCACAAGCAAGCAATTAGTTGCTTCTTAGTAACATTGGATATACTATCTACTATCAGTGTATACTTTGCTAACAACCATTTCAACTCAATACATTAAGCACATTTCTGTTGTCAAAAATCTGTATGTAATTAAATGTATTTGTATGCTTTCAAAATTGTATAAATGCATCTGTTTTCCTATTTGGCCATCTGACGATTGCATGTATGTATGTGGCAAAAGGCATTGTACATGCCGATATGCCTTAGATAAAGCGTAGTAAAGCATTAATGTATGACGGTTCATTATGACATAGATTATCTAAATTTCCAGGACCCGTGTGGGAGCTTAAATGTTCATATGAATTAACTGTATTTCTCATGTGATCATGATCATGATCAGGTATATGGAATTTAGGTCTGTAATTTCTCTCAAAACTAGCCTGCTGATATGGCCTTGGATTTCAAATATCATGACGCATAGGACCATTGTACCTATTTGGTAGTTGTCAATGACATTTGTTAGCTTTCTATCCTCAAATAATTTACCTCTTGGATTCTGAAGATAATAACCATACATAGCAGTATCTGTTACTAAAGCATGAATTAATGTTCTGAGGTTCTGCGAGGTTCTGCTTTAAGATTCTCTATATGCCTGAAAGTTGCTTTTATTACATCTAAAATAGAACTAAACATTTCCTGCAGGTCCTCTACTAAACATATGTACACATAACTGATGATCTGAGGGATATGCAAATGGGTCACTAAAGAGAGTGGCCTAATTCTGGGACTCTTACGTCTTTAAGTTAGCAATATAACGAACCCAGGAATCCACATTATACCACTGCTGCACTGATCGCAGCATCAAGAATAAAAGGGGAGTAAATTGGACAAGTTTCTGTAAATCAAAATCGCCAAAAGTCCTGAATATATTGGTCAATGATACAAGTCTCTTAAGCCCGGGGCTCCATTCATGGAACAGCATTGTTTCCCAAGTTCCTGAGAGCATTGCCAAAAGCTATAACTGATTCATGTCTACATCTTTTCCAAGTTCACAATTCACATATGTATGCTAAAACTCGCTCTCAAAGAGTGTAACTCTGGTTCAAGATTTCCTTAATATGGTCTACATAGACCCCTTCTCTCCCCCCATTCCAATTACAAATCGCATAATCAGACCATCCTCTGCTTCGCAATCGTTGTCCTGGCTTCATAGTACATGGACCTCTCCCCTTTACTTGAGTTAACAGTTTGAATTACCAACAATAGCCCTGCCAGTCCTTGATTCCTGTTCATAATATCTGCATAATGAGTGATATGTCCTATCATCGTAAGGGTCACTATAAAATTCTATATTGAGTACATTCCTGTAAACGTTTCTATCATGAAATTGGGCCCCAAAAGCTTCAGTACTGGGAAAAAATGTCCTTCACTGACACCACTTAGTTGCCCCATTTGTTTCTTGTGTCTGCAACATGGAATATAAGAGCTGCCATCACGCCCCAATTTAGCCTACTACTGGTCATAGTTTTACTTTGTCGACCATTCTATGTGAGTCACCAGCTAAAAAGTTAGGCATTTAAACCATAATTACTGTAATTACAGTAATTACTGTGTATCCACTTTTTCTGAATGAAGTATGTTTCAATTTCCAATTTGCCCTCGAATGTTCTATCCCAATGACAAATCTATCACCCCAATGTCAATACACTTTTTGTGTAAACTATTACCTTCACGCACAGTCTGCCATAATGTCAATCAATCAGAAAAAACGCAACTCAACAAAAATCAAGTTTACAATTACATGCAGGTATTTGTATGAATGCATCAATAAAACAACACTCCAAGATATTGAATTGCTGATTAAGACCCTAATTTCACATATACAATTGCCCGACTCAAAACAATACAAATCTCTCAAGCATTCCTGTTTTTCAATCTCAAATAGTTTTCAATTTTACTCTCAAACAACCCTAAATCTCAATTTCATATAACCCTTTATCTCAATTTCAAGCAACTTCAATTTCAACCACAAGCAACCTTTAATCTCAATTTGAGCAACCTTAATTCTCCATCTTAATCAACCTTAAATATCAATCTCGAGCAGCTTTAAATCTCAATCTCAATCAACCTTTTAATCTCAATCTCAAGCAGCTTCAAATCTCACTCCCGATCAGTCTTTAATCTAAATCTTAAGCAGCTTTAAATCTCAAACTCAAGCAGTTTTAAAACTCAATCTCAATCAGCCTTTGGTCTCAATCTCAAGCAGTTTGAAAAACTCAATCTCAATCAGACTTTAATATCAATCTCATGCAGCTTTAAATCTCAAGCAATCTTAATGTTCAATCTTAATCAGCCTTAAATCTCAATCTCAAGCAGCTTTTAATCTCAATCTCAATCACCTTTTAATCTCAATCCCAAACAACCGTTTAAACTCATTCTCAAGCAGCTTTAAATCTCAATCAGTCTTTAATCTCAATCTAAAGCAGTTTTAAAAACTCAATCTCAATCAGCCTTTAATCTCAATTTCATGCAGCTTTAAATCTCATTCTCAATCAGTCTTTAATCTCAATCTCAAGCAGCTTTAAATGTCAATCTTAATCAGTCTTTAATCTCAAACTCAAGCAGTTTTAAAAACACAATATCAAACAGCCTTTAGTGTCAATATCACGCAGTTTTAAAAACTCAATCTCAATCAGCGTTTAATCTCAATCTCAAGCAGCTTTAAACCTCAATCTCAATCAGTCTTTAATCTCAATCTCAAGCAGTTTTAAAAGCTCAATCTCAATCAGCTTTTAATCTCAATATCAAGCAGTTTTAAAAACTCAATCTTAATGAGCCTTTATCTCAATCTCAAGCAGCTTTAAATCTCAATCTCAATCAGTCTTTATTCTCAATCTAAAGCAGTTTAAAAAACTAAATTTCAATCAGCCTTTATTCTCAATATCAAGCAGTTTTAAAAACTCATACTCAATCAGTCTTTTATCTCAATGTCAAGCGGCTTTAAATGTCAATCTTAATCAACATTTAAATATCGATATCATGCAGCTTTAAATCTCAGGCAACTTTCATTCTCAATCTTAATCAGCCTTAAATCTCAATCTCAAGTAGCTTTCAATCTCACCTTTTAATCTCAATCTCAATCAACCTTTTAATCTCAATCTCAAGCAGCTTTAAATGTAAATCTCAATCAACCTTCTAATCTCAATCTCAAGCAGCTTTAAATCTCAATATCAATCAACCTTCTAATCTCAGTCTCAAGCAGCTTTAAATCTCAATCCCAATCAACCTTCTAATCTCAATCTAAATCACACTTTTAATCTCAATCTCTATCAACCTTTTAATCTCAGTCTAAAGCAGCTTTATATATCAATCTCAACCAGCTTTTATTCTCAGTCTAAAGCAGCTTTAAATTTCAATCTCAATCAACCTTTAATCTCGATCTCAAGCAACCATAATTCTCATTAATTCTCCATCTTAATGCACCTTAACTATCGATATTAAGCAGCTTTAAATCTCAATCTCAATGAACCTTAAATCATAATTTCAAATAATCCTAAATCTCAAACAACCCTCAATCACAAGCACTCTTAAATTAAAATCTCAGTTAACCCTTAATCTCAATGTCAAAATAACCTAAATCTCAATCTTAGTCACCCTAAGTCTCAACATTTCCTAAATCTCAATCTCAATCAACATTAAATGTCAACCTCAATCAATAATTTGCCTATAAAAGCCTTCCAATTATTTCCGCATACAATAACTGTAATGACAATTATCGTTTAGATGTAAATGTCCCTTTTTGAAAGATACCAGGATTCTTCACAAATGTACTTGTCCGGGTTTTAGCGACAATACAACATATGCAGAACTTTACAGTAAATAATTCGATTAAAGATATAAGATATACCAATTTAACATAATTAACACTATAAATAATTTCAACAAAAGTGATGTTTTTAAATCATAAAGAGTTAATTCAAACACGGAAGAAAACCAGTTCTACTAAACTTCATTCTTTGTATGGGAAACTAGGACACACTGTAAGCTGCATAAACATCTCATAAAAATGAAATACTTTAACAGGCTGTAACTTCAGTCCGCACTACACCCCCCTTGCTAGTCGAATGATTTCTCAAACCAATTAGTTCAAATCTTCAATACTTCCACGTTAATAACCGTATAAGCTAAAATCACATACCGTATAAACCATATTAAACTACGATAATAAATTTATTTATCAGAGTAAAAATATCATAGTCTGACACAATCTCATTAAAATCCACTTCTAACATAGTTAGGAACTGAGGACATCGTATAACAGGTCACGTCCAAAATAACTTCCGAACAATAAAATATCAGCCCTGCTGCGCCCAATGAAATTGCATTTTGCACAGCAATGCTTGGCCACGATTTTTTAAAAAAGTGATGCATTTCCAGCTGATCCTCGGGAATAAATCATTTACAGTTAATTTTCACGTGGATAACAATGAATACAGTGGTATCTTAGGCGAGTAAACATCCAAAGTTCACGTTAATTTCGTGCATAATATATGTGGCTTATATATGGAATTATACCACAACATTTTGAAGGCAACACATTGATTGGCTCCTGGCAAGGTCATTTGAACGTGACCCCTAATTCGAAGTCATCAGATCGGGTCAGCGGATAATATAGTAGCGTCAGACTGGAGATGGTTTTAATGAGATTGAGTCTCACAGTACATAAAATGTCAAATGACTGTGGATCACTATAGGATCATAAAGATAAGGTTCAGATGGATCACGGATCACTTTAGATTAAGTTCAAGCCCAAATGTGGTTTGGACCTTTACATAGTCAATGGCTCTGTCTCCTCTGCCTCGCGCCAACACTTACTCGTGAATGTTAAAGAAAAGTATGAATTCACAGAACACAAATAAATATAGATTTAAAAAGAGTGGGAAATAGACACCTGACTAAACAGGTTTTAAAATAGGTCATCTGTGACAACTGTTCAGTCTGGTCAAAGGGAGATAATAAACTGCTATGTCAGAGTTATTGAAATAAATCTACCTGGTTACACATGTACTGTGTGCCGTTTGGATCTAGTCAGTACTGTGTCGGATAAGTGAAGTATAAGAGAAAAACAGTTAAATCGAGAGTTTTTTGATATTTTGGTTCTCTGATCCGCTGACCCGATTTGTTCCAAAGGCAAAAAAAAAATAATTGTAGAAGGTACCCGATATCGTAAAAATGACCTTGTGAAAGGGTTTCAACCTGTTACATGGAATGCAGAAAAAAAACAACGCTGAATAAATAACTAAATTTTATGTTACATGCATTGTGACCGTATATCGCTGTATTATTACATTGTACCACAGCCTCCGAATATCTATTTAAAGATCTTTCTTGTAAGTTATATAAGGATCTACCAACTGATGATTCGCGTACAATTTGTTGTTGTGGTTTTTCGTGCGTATTAAACAATGTCGAGAAAAAAGAATGGAAATTCGTAAGCCCAAAATGCGATAAACACAGAATCCACGGGTTAAACTGATTTTACATGTTTATGTTTTTCATGATTGATTTTGAACTCGATGGTGTCATGTTACTATAGTTTCATAAAGGCAGTACGAAATGTTTTCTGTATTTTGTGTATTAATTTGAACAGCTATTGTATTACCACTGTCTTGATGGAAAACGTAAAAAATCGAAAACAAAGCAAACAGCTGAGGTTACATAGAAGTTATAATAAAGTTCAAGAGGGAAATAAAATTGCTATGCACATGCAGGTTATTTTTATATAAAATGAAACAATAAAAACACAAATACAGTGATATAGTTCACAAACTTCACAAGTCAGTTTTTTTGTTTGCACTTAGCAAATTTTTATTATGATGGCGACTATTAATAAAAAGGATTTCGGAAATCCTAAAATTGTCTCGATGCGTGTAAACTTGAAATATTTTGGCGACTTAACGAAGAAGAATCTGCAAGATACATTGTCGATGTTTTTTTTAGATATATATTTTGTGATGTCGTGTGAAATGTTTGCGACATTTTTGGAAGGTAAGATACCAGTAAATCAATGTGTATCCCTCCGTGGTCCAGTGCCTATTATTAAAGTATTCCTTTTCTCTTCTGGTATAAGCCATTTAGCAATCTCAGACATGCCTTTTGTGGTTATTTCTAATATCCCATGTGGGTCTGGAACATGTTGGTGTCTTTCATTGGAGGCTAACTTGAAAGGTGAACTTTTGGGGTGTGTTTTCTGTGGTACGGGGCTTTTGTAGAAATATGACTGCCGAAACCCTGTTTTCTACCGGTGTCTGCATTCGGATTCACCTTTAAATTGATAACATGCTTGCTCAAATTGAAATAAAGGAAAGCCTAGAATAATGCTTGTAAAGTTCGCTGTTTTATAATGGAACCCTACGAGAATTGGACTTACTGGAACCTAACCTGGAAACATTTCGCTAAACCACTAAGAACAATATGCGGTATGTATTTTCAACAACAGTTGTTAACTGTTTGTATGTATATTTCACGAAAGTTTTCGACATCTTCGGAAACGTTTTGCGACATCACTAAAAACAGTCTGCAGCATCTATCCCATTATTCCATGCTATTATCTCATCTGCGCTGCGGAGTTCTTCGGGGGGATAGCGGGCGGTAAATCGTAACCCTGCGTCTGCTGCCCGTAGTTGTAAGCCGGCGGATATGCCGTTGGAGCCGGCTGATGTCCCTGAGGGTAGGCCGGGTAGGGATACTGCGCGGGGTACTGCCCGGGGTACTGTGCGGGGTACTGCGGGGCGGCGACGTTAGTATTCTGTTGACTCACTGCGGCAACCACTGTAGCGAAACAAAAATGTGAGAATAAAAAGGAAATGCAGTACCTGTATCGAACGGACGCATTGAGGGGCGCGCGAGCGTGCAGACTGAAAGACATACGGACCTACCAGATTACGGCCGACAGACCAACCTAATAGCCGAATACATGTATAAGTCAGAATATCAACGATTTTTTAAATTCAAGCAATGCACACCTCTCTTTCATTTATTGTATATAATCATTTAAAAAAAATGTCATTTTATTCCATTTTACTTTATTTTTATTTTATTGATTTTTCTAACATAAAAGGCCACACCATATATGTCTTTCATAGAACTATTTCATTTGACATAGTAAATTATTTCATTTGACATCGCAAATTATTTCATTTGATATAATACATATTTTATTTCACAAAGCAAATGATTTCATTTGACATAGTAAATAATTGCATTTGACACATTAATAGTAAATTATTTGATTTTAATTTGTATATTATTTCATTTGACATAGTAAATTATAGCATTTGACTTTTTTTTCTTTTGAAAATGTAAATTATTTCATTTGACACGGTAAATTATTTCATTTGCCATGGCAAATTATTTCATTTGACATAGCAACACTATTTCATTTCACATAATACATTATTTTATTTGACATAGCAATTTATTTCATTTGATATAATAAATTATTTCATTTGACATTGCAAATTATTTTCATTTGGCATAGCAAAATTATTTCATTTGACATAATACATATTTTATTTTACTTAGAAATTTATTTCATTTGACATCATAAATTATTTTATCTGAAATAGCAAATTATTTCGCTTGACATAATACATTATTTTATTTGACATAGCAAATTATTTCATTTGACATAGTAAATTATTTTATTTAACATAATAAATTATTTGACCTGACATAGAAACTTATTTCATTTGACAAAGGAAATTGTTTCATTAGACAAAGAACACATACTCATCTGATTTTGTTGAATCACGTGAGCCGGGACAGAACGACCCCGACGGCAGCAGTAACAGCAGCCGCCGATCACGCATGCCGTTATGGCGACCACGACACCAATGACTATGCCGACAATGGCCCCTACTCCCAGATCGGAGCTGCTGCAATAGAGCGTTTCATATGATTTTGTCTTAAGGCCATACAAATTTGATTCTATGTTTAGCGTTCCCATGATTTTTCCAAACCTACCAACCAGGCAAAGGCCATGCAAATTTGATTCTATGTTTAGCGTTCCCATGATTTTTCCAAACCTACCAACCAGGCAAAGGCCATGCAAATTTGATTCTATGTTTAGCGTCCCCATAATTTCCAACCTAACAACCAGGCAGGCAGAAACAAACAACGAATCAATAAAACACATTTTTTCTTTCGCAACTTGCTCATGGCATTAGTACAAGCTAAAGCAAATGTTGACTTGCAAACTGTTATATATCATCTTCATACGGGGAACCTATTGTAATGGATAATAAATATTTGTTTGTTTCGGTGTGATAACGCGTGATATCATCACCGGAAAGGGAAACAATTAATATGTAGATTTCTTCCTTTCCGGTGATGATATCACGCGTTATTACACCGAAAACAAACACATGTCCTCTTTATTTTATGCTTGATTAACCTTTGTTTTACATTTTATTGGAAACTATCGCGGAAATCATAACGTCATGACGTCAACATA
The DNA here is from genome assembly GCA_027627225.1 of Congeria kusceri. Classification (NCBI taxonomy): domain Eukaryota; kingdom Metazoa; phylum Mollusca; class Bivalvia; order Myida; family Dreissenidae; genus Congeria; species Congeria kusceri. The sequence continues at coordinate 16,453,058 of CM051026.1, read as the reverse complement.
ATGAAATCATTTGAAAGTGTTGAGCCCGGCATCGGTCCGTTTCATTTACTGTATTAAATCGGGACCCCAAAAAGTAGTCCCTCACTGTGAGTGATATATATAGAATATTATGCTAGTATGGTGTTCTGAGAACATGTATCAGAAAAGTTGGTTGTGTCAAGTCGTATCGAATTAGAGGCGCAGCCTCGAGTGCGATGCTACTTGACTTAACCAACGAAATTGATACATCGTCTCAGAACACCATATTAATATAATATTCCATTTATTATGCACCTTTTAGGCATATTATTCCTTTAAAACCAAAACGAATCACGAAATATTTTTTATGTCACGTAATGAATGCTTTTTGCGGGAATGAGTTGTGCATTGATGACGGCATTATATGACGTCATTTACAACTTGGTAAAGCATTAGCTCCGAATGGATTTGTGTTGCTTAGTTAAGTGGATATTATAATTATTATGTCAATTTATTTGTGTTGTATTAAATACACAATAAATCCCCATCGCTGTCTATTATTCCATTTTGCCTTTTAGGAACACTTCTACCTTAGCGGTCCACGGAAATACAATATATATATTCTACGTAACTAAAGACTATGTGTGCGTAAATATAGTGAGCGGCGCGCTAGCGTGGCGATTTTAAAAAATCGGCCGTAAAACGGAAAAATAACCCCAAAATCGTGATTTTTGTGCAAAATGTTATTAATATTTTGTGAAATGTTTCAAAAAATATTATTTCAAAATCGCATAACCCGCCTTCTACAAAAAGGTCGGCCATTTTGAAAATGGCTATCGACCCAGTGGCCGACCTTTTTGTAGAAGGCGGGTAAATCTCAAAGATATGCGATTTTGAAAAAATATTTTTTGAAACATTTCACAAAATATTAATATAACATTGCACAAAAATCACAATTTTGGGGTTATTTCTCCTTTTTACGGCCGATTTTTTAAAAATCGCCACGCTAGCGCGGCTCACTATATTTACGCGCACCTAGTCCTTCGTTACGTAGAATATATATAGTATTTCCGGGGACCGCTAAAGTAAAGATGTTCCAATAAAGGGATATATCTCACTAATATTTTTCTATATTAACCAGTTGCACGCTATGTTTTACAAATATTAATATAAACACCTAATATGATTTTGGCACTGCCTACGACGGGAAAACCAAACATAAATACACTATATAATAAAGTTGTTATCTGTGTTATGTTGTGTGTTTGTTGCAGCAGCTGTAAGTTTTTCTGTTGAAATTTATAATTTCAACCAAGCAAGCCGATCAATGCATTTTATTAAACAATAACAAACTTTAATGATAATGATTTTAATGTTGAACAAATTACTTTTCTTTTCTTTCTCAAAGAACCATTTGGGTAGTTTGAACTTTAGTGGTCCCCGGATGCCGTGGCAGTGCGCAGGTGCGAACGTAGGTGCTTTTTTTTTTTACAAATATGGCCTCCATCTTGGATTTTAAGCGAGACGGCAAAATTAGATTTATTTAGACTAAAACAGTGAGATTGAAACAAATCAAAAAGGGGGGTGTGAAACAATAAAGTTTGAAACAAAACAAAAGCATGACATTTAATGAACTTTCCAATATCATTTTTAAATGGCAAAATCACCCAAGCTGTTGTTTAGTGTTTCCGTTGTAATATCAGATAATGGCAAGGCTGTTGGTCTCTTTCGTGCGTTTTCTGATTTCTGATTCAGTTGGTTCAAATGTTGGTGAATATATTTCTTTTATTTAAGAACAAAACTTTATGAAAGAATCTGCAATTGAGTCAGCCAAAAAGTGTTTCCTAACACAGTACTGGGCGAAATAGCTGTCATAAAGAGATTTGGTTGTACCACTCCTTGGTAGCGACGCTTTCAGAGCCCTCCAAGTGCTCTCAATTGTGTTTGTGTGAACACCAGTCTCACTGTCAACAAAGGTTATGCTGTGGTTGACAGTTAAATGATGAAATCCCTCTGTGCTTAGTTTTGAATAACCATTCCAGCAGTCTGAGAAAATAGTTGTTCATGGTGGAATGAAATCTTTAATTATTGACACTAATGTTTCTGCTGATCTGTCTTCGACACACTTCAAAAAATACATTTTACTGTCACGCTCGATTCCACCAAACACCCAAACACCTTCAACCCTCCTTGCTTTATCAAAATTTCTCTTTCCAAATTTACTCTCGTCAATTTCAACGATTTTTCCATGTCCGCCAATTTTTTCAGAATATTTTTCAAGAATGTAAATACATACTACTCTTGCAAAGTTGTTCCAGTCAACAATTGTTCGTTCATTGATGTCTAATTCGTGGCAAACAAAGGTTTGTTGCACTTTGTAAATCCAGAAATATGTTATGAAAACAATTTTTGCCAATGTTAGATTACTATTTGAAAACCATGAACCATGACTTAGTGATACTTTCTTGTTACATTTTGTATTAGTACATCACCAGCACCAAGCATCAGTGCCGAATGAAGTGTCAGATCTAAGATTGAAATGTCCAATTTTGCAAAAATCACACAACCTACCACTTAAATTTAGCAACAGTCCCAAGGAAAATAACCAAGAAATCAATTTCTCAAAACTTCACAAACTGAAAACAAGAAATTTATATTGATCTTCATTAATATTCATTATTTGACAGCAATGTGTTTACATTTTTGTTGTTTACGAATGGGAACACGTGGATCCGGTGACGTATAAAAACAGGAAGTAAATTTGATTGGCCATTTCTGATTGATTTATTCTGAGCTTTCGTGTTCAGTTAATATTAATGAATATTAATATTTATAATATTAACATAATTGTTGACAAGGAATTCATTTTGGGGGTTATTTTTGCGGGTTTTTTGCCGTTTTATACAATTTCGGCAGCGCTGCGCGCGACCTCATAAATATACGACGCATTCGAGCACTTGCTCATAGCATCGCAAGCGCTTGCGCGCTTTTTGTAATGGATATCCGGGGACAGCTAAAGTAAAGTGGTTCCGAACATTTAATTTCATATTATGATATGTGCTGTGTGTGTGTATCAATGCATTAATTTAAATAATAAATTGAGTCTTACTGATATTTATTTATGATATTTATATGAAAGAAAGTTTTCTTTGTGTCTGAAACCCCAAGCAGATCAATCGAGAATGTTGAATTTCTTAAAATCAGAATGGCACATACGTTCAATGTATCTAGTCTATAGGCAGACAATCAAATAAAATTATGTTAAAATGTTTGGATAGTTTTAGTTGGGTCAATGACGTATATTCTATTTGTATCCACTGCATGTCAATTCACAAGTATGAATTCTAATTAAAATGACAAATTGCAGGTGAATAGTTATATGTAGTTTTATTAATAAGTAATATAATACCACACCCAAATGTTAAAACTTACTGGTACGTGTATAGTTTTAGCTTCGCTATTGTTATGTATTATTTTGGTATATTTTCATTGTTTGTATGGTTTAATTTTATGTTATAAAATTTTAGGTCTATATGCCACGACCATGCAGTTTCCAAATCACGCAAAATGTACATTGGGCCACTGGCTTTACTGAATTTAACGGGGGCATAACTAGGCATACTCCTACCCACATCCTGACATGGGAAATCCGTAGCCAAGACAATAGCTATTAATTTATATACTTTAAAACTCAAGATCAAACGGCGATTAAACACCAATCTTTCGTATCATTTATATGAAAGTATTGAGCTTTGTCAAAACTAAAATAATTTCCCGTGTTTCACACAAATAATCAATTTCGGTCTTACTCTCGCTACGCCTCTGATTACAAACCAAGTTGATTTAATATTTTATGACGTATGTACTGTATGATGTGTTTATATTGCGTCATGTGCGCGATTATGGCCATTTGAGTGAGAATTACTGTTATAGGTTAGTTTTATTATTTTAAGCCTAAAGTAATTTGTAATACCCTGTGGCCAATGTTGATGTGATTGACACTAATATTATTACAGTGAATACTTATATGCGGATTTTAATTAAAGGTAAGCACTTTCATCATAAGACCTAACATGTTATCTATAGTATAGACTATTGTGATGTGTCATTGCTTGAATGTATGCTGGATTTTATTTCAAGTAATCAGAATAAAATGTTGAATAGCTGTTATTGTTCTTTACTAAATAAATTGAAATATGTGGATTCAACTGTGAAGGATTAATGTTCCAAATGCACTAAAACGTAGTTTTTGTGTAACTCATTTTAGAAAATGTGTCCAATGAGCTGCAACATTGTTTAAATACATGTATCTTACTTTTTTTAGAAATGCCTACCATCAATTTAATTAAACACATTAAAATATTAAAACAAATACTCATTTACTACTGTAGCATTAATGTAACATTGTTTTTCAACCAAATGTGTTATGACATAAACACGTTTGGGGTATTTAATTTATATTGGTAATAAGAATATATAATCGACGTGATTACGGACGACGTTTTGTTCCGCGTTGTATTTACACCTATTTATTTTCCGTCATTATTTCTGTGGGTTCAAAATATCGAAGCATTTGGTTCCCTGTTAACAGGTGCGCTTACCGTTGTTTATCGTTACCGGAATACGAAACCTATGCATAAAATTCCAAACCGGAATGATCCGATCGCAATTGATACTTCCGGAACATAGATTCTGAGTCCTTAAGGTTTTGCAAATAAACAACAACAACAACAACAAATAAATAGGTACTCGCGTTATCTATAGGCGGAAAAACCGCTGTCGCGCTTCGAGCGACCTTGGTTTTCCCGTATAATTCCTTTTATTTATTTTTTCAAATTTTTATACGCTTTCCAACTCGATTTTTCACATTGTCAAAACTGTTGTTTTTTGTTCGTTCAGGCATCTAAAAACCTACCAGCCCGAGGACGCTAAACATAGAATCAAATTGGTATGGCCTAATTAGGCATAATAAAAATATGTTTGTTTTATGTTGCATACCCCACAAAATTAGGTTAGGTAGGTAGGGATTTATTTTTTGTTTAGTTTTTCTCATTTGGTACATGGTCAACTTTAAGATTGTATTACTGAATGAATATTCAAAACCTATTGGTAATATCCATAAACATTGTTTAGAAGTGGATGCTATCAAAACAAAACACTTATTTATATATAAATAATAATAATAGGAAAAAAAGTAAATAAATAAAATCATGTCTGAAAAATCGATAAAATGCTCTTGGGCCGGGGCATTGTTAGGTTAGGTCGGGTAACCTGAAACAAACATTTTGTTTTTGGCCGTATAGCTCTTAAAACTCTTCGCAGCTAGTAGGCCTAATTTCCTTGGACGTCCTTCTGCTACCACTGCAACCGCTAGTGAAACAAGTCCTTCTGCTACCACTGCAACCGCTAGTGAAACAAGTCCTTCTGCTACCACTGCAACCGCTAGTGAAAAAAGTCCTTCTGCTACCACTGCAACCGCTAGTGAAACAAGTCCTTCTGCTACCACTGCAACCGCTAGTGAAACAAGTCCTTCTGTTACCACTGCAACCGCTAGTGAAACAAGTCATTTTGCTGCCACTGCAACCGCTAGTGAAACAAGTCATTTTGCTACCACTGCAACCGCTAGTGAAACAAGTCCTTCTGCTACCACTGCAACCGCTAGTGAAACAAGTCCTTCTGCTACCACTGCAACCGCTAGTGAAACAATTCCTGATTCGAAAGAATTTGAGGGAGACCAATGTGAGGAGTTTGACAATTTATTTTTAAGAACATTTCGATTCATTATACATAGACTGGTTTCTTGTTCCTTAATTACAATATTCCCGAAAGCTATAAGTGTGAGAAACCGGACTATTTATAATTCCACCAATGACTGGGATTTAAAAACATAGGCTGGTTTCTTGTTTCTTAATAACAACAATCAACGAAAATAAAGTCTGATAAACCAGACTATTTACATCGGTCATTACTTTAATTGCACGGTTTCTTGTTCCTTAATTATAACCAAACTTTTGCATCTGTCAATGACTGGCATTTGAAATCATAGACTGGTTTATTGTGCCTTAATTATTCCATTTAGAATATAGAAGTATGCGAAACCAGACTATTTTTATATCTGACAACAAATTGTAAAACATTTGCCAATTTCTTGTGAATAATTTTGACATTAAAGGAAAACAGAAATGTACAAAACCAATGGCACTTACAAATTGGTATGCGCTGCATAAAAATAGTAAATTTGTTGAAAATTAAGAAAAGTCTTAAAAAGTATGTGTTTTTTTTATAATTGGATTATTTGATTGGAAATGCATCCATTTAAGATTTGGAACATGTTGACACAAAAGCTGCAATATATATCCAAGTGTATTTATATTTATATTTGTCATGCACATATTTCAAAACTTAGCGTTTCAAACAGAAATTCTACTTTCAATGGATGTTCAGCTTAAATTAAGAATATAATAATTAGTATGAACTCTAATTCGCGTAACGCAATGATGAGTAGAATAATTAATAACTGTGAAATAGTTTATTCAAGGCAGTTTTGTTTTGTGTTAATGATATGATAACGATGATGATGATGTTGGTGGTGGTAGTGTTGCTGACGATAGTGATGACAAAGAATGTGGTGATGGTTCAGCTGACGATGATGGTCGTGATTGCGATGATCATGGTAAGAGCGGTGGTTGTGGTGATGCTGCTGTTGACGGTCTTCAATATGATAATGATGATGTTGTGGATGATGAGGAGGAGGAGAAGGAGGAGGAGGATGAAGACGATGAGTGTGGTAATGATGATGGCGGTGATAATGATGACGATGATGGTGAGCTGATGTTGACGAAGATATGCTGATACTGATTATTGTGATATTAATATTCATGATGATGATGATGATGATGATGATGACATCTACTTACCAGCAGTCTTTGTTGTCATTACAACAGTAGGACCCCGATTTGCAATACGTGTAAACTATGCCATACGTTTCACAAACGGTATCAGCATACACTACAAATACACAGAATAAAACAAAAACAAAAACTGATTAATATGCATGACCGTCAACATGTCCACAATGGGCTAATCCAACCAATGGAATGTATACGTCGGGTGTACCGATTGTTAGTGTCTCCTAGCCTGCAGAGAAATAAAGAAGACCATGCGATGTAAGTTTCACGCAAATATTTTAATTTTCAAAATGGTGACAGAGAAGAAATACTGTTGGCGAGAAAAAAAGCACCAAAAGCAAGTGAATTATGAGTGCACCTTTTGTTAGAAAGGAAACATTTATTTGAATTAAGTTCAATGTCTCACCCTGTAATTTCGTGTGTTTTTTTACAAAAGAAAACTCGAACTTATAATTTCACACGGTACTTTTGAGATATTGGTATTATGTGAGAGTAGATCTCCTTTAATTTCGAGATCCGGGTCACTGTAAAGATCAGCTTGCGAGATATTTTGCAATTTCAAACTTGATAATGTGGCTTCTTATTCAGTTATATATATTTCGAACAAAATATTAAATGCAGACGTCACTGTATGCATACCAGTCAATCTGCAACGGGCCAGAATAATCGATGAAGAGCAGTAGTTCAGGGCATCGATTATTAGTGCTTTGTAGCCTACAGAGTCAATAGTAGGTCATACTATGCGTGCTCCCAAATTTCCACACAACAGTTTAAATTTAACCACTGTGTACATTGCTGTAATTTGTTTTCAAAATATTCGGAACAAGAATCAGTAAAAAGAAATAACACTTTTGCAACTAGTCACAAATGAGTTAAAATCACCGATCGAGCGCATTCATTTAGTTGTCTTTTCCTAGGTTAATATTTCAGTTACATACCCAAACAAAATCAATTCTGAGGTCGCCGAAGTGCCGAGACGATACGCCGACGCGCCGGGACGATACGCCAACGCGCCGACACAATCCGCCGAAGCGCCGAGACGATGCACCGATGCGCCGACACGATGCTTCAGCGCATCGTGTCGGCGCTTCGGTGTATCGAGTATCTTCGCCCAATTTTACAGCCACATAAAAAAAACAACAACACGAGATTGCGACGTTTTTATCCCTTCGGCGTATCGTGTCGGCGCTTCGTCTCGGCACTTCGGCGTATCGCGTTGGCGCGTCGGCGTTTCGTGTCTGCGCGTCGGTGCCCTTTAATAAGCACAGGTCAAAGGCGCGAAACTTCCATTGCGCTTACAGGCCACCGTACCAAATGGAGGCCCTTCTACGATTCCGTATATCAGATCATCGAATGCAGTAGCGAGCATTACTTTGACCATGGATTTACCGTACTCAATTTTCTGCTTGAAATACCCCTTAATTGTGAGTCAGGACCCCTCCTATTTTTACAATTGCATCCCATTGGATGCGTGATTTTTCTGATGTGTTGAAATAATAAGAGTTAAAATTAATTATTTCATAGAAGTATACATATAAAATTATTAACATTATTTTATAATGCCTTCAATCTATCGTATCGATACAAAATATTCAAAATATTGATACAAATGCAGACAAAAACAAATGAATGGGACCCCCACTTTTCTTGAGAGGACCCAAAACTATCAACCAATTGAGTCATGTGAACCCCTAAAATTAAATGTTGATGTATAACCTGTTTTACCGTTTTTCTTGCTAACCATTTTCAATTTATTTTCAATAAAACGTCAGAATGTATCGCGAAAGTTGTACAAGTGTTCGCGAAACGTGTCCAATTGTTTGTGAAAATGTTTTTAACTTTCATGAACAATATTTGGTCATCTTATACAGAAGTATGCCACCATAACAATGTAATAGGTACCGCGCCCATTGAAAAATGTCAAGAAAAAAAACTACAGAATCAAAAATCAACTGCAATTTTTATTTTATAAACAAAAACCTGTATATACCTCCAGCAATAAAGAACAGAATCCAGAACTTTAACGACTGCATAATGCCAAATAAAACGTTGATGTTCACACACGCAACAGTTAAAAAAATCCCTTTGTACTGTGGCGATTGTTTTAAAGAACTGTTCCCGAAGTTAAACTTAGTATTGTAAAGTGGTTCAATTTTGCGGTGGCCTTATTTTCGAAACGTATTGACGGGGCGAATTTTAGACAACGCGTAAATTTGCCATTCAGTTATTTTTTATATGAATAAAATTAGGTATTAATCTATGATGTCATCATGACACATGAGTTTTCTAGGGGAAAACAAACAACAACAAAATTAACGGATGCTAAATTAAAAGCCATCAACGCGGAGGAAAAGTTCCGATTCTGTTAAATGAAGTTCGCACTGTGATTGCAGAATTATCAGGTCAAATTCGACTCACAACAATTTTCGCATTACCGTTGTTCATCGGCTACATAACATTGGTTTGTCTTCTTATATTGCGCGTATATTCTAACATGACGTGCGCAGAGTTTTCTGCAGAAAACGTACAAAATTCACTAAACTACATGTGCCAAAAAACAACCCGCAAAAATAGTTCCGAAAATGTAAAACACAGTTCGCATTGTAATTGCAGAAGATGTTGTCCGGTCTTGTTTGAATCAAAATAAATTTCGCATTACAGTTGTTTATCGGGTTATAATCACCGATTCATCGTTCTGATGCGGCATATAAAACAATTCGGGCCAACGCCTCGAGGTTTAAACTCCAACGCATGAGAACTCCAAATCGTTGTTTATTGACCGATAAACAACGATAAATCGAAAATTATTTCTTTATTACATCATTCGTGTTAATGCCTTCGTGGTTTAATCCCTATGCATCAGAACTCCGAATCGTCGTTTACTAGCCGCTACACATCGAATAGCGAAATGTGTTTTTTACTTGTCACAAACGTTTTTATATTGAGTGTCTATATACCGTCTAAATTCGCGAATTTCAGACCGCGCAAATTCGGGTAACCCTTTTATTTTTAAGAATGTGCAAACTTTAGACACCGCTAATATTACTGACTTCAGGGATGAACGACAGAATGTTTACGGCTGGGCTATATTCATTGTTATTAAAGTGCCTCACAATAGAACTGCTCAATAAACGCAATCTGCTCAACGTATTGTGTGTAATGATCTGATTTCAGATAGTGTCGGCCTATTTTCCAAAAAGTCATGGATGAATGCGTGTTTTGTTGTCGAATAGTTTTATGTAGCAAATATACTTTACTTTTTATTCATTTGAACATCATTCTTTCTAAAATGACTACACCTTTACATATCAAGAGGGCCCTAGGACGCTCACCGAAAACCCTGTAACCCAATTGGAATTTGCATCCCCGAGCGTGGCTTATTTTGTATCCCAGGGGCATTATTTAAAAAATCCTGAACAAACCCCTGGGCCTTGTGTTAAATAGGAACACTATTCAATCTTACGTACCAAATATAGGAAAGCTGTGGGCCTTGCCGTTTCAGAGGAGAATAATTTTTAAGTCATTTTGCTATTAAAGTCTATATAAACCATGTGACCCTGGGGTGTAGTCAGTTTTGACCCATGGGGCATAATTTGAACAATCTTTGCATATAGGATGTTAGAAACAAAATACGAAACCTCTGGATCTTGCGGTTTCAGAGGAGAAGATTTGAAAAGACATTTTGCTATTTAAGTTTATATAAACAATGTGCCCCCCGGGCGTGGCCAGGTTTGACCCCAGGGGCATAATTTGAACAATATTTGTAGAGGACCACTATATGATGTTACATACCAAATAAGAAACCTCTGGGCCTTGTGGTTCATGAGAAGATTTTTAAAGTCATTTTGCTATTTAAGTCTATATAAATCATGTATCCCCTGGGGCGTGGCCAGTTTTGACCCCAGGGGCATTCATTGAACAATATTTGTAGAGGACTACTATGTGAGGTTACATACCAAATATGAAACATCTGGGCCTTGCGGTTTCAGAGAAGATTTGTAAAGACATTTTGCTATTTAAGTTTATATAAACCATTTGACCCCAGGGCGTGACCAGTTTTGACTCCGGGAGCATAATTTGAACATTCTTTGTAGAGGACTTCCATAGGATGCAACATCCCAAATATCAAACCTCTGGGCCTTGTGGTTTCAGAGGAGAATGTTGAATATGAACCCTGGACCCCCTTGGCGTGGCCCGTTTTGACCCAAGGGACACAATTCGAACAAACCTCATAGAAGACCACTATAAGATGTTATATACCAAATATGACACATTTGGGCCTTGCTGTTTCAGAGGAGAATATTTTTAAAATCTGTTCGCTCTGTATTATATATAAACCATGTGACCCCCGGGGCGTGGCCAGAATTGATCCCAGGGGCATACTTTGAACAGTCTTTGTAGAGGACCTCTATAGGATGTTACATACCAAATATGAACCGTCTGGGCCCTGCGGTTTCAGAGAAGAAGATTTTTTTTTAAATTCACACTTTTTAAATCTAGTTTAGCTCTGGTTACCTACATATGCAGCGGACGATCACAAAAGCTCACCATGAGCACTTTGTGCTCCGGTGAGCTAAAACGGAACTCAACAAAGTTGTGCAATTTCAATAAAAATATTTAAATTGGCATATAATTAAGAAAAATAATGTCATCATAATGGAAATATGGTTCAAGAATTCTGAGAATAAAATCATTTAATAAACCAGGAATTTAAGTCGTCAATTTTGTAGCCCCTTATATTTTTACTTCTCTCAAACGCCCATTTTAATCTTTCTTCGTTTGCCCCCCACCCATGGGGTATTGTACCTCTGTGTTTTTCCACCCAGTGTGGTCACAGTGTGGACACAGTGTGACGACCCTTATCAGCTGTGGTCAATACACTGTTGCAATTGAAACAGTGCACTGAGCCATTGCGAAGTCAACTGAGAGAAAAGGTTGCATTCAATGATAAGATATTTTATGAGGGACCAATACACAGAGTGCAATGCCCCATGGAGAGGCCAGACATTCCTTAAACTAGGCCTTTAAAGGGACCTGTTCACAGATGTTCATATTTTTGAAGACTAACATTAAATATCTTAACTGCGATCAATGACGCATTTGGACTTAACATTTATTATATTAAGAAAAATAATAATTGAAAGAGTTGCGCTCGCCGGGACTCGAACCAACGACCGCCGGCATCAAAAATCAGTCGCGCTAATAAACCACTCGGCCATTCTGAGTTGCAGTAATAGTCGTGAATTTTAACGCTTTGTAAGTAATACACGTGTTTTCCAAAATCTTTATACAATAGTTCATGTATTATTAATAGATAATTAATTAACCGGAACATTTATTTACAAAGAGGTCAGCAGGATCAGATCATTTCAGTCATGCAACATGGACAAAAACACTTTAGCGTAATTAAACTGTAAACCGGTTAACTCCAGTAAATTCTAAATTGTTAAAACTAGCAAACATTTTCTCAAATTTCAAAAGGGTCTACATAGGCGGCTCTAGAGGGCGTTGAAGCGTACGCTCCCTCTAAACTGTGCAACATTCGATTTTTAGTTCTTCTAGTAATTAAATAATTGAAATTTGACTATGAAACTAAATGTAAATAGCGATTTAGATAACAAATGAACTCCAAGTCCTTACATTATATAAATTTGCTGTATATTTAAAACAAAACTGTATATTTGATTGCTGATTTTATTTCTTCTTGGACCCTGGAATATCGTAAGGTTTGAATTTTCTTTCATAAAAATCGTTTGCTGATGACTGAGGTATCTTATTAGGGCTCTAAACAATAAACGTTTATTGAACTAGAAGGCCTTCCTTTTTTTTCAGGATTCCAATCAATAATATTTTGTTGGCTCATGCCTTTCGTGTTTTTTTTTCGTCTTAGTTTATTATATATTTTTTACATTTTACAGACAACATCAAATACAAAATAATGAACTTTGCATTTCAAAACATGTATGGTAATGGTGCTTAAAATAGATATGACATTTGGTGATGCTGACATGGATACTTAACACATCATATTTACTGAAATATATTTTCAAAGTATTTGATAATACATGTATTTCCCAGTGTTTCCTTTAAACTGAGAAAATTTGTCAGGTGTATTTATTTTATCAATTATACTACTTGTTCTAATGACTTAATTGCCTAACAATGTAAAGTCTATGCTGGTATACAGCTGATCCGGGACAACACTTAACGCACATGCATTGTGACCGGTTTTCCCGCGACACGCCGCGAACATGAGTTCAGCGGGGGGGGGTTTTTATATAAAAAATATGTGTTGGTAAAATAAAGACGAACAAGAAAGAACAATCATTCAAACGCTATGCTAGCTTAGGATTGTAGTGTTAAGTTACAAGATACGCGGTTTTATTTGTAGTCGTTTATATTAATGAATAGGTCGGGTAATGTGTAATGCGTTGATCAAACGCATATACAAGATTAATAAGTAGACATTGAATCTATACAGGTTAAAATTTAACCTCAAAACGAAATGGCAAAGCGTTGCGTATCCCCGGGCGTACAGGAGTACGCCTGAATAAGCCACCGCAAATGCGAATTTTGACATATTTTCAACTTAAGTTAAGAATAACATAAGAATCTTTATAAATATGGGCCCAGGATTGCACAAAGCGGATACCGGTATTCATTAACAGTTCTTTAAGATTTCGCGAAAGTTTTTCAATTTTTCGTTAATGTGTGTTAAACTTTCATGAACCATATTTGGTTAGCTTATTCAGAAGTATGCCATATTAACAATCTTAGGTAGAAAAACAGAATTAACAAGAAATGTGGAAATTCCACGAAAACCAAATTTTTCGAACGAAATGCATTAAAGTCTGCACAAAAATAAAATTTCAAGTAATGGTGATCTTGACCCCACCAACCCCATATGCAATCCCAATCGATGTCTATATAAAAGGTATCTGTGTATGATGTTTCATTAAACTATCTCAATGTCTTCTCAAGCTACTCAGCGGTGACCGTTTTTTCTATTTAAGTAAGAGTGACCTTGACCTTGACATCACACACCCCATATGCATTCCCAAGCGAGGTCACGCTTTAAGGTATCTATGTGTTATGTTTCATTAAAATAGCTCAATCCGTTCTCGAGTTAAAGAGCGCAAACCAAAAGCTGTCGCCCCCACTACGCCCGTTCGCCCAATGACATACCCCAATCTAATAAACGGAACATTTCTTTAAAAAAAAATAGTTAAAAATCGTATTCAACTGCAATTTTTATTTCATAAACAAAAACCTGTACATACCTCCTGCGATAAAGAACAGAATCCAGAACTTTAAAGACTGCATAATGCCAAATAAAACGTTGACGTTCACACACGCAACAGTTAAATCATTCCTTGCACTGCGGCGATAGGTTTGAACAGCTGTTTCCGAAGTTAAATTTAGAATTGTAAAGCGGTTCAATTATGCGGTGGCCTAATTTTCGCGTAACGTATTGACAAATGGAGGTATTAATTTAAGATTTAATCATGACACGCGCAGAGTTTTCTATGGAAAAAAAACAACACAAAATTAACCGATGCTAAATCATAAATAAACAACGCGAAGGAAAGGTTTCGACACTGTAAAATGTAGTTCGCATTGTTATTGCAGAATATGTTATCAGGTCAACTTAGGCTCACAATAATTTTCGCATTATCGTTGTTTATCGGGTAATAAACAATTATTTGTCTACTTTCGCGCGTATATTAAACCACTCGTGTTAACACTTATGTGGTTTAATCCTACGCTTCCGCACTCAATACCGTTGTTTATTAGCCGATAAACAACGAATAGAAAAATTTGTTTATTACTTGTCACAAAAGTTGTTTTTTATATTTGCTGTCTATATACCTTCTAAATTCGCGAGTTAAAGACCGCTCAAATTCGGGTAACCGCGTTTTATAAATATATATATATATTAAAAATGTGGCGTTGAAAATATAGACACCGCCAAATTAAATGACTGCAATCAGTACAGCTTCAGTGGCGAACGACAGAATGTTTACGGGTAGAGTTGAAGTCAATGTTATTCAAGCTCGTCACAATAGACTTTTGACAATAGAACTGATTGGTTCTGAAACGTATTGACAATAGAACTGATTGGTTCTGAAACGTATTGACAATAGAACTGCTTGGTTCTGAAACGTATTGACAATAGAACTGATTGGTTCTGAAACGTATTGACAATATAACTGATTGGTTCTGAAACGTATTGACAATAGAACTGCTTGGTTCTGAAACGTATTGACAATAGAACTGATTGGTCCTGAAACGTATTGACAATAGAACTGATTGGTTCTGAAACGTATTGACAATAGAACTGATTGGTTCTGAAACGTATTCACAATAGAACTGCTTGGTTCTGAAACGTATTGACAATAGAACTGATTGGTTCTGAAACGTATTGACAATAGAACTGCTTGGTTCTGAAACGTATTGACAATAGAACTGATTGGTTCTGAAACGTATTGACAATAGAACTGATTGGTTCTGAAACGTATTGACAATAGAACTGCTTGGTTCTGAAACGTATTGACAATAGAACTGATTGGTTCTGAAACGTATTGACAATAGAACTGCTTGGTTCTGAAACGTATTGACAATAGAACTGATTGGTTCTGAAACGTATTGACAATAGAACTGATTGGTTCTGAAACGTATTGACTATAGAACTGCTTGGTTCTGAAACGTATTGACAATAGAACTGATTGGTCCTGAAACGTATTGACAATAGAACTGATTGGTTCTGAAACGTATTGACAATAGAACTGATTGGTTCTGAAACGTATTGACAATAGAACTGCTTGGTTCTGAAACGTATTGACAATAGAACTGATTGGTTCTGAAACGTATTGACAATAGAACTGCTTGGTTCTGAAACGTATTGACAATAGAACTGCTTGGTTCTGAAACGTATTGACAATAGAACTGATTGGTTCTGAAACGTATTGACAATAGAACTGCTTGGTTCTGAAACGTATTGACAATAGAACTGATTGGTTCTGAAACGTATTGACAATAGAACTGCTTGGTTCTGAAACGTATTGACAATAGAACTGCTTGGTTCTGAAACGTATTGACAATAGAACTGATTGGTTCTGAAACGTATTGACAATAGAACTGATTGGTTCTGAAACGTATTGACAATAGAACTGATTGGTTCTGAAACGTATCTTATATAATGATTAGATTTTAGAAAATGACGGCCTATTTTCCAAAAGTCATGGATGAATGCGTTTTTTTTTGGTTGTCGAATAATTGCATGCTGCAAATAGTGATTCACATTTTATTCATTTGAACATCATCGTTTTTTAAAATGACTACACCTATGTAAAAGTATTTCCAAAACAAGTTGTGCAGTTTAGTTTACAAAAACACAAAAAAAACAACAAAAAAACGTTATTTATATTGGCATATAATATAGATAATATAGAATAGTCGGTATGCCAAATGCCAAATAGTGACCTGACCCAAAAAAAATAGTACGCACAAAATGTTTTGCATAAAATGGTTCTTTAACATGTCCCTTCTAAGAAACCAAATGATGCAACTTTGTCATCATTGAGCATTTTGATATATTCAAGATGGCTTCCGTGATTGCTGCCAAGATGGAGGCCGAAATTTTAAAATCGACATATGTCTTTAAATTACATGAAAACATGAGAAAACAAACACATTTTGAGCATATACATTGTGTTTGTTGTTGATGCAAAACCATGAAAAACCTTTTTTTCAAACATTTGAAGCAAAACATAAGTTGAAAAATACAAAATGGCCGACAAAATAGCTTCTGAAATTATTATTTATCAAATAAAATAGTATTTGTAAAATGTTTATAGATTTTGAGAACAAAGTAAGTGTTTTTATGTTATGTATGAATAATAGAATGAAAGTAATAACACGAGTTCATGTGATATCAATATTGAGCTCTTTGAATGGCAGTTTTTGTAAAACAATTAACTTCATGATTATCTCCCTTAGTAGTTATTTTGTAATAAATGTTCAAGAGTTATGTTTTGCAGAGTATGTCTTTCCTGCATTATAACAAATATAACATGACAATTTCCACCATTATTGAAGGCAAGTACCAATTACTATTTTATCTGCACCTAGAAATGATTAAGGTGCTAACTCTGGAGGTATGTTGTTACTTTAAAGTAATAGCGCTGGCATCAACACATACAATTGACTTCAAAAAATCACAAATTACACAAATTCAGTCGGAAGAACTGGAAAATTTCATATCACAAATTCAGTCGGAAGAACTGGAAAATCAAATGTAGTAATACTTGATCGATGTTGCATCCTCTGATCGGTGTATATTCTGACCTTCAAATGATACTGTACAAAATGTCTTGGACAACTGCTGGCGGTATGTCTTCGACCAACATTACCAATACAACATTACGAGTAGCACACGAACACATTCTAGGAAGTCAGAAGACTACAATCAATCATATACTGAATCCTACGACACCACTACCGTCTCAACATACTGTCCTGACAAACACAGCCATCAATGTCCAGCTGAAAAACATGTTTTTGAGCATCACAAAGACAGACCCATGGGGTTACCCGTTTCCCTTATGCACATATTATCCACATTTTGATAATCACTAGTTTATCCTGGTATCTACATTTTGGTATGTTTTGAAGGGCTCTTAGTTTGTTCCGGTTTCGTAAAATGCATCTAGTATTCCAAATTTTAAGCGGCTGTGGTTATATGGTACTTACTGTCCTATGTTCTCCATTCTATGTGTGTTAAATTGAAATGAGGTTGTGATACAAATCATCATCACCCAGTTGCATAAAATCTGTGTATTTTATATGAATATAAGAATTTTAAAACTCCAGAGACATCAGCAGGAGAGAAGTCTCAGTACAAAGATCTAGAGATCTGTAAGAATACTGTGAGGACAGTTCACTTAAAACATATTTTCGTGTGGTTATAGGTCTATGATGAAAGTTACATATAGTAAAATACATAACGGTTGTCAGGGTTATTTCTCAGCAACAGCTGGAAGTATTTTGGTCAAACTTTTTACAAAGCATGTAGACCTTCTGTTTGATGTTTTAGTTGGTATTGTGCACATTTCAATATAGTTTTGAATAATACACCAAACGTCTTATATTAACTCGCCTGCTTGATTAATTGTCGCATATGATATTTTGACATACCAACCAAGGATATTAGTAGAACTGATACTTGCCAAATATATTGAATGAAGTGAGGAGGTCAGATATATATTTCAAAACTAAAAATCTAAAAACAACGGTGAAATGCATTATCCTGAACCTCTCCAATTAGGCTCTTTGTCCATAGCTACTAGTAAAAAGAAAATAACATCTCAAAATCTCAAGAATTGATAAACGTATTCAACTGTCAACCCTTTTAATGAACATTACATTAGCATTCCATACCAACAAGCAGAAGATGCTAAATTGCCACAGAAAGAACAGCGGCATCTGTAAATCTAAAACAATTCAACAATTGGTTACATAGAATATCCATGACAAAAATGCTACACAAATACTGTTTGAAAATATAATCAAAATAACATAACCCGGTGAAAACTCATCAAAAGGGAACATCTTGCAATATGTTCATTTCCTCTTTGTATGAAAGCCACGAACAGTTGTCTTTGAATTTCTACCAGTAGTTGCACTGCATATTAGGGACACAGAAATAATCAAAGGCCAATAGCACATAGAGGAAAAATATCATCATATTGTGCTAATTTTCTTCTGGTACGCTCACCATGTGTAGTATTGAAATCTAGCAATTCGTTATGGAGAATAGCTTTGACGAGGATAATGCACTAACTCTCTTGATTTACGGTGACGTTAGAGGAGTCCTGATAAACACTGGTTGCTATGTGTATTGTGTACGAAATATGTATTTGCAGAAGAACACAAGGGAACATTTATTCTATTTATCAAAATACTTTGCATTAACTGAGGTCTGTTGATTTGGCATCTCAGGCAAACATGCTCCATCAGTTTTCATCTGATCATCACCAAGCTTCGTAAAATTGTTTCTGGGCATACTTTCTTGGTCAAAATCGATAATCAAGTAAATCGCCTAATTAACTGCAGAGTTGTGGCCCTTGAAATATCTAAAAATGGCATTTAGCCATTTCAGCATTTAAGTGCAACAGTTTTGATACGAAGTCTATCAAATGTTATGAACATGTTTTAGGTTGCAATATTTTATCCCTGTTCGATGATTAACCCAATCACCCCCAGAACCGTGATTTATATAAAACTGGATTCTATTAGCAGCTTACACCCTCTGTATCCAACTTGATATTTAAACCTAGAGGGGGCAAACTCTTTTACAAACAGCTCTTGTTCAAATAAAAAACATTTAAGCATATTTTACATAGCTATTAGTAGTATTGTGGCAAAAATAATGTATATGAAATGATCAAACCAACTAAACTCGCACTTTTCTTATTTGAGGCCACTTTGTCGGCCATTTGAAATAATAAATTCCTTAATTAATCCTTTTATTTATGTAAAAATCAGTTGCATGATTGTCAATACATTTTCTAACAACATATGCATTACATACAATTAGAAAATTGTAGTTACTCTACATATTGAAAGATATATGCTAATTTTAAATTTGTGGCGGCCATCTTGGTGACCATATTGAATATTTCACAATGCTCAATGATGACAAAGTTGCATCATACAGTTTCTAAGTGAGGACATGGTGTAGAAGCATTTTATGCAAAAACAATTTGTGCGTACTACCCTTTTGGGTTTATCGACCGGCATACTGTCTATTATAATGGGGAAATGGTTCAAGCATTCTGAGAACAAAGTCATTTAATAACTGAGGAATTTAAGTCGTCATTTTTGTGTATCCCTTTTCTTGTTTATATCTCTCAGAGGCCTAGTTTAATCCTTTAGTTGACCCCCCCTCCTCCCCAAATATGGGGTATTGAACCTCTGTGTATTTCCACCCTGCTGTGGTCACAGTGTGGACACGGTTTGGCGACCATTATCAGCTGTGATCAATATAATGCTGCAATAGAAACCATGCACTAAGCCAATGAGCAGTCAGCTGAGAGAAAAGGTAGCAGATATTTTATGAGGGATCGATACACACAAGGAGTGAAATGCCCCATGGAGAGACCAAACATTCCTTAAACTAGGCCTTTAAAGGGACTTGTTCACATATTTTCGTATCTTTGAAGAATATCATTAAATATATCTTAATTGCAATCATGGGCGCATTTGGACTTAACATTAATAATATAAAGAAAAAATAATAATTGAAAGAGTTGCGCTCGCCGGGACTCGAACCAACGACCGCCGGCAATCAAAAATCAGTCGCGCTAATAAACTACTCGGCCATTCTGAGCTGCAGTCATAGTCGTGAATTTGAACGCTTTGTAAGTAATACACGTATTTTCCAAAATATTGATGAAAAGCTTTAAACAGAGGCCTAGTTTAATCCTTTAGTTGACCCCCCCTCCTCCCCAAATATGGGGTATTGAACCTCTGTGTATTTCCACCCTGCTGTGGTCACAGTGTGGACACGGTTTGGCGACCATTATCAGCTGTGATCAATATAATGCTGCAATAGAAACCATGCACTAAGCCAATGAGCAGTCAGCTGAGAGAAAAGGTAGCAGATATTTTATGAGGGATCGATACACACAAGGAGTGAAATGCCCCATGGAGAGACCAAACATTCCTTAAACTAGGCCTTTAAAGGGACTTGTTCACATATTTTCGTATCTTTGAAGAATATCATTAAATATATCTTAATTGCAATCATGGGGGCATTTGGACTTAACATTAATAATATAAAGAAAAAATAATAATTGAAAGAGTTGCGCTCGCCGGGACTCGAACCAACGACCGCCGGCAATCAAAAATCAGTCGCGCTAATAAACTACTCGGCCATTCTGAGCTGCAGTCATAGTCGTGAATTTGAACGCTTTGTAAGTAATACACGTATTTTCCAAAATATTGATGAAAAGCTTTAAACATGTATAAACATGTATAATAGATAATTAATTAACCGGAAAATTTATTTACATAGATGTCCATGATCAGGTCCATGATTTCGCCTTATACAAACGCTTTATAATTGTATTAATTTCAAATGATGATTTTTTTTATAAACGAGACTTTATTTCCACATAACCTTTTTGTCAGTAGTGTTATTTCGCTTGTTCAGGTATAATTTATTTTTCTGATTGAGAAATGTCAATTTGCCAATCTGTCGCATGTCCCTTTAATATCACTATTTATAAAAGAACAAGTTTAAACAGGTACTGTTATCCAATTGCGAAATACCGCATCCCAAAGCCAAGTACAATATATGCACATTTCGGCTTTATTTTTAGGAAATGAAAACGATGAGTCAAAAGGGTCTACATAGACGGCTCTAGAGGACGTGGAACGGTACGCCCCCTCTAAACTGGCCGACATTCGATTTTTAAACTCTAAATACATTAAAACATAAGTATTCCATTGCCAATGACGTGTTCTTCAGTCATATTTTTAGTGAATTTTCGTTAAATTGTGTTTATAGCTTTTTAAAGTAACTGAATATTTCCGCCCCCTGTAATCTAAATCCCGTCCCCTGTAAGTCTAAATCCCGTCCCCTGTACGTCTAAATCCCGTTCCCTGTAAGTCTACATCCCGTCCCCTGTAAGTCTAAATCCCGTCCCAGCACCTGGGGGCCATATTCTAGAAACATCTTACGTTTATCCTTAACTATTTTCACTTAAGTTCCAATTTTTTTAAGGTTATATTTTTAAAACTACATATAAATGAATGAATCCATTTAAAGTTTGGTAAGTAGTAGTTAATAATAAGTTTATAATCAGTGAACATTTAGCGATTTTTTTATATACATGGAAAAGAATGCTTAAGAAAAATGACGAATTTAACTCTAAGGACAATATTTCACTTTAGCTGTTTCTGGAATATGACCCCTGGTCTGTAAAACGCAAATATCTTCAAACTCAACAGTTCCAAACTTGTTTTATTCGTGAATTCATATTTTTCACTTGAGCTAAATTCAGACATACATTTACAAAATAACACTGATTTAAATAATCTGGCTCAAAGTCTGCAAACATTTTTAACCTTATTTTAGTCTTAAAGGGGTATA
Source organism: Congeria kusceri (assembly GCA_027627225.1). Classification (NCBI taxonomy): domain Eukaryota; kingdom Metazoa; phylum Mollusca; class Bivalvia; order Myida; family Dreissenidae; genus Congeria; species Congeria kusceri. The sequence continues at coordinate 16,431,035 of CM051026.1, read as the reverse complement.
TCGACTTTATAGGTTAGATACCAGTAAATCATTGTGTATCCCTCCGTGGTCCATTCGAAAGTAGTGCCTACTACTAAAGAGTTCCTTTTCTATTCTGGTATAAAAGCCATTTAGCAATCTCAGACATGCCGTTTGTGGTTATTTCTTATATCCCATGTGTGTCTGGAACATTTCGATGTATTTCATTGGAGGCTAACTTGAAAGGTGAACTTTTATGGTGTGTTTACTGTGGTATGGGGCTTTTGTCGAAATATGACTGCCGAAACCCTTTTTTTCTACCGGTGTCTGCATTCATTCGAGAAGAATTGTTTTTAGAAGTAGCATGACATATCTTTTTTATTGCAAATTGTGAAAGAGGAAAGATTCATCTTTCAAATGATATCAGGCTTGCACAATCTGAAATAAAGGAAAGGCTAGAAAAATGCTGAGAAAATTCTCCGATTAATAATGAGACCCAATGGGAATTGGAATTACAGGTATCTAACCTTATATTCCCATAAATACAGACACTATTTTCAAACAGCAATAATATAATGGCGGAATCTAAATAGATTTTACATAGAAGGTCGTTATTTCTCATCTTATACTTCAAGTCATCACCAAAAATAAGGTCCTTATTTCGTCAGCACCTCAATCACCCAAAAATGGGATCTACAAGGATATAATGACATCCATTCAGATCCTTGTTAATAAATGCTCCTTAACAATAAAAAAAGATCATAAGTGCTTTTAATATCCATATCCAACGATAATCATAAACATTACGGGTCAACTAACATCTCTATTTTAAAGAAACATTAACTGTTTAAAAAAATATAACTCAGGGATCACCACATCTGGATTATGAATAAATAAATAATTTTTAAAAGCTTCCAATAATTTTTTGGTGTACTTTAAGATGAAAATTAATTCAAATAATCAAGTATCCGGTTCCAGCGGGCTTCGAACTCACGCTTACAAAATCGCGCACATTTGTAAAAAAACTTCACTACGCCATGCAGAGAATACATAGAGAATAACAAATTACGGCCTGGTCTTGTGTTATATATCAGCTGGGGCTTAGAATAAAATAACGGCGAGGCTTGCCTCTTTTTCTATTTATCATACCACGTTTTTCTTAAAATTACACCAAACGAGCTGCTTTTTTACATATTTTAAAACTAAGAGCCGCGCTGATTTTACTGAGCCGGCTTTTACACGTTCACGTACATGTAGTTATGGATTTCTAAAAGTTGACTGGATATTACCTTATTAGTAACATTTCGTAATGATAAATTATTTATTATCATTACGAATACATAGATTACACACACGTCTATTCATATAATATTGGAAACGCAAACTGAAAAGGATTGCAACGGTCAATTTCATCGGAGAACACGCATCGACGATTTGTTTTGAGACGCCATTTGCATGACTTTGAAGTTGTGTATTGATTGAAAATTGATCGTTTCAATAATGAATATAGCGTGTTCAATGTTTGGTCAACACATTTTTGTGACTCAACATAAACTGATTCTGTGTAGTTCATTTATTTAAAATGTATTAAAATAGCTGTGTAGGGATGATTTATTGTTTCATTGATGACGTCATACCACTACCAAAATGCGGGTTTATGTGAACATTTAAAAAATAACGTTTTGTGATTTATAACTATTAAAAATAATAAACTATATACGTTCTTGGTATCAAATTGTTTGTTTTGTTAAATCTGATTCATTTTTAATGAAATTCTTGACTTTAGACGCGGATTTCGAGTAATATAACGTACCTCCAAACATTGACTGATATAAACGCTACTGACCTGATATAAAAAAATATATCAGGCACCTTTGTATCAGGCCGATATCAGCATAGTGGTATGATAAAGTCATTGAAGGAGTTCCGAATAACTTCAAGATTAATGGTTCTGAAAATTACCACCATCCCATTTCGAGTTTTATTAAATGGTATTTGAACAGCTATACATGTGCAGTAAATCCCCAAACTTTCAACTCTGAATGATGATCCATGAACCCAAACGAGGTTTTATGAGGAATACATGTTGACAAATCTGCCTGAACACCGGTTGCAGAAACTACGCTACGTTTTATTCATCGGGATAAAACATCGAAAAGATAAGGCGAATGGGCACATTTATTGTATCAATTGGTAAATAAATGTATATTCTGTGTAATTTATACATAAGAAAACACCTGCTTTATAAATTACTGCAGAAAGCAACAGTTATATCAACACCTGTGTATTGGGGTGTTCCGGGTCACTTGAACGGACATCATTGTTTCAGCGGTATATGTGAAGCAACTTCTTGAGTATATGCTTTATGGAATATCTCCATGGATTGGTTGGGTAAGAAGACTCATGCACCATGTTAGAAATTTATTTATTGACCAATATGAATTATTTGTTACATACATAAGGGGATATTATAGGTATGCTTCTCATAGGTTTGATTTACACTGCTATTAGTAATAAACAAGGACGTCGGAAACGGCGCGGCTGGGGCGGCGGCCTCCGTCCAAATATTTCGGCAAGTGATCGTTCGACATGGTCAATTAAATGACTGGATCCATCATGCTGGACCCTAATCCGTGGCAATCAACGGCCCATGTGTCATAAATCTTATAAGTCATGACATTGATAACGATTGGTGCAGATTAGCGCTTATGTGTTTCTCGTAGAGGCCACTTATAAATGAAGACGGTCAGTGTTATAAGAGGATTTTTAAAACACGCTTATGATATTAATAATTCTAATACCTATAACTCAGATTTTAACCTCGAATGTCAAGAAAACAGAATTCATGTCCTATTCTTTTACTGTCAATAAGTATGAATGTACCAAATCAGCCAGCTTATTTCAACTTTCATAAACATTCGTTCTGAAAGAAATATCCAGAACAACGTACATTCAACCCTCAGTGGTTTGCAACTTACAAACTAATGTTGATATTTCATAGACTGTTTTTATAATTGTGTTGATATTTAATATTTTATCATAGATTATTTTTATGTGCATCTGACAATTCTAGAGATTGTTAACCAGTAGGTAAATACGATTTTATGTATATAATTATTGAATTGCATCAACAAAATAAATGCAATAATATTATATTCATGTAGTAACTGCGTCCAAATGTATTCCTAAATACAGCCCATGGAATAGTCTAAAATGCGATATTATTCTCATTGAAATGCAGAGAAAAAGTCTACATCTGGAAACCACCTCCCCTCGCCGCCCCAATGTTGAAAAGTTACCGACGCCCCTGATAAATAACATAACAGCTTTTTCGTGGTATTTCAAACTGAGGACCGGTGCAAGCCATTGGGCGAACAAAGAAGACCCTTAGATGTTTTAATGTTTTCAGATAGTTTTTCTCATTAATGTCATTATTACAGTTGATCGATGTTAGCAAGTTTAGTATACGAGTATATTATATGTATTTTATGTATTCAAAAATTGTTAGATAGTTAAATACTGTAGCAGAGACTGGGAGTTTATATTTTTTAGTATGTTGTTTATACTTTTAAATACAATGATCTATAGTGTCCGCCACATAATAGTCTAGATTACCATTCAGATGACTATGCTGTGACTATTTGTTGTCCGGTTTCCAGAAATAATATATTTTCCTAGTGGTGTTGTTTGACTACTAAATCAGAATGACAGTTAAAAATGCTTTAAAATAAACCTTAAAGGAAACTATAGCAGAAGTGTTAAGTGACCCGGAACACACGTAATTGATTCGGAATCCCCCGCAATCAGTGCATACAGTTCATCAAAATATTTAACAACACTACTTAATGCTACCCAATGTTTGAAACATGCATTTTAAAGCGAATAAATATTTCTTCCAAAGTTTACTTAGGTTTGCGTGATTGCAAGTACATTTAAATGAAGAGAACGGTTTTGTTGCGAGTGACCCTGAACTACCCTATTGATAGTATTATGGCGCGCATGCGCGTAATAGTACATCATGATAATTTCCTTTATTGCTGCTTCATTTTTTCCCGCGCCCGCGAAAGTGTCATCTATGACCACTATGTATATTATATAAATATCATACGCAGTTGAAGGGTATAGTAAATATTGCACCCAGAGGAGATGCCAGCCGAGGCGGGCAATATTTACTATACCCCTCAAAATGCCTGTGATTTATTTATTTTATTATACCGAACAAAAATATTGTAATTCAAAGAACAAACTAGTCGTACATTGTAAAATAAAGTGTATTGTATGAAACTCAAGCGCTCATCAACATTGAATATTTAAATACATTTTAATAAGCGCTTACTGATCACTATCTAATACGGATTTCTCGGAAAACCCGAGTTGCAATTTTTAGGCCCACGCGCGGGGTAAATTTTAGTCACGCGCGGGGTATATTACAAATTATACCCCGCTCGGTGTATATTACTTTCCAACGCCATGACATATCAAAATTATGCAGGGAAGGGTTTATGGGATTTTACAATGTGAAAACGAAGTGAGGTATAATAAATTACCACAGCATTTTGAATGCAACAGTTTGATTGGCTCCTGAAAATGTCATTTGAACGTGACCCCTAATGCGAAGTCATCAGATTCAGCCAGCGGATAATATAGTAGCGTCAGACTGGAGACGATTTAAAGGAGATTGGCTTAAATGTTGATGCCATTGAACCTGTTTTATTTCACCACGGTCTAATTTGGCGGTCCAAACCATAGTACGAATTTAAGACGCCGCGAAAATGTGTCATCTATCCATATTTTTCGGCGTAGCTGTTTTAAAATGTGTCATCTATCAATATTTTTCGGCGTAGCTGATTTAAAATGTGTCATCGATCAATATTTTTCGGCGTAGCTGTTTTAGAATGTGTCATCTATCAATATTTTTCGGCGTAGCTGTTTTAAAATGTGTCATCGATAAATATTTTTTGGCGTAGCTGTTTTAAAATGTGTCATCGATCAATATTTTTCGGCGTAGCTGTTTTAAAATGTGTCATCTATCAATATTTTTCGGCGTAGCTGTTTTAAAATGTGTCATCTATCAATATTTTTCGGCGTAGCTGTTTTAAAATGTGTCATCTATCAATATTTTTCGGCGTAGCTGTTTAACCCAACTTTCTTCCTTTCTGAAAATCCAATCAAATGTTGTGAACATTTTCCGACAGTAGTCCCGAATGAATAAATCCTAACATTCCATCGGCTCTTTTACGATAAATTCCCACTGCACTAGTCATAAATGAGTAGGTGCAACAATATAAAAGACTAATTCGTAACAGGTTTGGAATATTAATTGCAAATTCAACAAGGGAATAACAGTTCGCACAAAATGAGAGCTTTCTTATATGCGCTATGCTATTGAAATGATTTGACATGAATTTGACAAGTTAAAAAGCAATACATTTGATGTTTTGCAAGGATGTAAACGACCCACTTGTTACATTGTAGTGTTTTCTTTAATATTTGTACACAATAGACACAGCGATTCTATCAATTTCAATTGTATCTAGACAAATCTTCCACCAGAGGAATAGTCTATATTGAGGGCGAAATGACCATACACTCGTTCGCCTGCAGGTCAGTGTAAGTTCAAACAGACAGTGTACAGTTGAAGATACTTTAAAAATATCATTGTTGACATACATGTATTTTTTACACCTCAACGAGATTTATCTGGCCATAAATATTTTAACATAGTTAGGCGCGTGCATACTTCGAACAAAAATATACTAGACAATAAAGTTTCTCGCCGTGTATGTTCCGGCTTGTCGATGTATATATAACCGTTTATGCATCGTGTTCTGTGCTGCTAGATATGTTGTTTTAATTTCATTAGATAATCCTGAATTAATAGAAGAGCATATAAAAAAAATGTTGATGTTTAAACAACACACACATATATTAAGTGACGTATATCATAAGTTATATATAATAGTATGTTATATAGGAGTCGTAAACTACCATTATTATTTACTAGTAGTATTTGAGTATTTTATGTTTTAAAAAACATAAAGTAAAATAAAAATAAAAATATATGCTGATCTGTTATGAGTAGTATAGTATGATTTAGTATGTGTGTAATGTAGTGTTCTTTTGGGTTTCAGTATAAAGTACACAACTAGAGCTCAGTTCATAATATTCTGTATGTTTTCAATTTCATTTCATTTATGCCAAACATAAATTATTTATTATCTAACCATCAGGTTTCATAAAATACACAACACAAGATAGTTGTGCCAACAAGCGGGGTATTTAATTTCACAAGAGACATATCAATTCAAATTGAATAAGCGCTGATGCCTCCCACAGCGTCCAGGGACGCATGGCTCATCGTCCTTCAAACAGAGTGGATGACTGCACATAGTGGAATGTTAGGTTTCAAAACCAAACGCATCCACCAACTCGCACAAACTCCCATCTGTTGGTAAGAACATGCTTAACCAGAACTGAAAATATGAATACTCGTTAGAACTCGTGCTGGTTTGTTAAAATTCTATACCATGAACTACCACCTCTTTATCATTCATGCTGACAAATTTATCTTTATAATTTCCTATTATACTAGTGTTGTCTTTTCTATCAACCCCTTTAAGTGTACAGTCAGCTACATTATCAGCATTCTTAGTGGCATCATATTACATTAAGCAGTTGATTTCTACATTCACAACTTCTTGGTTATATTGCCTTAGAAATTCTTTGACTAGTAAATCGGTCTCTTTACCAATCAGTAACAGATTTCCTTGTTCTTTACTGGGCAGCGTTTTTCTACATGACCATTTCCCTCCCAGTACATATAAATAAATGGTGGGGTCCATGTTGCACAGTCCGGTGATGCGTCCAGAGCCATCCAAGAACAGGCATCTTTGCAGGCAATAATGTCAAAATTGGTATCGATAACAAATTAATCAAGTTGGATCGCATTGAAAATGACGTTTTTAAATCTCTAAAAATTTGACACTCGTTGAAACCAGATTGAACGACATTTGTAGCAAAACGGCTCTTGGAACTTGAAACGAGCAGGGCATTTGATAGTAGCGAGTGCGAAGATTTGCGACGCAAGTATATTGACTTAGAAAATCATGTGAACGCTGAAAAATCGAAATCAGAGGCGTTGTGTAGGGATATGAAGGACCTAAAACAATCCATTGCCTCACTATCAGATGATGCGGTTCAATTAAAAGCCCTTTCCATGCGAGACAATCTACTGTTTTTAAATATGTCCGAAGAAAACTCGTTTGAAGAACGAAAAAATGAAGACTCTCTCTCAAAAGTCTTATCATTCTGTGAAAAAGAGCTCGATATTTCTGACGCTAAAGCTTCTGTTAAGGTTGATCAGGCGCACAGAATTGGTAAATACGTGCCAGGTTCAAAGCGACCAATAGTTGCTTAAATTTAACTTTTTCCAAGACAAGCTGATGATTAAAAAGAAAGCATACGACAAACTCATGGGCTCTGTCTACCGCGTAGTCGACCAGTACCCGCGAGAGATACAAGACCGGCGACAAAAGTTGACTCGTCCAGGCGCGGGCACAAGGTAAACAGGCATCACTTGTGTCAGACAAATTATATATTGACCACAGACTATATACGGTTGACCGCCTTTCGCCTGGTACGCCGCCGGAAGTACCGCCTCGTAGAGGTCCCAACGATGCTCATTCGACACGCGCGCAATCACGAGAATAGACCTACCGCTCACGTGCCTGCTACCGGTGAAATCCCGCGAGAACTCCAAACTGACTCGAACTTAACAACTTCCGGTAGCTCTGACTAGGAACCATCTACGAAGCAACCTCGCTTTTTACTGCGGAACGTTCAAGGCCTCCGTTCTAACTCAATGATGGTGACTTTCTAAATTTTGTGAACTCTTATGATATTGAGTTGCTAAGTGAAACGTGGCATTCAACATGTGATAATATTTATTTAGAAGATTTTGATAACTTTTCGTGTCCAAGACCATTGACTAATAGGAGAGCAAAGCGAAATAGTGGAGGCTTAATTATCTACTTTAGAAAAATATATGCGTCAACAATTGAATTAATCGTCATTAATGTTAATGGTTTTATGTGTTTTAGGCTATGTAAATGATTGTTTACCAATACAAATGATGTATATCTACTTCATAGTTATATACCCCCCAAGGATTCTCAAGTCTATAAAAACAGTCGTTCACCTGTATTTGAGTATGATTTTTTTGAAACTATTTCTTATGAGTTAACAAAATACTCGTTTCTCGGTGATGTAATTTGGACCGGCGATTTAAATGCACGAACGGGTCAAGGGTTAGACATTATTAAGAATATTAATCTTGATAGATATGTTCAAATGCCAGTGACTTCAATTGATATTTGATTAATAACCATTACGCACATCTTGTGATTTAATATCGAACACGTTTCGACGAAAATTATTGGCAGTCTGTAAGGAAAATAGTCTCTGTATTTTTAACGGACGTATTGAACCGGGAAAGTTTACATGCTTTAATCTGAGTAGAAATAAATTCGCAGCTAGTTTGGTGGATTATATGAAATATTTGCACAGTTTAAATCTTTAAAGGTGCATGACCTTACTGAATTTTCTGACCATTGTCCCATTGAATTTCAACTAAACTGCACACCAATTGAATTAAATGATGGTAATGATGACGATTATGATAAGGATGATGATGATAATAATAATAATCATAATAATAATAATAATAATAATAATAATAAGATTAAAATTATATGGGATGATAGTGAACATAAAACTTCTATTTTGTTAGGTATGTTGCAGGAAAATAAAAAATTATTTGATGAATTAGAAAATAATTTTATTAATGGGTCAAATGATATTAATACGTATGTAAATACATTGACATGTAACAATTTTATTTTTCTTCCAATGTTTACGTTAAAACTCATAAGTCGACGATACAAGAGCACACGAAACGTTTTAGAAAATTGCCTGGGTTTAATGCTGACTGTAGGAAGAGTAAGACGATTTTTTTAAATGCAAAAGAGCGTATAAAAACAGTTATTAGTGAAGAACATAGAATTAATTGTATTAATGCCAGAAGTAATTTCAATTCTTGTAAACGCAAGGCTAAGCAATTATTTTTCAGAAACGAGAAACATAAACTAGCGGCTGTTAGTAAACACGGTTCCCGTAAATTTTGGAAATATATTAAAAAATTTAATAATAAAAGAAAACCGATTTCAAATTATGTTACACTGGAAGATTTTGCTAATCATTTTCGGACTTTGTCAAATCAACCGAATGCCAGTAGTTTTCGAGAGGACTTTGATTATCACTTTTTGAACCAGAATATAGATATTGAAAATCTAGATTGTAATTTTACGGTTGATGAAATTGATAAAACTATTTCAGATATGTCAAGATACAAAAGCTGTGACACTACGGGAAATGCTGCTGATTTATTCATTGAGGCTAAAGATTTTATATCGCCTTACTTAATGACCATATTTAACCATATTTTTGATTCATGTATATACCCAGAAGAATGGACAAAAGGGGCTATTGTTCCCATATACAAGAAAGGTGATAAGTCTAATCCTTCAAACTATAGAGGTATTACTCTGATTAATATTATGGCTAAAAAAATTCACTAGTTTTGAAAAACAGACTAAATACATGGTGTGAAGACAATCAGATGTTAAATGATGTTCAATATGGATTTAGAGATAATCGAAGCACAATTGATTGTATTTTTATACTTCATACCGTTATTCAGAAAATGCTTCATAGCAATTTAAAATTATATTGTGCATTCATCGATTATGAAAAAGCCTTCGATACGGTAATACATCATGCATTATGGAATCAACTGGCCCAGTCACAAATAAGTAGTAAAATGTTATCCATGCTTAAATCTTTGTACTCCAATGTTAAAGCTTGTATAAAAGATAATGTTCATTTGTCCTACTCTGAGCTTTTTGAAGTAACCCTTGGTGTTAAACAAGGAGTGCCTCTTTGTTCTCTATTGTTCATATTACTGTAAATGATATTAAACTTATATTGATATGTCTAAATTAACGGACACAGATATTGAACACTTGTCACTGTATATGCTTCTATTTGCAGATGACATTGCTTTATTCACAACAAATCCTAGGAGTCTACAGGCCCAACTTGATTGTATTAATAATTGTTCATGCAATTGGGGTCTGAAGATTAATGTAGCCAAAACAAAAATATGTATTTTTAAAAACGTAAAACACGTAGTAATTTTATCAGGACTATAAATAATGAAGCAGGAGAAGTTGTAGATAGTTTTTGCTACCTTGGAATTACATTTACCAATAATGGAAGTTTGGCTAATGCTGTAAAAGCACTAAATGAACAAGCCATTAAAGCACATCACTCACTTATTTCGTTGTTTTCTGGAGTATCTTTTGATATTAAAACTTAATTATTATTGTTTGACTTAAATGTGATACCGATAATTTTGTACGGAAGTGAGATTTGGGGTATTTATGATTTTAAAGAAATAGACAAAATCTATATCAAGTTTTGCAATTTAACTCGAGGAGTTCGAAATCAAACGTCTTCGGCAGCAGTTCTTGGTGACTTAGGAAGATTTCTACTGTATGTAATTGCCAGAGAAAGGTCACTAACATACTGGAATAAAATTATTAACAGCACTAACACAATAACAATGAAATATTTTGATGAGTTGGTTACCAATAGATATTTTGATTCATGTAATACAAATTACAACCGGGCTAAAGCTGTTAAAAATACAATTGAGACTTCGGGTTTTGGTTATTTATGGAATATGTCCGATACTAGCCTAGATTAATTTCCTCTAATAAGACAAAGGATCCATGATCAAAATATCCAGTTTTGGTCCGATTCTGTAAATTCACAAAATAAATTGGAATACTATAGAACATTTAAATCCATTTTTAAATACGAAAAATATCTTGACATTATTGATAATAATAAACAAACAATTGCATTGACACGATTTAGATTATCAGCTCATTCCTTAGAAATTGAAACCGGAAGATACCATAATATAGAAATAAGTAATAGACTATGTAAATTTTGTAAATATAATGTTGTGGAAACAGAATTTCACTTCTTGCTTTGTTGTCCGTTGTATTATGATTTAATACGAAAATTCGGTATATATAGCGCATGGAGTATTATTCATAAGTTTGTTCAAATTATGTCATCTGAAAATACAAGAGTGCTACGGAAACTTGCTAAATTTGTCTACTTTGCTATGTTAAGACGTGCACAAGCAAGCAATTATGTGCTTCTCAGTAACATTGGATATACTATCTACTATCAGTGTATACTTTGCTAACAACCATTTCAACTCAATACATTAAGCACATTTCTGTTGTCAAAAATCTGTATGTAATTAAATGTATTTGTATGCTTTCAAAATTGTATAAATGCATCTGTTTTCCTATTTGGCCATCTGACGATTGCATGTATGTATGTGGCAAAAGGCATTGTACATGCCGATATGCCTTAGATAAAGCGTAGTAAAGCATTAATGTATGACGGTTCATTATGACATAGATTATCTAAATTTCCAGGACCCGTGTGGGAGCTTAAATGTTCATATGAATTAACTGTATTTCTCATGTGATCATGATCATGATCAGGTATATGGAATTTAGGTCTGTATTTCTCTCAAAACTAGCCTGCTGATATGGCCTTGGATTTCAAATATCATGACGCATAGGACCATTGTACCTATTTGGTAGTTGTCAATGACATTTGTTAGCTTTCTATCCTCAAATAATTTACCTCTTGGATTCTGAAGATAATAACCATACATAGCAGTATCTGTTACTAAAGCATGAATTAATGTTCTGAGGTTCTGCTTTAAGATTCTCTATATGCCTGAAAGTTGCTTTTATTACATCTAAAATAGAACTAAACATTTCCTGCAGGTCCTCTACTAAACATATGTACACATAACTGATGATCTGAGGGATATGCAAATGGGTCACTAAAGAGAGTGGCCTAATTCTGGGACTCTTACGTCTTTAAGTTAGCAATATAACGAACCCAGGAATCCACATTATACCACTGCTGCACTGATCGCAGCATCAAGAATAAAAGGTGAGTAAATTGGACAAGTTTCTGTAAATCAAAATCGCCAAAAGTCCTGAATATATTGGTCAATGATACAAGTCTCTTAAGCCCGGGGCTCCATTCATGGAACAGCATTGTTTCCCAAGTTCCTGAGAGCATTGCCAAAAGCTATAACTGATTCATGTCTACATCTTTTCCAAGTTCACAATTCACATATGTATGCTAAAACTCGCTCTCAAAGAGTGTAACTCTGGTTCAAGATTTCCTTAATATGGTCTACATAGACCCCTTCTCTCCCCCCATTCCAATTACAAATCGCATAATCAGACCATCCTCTGCTTCGCAATCGTTGTCCTGGCTTCATAGTACATGGACCTCTCCCCTTTACTTGAGTTAACAGTTTGAATTACCAACAATAGCCCTGCCAGTCCTTGATTCCTGTTCATAATATCTGCATAATGAGTGATATGTCCTATCATCGTAAGGGTCACTATAAAATTCTATATTGAGTACATTCCTGTAAACGTTTCTATCATGAAATTGGGCCCCAAAAGCTTCAGTACTGGGATAAAAATGTCCTTCACTGACACCACTTAGTTGCCCCATTTGTTTCTTGTGTCTGCAACATGGAATATAAGAGCTGCCATCACGCCCCAATTTAGCCTACTACTGGTCATTGTTTTACTTTGTCGACCATTCTATGTGAGTCACCAGCTATAAAGTTAGGCATTTAAACCATAATTACTGTAATTACAGTAATTACTGTGTATCCACTTTTTCTGAATGAAGTATGTTTCAATTTCCAATTTGCCCTCGAATGTTCTATCCCAATGACAAATCTATCACCCCAATGTCAATACACTTTTTGTGTAAACTATTACCTTCACGCACAGTCTGCCATAATGTCAATCAATCAGAAAAAACGCAACTCAACAAAAATCAAGTTTACAATTACATGCAGGTATTTGTATGAATGCATCAATAAAACAACACTCCAAGATATTGAATTGCTGATTAAGACCCTAATTTCACATATACAATTGCCCGACTCAAAACAATACAAATCTCTCAAGCATTCCTGTTTTTCAATCTCAAATAGTTTTCAATTTCACTCTCAAACAACCCTAAATCTCAATTTCATATAACCCTTTATCTCAATTTCAAGCAACTTCAATTTCAACCACAAGCAACCTTTAATCTCAATTTGAGCAACCTTAATTCTCCATCTTAATCAACCTTAAATATCAATCTCGAGCAGCTTTAAATCTCAATTTCAATCAACCTTTTAATCTCAATCTCAAGCAGCTTCAAATCTCACTCCCGATCAATCTTTAATCTAAATCTTAAGCAGCTTTAAATCTCAAACTCAAGCAGTTTTAAAACTCAATCTCAATCAGCCTTTGGTCTCAATCTCAAGCAGTTTGAAAAACTCAATCTCAATCAGACTTTAATATCAATCTCATGCAGCTTTAAATCTCAAGCAATCTTAATTTTCAATCTTAATCAGCCTTAAATCTCAATCTCAAGCAGCTTTTAATCTCAATCTCAATCACCTTTTAATCTCAATCCCAAACAACCGTTTAAACTCATTCTCAAGCAGCTTTAAATCTCAATCTCAATCAGTCTTTAATCTCAATCTAAAGCAGTTTTAAAAACTCAATCTCAATCAGCCTTTAATCTCAATTTCATGCAGCTTTAAATCTCATTCTCAATCAGTCTTTAATCTCAATCTCAAGCAGCTTTAAATGTCAATCTTAATCAGTCTTTAATCTCAAACTCAAGCAGTTTTAAAAACACAATATCAAACAGCCTTTAGTGTCAATATCACGCAGTTTTAAAAACTCAATCTCAATCAGCGTTTAATCTCAATCTCAAGCAGCTTTAAACCTCAATCTCAATCAGTCTTTAATCTCAATCTCAAGCAGTTTTAAAAGCTCAATCTCAATCAGCTTTTAATCTCAATATCAAGCAGTTTTAAAAACTCAATCTTAATGAGCCTTTATCTCAATCTCAAGCAGCTTTAAATCTCAATCTCAATCAGTCTTTATTCTCAATCTAAAGCAGTTTAAAAAACTAAATTTCAATCAGCCTTTATTCTCAATATCAAGCAGTTTTAAAAACTCATACTCAATCAGCCTTTTATCTCAATCTCAAGCGGCTTTAAATGTCAATCTTAATCAACATTTAAATATCGATATCATGCAGCTTTAAATCTCAGACAACTTTCATTCTCAATCTTAATCAGCCTTAAATCTCAATCTCAAGTAGCTTTCAATCTCACCTTTTAATCTCAATCTCAATCAACCTTTTAATCTCAATCTCAAGCAGCTTTAAATGTAAATCTCAATCAACCTTCTAATCTTAATCTCAAGCAGCTTTAAATCTCAATATCAATCAACCTTCTAATCTCAGTCTCAAGCAGCTTTAAATCTCAATCCCAATCAACCTTCTAATCTCAATCTAAATCACACTTTTAATCTCAATCTCTATCAACCTTTTAATCTCAGTCTAAAGCAGCTTTATATATCAATCTCAACCAGCTTTTATTCTCAGTCTAAAGCAGCTTTTAATTTCAATCTCAATCAACCTTTAATCTCGATCTCAAGCAACCATAATTCTCATTAATTCTCCATCTTAATGCACCTTAACTATCGATATTAAGCAGCTTTAAATCTCAATCTCAATGAACCTTAAATCATAATTTCAAATAATCCTAAATCTCAAACAACCCTCAATCACAAGCACTCTTAAATTAAAATCTCAGTTAACCCTTAATCTCAATGTCAAAATAACCTATATCTCAATCTTAGTCACCCTAAGTCTCAACATTTCCTAAATCTCAATCTCAATCAACATTAAATTTCAACCTCAATCAATAATTTGCCTATAAAAGCCTTCCAATTATTTCCGCATACAATAACTGTAATGACAATTATCGTTTAGATGTATATGTCCCTTTTTGATAGATACCAGGATTCTTCACAAATGTACTTGTCCGGGTTTTAGCGACAATACAACATATGCAGAACTTTACAGTAAATAATTCGATTAAAGATATAAGATATACCAATTTAACATAATTAACACTATAAATAATTTCAACAAAAATGATGTTTTTAAATCATAAAGAGTTAATTCAAATACGGAAGAAAACCAGTTCTACTAAACTTCATTCTTTGTATGGGAAACTAGGACACACTGTAAGCTGCATAAACATCTCATAAAAATGAAATACTTTAACAGGCTGTAACTTCAGTCCGCACTACACCCCCCTTGCTAGTCGAATGATTTCTCAAACCAATTAGTTCAAATCTTCAATACTTCCACGTTAATAACCGTATAAGCTAAAATCACATACCGTATAAACCATATTAAACTACGATAATAAATTTATTTATCAGAGTAAAAATATCATAGTCTGACACAATCTCATTAAAATCCAAATCTAACATAGTTAGGAACTGAGGACATCGTATAACAGGTCACGTCCAAAATAACTTCCGAACAATAAAATATCAGCCCTGCTGCGCCCAATGAAATTGCATTTTGCACAGCAATGCTTGGCCACGATTTTTTAAAAAAGTGATGCATTTCCAGCTGATCCTCGGGAATAAATCATTTACAGTTAATTTTCACGTGGATAACAATGAATACAGTGGTATCTTAGGCGAGTAAACATCCAAAGTTCACGTTAATTTCGTGCATAATATATGTGGCTTATATATGGAATTATACCACAACATTTTGAAGGCAACACATTGATTGGCTCCTGACAAGGTCATTTGAACGTGACCCCTAATTCGAAGTCATCAGATCGGGTCAGCGGATAATATAGTAGCGTCAGACTAGAGATGGTTTTAATGAGATTGAGTCTCACAGTACATAAAATGGCAAATGACTGTGGATCACTATAGGATCATAAAGATAAGGTTCAGATGGATCACGGATGTGGTTTTGACCTTTACATAGTCAATGGCTCTGTCTCCTCTGCCTCGCGCCAACACTGAATCGTGAATGTTAAAGAAAAGTATGAATTCACAGAACACAAATAAATATAGATTTAAAAAGAGTGGGAAATAGACGTCTGACTAATCGGGTTTTAAAACAGGTCATCTTTGACAAATGGTCAGTCTGGTCAAAGGGAGATAATAAACTGCTATGTCAGAGTTATTGAAATAAATCTACCTGGTTACACATGTACTGTGTGCCGTTTGGATCTAGTCAGTACTGTGTCGGATAAGTGAAGTATAAGAGAAAAACAGTTAAATCGAGAGTTTTTTGATATTTTGGTTCTCTGATCCGCTGACCCGATTTGTTCCAAAAGCAAAAAAAAAATAATTGTAGAAGGTACCCGATATCGTAAAAATGACCTTGTGAAAGGGTTTCAACCTGTTACATGGAATGCAGAAAAGAAACAACGCTGAAGAAATAACTAAATTTTATGTTACATGCATTGTGACTGTATATCGCTGTATTATTACATTGTACCACAGCCTCCGAATATCTATTTAAAGATCTTTCTTGTAAGTTATATAAGGATCTACCAACTGATGATTCGCGTACAATTTGTTGTTGTGGTTTTTCGTGCGTATTAAACAATGTCGAGAAAAAATAATGGAAATTCGTAAGCCCAAAATGCGATAAACACAGAATCCACGGGTTAAACTGATTTTACATGTTTATGTTTTTCATGATTGATTTTGAACTCGATGGTGTCATGTTACTGTAGTTTCATAAAGGCAGTACGAAATGTTTTCTGTATTTTGTGTATTAATTGGAACAGCTATTGTATTACCACTGTCTTGATGGAAAACGTAAAAAATCGAAAAAAAAAGCAAACAGCTGAGGTTACATAGAAGTTATAATAAAGTTCAAGAGGGAAATAAAATTGCTATGCACATGCAGATTATTTTATATAAAATAAAACAATAAATACACAAATACAGTGATATAGTTCACAAACTTCTTTTTTGTTTGCACTTAGCAAATTTTTTATATGATGGCGACTATTAATAAAAAGGATTTCGGAAATCCTAAAATTGTCTCGATGCGTGTAAACTTGAAATATTTTGGCGACTTAACGAAGAAGAATCTGCAAGATACATTGTCGATGTTTTTTTTAGATATATATTTTGTGATGTCGTGTGAAATGTTTGCGACATTTTTGGAAGGTAAGATACCAGTAAATCAATGTGTATCCGTCCGTGGTCCAGTGCCTATTATTAAAGTATTCCTTTTCTCTTCTGGTATAAAAGCCATTTAGCAATCTCAGACATGCCTTTTGTGGTTATTTCTAATATCCCATGTGGGTCTGGAACATGTTGGTGTCTTTCATTGGAGGCTATCTTGAAAGGTGAACTTTTGGGGTGTGTTTTCTGTGGTACGGGGCTTTTGTAGAAATATGACTGCCGAAACCCTGTTTTCTACCGGTGTCTGCATTCGGATTCACCTTTAAATTGATAACATGCTTGCTCAAATTGAAATAAAGGAAAGCCTAGAATAATGCTTGTAAAGTTCGCTGTTTTATAATGGAACCCTACGAGAATTGGACTTACTGGAACCTAACCTGGAAACATTTCGCTAAACCACTAAGAACAATATGCGGTATGTATTTTCAACAACAGTTGTTAACTGTTTGTATGTATATTTCACGAAAGTTTTCGACATCTTCGGAAACATTTTGCGACATCACTAAAAACAGTCTGCAGCATCTATCCCATTATTCCATGCTATTATCTCATCTGCGCTGCGGAGTTCTTCGGGGGGATAGCGGGCGGTGAATCGTAACCCTGCGTCTGCTGCCCGTAGTTGTAAGCCGGCGGATATGCCGTTGGAGCCGGTTGATGTCCCTGAGGGTAGGCCGGGTAGGGATACTGCGCGGGGTACTGCCCGGGGTACTGTGCGGGGTACTGCGGGGCGGCGACGTTAGTATTCTGTTGACTCACTGCGGCAACCACTGTAGCGAAACAAAAATGTGAGAATAAAAAGGAAATGCAGTACCTGTATCGAACGGACGCATTGAGGGGCGCGCGAGCGTGCAGACTGAAAGACATACGGACCTACCAGATTACGACCGACAGACCAACCTAATAGCCGAATACATGTATAAGTCAGAATATCAACGATTTTTTAATTTCAATCAATGCACACCTCTGTTTCATTTATTGTATATAATCATTTAAAAAAAAAGTCATTTTATTCCATTTTACTTTATTTTTATTTTATTGATTTTTCTAACATAAAAGGCCACACCATATATGTCTTTCATAGAACTATTTCATTTGACATAGTAAATTATTTCATTTGACATCGCAAATTATTTCATTTGATATAATACATATTTTATTTCACAAAGCAAATGATTTCATTTGACATAGTAAATAATTGCATTTGACACATTAATAGTAAATTATTTGATTTTAATTTGTATATTATTTCATTTGACATAGTAAATTATAGCATTTGACTTTTTTTTCTTTTGAAAATGTAAATTATTTCATTTGACACGGTAAATTATTTCATTTGCCATGGCAAATTATTTCATTTGACATAGCAACACTATTTCATTTAACATAATACATTATTTTATTTGACATAGCAATTTATTTCATTTGATATAATAAATTATTTCATTTGACATTGCAAATTCTTTTCATTTGGCATAGCAAAATTATTTCATTTGACATAATACATTATTTTATTTTACTTAGAAATTTATTTCATTTGACATAATAAATTATTTTATCTGAAATAGCAAATTATTTCGCTTTACATAATACATTAATTTATTTGACATAGCAAATTATTTCATTTGACATAGTAAATTATTTTATTTAACATAATAAATTATTTGACCTGACATAGAAACTTATTTCATTTGACAAAGGAAATTGTTTCATTAGACACAGAAAACATACTCATCTGATTTTGTTGAATCACGTGAGCCGGGACAGAACGACCCCGACGGCAGCAGTAACAGCAGCCGCCGATCACGCATGCCGTTATGGCGACCACGACACCAATGACTATGCCGACAATGGCCCCTGCTCCCAGATCGGAGCTGCTGCAATAGAGCGTTTCATATGATTTTGTCTTAAGGCCATACAAATTTGATTCTATGTTTAGCGTTCCCATGATTTTTCCAAACCTACCAACCAGGCAAAGGCCATGCAAATTTGATTCTATGTTTAGCGTTCCCATGATTTTTCCAAACCTACCAACCAGGCAAAGGCCATGCAAATTTGATTCTATGTTTAGCGTCCCCATAATTTCCAACCTACCAACCAGGCAGGAATAACAAACAACGAATCAATAAAACACATTTTTTCTTTCGCAACTTGCTTATGGCATTAGTACAAGCTAAAGCAAATGTTGACTTGCAAACTGTTATATATCATCTTCATACGGGGAACCTATTGTAATGGATAATGAATATTTGTTTGTTTCGGTGTGATAACGCGTGATATCATCACCGGAAAGGGAAACAATTAATATGTAGATTTCTTCCTTTCCGGTGATGATATCACGCGTTATTACACCGAAAACAAACACGTCCTCTTTATTTCATGCTTGATTAACCTTTGGTTTACATTTTATTAGAAACTATCGCGGAAATCATAACGTCATGACGTCAACATAATGAAATCATTTCAAAGTGTTGAGCCCGGCATCGGTCCGTTTCATTTACTGTATTAAATCGGGACCCCAAAAAGTAGTCCCTCACTGTGAGTGATATATATAGAATATTATGCTAGTATGGTGTTCTGAGAACATGTATCAGAAAAGTTGGTTGTGTCAAGTCGTATCAAATGAGAGGCGCAGCCTCGAGTGCGATGCTACTTGACTTAACCAACGAAATTGATACATCGTCTCAAAACACCATATTAATATAATATTCCATTTATTATGCACCTTTTAGGCATATTATTCCTTTAAGGTAAGACCTGGGTAATGAGCAATATCAAGACCCTAAAATTGCACACTATGTTGCTGTTTTGTATCATATTGTACATCTAAATCTAAAATATTAAAAGATTTTACCGTGTAGTTTCAGAGTTATACGAGTTTTTTGTAAATACCCCATTTCAACAATTGAGCGGCAAAATAGTCTAAGCCCTATTTTACAAAATACTCTATTTCTTCCCCCAAAAAAGAACAAATCAATATGTTTCAGCAAGTTTTCTATTCATCTGTATATATATTTTACAAAAAAACAACATTCATGAATAGTAAACAAGGGTTCAAGAAAATATAAGCAAAAATATACAGTGATTTTAGTTCAAACCAGAACTGACAGGGATGGCAAGTTTTTCCTTTTCTCCTTGTTGGAATCCAGATTGTACTTCACATCATAAGGAGAGAAACTCTTGACTGTAACACACTTGTCATCCTGTTTAACAGCATAACTGACCAACTCGGATAAACACTCAACATCATCCATGGCGTTATGAGCATTATACACTTTGGAGAGCAATGTGCGGGCTAGGTCCTCCTGCTTGTAAGACTCACTTTTATGAGAGATAGATTTGAATACTGGAAGACTGTCTACCAATCCAAACACACATGAACAAAACTCATCAAACATTCCAGTAGCTTGAGAGGCATTAACTATGATGGGGAAGTCAAAGCGTTTTCCATTATGAGCAATCAGTAACACATTGCGAAACTGTTTCAGCCAGCTGAACAAGTCACCGAGTGCTTTTTGTATAGAGTTTGTTTCCACAGGAACACCATCTACACACATCTTTGTACTGTTTGTTACAACAATTTTAGTCACTCGTTCTGCTGATGCACTCATAGGTAGTTTAGGCAACACATAGCAGTTGAAGCTCTTCCCGGTGCCCACATGTTTGGCTGCTATCTGAGTGATATGAGGGTAAACATCTCCACGAACTGAAAAACAATATATAGTACTGGAGTTAAACAATGTTTAATTGTTGTTTGTTTGTTAGATTATACACCATTTTTCTGGGGTTTCCAATACCAAGTACTCATACATATGCCAGTAATTGACAACGGCCCTACTTGAATCAAGGATGGGGGGGTAGATATATAGAGTAGTATTGGATCATATTTTTACAGCTACTGAAGTGCAGTGGTAGACATACAAAGTAAGTATGTTCACACAAAAAATGGACAGCAGTACTTACTAAGGTCTGTTGTTTCAAGATCCACAGTGATATAAGACGGTTCGCCACTGGCACAAACGGGCTTGAATACACCACGAGGTATGGGATCGGGGATTTTGTTTATGTCAGTGTCATCCGTATGGCCAACTTCTGCAAAAATGTAAATCATAAAGAATAAAACTGGCACAATAACACAGAGAATTGGTTTATAAATATGTACACTCAAAAACACCATGTAGGTTAACAACAGATACACAAATTATAACAGACTGAGAAGTAATAACAGGCAGACCAGGGCAAAATTAATATTAATTAGCATAAACAGAGACTTGAATCAAAAACATGGATTATACAGTCATTTACCATTATGTTTGAATGAAAACAATGTACCCGGTATAGAAACAAGTATATAAAGGTGACTAGAAACCAAACAAACCTGACTGATATGTCGCCCCTTCGAGTGACTCTGTAGTTGACTGGTTGACAGCACGCTCTTTTTTCAGGAACAGGCGCCTTCCCTTTGTTGACGGCTTAGCAAAGGTTTCCTGACATTTCTGGCGTTTGATGGCACACTGCTTCGCATACTTTTGTGTGTAGTAGCCAGGAGACAGATCAGCACTTTTGTTTACCTGTGATGAATATATAAAATGTACCGGTACTCATATTCCTTCCTGCAGAAATTACACTTATTCGTAAAACAACATAAAATATGTATATATTAATCTGGAGGAAATTGTCCGAGGACAAAAAATATGAACAATCAATATTACCAAAAGGGGGAAGTGTACATGTATAAATAGATATTCATAGACTGAAAGACAAATTGTGTCTTTGATGTAATTACAGAAACGTGAAGATTGAAATTGTAAGATAATATGACCTTACTAAATATAAAGATTGGTGTGTATGCACTTACTTGTAGCTGTAGGAGAAATCAAACAGTGTAACTCAACTGTAAAACATGGAAACTGAAAATCAAAAGAACACTGAAACAGTAAAACAGCCGAAAAATTAACAAAGTGTCATACTGCAAACGGCACAGTTAAAACTCTAAAAGCATGTACTCACAAATATAAACAATAAACAAAGTAACTGTTTAATTACAGCACTTGGAACTTTTATCAAAACTGTGCAAGACAGTCCACAAAGAAATTCGCAATATACTCTTTAAATTGGGAAAAATACTTGTTTGTTCCAACTGCTGTACAACAAGCCCATTAAAAAGGAAAAACAACAACTTTTCAACAGCTCATACCTCTACTATGTAGTTCCTTCCTTCGTTGATAAATGCGGCAGTTGCCTGAACTCGAAAGTCTAATGCCTCACTCCCACCATAGTAAACATTCTTAGGAGCCTTTAGGGACACTTCTCGGTTGGCGTGTTCACACTGCTGGCTGGACCCTAGGTCCACCAGTTGGCTGGCTTTGGCAATAAAAGGTGTCATAATGTCCTCTAACCGCTGCCGTAACTTCTCGCCAGTCAAACTTGATTTGTATGGTAGCGAACGGTGGATATATGATACATCTTTATTTCTCAGATGACCACAAAACCGTGGCTGACACAACTGATGATCACCAAAGTTATGTGGAATTATTGCCTTTAGGTTTTCTTGTAATCCATTCAAGTCCCCACTGTTCTTAGAAAGGGCATATGACACACTTTTTTGTAAATGACTTATTGTTATCTTGCTGATTTTGATTCCCTTCTCATTTTGTAAACCGTACAAGCTTTTGCCTAAAATTTTTATCACATGGTTTTTATCGTATCTCTTTTTCAAACGGATCCCATGCTTGCTTTGAAGTCTGGCTAATAAAGTGTTGTCGCCATCACCTTCAAGAATTTCAACTGGAGTACCTGCTTTAGCTAAATCCAGTACGGCTTTCTCTCCACTCTCACTCTCCATAGAACGAGCACTTCCAGAGTGATTTCGTACACATCGGTGTTGTCGTACTGGCTGGCCAGGGCGATGACGTCTCCACCAGTTACAGGTAGAACACTGTCGGTGGCAGATGACACTCTTCACAATCTTCTTCCCCATCTTTGAAGAACTCATAAAGAATGTATGAGCTGAAATATACAAACATTAGCACCTGATAAGACACAATATAAAGAAGTGAAACTCCAGTTGCTCCAGCAGTATTGCTCTCTCATTACACACACGCACTTGGTCCTTTATTTATGGAAAGTGACCAATTGCCAAAACAGCACTGTACGATACAAAACAACATACAACATACAAACATAATCGAATAAAGCTGGGGTCACCGCCTTGGAACGGTCAATGATAAACATTGGGGGTTTAAACCGGTTTTAGAGCGCTCAACCTCACACTTGGCCCAGCAGTATTCTTGTACACTTAATTGTAAATAAATATTAACCTCATAGCATTGTAACTCAAATTAAACCGTAATAAAAGCGAATAAAACGTATTCAATTTAATTACCATTTAATTACTCAATGATAGGAAGGAAACCAGAGCAACAGAATTACAACTTTTTGAGGAACGATGAAATGAACGATCTAACAAGTATCAACTACATCCCTTCTTTTTACAAAAAGATTTCAGGATATAGCATCATGTAGTTAATTTATCAGATCATCGTCGTGCAACACAGGAAGAAGCCGCAGTAATAGGTGTAAAAGACCTAACCAAATAAACAATATCTTTAAAAAACCTTATTCATGGATAGGTCCAAGTGACCTAAATAAAATGTAATGATAATGTCTATACCAACAAAATTGCACCTACTCAGTTCACCTTGTGTTACATATTTTGTTAAAAGTGTCTAATTTCTAGAATTTACTTATTAAACAGAATCAGATAGGTAAATTCTAATTTAAAGGGACAAACAGGAAGCAAAATATACTCATAAAACAAAACTAACAATAGAAAAGAAGAAATCTTACATGTGAGGCTGTCAAATCCACGCTATTGCCAAGCCGTATCTGCAGAGCAGGACATGCCGTATCGACTCTTGGCCTTGTACTTGGACAGAAGATTTTTTCTGACGGTTGTCTTTCTACATGTGTTATGGCCAAACAGTCTACACCTGCTTCTAGGTAGTCGTGGTGAGGGAGATGGGTTTTCAGTGCCTTCTGTTTCATTACCGGCCCACAGAAATGCATTTTGTAAGATGGACCTGAAGTATTCCAAAATAAAAGCTTCATAATAATTAACAGATGTAAAATATGCCTTCATTCAGAACACAGTTAAAAAGAACAACTATAAATTATATAATTTGCTTGCTTGAGTACAAAGATTTAAATGGTCACCTGTTCATGTACATATTTTCACTACTGATACAGAATACAGAGGTAAGTGCTTACTATATGTATGTAAACTTCTGATTAACATATATATTCTGTTTTTTATTTGGAACATACCATTCAATTTTATAATGAAAATTGTTCAACAGTTAACTTACTTGGTTGCCGGTGATGCATCTGGTAATGCTGCTACACCCAGATCTTCTATAAGACCATCCATGCTAGCTGCTGCTACCCTCGATTCTTCTTTGGAAAAGTCGCTTTAAATAATAAATATTGATAAACACAATGGCAAACATTAATTTAACACATGTCAACAATAAATAAGTCAGAATCTGCACAGTTGCACAATGTGTCGTACCTACAAATTTGTATATAAATCACTTTTCATTATTTCTTAGCCATTTATTGAGGAAATTACAAAAAAACAATGTCAAGTGATGATGCAATAATCTTAACTTGTCAGATTTTTTTTCCATAGGATGTTCAAGACACGTTTTGACAATTGCAATTCACACAGAATGTTCGAATATGTTTTATGGATTAAGATTATACCAATTATTGAATTAATAAACACATAACTTAGTTTACCTCATTTCTTTTTGAAAGGTGTCTTGGGCAGCTGAATCAATAGACTGCTGGGAAACAGACTCAACAAATCTTCCAGCACGGCTTTCCATCTCCTGCAGACTTTTCCTATTTATTGGGGCGATGTTGAGGGTGGAGAGCATGTTGTTCACCTTCCCGGAACCACCAATGTTATCTATCATGGCTAAATTAAAAAAGAATAACTCAAATTAACGTCTGGTTATACCTTATAGTTTTCCTATTTACAACTAACTATTTAGTGACTTGAACAGACAACAAATTAAATATATCACTAAGCTTATTTCTGGAATGATTTTCAGTTTTAAATTTATTACGGATCATACTTGTGCTCAATATATTCAGAATTACTCCCTGGATGTTAATTGTTAATATTGTTATATCGTAACTGTATACTAAAATGCAACGTTTTATAACCTGTCAAAATTATTTTTGTGCTGAATTAACTTAGGATAAGACTTTACTTGTTGGATTGCAAAATTGTTTTGACCAGCATAAACATATTGCACGAAAGAGTATGTATATACACATTTTTATTAAATATTGATAAACTTACCAACACCAAGCTTTGTATTTGCTGTGAAACAAGGCATGCCTCTCCCTTTAACTCTGTCAGTCTGTGTGTCTTGCCATACGGGACTCTGTTTACATGTTCACAGTCTATATTGCTGCATCTGACGTACAGGAACACCGATAGCCCTTTTCTTAACTCGCCAACAAAAGAATGTTTAGTTAATGCTACTGGTCCTAGCTTGCATTTCACACAGTATTCCAACTGATCTAACAGAAAGCCCAACTCAATGATCCGCCGTCCAACTCTCCACCCATGTCTGTCAACATTTCCTGGCAAATTTAGGTTTTCATTATTTTGTTTGCCCCTAGTTAAATTTGCAGCTACTGCAGTATGTCCTTTTGTATAATAATCATGATCTAAACAAGTTGCTCGTGGTCTTTTGCTCGTGTTCTTTGCTAATTTCTTGACAGCGAAACGACCTTTAGCATCTCGCGACGCCATTTTGAATACCCCGGATGTAATGACGTGTTTCTCGGCCTTCGCTATAATTTCAATTGTAACGCAGGGAACCATGTTCGGAATTACGTAAAAGTACGTTAATTTACCGGATTAGTCGGAAGGTCACGATATCTGATGAAATATCACGAATCAACCGGAAGTATATTACCCAGGTCTTACCTTAAAACCAAATCGAATCACGAAATATTTTTTATGTCACGTAATGAATGCTTTTCGCGGGAATGAGTTGTGCATTGATGACGGCTTTATATGACGTCATTTACAACTTGGTAAAACATTAGCTCCGAATGGATTTGTGTTGCTTAGTTAAGTGGATATTATAATTATTATGTCAATTTATTTGTGTTGTATTAAATACACAATAAATCACCATCGCTGTCTATTATTCCATTTTGCCTTTTAGGAACACTTCTACCTTAGCGGTCCACGGAAATACAATATATATATTCTACGTAACTAAAGACTATGTGTGCGTAAATATAGTGAGCGGCGCGCTAGCGTGGCGATTTTAAAAAATCGGCCGTAAAACGGAAAAATAACCCCAAAATCGTGATTTTTGTGCAAAATGTTATTAATATTTTGTGAAATGTTTCAAAAAATATTATTTCAAAATCGCATATCCTTGCGATTAACCCGCTTTCTACAAAAAGGTCGGCCATTTTGAAAATGGCTATCGACCCAGTGGCCGACCTTTTTGTAGAAGGCGGGTAAATCTCAAAGATATGCGATTTTGAAAAAATATTTTTTGAAACATTTCACAAAATATTAATATAACATTGCACAAAAATCACAATTTTGGGGTTATTTCTCCTTTTTACGGCCGATTATTAAAAATCGCCACGCTAGCGCGGCTCACTATATTTACGCGCACCTAGTCCTTAGTTACGTAGAATATATATAGTATTTCCGGGGACCGCTAAAGTAAAGATGTTCCAATAAAGGGATATATCTCACTAATATTTTTCTATATTAAAAAATATAAAAAAAACCCAGATGCACGCTATGTTTTACAAATATTAATATAAACACCTAATATGATTTTGGCACTGCCTACGACGGGAAAACCAAACATAAATACACTATATAATAAAGTTGTTATCTGTGTTATGTTGTGTGTTTGTTGCAGCAGCTGTAAGTTTTTCTGTTGAAATTTATAATTTCAACCAAGCAAGCCGATCAATGCATTTTATTAAACAATAACAAACTTTAATGATAATGATTTTAATGTTGAACAAATTACTTTTCTTTTCTCAAAGAACCATTTGGGTAGTTTGAACTTTAGTGGTCCCCGGATGCCGTGGCAGTGCGCAGGTGCGAACGTAGGTGCTTTTTTTTTTTTTACAAATATGGCCTCCATCTTGGATTTTAAGCGAGACGGCAAAATTAGATTTATTTAGACTAAAACAGTGAGATTGAAACAAATCAAAAAGTGGGGTGTGAAACAATAAAGTTTGAAACAAAACAAAAGCATGACATTTAATGAACTTTCCAATGTCATTTTTAAATGGCAAAATCACCCAAGCTGTTGTTTAGTATTTCCGTTGTAATATCAGATAATGGCAAGGCTGTTGGTCTCTTTCGTGCGTTTTCTGATTTCTGATTCAGTTGGTTCAAATGTTGGTGAATATATTTCTTTTATTTAAGAACAAAACTTTATGAAAGAATCTGCAATTGAGTGAACCAAAAAGTGTTTCCTAACACAGTACTGGGCGAAATAGCTGTCATAAAGAGCTTTGGTTGTACCACTCCTTGGTAGCGACGCTTTCAGAGCCCTCCAAGTGCTCTCAATTGTGTTTGTGTGAACACCAGTCTCACTGTCAACAAAGGTTATGCTGTGGTTGACAGTTAAATGATGAAATCCCTCTGTGCTTAGTTTTGAATAACCATTCCAGCAGTCTGAGAAAATAGTTGTTCATGGTGGAATGAAATCTTTAATTATTGACACTAATGTTTCTGCTGATCTGTCTTCGACACACTTCAAAAAATACATTTTACTGTCACGCTCGATTCCACCAAACACCCAAACACCTTCAACCCTCCTTGCTTTATCAAAATTTCTCTTTCCAAATTTACTGTCGTCAATTTCAACGATTTTTCCATGTCCGCCAATTTTTTTCAGAATATCTTTCAAGAATGTAAATACATACTACTCTTGTAAAGTTGTTCCAGTCAACAATTGTTCGTTCATTGATGTCTAATTCGTGGCAAACAAAGGTTTGTTGCAGTTTGTAAATCCAGAAATATGTTATGAAAACAATTTTTGCCAATGTTAGATTACTATTTGAAAACCATGAACCATGACTTAGTGATACTTTCTTGTTACATTTTGTATTAGTACATCACCAGCAACAAGCATCAGTGCTGAATGAAGTGTCAGATCTAAGATTGAAATGTCCAATTTTGCAAAAATCACACAACCTACCACTTAAATTTAGCAACAGTCCCAAGGAAAATAACCAAGAAATCAATTGCTCAACACTTCACAAACTGAAAACAAGAAATTTAGATTGATCTTCATTAATATTCATTATTTGACAGCAATGTGTTTACATTTTTGTTGTTTACGAATGGGAACACGTGGATCCGGTGACGTATGTAAACAGGAAGTAAATTTGATTGGCCATTTCTGATTGATTTATTCTGAGCTTTCGTGTTCAGTTAATATTAATGAATATTAATATTTATAATATTAACATAATTGTTGACAAGGAATTCATTTTGGGGGTTGTTTTTGCGGGTTTTTTGCCGTTTTATACAATTTCGGCAGCGCTGCGCGCGACCTCATAAATTTACGACGCATTCGAGCACTTGCTCATAGCATCGCAAGCGCTTGCGCGCTTTTTCTAAAGGATATCCGGGGACAGCTAAAGTAAAGTGGTTCCGAACATTTAATTTTATATTATGATATGTGCTGTGTGTGTGTGTATCAATGCATTAATTTAAATAATAAATTGAGTCTTACTGATATTTATTTATGATATTTATATGAAAGAAAGTTTTCTTTGTGTCTGAAACCCCAAGCAGATCAATCGAGAATGTTGAATTTCTTAAAATCAGAATGGCACATACGTTCAATGTATCTAGTCTATAGGCAGACAATCAAATAAAATTATGTTAAAATGTTTGGATAGTTTTAGTTGGGTCAATGACGTATATTCTATTTGTATCCACTGCATGTCAATTCACAAGTATGAATTCTAATTAAAATGACAAATTGCAGGTGAATAGTTATATGTAGTTTTATTAATAAGTAATATAATACCACACCCAAATGTTAAAACTTACTGGTACGTGTATAGTTTTAGCTTCGCTATTGTTATGTATTATTTTGGTATATTTTCATTGTTTGTATGGTTTAATTTTATGTTATAAAATGTTAGGTCTATATGCCACTACCATGCAGTTTCCAAATCACGCAAAATGTACATTGGGCTACTGGCTTTACTGAATTTAACGGGGGCATAACTAGGCATACTCCTACCCACATCCTGACATGGGAAATCCGTAGCCACGACAATAGCTATTAATTTATATACTTTAAAACTCAAGATCAAACGGCGATTAAACACCAATCTTTCGTGTCATTTATATGAAAGTATTGAGCTTTGTCAAAACTAAAATAATTTCCCGTGTTTCACACAAATAATCAATTTCGGTCTTACTCTCGCTACGCCTCTGATTACAAACCAAGTTGATTTAATGTTTTATGACGTATGTACTGTATGATGTGTTTATATTGCGTCATGTGCGCGATTATGGCCATTTGAGTGAGAATTACTGTTATAGGTTAGTTTTATTATTTTAAGCCTAAAGTAATTTGTAATACCCTGTGGCCAATGTTGATGTGATTGACACTAATATTATTACAGTGAATACTTATATGCGGATTTTAATTAAAGGTAAGCACTTTCATCATAAGACCTAACATGTTATCTATAGTACAGACTATTGTGATGTGTCATTGCTTGAATGTATGCTGGATTTGATTTCAAGTAATCAGAATAAAATGTTGAATAGCTGTTATTGTTCTTTACTAAATAAATTGAAATATGTGGATTCAACTGTGAAGGATTAATGTTCCAAATGCACTGAAATGTAGTTTTTGTGTAACTCATTTTAGAAAATGTGTCCAATGAGATGCAACATTGTTTAAATACATGTATCTTACTTTTTTTAGAAATGCCTACCATCAATTTAATTAAACACATTAAAATATTAAAACAAATACTCATTTACTACTGTAGCATTAATGTAACATTGTTTTTCAACCAAATGTGTTATGACATAAACACGTTTGGGGTATTTAATTTATATTGGTAATAAGAATATATAATCGACGTGATTACGGACGACGTTTGGTTCCGCGTTGTATTTACACCTATTTATTTTCCGTCATTATTTCTGTGGGTTCAAAATATCGAAGCATTTGGTTCCCTGTTAGCAGGTGCGCTTACCGTTGTTTATCGTTACCGGAACACGAAACCTATGCATAAAATCCCAAACCGGAATGATCCGATCGCAATTGATACTTCCGGAACATAGATTCTGAGTCCTTAAGGTTTTGCAAATAAACAACAACAACAACAACAACAAATAAATAGGTACTCGCGTTATCTATAGGCGGAAAAACCGCTGTCACGCTTCGAGCGACCTTGGTTTTCCCGTATAATTCCTTTTATTTAATTTTTCAAATTTTTATACGCTTTCCAACTCGATTTTTCACATTGTCAAAACTGTTGTTTTTTTTTTCGTTCAGGCATCTAAAAACCTACCAGCCCGAGGACGCTAAACATAGAATCAAATTGGTATGGCCTAAGTAGGCATAATAAAAATATGTTTGTTTTATGTTACATACCCCACAAAATTAGGTTAGGTAGGTAGGGATTTATTTTTTGTTTTGTTTTTGTCATTTGGTACATGGTCAACTTTAAGATTGTATTACTGAATGAATATTCAAAACCTATTGGTAATATCCATAAACATTGTTTAAAAGTGGATGCTATCAAAACAAAACACTTATTTATATATAAATAATAATTATAGGAAAAAAAGTAAATAAATAAAATCATGTCTGAAAAATTTATTGTACCAAATGAGAAAAACAAAACAAAAAATAAATCCCTACCTACCTAACCTAATTTTGTGGGGTATGTAACATAAAACAAACATATTTTTATTATGCCTACTTAGGCCATACCAATTTGATTCTATGTTTAGCGTCCTCGGGCTGGTAGGTTTTTAGATGCCTGAACGAAAAAAAAACAACAGTTTTGACAATGTGAAAAATCGAGTTGGAAAGCGTATAAAAATTTGAAAAATTAAATAAAAGGAATTATACGGGAAAACCAAGGTCGCTCGAAGCGCGACAGCGGTTTTTCCGCCTATAGATAACGCGAGTACCTATTTATTTGTTGTTGTTGTTGTTGTTGTTTATTTGCAAAACCTTAAGGACTCAGAATCTATGTTCCGGAAGTATCAATTGCGATCGGATCATTCCGGTTTGGGATTTTATGCATAGGTTTCGTGTTCCGGTAACGATAAACAACGGTAAGCGCACCTGCTAACAGGGAACCAAATGCTTCGATATTTTGAACCCACAGAAATAATGACGGAAAATAAATAGGTGTAAATACAACGCGGAACAAAACGTCGTCCGTAATCACGTCGATTATATATTCTTATTACCAATATAAATTAAATACCCCAAACGTGTTTATGTCATAACACATTTGGTTGAAAAACAATGTTACATTAATGCTACAGTAGTAAATGAGTATTTGTTTTAATATTTTAATGTGTTTAATTAAATTGATGGTAGGCATTTCTAAAAAAAGTAAGATACATGTATTTAAACAATGTTGCATCTCATTGGACACATTTTCTAAAATGAGTTACACAAAAACTACATTTCAGTGCATTTGGAACATTAATCCTTCACAGTTGAATCCACATATTTCAATTTATTTAGTAAAGAACAATAACAGCTATTCAACATTTTATTCTGATTACTTGAAATCAAATCCAGCATACATTCAAGCAATGACACATCACAATAGTCTGTACTATAGATAACATGTTAGGTCTTATGATGAAAGTGCTTACCTTTAATTAAAATCCGCATATAAGTATTCACTGTAATAATATTAGTGTCAATCACATCAACATTGGCCACAGGGTATTACAAATTACTTTAGGCTTAAAATAATAAAACTAACCTATAACAGTAATTCTCACTCAAATGGCCATAATCGCGCACATGACGCAATATAAACACATCATACAGTACATACGTCATAAAACATTAAATCAACTTGGTTTGTAATCAGAGGCGTAGCGAGAGTAAGACCGAAATTGATTATTTGTGTGAAACACGGGAAATTATTTTAGTTTTGACAAAGCTCAATACTTTCATATAAATGACACGAAAGATTGGTGTTTAATCGCCGTTTGATCTTGAGTTTTAAAGTATATAAATTAATAGCTATTGTCGTGGCTACGGATTTCCCATGTCAGGATGTGGGTAGGAGTATGCCTAGTTATGCCCCCGTTAAATTCAGTAAAGCCAGTAGCCCAATGTACATTTTGCGTGATTTGGAAACTGCATGGTAGTGGCATATAGACCTAAAATTTTATAACATAAAATTAAACCATACAAACAATGAAAATATACCAAAATAATACATAACAATAGCGAAGCTAAAACTATACACGTACCAGTAAGTTTTAACATTTGGGTGTGGTATTATATTACTTATTAATAAAACTACATATAACTATTCACCTGCAATTTGTCATTTTAATTAGAATTCATACTTGTGAATTGACATGCAGTGGATACAAATAGAATATACGTCATTGACCCAACTAAAACTATCCAAACATTTTAACATAATTTTATTTGATTGTCTGCCTATAGACTAGATACATTGAACGTATGTGCCATTCTGATTTTAAGAAATTCAACATTCTCGATTGATCTGCTTGGGGTTTCAGACACAAAGAAAACTTTCTTTCATATAAATATCATAAATAAATATCAGTAAGACTCAATTTATTATTTAAATTAATGCATTGATACACACACACACAGCACATATCATAATATAAAATTAAATGTTCGGAACCACTTTACTTTAGCTGTCCCCGGATATCCTTTAGAAAAAGCGCGCAAGCGCTTGCGATGCTATGAGCAAGTGCTCGAATGCGTCGTAAATTTATGAGGTCGCGCGCAGCGCTGCCGAAATTGTATAAAACGGCAAAAAACCCGCAAAAATAACCCCCAAAATGAATTCCTTGTC
Source organism: Congeria kusceri (assembly GCA_027627225.1). Classification (NCBI taxonomy): domain Eukaryota; kingdom Metazoa; phylum Mollusca; class Bivalvia; order Myida; family Dreissenidae; genus Congeria; species Congeria kusceri. Next base: position 16,397,664 of record CM051026.1, on the reverse strand, counting down.
AACAATTATGTTAATATTATAAATATTAATATTCATTAATATTAACTGAACACGAAAGCTCAGAATAAATCAATCAGAAATGGCCAATCAAATTTACTTCCTGTTTACATACGTCACCGGATCCACGTGTTCCCATTCGTAAACAACAAAAATGTAAACACATTGCTGTCAAATAATGAATATTAATGAAGATCAATCTAAATTTCTTGTTTTCAGTTTGTGAAGTGTTGAGCAATTGATTTCTTGGTTATTTTCCTTGGGACTGTTGCTAAATTTAAGTGGTAGGTTGTGTGAGTTTTGCAAAATTGGACATTTCAATCTTAGATCTGACACTTCATTCAGCACTGATGCTTGTTGCTGGTGATGTACTAATACAAAATGTAACAAGAAAGTATCACTAAGTCATGGTTCATGGTTTTCAAATAGTAATCTAACATTGGCAAAAATTGTTTTCATAACATATTTCTGGATTTACAAACTGCAACAAACCTTTGTTTGCCACGAATTAGACATCAATGAACGAACAATTGTTGACTGGAACAACTTTGCAAGAGTAGTATGTATTTACATTCTTGAAAGATATTCTGAAAAAAATTGGCGGACATGGAAAAATCGTTGAAATTGACGACAGTAAATTTGGAAAGAGAAATTTTGATAAAGCAAGGAGGGTTGAAGGTGTTTGGGTGTTTGGTGGAATCGAGCGTGACAGTAAAATGTATTTTTTGAAGTGTGTCGAAGACAGATCAGCAGAAACATTAGTGTCAATAATTAAAGATTTCATTCCACCATGAACAACTATTTTCTCAGACTGCTGGAATGGTTATTCAAAACTAAGCACAGAGGGATTTCATCATTTAACTGTCAGCCACAGCATAACCTTTGTTGACAGTGAGACTGGTGTTCACACAAACACAATTGAGAGCACTTGGAGGGCTCTGAAAGCGTCGCTACCAAGGAGTGGTACAACCAAAGCTCTTTATGACAGCTATTTCGCCCAGTACTGTGTTAGGAAACACTTTTTGGTTCACTCAATTGCAGATTCTTTCATAAAGTTTTGTTCTTAAATAAAAGAAATATATTCACCAACATTTGAACCAACTGAATCAGAAATCAGAAAACGCACGAAAGAGACCAACAGCCTTGCCATTATCTGATATTACAACGGAAACACTAAACAACAGCTTGGGTGATTTTGCCATTTAAAAATGACATTGGAAAGTTCATTAAATGTCATGCTTTTGTTTTGTTTCAAACTTTATTGTTTCACACCCCACTTTTTGATTTGTTTCAATCTCACTGTTTTAGTCTAAATAAATCTAATTTTGCCGTCTCGCTTAAAATCCAAGATGGAGGCCATATTTGTAAAAAAAAAAAAAGCACCTACGTTCGCACCTGCGCACTGCCACGGCATCCGGGGACCACTAAAGTTCAAACTACCCAAATGGTTCTTTGAGAAAAGAAAAGTAATTTGTTCAACATTAAAATCATTATCATTAAAGTTTGTTATTGTTTAATAAAATGCATTGATCGGCTTGCTTGGTTGAAATTATAAATTTCAACAGAAAAACTTACAGCTGCTGCAACAAACACACAACATAACACAGATAACAACTTTATTATATAGTGTATTTATGTTTGGTTTTCCCGTCGTAGGCAGTGCCAAAATCATATTAGGTGTTTATATTAATATTTGTAAAACATAGCGTGCAACTGGGTTTTTTTAATATTTTTTAATATAGAAAAATATTAGTGAGATATATCCCTTTATTGGAACATCTTTACTTTAGCGGTCCCCGGAAATACTATATATATTCTACGTAACTAAGGACTAGGTGCGCGTAAATATAGTGAGCCGCGCTAGCGTGGCGATTTTTAATAATCGGCCGTAAAAAGGAGAAATAACCCCAAAATTGTGATTTTTGTGCAATGTTATATTAATATTTTGTTTAGGGTTTTGAAGTAAACACGTAAAATAGTAATGAAAAACATGAATTAAATTCAACACGTGTGTTCTAAATGGATATTATAGTGAAAAGGTGTGGTTTAAAGCAATAGAGACATGAAATCACCAGGCAAGTAGGATACTTCCTGAAGTATGTTTTTTTAACTGAAATTTTGAAAGTAAAACATTCCCGCTTTACAGTATGTGGGAGGGGTAACATCAGTAAAGAACTTAGCAAGTACAGTGGTTATAAATATAACTCGAGAACCTGTTTTTGTATTGCAACGTAACATGATACAAGAACGAGAACGAACCAGCTTATCAACCGTTATTTGCGGCAAATTCGTCACGCATGACCGAGCCGCTTATTGACAGATTAAAATAGTAACAATTGACTATTTTATAACTGCGGGGAACTAATTAATATGAATAAGAGACCCCATTCATCCACGGCGAGCGAGAGCAACGTTACGGATACGAGTTGCACGGAATTACCAGTGTTTGAAACAGTGTTGTAAACTCAGAAGGAAAAAAATAAAAACAAAACGAGCAGCAAAAAAAAGAAAACCGAACCCGCAATTACAAACCAGAAAACCATGGCGAACTTTGTAAAACAAAATACAACAAAAATGCAGACAGAACAATCGGATTCTGCTATTGAAAAACGCCTTGATGAGATTAGCACCAAATTATCAAATGTTCTCACAAAAAATGATACTAGTATCATCAAAAATATAATTAAAGAAACACTTGAAGAAATAAAAGATAAATTTCTCGGATCCCTTATCAAACGAATAGACATGCTCGAGGTCAAGGAGTTTGACATTGAACAGGAACTTGACACTCTGAAAAAGCAAATCCATGACCAAAATTGTGAGATAATTGCTCTCAAACAAGCAAACCTACACTCAGAACAACGACAGGCAGCGGGTCTGAACGAATTGGAGCAGTACGGGCGCAGAAACAGTATCCGCATTTCCGGTCTTACAAATGACACTGACCATCAAACGTCGATGTCTGTTGCCGAACAAGCTGCATCGACATTGAGCCAGAAGCTTGGTTTCCAGGTTGAAAGCAAGGACGTTGACGTAGCACACCGCCTCGGTAAATATGTGCCCAACAAACATAGACCGGTAATAGTAAAATTCGTAAGGCGGCAAACCAAAATTGAAGTGCTGAAAAGGTCCAAACTACTTAAAGGCAGTAACATTTTTATCAACGAAGATCTTACAAAAATCAACGCCGAAGTATTTGCTTCCTTGAGACTTAAACAACCGGACCGTGTGGAAAAAGCATGGTCCTATGAAGGAAAATTGTTTGTCCGTTATCGGGGACAGGAGCGCAACGAGCTAGTTACGTTTGACAAGTACAAAACATGGCTTGATATGCCATGGCCTAACAAAGCAACCGCTACAAATAATACAACTTACGCCCGGAAATTGTCCTCTGGTGGCAAGGCTACACCGACCCATAAAGAATAAACAGTAGAATGGTGGCAAGAAACTGGTCCTTGATTAGCCAAATTCAACTGACATAATACTAACACACATTGGTGTTGTCTTATACTAGTTATGCTTATAACTTGCACCACCACGATATATACAAGCAAAACTATACGAATTCAGCAATCCAAATGCATACATCTCATCACACACAAAAATACACATGACTGTACATAACACGCACGCAAGCACGTGCACACACACACACTCGCACACACGCGCGCGCGCACACACACACTTCCACACACACACACACACACACACGCACGCACGCACGCACACACACACACACACACACACACACACACACACACACACACACACACACACACACACACGCACACACACAATAAGTCTATCCATTCATAAAGAATAGCTAAACCTACAATTTTCGTTATAAACCTTAAAATGGTTGCTATTTATAATGTTATCAAAAGCAGGAATAGTTTGATAAATAAACGTCGCTTAACATTGCATATACACGTAAATACAGGAACAGTGTATTGATTTAATTCTTGCGGTATAGTTATACGTTGTTATTTTATTAACTTAAACAATTAAGATATTTTAATAAGCACAAATATATTAATATTATGACGACATAAAATGTAGAATATGGTATGTGTACATGTTTCTAATATTTCTATGACTTATGCACTATAAATAGCCTTTAAATATTTTTCAAAAAAGAGTTTACATGTATACGCCGGAACTGATTATTGATTTAATTCTGACTGCATTGTTATGCATTGTTACTTTATTAACCTAAACAATTTATTTATTTTGTCAACTTTAATTAGCAAAATATGTATAATTTTATGACGATATAAACTGAAAAGTATGGTAGGTTAGCACGTTTTTTTATGTTCAACGTATTATGCACTTATAGATAGTCTGGAAATAATGTTTAAAAACAAACAAATAGTACAAGTTATTTTAACAAGTAAATGAGAAGTGTCTTTTTTGGTTGTTTATTTTTGTTAATAGGGTATACCCGGGTTCGTTTATAATTTTAAATGTCAAAACTTCAACTTATATTTATCTGTATTTGTATACTACCAACTTACTTTAATAGTCTTTCCTTTGAGATTGGAAACTTAAGTTTAAATCATACTAATTTAATATCTTGATAGCACAATATCTGCCAAGCATTCCAACACCTAAATTATTTCGCTGTTCGCACCCAGTTTAGGTGTTATTGTAGTGCTTCTTATCAAAACTTTTTCAAATAATGACCCCTCAAACACTTTCAATTCTTCCATACATTATTGTGTCTAAACTCTTGTAATATGTATATAAACATATTGAAGGTGTCTAATAGGGGAAAATATTAAAAAATCCACTTTATATTGTAACCTATAAAACTGTAGAACACATTATAACTGTCATGAGACCGAGAACTTGTTGTTCTGAATATTCTACTCAGTACAAATGTAAATATTTACTTACTTGTGTGTGTTTACTTTTGTATTCTTTTTGTTTTTTGATGCATATGATGGTAACTTATTCTAAGTATACTTTTTTACGTAGGTTTTGTCACTACTTCCACAAAACATTTGTTCTTGTGTGTAAGCCACTCAAAATATGTTCCACATACCTGTATATTAATTTATTTATTGGAGATTTATTCTGCTGTATTCTGTTGCTATATCTTGAAATTATATGAGCTCTGTAAAAATTGCCTCCCTGAACTGCCGCGGCCTTTATTGTCATAAGAAAAGAACTGATGTCCTACATTTTCTTAAAAATAAGGAATATCATATTTATTGTTTACAAGACACACACTGGCCCAAGCAATTAGAAAAAGAAATAAACTCTAGCTGGGATGGGCAATGCTTTTTTAGTCATGGAAAATCAAATGCCAGAGGTTGTGCAATCTTAATCAAAAAAAATATTGCTTTAAAAGTCCATAACATAAAACATGATGAAATTGGAAACTTATTAGGATTAGATATTTCTATTGGTGAAACAAAATTATCGTTAATTACCATTTATGGTCCAAATTTAGATAGTCAACACTTTTATGAAACTGTTTTTAACATTATTGATGAATTTGGAAATGAAGATTTTATTTTGTGTGGGGATTTTAACTTGGTACTAGATCAAGAACTAGATTATAGTAACTATAAAAATTTAAATAATAACATAAACTCCAGGAACTTTATTTTAAAGGAAATTGCAACGAGAAATCTAAAAGATACCTTTAGGGAATTACATGAAAATTGTGTCCGCTTTACATGGCGACGTACTAACCCATTGCAACAAGCAAGATTGGATTTCTTTTTAATTACTCCAAACATGCTCAACTTTTTAAAAACATCAAATATCAGAACAGGTATTAAAACTGACCACTCTATTGTTGATATTTCATTGGATTTTCATCATATTGATCATGGTAAAGGTCTTTGGAAGTTTAATAACTCTCTGTTGCATGATATTGATTACTTAACCTGTATAAATAGTAAAATTGAAGAAATTAAAAAACAGTACTGTCTGCCAATATATAACGTAGAAAATATTAATACAATAAATAATAATGAATTATGTTTTACAATAAATGATCAGCTTTTCTTGGAAACTTTATTAATGGAAATAAGGGGAAAAACTATTTCTTATTCGAGTTTTAAAAATAAACAAACAAAATCAAACGAACAACGATTGTTAAATAAAATTGAATTTCTAGAACAAAACCTTAATGAATCAAACAAAGAAACACTTGCACAACTAAATGCGGAATTAAACAGCATAAGAGATGCTAAACTTAAAGGGTATATTATCCGATTCAAAGGTCAGTGGATTGAAGAAGGCGAAAAAAATACAAAATATTTTTGCTCACTTGAAAAGCAACATTACGTTAATAAGAACATACCTTTTATTCAAAAAGAAGACGGGGAGATAATATATCATCAATCTGACATTTTAAAGGAAACGTGTGATTTTTACAAAAAACTATATGAAAAAGTTGAGCCAAAAGAAAACTATATACTAAATGATTTACAAAATATTAATATAAATAAAGTAAGTTCAGCACAATCAATCGAAATTAAAGGTTTGTTAAAATATGAAGAGATAACAAATACTCTAAAATATATGAAGAATGATAAAAGCCCAGGATCGGACGGTTTTACAACAAATTTCTTTAAAGTCTTCTGGAATAGAATTGGTGTTTTTGTTATGAGAAGTATTAATTTTGCATATGCAAATAATTCATTTTCAATAACTCAAAAACAGGGCATTATAACGTGTATATCAAAAGATAACAAACCGAGACAGTTCTTAAAAAATTGGAGACCTATTACGCTTCTTAATACCGTCTATAAACTAGCTTCTGGATCAATTGCAAACAGACTGAAACCTCTTTTACAAAATCTTATATCGAGGGATCAAACTGGTTTTGTTGCAGGTAGATACATTGGAGAAAATACCCGCCTCATATACGACATAATGAATTATACTGAAAACAATAAAATACCGGGCTTAATAATGATGATAGACTTTGAAAAGGCCTTCGATACCTTGTCATTCGATTGCATTGAAAAAACGTTAGACTTTTTTAATTTTGGACCAAGCTTTAAGCGTTGGGTATCGATTTTTCTAAAGGATACTCGGACATGTGTTCAGTTAAACGGATTTTTGTCCGATAACTTCACAGTAGGCCGTGGCTGTAGACAGGGAGACCCGATTTCACCATATATTTTTATTCTATGTGCAGAGATTTTAGCAATCAAAATTAAGAATAATAATAATATAAAAGGAATATGTATTAACGGCATAGAATACAAAATTTCTCAGTTTGCAGACGATACTTCTTTATTGTTGGATGGTTCTGAAAATTCTTTAAATTCCGCTCTAGACACACTCCAAGATTTTGCATACTTTTCCGGATTAAATGTAAACTTCGATAAAACTAATGTAATTTGGATAGGATCTTTAAAGTACAGCACCCGAGCGATTAAAACAAAATACAAACTAACATGGGAAACAACAAGATTTAAATTGTTGGGAATCATTTTTGATGTCGATCTCAATCTGATTGTTGATTTAAACTTTTCCGACAAATTTATTAAAACTAGTAATATTATTAACCAATGGAAAAAGAGAAAACTAACACCTATTGGTAGAATTACCATTGTTAAATCCCTTATACTACCTCTTTGTACTCATTGTTTCTTTGCAATACCTACTCCAAAAAGAGATATTCTTGATAAATTGAATAAAATGTTATTCGACTTTGTGTGGGATGATGCGCCTTACAAAATTAAGAGTTCGACCCTTACACAAAGCTACGAAAATGGTGGATTACAAATGGTAGACATCTTTGCTTATTGTAAAAAAATTAAAGTGTCATGGATTAGAAAATTACATACATGTTCAGAAAGCAAATGTGTTATTCTTATGAGGTCTATTATTGATGTATGTAAACTCTTCAACACTGGAAAACAATATATTGCTATAATTAAGAGCGCTGTTAAAAATGATTTCTGGTATGAGGTATTTACGTGTTATGAACATTTTCTAGATGTGTTAAAAATTATTGATGTTGAACATGTTCTTAGCATGCCATTATTTTATAATGACAATTTTACCGTTGGTAATGAACCCCTGTTTTTAAAAGCACTGTACGATAGAGGCATACGATTTGTGAGAGATATTGTCATTGATTCAACAATTTTTTTAACAAAATTTCAAATGGAAAGTATAACGGGGAAACCTATTAATTTCCTCCAATATGAGGGACTAGTTAAAACAATAAAATTATTTTTTCGGAAAGTAAATATACATTTTAACTTCAATGATGTTTTAAAATACGGCCCGTCTCTGTCATGCTATACAAAATATTTTATATGCCTGGACAGCAAAGATAAGACAATATATAACTGTTTTATCCAAACTGAAATTGAACCCGTTTGTAAAAGCAAATGGACTGACTTTGTTACTACTAACCAGGAATGGAAACATATTTTCAAAATAGTTTTTGACATAACACGTGATAGTTACATACAGTGGTTTCAAACGAGAATTATTTATAATATATTGGGTACAAACTCCCTTATGTATAAAATGAAACTGGTAAATGATAATATGTGTACTTTTTGCCATGAATTCGAAGAAACGATTCGTCACCTTTTCTGGTCTTGCAAAAATGTCCAATGCTTGATCAAGAAATTAAACGAATCTCTGTTAAATAATAGAAGTTATACGACAGAAATTGATTACAAAACATTGATGTTAGGTAATTCAGACAAAAACAAGCAAAATCTAAACATACTTTGCCTCGAAGTTAAAAAATACATATTTACGTGTAAAAAAGGTAACATAATACCAAACTATACAGGTCTTATAAATAGTTTAACTTTTACCTACAAAATATACAATTCATTTAAACTCACAGAAAAAGAAACGAGGAGTTGGTCGCTGGTAAAATTAATATGTGAACCAAATATTTTTGTGGAACATAACATTTAGTGAAAATTTCTATAGAATCGAGAAAAGGAAAAAGAAGTGATATTTCCTTAAATATGTAATTATTAATTGCCAATAGAAAAGTACCTTATATATGCTTTTTGCTCATATTTTTTTGCCTTTTTGCGTTTCTTGTACATTTAAAAATGTAACGGTCTGTATGATACTTCATTTTGCTAACATTGCTTTATGCATGTATGCATGTTTAATCATATTTTCCCTTTCAATCATTTGTTAAAAAAAGTTTTTTACTTAGTTACTAATGCTATTTGCATGTATTGCATGTACAATTCAATATACTGTATTTTGTGTGTAAAGGTGTATGCATATATGCGATTGTACACTTAAAATGCAAATAAACAGAAGTTACCAAAAAAAAAAAAAAAAAAAAAAAAAAAAAAAAAATATTAATATTTTGTGAAATGTTTCAAAAAATATTTTTTCAAAATCGCATATCTTTGAGATTTACCCGCCTTCTACAAAAAGGTCGGCCACTGGGTCGATAGCCATTTTCAAAATGGCCGACCTTTTTGTAGAAGGCGGGTTAATCGCAAGGATATGCGATTTTGAAATAATATTTTTTGAAACATTTCACAAAATATTAATAACATTTTGCACAAAAATCACGATTTTGGGGTTATTTTTCCGTTTTACGGCCGATTTTTTAAAATCGCCACGCTAGCGCGCCGCTCACTATATTTACGCACACATAGTCTTTAGTTACGTAGAATATATATATTGTATTTCCGTGGACCGCTAAGGTAGAAGTGTTCCTAAAAGGCAAAATGGAATAATAGACAGCGATGGTGATTTATTGTGTATTTAATACAACACAAATAAATTGACATAATAATTATAATATCCACTTAACTAAGCAACACAAATCCATTCGGAGCTAATGTTTTACCAAGTTGTAAATGACGTCATATAATGCCGTCATCAATGCACAACTCATTCCCGCGAAAAGCATTCATTACGTGACATAAAAAATATTTCGTGATTCGATTTGGTTTTAAGGTAAGACCTGGGTAATATACTTCCGGTTGATTCGTGATATTTCGTCAGATATCGTGACCTTCCGACTAATCCGGTAAATTAACGTACTTTTACGTAATTCCGAACATGGTTCCCTGCGTTACAATTGAAATTATAGCGAAGGCCGAGAAACACGTCATTACATCCGGGGTATTCAAAATGGCGTCGCGAGATGCTAAAGGTCGTTTCGCTGTCAAGAAATTAGCAAAGAACACGAGCAAAAGACCACGAGCAACTTGTTTAGATCATGATTATTATACAAAAGGACATACTGCAGTAGCTGCAAATTTAACTAGGGGCAAACAAAATAATGAAAACCTAAATTTGCCAGGAAATGTTGACAGACATGGGTGGAGAGTTGGACGGCGGATCATTGAGTTGGGCTTTCTGTTAGATCAGTTGGAATACTGTGTGAAATGCAAGCTAGGACCAGTAGCATTAACTAAACATTCTTTTGTTGGCGAGTTAAGAAAAGGGCTATCGGGGTTCCTGTACGTCAGATGCAGCAATATAGACTGTGAACATGTAAACAGAGTCCCGTATGGCAAGACACACAGAGTAGCTACCACAGAGTAGTACTCGATTTGTTACCTCCCCTTCTACTTCCGTTATAAACCATGGTTTGTTTAAGTTACAATTTTAACACTACAAACATGAATAAGTTAATATATAACGCATTTTATGTGAAATAAATAATTATTCAGCGACTAATTGTTGAAATTATTGCATTTAAGCGCGTAATTTTTTTTTAATCGGACTTGACTTTAACCGATTTTTTTTTACTTCCGCATTGTCGGATGCCATTTTGGCCAACAGGGTCACATGTTTAAAATCTCGCTGATGACGTATTCTGCGGAATCCCGGGATTTGGGCGGAAAGTACGAAACTTAAAACAGCCTTGCGCACCTGTTCGGAGTGTTTTTTCTGGAAAACATAGTTAACTGCTTTTTTTAAGCGAGTTTTAAGCTATCTGGTGAGGGAAAAACATGCATATATCCCGTATGTTAAGTGGTTGCAACGATTTTATTTTTTAATCATGGAATATGATCATTTTACTTCACATTATAACACGTTGTAAAATTGTCGTCTGCTGCGCATAAAAATGCGCAACCTCATTTTCGACCTTGATGATTTCTGTCCGAATGTATTGTGTCCGAAATATATTAACCGGAAGTAAACAGATCAAATGAAACACTAGCAAATTTCGTGACTTAACATTAAAATCTGATCGAAATGGCACGGAGAAATGAATGTTTGAAATGAAAAGTATGATTTTTTATTGTATTTTAGATACATCCATAATGGCACGGTCAATATTTACACCAGATGGTTTAATAAATTACATGCACTGCATTGGGGCTTCTGATTTGCTTAGTTACACTGATTTTAGTTATTTCAACAAGCCTGAGTTTGACTTCTTTTCAAATTCAAATCGATTGGTTTTTCATTCAGCAAGCTTGGGTTTATTATTTCGTTTTTTGACCAGTTTACCAGCAGAAATTTCAGTTGATTATAATCTTGAGAAAAGCCTTCTGGAAACACAAAGTAAAAATGTTGTGTCTTTTGATGAAAATGGAAATGCAACAGAGCAACCTTCTTTCCAACAGGCACAAGATCCTTGTTGGATAGAACCTATATCGTCTCAAAGTTCAACGTGGTGTGTCCCCCCAACTGAACTCCAGTCAAAACCACCATCAATTATTTCCAAATGCACCAAGGCAACTAGCCCATCCACCTTTTCATTAGGTTCATGTAGCACAGAGATTTGTTTTAAGAAATCAAAAATTGAAATTAATGTGCAAGATTCTAGTTCCGACGAAATTGACGTTTTTTCTATGTAACACCCTTAGTATAAAATTGTTTTCATTTGTTTAGATTGTTCGCTACATGCAACAGATTGGACCTATATTATATTTATAGTTCTTTCCTGCTGGTGCAGATGAAGTTTCAAATTGTTGATAAGTATTTCAATTATATAACAGCGGTCAGTTAACCTAATCACACCCTTCCTGGGCAAACTGCTTTACAACTACTAAGTGCACATACTAATGCCAGTAACTAACAACTGCCCTGCATGAATCAGAGGTTTGGGTAGAATTGCCATAGAAATATTTATTTGACCGGTCCCAACACAAGTCATGCTTGAAATTACACCCTTATCCTCTGATTTTAAGTCCAGTGCCCAACTGAGATAACCGGTTGGCATTATTTTAATACATATGTAAATTTTGTTTCGCTTTAGTTATTTTTGTTTAGTAGAAATATTATTTCCTACATTTGTTTCATTTGTTTACATTTTTCTTTTGTTTTTTTCAGTTCTATTATATTTAGTTTCCCCACCAGACTGGAAGACCGTGCTAAATATTGTCGTCACACTTGTAATGTAAGTATCAGTTTTATGTTCTTCATTTTCAGAGCCATGGATTTGACAAATGACCAAATAGTTTGTAAAATAAAGAATAATGGCTTACTTGAAACTGCCAAGTTTCTACATCCAATGACAAACAATAACTGTTGTCTGACAACAATTATAGTTCAGCTGGAACGAATTTTAAAGAAATTCCAACATTTAAATAAAAGTAAGTCTCGTGTTAAGGGAAAAGATAATTTGGAAAGATTTTTACAAAAACAATATGAATTTCCATCAAGTAAGCAAACTGAAGTGTCCACATCCCATGAAAAAGTTTTCACCGCATATGACAACGTCGAACTAAAGGCTTATGCTTATGAAAAGGTTTCGAATGAATTGGCCACTGAAATAAATCACTTGAAGTCTGAAAAAGATATAATTGAAAGCAACTTATTAAGTACAATTGAAGACAGAGATTTATTAAATGAAAGTTTCAAAAAAAGTGAAAAAAAATTTTAAATAAAGCAAAAAGAACTGAAACGAACAGCCAATAGGGAATCCTATTGGCGCGCAAAATTTAGAAAAATTGACCATGAAAAAAACGAAAAAATTTATACTGAAGATGATGTCAAGCAAATTATCGACGAACGAAAGCACCTTGAAAATGAATATAGTAAATTACAAGAAAATTTTGATTCAATTTTTGAAGAAAACGAATATCTTAGAAGTATTGTACAAAATGATTCACAAATTGAAAATGTTGAACTGTATGACGAAAAAACAAAGACATATAATACAAAACTGCATATGTGTGTGCATTCTCTTTTAGACAATCATGTGTCATATCAAAACGTGAATTCTGTCATTGAAAGTGTTTTGCAATTAGTCGAGAAAAAACCAAATAAACTTCCAGCAGCCAGTACTATTCAAAATTGGTCTATCGAACGAGGACTGTTGGCTCGAAAGCAAATTATTGATACTTGTCCGGATAAATTAGACACTACACTACACACAGATGAGACCAGTAAATATGGGTCAAAGTGGGGTGCCTTTGCAACTAGAGACAGTGAAGGGCAGTACACACTTCTTGGCCTCAGAGATATGGCAACAAAATCTAGCCATGATACATTGCAAACATTTAAAAACATTCTTTCTGATTTTGACAGTGCATGTTCTTCCGACAATTCTCCAGGACAAAAAATTCTTACAAATATAAAAAATACAATGAGCGACCGTGCTGCAACGGAAACTAAATTTAATGAAATATTGGTCGAATATAGAAATGAAATTTTACCAAAAATCTATGACAATTACAATAAGATGGAAGAAGAAGAAAAAGCAGCAGTGGCAAAAATGAATAATTTTTTCTGTGGTTTGCACACTCTTGTCCACATGGCTGAAGTATCAGGTAAATGTTTGTTCCAAGTAGAAAAAAGTCATTTTGACGATCATGTGCCAATACATAATGTTACATTTAATAAAAGCGGACAGTCTGGAACATTAAGAAGTATTTTCACAGCATGTAAGGCTTTCGCAAAACGAGGTGATCAGAAGAACGGCTGCCATTCTAATTTTGTAACTTTTATTTCTGGGTTTTTGAAATCAAATGGTATGCATGGATTGCCCCTACAACCATTAAAAGGAAACAGGTTTAACATACTCTTCACTAATGCTGGACATGTGTTTTATTTGCATGAACATATGATTTCATACCTTGAAAAATCTCCAACATTAAATGAGCTGTTGAAATCTGTACTGTTTGATTTGAAACAACCGTTTTTTATTGCCGGGTGTAAAAGTTTAGGCCTCATTTCAAAAGTCATTACAACTCCATTGTGGAATGTGATAGAAGACAGAGACATTTCTATAAGTGATATGAATAAAAGGTATGCGCGACTGATAGAATTTTTACATGAATCAGTTCAAAAAATAGAAAGTTTTGTATCAGGAAATTTAAAACTTTATGAAGATGTTCCAACTAAAAATGACAAGATTCTTGAAGAGTTACTGAAACCATCCTGCATTGACAATCATGTCTTTACCATCTTATCTGTGATTTTACCAGCAATGGTAACGCTAATTGAAAAACAGTATGTTGATCATCTGCCCGGAGGAATCCATGAAAATCTTGACCTGCAAGAAACATCAAGTGTCGACAAACACAACAAATATCCTGAAAGAATATTTTCATATGCTGATCATATAATGTCCGTCAAACCCAACATTTCAACACTTGCATTAGAATCACACATCACTTTTTCTTTAAATAAAACAGCAGAGTGGCTTTCACACAGACAAGATGCATCACAACTTATTATTGAATGAAGTAAGGCAGTAGGAAAAGAAAGAGAAAAATTCAAACAAAGGGAAGAAGAAATATGGCAACAGAGGCTGGAAAAACAACACGAGGAATTTAAAAGAAAAGAATTATTGGAGAAGAAAAGAGTAGAAAAACTGGAAAAGGAGACAAACGACATTATGTATTATGGTTTGTGGCAGACTGAAGATCAGGTCAACAAAGAAGTAGCTGAATTAAATTCAACAAAACAAAAAGATGAAGCATTGAAAGCACAATTGCGGTTCAGAAAAAATGTATTTAAACAAAAAAGTGAAAATCAAAATGTATATGCTTTCTCCAAGACCGTGAATGGTCAACGATTACAATTAACAGTTGATGAACTTAAAGAAAATCTTATAAAATTAGTTAAGGGTGCATATGAAATTCCCACACCAGAAAGTGACATTCATTTGTTAGTAGGGAAAAATATAGATCATAAATGGTTAGATGATGGCAAAGTTTCCTGGTATAAAGGCACTGTAATATCTCAGGTATTAATTAGCATTACAGGGATAGTAAGGCCAACATGAAAAATATATTTGTTTATCATTACCTACCGATAGAACCGAAACATCATATCTCATAGTCATAAGTTGTTACATGGTTTATTTTTAAGATTTAATGTAATTTTTAATTTGGGTTAAGATTAATAAGAAGCTATTATTTATGTCCACTATCTTTAAACTGTACATAGAACTAACCAACCCATTAGTATCAACTTTGGGCAGGCAATTGCAAACTAATTATTTTTAAAGGTTGGCCTTATGTACATCAACATCACCAATTGTATAAAACAAATAACTAAATTTGTGAATCCAGTAAATCAATGTGTATCCCTCCCTGTTTTCTACCGGTGTCTGCATTCGGATTCACCTTTAAATTGATACCATGCTTGCACAAATTGAAATAAAGGAAAGGCTAGAAAAATGCTTGTAAAGTACGCTGTTTTATATTGGAACCCTACGGGAATTGGACTTACTGGAATCTAACCTGGAAACATTTTGCTAAACCACTAAGAACAATATGCGGTATGTATTTTCAGCAACAGTTGTTAACTGTTTGTGTGTTTATTTGACAATAGTTTCCGACATCTTCGGAAACGTTTTGCGACATCATTAAAAACAGTATGCAGCATCTATTCCATTATTCCATGTTATTATGTCATCTGCGTTGAGGAGTTCTTCGGGGTGGATAGCCGGCGGTGCATCTTAACCCTGCGTCTGCTGCCCGTAGTTGTAAGCCGGCGGATATGCCGGCGGAGCCGGCTGATGTCCCTGAGGGTAGGCCGGGTAGGGATACGGCGCGGGGTACTGCGCGGGGTACTGCGGGGCGGCGACGTTGGTATTCTGTTGATTCACTGCGGTAACCGCTGTAGCGAAACAAAACTGTGAGAATTAAAAGGGAATGCGGTACCTGTAACGAACGGACGCACTGATGGTCGCGCGAGAGTGCAGACTGATAGACATACGGACCGACCAGATTACGGCCGACAGACCAACCTAATGGCCGAATACATGTATAAGTCAGAATATCTATGATTTTTAATTTCAAGGAATGCAGACCTCTCTTTCATTCATTGTATATAATCATTTAAAAAAATGTCATTTTATTTCATTTTACTTTATTTTTATTTTATTGATTTTTCTAACATAAAAGGCCACACCATATATGTCTGTCATAAGACCTATTTCATTTGACATAGTAAACTTTTTCATTTGACATAGCAAAGTATTTCATTTGACATAATACATATTTTATTTCACAAAGAAAATGATTTCATTTGACATAGAAAATAATTGCATTTGACACATTGATAGTAAATTATTTGATTTGAAATTGTATATTATTTCATTTGACATAGTAAATTATAGCATTTGACTTTTTTTCATTTGAAAATGTAAAATATTTCATTTGACATGGTAAATTATTTCATTTGCTATGGCAAATTATTTTATTTGACATAGCAACATTATTTCATTTGACATAATACATTATTTTATTTGACATAGCAATTTATTTCATTTGACATAATAAATTATTTTATTTAATTTTTCCAAACCTACCAACCAGGCAAAGGCCAAACAAATTTGATTTTATGTTTAGCGTCCCCATAATTTCCAACCTACCAACCAGGCAGGAAGAAACAAACAACGAATCAATAAAACACATTTTTTCTTTCGCAACTTGCTCATGGCATTAGTACAAGCTAAAGCAATTGTTGACTTGCACAACTGTTATATATCATCTTCATACGGGGAACCTATTGTAATGGATAATGGATATTTGTTTGTTTCGGTGTGATAACGCGTGATATCATCACCGGAAAGGGAAACAATTAATATGTAGATTTTTTCCTTTCCGGTGATGATATCACGCGTTATCACACCGAAAACAAACAAATGTTCTCTTTATTTTATGCTTGATTAACCTTTGTTTTACATTTTATTGGAAACTATTGTGGAAATTATAACGTCATAACTTCAAAATAATGACGTCATTTCAAAGTTTTGAGCCCTGCATTGGTCCGTTTCATTTACTGTATTAAATCGGGACCCTGAAAAGTAGTCCCTCACTGTGAGTGATATATATAGAATATTATGCTAGTATGGTGTTCTGAGAACATGTATCAGAAAAGTTAGTTGTGTCAAGTCGAATCGCATGAGAGGCACAGCCTCGAGTGCGATGCTACTTGACACAACCAACAAAACTGGTACATGGTCTCAGAACACCATACTAATATAATATTCCATTCATTATACACCTTTTAGGCATACTATTCCTTAAAAACCAAAACAAATTTACGAACTATTTTATGTCACGTAAAGAATGCTTTTCGCGGGAATGAGTTGGTAAACCATTAGCTCCGAATGGATTTGTGTTGCTTTGTTAAGTGAATAATAAAATTATTATTTCAATTTATTTGTGTTGTATTAAATACACAATAAATCACCATCGCAGTCAATTATTCCCTTTTGCCTTTTAGGAACACCTTTACTTTAGCGGTCCCCGGAAATACAATATATATTTTCTACGTAACTAAAGACTAGGTGCGCGTAAATATAGTGAGCGACGCGCTAGCGTGGCGATTTTTAAAAATCAACCGTAAAACGGAAAAATACCCCCCAAATCGTGAATTTTGTGCAAAGTTTTATTAATATATATTTTTTGAAATGTTTCAAAAAATATTAATTCAAAATCGCATATCCATGCGATTAACCAAGCAAGCCGATCAATGCATTTTATTAAACAATAACAAACTTTATTAATAATGATTTTAATGTTGAACAAATTACTTTTCTTTTCTTTTCTCAAAGAACCATTTGGGTAGTTTGTACTTTAGCGGTCCCCGGATGCCGACGCAGTGCGCAGGTGCGAACGTAGCTAAGCAGGTGCTTTTTTACAAATATGGCCGCCATCTTGGATTTTAAGCTAGACGGCAAAATTAGATTTATTTATACTAAAACATTGAGATTGAAACAAATAAAAAAAGCGGCGGGTGAAACAATAAAACAAAACAAAAGCATGACATTTAATGAACTTACCAATGTCATTTTTAAATGGCAAAATCACCCAAACTGTTGTTCAGAGTTTCCGTTGTAATATCAGATAATGGCAAGGCTGTTGGCCTCTTTCGTGCGTTTTCTGATTTCTGATTCAATTGGTTCAATTGTTGGTGAATATATTTCTTTGATTTAATAACAAAACTTTATGAAAGAATCTTCAATTGAGTCAACCAAAAAGTGTATCCTAACACAGTACTGGGCGAAATAGCTGTCATAAAGAGCTTTGGTTGTACCACGCCTTGGTAGCGACGCTTTCAGAGCCTTCCAAGTGCTCTCAATTGTGTTTGTGTGAACACCAGTCTCACTGTCAACAAAGGTTACGCTGTGGTTGACAGTTAAATGATGAAATCCCTCTGTGCTTAGTTTTAAATAACCATTCCAGCAGTCTGAGAAAATAGTTGTTCATGGTGGAATGAAATCTTTAATTATTGACACTAATGTTTCTGCTGATCTGTCTTCGACACACTTCAAAAAATACATTTTACTGTCACGCTCGATTCCACCAAACACCCAAACACCTTCGACCCTCCATGCTTTATCAAACTTTGTCTTTCCAAATTTACTCTCGTCAATTTCACCGTTTTTTTCATGTCCGCCAATTTTTCAGAATATTTTTCAAGAATGCAAATACATACTTCTCTTGCAAAGTTGTTCCAGTCAACAATTGTTCGTTCACTGATGTCTAATTCGTGGCAAACAAAGGTTTGTTGCACTTTGTAAATCCAGAAATATGTTATAAAAACATTTTTTTTCAATGTTAGATTACTATTTGAAAACCATGAACCATGTCTTAGTGATACTTTCTTGTTACATTTTTGCTGTTTACGAATGGGAACACGTGGATCCGGTGACGTATGTAAACAGGAAGTAAATTTGAGATTGAGAATGAAAGCTGCTTCACATTGAGATCTAAGGCTGATTAAGATTGAGAATTAAGGTTGGTTGAGATTTAAAGCTGCTTGATATCGAGATTTAAATGTTGATTAAGATTGACATTTAAAGCCGCTTGAGATTGAGATAAAAAGCTGATTAAGATTGAGTTTTTAAAACTGCTTGATATTGAGATTAAAGGCTGATTGAGATAGAGTTTTTAAAACTGCATGAGATTGAGATTAAAGACTGATTGAGATTGAGATTTAAAGCTGCTGGAGATTGAGATTAAAGACTGATTGAGATTGAGATTTAAAGCTGCTTGAGATTGAGATAAAAGACTGATTGAGATTGAGTTTTAAAACAGCTTGATATTGAGATTAAGTGCTGATTGAGATTGAGTTTTTAAAACTGCTTGAGATTGAGATTAAAGACTGATTGAGATTGAGATTTAAAGCTGCTTGAGATTGAGATTAAAGGCTGATTGAGATTGAGTTTTTAAAACTGCTTGATATTGAGATTAAGGGCTGATTGAGATTGAGTTTTTATAACTGCTTGAGTTTGAGATTACAGACTGATTAAGATTGAGATTTAAAGCTGCTTAATATTGAGATTAAAGACTGATTGAGATTGAGATTTAAAGCTGCATGAGATTGAGATTAAAGTCTGATTGAGAATGAGTTTTTAAACCTGCTTGACATTGAGATTAAAGACTGATTGAGATTGAGATTTTAAGCTGCTTGAGATTGAGATTAAAAGGTTGATTGGGATTGAGATTAAAAGGTGATTGGGATTGAGATTAAAAGTTGCTTGAGATTGAGATTTAAGGCTGATTAAGATTGAAAATTACGGTTGCTTGTGATTTAAAGCTGCATGAGATTGATATTAAAGGCTGATTGAGATTGAGTTTTTAAAACTGCTTGAGATTGAGGTTAAAGACTGATTGAGACTGAGTTTTAAAACTGCTTGAGATTGAGAATAATTTCTGATTGAGTTTGAGTTTTAAAACTGCTTGAGATTGAGAATAAAGGCTGATTGAGATTGAGATTTAAAGTTGATTGAGATTGAGATTAAATACTAATTGTGTTTGAGATTTAAGGCTGCTTAAGATTGAGATTAAAGACTGATCGGGATTGAGATTTAAAGCTGCTTGACATTGAGATTAAAATGTTGATTGAGATTGAGATTTAAAGCTGCTCCAGATTGAAATTTAAGGTTGATTAAGATTGAGAATTAAGGTTGCTCGAATTGAGATTAAAGGTTGCTTATGGTTGAGATTGAAGTTGCTTGAAATTGAGATAAAGGGTTGTATGAGATTGATATTTAGGGTTGTTTGAGAGTGAAATTTAAAACGATTTGAGGTTGAAAAACAGGAATGTTTGAGATTTGTATTGTTTTAAGTCGGGCAATTGTATATGTGAAATTAAACGCCTAACTTTTGAGCTGGTGACTCACATAAAATGGTAGGCAAAGTAAAACTATGACCAGTAGTAGGCTAAATTGGGGCGTGATGGCAGCTCTTATATTCCATGTAACAGACACAAGAAACAAATGGGGCAACTAAGTGGTGTCAGTGAAGGACATTTTTATCCCAGTACTGAAGCTTTTGGGGCCCAATTTCATGATAGAAACGTTCACAGCAATGTACTCAATATAGAATTTTATAGTGACCCTTACGATGATAGGACATATCACTCATTATCCAGATATTATGAACAGGAATCAAGGACTGGCAGGGCTATTGTTGGCAATTCAAACTGTTAACTCAAGAAAAGGGGGAGAGGTCCATGTACCATGAAGCCAGAAAAACGATTGCCAAGCAGGAGGATGGTCTGATTATGCGATTTGTAATTGGAATGGGGGGAAAGAAGGGGTCCATGTAGACCATATTAAGGAAATCTTGAACCAGAGTAACACTCCTTGAAAGCGGGTTTTAGCATACATATGTGAATTATGAACTTGGAAAAGATGTAGAAATGAATCAGTTATAGCTTTTGGCAATGCTCTCATGAACTTGGGAAACAATGCTTTTCCATGAATGGTGCCCCGGGCTTTAGAGACTTGTATCATTGACCAATATATTCAGGACCTTTGGCGATTTTGATTTACAGAACTTGTTCAATTTAATCCCCTTTTATTCTTGATGCTGCGATCAGTGCAGCAGTGGTGTAATGTGGATTTCAGGGTTCGTTATATTGCTAACTTAAAGACGTAAGAGTCCCAGAATTAGGCCACTCTCTTTAGTGACCCAGTTGCTATCCCTCAGATCATCAGTTATGCGTACATATGTTCAGTAGAGGACCTGCAGGAAATGTTTAGTTCTATTTTGGAAGAGAGATTGCATAAATGTTAATTGAACCTCAATCAAAGATGTAATAACAGCAACTTCCAGGCATATAGAGAATCTTAAAGCAGAACCTCGCAGAACCTCAGAACATTAATTCATGATTTAGTAACATATACTGCTATGTATGGTTATTATCCTCAATATCCAAGAGGTAAATTATTTGAGGATAGAAAGCTAACAAATGACATTGACAACTACCAAATGGGTACAATGGTCATATGCGTCATGATATTTGAAATGCAAGACCATATCAGCAGGCTAGTTTTGAGAGAAATTACAGACCTAAGTTCCATATACCTGATCATAATCATGATCACATGAGATATACAGTTAATTCATATGAACATTTAAGCCCTCACACAGGTCCTGGAAATTTAGATAATCTTTGTCATAATGAACCGTCATACATTAATGCTTTAGTACGCTTTATCTAAGGCATATCGGCATGTACAATGCCTTTGGCTACATACATACATGCAATCGTCAGATGGCCAAATAGGAAAACAGATGCATTTATACAATTTTGAAAGCATACAAATACATTTAATTACATACAGATTTTTGACAACAGAAATGTGCTTAATGTATCGAGTTGAAATGGTTGTTAGCATAGTATATACTGATAGTAGATGGTATATCCAATGTTACTAAGAAGCACCTAATTGCTTGCTTGTGCACGTCTTAACATAGCAAAGTAGACAAATTTAGCAAGTTTCCGTAGCTCTCTTGTATTTTCAGATGACATAATTTGAACAAGCTTATGAATAATACTCCATGCGCTATATATACCGAATTTTCGTATTAAATCATAATACAAAGGACAACAAAGTAAGAAGTGAAATTCTGTTTCCACAACATTATAATTACAAAATTTACACAGTCTATTACTTCTTTCTATATTATGGTATCTTCCGGTTTCAATTTCTAAGGAATGAGCTGATAATCTTAATCGTGTCAATGCAATTCTCTGTTTGTTATTATCAATAATGTCAAGATATTTTTCGTATTTAAAAATGGATTTAAATTTTCTATAGTATTCCAGTTTATTTTGTAAATTTACAGAATCGGACCAAAACTGGATATATTGATCATGGATCCTTTGTCTTATTAGAGGAAATTAATCTAGGTTATTATCAAACGTATTCTATAAATAACCATACCCCCAAGTCTCAATTGTATTTTTAACCGCTTTATTGTGTTAGTGCTGTTAATAATTTTATTCCAGTATTTTAGTGTCCTTTCTCTGGCAATTGCATACAGTGGAAATCTTCCTAATTCACCAAGAACTGCTGCCGAAGACGTTTGATTTCGAACTCCTAGAGTTAACTTGCAAACCTTGATATGGATTTTGTCTATTTCTTTAAAATCATAAATACCCCAAATCTCACTTCCGTACAAAATTATCGGTATCACATTTAAGTCAAACAATAATAATTAAGTTTTAGTATCAAAAGATACTCCAGCAAACAACGAAATAAGTGAGTGATATGCTTTGATGGCTTGTTCTGGTGATGAGCTTGAACGTAAACATTGGAAGAAAAAAAAAAATGTTACATGACAATTTATTTACATACGTATTAATATCAATAGACCCATTAATAAAATTATTTTCTAATTCATCAAATAATTTTTTATTTTCCTGCAACATACCTAACAAAATAGAAGTTGTATTTTCACTATCATCCCATATAATTTTAATATTATTATTGTTATTGTTATTATTATTATTATTATTATTATTATTATTATTATTATTATTATTATTATTATCATCATCCTCATCATAATCGTCATCATTACCATCATTTATTTGAATTGGTGTACAGTTTAGTTGAAATTCAATCGGACAATGGTCAGAAAATTCAGTAAGGTCATGCACCTTTAAAGATTTAAACTGTGCAAATATCTCATAACTACAAATCACATAATCCACCACACTAGCTGCGAATTTATTTCTACTCAGATTAAAGCAAGAGGTGCGTAACGGTAATTTATCAATATCAAATGAAGTCTCTGGCATTTGAACGTATCTATCAAGATTAATATTCTTAATAATGTCTAACCCTTGACCCGTTCGTGCATTTAAATCGCCGGTCCAAATTACATCACCGATAAGCGAGTATTTTGTTAACTCATAAGAAATAGTTTCAAAAAAATCATACTCAAATAAAGGTGAACTACTGTTTTTATAGACTTGAGAATCTTTGGGGGGTATATAACTATGAAGTAGATATACATCATTTGTATTGGTAAACAATGATTTACATAGCCTAAAACACATAAAACCATTAACATTAATGTCGATTAATTCAATTGTTGACGCATATATTTTTCTAAAGTAGATAATTAAACCTCCACTATTTCGCTTCGCTCTCCTATTAGTCAATGTTCTTGGACACGAAAAGTTATCAAAATCTTCTAAATAAATATTATCACATGTTGAATGCCACGTTTCACTTAGCAACACAATATCATAAGAGTTCACAAAATTTAGAAAGTCACCATCATTGAGTTTAGAACGGAGGCCTTGAACGTTCCACAGTAAAAAGCGAGGTTGCTTCTTAGATGGTTCCTAGTCAGAGCTATTGGAAGTGGTTAAGTTCGAGTCAGTTTGGAGTTCTCGCGGGATTCCACCGGTAGCAGGCACGTGAGCGGTAGGTCTATCCTCGTGATTGCGCGCGTGTCGAATGAGCATCGTTGGGACCTCTACGAGGCGGTACTTCCGGCGGCGTACCAGGCGGAAGGTGGTCAACCGTATATAGACTGTGGTCAATATATAATTTGTCTGACACAAGTGATGCCTGTTTACCTTGTGCCCGCGCCTGGACGAGGTAAGGAATCAACTTTTGCCGCCGGTCTTGTATCTCTCGCGGGTACTGGTCGACTACGCGGTAGACAGAGCCCTTGAGTTTGTCGTATGCTTTCTTTTTAAATCATCAGCTTGTCTTGGTCAAAGTTAAATTTAGCAACTATTGGTCGCTTTAGGCCTGGCACGTATTTACAAATTCTGTGCGCCCGATCAACCTTAACAGAAGCTTTAGCGTCAGAAATATCGAGCTCTTTTTCACAGAATGATAAGACTTTTGAGAGACAGTCTTCATTTTTTCGTTCTTCAAACGAGTTTTCTTCGGACATATTTAAAAACAGTAGATTGTCTCGCATGGAAAGGGCTTTTAATTGAACCGCATCATCTGATAGTGAGGCAATGGATTGTATTAGGTCCTTCATATCCCTACACAACGCCTCTGATTTCGATTTTTCAGCGTTCACATGCTTTTCTAAGTCAATATTCTTGCGTCGCAAATCTTCGCACTCGCTACTATCAAATGCCCTGCTCGTTTCAAGTTCCAAGAGTCGTTTTGAGACATCAGAATATTTCCTATCAATGTCGTTCAATCTGGTTTCAACGAGTGTCAATTTTTTAGAGATTTAAAAACGTCATTTTCAATGCAATCCAACTTTATTAATTTGTTATCGATACCTGCCAATTTTGACATTATTTCCTGCAAAGACTCCTGTTCTTGGATGGCTTTGGAAGCATTACCGGACTGTGCAACATGGACCCCACCATTTATTTATATATACTGGGAGGGAAATGGTCATGTAGAAAAACGCTGCCCAGTAAAGAACCAGGAAATCTGTTACTGATTGGTAAAGAGACCGATTTACTAGTCAAAGAATCTCTAAGACAATATAACCAAGAAGTTGTGAATGTAGAAGTCAACTGCTTAATGTAATATGATGCCACTAAGAATGTTGATAATGTAGCTGACTGTACACTTAAAGGGGTTAATAGAAAAGAAACTAGTATAATAGGAAATGATAAAGATAATTTTGTCAGCAAGAATGATAAAGAGGTGGTAGTTCATGGTATAAAATTTTAACAAACCAGTACGAGTTCTAACGAGTATTTATGTTTTCAGTTCTGGTTAAGCATGTTCTTACCAACAGATGGGAGTTTGTGCGAGTTGGTGGATGCGTTTGGTTTTGGAACCTGACATTCCACTATGTGGAGTCATCCACTCTGTTTGAAGGACGATGAGCCATGCGTCCCTTGACGCTGTGGGAGGCACCAGCGCTTATTTTTCAATTTGAATTGATATGTCTCTTGTGAAATAAAGTAGTAAATAAACAAGGACGTCGGAAATGGCGCGGCTGGGGCGGCGGCCTCTGTCCCAATATTTCGGCAAGTGATCATTCTACATGGTCAATTAAATGACTGGATCCATCATGCTGGACCCTAATCCGTGGCAATCAACGGCCCATGTGTCATAAATCTTATAAGTCATGACATTGATAACGATTGGTGCAGATTAGCGCTTATGTGTTTCTCGTAGAGGCCACTTATTAAGGAAGACGGTCAGTGTTATAAGAGGATTTTTAAAACACGCTTATGATATTAATAATTCTATAATACCTATAACTCAGATTTTAACCTCGAATGTCAAGAAAACAGAATTCATGTCCTATTCTGTTACTGTCAGTAAGTATGAATGTACCAAATCAGCCAGCTTATTTCAACTTTCATAAACATTCTTTCTGAAAGATACATCCAGAACAACGTATATTCAACCCTCAGTGGTTTGCAACTTACAAGCTAATGTTGATATTTCATAGACTGTTTTTATAATTTTGTTGATATTTAATATTTTATCATAGAATATTTTATGTGCATCTGACAATTCTAGAGATTGTTAACCAGTAGGTAAATACGATTTTATGAACATAATTATTGAATTGCACCAACAAAATAAATGCAATAATATTATATTCATGTAGTAACTGCGTCCAAATTTATTCCTAAATACAGTCCATGGAATAGTCTAAAATGCGCTATTATTCTCTTTGAAATGCAGAGAAAAAGTCTACATCTGGAAGCCACCTCCCCTCGCCGCCCCAATGTTGAAAAGTTACTGACGCCCCTGATAAATAACATAACAGCTTTTTCGTGGTATTTGAAACTGAAGACCGCTGCTAGCCATTGGGCGAACAAAGAAGACCCTTCGATGTTTTAATGTTTTCAGATAGTTTTTCTCATGAATGTCATTATTACAGTTGATCGATGTTAGCAAGTTTAGTATACGTGTATATTATATGTATTTTATGTATTCAAAAATTGTTATATAGTTAAATACTGTAGCAGGGACTGTCAGTTTATATTTAGTATGTTGTTTATACTTTTATTTACAATGATCTATAGTGTCCGCCACATAATAGTCTAGATTGCCATTCAGCTTTATGACATATCATTTTGCTGTAGTATGTAGTATGTATGTGTTTCACAGTGTTGATGTTACCACTGAAATGGTGCTACCTGTATATCTATATGCTATCATTATGTGTTTCATAGTGTTGATGTTACCACTGAAATGGTGCTACCTGTATATCTATATGCTATCATTATGTGTTTCATAGTGTTGATGTTACCACTGAAATGGTGCTACCTGTATATCTATATGCTATCATTATGTGTTTCATAGTGTTGATGTTACCACTGAAATGGTGCTACCTGTATATCTATATGCTATCATTATGTGTTTCATAGTGTTGATGTTACCACTGAAATGGTGCTACCTGTATATCTATATGCTATCATTATGTGTTTTGTTACTCTTATATTCTTAGGTTGATAATTTTATCAATTTTATCAAATTGTTGATCTGATTGTTACATGTGATACATTTATGTTTAGAAACAACATACAATTAACATATTGCGTACTTGAATGCATTTTGGATTGTTTATGGCATTCCGATTTATGTTCAGATTTTTATTTATTTCGCGGATTGTTTTATTTCTGTTAGCTGGTATTTTATGTATAATTTTACCAGTCAAAGGCATTCACAAACGTTGATAAAGTATAAGATGATTTTATTGTTGCACTATAACATCTGAATGGCCATGTAAGCTATATGGCTTTGTACATGTTCATTTATTGACCCGCATCCTACATTAAATATAAAGAAGATGACAAACGTGGGAAAATCGTCAATATGTCGTGACTATGTTGTGACTATTTGTTGTCTGGTTTCCAGAAATAATATATTTACCTAGTGGTGTTGTTTGACAACTACTAAGTCAGAATGAAGGCTAAAAATGCTTTTAAAACAAACCTTAAAGGAAACTATAGCAGAAGTGTTAAGTGACCCGGAACACACGTAATTGATTCGGAACCCCCAGCAATCAGTGCATAGAGTTCAAAAAAATATTTAACAACACTACTTAATGCTACAAAATGTTTCAAACATGCATTTTAAAGCTGATATATCTGTCTTCCAGAGTATACTTAGGTTTGCGTGATTGCAAGTACATTTAAAATGAAGAGAGCGGTTTTGTCGCGAGTGACCCTGAACTACCCTATTTATAGTATTATGGCGCGCATGCGCGTAATAGTACATCATGATTATTTCCTTCATGGCTTTTAGAATACTACTTCATTTTTTCCCGCGCCCGTGAAAAGGTCATATGACCACTGTGTATATTATGTAAATATCATATGCAGTTGAGGGGTAGAGTAAATATTGCACCCAGAGGAGAGTGATGCCTACCGAGGCCGAAGGCCGAGGTTGACATTACTCTTCGAGGAGGGCAATATTTACTATTCTCCTCAACATGCCTCTGATTTATTAATACTATTATTCCTAACAAAAATATTGTAATTCAATGAACAAACTAGTCGTACATTGTAAAATAAAGTTTACTGTAAGAAACTAAAGCTCTGATCAACATTGATTTTTTAAATACATTTTAATATGCACTTACTGATCACTATCTAAATCGGGATTTCTGCTAAAACCCGAGTTGCTATTTTAAGGCCCACGCACGGGGTATATTTTAGTTAAGCGCGGGGTATATTACAAATTATACCCCGCTCGGTGTATATTATTTCCAACGCCATGACATATCAAAATTATGCAGGGAATGGTATATTGGATTTCACACTATGAAAACGAAGTGTGGTATAATAAATGAAGTTATACCACAGCATTTTGAAGGCAACAGGTTGATTGCCTCCTGAAAATGTCATTTGAACGGGACCCCTAATGCGAAGACATCAGATCCAGTCAGCGGATAATATAGTAGCGTCAGACTGGAGATGATTTAAAGGAGATTGGCTTAACTGTTGATTTACAGTAAACTTGTTTTATTTCACTGTGTTCTAATTTGGCGGTCCAAACCGTAGCACGAATTTAAGACGACGCGAAAGTTTGTCAGCTATCATTTTTTTGCGGCGTAGCTGTTTAACCCAACTTTTGACCTTTCTGAAAATCCAATTAAATGTTGCGAAAATTTCCCGCCAGTAGTCCCGAATGAACAAATCCTGTCATTCCATCGGCTGTTTACGATAAATTCCCACTACACTAGTCATAAATGAGTAGGTGCAACATCCCAACAATAAAGAAGACTAATACGTAACAGGTTTGGAATATTAATGGCAAATTCAATAAGTGAATAAGCGTTCGCACAAAATGAGAGCTTTCGTATATGCTCAACGCTATTGAAATAATTGGACATGAATCTGACATGCTAAAAAGCAATAAATTTGATTTTTTGCAAGGATGTAAATGAACCCACTTTTTACATTTTAGTGTATTCGTACACAATAGACACAGCGATTCTATAAATATCAATTGTATCTGGACAAATCTCCCACCAGAGGAATAGTCTATATTGAGGGCGAAATGACCATACACTCGCTCGCCTGCAGGCAAGATACTTGAAAAATATAATTGTCGACATACATGTATTCTTTACACCTCAACGAGATTTATCTGGTCATAAATAATTTAACATATTTAGGCGCGTGCATTCTTCGAACAAATCTATACCAGTTAATAATGTTTCTCGCTGTGTATGTTCCGCCTTGTCGATGTATATATAACCGTTTATGCATCATGTTCTGTGCTGCTAGATATATTGTTTTAATTTCATTAGATTATCCTTAATTAATAGAAGAGCATATAAAATGTTGATGTTTAAACAACACACACATATATTAAGTGACGTATATCATAAGTTATATATAATAGTATGTTATATAGGAGGCGTAAACTACCATTATTATTTACTAGTAGTATTTGAGTATTTTATGTTTAAAACAAAGTAAAATGAAAATAAAAATATATAATGATCTGTTATGAGGAGTATAGTATGATTTAGTGTGTATGTGTAATGTAGTGTTCTTTTGGGTTCAGTTCTTACAACCAATTTCTATATAGTGTCAGTATAAAGTACACAACTAGAGTTCAGTTCATAATATTCTGTATGTTTTCAATTTCATTTCATTTATGCCAAACATAAATTATTTATTATCTAACCATCAGGTTTCATAAAATACACAACACAAGATATGTGTGCCAACAAGCGGGGTATTTAATTTCACAAGAGACATATCAATTCAAATTGAAAAATAAGCGCTGGTGCCTCCCACAGCGTCAAGGGACGCATGGCTCATCGTCCTTCAAACAGAGTGGATGACTCCACATAGTGGAATGTCAGGTTCCAAAACCAAACGCATCCACCAACTCGCACAAACTCCCATCTGTTGGTAAGAACATGCTTAACCAG
The DNA here is from genome assembly GCA_027627225.1 of Congeria kusceri. Classification (NCBI taxonomy): domain Eukaryota; kingdom Metazoa; phylum Mollusca; class Bivalvia; order Myida; family Dreissenidae; genus Congeria; species Congeria kusceri. Next base: position 16,367,686 of record CM051026.1, on the reverse strand, counting down.
AACTGAAAACATAAATACTCGTTAGAACTCGTACTGGTTTGTTAAAATTTTATACCATGAACTACCACCTCTTTATCATTCTTGCTGACAAAATTATCTTTATCATTTCCTATTATACTAGTTTCTTTTCTATTAACCCCTTTAAGTGTACAGTCAGCTACATTATCAACATTCTTAGTGGCATCATATTACATTAAGCAGTTGACTTCTACATTCACAACTTCTTGGTTATATTGTCTTAGAGATTCTTTGACTAGTAAATCGGTCTCTTTACCAATCAGTAACAGATTTCCTGGTTCTTTACTGGGCAGCGTTTTTCTACATGACCATTTCCCTCCCAGTATATATAAATAAATGGTGGGGTCCATGTTGCACAGTCCGGTAATGCTTCCAAAGCCATCCAAGAACAGGAGTCTTTGCAGGAAATAATGTCAAAATTGGCAGGTATCGATAACAAATTAATAAAGTTGGATTGCATTGAAAATGACGTTTTTAAATCTCTAAAAAATTGACACTCGTTGAAACCAGATTGAACGACATTGATAGGAAATATTCTGATGTCTCAAAACGACTCTTGGAACTTGAAACGAGCAGGGCATTTGATAGTAGCGAGTGCGAAGATTTGCGACGCAAGAATATTGACTTAGAAAAGCATGTGAACGCTGAAAAATCGAAATCAGAGGCGTTGTGTAGGGATATGAAGGACCTAATACAATCCATTGCCTCACTATCAGATGATGCGGTTCAATTAAAAGCCCTTTCCATGCGAGACAATCTACTGTTTTTAAATATGTCCGAAGAAAACTCGTTTGAAGAACGAAAAAATGAAGACTGTCTCTCAAAAGTCTTATCATTCTGTGAAAAAGAGCTCGATATTTCTGACGCTAAAGCTTCTGTTAAGGTTGATCGGGCGCACAGAATTTGTAAATACGTGCCAGGCCTAAAGCGACCAATAGTTGCTAAATTTAACTTTGACCAAGACAAGCTGATGATTTAAAAAGAAAGCATACGACAAACTCAAGGGCTCTGTCTACCGCGTAGTCGACCAGTACCCGCGAGAGATACAAGACCGGCGGCAAAAGTTGATTCCTTACCTCGTCCAGGCGCGGGCACAAGGTAAACAGGCATCACTTGTGTCAGACAAATTATATATTGACCACAGTCTATATACGGTTGACCACCTTCCGCCTGGTACGCCGCCGGAAGTACCGCCTCGTAGAGGTCCCAACGATGCTCATTCGACACGCGCGCAATCACGAGGATAGACCTACCGCTCACGTGCCTGCTACCGGTGGAATCCCGCGAGAACTCCAAACTGACTCGAACTTAACCACTTCCAATAGCTCTGACTAGGAACCATCTAAGAAGCAACCTCGCTTTTTACTGTGGAACGTTCAAGGCCTCCGTTCTAAACTCAATGATGGTGACTTTCTAAATTTTGTGAACTCTTATGATATTGTGTTGCTAAGTGAAACGTGGCATTCAACATGTGATAATATTTATTTAGAAGATTTTGATAACTTTTCGTGTCCAAGAACATTGACTAATAGGAGAGCGAAGCGAAATAGTGGAGGTTTAATTATCTACTTTAGAAAAATATATGCGTCAACAATTGAATTAATCGACATTAATGTTAATGGTTTTATGTGTTTTAGGCTATGTAAATCATTGTTTACCAATACAAATGATGTATATCTACTTCATAGTTATATACCCCCCAAAGATTCTCAAGTCTATAAAAACAGTAGTTCACCTTTATTTGAGTATGATTTTTTTGAAACTATTTCTTATGAGTTAACAAAATACTCGCTTATCGGTGATGTAATTTGGACCGGCGATTTAAATGCACGAACGGGTCAAGGGTTAGACATTATTAAGAATATTAATCTTGATAGATACGTTCAAATGCCAGAGACTTCATTTGATATTGATAAATTACCGTTACGCACCTCTTGCTTTAATCTGAGTAGAAATAAATTCGCAGCTAGTGTGGTGGATTATGTGATTTGTAGTTATGAGATATTTGCACAGTTTAAATCTTTAAAGGTGCATGACCTTACTGAATTTTCTGACCATTGTCCGATTGAATTTCAACTAAACTGTACACCAATTCAAATAAATGATGGTAATGATGACGATTATGATGAGGATGATGATAATAATAATAATAATAATAATAATAATAATAATAATAATAATAATAATAATAATAACAATAACAATAATAAGATTAAAATTATATGGGATGATAGTGAAAATACAACTTCTATTTTGTTAGGTATGTTGCAGGAAAATAAAAAATTATTTGATGAATTAGAAAATAATTTTATTAATGGGTCTATTGATATTAATACGTATGTAAATAAATTGTCATGTAACATTTTTTTTTTTTCTTCCAATGTTTACGTTCAAGCTCATCACCAGAACAAGCCATCAAAGCATATCACTCACTTATTTCGTTGTTTGCTGGAGTATCTTTTGATACTAAAACTTAATTATTATTGTTTGACTTAAATGTGATACCGATAATTTTGTACGGAAGTGAGATTTGGGGTATTTATGATTTTAAAGAAATAGACAAAATCCATATCAAGGTTAGCAAGTTAACTCTAGGAGTTCGAAATCAAACGTCTTCGGCAGCAGTTCTTGGTGAATTAGGAAGATTTCCACTGTATGCAATTGCCAGAGAAAGGACACTAAAATACTGGAATAAAATTATTAACAGCACTAACACAATAAAGCGGTTAAAAATACAATTGAGACTTGGGGGTATGGTTATTTATAGAATACGTTTGATAATAACCTAGATTAATTTCCTCTAATAAGACAAAGGATCCATGATCAATATATCCAGTTTTGGTCCGATTCTGTAAATTTACAAAATAAACTGGAATACTATAGAAAATTTAAATCCATTTTTAAATACGAAAAATATCTTGACATTATTGATAATAACAAACAGAGAATTGCATTGACACGATTAAGATTATCAGCTCATTCCTTAGAAATTGAAACCGGAAGATACCATAATATAGAAAGAAGTAATAGACTGTGTAAATTTTGTAATTATAATGTTGTGGAAACAGAATTTCACTTCTTACTTTGTTGTCCTTTGTATTATGATTTAATACGAAAATTCGGTATATATAGCGCATGGAGTATTATTCATAAGCTTGTTCAAATTATGTCATCTGAAAATACAAGAGAGCTACGGAAACTTGCTAAATTTGTCTACTTTGCTATGTTAAGACGTGCACAAGCAAGCAATTAGGTGCTTCTTAGTAACATTGGATATACCATCTACTATCAGTATATACTATGCTAACAACCATTTCAACTCGATACATTAAGCACATTTCTGTTGTCAAAAATCTGTATGTAATTAAATGTATTTGTATGCTTTCAAAATTGTATAAATGCATCTGTTTTCCTATTTGGCCATCTGACGATTGCATGTATGTATGTAGCCAAAGGCATTGTATATGCCGATATGCCTTAGATAAAGCGTACTAAAGCATTAATGTATGACGGTTCATTATGACAAAGATTATCTAAATTTCCAGGACCTGTGTGAGGGCTTAAATGTTCATATGAATTAACTGTATATCTCATGTGATCATGATTATGATCAGGTATATGGAACTTAGGTCTGTAATTTCTCTCAAAACTAGCCTGCTGATATGGTCTTGCATTTCAAATATCATGACGCATAGGACCATTGTACCCATTTGGTAGTTGTCAATGTCATTTGTTAGCTATCCTCAAATAATTTACCTCTTGGATATTGAGGATAATAACCATACATAGCAGTATATGTTACTAAATCATGAATTAATGTTCTGAGGTTCTGCGAGGTTCTGCTTTAAGATTCTCTATATGCCTGGAAGTTGCTGTTATTACATCTTTGATTGAGGTTCAATTAACATTTTTGCAATCTCTCTTCCAAAATAGAACTAAACATTTTCTGCAGGTCCTCTACTGAACATATGTACGCATAACTGATGATCTGAGGGATAGCAACTGGGTCACTAAAGAGAGTGGCCTAATTCTGGGACACTTACGTCTTTAAGTTAGCAATATAACGAACCCTGAAATCCACATTACACCACTGCTGCACTGATCGCAGCATCAAGAATAAAAGGGGATTAAATTGAACAAGTTCTGTAAATCAAAATCGCCAAAGGTCCTGAATATATTGGTCAATGATACAAGTCTCTAAAGCCCGGGGCACCATTCATGGAAAAGCATTGTTTCCCAAGTTCATGAGAGCATTGCCAAAAGCTATAACTGATTCATTTCTACATCTTTTCCAAGTTCACAATTCACATATGTATGCTAAAACCCGCATTCAAGGAGTGTTACTCTGGTTCAAGATTTCCTTAATATGGTCTACATGGACCCCTTCTTTCCCCCCATTCCAATTACAAATCGCATAATCAGACCATCCTCCTGCTTGGCAATCGTTTTTCTGGCTTCATGGTACATGGACCTCTCCCCCTTTTCTTGAGTTAACAGTTTGAATTGCCAACAATAGCCCTGCCAGTCCTTGATTCCTGTTCATAATATCTGGATAATGAGTGATATGTCCTATCATCGTAAGGGTCACTATAAAATTCTATATTGAGTACATTGCTGTGAACGTTTCTATCATGAAATTGGGCCCCAAAAGCTTCAGTACTGGGATAAAAATGTCCTTCACTGACACCACTTAGTTGCCCCATTTGTTTCTTGTGTCTGTTACATGGAATATAAGAGCTGCCATCACGCCCCAATTTAGCCTACTACTGGTCATAGTTTTACTTTGCCTACCATTTTATGTGAGTCACCAGCTCAAAAGTTAGGCGTTTAATTTCACATATACAATTGCCCGACTTAAAACAATACAAATCTCAAACATTCCTGTTTTTCAACCTCAAATCGTTTTAAATTTCACTCTCAAACAACCCTAAATATCAATCTCATACAACCCTTTATCTCAATTTCAAGCAACTTCAATCTCAACCACAAGCAACCTTTAATCTCAATTCGAGCAACCTTAATTCTCAATCTTAATCAACCTTAAATTTCAATCTGGAGCAGCTTTAAATCTCAATCTCAATCAACATTTTAATCTCAATGTCAAGCAGCTTTAAATCTCAATCCCGATCAGTCTTTAATCTCAATCTTAAGCAGCCTTAAATCTCAAACACAATTAGTATTTAATCTCAATCTCAATCAACTTTAAATCTCAATCTCAATCAGCCTTTATTCTCAATCTCAAGCAGTTTTAAAACTCAAACTCAATCAGAAATTATTCTCAATCTCAAGCAGTTTTAAAACTCAGTCTCAATCAGTCTTTAACCTCAATCTCAAGCAGTTTTAAAAACTCAATCTCAAACAGCCTTAATCTCAATCTCAAGCAGTTTGAAAATCTCAATCTCAATCAGCCTTTAATATCAATCTCATGCAGCTTTAAATCACAAGCAACCGTAATTTTCAATCTTAATCAGCCTTAAATCTCAATCTCAAGCAACTTTTAATCTCAATCCCAATCACCTTTTAATCTCAATCCCAATCAACCTTTTAATCTCAATCTCAAGCAGCTTAAAATCTCAATCTCAATCAGTCTTTAATCTCAATGTCAAGCAGGTTTAAAAACTCATTCTCAATCAGACTTTAATCTCAATCTCATGCAGCTTTAAATCTCAATCTCAATCAGTCTTTAATACCAATATTAAGCAGCTTTAAATCTCAATCTTAATCAGTCTGTAATCTCAAACTCAAGCTGTTATAAAAACTCAATCTCAATCAGCCCTTAATCTCAATATCAAGCAGTTTTAAAAACTCAATCTCAATCAGCCTTTAATCTCAATCTCAAGCAGCTTTAAATCTCAATCTCAATCAGTCTTTAATCTCAATCTCAAGCAGTTTTAAAAACTCAATCTCAATCAGCCCTTAATCTCAATATCAAGCTGTTTTAAAACTCAATCTCAGTCAGTCTTTTATCTCAATCTCAAGCAGCTTTAAATCTCAATCTCAATCAGTCTTTAATCTCAATCTCCAGCAGCTTTAAATCTCAATCTCAATCAGTCTTTAATCTCAATCTCATGCAGTTTTAAAAACTCTATCTCAATCAGCCTTTAATCTCAATATCAAGCAGTTTTAAAAACTCAATCTTAATCAGCTTTTTATCTCAATCTCAAGCGGCTTTAAATGTCAATCTTAATCAACATTTAAATCTCGATATCAAGCAGCTTTAAATCTCAACCAACCTTAATTCTCAATCTTAATCAGCCTTAGATCTCAATGTGAAGCAGCTTTCAATCTCAATCTCAATCACCTTTTAATCTCAATCTCAATCAACCTTTTAATCTCAATCTCAAGCAGCTTTAAATGTCTATCTCAATCAACCTTCTAATCTCAATCTCAAGCAGCTTTAAATCTCAATCTCAATCAACATTCTAATCGGAATCTCAATCACCTTTTAATCTCAATCTCAATCAACCTTTAAATCTCATTCTAAAGCAGCTTTATATAACAATCTCAACCAGCTTTTATTCTCAATCTAAAGCAGCTTTAAATCTCAATCTTAATCAACATTTAATCTCGATCTCAAGCAACCTTAATTCTCATTAATTCTCAATCTTAATGCACCTTAACTATCGATATTAAGCAGCTTAATCTCAATCTCAAAATGAACCTTAAATCATAATTTCAAATAATCTTAAATCTCAATCAACCCTAAATCACAAGCACTATTAAATTAAAATCTCTGTCAACCCTTAATATCAATGTCAAAATATCCTAAATCTCAATCTAAGTCAACCCTAAGTCTCAAAATGTCCTAAATCTCAATCTCAATCAACATTAAATGTCAACCTCAATTAATAATTTGCCTATAAAAGTTTTCCAATTATTTCCGCATACAATAACTGTAATGACAATTATCGTTTAGATGTATATGTCCCTTTTTGATAGATACCAGGATTCTTCACAAATGTACTTGTCCGGGTTTTAGCGACATTACAACATATGCAGAACTTTACAGTAAATAATTCGATTAAAGATATAAGATATACCAATTTAACATAATTAACATTATAAATAATTTCAACAAAAATGATGTTTTTTAATCATAGATAGTTAATTCAAACACGGAAGAAAACCAGTTCTACTACTCTTCATTCCTTGTATGGGAAACTAGGTCACACTGTAAGCTGCATAAACGTCTCATAAAAATGAAATAATTTAACACGCTGTAAATTCAGTCCGCACTACACCCCGCTTGCTAGTCGAATGATTTCTCAAACCAATTAGTTCAAATCTTCAATATTTCCACGTAAATTACTGTATAAGCTAAAATCACATACCGTATAAACCATAGTAAACTACGATAATAAATTTATTTATCAGAGTAAAAATATCATAGTCTGAATCTCATTAAAATCAAATTCTAACATAGTTAGGATCTGAAGACATCGTCTAACAGGTCACGTCCAAAATACCTTCCGAACAATAAAATATCAGCCCAGCTGCGCCCAATGAAATTGCCTTTTGCACAGCAATGCTTGGCCACGATTTTTTAAAAAGTGATGCATTTCCAGCTGATCCTCGGAAATAAATCATTTACAGTTAATTTTCACGTGGATAACAATGAATACAGTGGTATCTTAGGCGAGTAAATAGCCAAAGTTCACGTTAATTTCGTGCATAGTATATGTGGCTTATATGAAATTATACCACAACATTTTGAAGGCAACACATTGATTGGCTCCTGAAAAGGTCATTTGAACGTGACCCTTAATTCGAAGTCATCATATCCAGTCAGCGGATAATATAGTAGCGTCAGACTGGAGATGGTTTGAATGAGATTGAGTCTCACAGTACACAAAATGTCAACTGACTGTGGATCACTATAGGATCATAAAGATAAGGTTCAGATGGATCACGGATCACTTTAGATTAAGTTCAAGCCCAAATGTGGTTTGGACCTTTACATAGTCCATGGCTCTGCCTTCCTCTGCCTCGCGCCAACACTGAATCGTGAATGTTAAAGAAAACTATGAATTCACAGAACATAAATAAATATAGATTTAAAAAGAGTGGGAAATAGACACCTGACTAAACAGGTTTTAAAATAGGTCATCTGTGACAACTGTTCAGTCTGGTCAAAGGGAGATAATAAACTGCTATGTCAGAGTTATTGAAATAAATCTACCTAGTTACACATGTACTGTGTGCCATATGGATCTAGTCAGTACTGTGGCGGATAAGTGAAGTATACGAGAAAATCAGTTACATCGAGAGTTTTTTGATATTTTGGTTCTCGTTTCCGCTGACCCGATTTGTTCCAAAAGCAAAAACAAATAATTGTAAAACGTACACGATATCGTAAAAATGACCATGTGAAAGGGTTTCAACCTGTTACATGGAATGCAGAAAAAAACAACGCTGAAGAAATAACTAAATTTTATGTTACATGCATTGTGACTGTATATCGCTGTATTATTACATTGTACCACAGCCGCCGAATATCTTTTTAAAGATATTTCTTGTAAGTTATATAAGGATCTACCAACTGATGATTCGCGTACAATTTGTAGTTGTTGTTTTTCGTGCGTATTAAACAATGTCGAGAAAAAATAATGGAAATTCGTAGGCCCAAAATGCGATAAACACAGAATCCCCGGGTTAAAATGATTTTACATGTTTATGTTTTTCATGATTGATTTTGAACTCGATGGTGTCATGTTACTGTAGTTTCATACAGGCAGTACGAAATGTTTTCTGTATTGCGTGTATTAATTGGAACAGCTATTGTATTAGCACTGTTTTGCTGGAAAACGTAAAAAATCGAAAAAAAGCAAACAGCTGAGGTTACATAGAAGTTATAATAAAGATCAAGAGGGAAATAAAATTGCTATGCACATGCAGATTATTTTATATAAAATAAAACAATAAAAACACAAATACAGTGATATAGTTCACAAACTTCACAAGTCATTATTTTGTTTGCACTTAGCAAATTTTTTCTATGATGGCGACTATTAATAAAAAGGATTTCGGAAACCCTAAAATTGTCTTAATGCGTGTAAACTTGAAATATTGTTGCGACTTAACGAAGAAAGAATCTGCAAGATACATTGTCTATGTCTTTTTTAGATATATATTTTGTGACGTCGTGTGAAATATTTGCGACATTTTTGGAAGGTAAGATACCAGTAAATCAATGTGTATCCCTCCCTGTTTTCTACCGGTGTCTGCATTCGGATTCACCTTTAAATTGATACCATGCTTGCACAAATTGAAATAAAGGAAAGGCTAGAAAAATGCTTGTAAAGTACGCTGTTTTATATTGGAACCCTACGGGAATTGGACTTACTGGAATCTAACCTGGAAACATTTTGCTAAACCACTAAGAACAATATGCGGTATGTATTTTCAGCAACAGTTGTTAACTGTTTGTGTGTATATTTGACAATAGTTTCAGACATCTTCGGAAACGTTTTGCGACATCATTAAAAACAGTATGCAGCATCTATTCCATTATTCCATGTTATTATGTCATCTGCGTTGCGGAGTTCTTCGGGGTGGATAGCGGGCGGTGCATCTTAACCCTGCGTCTGCTGCCCGTAGTTGTAAGGCGGCGGATATGCCGGCGGAGCCGGCTGATGTCCCTGAGGGTAGGCCGGGTAGGGATACGGCGCGGGGTACTGCGCGGGGTACTGCGGGGCGGCGACGTTGGTATTCTGTTGATTCACTGCGGTAACCGCTGTAGCGAAACAAAACTGTGAGAATTAAAAGGGAATGCGGTACCTGTAACGAACGGACGCACTGATGGTCGCGCGAGAGTGCAGACTGATAGACATACGGACCGACCAGATTACGGCCGACAGACCAACCTAATGGCCGAATACATGTATAAGTCAGAATATCTATGATTTTTAATTTAAAGGAATGCACACCTCTCTTTCATTCATTGTATATAATCATTTAAAAAAATGTCATTTTATTTCATTTTAGTTTATTTTTATTTTATTGATTTTTCTAACATAAAAGGCCACACCATATATGTCTGTCATAAGACCTATTTCATTTGACACAGTAAACTTTTTCAATTGACATAGCAAAGTATTTCATTTGACATAATACATATTTTATTTCACAAAGAAAATGATTTCATTTGACATAGAAAATAATTGCATTTGACACATTAATAGTAAATTATTTGATTTGAAATTGTATATTATTTCATTTGACATAGTAAATTATAGCATTTGACTTTTTTTCATTTGAAAATGTAAAATATTTCATTTGACATGGTAAATTATTTCATTTGCTATGGCAAATTATTTTATTTGACATAGCAACATTATTTCATTTGACATAATACATTATTTTATTTGACATAGCAATTTATTTCATTTGACATAATAAATTATTTTATTTGACATTGCAAATTATTTCATTTGACATAATACTTTTTTTTTACTTAGCAATTTATTTGGTTTGACATAATAAATTTTATCTGAAATAGCAAATTATTTTGCGTGACATAATACATTATTTTATTTGACATAGCAAGTTATTTCATTTGACATAGTAAATTATTTATTTAACATTATAAATTATTTGACCTGACATAGAAAATTATTTTATTTGACATATGAAATTATTTAATATGACATAGAACACATACTCATCTGATTTTGTTGAGTCGCGACAGGGAGAGCCGGTGCAGGACGAACCAGACGGAAGTAGTAACAGCAGCAACCAATCACGCATGCCGTTATGGCGACCACGATACCAATGACTATGCCGACAATGGCCCCTACTCCCAGATCGGAGCTGCTGCAATAGAGCGTTTCATATGATTTTGTCTTAAGGCCATACAAATTTGATTCTATGTTTAGCGTTCTAATTGATTTTTCGAAACCTACCAACCAGGCAAAGGCCATACAAATTTGAATCTATGTTTAGCGTTCCCACAATTTTTCGAAACCTACCACCCAGACAAAGGTCATCCAAATTTGATTCTATGTTTAGCGTCCCCATAATTTTTCCAAACCTACCAACCAGGCAAAGGCCAAACAAATTTGATTCTATGTTTAGCGTCCCCATAATTTTTCCAAACCTACCAACCAGGCAGGAAGAAACAAACAACGAATCAATAAAACACATTTTTTCTTTCGCAACTTGCTCATGGCATTAGTACAAGCTAAAGCAAATGTTAACTTGCAAAACTGTTATATATCATCTTCATACGGGGAACCTATTGTAATGGATAATGGATATTTGTTTGTTTCGGTGTGATAACGCGTGATATCATCACCGGAAAGGGAAACAATTAATATGTAGATTTTTTCCTTTCCGGTGATGATATCACGCGTTATCACACCGAAAACAAACAAATGTTCTCTTTATTTTATGCTTGATTAACCTTTGTTTTACATTTTATTGGAAACTATCGTGGAAATCATAACGTCATGACGTCAAAATAATGACGTCATTTAAAAGTTTTGAGCCCGGCATTGGTCCGTTTCATTTACTGTATTAAATCGGGACCCTAAAAAGTAGTCCCTCACTGTGAGTGATATATATAGAATATTATGCTAGTATGGTGTTCTGAGAACATGTATCAGAAAAGTTGGTTGTGTCAAGTCGTATCGCATGAGAGGCGCAGCCTCGAGTGCGATGCTACTTGACACAACCAACAAAACTGGTACATGGTCTCAGAACACCATACTAATATAATATTCCATTCATTATACACCTTTTAGGCATACTATTCCTTTAAAACCAAAACAAATTTACGAACTATGTTATGTCACGTAAAGAATGCTTTTCGCGGGAATGAGTTGGTAAACCATTAGCTCCGAATGGATTTGTGTTGCTTTGTTAAGTGGATATTATAATCATTATTTCAATGTATTTGTGTTGTATTAAATACACAATAAATCACCATCGCTGTCTATTATTCCCTTTTGCCTTTCAGGAACACCTTTACTTTAGCGGTCCCCGGAAATACAATATATATTTTCTACGTAACTAAAGACTAGGTGCGCGTAACTGTAGTGAGCGACGCGCTAGCGTGGCGATTTTTAAAAATCGGCCGTAAAACGGAAAAATACCCCAAAAATCGTGATTTTTGTGCAAAGTTTTATTAATATTTTTTTAAATGTTTCAAAAAATAATAATTCAAAATCGCATATCCTTGCGATTAACCAAGCAAGCCGATCAATGCATTTTATTAAACAATAACAAACTTTAATGATAATGATTTTAATGTTGAACAAATTACTTTTCTTTTCTTTTCTCAAAGAACCATTTGGGTAGTTTGTACTTTAGCGGTCCCCGGATGCCGTCGCAGTGCGCAGGTGCGAACGTAGCTAAGCAGGTGCTTTTTTACAAATATGGCCGCCATCTTGGATTTTAAGCTAGACGGCAAAATTATATTTATTTATACTAAAACATTGAGATTGAAACAAATAAAAAAGCGGGGGGTGAAACAATAAAATTTGAAACAAAACAAAAGCATGACATTTAATGAACTTACCAATGTCATTTTTAAATGGCAAAATCACCCAAACTGTTGTTCAGAGTTTCCGTTGTAATATCAGATAATGGCAAGGCTGGTGGTCTCTTTCGTGCGTTTTCTGATTTCTGATTCAGTTGGTTCAAATGTTGGTGAATATATTTCTTTTATTTAAGAACAAAACTTTATGAAAGAATCTTCAATTGAGTCAACCAAAAAGTGTTTCCTAACACAGTACTGGGCGAAATAGCTGTTATAAAGAGCTTTGGTTGTACCACTCCTTGGTAGCGACGCTTTCAGAGCCTTCCAAGTGCTCTCAATTGTGTTTGTGTGAACACCAGTCTCACTGCCAACAAAGGTTATGCTGTGGTTGACAGTTAAATGATGAAATCCCTCTGTGCTTAGTTTTGAATAACCATTCCAGCAGTCTGAGAAAATAGTTGTTCCTGGGTGAATGAAATCTTTAATTATTGACACTAAATGTTTCTGCTTATCTGTCTTCGACACACTTCAAAACATACTTTTTACTGTCACACTCGATTCCACCAAACACCCAAACACCTTCGACCCTCCATGCTTTATCAAACTTTGTCTTTCCAAATTTACTCTCGTCAATTTCAACGATTTTTCCATGTCCGCCAATTTTTCAGAATATTTTTCAAGAATGCAAATACATACTTCTCTTGCAAAGTTGTTCCAGTCAACAATTGTTCGTTCACTGATGTCTAATTCGTGGCAAACAAAGGTTTGTTGCACTTTGTAAATCCAGAAATATGTTATGAAAACAATTTTTTCCAATGTTAGATTACTATTTGAAAACCATGAACCATGTCTTAGTGATACTTTCTTGTTACATTTGTGTTGTTTACGAATGGGAACACGTGGATCCGGTGACGTATGTAAACAGGAAGTAAATTTGATTGGCCATTTCTGATTGATTTATTCTGCGCTTTCGTATTCAGTTAATATTAATGAATATTAATATTCATAATATTAACATAATTTCTGACAAGGAATTCATTTTGGGGGTTATTTTTGCGTTTTTTTGCCGTTTTCTACAATTTCGGCCGCGCTGCGCGCGACCTCATAAACATACGACGCATACGAGCACCTGCTCATAGCAACGCACGCGCTTGTGCGCTTTTTCTAAAGGATATCCGGGGACCGCTAAAGTAAAGTGGTTCCGAACATTTAATTCCATATTATGATATGTGCTGTGTGTGTGTATCAATACATTAATTTCAATAATAAATTGGGTCTTACTGATATTTATTTATGATATTTATATGAAATAAAGTTTTCTTTGTGTCTGAAACCCCAAGCAGATCAATCGAGAATGTTGAATTTCTTAAAATCAGGATGGCACATATGATCAATGTATCTAGTCTATATGCAGACAATCACATAAAATTATGTTTAAATTTTTGGATAGTTTTAGTTGGGTCATTGACGTATATTCTATTTGTATCCACTGCATGTCAATCCACAAGTATGAATTCTAATTAAAATGACAAATTGCAGGTGAATAGTTATATGTAGTTTTATTAATGAGTAATATAATACCACACCCAATTGTTAAAACTTACTGGTACGTGTATAGTTTTAGCTTCGCTATTGTTATGTGTTATTTTGGTATATTTTCATTGTTTGTATGGTTTAATTTTATGTTATAAAATTTTAGGTCTATATGCCACTATCAGGCAGTTTCCAAATCACGCAAAAAGTACATTGGGCCACTGGTTTTACTGAATTCAACGGGGGCATAACTAGGCATACTTCTGCTCACATCCTGACATGGGAAATCCCTAGCCACGACAATAGCTATTAATTTATATACTTTAAAACTCAAGATCAAACGGCGATTAAACACCAATCTTTCATGTCATTTATATGAAAGCATTGAGCTTTGTCAAAACTAAAATAATTTCCTGTGTTTCACACAAATAATCAATTTCAGTCTTACTCTCGCTACGCCTCTGATTACAAACCAAGTTAATTTAATGTTTTATGACGTATGTACTGTATGATGTGTTTATATTGCGTCATGTTTGCGATTATGGCCATTTGAGTGAGAATGACTGTTACAGGTTAGTTTTATTATTTTAAGCCCAAAGTAATTTGTAATACCCTGTGGTGGAAACAAGGCCAATGCTGAAATGATTGACTCTAATATTATTACAGTGGATACTTATATGCGGATTTTAATAAAAGGTAATAACTTTCATAATAAGACCTAACATGTTATCTATAGTATAAACTATTGTGATGTGTCATTGCTTGAATGTATGCTGGATTTTATTTTAAGTAATCAGAATAAAATGTTGAATATCTGTTATTGTTCTTTACTAAATAAATTGAAATATGTGGATTTAACTGTGAATGAATAATGTTCAAAATGCACTGAAATGTAGTTTTTGTGTAACTCATTTTAGAAAATGTGTTCAATGAGATGGAACATTGTTTAAATACATGTATCTTACTTTTTTTAGAAATGCCTACCATCAATTTAACTAAACAAATTAGAATATTAAAACAAATACTCATTTACTACTGTAGCATTAATGTAACATTGTTTTTCAACCAAATTTGTTATGACATAAACACGTTTGGGGTATTTAATTTATATTGGTAATAAGAATATATAATCGACGTGATTACGGACGACGTTTTGTTCCGCGTTGTATTTATACCTATTTATTTTCCGTCATTATTTCTTTGGGTTCAAAATGTCGAAGCATTTGGTTCCCTGTTAGCAGGTGCGCTTACCGTTGTTTATCGTTACCGGAACACGAAACCTATGCATAAAATCCCAAACCGGAAGGATCCGATCGCGATTGATACTTCCGGAACATAGATTCTGAGTCCATTAGGTATTGCAAATAAACAACGACAACAACAACAAATAAATAGGTACTCGCGTTATCTGTAGGCGGAAAAAACGCTGTCCTTGGTTTTCCCGTATAATTCCTTTTATTTATTTTTTCAAATTTTTATACGCTTTCCAACTCGATTTTTCACATTGTCAAAACTGTTGTTTTTTTTCGTTCAGGCATCTAAAAACCTACCAGCCCGAGGACGCTAAACATATAATCAAATTGGTATGGCCTAATTAGGCATAATAAAAATATGTTTGTTTTATGTTACATACCCCACAAAATTAGGTTAGGTAGGTAGGGATTTATTTTTTGTTTTGTTTTTCTCATTTGGTACATGGTCAACTTTAAGATTGGATTACTGAATGAATATTCAAAACCTATTGGTAATATCCATAAACATTGTTTTGAAGTGGATGCTATCAAAACAAAACACTTATTTATATAAAAAAAATAATTATAGGAAAAAAAGTAAATAAATCAAAAACATGTCTGACAAACTCAATAAATGTTCTCCGGCCTGGGCCTTTTTAGGGTAGGTCGGGTAACCTGAAACAAACATTTTGTTTTTGGCCGTATAGCTCTTAAAACTCCTCGCAGCGGGTAGGCCTAATTTCCTTTGACGTCCTTTTGCTATCACTGCAACCGCTAGTGAAAAAATTCCTGATTCGACAGAATTTGAGGGAGACCAATGTGAGGAGTTTGATAATTTATTTTTTAGACTATTTGGATTCATTATACATAGACTGGTTTCTTGTTCCTTAATTACAATATGCCCGAAAGCTATAAGTGTGAGAAACCTGACTATTTTTTATTCATCCAATGACAGGAATTTTAAAACATAGGCTGGTTTCTTGTTTCTTAATAACAACAATGATGGAAAATCAAAGTCTGAGAAACCAGACTATTTACATCCGTCAATACATTAATTGCACGGTTTTTTGTTCCTTAATTATAACCAGACTTTTGCAGCTGTCAATGACTGGCATTTGAAATCATAGACTGATTTATTGTGCCTTAATTATTACAGTTAGAATATAGAAGTATGCGAAACCAAACTATTTTTATATCTGTCAATACATTTTAAAACATTTGCCCATTTCTTGTGTCTAATTTTGGCATTAAAGGAAAACAGAAATGTACCAAACCAATGGCACTTACAAATTGGTATGCGCTGCATAAAAATAGTAAATTTGTTGAAAATTAAGAAAAGTCTTAAAATGTATGTTTTTATTTTTATAATTGGATTTTCGTGATTGGATTGGAAATGCATCCATTTAAGATTTGGAACATGTTGACACAAAAGCTGCAATATATATCCAAGTGTATTTATATTATATTTGTCATGCACATGTTTCAAAACTTAGCGTTTCAAAAAGAAATTCTACTTTCAATGGATGTTCAGCTTAAATTAAGAGTATAATAATTAGTATGAATAGTAATTCGCGATTCGCAATGACGAGTAGAATAATTAATAACTGTGAAATAGTTTATTCAAGGCAGTTTTCTTTTGTGTTAATGATATGATGACGATGATGATGATGATGATGTTGGTGGTGGTAGTGTTGCTGATGATAGTGATGACGAAGAATGTGGTGATGATGCTGATGATGATGGTCGTGATTGCGATGATCATGGTAAGAGCGGTGGTTGTTGTGATGCTGCTGTTGACCGTCTTCAAGATGATAATGGTGATGTTGTTGATGATGAGGAGGAGGAGAAGGAGGAGGAGGATGAAGACGATGAATGTGGTAATGGTGATGGCGGAGATAATGATGACGATGATGGTGAGCTGATGTTGGCGAAGATATGCTGATGCTGATTATTGTAATATTAATAATAATGATGATGATGATGATGATGATTATGATGATGATGATGATGATGATGATGACGTATACTTACCAGCAGTCTCTGTTGTAATTACAACAGTAGTACCCCGATTTGCAATACGTGAAAACTATGCCATTCGTTTCACAAATCGTTTCAGCATACACTACAAAAAACACAAATTGATTAATATGCATGACCGTCAACATGTCCACAATGGGCCAATCAAACCAATGGAATGTATACGTCGGGTGTACCGATTATTAGTGTCTCCTAACCTGCAGGGAAATAAAGACCATGCGATGTAAGTTTCACGCAAATATTTTAATTAAAATGCTGCCAGCGTAGAAATACTGTTGGCGAGAAAAAAAAAGCACCAAAAGCAAGTGAATTATGAGTGCACATTTTGTTAGAAAGGAAACATTTATTTGAATTAAGTTCGATGTCTCACCCTGTAATTTCGTGTTTTTTTTTACAAAAGAAAAATCGAACTAATAACTTCACAAGGTACTTTCGAGATATTGGTATTATGTAAGAGTAGATCTCCTTCAATTTAGAGATCCGGGCCACTGTAAAGATCAGCTTGCGAGATATTTTGCAATTTCAAACTTGATAATGTGGCTTCTTATTCAGTAATATATATTTCGAACAAAATATTAAATGCAGACGTCACTATATGCATGCCAGTCAATCTGGAACGGGCCAGAATAATCGATGAAGCGCAGTAGTTAAGGACATCGATTATTAGTGCTTTGTAGCCTACAGAGTCAAAAGTAGGTCATACGATGCGTGCTCCCAATTTTCCACACAACAGTTTAAATTTAACCACTGTGTACAGTGCTGTAATTTGTTTTCAAAATATTCGGAACAAGAATCAGTAAAAAGAAATAACACTTTCGCAACCAGTCACACATGAGTTGAAATGACCGATCGAGAGCATTAATTGTGCTGTCTTTTCCTAGGTTAATATTTCAGTTACATACCCAAACAAAATCAATTCTGAGGTCGACGACGCGCCGAGACGATACGCCGACGCGCCGGGACGATACGCCGACGCGCAGACGCACCGACACGATGCGCCGAAGCGCCGAGACGATGCACCGACGAGCCGACACGATGCGCCGAAGCGCCGAGACGATGCACCGACGCGCCGACACGATGCTTCAGCGCGTCGTGTCGGCGTTTTGGCGTATCGACTATCTTCGCCCAATTGTATAGCCACCTAAAAAACAACAACACGAGATTGCGACGTTTTTATCCCTTCGGCGTATCGTGTCGGCGCATCGTCTCGGCGCTACGGTGTATCGTGTTGGCGCGTCGGCGTATCGTGTCTGCGCATCAGTGCCCTTTCATAAGCACAGGTCAAAGTCGCGAAACTACGATGGCAGTAACAGGCCACCGTACCAAATGGAGGCCCTTCTACGATTCCGTATATCAGATTATCGTATGCAGTACCGAGCATTACTTTGACCAGGGATTTACCGTACTCAATTTTCTGCTTCAAATACCCCTAAATTGTGAGTCAGGACCCCTCCTATTTTTACAATTGCATGCCATTGGATGCGTGATTTGTCTGATGTGTTGAAACAATTAGTGTTACAATTAATTATTTCATAGAAATAACTTATAAAATTATTAACATTATTTTATAATGCCTTCATTCTATCGTATTGATACAAAACATTCAAAACATTGATACAAATGCAGACAAAACAAATGAATGGGACCCCCACTTTTCTTCAGAGGATCCCAAAATATCAACCAATTGAGTCATGTGAACCCCTAAAATTTAACGTTGATGTAAAACCCTGTTTGACATTTTTTCTTGCTAACCATTTCCATTTATTTTCAATAAAACGTCAGAATGTATCGCGAAAGTTGTACAAGTGTTAGCGAAACTTTTCCAATTGTTTGTGAAAATGTGTTGAACTTTCATGAACAATATTTGGTTATCTTATGCAGAAGTATGCCACCATAACAATCTAATAGGTACCGCGCCCATTGAAAAATGTGAAAAAACAACAGAATCAAAAATCGTATTCAACTGCAATTTTTATTTTATAAACAAAACCTGTACATACCTCCAGCGCTAAAGAACAGAATCCAGAACTTTAAAGACTGCATAATGCCAAATAAAATGTTGATGTTCACACACACAACAGTTAAAAAAAGCCCTTTGTATTGTGGCGATTGTTGTAAACAACTGTGCCCGAAGTTAAACTTAGTATTGTAAAGGGGTTCAATTTTGCGGTGGCCTAATTTTCGCGTAACGTATTGAGGTTAGAAACCAGTAACTCTAATTCCCATAGGTTTCCATTATAAAACGGCAAAATTTCCAATCATTTTTCTAACATTTCCTTTATTTCAGATTGTGCAAGCCTGGTATCAATTTAAAGATCAAGCTGTCCTCTTCCAAAATTTGCAATAAAAAAGATATGTCATGATACTTCTAAGACAATGCATCTCAGTTGAATGCAGGCACCGGTAGAAAACAGGGTTTCGGGAGTCATATTTCGACAAAAGCCCCATACCACAGTAAACACCCCCCAAAAGTTCACCTTTCAAGTTAGCCTCCAATGAAATGCACCAAAATGTTGCAGACATGCATAGGATAATAGAAATAACCACAAAAGTCATGCCTGATATACCTAATTGGCTTTTATGCCAGAAGAGAAGAGGAATTCTTTAGTAATAGGCACTACGTTCGAATGGACCACAGAGGGATACACAATGATTTACTGGTATCTAACCTTGACGTGGCGAATTTTAGACAACGCGTACATTTGCCATTCAGTTATTTTTTTATATGAATAAACTCAGGTATTAACCTATGATTTCATCATGACACATGCGTTTTCTAGGGAAAAAAACTACTACAACAAAATTAACGGATGATAAATTAAAAGCCATCAACGCGAAGGAAAAGTCCGATACTGTAAAATGAAGTTCGCACTGTAATTGCAGAATTATCAGGTCAAATTCGACTCACAACAATTTTCGCATTACCGTTGTTCATCGGCTACTAAACAATGATTTGTCTACTTATATTGCGCGTATATTCTAATATGACGCGCTCAGAGTTTTCTACAGAAGACAAACAAAATTCACCGTTGCTAAACTACATGTACCAATAAACAACCAGCAAAAATAGTTCCGAAAATGTAAAACATAGTTCGCATTGTAATTGCAGAAGATGTTGTTAGGTCTTGTTTGAATCAAAATCATTTTCGCATTACCGTTGTTTATCGGCTTATAAACACCGATTGATCGTTCTGATGCGGTATATTAAACAACTCGGGCCAACGCCCTCGTGGTTTAAATTTCAACGCATGAGAACTCCAAATCGTTGTTTATTGACCGATAAACAACGATAAATCGAAAATTATTTCTTAATTGCATCATCCGTGTTAATGCTTTCGTGGTTTAATCCCTAT
This sequence comes from Congeria kusceri, assembly GCA_027627225.1. Taxonomy (NCBI): domain Eukaryota; kingdom Metazoa; phylum Mollusca; class Bivalvia; order Myida; family Dreissenidae; genus Congeria; species Congeria kusceri. The sequence goes on along the minus strand of CM051026.1, from coordinate 16,347,035 downwards.
GCATCAAAACTCCAAATCGTCGTTTACTAGCCGCTACACAACGAATAGCGAAATGTGTTTTTTACTTGTCACAATCGTTTTTATATTTACTGTCTATATACCTTCTAAATTCGCGAATTTCCGACCGCGCGAATTCGGGTAACCGTTTTATTTTTAAGAATGTGCGCAATTTAGACACCGCTTATATAACTGACTTCATACAATAAAGCTACAGGGATGAGCGACAGATTGTTTACGGCTAGGTTATATTCCTTGTTATTCAAGCTCGTCACATTAGAACTGCTTCAATCGGCAACCTATTTTGGTAATGATCAGATTTCAGATAATGTCGGCCTATTTTCCAAAAAGTCATGGATGAATGCGTTTTTTGATGTCGAATAGTTTTATGTAGCAAATATACTTCACATTTTATTCACTTGAACATCATTCTTTCGAAAATGACTACACCTTTACATATCAAGAGGGCCCTAGGACGCTCACCGGAGACCCTGTAACCCAATTGGAATTTGCATCCCCGAGGCGTGGCTTATTTTGTATCCCAGGGGCATTATTTAAACAATCGTGAACAAACCTCTGGGTCTTGTGGTAAATAGGAACACTATGCAATCTTACGTACCAAATATAGGAAAGCTGTGGGCCTTGCCGTTTCAGAGGAGAATAATTTTAAAGTCATTTTGCTATTAAAGTCTATATAAACCATGTGACCCTGGGGTGTGGTCAGTTTTGACCCATGGGGCATAATTCGAACAATCTTTGTAGAAGACCACTATAGGATGTTACAAACAAAAATACGAAACCTCTGGCTCTTGCGGTTTCAGAGGAGAAGATTTGAAAAGACATTTTGCTATTTAAGTTTATATAAACAATGTGACCCCCCCCGGGCGTGGCCAGGTTTGACCCCAGGGGCATAATTTGAACAATCTTTGTAGAGGACCACTATATGATGTTACATACCAAATAAGAAACCTCTGGGCCTTGTGGTTCATGAGAAGATTTTAAAGTCATTTTGCTATTTAAGTCTATATAAATCCCCCGGAGCGTGGCCAGTTTTGACCCCAGGGGCATAAATTGAACAATATTTGTAGAGGACTAGTATGTGAAGTTACATACCAAATATGAAACTTCTGGGCCTTGCGGTTTTAGAGAAGAAGATTTGTAAAGACATTTTGCTATTTAAGTTTATATAAACCATTTGACCCCCGGGGCGTGGCCAGTTTTGACCCCAGGAGCATAATTTGAACAATCTTTGTCGAGGAATACCATAGGATGCAACATACCAAATATTAAACCTCTGGGCCTTGTGGTTTCAGATGAGAAGGTTTTTAAATTCACATTATATTTTATATGAACCCTGGACCCCCTTGGCGTGGCCCATTTTGACCCCAGGGACATAATTTGAACAAACTTTGTAAAGGACCACTATAAGATGTTATATACCAAATATGACACATTTGGGCCTTGCGGTTTCAGAGGATAATATTTTTAAAATTAGTTTGCTCTGTTTTATATATAAACCATGTGACCCCCGGGGCGTGGCCAGAATAGCCCCCAGGGGCATACTTTGAACAATCTTTGTAGAGGACCACTATAGGATGTTGCATACCAAATATGAGCCCTCTGGGCCCTGCGGTTTCAGAGAAGAAGATTTTTTTTAAATTTACACTTTTTAAATCTATTTTAGCTCTGGTGACCTACATATGCAGCAGACGATCACAAAAGCTCACCATGAGCACTTTGTGCTCAGGTGAGCTAAAAACGGAACTCAACAAAGTTGTGCAATTTCATTAAAAATATTTGTAAATCTTAGGTATTTAAATTGGCATATAATTAAGAAAAATAATGTCATCATAATGGGAAAATGGTTCAAGAATTCTGAGAATAAAATCATTTAATAACTCCGGAATTTAAGTCGTCAATTTTTTAGCCCCTTTTCTTTTTTACATCTCTCAAACGCCTAATTTAATCCTTTTTCGTTGACCCCCCCCCCCCATCCACCACCCTCCCCCACCCATGGGGCATTGTACCTCTGTGTTTTTCCACCCAGTGTGGTCACAGTGTGGACACAGTGTGGCGACCCGTATCACCTGTGATCAATACACTGTTTCAATTGAAACAGTGCACTGAGCCATTGCGCAGTCAGCTGAGATAAAAGGTTTTCATTTAATGATAAGATATTTTATGAGGGACCAATACACAGAGTGCAATGCCCCATGGAGAGGCCAAACATTCCTTAAACTAGGCCTTTAAAGGGACATGTTCACAGATGTTCGTATTTTTGAAGACTAGCATTAAATACCTTAACTGCGATCATTGACGCATTTGAACTTAACATTTATTATATAAAGAAAAATTATAATTGAAAGAGTTGCGCTCGCCGTGTCTCGAACCATCGACCGCCGGCATAAAAAAATCAGTCGGGCTAATAAACCACTCGGCCATTCTGAGTTGCAGTAATAGTCGTGAATTTTAACGCTTTGTAAGTAATACACCTGTTTTCGAAAAATACTGATGAAAAGCTTTATACAATAGTACATGTATTATTAATAGATATTTAATTAACCAGAAGATTTATTTACAAAGAGGTCAGCAGGATCAGGTCCATTTTCTCGCTCTATAAAAACGCTTTATAATTTTATACACTTCAATATATGATTTTTTTTTATAAACGAGACTTTATTTCAAAATATATTTTTGTCGGTAGTGTTATTTCGCTCGTTTATGTATAATTTATTTTTCTGATTGAAACTTGTCAATCTGCCAATCTGTCGCAGGTCCATATAATACCACTGTTACAAGAACAAGTTTGAACAGGTACTTGCTATCCCGGACAAAAACACTTTTTAGCGTAATTAAGCGGTAAACCGGTTAACTCCTGTAAAATCTAAATTGTTAAAACTAGTAAACATGATCTCAAATTTCTAAAGGGTCTACATAGGCGGCTCTAGAGGGCGTTGAAGCGTACGCTCCCTCTAAACTGTACAACATTCGATTTTTAGTTCTTCTACTAATCAAATAATTGAAATTTGGCTTTGAAACTAAATGTAAATAGCGATTTAGTTTACAAATGAACTCCAAATCCTTACATTATGTAAACTTACTGTACATTTAAAACAAAACTGTATATTTGATTGCTGATTTTATTTCTTCTTGGACCCTGGAATATGTTAAGTTTTGAATTTTCTTTGATAAAAATCGCCTGCTGATGACTGAATTATCTTATTAGGGCTGAAAACAATAAACGTTTATTGAACTAGAATGGCTTTTTTTCAGGATTCCAGAAAAGAATATTTTATTGGCTCATGCCTTTCGTGTTTTTTTTTCGTCTTTTTTTTTTGGCATTTTACAGACAACATCAAATACAAAATAATGAACTTTGCATTTCAAAACATGCATTGTAATGGTGCTTCAAATAAATATGACCTTTGGTGATGTTGACATGGATACTTAACACATCATAGTATTTGATAATACATGTATTTCCCAGTTTTTCCTTTAAACTGAGAACATTTGTCAGGTGTATTTATTTTATCAATTATACTACTTGTTCAAATGACTTAATTGCCTAACAATGTAAAGTCTATGCTGGTATACAGCTGATCCGGGACAACACTTAACGCACATGCATTGTGCCCGGTTTTCCCGCGACACGCCGCGAGTTCAGCGGGGTTTTGTTTATATAAAAAATATATGTTGGTAAAATAAAGACGAACAAGAAAGAACAAATCATTCAAACGCTATGCTAATTTAGGATTGTAGTGTTAAGTTACAAGATACGCGGTTTTATTTGTAGTTGTTTATATTAATGAATAGGTCGGGTAATGTGTAATGCGTTGATCAAACGCATATACAAGATTATTAAGTAGACATTGAATCTATACAGGTTAAAATGTAACCACAAAACGAAATGGCAAAGCGTTGCGTATCCCCGGGCGTACAGGAGTACGCCTGAATACGCCACCGCAAATGCGAATTTTGACATATTTTCAACTTAAGTTAAGAATAACATAAGAATCTTTATAAATATGGGCCCAGGATTGCACAAAGCGGATACCGGTATTCATTAACAGTTCTTTAAGATTTCGCGAAAGTTGTTCAAGTTTTCGTGAATGTGCGTTAAACTTTCATGGACCATATTTGGTTAGCTTATTCAGAAGTATGCCATATTAACAATCTTAGGTAGAAAAACAGAATTAACAAGAAATGTGCAAATTCCACGAAAACCAATTTTTTCGAACGAAATGTATTAAAGTCTGCACAAAAATAAAATTTCAAGTAATGGTGATCTTGACCCCACCAACCCCATATGCAATCCCAATCGATGTCTATATAAAAGGTATCTGTGTATGATGTTTCATTAAAATATCTCAATGTCTTCTCAAGCTACGCAGCGGAGACCGTTTTTCTATTTAAGTAAGAGTGACCTTGACATCACACACCTCATATGCATTCCCAAGCGAGGTCACGCATTAAGGTAACTATATATTATGTTTCATTAAAATAGCTCAATCCGTTCTCGTGTTACAGAGCGCAAACCAAAAGCTGTCGCCGCCACTACGCCCGTTCGCCATATGACATACCCCAAACTAATAAACGGAACATTTCTTCAAAAAAAAGAGTTAAAAATCGTATTCAACTGCAATTTTTATTTCATAAACAAACACCTGTACATACCTCCTGCGATAAAGAACAGAATCCAGAACTTTAAAGACTGCATAATGCCAAATAAAAGGTTGACGTTCACACACGCAACAGTTAAAAACTTCCTTTGCACTGCGGCGATAGGTTTGAACAGCTTTTTCCGAAGTTAAATTTAGAATTGTAAAGCGGTTCAATTATGCGGTGGCCTAATTTTCTCGTAACGTATTGATGGAGGTATTAATTTAAGATTTAATCATGACACGCGCAGAGTTTTCTATGGAAAAAAAGCAACACAAAATTAACCGATGTTAAATCATAATTAAACAACGCGAAGGAAAGGTTTCGACACTGTAAAATGTAGTTCGCATTGTTATTGCAGAATATGTTATCAGGTCAACTTAGACTCACAATAATGTTCGCATTATCGTTGTTTACCGGATAATAAACAATTATTTGTCTACTTACGCACGTATATTAAACCACTCGTGTTAACGCTTATGTGGTTTAATCCTACGCTTCCGCACTCAATATCGTTGTTTATTAGCCGATAAACAACGAATAGAAAAATTCATCTTTCAAATGATATCATGCTTGCACAATCTGAAATAAAGGAAAGGCTAGAAAAATGCTGAGACAATTCTCCGATTAATAATGAGACCCAATGGGAATTGGAATTACTGGTATCTAACCTTATATTCCCATAAATACAGACACTATTTTCAAACAGCAATAATATATTGGCGGAATCTAAATAGATTCTACATAGAAGGTCGTTGTTTCTCATCTTATACTTCAAGTCTACATCAAATCACCAAAAATAAGGTCCTTATTTCGTCAGCACCTCAATCACCCAAAAATGGGATCTACAAGGATATAATGACATCCGTTCAGATCCTTGTTAATAAATGCTCCTTAACAATAAAAACGATCATAAGTGCTTTTAATAGCGATATCCAACGATAATTATAAACATTACGGGTCAACTAACATCTCTATTTTAAATGAAACGTTAACTGTTTAAAAAAATATAACTGAGGGATCACTACATCTGGATTATGAATAAATAAATAATTTTTAAAAGCTTCCAAGAATTTTTTGGTGTACTTTAAGATGAAAATAAATTCAAATAATCAAATACCCGGTTCCAGCGGGTTTCGAACTCACGCTTACAAAATTGCGCACATTTGTAAAAAACTTCACCACACCATGCAGAGAATACAGTCATTGAATGAGTTCCGAATCACTGAAGATCAATGGTTCTGAAAATTACCACCATCCCATTTCGGCTTTTATTAACTGGTATTTGAGCAGCAATACATTTGCAGTAAATCCCCTAACTTTCAACTCTGAATGATGATCCAGGAACCGAAACGGTGTTTTATGAGTAATACATGATGAAAGATCTACCTGAGCACCGGTAGCAGAAACAAGGCTACGTTTTATTCATCGCGATAAAACATCAAACATGTCCGCGGAATGGGCACATTTATGGTATAAATTTGAAAATAAATGTATAATCTGTGTAATTTATACATAAGAAAACACTTGCTTTATAAATTACTGCAGAAAACCACAGTTATATCAACACCTGTGTATAGGGGTGTTCCGGGTCACTTGAACGGACATCATTGTTTAAGGGGGTATGTGCAGCAACTTCTTGTGTATATGCTTTATGGAATATCTTTATGGGTTGGTTGGGTAAGAAGACTCATGCACCATGCAAGACAATTATTTATTGACCAATATGAATTATTAATTCTGTTACACAAACAATGGTATATTATAGTTATGCTTCTCATAGGTATGATACACCCTAATATTAGTAATAAATAACATAACAGCTTTTTCGTGGTATTTCAAACTGAAGACTGGCTCTAGCCATTGGGCGAACAAAGAAGACCCTTCGATGTTTAAATGTTTTCAGATAGTTTATCTCATTAATGTCATTAGTACAGTTGATCGACGTTAGCAAGTTTAGTATACGTGTATATTATATGTATTATATGTATTCAAAAGCTGTCAGATTGTTTAATGCTGTAGCAGAGACTGTCAGTTCCATATTTAGAATGTTGTCTATACTTTTATATACAATGATCTATAGTGTCCGCCACATTATAGTCTAGAATACCATTAAGCTTTATGTTAACATATGACATATCATTTTGCTGTAGTATGTATGTGTTTCAGATTGTTGATGTTACCATTGAAATGTTGCTACCTGTATATCTTATGCTATCATTATGTGTTTTGTTGCTCTTATATTCTTGGCTTGTTAATTTTAAAAATATACTTATGATTGTTATCAAATTGTTGATCTTGTTGTTACTGGTGATACATTTATGTTTAGAAACTATGTACAATTAACACAAATGCTCACGGTAATGCATTTTGGATTGTTTATCGCATTCCGGTTTATGTACAGATTTTTATTTGTTTCGCGGAATATGTTATTTCTTTTAGTTGGTATTTTATGTATAATTATACCAGACAAAGGCATCACTTGACACATATTGATAAAGTATAAGATAATTTTATTGTTGCAGTCTAACATCTGAATGGCCATGTAAGCTATATGGCTTTGTACCTGTTTGTAAATGAAACTATAGTAGAAGAGTTAAGTGACCCGGAACACACGTAATTGATTCGGAACCCCCGCAATCAGTGCAAACAGTTCAACAAAATATGTAACCACACTACGTAATGCTACTAAATGTTTCAAACATGCATTTTTAAAGCTGATATATCTGTCTTCCAAAGTATGCTTAGGTTTGCGTGATTGCAAGTACATTTAAAATGAAGAGAGCGGTATTGTCGCGAGTGACCCGGAACTACCCTATTGATAGAATTATGGCGCGCATGAGCGTAATAGTACATCATGATTATTTCCTTCATTGCTAGGAGAATACTGCTTCATTTTTTCCCGCGCCCGCGAAAGTGTCATCTATGACACAATGTATATTACAAGGGGTATAGTAAATATTGCACCCCGAGGAGAGTGATGCCAACCGAGGTCGAAAGCCGAGATTTACATTACTCTTTGAGGAGGGCAATATTTACTATACCCCTCAACATGCCTGTGATATTTATTTTATTATACCGAACAAAAATATTGTAATTCAAAGTAAAAACTAGTTGTACATTGTAAAATAAAGTTTCTTGTAGGAAACTCAAGCGCTCATCAACATTGATTATTTAAATACATTTTAATATGCGCTTACTGATCACTATCTAATACGGATTTTTCGGAAAACCCGAGTTGCTATTTTTAGGCCCACGCGCGGGGTATATTGTAGTCACGCGCGGGGTATATTAAAAAGTATACCCCGCTCGGTGTATATTACTTCCCAACGCCATTACATATCAAAATTATGCAGGGAAGGGTATATGAGATTTTACAATGTGAAAACGACGAGAGATTCAATAATATATAAATATCAAAGGCAGTTGAGGGGTAGAGTAAATATTGCACCCCGAGGCCGAAGGCCGAGGTTGACATTACTCTTCGAGGGGGCAATATTTACTATACCCCTCAACATGCTTGTGATATTTATTTTATTATACCGAACAAACATTCTGTCATTTAAAGAACAAACAAGTCGTACTGGGAAATAAACAATTTGTTGCTGGAAAATCAGGCGCTCATCGACATTGATTTTTTAAATACATTTTAATAAGCGCCTACCGATTATTAGCTTATACGGATTTATCGGAAAACCCGAGTTTCTATTTTAAGGCCCACGCGCGGGGTATATTACAAACTATAGACCGTTCGGGGTATATTACTATCCAACGTCCTGACATATTAAAATTATGCAGGGTTGTGTATACGGGATATTACAATGGGAAAACGAAGTGAGGTATAATAAATGAAGTTACACCACAGCATTTTGAAGGCTACAGTTTGATGGGCTCCTGAAAATGTCATTTGAACGTGACCCCTGATGCAAAGTCGTCAGATCCAGTTAGCGGATAATATAATAGCGTCAGACTGGAGATGATTTAAATGAGATTGGCTTAACTGTTGATTGCATCAAACTTGTTTTATTTCACTGTGGTCTAATTTGGCGGTCCAATCCGTAGCACGAATTTAAGACGCCGCGAACATTTGTCCTATATCAATATTTTTCGGCGTAGCTGTTTAGTCCAGCTTTTGACCTTTCTGAAAATCCAATCAAAAGTTGTGAACATTTCCCGCCAGTAGTCCCAATTGAATAAACCCTAACATCCCATCGGCTCTTTTACCATACATTTCCACTACACTAGTCATAAATGAGTAGGTGCAACATCCCAACAATAAAGAAGACTAATTCGTAACAGGTTTGGACCATTAATGGCAAATTCAATAAGGGAATATCAGTTCGCATCAAAAGAGAGCGGTCGTATATGCTCAGCGCTATTGAAATGATTTGACATCTGATATGTTAAAAAGCAATACATTTGATGTTTTGCAAGGATGTAAATGAACCCACTTTTTACATTTTCTTTTTATATTTGTACACAATAGACACAGCGATTCTATCAATATCAATTGTATCTAGACAAATCTCCCACCACAGGAATAGTCTATATTGAGGGCGAAATGACCATACACTCGCTCGCCTGCAGGTCAGTGCAGGGTCAAGTTGACAGTGTACAGTTGAACAGGCAAGATACTTGAACAAGAGGGCCACGATGGCCCTAGGTCGCTCACCTTTGTTTAGGGCATCATAATGGCTCATAACAAGACGGACAAATGGAACTAAACCACTACCTGAGTATAAAGATCTGGGCTATGCAGTTTCAGGAGAAGAATTTTATAGTCTAAATAAACCACGTGACCCACAGGGAGGGCCACTTTTTACCCCAGGGGCATAATTTGAACAATATTTGTAGTGAACAATGTTTCAAGCCAAATATGCAGCCTCTGGGCCTTGCGGTTTCAGAGAAGATTTTTAAAACTCACATTCCATATCAGTCTATAGAAACCATGTGACCCCGGGGTGTGTCATTTTGCTATTCAAGTCTATATGAACCATGTGACCCTCCGGGGCGTGGTAAGTTTTAACCCCAGGGGCATCATTTGAACAATCTTTGTAGAGGACCACTATTCAATGTTATATACCAAATATGAAACCTCTGGCCCTTGCGGTTTCAGAGGAGAAGATTTTTAAAGTCATTTTGCTATAAAGTCTATATAAACCATGTGACCCCCAGGACGTGGCAGTTTTTATCTCTGGGGCATCATTTGAAAAATCTTTGTACAGAACAACTCAACACTCTTGCATACCAAATATGAAACCTCTGGGCCTTACGGTTTCATGAGATTTTAAAAGTCATTTTGCTATATAAGTCTATATCAAGCATGTGACCCCTGGGGCGTGACCAGTTTTGACCTCAGGGGAATCATTTGGACAATCTTTGTAGAGGACCACTATACAATGTTACATACCAAATATGAAACTTCAAAGTCATTTTGGTATTTAAGTCTATATAAACCATGTAACCACCGGGGTGTGGCCAATTTTGACCCCAGGGGCATCATTTGAACAATCTTTGTAGAGGACCGCTATACAATGTAGCAAATAAAAATTGACACCTCTGGGCCATGTTGTTTCAGAGGAGAAAATTTTTAAAATTATTTTGCTATTTGGGTCTATCAGCCATGTGACCTCTGGGGCGTTGCCAATTTTGACCTCAGGGGCATCATTTGAACACTCTTTGCAGAGGATCACTATACAATGTTACATAACAAATATGAAACCTCTGGGCCTTGCGGTTTCAGAGGAGAATATGTTTAAAGTCATTTGCTATTTTAGTCTTTATAAACCATGTGTACCCCGGGGCGTGGTCATTTTTCGGCCCCAGGGGCATCATTTGAACAATCTTTGTAGAATACAACTACACATTGTTACATACTAAATATAAAACCTCTAGGCCTTGCAGTTTCATAGAAGAGGATTTTTTAAATCGTGTTGCTATACAAGTTTTTATAAACCATGTTACTCCCGGGGCGCGGCCAGTTTTGACACCAGGGGCATCATTTGAACAATCTTTGTAGAGGACCGCTATACAATGTTACTTACTAAATATAAAATATCTAGGCCTTGCGGTTTCAGAGAAGATTGTTAAAGTCATTTTGCTATACAAGTCTATATAAACCATGTGAACCCCGGGGCTTGGCCAGTTTTGACCCAGACGCATCATTTGAACAATCTTTGTAGAGGACCACTATACAATTTTACATACCAAATATGAAACTGGGCTTTGCGGTTTCTGAGAAGATTTTAAAAGTCATTTTGCTATTTAAGTCTTTATAAACCATGTGACCCCGGGGCGTAGCCAGATTTGACCCCAGGGGCATCATTTGAACGATCTATGTAGAGGACAACTATACAATGTTTCATAACCAAATATGAAACCTCTGGGCCATGCGGTCTCTGAGAAGAAGATTTTTACAGTCATTTCGCTATTTAAGTCTATATAAACCACGTGACCCCCAGGGAGTATCCAGTTTTGATCTCAGGGAAATAATTTGAATAAACTTTGTAGAGGACCAGTAGAGGATGTCACATATCAATTATGAAAGCTCCAAGCCTAGTGGTTTCAGAGAAGAAGATTTTTAAATTGTTTAGATTTTTAATCTATTTTTAGCTCTGGTTACCAATATTTCCAGCGGACCGGAATGATTTGAACACTTTTGAAACATTTGCAGCGGACCGGAACGATTTGAACAATTTTGAAAGAGGGTCACCCAAGTATTATTCCTGTGAAGTTTGGTGAAAATCTGCACAGCGGTTTAGGATGTTCTTTGAATGAAAATGTTGACACACGACCCACGACGCACGACACACGACACACGACGAACGACCTACGACGCACCACGCACGACGGACAAAAAGCTCACCATGAGCACGTTGTGCTCAGGTGAGTTAAAAATATCATTGTCGACATACATGTATTATTTACACCTCAACGAGATTTATCTAGCCATAAATATTTTAACATAGACTCGTGCATACTTCAAACAAAAATATACTAGTTATAAAGTTTCTCGGCGTGTATGTTCCGGCTAATCGATGTATATATAACCGTTTATGCATCATGTTCTCTATTGTTCAGTGCTGCTGGATATATTGTTTTAATTTCATTAGATAACCCTTAATTAATAGAAGAACATACACAATGTTGATGTTTAAACAACACACACATATGTTAAGTAACGTATATAATAAGTTATATATAATAGTTTGTTTTATAGGAGGCGTAAACTACTATTATTATTTAGTATTTCAGTATTTTATGATTAAAAAAAAAGTAAAATAACAATAAAAATATATAATGATCTGTTATGAGGAGTATAGTATGATTTATTATGTATGTGTAATGTAATGTTCTTTTGGGTTCAGTTCTTACAACCAATTTCTATATAGTGTCAGTAGTAAGTACACAACTAGAGTTCAGTTCATAATATTCTTTATCAGAGTAATAAAATCATAGTCTCACAGTACACAAAATGTCAAATGACTGTGGATCACTATAGGATCACAAAGATAAGGATCATATGGATCACGGATCACTTTTGATCAAGTTCAAGTCCAAATGTGGTTTGGACCTTTACATATAATGATAACACAAATAACAGGCTGAGCAACAACAGACATAAAATTACAAATTTCGAAATTTATAACTGCAATTTCTGGATATTTTGTAAAAACAAATGTACTCACCATACTGATACAAGTAACATGTGCCAATGTGGCCACTAGATCAACATGTCACTGATAAAAGTCACACAAACTGCAGCGGCACTGGTATCAGTCACACAAAACACCTATCACACAAAATCCAGTGTCACTGTAAAACACAGTAAAACGATAAAAAAAAGTTAAAGTTCCTAGGTGTGTAGATGTTCCTGGGTGTTGATGAAAGCGTAATGGATCTGCGCTCTTGTAGAAATGGAAAAGTGCGCAGGACCTCTCGGTGGTGATGGTGTGTAGTGTAGATACCTCCTGGTAGATCCCTCCTGGTAGATAACTCCTGGTAGATACCTCCTGGTCAAAACGGCGAAAAGTAATGGGCTCGGCAACGTATCCAGGGTCCTGTCACTCCCCCTCCTACGAAGCAAGCTCCTGTTTGCTGCAGATAATGCAATGGATCATACGTCTTTCGCTTAGTCAGAAGACAATTCAAAGGTACCACTGTTACACGTTTTAAAGACACAAGTGTCGAAAACTCACACAATGTCCTGATCACAAAGCTGCGAAGACTTAAATACTTTCAAAATTAAAAGTGTACTACTGTCCAGAAATAAAACACGTTGTGCGCCATTTTTAATGCAGTGTTATCTGACGTTAAGTTCAGTTCTTGATACCAATTTCTATATAGTGTCAGTATTAAGTACACAACTAGAGTTCAGTATCATAATATTCTTTATCCGAGCAATAATATCTAAGTCTCACACAATATCATTAAAAGCAAATTATAACAATATTAGGAAGTGAAGTCATCGTATAACAGGTCACGTCCGAATTACCTTCAACAATAGAACAATAAAATATCAGCCCTGCTGCGCCCAATGAAATTGCCTTTTGCACAGCAATGCTTGGCCATGGTTTTTGAAAAAGTGATGCATTTCCAGCTGATCCTCGGGAATAAATCATTTACAGTTAATTTTCATTTTTAATTTGGTATCCGAGGCGAGTAAACATCCAAAGTTCACGTTAATTTCATGCATAGCATCTGTGGTTTATATATGAAGTTATACCACAACATTTTGAAGGCAACATATAGATTGGCTCCTGAAAAGGTCATTTGAACGTGACCCCTAATGCGAAGTCATCAGATCCAGTAAGCGGACAATATAGTAGCGTCAGACTGGAGATGACTTTAATGAGATTGAGTTTCACAGTACACAAAATGTCTGTGAATCACTATAGGATCACAGATAAGATAAGTATCAGATGGATCACGGATCACCTTTAGATCAAGTTCATGCCCAAATGTGGTTTGGACCTTTACATAGTCAATGGCTCTGCCTTTATCTGCCTCGCGCCAACACTTACTCGTGAATCTTTAAGAAAACTATGACTTGACAGAACACAAATAAACATAGATTTAATAAGAAATGTCTTTAAAAAAGACAATCGGCGCTGAAATTAATATTGAGATGTCGTTTAAAAATTACCTAAACAGACGGCCAAGATGATCGGTTACGTGACTTCTTAGACCCCAGATTTTTTGGTCCCCACCAATATTAGATTTATTGGACCCCAGGTTTTTTTCGGACTCTATAAGAAACTTCTCGGACCCAAAAGTTAATTTGAGATAAATTTATTAATTCAAAAATTAAATAAAATTATAATCAATATATATGCTGTGAATAAACCAATCATACAGCTCCATGTTTCCACCAGTGATATATGAATAACCAAAATAATTTAGGTTAACATAATTTTTATCTGAATTTGTCAAGCCAATTAAAAAAATTAACAATTTCAGAAAATAATTTCGGGAATGAATTAAAATTATTATGTATCAGACGAGTCCATCCAGTTATTTATAGTACCGGTAATATGCCATTCATGTTAGTTATCTAATATAATAACGATTTGAAGACAAATAAGCATTCATACTGTGTATCCCAATAAAAAGCAATAGTAAGGGAACATTCAGCGATTTTTGAAATGTTAAGACTTTATATTTGATAATGCAACATAAACGTTCATAAGACAATGACGATTTAAAATTATATCAGTAGAAATATGATATATAAGGGGTTCCTGTGTATAATTAGTATTGCAAATTGTGTATTCATGCTACGCGAATAACAATTCGACGTACATGTATTCCGAATCTTCTTTCATAACATTTTACCTATAGAAAATGTAGCATTTTTGTTTATAGATTAAATAACATCTGCTGGAGAAGTTGATAGAAAGATGCAATTATAAATAATCGTTAATAAATCGTAACCACAATTTTAATTCAAATTAACAGTAAGTTTATAAATATAATTTTTTAGGTTTATGATTCTCTGAACGCTATTATTGATGCATGTACGAGTATATTAACACAGCTATACAACGGTTGCTAGCTACGCGCGCTATTTTTTAGAATGACACTACTGTTTCTGGAATGTGATGAACTCGCTAGAATCAATGGGCTACGCGGAACGGCAACACTGTGACTGAGATTTATGAATGGGAACTTTGCACAATTGCTATTTATAGAGCGTACAGCTTATATAAATGTAGGCTAAACAAAATAGTTATTTCGTTACGTGAATGAAAATATAGCATTCTGTTTATGGCATACAATGAGAAAATACGTTCATAATAAGCCTCAGTTGTAGAGTATATGTTGAAGATATATGTATCACTTCATTTTAACCGCTTATGTAAACAATTATGTAATTGTTTAATCCCCAAAAGTATGCAACAGTTATTGGTATACGTTAAACCATTGTTTGAAGTTTGCATTCCCTAGAATTAGAAAATTTGCCCAATTATATTGGCATTCAATTTTCCCGCTGCATAATTATCGCAAGAAAATCTGGGTCAAAGTGATCTTAGACAGCTACGCCGAAAAAGAGTGGGAAATAGTCACCTGACTAAACAGGTTTTAAAATAGGTCAACTGTGACAATTTGACCAATGGTCAAAGGGAGATCATAAATTACTCTGTCAGAGTTATTAAAAATCTACCTGGTTACACATGTACTGTGTGCCGTTTGGATCTAGTCAGTACTGTGGCGGATAAGTTAATTATAAGAGAAAAACTGTTAAATCGATAGTATTTTTATATTTTGGTTCTCGGATCCGCTGACCCGATTTGTTCAAAAAGCAAAAAATGAATAATTGTAGAATGTACCCGTAAGAATGACTTTGTGAAAGGGGTTCAACCTGTTACATGGTATGCAAAGAAAGACAACGCTGAAGAAATGACTAAATTTTATGAAACATGCATTGTGACTATATATCGATGTATTATTACATTGTACCACAGACGCCGAATATCTTTTTAAAGATATTTCTTGTTAGATATATACGGATCTACCAACTGATGATTCTCGTACAATTTGTTGTTGCTTTTTAGTGCGTATTAAACATGTCGAGAAAAAAGAACGGAAATTCGTAAGCCCAAAATGCAGTAAAAACCAAATCCACAGGTCAAACTGATTTTACATGTTTATGATTTTTATAATTGATCTTGAACTCGATGGTGTCATGTAGTAGTTTCATAAAGCAAGAACGAAAGTGTTTCTGTATTTTGTGTATTAATTGGAACAGCTATTGTATTACCACTGTTTTGCTGGAAAATATAAAAAATGGAGAAAAAAAGCAGAGGTTACATAGAAGTTGTAATAAAGTTCAAGAGGGAAATCAAATTGCTATGCACATGCAGATTATGTTGAATAACATAAAACAATACAAACACAAAAACTGCGATATAGTTCACAAATTTCACAAGTCTGCACTTAGCAAATTTTTTCTATGATGGCGGCTATGAATAAAAAGGATTTCGGAAACCCTTAAATTGTCTTAATGCGTGTAAACTTTAAAAAACAAATTGCGACTTAACGAAGAAGAATCTGCAAGATACATTTTCGATCTCTTTTCAGATATATTCATTGTGACGTCGTGTGAAATGTTTGAGACATTTTTTGAATGTTAGATACCAGTAAATCATTGTGTATCCCTCCGTGGTCCAGTGCCTATTATTAAAGAGTTCCTTTTCTCTTCTGGCATAAAAGCCATTTAGCAATCTCAGACATGCCTTTTGTGGTAATTTCTAATATCCCATATGGGTCTGAAACATTTTGGTGCATTTCATTGGAGGCTAACTTGAAAGGTGAACTTTTGGGGTGTGTTTTCAGTGGTACGGGGCTTTTGTCGAAATATGACTGCCGGAACCCTGTTTTCTACCGGTGTCTGCATTTAGATTCATCCACAAGTTAAAATGAGTTTACATGTTTATGATTTTCATCATTGATCTTGAACTCAATGCCATGCGAGTAGTAGTTTCATAACGCAAGTACGAAAGTGTTTTCTGTACTTTGTGTATTAATTGGAGAGCAGCTATTGTATTACCACTGTTTTGCTGGAAAACATAAAAATGGAGAAAAAAGCAGCAGAGATTACATAGAAGTTGTAATAAAGTTCAAGAGGGAAATCAAATTTCTATGTACATGCAGATTATGTTATATAAAATTAAACAATAAAAACAAAAATACTGCGATATAGTTCTCAAACTTCACAAGTCTGCACTTAGCATTTTTTTTATGATTGCGACTATTAATAAAAAGGATTTCGGAAACCCTTAAATTGTCTTAAGGAGGGTAAACTTTAAAAAAAAATTGCGACTTAACGAAGAAGAATCTGCAAGATACATTTTCGATTTCATTTCAGATATATAGTTTGTGACGTCGTGTGAAATGTTTGCGACATTTTTGGAAGTTAAGATACCAGTAAATCATTGTGTATCCCTTCGTGGTCTAGTGCCTATTATTACAGAGTTCCTTTTCTCTTCTGGTATAAAGCCATTTAGCAATCTCAGACATGCCTTTTGTGGTTATTTCTAATATCCCATGTGGGTCTGGAACATTTTGGTGTATTTCATTGGAGGCTAACTTAAAAAGTGAGATTTTTGGGTGTGTTTTCTGTGGTACGGGGCTTTTGTCGAAATATGACTGCCGAAACCCTGTTTTATACCGGTGTCTGCATTCAGATTCATCTTTAAATTGATACCATGCTTGCACAAATTGAAATAAAGGAAAGGCTAGAAAAATGCTTGTAATGTTCGCTGTTTTATAATGGATCCCTACGGGAATTGGAATTACTGGAATCTAACCTGGAAACATTTTGAATGGAATAATTTCCAAACAAGGACAATTTCCGTATATTCTTATTAAAACCACGTTTAACCATGATAACTATAGCATCAGTATTAACTTGAAACACTCAAAGCAATGTGTTTATACCTGTTCGAGCAATAAAATGCGTTTTATTTGCGTTGTCATGCAGTTTATACTTTTACTTTCGTACATTATGTACAAGTGAGCAAACAGACGTAAACACTTTTTTATTATTGAAAACAACGGCGGATTATATTTTCAAATTGCGATAAGCGACATCTGGTGGACACAATAATTGTTAATTGTTTGTGTGTATATTTGACAATAGTTTACGACATCTTCGGAAACGTTTTGCGACATTACTAAAAACAGTATGCAGGTTAGATACCAGTAATTCCAATTCCCATAGGGTTCCATTATAAAACGGCAAATTTTCCAAGCATTTTCCTAGTATTTCCTTTATTTCAGATTGTGCAAGCCTGGTATCAATTTAAAGATCAATATGTCCTCTTCCAAAATTTGCAAGAAAATGATATATCATGTTACTTCTAAGAAAATGCATCTCACTTGAATGCAGGCACCGGTAGAAAACAGGGTTTAACCACAAAAGGCATGTCTGAGATACCTAATAGCTTTTATGCAAGACGAGAAGAGGAACTCTTTAGTAATAGGCACTACTTTTGAATTGCCACGGAGGGGTACATAATGATTTACTGGTATCTAACCTGAAAGAAAACTCAAAATTTTGCTATCATGAAAAAACTCTTCTACATCATTATTAACCTACCTGTACCACAGATGCAACATTTCAGGTCGATCCGCTAAGTATAAATGCCCCCAAAACGCACTTGAGAATGACATACGCCATCTGGCTTGCGCTTCAGTACTTGGATTGTTTGGGGAGCGAGAACTTAAATTCGCACCTAAACCACATAAACCAGTCAAAATACCAGTCCATTTAGACGTATTTTAATGCAATGAACAGTAATAAGGTATAAAACGTGTAATATTTGCGAATTACATTATTCCATGCGCTGTGAAACTGGTTTCGCTGTAAAAATCGTAGATAACGTGTCAGTTATGATATTATTCACATTAATTCCCCTGAAAAGTAATACACGCAATAAAATAACACAGTTACATGGGTATTTTATGTATAAGTGGATCATAAAGGGCCGGTTGCTGGTTTTCTTAAAGGTTAGATACCAGTAATTCCAATTCCCATAGGGTCTCATTATAAAACGGCAAAGTTTCCAAGCATTTTCCTAGCATGTCCTTTATTTCAGATTGTGCAAGCCTGGTATCAATTTAAAGGTCAATCTGTCCTCTTTCAAAATTTGCAATTAAAAGATATGTCATGTTACTTCTAAGAAAATGCATCTCACTTGAATGCAGGCACCGGTAGAAAACAGGGTTTCGTCGCTCATATTTCGACAAAAGCCCCTTACCACAGTAAACACACCCCAAAATCTCACCTTTCAAGTTAGCCTCCAATGAAATGCACCAAACTCTTGCAGACACGCATAGGATATTAGAAATAACCACAAAAGGCATGTCTGAGATACCTAAATGGCTTTTATGCCAGAAGAGAAGAGAAACTCTTTAGTAATAGAAATACTTTTGAATGGACCACGGAGGGATAAACAATGATTTACTGGTATCTAACCTTGCAACATGTATCCCATTATTCTATCCTATTATCCCATCTGCGCTGCGGAGTTCTTGTTCTTCGGGGGGATAACCGGCGATGTATCTTAACACTCCGTTGATGCCAGTAGGTTTAAGCCGGCGGATATGCCATCGGAGCCGGCTGTTGTCCCTGAGGGAAGGCCGGGTAGAGATTCTGCGCGGGGTACTGTGAGGGGTACTGCGGGGCAGCGACGCTGGTATTCTGTTGACTCACTGCGGCAACCACTGCCACAAAACAAAAATGTGAGAATCATCAGGAAATGCAATACCTGTAATGAACGGACGCACTGATGGTCGCGCGAGTGTGCAGACTGAAAGACCTACGGACCGACCAGATTACGGCCCACAGACCAACCTAATGGCCGAATGTCTAAGTCAAAATATCAATGATTTAATTCCATGAAATGCACACCTGTATATCAGTTTTGTATATAATCAATAAAAATATGTTATTTAATTTCATTTCACTTTATTTTTATTTCATTCATTTTTTTTAAACATTTAAGTCAACACCATATATTTATTTCATAAGAATTATTTCGTTTGACATAATATATTATTTTATTTAACATAGCAAATTATTTCATTTGACATTATTTCACTTGACATAATACATTATTTCTATTGACATGGTAAATTACTTCATTTGACATGGCAAATTATTTCATTTGACAAAGCCAAATTACTTCATTTGACATAACAAATTATGTTATTTGACATAGCAAATTGTTTCATTTGAAATAGCAAATTATTTCATTTAACATGGTAAACTATTTTATTTGACGGAGCAAATTATTTCATTTGACATTATAAATTATCTTATCTGACACAGCAAATTATTTCACTTGATATAATAAATTATTGTACTTGAAATAGCAAATTATTTCATTTTACAAAGCCAGTTAATTTCATTTGACATGCTTAATTATTTGATCTGACATAGCAAATTATTTCATTTCACATAGAAATTATTTCATTTGACAAAGTACACATACTCATCTGATCTTGTTGAATCACGTGACCCGGGACTGCATTACGCCGACGGCAGCAGTAACAGCAGATGCCAACCACGCATGCCCTAATGGCAACCACGACACCGACGATTATGTCGATAACGCCCTCTACGCTCAGAACGGAGCTGCTGCTGCTGCAATCGAGCGTTTCATGTGATTTTTCGAAACCTAACAACCAGGCAAAGGCCGTACAAATTTGATTCTATGTTTAGCGTCCCCATGATTTTTCGAAACCTACCAACCAGGCAGCAAACAACGAGTCAAAAAACAACAACATTTTTTCTATCATAGCTTGCTCATGGCAGTAGTTCAAGATAAAGCAAATGTTTACTTGCAAAACTGTTATATATCATCTTCATACTTGGAACCTACTGTAATGCATCATAGATATTTGTTTGTTTTCGGTGTGATAAGGCGTGATATCATCACCGGAAAGGGAGACAATTAATACGTAAATTGTCTCCCTTTCCGGTAATGATATCACGCATTATCACACCGAAAACAAACACATTTTCTTTTTAGTTTATTCTTGATTAACCTTTGTTTTACATGTGATTGGAAACTATCGCGGAATCATAACGTCATGACGTCAAAATAATGACGTCATTTCAGAGTTTTGAGTCCGGCATTGATGGCGGTCCATTTCATTAACTGTATTAAATCGGGACCCCCAAAAATAGTGCCTCACTGTGAGTGACATAGGGATATATCTCACTGATATTTTTCTATACTAACTGGTTGCACGCTATGTTTTACAAATATTAATACGAACACCTAATATGATGTTGGGTACTGCCTAAGTCGGGAAAACCAAACATAAATACACTTTATAATAAAGATGTTATCTTTGTTATGTTGTGTGTTTACTGCAGCACCTGTGAGGTTTTCTGTTGAAATATATAATTTTAACCAAGCAAGCCGATCAATGCATTTTATTAATCAATACCAAACTTTAATGATAATGATTTTAATGTTGAACAAATTACTTTTCTTTTCTTTTTTCAAATAACATTTAATTCCATATTATGATATGTGCTGTGTGTGTTTATCAATACATTAATTTAAATAATAAATCCTACCGATATTTATTTATGATATTTATAAGAAAAAAGGGTTTCTTTGTGTCTTAAACCCCAAGCAGATCAATATAAAATGATGAATTTCTTAAAATCAGGATGACACCTATGATTAATGTACGAGTACATGTACATATAGATCTAGTCGATAGGCAGACAATCACATACAATTATGTTTTATTTCTGTATAGTTTTATTTGGGTCAATGACGTATATTCTATTTGTATCCACTGCATGTCAATCCACAAGTATGAATTCTCATTAAAATGGCAAATGCAGGTGAATAGTTATATGTAGTTTTATAAATGAGTAATAAATAACACACCCAATTGTTTAAACTTACTCGTACATGTATAGTTTTAGCTTGGTTATTGTTTTGTGTTATTTAGGTATATTTTTATTGTGTGTATGGTTTAATTTTATGTTATGCCACTATCATGCAGTTTCAAAATCACGAAATATAAGTACATTAGGCCACTGGTTTTACTGAATTTAACAGGGGCATAACTAGGCATACTTCTGCTCACATCCTGACATGGGAAATTCCTAGCAACGACAATAGTTATTAATTTATATACTTTAAAACTCAAGATCAAGCGGCGATTAAACACCAATCGTTCGTGTCATTTATATGAAAGCATTGAGTGTTGTTAGGACTAAAATAATTTGATGGCTTTCACACAAATAACCATTTTCGGTCTTACTTTCGCTACGCCTCTGATTACAAACCAAGTTGATTTAATGTTTTATGACGTATTCACTGTACAGTACTGTATGACGCGTTTATATTGCGTCATGTGTGTTAGTCAAGCAGATGAATAGCAAATTTTCAGATAACCGTGCAATAGCTTAAATAGTTATATGAAATGTTTTTGCATTTTTATGTAATCAAGACATTGTTATTTAAGAATGCGCGAGATGACACCCTGTCATCACTGAGCATTTCCGTAAAAAACATGACGAAACCTGAAAGGTTTGGGCTAGAAATGCTTGCCTGCAGCAGTACTTTGTCCAGCATCGATCGATTTTCAAATAACTACTCAGAAGTAACAAGCATATTAAGACAAATTGTCACGAGAAGGAAAAAGGTCCCTAGGTCTAAAGTCAATGTCACGGTCAAATGTAAAAATAATCAACCCTTAACAATTTATTCGGGGCATAACTTTGTCTAACATAAATGGATTTTCAAATAACTTGGCAGAATTGAAAAGCATGGTGAGAAAAAGTGTCGCCTGCCAGAACAAGGTCCTTATGTCCAAGGTCAAGGTCACAATTCAAGGTCAAGTGTCAAAAATAATAATTCAATCCTGAACGCTTTGTCCGGAGCATATCTTTGTCCAGCATTAATGGATGTTCAAATATCTTGGCAGAAGTGAAAACCTTGGTGACATGGAGTGTCTCGCGCAAAAACCAGGTCCCTAAGTGTAAGGTGAAGGTCATAATTCAAGGTCAAAAGTCAAATATAAGAAATCAATCCTGAACACTTTTGTCCGGAGCATATCTTTGTTCAGGAAGGAATGATTTTTGACTTTGCATTAGTGATAAGCATTGTAAGACTGCGTCTCACATGTAAAACCAGGTCCCTATGATAAACATCAACGTCAAAGGT
The DNA here is from genome assembly GCA_027627225.1 of Congeria kusceri. NCBI lineage: Eukaryota > Metazoa > Mollusca > Bivalvia > Myida > Dreissenidae > Congeria > Congeria kusceri. The sequence continues at coordinate 16,324,179 of CM051026.1, read as the reverse complement.
CAAATAAAAAAAAATATTGGATCATATTTTGTTCATCACGAAGGAGTTTCAAAAAACATTTCAGAAGCGATAAGCTTAATTAGACATTGTGTCATGCACAAGAACCAGATCATTTTGTCCTAGGTTGAGGTCATATTCAATTTCAGAGTTCAAATATATATTAAGAACCTAATATGTTCATGCATGGCCGTACTATCATGAGAAGTTGGGTGGCGTATAGGAACCACATCCCTAGTTTCAAGGTCAGGATCACATTTTGAGGTCGAATAGAATGAATAAATCCATAAACTTTGTTCTGAACATACTTTCGTCAAGCATGAAAAGATTTTTTTAATAACTTGCCCGAAGTGATATCATGTTGTTATTGTGCAACAGGCAAAATCATGAGAAGGTATGTCGCATGCAAGAACCACATCCCTCGGGTCATGGTTAAGGTCATAATTCAAGGTTTAATGCTTGTCCAGAGAATAATGTTGTCACCCATGGAGGGATTTCTAAATACAATGTAAGTTGTTATACATGATCACCAAAATGATGGGGTATGTCACGTCCGAGCACCAGGTCCCTAGGTCCAAAGTCAATGTCACATTTAAAGGTCAAATGTCAAATATTTGCCCAGAGCATAATATTGTCATGCGCACAGGGATTTTGAAATAAGATTGAAGATATTGTCGCCATCATGAGATGGGGAAGTGAAGCATACAAGAACTATAACTCATCATTACCAAAGTTTTTATTACCCATTATTTTGTTTTCTTGATACATTTAATAATATAAATGGAATAGTTTTTATTCCTCAACTCATCACACAGAGGGAGACTATGGAGATGAATTAAATGCTTAAAATGTATTGCTCTACCTTACTAATTTTTGATTTGTTTCTCTTTAGTAATTGAATCTTTACCTCAAAACATCGTCTTTGACGGGCGTATCTTTATGACAATGGCACTCATGTTATGTCTTATAAAGGACATTTATAGCTCACCGCTTAACAGCTCAAATATCAAAAGCAAACAACCGGTTATTGAAATACTATTTGTTGCCATCCCAAGTGAAAAATGAGATCTCTATCAAGAACATAGTATTTTTGTTGGAAAACAAAGTTCAATAAATATGGTCTGTCTGGTCCGATCTGGCCAATAGTAGACATTGACTGAGACCTGATGGTCATACACAAACAGTGCAAGTTTGGTAAATATTAAACAAAAGGGTCATGATGGCCGAAAGCGCTGATCTGAGTACTGAAAATGACAGAGACCAGCTCTGACATCTGAATTTCATCGCCAACAAAATGACACACATCAGACAGATATCTGACTGTTGTTGACCTGGCTATCGACTAGTATAATACAGTTGTCTGTCATGCATTCTAGTGTTGTTAAACTGGAAATCGACAGGCGATATACAGATGCATATCCGGCCTACTTCTGTTAATCACCTGGCAATACAGATGCATTTATGGGTCGAAACTGTAGGCAACAGGGCTCAAGCTTACTCATGCCCAATCACATTAACATAACACAGAGGTTATCATAACCCTACAATCACACGAGGTTAAAACATCCATTTGATGTCCATTTAGGGTGTTGTGTTCCTTATTTTTACACAATAATTAAAACAGTCGCAAGTGACAGCAATAAAGACACCTGTCAGTGTTACGTTTATCATCGATTAAGGACTAGTCTGTCTAGTCAACCAATCCAATTATCGTACGGGAAGTATTAGCGTTTTAATTGTGTTTTAGGTCTTATGAATGATATTTAGCATAGCAGTTATCAGCTCAAATGCCAAAACCAATTAAATGGTTACTGAAATACTATTTGTTGCCATCACTAGTGAAAAATGAAGTATCTATCCAGACCATTGTCCATTTTGTTGCTTTTTTCACAAACAAGTACCAGTAACTCTGTAATTTATAGCCTAACCATGGAAATTCTTTGGTTTATTATGACATAGTTTTGTCATGCACAAGCAAGTTTGATCAACATTAGATGGAAAATGAAGATCAACATTAGATGGAAAATGAAGTTAAACATTAGATGGAAAATGAAGTTTCTATGTTACACAAAGACTATCTTCGCTAATCTTCTCATAACAAAGGGGAAATAACTCTAGTGTTGATGGTCCTATCTGGCCCATCATTGCACCCAGATGCGATTGTATGGTCTGTAAGTGTAGTCAACACGGAATTAAAAGTTCATTCTCTATGGAGACTGAAAGCCAATTATTGACAATTTATATATTGTTTTTCACACATAAGGGTCAATAACTCTGGTCCGATCTGGCCCATATTGGATATTGGATGAGACCTTATGGCCGTACACAAACAGTGTAATTTGGTCAAGATTAGACAACAACATTAATAAAGTCCCTATCCTGCACATTGTCCATGTTTATTAACATTTTTCACAAACAAGGGACAATAACTCCAGTGTGTGTACCCACATCTATGCCATTTTTTACTATTTTGTAATCCTCTGCTCATACACACGCTGTACAAGTTTGGTCAAAATAAAAAAAAGAACTCTGTATGTTGCACAAAGTCTATTTGCAGTTTTTCTCATAAAAAAGAGACAATATGTCTGGTGTACCCCTATAACAAAAGCTCACCGAGCACGAAGTGCTCAGATAAACTTAAACAAAAATATATGAAATACATTTTTAAATTTCAAAAAGTGTTTGAAATAGATAGCATAATGAATTTTTCAGACAAATGATTTTGTGTGTGAAATTTTTGGCGTACCTATACACTAAACAGCACTTCTAACCCGCCACTTACATACATCGCAATAAAGTGGCCATTTGTCAGACCAATTTGATCAAATTTTGACTGAGATTAAAACATTGACAGAGACATTCACTAGTACATTTTTATTGAACAGTTTGTGATAACTTGATAGTACAGTAAACACACATTAGCTACAACCCTAAAAGTAAAAAATACTGTGTCTGTGGTAAAAACGATAAACATTATTAAAGGACCATAATGCAAAATCGGCGTTCATAAAATAATGATTAAAACATTGCGTGTCCACTGATGGCTGATATGTCATACAGGAACCTCTGCCATATTGAAAGACTACGGTTTAATTTGAAGTTTTGAAAAATATTCCACAATCTCTCAATTAGAACCTATTCCAGTTGCACCAGATTCCGAGCGGCTTTATGGTGCTTTCTAATATGTCGGTTTAGTTTGTCCCTCAGATGCATAATCAAGTTTATTTTTTCATTAAATGATTTCGTATGGAATGATACATTAAAACAATATTTTACCCTCACCTACCTTTCCTCGTGCAAAATGATAAAACCAGACCTGTTTCTAATTCCCTGAAACGTTCAAGTTGTTCATGTTAGTATTTGGCGGATTTTATTGTTTAGGGTTATTATGGTATGCCGGTAACTTATCTATCAACAGGCTTAATTATTAAAATGTGATTTTACCTCCAAATAAAAAGGCCAGTACATTATTAATTGTCTAAATTTGATTGAATTTTCTCGAGAAATGAGATTTTTATTATGACATTTGTAAGGGTTGTGTTAGAAGTGCTGTTCAGCGTATTTTGCGACTTTTATACTTTAGGGTTATAGCTTAATTGAGTTTATTGTAATATCAAATTAAGGAAGGCAATAAAATGTACGAGTGAATGTCTCTGTCCTCGAATTAATCTCTGTCAAAATTTGATCAAATTCGTCTGAAAAAATAGCCAGTTTATTGAAATTTATGTTAGTGGCAGGTAAGAAGTGCTGTTGAGTGTACTTTTGAAAAATAACTTAACTTCTGAAAGTGATACCATGTGTTTACTTTGTATTGATTTGTTATTATATTGAAGGAATAATAACAAATAATTGTTTTTAACAAGACAATTATTGACTTATTGACCAAATTTTACACCTCACATGACTTCCTGTGGCCATATTGGACGCCACCTGGAATTGTGAGAGTTGCTCAAGGATTACCAGGTGTTATCATCCAGATTCTGTTATGGTATTGTCCTAGCAGCAACAAAAACCAAAAACATTTTGTATATAAGTCATTGCAGGGTCCATTGCAGGTTCTGCCAGACTAGGTGCGTTTATGGACATTTGAGTGAGAATGACTGCAACAGGGCAGTTTTATTATTTTAAGCCAAAAGTAATTTGTAATACCCTGTTGCAAAACCAAGGCCAATGTTGATGTGATTGACCATAATATTATTACACTGGATAATTATATGCGGATTTTAATTAAAGGTAAGGCCTTTCATCGTAAGACCTAACATGTTATATATAGTATAAACTACCGTGATGTGTCATTGCTGAATGTATGCTGGATTTTATTCAAGTGATCAGAATACAAAGTTGAATAGCTGTTATTATTTTTTACTTAATAAATTGAAATATGTGGATTCAACTGTGAAGGAATACTGTTCAAAATGCACTGAAATGTAGTTTTTGCGTAACTCATTTTAGAAAATGTGTTCAATGAGATGGAACATTGTTTAAATACATGTATCTAACTTTTTTTTAGAAATGCCGACAATCAATTTAACTAAACACATTAAAATATTGAAACAAATACTCATTAACTACTGTAGCATTAATGTAACATTGTTTTTCAACCAAATTTCTTATGAAATAAACACGTCTGGAGTATTTAATTTTATATTGGTAATAAAAAGATATATCGACGTGATTACGGACGACGTTCTGTTCTGCGTTGTATTTACACCTATTTATTTTCCGTTATTATATCTTTGGGTTCAAATTTTGATTGCCAGTTCAACAACTGTCAACCTTAAATTCTTTTTTTTTCAAATTTGTATATGATTTCCAACTCGATTTTTCACCTTGTTAAAATTTTTCTTTTTTTCGTTCAGGCATCCGAAAACCTACCAGCCGGAGGACGCTAAACATAGAATCAAATTTTGGTTTGGCCTTAAGGTACATAATTATGGCCTAATTAGGCATAATAAAAAATATGTTTGTTTCATGTTAACACGGGGGGCCCCAAAAAAAAAAAAAAAAATTAAGTAAGGTAGGTAGACATTTTTTTTTTTTGTCATTTGGTACATGGTCAACTTTAACATGTTAACACTAAATGAATATTCAAACCATATTGGTAATATCCATAAACATTGTTTTGAAGTGCATGCTATCAAACAAAACACTTATTTATATATAAATAAATATTATAGGAAACAAAATAAATAAATCAAAAACATGTCTGACAAACTCAATAAATGTTCTCCGGCCTGGGCCTTTTTAGGGTAGGTCGGGTAACCTGAAACAAACATTTTGTTTTTGGCCGTATAGCTCTTAAAACTCCTCGCAGCGGGTAGGTCTAATTTCCTTTGACGTCCTTTTGCTATCACTGCAACCGCTAGTGAAAAAATTCCTGATTCGAAAGAATTTGAGGGAGACCAATGTGAGGAGTTTGATAATTTATTTTTTAGACTATTTGGATTCATTATACATAGACTGGTTTCTTGTTCCTTAATTACAATATGCCCGAAAGCTATAAGTGTGAGATGGCTGGCATTTGAAATCATAGACTGGTTTATTGTGCCTTAATTATTCTATTTAGAATATAGAAGCATGCGAAACCAAACTATTTTTATATCTGACAATAAATTGTAAAACATTTGCCCATTTCTTGTGTCTAATTTTGGCATTAAAGGAAAACAGAAATGTACAAAGCCAATGGCACTTACAAATTGGTATGCGCTGCATAAAAATAGTATCTTTGATGAAAATTAAGAGAAGTCTTAAAAAGTATGTGTTTTTTTATAATTGGATTTTCTTGATTTGGTTGGAAATGCATTCCTTTAAGATTTGGAACATGTTGACACAAAAGCTGCAATATATATCCAAGTGTATTTATATTTATATTTGTCATGCACATGTTTCAAAACTTATAGTTTCAAAAAGAAATTCTACTTTCAATGGATATTCAGCATAATTAAGAATATAATAATTAGCATGAACACTAATTCGCGATTTGCAATGATGAGTAGAATAATAAATAAATGTGAAATAGTTTATTCAAGGCAGTTTTGTTTTGTGTTAATGATATGATAACGATGATGATGATGTTGGTGGTAGTAGTGTTGCTGATGATCGTGATGACGAAGAATGTGGTGATGATGCTGATGATGATGATGGTCGTGATTGCGATGATCATGGTAAGAGCGGTGGTTGTGGTGATGCTGCTGTTGACCGTCTTCAAGATGATAATGATGATGTTGTTGATGATGAGGATTAGGAGAAGGAGGAGGAGGATGAAGACGACGAATGCGGTAATGGTGATGGCGGATAAAATGATGACGATGATGGTGAGCCTTTTGTTAGAAAGGAGACAATTATTCGAATTAAGTTCAATGTCTCACCCTGTAATTTCGTGTTTTTTTTTTACAAAAGAAATTCGAACTTATAATTACACACGGTACTTTCGAGATATTGGTATTATGTGAGAGCAGATCTCCTTCAAGATCGAGATCCGGGTGACTGTAAAGATCAGCTTGCGAGATATTAGCAATTTCAAACTTGATAATGTGGCTTCTTAATCAGTAATATATATTTCGAACAAAATTTGAAATTCAGACGTCACTATATGCATACCAGTCAATCTGCAACGGGCCATAATAACCGATGAAGCGCAGTAGTTCAGGGCATCGATTATTAGTGCTTTGTAGCCTACAGAGTCAAAAGTAGGGCATACGATGCGTGCTCCCAATTTTCCACACAACAGTTTAAATTTAACCACTGTGTACATTGCTGTAATTTGTTTTCAAAATATTTGGAACAAGAATCAGTAAAAAGAAATAACACTTTCGCAACCAGTCACACATGAGTTGAAATGACCGATCGAGCGCATTAATTTAGTTGTCTTTTCCTATGTTAATATTTCAGTTACATACAAAAACAAAATAAATTCGGAGGTCGACGACGCGCCGAGACGATACGCCGACGCGCCGGGACGATACGCCTACGCACCGACACAATCCGCCGAAGCGCCGAGACGATGCACCAACGCGCCGAATAAAAAACAACAACACGAGATTGCGACGTTTTTATCCCTTCGGCGTATCGTGTCGGCGCATCGTCTCGGCGCTTCGGCGTATCGTGTTGGCGCTTCGGCGTTTCGTGTCTGCGCGTCGGCGCCCTTTCATAAGCACAGGTCAAAGTCGCGAAACTACGATGGCGGTAACAGGCCAACGTACCAAATGGAGGCCCTTCTACGATTCCGTATATCAGATTATCGTATGCAGTACCGAGCATTACTTTGACCAGGGATTTACGGTACTCAATTTTCTGCTTTAGATACCCCTAAATTTTGTGAGTCAGGAACCCTCTTCTTTTTACAATTGAATCCCATTGGATGCGTGATTTTCTGATGTGTTGAAATAATTAGTGTTAAAATAAATTATTTTTCATAGAAGTAATTTATAAAATTATTAACATTATTTTATAAAGCCTTCATTCTATCGTATTGATACAAAACATTCAAAATATTAATACAAATGCAGACAAAACAAATGAATGGGACCCCACTTTTCTTGAGAGGACCCCAAAATATCAACCAATTGAGTCATGTGAACCCCTAAAATTTAACGCTGATGTAAAACCCTGTTTGACCTTTTTTCTTGCTAACCATTTGCCATTTATTTTCAATAAAACTTCAGAATGTATCGCGAAAGTTGAACAAGAATTCGCGGAACTTGTCCAATTGTTTGTGAAAATGTGTTTAACTTTCATGAACAATATTTGGTTATCTTATGCAAAAGTATGCCACCATAACAATGTAATAGGTACCGCGCCCATTGAAAAATGTGAAAAAAACAACAGACTCAAAAAATCGTATTCAACTGCAATTTTTATTTTAAAAACAAAAACCTGTACATAGCTACAGCACTAACGAACAGAATCCAGAACTTTAAAGACTGCATAATGCCAAATAAAATGTTGATGTTCACACACACAACAGTTAAAAAAGCCCTTTGTATTGTGGCGATTATTTTAAACAACTGTTACCGAAGTTAAACTTAGTATTGTAAAGTGGTTCAATTTTGCGGTGGCCTAATTTTCTCGTAACGTATTGAGGTTAGAAACCAGTAAATCCAATTCCCATAGGGTCCCATTATAAAACGGCAAAGTTTCTAAGCACTTTTCTAACATTTCCTTTATTTCAGATTGTGCAAGCCTGGTATCAATTTAAAGACCTAACTGTCCTCTTCCATAATTTGCAATAAAAAAGATATGTCATGTTACTTCTAAAAAAATGCATCTCAGTTGAATGCAGACATCGGTAGAAAACAGGGTTTCGGCAGTCATATTTCGACAAAAGCCCCATACCACAGTAAACACACCCCAAAAGTTCACCTATCAAGTTAGCCTCCAATGAAATGCACCAAAATGTTGCAGACACGCATAGGATAATAGAAATAACCACAAAAGGCATGTTTGATATACCTAAATGGCTTTTATGCCAGAAGAGAAGAGGAACTCTTTAGAAATAGGCACTACTTTTGAATGGACCACGGAGGGATACACAATGATTTACTGGTATCTAACGTTAAAGAAAACTCAAAATTTTGCTATCATGAAAAAGCTCTTCTACATCATTATTAACCTACTTGTACCACAAATGCAAAATTTCAGGTCGATCCGCTAAGTAGAAATGACCCCAAAACTCATTTGAGAATGACACATGATAAGCCATCTGGCTTGCGCTTCAGTACTGGATTGTATGCGGAGCGTGAACTAAAATTCGCTCCTAAATCACATAAACCAGTCAAAATACCAGTTCATTTGGACTTATTTTGCAATGGACAGTAATAAGGTATAAAACGTGTAACGTTCGCGTATTACATGATTCGATGTGCTGTGAGCTGCATAAGGCGAATTTGCGTACTTTTTTTCTTTTTTTTTTTACCCGAAAAAACAGGTTTCGCTTAAAAAAGTGTAGATAACGTGTCAGTTACGATATTATTCACATTTATTTCCGTGAAAAGTAATAAACGCAAAAAAATAACACAGTTACATGGTGATTTTATGTATAAGTGGACCCTAAAGGGCCGGTCCCTGGTTTTCTTTAAGGTTAGAAACCAGTAAATACAATTCCAATAGGGTCTCATTATAAAACGGCAAATATTCCAAGCATTTTTCTAACATTTCCTTTATTCCAGATTGTGCAAGCCTGGTATCAATTTAAAGATCAATCTGTCCTCTTCCAAAATTTGCAATAAAAAAAATATATCGTTTTACTTCTAAGAAAATGCATTTCACTTGAATGCAGGCATCGGTAGTAAACAGGGTTTCGGCAGTCATATTTCAACAAAAGCCCCATACCACAGTAATCACACCCCAAAAGTTCACCTTTCAAGTTAGCCTCCAATGAAATGCACCAAAATGTTGCAGACACGCATAGGACAATATAAATAACCACAAAAGGCATGTCTGATATACCTAAATGGCTTTTATGCCAGTAGAGAAGAGGAACTGTTTAGTAATAGGCACTACTTTCGAATGGACCACGGAGGGATGCACAATGATTTACTGGTATCTAACCTTGACGGGGCGAATTTTAGACAACGCGTACATTTGTCATTCAGTTATTTTTTATATGAATCAACTGAGGTATTAACCTATGATTTCATCATGACACATGAGTTTTCTAGGGAAGAAAACAACAACAACAAAATAAACGGATGATAAATTAAAAGCCATCAACGCGAAGGAAAAGTTCCGATACTGTAAAGTGAAGTTCGCACTGTAATTGCAGAATTATCAGGTCAAATTCGACTCACAACAATTTTCGTATTACCGTTGTTCATCGGCTACTAAACAATGATTTGTCTACTTATATTGCGCGTATATTCTAATATGACGCGCTCAGAGCTTTCTACAGAAAACAAACAAAATTTACCGTTGCTGAACTACATGTACCAATAAACAACCAGCAAAAATAGTTTCGAAAATGTAAAACATAGTTCGCATTGTAATTGCAGAAGATGGTGTCAGATCTTGTTTGAATCAAAATCATTTTCGCATTACCGTTGTTTATCGCCTTATAAACACCGATTTGTCGTTCTGATGCGGCATATTAAACAACTCGGGCCAGCGCCCTCGTGGTTTAAATTCGAACGAATCAGAACTAAAAATCGAAAATTAATTCTTAATTGCATCATTCGTGTTCATGCTTTCGTGGTTTAATCCCTATGCATCAGAACTCCAAATCGTCGTTTACTAGCCGCTATACAACGAATAGCAAAATGTGTTTTTTACTTGTCACAGACGTTTTTATATTTACTGTCTATATACCTTCTAAATTCGCGAATTTCTGACCGCGCGAATTTGGGTAACCGCTATATTTTTAAGAATGTGCACAATTTAGACTTCGCTTATATAACTGGCTTCACACAATAAAGCTTTAGGGATGAGCGACAGAATGTTTACAGCTAGGTTATAATCATTGTTATTCAAGCTCGTCACAATAGTACTGCTTCAATCGGCAACGTATTTTGTGTAATGATCAGATTTTAGATAATGTCGGCCTATTTTCCAAAAAGTCATGGATGAATGCGTTTTTTGTTGTCGAATAGTTGTAAAATGACTACATCTTTGCCTATCAAGAGGGCCCTAGGACGATCACCGGAGACCCTGTAACCCAATTGGAATTTGCATCCCCGAGGCGTGGCTTATTTTTATTCCAGGGGCATTATTTAAACAATCATGAACAAACCTCTGGGCCTTGTGGTAAATAGGAACACTAAGCAATGTTACGTACCAAATATAGGAAAGCTGTGGGCCTTGCCGTTTCAGAGGATTATAATTTAAATTCATTTGCTATTAAAGTCTATATAAACCATGAGACCCAGAGGTGTGGTCAGTTTTGACCCATGGGGCATAATTTGAACAATCTTTGTAGAAGACCACTATAGGATGTTACAAACAAAATACGAAACCTCTGGCTCTTGAGGTTTCAGAGGAGAAGATTTGAAAAGACATTTTGCTATTTAAGTTTATATAAACAATGTGACTCCACCGGGCGTGGGCAGGTTTGATCCCAGGGGCATAATTTGAACAATCTTTGTAGAGGACAAATAAGAAACCTCTGGGCCTTGTGGTTCATGAGAAGATTTTTTAAAGTCATTTTGCTATTTAAGTCCATATAAATTATGTATCCCCCGGGGAGTGGTCAGTTTTGACCCCAGGGGCGTAAATTGAACAATATTTGTAGAGGACTACTATATGAGGTTACATACCAAATATGAAACTTCTGGGCCTTGCGGTTTCAGAGAAGAAGATTTGTAAAGACATTTTGCTATTTAAGTTTATATAATGCATTTGACCCCCGGGGCGTGGCCAGTTTTGACCCCAGGAGCATAATTTGAACACTCTTTGTAGAGGAATACTATAGGATGCAACATACCAAATATTAAACCTCTGGGCCTTGTGGTTTCAGAGGAGAATTTTTTTTAATTCACTTTATATTTTATATGAACCCTGGACCCCCTTGGCGCGGCCCGTTTTGACTCCAGGCACACAATTTGAACAAACTTTGTAAAGGACCGCTATAAGATGTTATATACCAAATATGACACATTTGGGCAGTGCGGTTTCAGAGGAGAATATTTTTAAGATCTTTTTGCTCTGTTTTATATATAAACCATGTGACACACGGATAGTGGCCAGAATTGACCCCAGGGGCATACTTTGAACAATCTTTGTAGAGGACCACTATAGAATGTTACATACCAAATATGAGCCCTCTGGGCCCTGCGGTTTCCCAGAAGAAGATTTTTTAAAATTTACACTTTTTAAATATATTTTAGCTCTGGTGACCTACATATGCAGCGGACGATCACAAAAGCTCACCATGAGCACTTTGTGCTCAGGTGAGCTAAAAACGGAACTCAACAAAGTTTTGCAGTTTCATTAAAAATATTTGTAAAACTTAGGTATTTAAATTGGCATATAATAATGTCATCATAATGGGAAAATGGTTCAAGAATTCTGAGAATAAAATCATTTAATAACTCACGAATTTAAGTCGTCAATTTTTTAGCCCCTTTTCGTTTTTACATCTCTCAAACGCCTATTTTAATCTTTCTTCGTTTGCCCCACCCCCCCAGCACCCTCCCCCACCCATGGGGTATTGTACCTCTGTGTTTTTCCACCCAGTGTGGTCACAGTGTGGACACAGTGTGGCGACCCTTATATGTGATCAATACACTGTTTCAGTTGAAACAGTGCACTGAGCCATTGCACAGTCAGCTGAGAGAAAAGGTTTCATTTAATGATAAGATATTTTATGAGGAACCAATACACAGAGTGCAATGCCCCATGGAGAGGCCAAACATTCCTTAAACTAGGCCTTAACATTTATTATATAAAGAAAAATAATAATTGAAAGAGTCGCGCTCGCCGGGACTCGAACCAACGACCGCCGGCATCAAAAATCAGTCGCGCTAATAAACCACTCGGCCATTCTGAGTTGCAATAATAGTCGTGAATTTTAACGCTTTGTAAGTAATACACGTGTTTTCCAAAATACTGATGAAAAGCTTTATACAATAGTACATGTATTATCAATAGATAATTAATTAACCGGAACATTTATTTACAAAGAGGTCAGCAGGATCAGGTCCATATTTTCGCACTATACAAACGCTTTATAATTTTATCCACTTCAATTTATGATTTTTTTTATAAACGAGACTTTATTTCCAAATATATTTGTGTCGGTAGTGTTATTTCGCTCGTTTATGTATAATTTATTTTTCTGATTGAAACTTGTCAATCTGCCAATCTGTCGCAGGTCCCTATAAAAAATACCACTGTTACAAGAACAAGTTTGAACAGGTACTTGCTATCCCATTGCATGAGAAAAAAGCGAAATACAATGCATGCATATTTCAGTGATGCAACATGGACAAAAACAGTTTTTAGCGTAATTAAACTGTAAACCGGTTAACTCCAGTAAATTCTAAATTGTTAAAACTTGCAAACATGATCTCAAATTTCAAAAGGGTCTACATGGGCGGCTCTAGAGGGCGTTGAAGCGTACGCTCCCTCTAAACTGTCCAACATTCGATTTTTAGTTCTTGTAGTAATTAAATAATTGAAATTTGACTATGAAACTAAATGTAAATAGCGATTTAGTTAACAAATGAACTCCAAATCCTTATATTATGCAAACTTGCTATATTTTTAAAACAAAACTGTATATTTGATTGCTGATTTTATTTCTTCTTGGACCCTGGAATATGGTAAGGTTTGAATTTTCTTTGATAAAAATCGCCTGCTGATGACTGAATTATCTTATTAGGGCTGAAAATAATAAACGTTTATTGAACTATAATGGCTTTTTTTTCAGGATTCCAAAAAAGTATATTTTATTGGCTCATGCCTTTCGTCTTTCTTTTTCGTCTTTTTTTTTGCATTTTACAGACAACATCAAATGCAAATAATGAACTTTGCATTTCAAAACATGTATGGTAATGGTGCTTCAAATAAATATGACCTTTGGTGATGTTGACATGGATACTTAACACATCATAGTATTTGATAATACATGTATTTCCCAGTTTTTCCTTTAAACTGACAACATGTGTCAGGTGTATTTATTTTATCAATTATACTACTTGTTCAAATGACTTAATTGCCTAACAATGTAAAGTCTATGCTGGTATACAGCTGATCCGGGACACGCCGCGAATATGAGTTCAGCGGGGTTTTTTATATATAAAAAATATATGTTGGTAAAATAAAGTCGAACAAGAAAGAACAAATCATTCAAACGCTATGCTAATTGAGGATTGTAGTGTTAAGTTACAAGATACGCGGTTTTATTTGTAGTTGTTTATATTAATGAATAGGTCGGGTAATGTGTAATGCGTTGATCAAACGCATATACAAGATTATTAAGTAGACATTGAATCTATACAGGTTTAAATTTTAACCACAAAACGAAATGGCAAAGCGTTGTGTATCCCCGGGCGTACAGGAGTACGCCAGAATACGCCACCGCAAATGCGAATTTTGACACATGTTCAACTTAAGTTAAGAATAACATAAGAATCTTTATAAACATGGGCCCAGGATTGCACAAAGCGGATACCGGTATTCATTAACAGTTCTTTAAGATTTCGCGAAAGTTTTTCAAGTTTTCGTGAATGAATGTTAAACTTTCGTGAACCATATTCAGAAGTATGCCATATTAACAATCTTTGGTAGAAAAACAGAATTAACAAGAAATGTGGAAATTCCAGGAAAACCAAAATTTTCGAACGAAATGCATTAAAGTCTGCACAAAAATAAAATTTCAAGTAATGGTGATCTTGACCCCACCAACCCCATAAGCAATCCCAATCGATGTCTATATAAAGGTATCTGAGTATGATGTTTCATTAAAATATCTCAATGTCTTTTCAAGCTACTCAGCGGAGACCGTTTTTCTATTTAAGTAAGAGTGACCTTGACCTTGACATCACACACCCCATATGCATTCCCAAGCGAGGTCACGCTTTAAGGTATCTAAATATTATGTTTCATTAAAATAGCTCAATCCGTTCTCGAGGTAGAGTGCGCAAACCAAAAGCTGTCGCCGCCACAACGCCCGTTCGCCCAATGACATAACCCAATATAATAAACGAAACATTTCTTCAAAAAAAAAGTTAAAAATCGTATTCAACTGCAATATTTATTTCATAACCAAAAATCTGTACATACCTCCAGCAATAAAGAACATAATCCAGAACTTTAAAGACTGCATAATGCCAAATAAAACGTTGACGTTCACACACGCAACAGTTAAAACATTCCTTTGCACTGCGGCGATAGGTTTGAACAGCTGTTTCCGAAGTTAAATTTAGAGTTGTAAAGCGGTTCAATTATGCGGTGGCCTAATTTTCTCGTAACGTATTGACAAATGTAGGTATTAATTTAAGATTTAATCATGACACGCGCAGAGTTTTCTATGGAAAGAAAACAACACAAAATTAACCGATGCTAAATCATAAATAAACAACGTGAAGGAAAGATTTCGACACTGTAAAATGTAGTTCGCATTGTTATTGCAGAATATGTTATCAGGTCAACTTAGACTCACAATAATTTTCGCATTATCGTTGTTTATCGGGTAATAAACAATTATTTGTCTACTTACACCGCCAAATTAAATGACTGCAATCAGTACATCTTCAGTGGCGAACGACAGAATGTTTACGGGTAGAGTTAAAGTCAAGGTTATTCAAGCACGTCGCAATAGACTATTGACAATAGAACTGCTTGGTTCTGAAACGTATCTTATATAATGATTGTATTTTAGAAAATGACGGCCTATTTTCCAAAAGTCATGGATGAATGCGTTTTTTTTGGTTGTCGAATAATTGCATGCAGCAAATAGTGATTCACATTTAATTCATTTGAACATCATCGTTTTTTAAAATGACTACACCTATGTAAAAGGATTTCCAAAAAAAGTTGTGCAATTTAGTTTAAAAAACAACACACTAAAAACAAGAAAAAAAACGTTATTTATATAGGCATATAATAAAGACATTATAGTCGGTATGCCAAATGCCAAATAGTGACCTGACCCAAAAAAATAGTACGCACAAAATGTTTTTGCATAAAATGGTTCTTTAACATGTCCCTCCTAAGAAACCAAATGATGCAACTTTGTCATCATTGAGCATTTTGATATATTCAAGATGGCTTCCGTGATTGCTGCCAAGATGGCGGCCGAAATTTTAAAATCGACATATGTCCTTTAAATTACATGAAAACATGTGAAAACAAACACATTTTGAGGATATACATTGTGTTTGTTGTTTGCAAAACCATGAAAAACATTTTTTTTTCAAACATTTTAAGCAAAACACCAGTTGAAAAATCCAAAATGGCCGACAAAATAACTTCCGAAATAATTATTTATCAAATAAAATAGTATTTGTAAAATGTTTATAGATTTTGAGAACAAAATAAGTGTTTGCATGTTATTTATGAATAATAGAATGAAAGTAATAACTCGAGTTCATGTGATGTGATATCAATATTGAGCTCTTTGAATGGCAGTTTTTGTAGAAACATTAACTTCATGATTATCTCCCTTAGTAGTTATTTTGTAATATATTTACAAGAGTTATGTTTTGCAGAGTATGTATTTCCTGCATTATAACAACCATAACATGACAATTTCCAACATATTTTGAAGGCTAGTACCAATTACTATTTTATCTGCACCTAGAAATGATTAAGGTGCTAACTCTGGAGGTATGGTGTTACTTTAAAGTAATGGCGCTGGCATCAACACATACAATTGACTTCAAAAATTTCACAAATTACACAAATTCAGTCGGAAGAACTGGACAATTTCATATCACAAATTCAGTCGGAAGAACTGGAAAATCAAATGTAGTAATACTTGATCGATGTGGCATCCTCTGGTCGGTGTATATTCTGACCTTCAAATGATACTGTACAAAATGTCATGGACAACTGCTGGCGATATGTCTTCGACCAACATGACTAATACAACATTAAGAGTAGAACACGAACACATTCTAGGAAGACTACAATCAATCATACACTGAATCCTACGACACCACTACCGTCTCAACATACTGTCCTGACAAACACAGCCATCAATGTCCAGCTGAAAAACATGTTTTTGAGCATCACAGAGACAGACCCATGGGGTTACCCGTTTCCCTGATCCAAATTTTATCCACATTTTGAAAATCACTAGTATATCCTGGTATCTACATTTTGGAATGTTTTGAAGGGCTCCTAGTTTGTTCCGGTTTCGTAAAATGCATCTAGTATTCCAAATTTAAGCGGCTGTGGTATATGGTACTTATTGTCCTATGTTCTCCATTCCATCTGTGTTAAATTGAAATGAGGTTATGATACAAATCATCATCACCCAGTTGCATGAAATCAGTGAATTTTCATATGAATATAAGAATTTTAAAACTCCAGAGACATCAGCATGAGAGAAGTCTCACTACCAAGAGATCTATAAGAATGCTGTAAGGACAGTTCACTTAAAACATATGTTCTTGTGGTTATAGGTCTATGATGAAAGTTACATATAGTAAAATACATAACGGTTGTCAGGGTTATTTCTCAGCAACAGCTGGAAGTATTTTGGTCAAACATTTTACAAAGCCTGTAGACCTTATATTTGATGTTTTAGTTGGTATTGCGCACATTTCAATATAGTTTTGATTAATACACCAAAAGTCTTATATATTAACTCGCCTGCTTGTGCAATTGTCGCATATGATATTTTGACATACCAACCAAGGATATTAGTAGAACTGACACTTGCCAAATATATTGAATGAAGTGAGGAGGTCAGATACATATTTCAAAACTAAAAATCTAAAAACAACGGTGAAATGAATTATCCTGAACCTCTCCAATTATGCTCTTTGTCAATAGCTTATAGTAAAAAGAAAATAACATCTCAAAATCTCAAGAATTGATAAACGTATTCAACTGTCAACCCTTTTCATGAACATTACATTAATATTCCATACCAACGAGCAGAAGATGCTAAATTGCCACAGAAAGAACAGCGGCATCTGTAAATCTAAAACAATTCAACAAAGTTACATAGAAATATCCATGACAAAAATGCTACACAAATACTGTTTGAAAATATAATCAAAATAACATAACCCGGTGAAAACTCATCAAACAGGAACATCTTGCAATATGTTCATTTCCTCTTTGTATGAAAGCCACGAACCGTTGTCTTTGAATTTCTACCAGTAGTTGCACTGCATATTAGGGACACAGAAATAATCAAAGGCCAATAGCACATAGAGGAAAAATATCATCATATTGTGCTCATTTTCTTCTGGTATGCTCACCATGTGTTGTATTGAAATCTAGCAATTCGTTATGGAGAAATAGCTCTGACGAGGATAATGCACTAACTCTCTTGATTTACTGTGACTTTAGAGGAGTCCTGATAAACACTGGTTGCTATGTGTATTGTGTACGAAATATGTATTTGCAGAAGAACACAAGGGAACATTTATTCTAGTTATCAAAATCCTTTGCATTAACTGAGGTCTGTTGATTTGGCATCTCTGGCAAACATGCTCTATTAGCCCATCAGTTTCATCTGATCATCACCAAGCTTCATAAAATTGTTTCTGGGCATACTTTCTTGGTCAAATTCGATAATCAAGTAAATCGCCTAATTAACTACAGAGTTGTGGCCCTTGAAATATCTAAAAATGGCATTTAGCCATTTCAGCATTTAAGTGCAACAGTTTTGATACGATGTCTATCAAACGTTATGAACATGTTTTAGGTAGCAATATTTTATCCCTGTTCGATGATTAACCCAATCACCCCCAGGACCTTGATTTATATAAAACTGGATTCTATTAGCAGCTTACACCCTCTGTATCCAACTTGATATTTAAACCTAGAGGGGGCAAACTCTTTTACAAACAGCTCTTGTTCAAGTAAAAACATTTAAGCATATTTTACATACCTATTAGTAGTATTGTGGCAAAAAGAATGTATATAAAATGATCAAACCAACTAAACACGCACTTTTCTTATTTGAGGCCACTTTGTCGGCCATTTGAAATAATAAATCCTTTAATTAATCCTTTTATTTATGTAAAAATCAGTTGCATGATTGTCAATACATTTTCTAACAACATATGCATTATATACATTCAGAAAATTGTAGTTACTCTACATATTGAAAGATATATGCCAATTTTAAATTTGTTGCGTCCATATTGAATATTTCACAATGCTCAATGATGACAAAGTTGCATCATACAGTTTCTAAGTGAGGACATGGTGTAGAATCATTTTATGCAAAAACAATTTGTGCGTACTACCCTTTTATAACTATTATAATGGGGAAATGGTTCAAGCATTCTGAGAATAAAATCATTTAATAACTGAGGAATTTAAGTCGTCATTATTTTATATCCCTTTTCTTGTTTATATCTCTCAAAGGCCTAGTTTAATCCTTTAGTTGCCGCCCCCCCCCCCCTCCGCAAATATGGGGTATTGAACCTCTGTGTATTTCCACCCTGCTGTGGTCACAGTGTGGACACGGTTTGGCGACCCTTATCATCTGTGATCAATATAGTGCTGCAATAGAAACCATCCACTAAGCCAATGAGCAGTCAGCTGAAAGAAAAGATAGCAGATATTTTATTAGGGATCGATACACACAAGGAGTGCAATGCCCCGTGGAGAGGCCAGCACACAAGGAGTGAAATGCCCCATGGAGAGGCCAGACATTCCTTAAGGAGTGCAATGCCCCGTGGAGAGGCCAGACATTCCTTAAGGAGTGCAATGCCCCGTGGAGAGGCCAGCACACAAGGAGTGCAATGCCCCATGGAGAGGCCAGACATTCCTTAAGGAGTGCAATGCCCCGTGGAGAGGCCAGACATTCCTTAAGGAGTGCAATGCCCCGTGGAGAGGCCAGCACACAACGAGTGCAATGCCCCGTGGAGAGGCCAGCACACAAGGAGTGCAATGCCCCGTGGAGAGGCCAGCACACAAGGAGTGAAATGCCCCATGGAGAGGCCAGACATTCCTTAAGGAGTGCAATGCCCCGTGGAGAGGCCAGACATTCCTTAAGGAGTGCAATGCCCCGTGGAGAGGCCAGCACACAAGGAGTGCAATGCCCCATGGAGAGGCCAGACATTCCTTAAGGAGTGCAATGCCCCGTGGAGAGGCCAGACATTCCTTAAGGAGTGCAATGCCCCGTGGAGAGGCCAGCACACAAGGAGTGCAATGCCCCGTGGAGAGGCAAGCACACAAGGAGTGCAATGCCCCGTGGAGAGGCCAGACATTCCTTAAACTAAGCCTTTAAAGGGACTTGTTCACAGATTTTCGTATCTTTGAAGAATATCATTAAATATATCTTAATTGCAATCATGGGCGCATTTGGACTTAACATTAATAATATAAAGAAAAAATAATAATTGATAGAGTTGCGCTCGCCGGGACTCGAACCAACGACCTCCGGCATCAAATATCAGTCGCGCTAATAAACCACTCGGCCATTCTGAGTTGCAGTCATAGTCGTGAATTTTAATGCTATGTAAGTAATACACGTGTTTTCCAAAATACCGACGAAAAGCTTTATACATGTATAATTAATAGATAATTAATTAATTAACCGGAAAATTTATTTACAAAGAGGTCAGTAGGATCAGGTCCATGTTTTCGCACTATAAAACGCGTTATAATTGTATCCATTTTAATTGATGATTTTTTTCTATAAACGAACTTTATTTCCAAATATATTTTTGTCAGTAGTGTTATTTCGCTTTTTTATATACATTTTATTTTTCTGATTGAGAATTGTCAAATTGCCAATCTGTCGCAGGTCCCTTTAATATCACTATTTATAAAAGAACAAGTTTAAACAGGTACTTGTTATCCAATTGCGAAATATCCCATCCCAAAGCCAAGTACAATACATGCACATTTCGGTTTTATTTTTAGGAAATGAAAACGATGAGTCAAAAGGGTCTACATAGGCGTCTCTAGAGGACGTGGAACGGTACGCCCCCTCTAAACTGGCCGACATTCGATTTTTAAAACTCTAAATACATTAAAACATAAGTATTCCATTGCCATTGATGCCTTCTTCAGTCATATTTTTGTGAATTTTCGTTAAATTGTGTTTAAAGCTTTATACAGTGACTGAGTATTTCCGCCCCCTGTAAGTCTAAATCACGTCCCCGCACCTAGGGCCATATTCTAGAAACATCTTACGTTTATCCTAAACTATTTTTGTAAGGTAACATTTTTACAACCACATATAAATGAATGAATCCAATTACAGTTTAGTAAGTAGTAGTTAATAATAAGTTTATAATCAGTAAACATTAAGCGATTTTTTTTGGATACATGGAAAAGAAATGCTTAAGAAAAATGACGAATTTAACTCTAAGGATAATATTTCACTTTAGCTGTTTCTGGAATATGACCCCTGGTCTGTAAAACGCAAATATCTTCAAACTCAACAGTTCCAAACTTGTTTTATTCGTGAATTCATATTTTTCACTTGATCTAAATTCAGACATACATTAACAAAATTACACTGATTTAAATAATCTGGCTAAAAGTCTGCAAACATTTTTAACCTTATATTAGTCTTAACGGGGTATATCGACTGTATAGGTTAGATACCAGTAAATCATTGTGTATCCCTCCGTGGTCCATTCGAAAGTAGTTCCTACTACTAAAGAGTTCATTGTCTCTTCTGGTATAAAAGCCATTTAGCAATCTCAGACATGCCTTTTGTGGTTATTTCTTATATCCCATGTGTGTCTGGAACATTTCGATATATTTCATTGGAGGCTAACTTGAAATGTGAACTGTTATGGTGTGTTTACTGTGGTATGAGGCTTTTGTCGAAATATGACAGCCGAAACCTTTTTTTCTACCGGTGTCTGCATTCAGGCGAGAAGCATTTTTTTTTAGAAGTAGCATGACATATCTTTTTTATTGCAAATTTTGAAAGAGGAAAGATTCATGTTTCAAATGATACCATGCTTGCATAATCTGAAGTAAAGGAAAGGCTAGAAAAATGCTGAGAAAATTCGTCGATTAATAATGGGACCCTATGGGAATTGGAATTACTGGTATCTAACCTTATATTCCCATAATACAGAGACTATTTTCAAACAGCAATAATATAATGGCGGAATCTAAATAGATTTTACAAAGAATGTCGTTATTTCTCATCTTATACTTCCAGTCTACATCAAATCACCAAAAATAAGGTCCTTATTTCGTCAGCACCTCAATCACCCAAAAATGGGATCTACAAGGATATAATGACATCCATTCAGATCCTTGTTAATAAATGCTCCTTAACAACCATATATAATAACCATATCCAACGATAATTATAAACATTACGGGTCAACTAACATCTCTATTTTAAATGAAACGTTAACTGATTAAAAAAATATAACTGAGGGATCACTACATCTGGATTATGAATCAATAAGTAATTTTTAAAAGCTTCCAAGAATTTTTTGGTGTACTTTAAGATGAAAATAAATTCAAACAATCAAATACCCGGTTCCAGCGGGTTTCGAACTCACGCTTACAAAATCGCACACATTGGTAAAAACTTCACTACGCCATGCAGAGAATACATAGTGAATAACAGGTTACTGCCTGGTCTTGTGTAATATATCAGGTGAGGCTTAGAATAAAATAACGGAGAGGTTTGCCTGTTTTTCTATTTATCATACCACGTTTTTGTTAAAATTACACCAAACGAGCTGCTTTTATACATTTTTAAAAACTAAGAGCCGCGCTGATTTTACTGAGCCGGCTTTTACACGTTCACGTACATGTAGTTATGGATTTTTAAAAGTTGACTGGATAATATCTTATTAGTAACATTTCGTAGAGATAAATGATTTATTTTTATTACGAATACATAGATTACACACACGTCTATTCATATAATATTGGAAAAGCAAACTGAAATGGATTGCAATGGTCAATTTCATCGGAGAACACGCATCGACAATTTGTTTTGAGACTCCATTTTCATGACTTTGAATTTGTGTATTGATTGAAAATTGATCGTTTCAATAATGACTATAGCGTGTTCAATTTTTGGTCAAAACATGTTTGAGACTCAACATAGACTGATTCTGTGTAGTTTATTTATTTAAAATGTATTGGAATAACTGTGTATGGAAGATTTTTTGTTCCATTGATGACGTCATACCACTACCAAAATGCGGGTTTATGTGAACATTTAAAAAATAACGTTTTGTGATTTATGACTATTAAAAATAATAAACTATATACGTTCTTGGTATCAAATTGTTTGTTTTGTTAAATCTGATTCATTTTTACTGAAAATCTTGACTTAAGTCGCGGATTTCGAGTAATATGACGTACCTCCAAACATTGAATGATATAAACGCTACTGACCTGATATAAACAAATATATCAGGCACCTTTGTATCAGGCCGAGCATAGTGGTATGATAGAGTCATTGAAGGAGTTCCGAATAACTTCAAGATTAATGGTTCTGAAAATTACCACCATCCCATTTCGAGTTTTATTAAATGGTATTTGAACAGCAATACATTTGCAGTAAATCCACAAACTTTCAACTCTGAATGATGATCAAAATCTGCCTGAACACCGGTTGCAGAAACTACGCTACGTTTTATTCATCGTGATAAAACATCGAAAATGTAAGGTGAGTGGGCACATTTATTGTATCAATTGGTAAATAAATGTATATTCTGTGTAATTTATACATTAGAAAACACCTGCTTTATAAATTACTGCAGAAAACAACAGTTATATCAACACCTGTGTATTGGGGTGTTCCGGGTCACTTGAACGGACATCATTGTTTCAGGGGTATATGTGAAGCAACTTCTTGAGTATATGCTTTATGGAATATCTCCATGGATTGGTTGGGTAAGAAGACTCATGCACCATGTTAGACATTTATTTATGGACCAATATGAATTATTTGTTACATGAATAAGGGGATATTATAGGTATGCTTCTCATAGGTTTGATTTACACTGCTATTAGTAATAAACAAGGACTTCGGAAATGGCGCGGCTGGGGCGGCGGCCTCCGTCCCAATATTTCGGCAAGTGATCGTTCGACACGGTCAATTAAATGACTGGGTCCATCATGATGGACCCTAATCCGTGGCAATCAACGGCCCATGTGTCATAAATCTTATAAGTCATGACATTGATAACGATTGGTGCAGATTAGCTCTTATGTGTTTCTCGTAGAGGCCACATATTAAGGAAGACGGTCAGTGTTATAAGAGGATTTTTAAAACACGCTTATGATATTAATAATTGTATAATACCTATAACTCAGATTTTAACCTCGAATGTCAAGAAAACAGAATTCATGTCCTATTCTGTTACTGTCAATAAGTATGAATGTACCAAATCAGCCAGCTTATTTCAACTTTCATAAACATTCGTTCTGAAAGAAACATCCAGAACAAATTACCTTCAACCCCAAGTGGTTTGCAACTTACAAACTTATGTTGATGTTTCATAGACTGTTTTTATAATTGTGTTGATTTTTAATATTTTATCATAGAACATTTTATCATAGAATATTTTTATGTGCATCTTACAATTCTAGAGCTTGTTAACCAGTAGGTAAATACGATTTTATGTATATAATTATTGAATTGCACCAACAAAATAAATGCAATAATATTATATTTATGTAGTTACTGCGTCCAAATTTATTCCTAAATACAGTCCATGGAATAGTCTAAAATGCGATATTATTCTCATTGAAATGCAGAGAAAAAGTCTACATCTGGAAGCCATCTCCCCTCGCCGCCCCAATGTTGAAAAGTTACCGACGCCCCTGATAAATAACATAACAGCTTTTTCGTGGTATTTCAAACTGAAGACCGGTGCAAGCCATTGGGCGAACAAAGAAGACCCTTCGATGTTTTAATGTTTTTAGATAGTTTTTTTTTTCAATAATGTCATTATTACAGTTGACCGATGTTAGCAAGTTTAGTATACGTGTATATTATATGTATTTTATGTATTCAAAATTGGTAGATAGTTAAATACTCTAGCAGAGACTGTGAGTTTATATTAAGTATGTTGTTTATACTTTTATTTACACTGATCTATAGTGTCCGCCACATAATAGTCTAGATTACCATTCAGCTTTATGTTTACTGATGACATATCATTTTGCTGTAGTATGTAGCATGTATGTGTTTCATAGTGGTGATGTTACCACTGAAATGGTGCTACCTGTATATCTTATGCTATCATTATGTGTTTTGTTACTCTTATATTCTTAGGTTGATAATTTTATCAATTTTATCAAATTGTTGATCTGGTTGTTACTTGTGATACATTTATGTTTAGAAACAACATACAATTAACACATTGCGTGCGTGAATGCATTTGGAATTGTTTATCGCATTCCGATTTATGTACCGATTTTGTTTATTTCGCGGATTATTTTATTTCTTTTAGCTGGTATTTTATGTATAATTTTACCAGTCAAAGGCATTGACAAACGTTGATAAAGTATAAGATGATTTTATTGTTGCAGTCTGAATGGACATGTAAGCTATATGGCTTTGTACATGTTCATTTATTGACCCGCATCCTACATGAAATATAAAGAAGATGACAAACGTGGGAAAATCGTCAATATGTCGTGACTATGTTGTGACTATTTGTTGTCTGGTTTCCAGAAATAATATATTTACCTAGTGGTGTTGTTTGACAAGTACTAAATCAGAATGAAGGTTAAAAATGCTTTTAAAACAAACCTTAAAGGAAACTATAGCAGAAGTGTTAAGTGATCCGGAACACACGTAATTGATTCGGAACCCCCAGCAATCAGTGCATACAGTTCAACAAAATATTTAACAACACTACTTAATGCTACAAAATGTTTCAAACATGCATTTTAAAGCCGATATATCTGTCTTCCTGAGAATACTTAGGTTTGCGTGATTGCAAGTACATTTAAAATGAAGAGAGCGGTTTTGTCGCGAGTGACCCTGAACTACCCTATTGATAGTATTATGGCGCGCATGCGCGTAATAGTACATCATGATTATTTCCTTCATGGCTTTTAGAATACTACTTCATTTTATCCCGCGCCCGTGAAAAGGTCATATATGACCACTGTGTATATTATATAACTATCATATGCAGTTGAGGGGTAGAGTAAATATTGCATCCAGAGGAGAGTGATGCCAAACGAGGCCGAAATTGACATTACTCTTCGAGGAGGGCAATATTTACTATTCTCCATAACATGCCTCTGATTTATTAATACTATTATTCCTAACAAAAATATTGTAATTCAATGAACAAACTAGTCATAAATTGTAAAATAAAGTTTACTTAAGAAACTCAAACTCTGATCAACATTGATTTTTTAAATACATTTTAATATGCGCTTACTGATCACTATCTAAATCGGGATTTCTTGAAAAACCCGAGTGGCTATTTTAAGGCCCACGCGCGGGGTATATTTTAGTTAAGCGCGGGGTATATTAAAAATTATATCCCGCTCGGTGTATATTACTTTCCAACGCCATGACATATCAAAATTATGCAGGGAATGGTATATTGGATTTCACACTATGAAAACGAAGTGAGGTATAATAAATGTTTATACTACAGCATTTTCAAGGCAACAGGTTGATTGCCTCCTGAAAATGTCATTTGAACGGGACCCCTAATGCGAAGACATCAGATCCAGTCAGCGGATAATATAGTAGCGTCAGACTTGAGACGATTTAAAGGAGATTGGCTTAACAGTTGATTACAGTAAACTTGTTTTATTTCACTGTGTTCTAATTTGGCGGTCCAAACCGTAGCACGAATTAAAGCGCCGCGAAAGTTTGACATCTATCAATTTTTGCGGCGTACCTGTTTAATCCAACATTTGACCTTTCTGAAAATCCAATCAAATGTTGCGAAAATTTCCCGCCAGTAGTCCCGAATGAATAAATCCTATCATCCCATCGGCGGTTTACGATAAATTCCCACTACACTAGTCATAAATGAGTAGGTGCAACATCCCAACAATAAAGAAGACTAATACGTAACAGGTTTGGAATATTAATGGCAAATTCAATAAGTGAATAAGAGTTCGCACAAAATGAGAGCTTTCGTATATGCTCAACGCTATTGAAATGATTGGACATGAATCTGACATGTTAAAAAGCAATGCATTTGATGTTTTGCAAGGATGTAAATGAACCCACTTTTTACATTTTAGTGTATTCGTACACAATAAACACAGCGATTCTATAAATATCAATTGTATCTGGACAAATCTCCCACCAGAGGAATAGTCGATATTGAGGGCGAAATGACCATACACTCGCTCGCCTGCAGGTTAGTGCAGGGTCAAACTGACAGTGTACAGTTGAAGATACTTTAAAAATATCATTGTTGACATACATGTATTCTTTATGCATTATGTTCTGTGCTGCTAGATATATTGTTTTAATTTCATTAGATAATCCTTTATTAATAGAAGAGCATATAAAATGATGATGTTTAAACAACACACACATATATTAAGTGACGTATATCATAAGTTATATATAATAGTATGTTATATAGGAGGCGTAAACTACCATTATTATTTACTAGTAGTATTTGAGTATTTTATGTTTCAAAAAACAAATTTAAAATAAAAAATAAAAATATATGCTGATCTGTTATGAGTAGTATAGTATGATTTAGTATGTGTGTAATGTAGTGTTCTTTTGGGTTTAGTTCTTTATGTCAATTTCTATATAGTGTCAGTATAAAGTACACAACTAGAGCTCAGTTCATAATATTCTGTATGTTTTCAATTTCATTTCATTTATGCCAAACATAAATTATTTGTTATCTAACCATCAGGTTTCATAAAATACACAACACAAGATAGTTGTGCCAACAAGCGGGGTATTTAATTTCACAAGAGACATATCAATTCAAATTGAATAAGCGCTGATGCCTCCCACAGCGTCCAGGAACGCATGGCTCATCGTCCTTCAAACAGAGTGGATGACTGCACATAGTGGAATGTTAGGTTTCAAAACCAAACGCATCCACCAACTCGCACAAACTCCCATCTATTGGTAAGAACATGCTTAATCAGAACTGAAAATATAAATACTCGTTAGAACTCGTGCTGGTTTGTTAAAATTCTATACCATGAACTACCACCTCTTTATCATTCATGCTGACAAATTTATCTTTATAATTTCCTATTATACTAGTGTTTTCTTTTCTATCAACCCCTTCAAGTGTACAGTCAGCTACATTATCAGCATTCTTAGTGGCATCATATTACATTAAGCAGTTGATTTCTACATTCACAACTTCTTGGTTATATTGCCTTAGAAATTCTTTGACTAGTAAATCGGTCTCTTTACCAATCAGTAACAGATTTGCTTGTTCTTTACTGGGCAGCGTTTTTCTACATGACCATTTCCCTCCCAGTATATATAAATAAATGGTGGGGTCCATGTTGCACAGTCCGGTGTGCGTCCAGAGCCATCCATGAACAGGCATCTTTGCAGGCAATAATGTCAAAATTGGAATCGATAACAAATTAATCAAGTTGGATCGCATTGAAAATGACGTTTTTAAATCTCTAAAAATTTGACACTCGTTGAAACCAGATTGAACAACATTTATAGCAAATCGGCTCTTGGAACTTGAAACGAGCAGGGCATTTGATAGTAGCGAGTGCGAAGATTTGCGACGCAAGAATATTGACTTAGATATGAAGGACCTAAAACAATCCATTGCCTCACTATCAGATGATGCGGTTCAATTAAAAGCCCTTTCCATGCGAGACAATCTACTGTTTTTAAATATGTCCGAAGAAAACTCGTTTGAAGAACGAAAAATGAAGACTCTCTCTCAAAAGTCTTATCATTCTGTGAAAAAGAGCTCGATATTTCTGACGCTAAAGCTTCTGTTAAGGTTGATCAGGCGCACAGAATTGGTAAATACGTGCCAGGTTCAAAGCGACCAATAGTTGCTTAAATTTAACTTTTTCCAAGACAAGCTGATGATTAAAAAGAAAGCATACGACAAACTCAAGGGCTCTGTCTACCGCGTAGTCGACCAGTACCCGCGAGAGATACAAGACCGGCGACAAAAGTTGATTCCTTACCTCGTCCAGGCGCGGGCACAAGGTAAACAGGCATCACTTGTGTCAGACAAATTATATATTGACCACAGACTATATACGGTTGACCGCCTTTCGTCTGGTACGCCGCCGGAAGTACCGCCTCGTAGAGGTCCCAACGATGCTCATTCGACACGCGCGCAATCACGAGAATAGACCTACCGCTTACGTGCCTGCTACCGGTGAAATCCCGCGAGAACTCCAAACTGACTCGAACTTAACCACTTCCGGTAGCTCTGACTAGGAACCATCTACGAAGCAACCTCGCTTTTTACTGCGGAACGTTCAAGGCCTCCGTTCTAACTCAATGATGGTGACTTTCTAAATTTTGTGAACTCTTATGATATTGAGTTGCAAAGTGAAACGTGGCATTCAACATGTGATAATATTTATATAGAAGATTTTGATAACCTTTCGTGTCCAAGAACATTGACTAATAGGAAAGCAAAGCGAAATAGTGGAGGCTTGATTATCTACTTTAGAAAAATATATGCGTCAACAATTGAATTAATCGACATTAATGTTAATGGTTTTATGTGTATTAGGCTATGTAAATCATTGTTTACCAATACAAATGATGTATATCTACTTCATAGTTATATACCCCCCAAGGATTCTCAAGTCTATAAAAACAGTCGTTCACCTGTATTTGAGTATGATTTTTTTGAAACTATTTCTTATGAGTTAACAAAATACTCGCTTCTCGGTGATGTAATTTGGACCGGTGATTTAAATGAACGGGTCAAGGGTTAGACATTATTAAGAATATTAATCTTGATAGATATGTTCAAATGCCAGTGACTTCAATTGATATTTGATAAATAACCGTTACGCACATCTTGTGATTTAATATCGAACACGTTTCGACGAAAATTATTGGCAGTCTGTAAGGAAAATAGTCTCTGTATTCTTAACGGACGTATTGAACCGGGAAAGTTTACATGCTTTAATCTGAGTAGAAATAAATTCGCAGCTAGTTTGGTGGATTATATGAAATATTTGCACAGTTTAAATCTTTAAAGGTGCATGACCTTACTGAATTTTCTGACCATTGTCCCATTGAATTTCAACTAAACTGTACACCAATTGAATTAAATGATGGTAATGATGACGATTATGATAAGGATGATGATGATAATAATAATAATAATAATAATAATAATAATAATAATAATAATAAGATTAAAATTATATGGGATGATAGTGAACATAAAACTTCTATTTTGTTATGTATGTTGCAGGAAAATAAAAAATTATTTGATGAATTAGAAAATAATTTTATTAATGGGTCAAATGATATTAATACGTATGTAAATACATTGACATGTAACAATTTTATTTTTCTTCCAATGTTTACGTTAAAGCTCATAAGTCGACGATACAAGAGCACACGAAACGTTTTAGAAAATTGCCTGGGTTTAATGCTGACTGTAGGAAGAGTAAGACGATTTTTTTAAATGCAAAAGAGCGTATAAAAACAGTTATTGTGAAGAACATAGAATTAATTGTATTAATGCCAGAAGTAATTTCAATTCTTGTAAACGCAAGGCTAAGCAATTATTTTTCAGAAACGAGAAACATAAACTAGCGGCTGTTAGTAAACACGGTTCCCGTAAATTTTGGAAATATATTAAACAATTTAATAATAAAAGAAAACCGATTTCAAATTATGTTACACTGGAAGATTTTGCTAATCATTTTCGGACTTTGTCAAATCAACCGAATGCCAGTAGTTTTCGAGAGGACTTTGATTATCACTTTTTGAACCAGAATATAGATATTGAAAATCTAGATTGTAATTTTACGGTTGATGAAAATTGATAAAACTATTTCAAATATGTCAAGATACAAAAGCTGTGACACTACGGGAAATGCTGCTGATTTATTCATTGAGGCTAAAGATTTTATATCGCCTTAATTAATGACCATATTTAACCATATTTTTGATTCATGTATATACCCAGAAGAATGGACAAAAGGGGCTATTGTTCCCATATACAAGAAAGGTGATAAGTCTAATCCTTCAAACTATAGAGGTATTACTCTGATTAATATCATGGCTAAAAAAATTCACTAGTTTTGAAAAACAGACTAAATACACGGTGTGAAGACAATCAGATGTTAAATGATGTTCAATATGGATTTAGAGATAATCGAAGCACAATTGATTGTATTTTTATACTTCATACCGTTATTCAGAAAATGCTTCATAGCAATTTAAAATTATATTGTGCATTCATCGATTATGAAAAAGCCTTTGATACGGTAATACATCATGCATTATGGATTCAACTGGCCCAGTCACAAATAAGTAGTAAAATGTTATCCATGCTTAAATCTTTGTACTCCAATGTTAAAGCTTGTATAAAAGATAATGTTCATTTGTCCTACTCTGAGCCTTTTGAAGTAACCCTTGGTGTTAAACAAGGAGAGCCTCTTTCTCCTCTATTGTTCATATTACTGTAAATGATATTAAACTTATATTGATATGTCTATTTTGCAGATGACATTGCTTTATTCACAACAAATCCTAGGAGTCTACAGGCCCAACTTGATTGTATTAATAATTGTTCATGCAATTGGGGTCTGAAGATTAATGTAGCCAAAACAAAAATATGTATTTTTGAAAAACGCAAAACACGTAGTAATTTTATCAGGACTATAAATAATGAAGCAGGAGAAGTTGTAGATAGTTTTTGCTACCTTGGAATTACATTTACCTATAATGGAAGTTTGGCTAATGCTGTAAAAACACTAAATGAACAAGCCATTAAAGCACATCACTCACTTATTTCGTTGTTTTCTGGAGTATCTTTTGATATTAAAACTTAATTATTATTGTTTGACTTAAATGTGATACCGATAATTTTGTACGGAAGTGAGATTTGGGGTATTTATGATTTTAAAGAAATAGACAAAATCTATATCAAGTTTTGCAATTTAACTCGAGGAGTTCGAAATCAAACGTCTTCGGCAGCAGTTCTTGGTGACTTAGGAAGATTTCTACTGTATGTAATTGCCAGAGAAAGGTCACTAACATACTGGAATAAAATTATTAACAGCACTAACACAATAACAATGAAATGTTTTGATGAGTTGGTTACCAATAGATATTTTGATTCATGTAATACAAATTACAACCGGGCTAAAGCTGTTAAAAATACAATTGAGACTTCGGGGTATGGTTATTTATGGAATATGTCCGATAATAGCCTAGATTAATTTCCTCTAATAAGACAAAGGATCCATGATCAAAATATCCAGTTTTGGCCCGATTCTGTAAATTCACAAAATAAACTGGAATACTATAGAAAATTTAAATCCATTTTTAAATACGAAAAATATCTTGACATTATTGATAATAATAAACAAACAATTGCATTGACACGATTTAGATTATGAGCTCATTCCTTAGAAATTGAAACCGGAAGATACCATAATATAGAAATAAGTAATAGACTATGTAAATTTTGTAAATATAATGTTGTGGAAACAGAATTTCACTTCTTGCTTTGTTGTCAGTTGTATTATGATTTAATATGAAAATTCGGTATATATAGCGCATGGAGTATTATTCATAAGTTTGTTCAAATTATGTCATCTGAAAATACAAAAGTGCTACGGAAACTTGCTAAATTTGTCTACTTTGCTATGTTAAGACGTGCACAAGCAAGCAATTAGGTGCTTCTTAGTAACATTGGATATACCATCTACTATCAGTATATACTATGCTAACAACCATTTCAACTCAATACATTAAGCACATTTCTGTTGTCAAAAATCTGTATGTAATTAAATGTATTTGTATGCTTTCAAAATTGTATAAATGCATATGTTTTCCTATTTGGCCATCTGACGATTGCATGTATGTATGTGGCAAAAGGCATTGTACATGCCGATATGCCTTAGATAAAGCGTAGTAAAGCATTAATGTATGACGGTTCATTATGACATAGATTATCTAAATTTCCAGGACCCGTGTGGGAGCTTAAATGTTCATATGAATTATCTGTATTTCTCATGTGATCATGATCATGATCAGGTATATGGAATTTAGGTCTGTAATTTCTCTCAAAACTAGCCTGCTGATATGGCCTTGGATTTCAAATATCATGACGCATAGGACCATTGTACCTATTTGGTAGTTGTCAATGTCATTTGTTAGCTTTCTATCCTCAAATAATTTACCTCTTGGATTCTGAAGATAATAACCATACATAGCAGTATCTGTTACTAAAGCATGAATTAATGTTCTGAGGTTCTGCGAGGTTCTGCTTTAAGATTCTCTATATGCCTGAAAGTTGCTTTTATTACATCTAAAATAGAACTAAACATTTACTGCAGGTCCTCTACTAAACATATGTACACATAACTGATGATCTGAGGGATATGCAAATGGGTCACTAAAGAGAGTGGCCTAATTCTGAGACTCTTACGTCTTTAAGTTAGCAATATAACGAACCCAGGAATCCACATTATACCACTGCTGCACTGATCGCAGCATCAAGAATAAAAGGGGAGTAAATTGGACAAGTTTCTGTAAATCAAAATCGCCAAAAGTCCTGAATATATTGGTCAATGATACAAGTCTCTTAAGCCCGGGGCTCCATTCATGGAACAGCATTGTTTCCCAAGTTCCTGAGAGCATTGCCAAAAGCTATAACTGATTCATGTCTACATCTTTTCCAAGTTCACAATTCACATATGTATGCTAAAACTCGCTCTCAAAGAGTGTAACTCTGGTTCAAGATTTCCTTAATATGGTCTACATAGACCCCTTCTCTCCCCCCATTCCAATTACAAATCGCATAATCAGACCATCCTCTGCTTCGCAATCGTTGTCCTGGCTTCATAGTACATGGACCTCTCCCCTTTACTTGAGTTAACAGTTTGAATTGCCAACAATAGCCCTGCCAGTCCTTGATTCCTGTTCATAATATCTGCATAATGAGTGATATGTCCTATCATCGTAAGGGTCACTATAAAATTCTATATTGAGTACATTCCTGTAAACGTTTCTATCATGAAATTGGGCCACAAAAGCTTCAGTACTGGGATAAAAATGTCCTTCACTGACACCACTTAGTTGCCTCATTTGTTTCTTGTGTCTGCAACATGGAATATAAGAGCTGCCATCACGCCCCAATTTAGCCTACTACTGGTCATAGTTTTACTTTGTCGACCATTCTATGTGAGTCACCAGTTAAAAAGTTAGGCATTTAAATCATAATTACTGTAATTACAGTAATTACTGTGTATCCACTTTTTCTGAATGAAGTATGTTTCAATTTCCAATTTGCCCTCGAATGTTCTATCCCAATGACAAATCTATCACCCCAATGTCAATACACATTTTGTGTAAACTATTACCTTCACGCACAGTCTGCCATAATGTCAATCAATCAGAAAAAACGCAACTCAACAAAAATCAAGTTTACAATTACATGCAGGTATTTGTATGAATGCATCAATAAAACAACACTCCAAGATATTGAATTGCTGATTAAGACCCTAATTTCACATATACAATTGCCCGACTCAAAACAATACAAATCTCAAGCATTCCTGTTTTTCAATCTCAAATAGTTTTCAATTTCACTCTCAAACAACCCTAAATCTAGGTGTTATTGTAGTGCTTCTTATCAAAACTTTTTCAAATAACGACCCCTCAAACACTTTCAATTCTTCCATACATTATTGTGTCTAAACTCTTGTAATATGTATATAAACATATTGAAGGTGTCTAATAGGGGAAAATATTAAAAAATCCACTTTATATTGTAACCTATAAAACTGTAGAACACATTATAACTGTCATGAGACCGAGAACTTGTTGTTCTGAATATTCTACTCAGTACAAATGTAAATATTTACTTACTTGTGTGTGTTTACTTTTGTATTCTTTTTGTTTTTTGATGCATATGATGGTAACTTATTCTAAGTATACTTTTTTACGTAGGTTTTGTCACTACTTCCACAAAACATTTGTTCTTGTGTGTAAGCCACTCAAAATATGTTCCACATACCTATATATTAATTTATTTATTGGAGATTTATTCTGCTGTATTCTGTTGCTATATCTTGAAATTAGATGAGCTCTGTAAAAATTGCCTCCCTGAACTGCCGCGGCCTTTATTGTCATAAGAAAAGAACTGATGTCCTACATTTTCTTAAAAATAAGGAATATCATATTTATTGTTTACAAGACACACATTGGCCCAAGCAATTAGAAAAAGAAATAAACTCTAGCTGGGATGGGCAATGCTTTTTTAGTCATGGAAAATCAAATGCCAGAGGTTGTGCAATCTTAATAAAAAAAAATATTGCTTTAAAAGTCCATAACATAAAACATGATGAAATTGGAAACTTATTAGGATTAGATATTTCTATTGGTGAAACAAAATTATCGTTAATTACCATTTATGGTCCAAATTTAGATAGTCAACACTTTTATGAAACTGTTTTTAACATTATTGATGAATTTGGAAATGAAGATTTTATTTTGTGTGGGGATTTTAACTTGGTACTAGATCAACAACTAGATTATAGTAACTATAAAAATTTAAATAATAACATAAACTCCAGGAACTTTATTTTAAAGGAAATTGCAACGAGAAATCTAAAAGATACCTTTAGGGAATTACATGAAAATTGTGTCCTCTTTACATGGCGACGTACTAACCCATTGCAACAAGCAAGATTGGATTTCTTTTTAATTACTCCAAACATGTTCAACTTTTTAAAAACATCAAATATCAGAACAGGTATTAAAACTGACCACTCTATTGTTGATATTTCATTGGATTTTCATCATATTGATCATGGTAAAGGTCTTTGGAAGTTTAATAACTTGCATGATATTGATTACTTAACCTGTATAAATAGTAAAATTGAAGAAATTAAAAAACAGTACTGTCTGCCAATATATAACGTAGAAAATATTCATACAATAAATAATAATGAATTATGTTTTACAATAAATGATCAGCTTTTCTTGGAAACTTTATTAATGGAAATAAGGGGAAAAACTATTTCTTATTCGAGTTTAAACAATAAACAAACAAAATCAAACGAACAACGATTGTTAAATAAAATTGAATTTCTAGAACAAAACCTTAATGAATCAAACAAAGAAACACTTGCACAACTAAATGCGGAATTAAACAGCATAAGAGATGCTAAACTTAAAGGGTATATTATCCGATTCAAAGGTCAGTGGATTGAAGAAGGCGAAAAAAATACAAAATATTTTTGCTCACTTGAAAAGCAACATTACGTTAATAAGAACATACCTTTTATTCAAAAAGAAGACGGGGAGATAATATATCATCAATCTGACATTTTAAAGGAAACGTGTGATTTTTACAAAAAACTATATGAAAAAGTTGAGCCAAAAGAAAACTATATACTAAATGATTTACAAAATATTAATATAAATAAAGTAAGTTCAGCACAATCAATCGAAATTGAAGGTTTGTTAAAATATGAAGAGATAACAAATACTCTAAAATATATGAAGAATGATAAAAGCCCAGGATCGGACGGTTTTACAACAAATTTCTTTAAAGTCTTCTGGAATAGAATTGGTGTTTTTGTTATGAGAAGTATTAATTTTGCATATGCAAATAATTCATTTTCAATAACTCAAAAACAGGGCATTATATCGTGTATACCAAAAGATAACAAACCGAGACAGTTCTTAAAAAATTGGAGACCTATTACGCTTCTTAATACCGTCTATAAACTAGCTTCTGTATCAATTGCAAACAGACTGAAACCTCTTTTACAAAATCTTATATCGAGGGATCAAACTGGTTTTGTTGCAGGTAGATACATTGGAGAAAATACCCGCCTCATATACGACATAATGAATTATACTGAAAACAATAAAATACCGGGCTTAATAATGATGATAGACTTTGAAAAGGCCTTCGATACCTTGTCATTCGATTGCATTGAAAAAACGTTGGACTTTTTTAATTTTGGACCAAGCTTTAAGCGTTGGGTATCGATTTTTCTAAAGGATACTCGGACATGTGTTCAGTTAAACGGATTTTTGTCCGATAACTTCACAGTAGGCCGCGGCTGTAGACAGGGAGACCCGATTTCACCATATATTTTTATTCTATGTGCAGAGATTTTAGCAATCAAAATTAAGAATAATAATAATATAAAAGGAATATGTATTAACGGCATAGAATACAAAATTTCTCAGTTTGCAGACGATACTTCTTTATTGTTGGATGGTTCTGAAAATTCTTTAAATTCCGCTCTAGACACACTCCAAGATTTTGCATACTTTTCCGGATTAAATGTAAACTTCGATAAAACTAATGTAATTTGGATAGGATCTTTAAAGTACAGCACCCGAGCGATTAAAACAAAATACAAACTAACATGGGAAACAACAAGATTTAAACTGTTGGGAATCATTTTTGATGTCGATCTCAATCTGATTGTTGATTTAAACTTTTCCGATAAATTTATTAAAACTAGTAATATTATTAACCAATGGAAAAAGAGAAAACTAACACCTATTGGTAGAATTACCATTGTTAAATCACTTATACTACCTCTTTGTACTCATTGTTTCTTTGCAATACCTACTCCAAAAAGAGATATTCTTGATAAATTGAATAAAATGTTATTCGACTTTGTGTGGGATGATGCGCCTTACAAAATTAAGAGTTCGACCCTTACACAAAGCTACGAAAATGGTAGATTACAAATGGTAGACATCTTTGCTTATTGTAAAAAAATTAAAGTGTCATGGATTAGAAAATTACATACATGTTCAGAAAGCAAATGTGTTATTCTTATGAGGTCTATTATTGATGTATGTAAACTCTTCAACACTGGAAAACAATATATTGCTATAATTAAGAGCGCTGTTAAAAATGATTTATGGTATGAGGTATTTACGTGTTATGAACAATTTCTAGATGTGTTAAAAATTATTGATGTTGAACATGTTCTTAGCATGCCATTATTTTATAATGACAATTTTACCGTTGGTAATGAACCCCTGTTTTTAAAAGCACTGTACGATAGAGGCATACGATTTGTGAGAGATATTGTCATTGATTCAACAATTTTTTTAACAAAATTTCAAATGGAAAGTATAACGGGGAAACCTATTAATTTCCTCCAATATGAGGGACTAGTTAAAACAATAAAATTATTTTTTCGGAAAGTAAATATACATTTTAATTTCAATGATGTTTTAAAATACGGCCCGTCTCTGTCATGCTATACAAAATATTTTATATGCCTGGACAGCAAAGATAAGACAATATATAACTGTTTTATCCAAACTGAAATTGAACCCGTTTGTAAAAGCAACTGGACTGACTTGGTTACTACTAACGAGGAATGGAAACATATTTTCAAAATAGTTTTTGACATAACACGTGATAGTTACATACAGTGGTTTCAAACGAGAATTATTTATAATATATTGGGTACAAACTCCCTTATGTATAAAATGAAACTGGTAAATGATAATATGTGTACTTTTTGCCATGAATTCGAAGAAACGATTCGTCACCTTTTCTGGTTTTGCAAAAATGTCCAATGCTTGATCAAGAAATTAAACGAATCTCTGTTAAATAATAGAAGTTATACGACAGAAATTGATTACAAAACATTGATGTTAGGTAATTCAGACAAAAACAAGCAAAATCTAAACATACTTTGCCTCGAAGTTAAAAAATACATATTTACGTGTAAAAAAGGTAACATAATACCAAACTATACAGGTCTTATAAATAGTTTAACTTTTACCTACAAAATATACAATTCATTTAAACTCACAGAAAAGGAAACGAGGGGTTGGTCGCTGGTAAAATTAATATGTGAACCAAATATTTTTGTGGAACATAACATTGAGTGAAAATTTCTATAGAATCGAGAAAAGGAAAAAGAAGTGATATTTCCTTAAATATGTAATTATTAATTGCCAATAGAAAAGTACCTTATATATGCTTTTTGCTAATATTTTTTGCCTTTTTGCGTTTCTTGTACATTTAAAAATGTAACGGTCTGTATGATACTTCATTTTGCTAACATTGCTTTATGCATGTATGCATGTTTAATCATATTTTCCCTTTCCATCATTTGTTAAAAAAAGTTTTTTACTTAGTTACTAATGCTATTTGCATGTATTGCATGTACAATTCAATATACTGTATTTTGTGTGTAAAGGTGTATGCATATATGCGATTGTACACTTAAAATGCAAATAAACTTGTAATTTAACTGACCTAAAAAAAAAAAAAAAAAAAAAAAAAAAAAAAAAACCTAAATCTCAATTTCATATAACCCTTTATCTCAATTTCAAGCAACTTCAATTTCAACCACAAGCAACCTTTAATCTCAATTTGAGCAACCTTAATTCTCCATCTTAATCAACCTTAAATATCAATCTCGAGCAGCTTTAAATCTCAATCTCAATCAACCTTTTAATCCCAATCTCAAGCAGCTTCAAATCTCACTCCCGATCAGTCATTAATCTAAATCTTAAGCAGCTTTTAATCTCAAACTCAATTAGTATTTAATCAAAATCTCAATAAACTTTAAATCTCAATCTCAATCAGCCTTTAATCTCAATCTCAAGCAGTTTGAAAAACTCAATCTCAATCAGCCTTTAATATCAATCTCATGCAGCTTTAAATCTCAAGCAACCTTAATTTTCAATCTTAATCAGCCTTAAATCTCAATCTCAAGCAGCTTTTAATCTCAATCTCAATCACCTTTTAATCTCAATCCCAAACAACCGTTTAAACTCATTCTCAAGCAGCTTTAAATCTCAATCTCAATCAGTCTTTAATCTCAATCTAAAGCAGTTTTAAAAACTCAATCTCAATCAGCCCTTAATCTCAATTTCATGCAGCTTTAAATCTCATTCTCAATCAGTCTTTAATCTCAATCTCAGGCAGCTTTAAATGTCAATCTTAATCAGTCTTTAATTTCAAACTCAAGCAGTTTTAAAAACACAATATCAATCAGCCTTTAGTCTCAATATCACGCAGTTTTAAAAACTCAATCTCAATCAGCGTTTAATCTCAATCTCAAGCAGCTTTAAACCTCAATCTCAATCAGTCTATAATCTCAATCTCAAGCAGTTTTGAAAACTCAATCTCAATCAGCCTTTAATCTCAATATCAAGCAGTTTTAAAAACTCAATCTTAATGAGCCTTTATCTCAATCTCAAGCAGCTTTAAATCTCAATCTCAATCAGTCTTTAATCTCAATCTAAAGCAGTTTAAAAAACTCAATTGCAATCAGCCTTTATTCTCAATATCAAGCAGTTTTAAAAACTCAATCTCAATCAGCCTTTTATCTCAATCTCAAGCGGCTTTAAATGTCAATCTTAATCAACATTTAAATATCGATATCATGCAGCTTTAAATCTCAGGTAACTTTCATTCTCAATCTTAATCAGCCTTAAATCTCAATCTTAAGTAGCTTTCAATCTCACCTTTTAATCTCAATCTCAATCAACCTTTTAATCTCAATCTCAAGCAGCTTTAAATGTAAATCTCAATCAACCTTCTAATCTCAATCTCAAGCAGCTTTAAATCTCAATATCAATCAACCTTCTAATCTCAGTCTCAAGCAGCTTTAAATCTCAATCCCAATCAACCTTCTAATCTCAATCTAAATCACACTTTTAATCTCAATCTCAATCAACCTTTTAATCTCAGTCTAAAGCAGCTTTATATATCAATCTCAACCAGCTTTTATTCTCAGTCTAAAGCAGCTTTAAATTTCAATCTCAATCAACCTTTAATCTCGATCTCAAGCAACCATAATTCTCATTAATTCTCCATCTTAATGCACCTTAACTATCGATATTAAGCAGCTTTAAATCTCAATCTCAATGAACCTTAAATCATAATTTCAAATAATCCTAAATCTCAAACAACCCTCAATCACAAGCACTCTTAAATTAAAATCTCAGTTAACCCTAAATCTCCATCGTAGTCACCCTAAGTCTCAAAATTTCCTAAATCTCAATCTCAATCAACATTAAATTTCAACCTCAATAAATAATTTGCATATAAAAGCCTTCCAATTATTTCCGCATACAATAACTTTAATGACAATTATCGTTTAGATGTATATGTCCCTTTTTGATAGATACCAGGATTCTTCACAAATGTACTTGTCCGGGTTTTAGCGACAATACAACATATGCAGAACTTTACAGTAAATAATTCGATTAAAGATATAAGATATACCAATTTAACATAATTAACACTATAAATAATTTCAACAAAATGATGTTTTTAAATCATAAAGAGTTAATTCAAACACGGAAGAAAACCAGTTCTACTAAACTTCATTCTTTGTATGGGAAACTAGGACACACTGTAAGCTGCATAAACATCTCATAAAAATGAAATACTTTAACAGGCTGTAACTTCAGTCCGCACTACACCCCGCTTGCTAGTCGAATGATTTCTCAAACCAATTAGTTCAAATCTTCAATACTTCCACGTTAATAACCGTATAAGCTAAAATCACATACCGTATAAACCATATTAAACTACGATAATAAATTTATTTATCAGAGTAAAAATATCATAGTCTGACACAATCTCATTAAAATCCAATTCTAACATAGTTAGGAACTGAAGACATCGTATAACAGGTCACGTCCAAAATAACTTCCGAACAATAAAATATCAGCCCTGCTGCGCCCAATGAAATTGCATTTTGCACAGCAATGCTTGGCCACGATTTTTTAAAAAAGTGATGCATTTCCAGCTGATCCTCGGGAATAAATCATTTACAGTTAATTTTCACGTGGATAACAATGAATACAGTGGTATCTTAGGCGAGTAAACATCCAAAGTTCACGTTAATTTCGTGCATAATATATGTGGCTTATATATGGAATTATACCACAACATTTTGAAGGCAACACATTCATTGGCTCCTGACAAGGTCATTTGAACGTGACCCCTAACGCGAAGTCATCAGATCCAGTAAGCGGACAATATAGTAGCGTCAGACTGGAGATGGTTTTAATGAGATTGAGTCTCACAGTACATAAAATGTCAAATGACTGTGGATCACTATAGGATCATAAAGATAAGGTTCAGATGGATCACGGATCACTTTAGATTAAGTTCAAGCCCAAATGTGGTTTGGACCTTTACATAGTCAATGGCTCTGTCTCCTCTGCCTCGCGCCAACACTTACTCGTGAATGTTAAAGAAAAGTATGAATTCACAGAACACAAATAAATATAGATTTAAAAAGAGTGGGAAATAGACACCTGACTAAACAGGTTTTAAAATAGGTCATCTGTGACAACTGTTCAGTCTGGTCAAAGGGAGATAATAAACTGCTATGTCAGAGTTATTGAAATAAATCTACCTGGTTACACATGTACTGTGTGCCGTTTGGATCTAGTCAGTACTGTGTCGGATAAGTGAAGTATAAGAGAAAAACAGTTAAATCGAGAGTTTTTTTATATTTTGGTTCTCTGATCCGCTGACCCGATTTGTTCCAAAGGCAAAAAAAAAATAATTGTAGAAGGTACCCGATATCGTAAAAATGACCTTGTGAAAGGGTTTCAACCTGTTACATGGAATGCAGAAAAAAAACAACGCTGAAGAAATAACTAAATTTTATGTTACATGCATTGTGACTGTATATCGCTGTATTATTACATTGTACCACAGCCTCCGAATATCTATTTAAAGATCTTTCTTGTAAGTTATATAAGGATCTACCAACTGATGATTCGCGTACAATTTGTTGTTGTGGTTTTTCGTGCGTATTAAACAATGTCGAGAAAAAAGAATGGAAATTCGTAAGCCCAAAATGCGATAAACACAGAATCC
Source organism: Congeria kusceri (assembly GCA_027627225.1). Taxonomy (NCBI): domain Eukaryota; kingdom Metazoa; phylum Mollusca; class Bivalvia; order Myida; family Dreissenidae; genus Congeria; species Congeria kusceri. The sequence goes on along the minus strand of CM051026.1, from coordinate 16,281,622 downwards.
ACGGGTTAAACTGATTTTACATGTTTATGTTTTTCATGATTGATTTTGAACTCGATGGTGTCATGTTAATATAGTTTCATAAAGGCAGTACGAAATGTTTTCTGTATTTTGTGTATTAATTTGAACAGCTATTGTATTACCACTGTCTTGATGGAAAACGTAAAAAATCGAAAACAAAGCCAACAGCTGAGGTTACATAGAAGTTATAATAAAGTTCAAGAGGGAAATAAAATTGCTATGCACATGCAGATTATTTTATATAAAATAAAACAATAAAAACACAAATACAGTGATATAGTTCACAAACTTCACAAGTCAGTTTTTTTGTTTGCACTTAGCAAATTTTTTATATGATGGCGACTATTAATAAAAAGGATTTCGGAAATCCTAAAATTGTCTCGATGCGTGTAAACTTGAAATATTTTGGCGACTTAACGAAGAAGAATCTGCAAGATACATTGTCGATGTTTTTTTTAGATATATATTTTGTGATGTCGTGTGAAATGTTTGCGACATTTTTGGAAGGTAAGATACCAGTAAATCAATGTGTATCCCTCCGTGGTCCAGTGCCTATTATTAAAGTATTCCTTTTCTCTTCTGGTATAAAAGCCATTTAGCAATCTCAGACATGCCTTTTGTGGTTATTTCTAATATCCCATGTGGGTCTGGAACATGTTGGTGTCTTTCATTGGAGGCTAACTTGAAAGGTGAACTTTTGGGGTGTGTTTTCTGTGGTACGGGGCTTTTGTAGAAATATGACTGCCGAAACCCTGTTTTCTACCGGTGTCTGCATTCGGATTCACCTTTAAATTGATAACATGCTTGCTCAAATTGAAATAAAGGAAAGCCTAGAATAATGCTTGTAAAGTTCGCTGTTTTATAATGGAACCCTACGAGAATTGGACTTACTGGAACCTAACCTGGAAACATTTCGCTAAACCACTAAGAACAATATGCGGTATGTATTTTCAACAACAGTTGTTAACTGTTTGTATGTATATTTCACGAAAGTTTTCGACATCTTCGGAAACGTTTTGCGACATCACTAAAAACAGTCTGCAGCATCTATCCCATTATTCCATGCTATTATCTCATCTGCGCTGCGGAGTTCTTCGGGGGGATAGCGGGCGGTGAATCGTAACCCTGCGTCTGCTGCCCGTAGTTGTAAGCCGGCGGATATGCCGTTGGAGCCGGCTGATGTCCCTGAGGGTAGGCCGGGTAGGGATACTGCGCGGGGTACTGCCCGGGGTACAGTGCGGGGTACTGCGGGGCGGCGACGTTAGTATTCTGTTGACTCACTGCGGCAACCACTGTAGCGAAACATAAATGTGAGAATAAAAAGGAAATGCAGTACCTGTATCGAACGGACGCATTGAGGGGCGCGCGAGCGTGCAGACTGAAAGACATACGGACCTACCAGATTACGGCCGACAGACCAACCTAATAGCCGAATACATGTATAAGTCAGAATATCAACGATTTTTTAATTTCAACCAATGCACACCTCTCTTTCATTTATTGTATATAATCATTTTAAAAAAATGTCATTTTATTCCATTTTACTTTATTTTTATTTTATTGATGTTTCTAACATAAAAGGCCACACCATATCTGTCTTTCATAAGAACTATTTCATTTGACATAGTAAATTATTTCATTTGACACCGCAAATTATTTCATTTGACATAATACATATTTTACTTCACAAAGCAAATGATTTCATTTGACATAGTAAATAATTGCATTTGACACATTAATAGTAAATTATTTGATTTTAATTTGTATATTATTTCATTTGACATAGTATATTATAGCATTTGACTGTTTTTTTCATTTGAAAATGTAAATTATTTCATTTGACACGGTAAATTATTTCATTTGCCATGGCAAATTATTTCATTTGACATAGCAACACTATTTCATTTCAGATAATACATTATTTTATTTGACATAGCAATTTATTTCATTTGACATAGTAAATTATTTTATTTAACATAATAAATTATTTGACCTGACATAGAAACTTATTTCATTTGACAAAGGAAATTGTTTCATTAGACACAGAAAACATACTCATCTGATTTTGTTGAATCACGTGAGCCGGGACAGAACGACCCCGACGGCAGCAGTAACAGCAGCCGCCGATCACGCATGCCGTTATGGCGACCACGACACCAATGACTATGCCGACAATGGCCCCTGCTCCCAGATCGGAGCTGCTGCAATAGAGCGTTTCATATGATTTTGTCTTAAGGCCATACAAATTTGATTCTATGTTTAGCGTTCCCATGATTTTTCCAAACCTACCAACCAGGCAAAGGCCATGCAAATTTGATTCTATGTTTAGCGTTCCCATGATTTTTCAAAACCTACCAACCAGGCAAAGGCCATGCAAATTTGATTCTATGTTTAGCGTCCCCATAATTTCCAACCTACCAACCAGGCAGGAAGAACAAACAACGAATCAATAAAACACATTTTTTCTTTCGCAACTTGCTCATGGCATTAGTACAAGCTAAAGCAAATGTTGACTTGCAAACTGTTATATATCATCTTCATACGGGGAACCTATTGTAATGGATAATGAATATTTGTTTGTTTCGGTGTGATAACGCGTGATATCATCACCGGAAAGGGAAACAATTAATATGTAGATTTCTTCCTTTCCGGTGATGATATCACGCGTTATTACACCGAAAACAAACACATGTCCTCTTTATTTCATGCTTGATTAACCTTTGGTTTACATTTTATTGGAAACTATCGCGGAAATCATACGTCATGACGTCAACATAATGAAATCATTTCAAAGTGTTGAGCCCGGCATCGGTCCGTTTCATTTACTGTGTTAAATCGGGACCCCAAAAAGTAGTCCCTCACTGTGAGTGATATATATAGAATATTATGCTAGTATGGTGTTCTGAGAACATGTATCAGAAAAGTTGGTTGTGTCAAGTCGTATCGAATGAGAGGCGCAGCCTCGAGTGCGATGCTACTTGACTTAACCAACGAAATTGATACATCGTCTCAGAACACCATATTAATATAATATTCCATTTATTATGCACCTTTTAGGCATATTATTCCTTTAAAACCAAAACGAATCACGAAATATTTTTTATGTCACGTAATGAATGCTTTTCGCGGGAATGAGTTGTGCATTGATGACGGCATTATATGACGTCATTTACAACTTGGTAAAACATTAGCTCCGAATGGATTTGTGTTGCTTAGTTAAGTGGATATTATAATTATTATGTCAATTTATTTGTGTTGTATTAAATACGCAATAAATCACCATCGCTGTCTATTATTCCATTTTGCCTTTTAGGAACACTTCTACCTTAGCGGTCCACGGAAATACAATATATATATTCTACGTAACTAAAGACTATGTGTGCGTAAATATAGTGAGCGGCGCGCTAGCGTGGCGATTTAAAAAAATCGGCCGTAAAACGGAAAAATAACCCCAAAATCGTGATTTTTGTGCAAAATGTTATTAATATTTTGTAAAATGTTTCAAAAAATATTAATTCAAAATCGCATATCCTTGCGATTAACCCGCCTTCTACAAAAAGGTCGGCCATTTTGAAAATGGCTATCGACCCAGTGGCCGACCTTTTTGTAGAAGGCGGGTAAATCTCAAAGATATGCGATTTGGAAAAAATATTTTTTGAAACATTTCACAAAATATTAATATAACATTGCACAAAAATCACAATTTTGGGGTTATTTCTCCTTTTTACGGCCGATTTTTAAAAATCGCCACGCTAGCGCGGCTCACTATATTTACGCGCACCTAGTCCTTGGTTACGTAGAATATATATAGTATTTCCGGGGACCGCTAAAGTAAAGATGTTCCAATAAAGGGATATATCTCACTAATATTTTTCTATATTAACCAGTTGCACGCTATGTTTTACAAATATTAATATAAACACCTAATATGATTTTGGCACTGCCTACGACGGGAAAACCAAACATAAATACACTATATAATAAAGTTGTTATCTGTGTTATGTTGTGTGTTTGTTGCAGCAACTGTAAGTTTTTCTGTTGAAATTTATAATTTCAACCAAGCAAGCCGATCAATGCATTTTATTAAACAATAACAAACTTTAATGATAATGATTTTAATGTTGAACAAATTACTTTTCTTTTCTTTTCTCAAAGAACCATTTGGGTAGTTTGAACTTTAGTGGTCCCCGGATGCCGTGGCAGTGCGCAGGTGCGAACGTAGGTGCTTTTTTTTTTTTTTTACAAATATGGCCTCCATCTTGGATTTTAAGCGAGACGGCAAAATTAGATTTATTTAGACTAAAACAGTGAGATTGAAACAAATCAAAAAGGGGGGTGTGAAACAATAAAGTTTGAAACAAAACAAAAGCATGACATTTAATGAACTTTCCAATGTCATTTTTAAATGGCAAAATCACCCAAGCTGTTGTTTAGTGTTTCCGTTGTAATATCAGATAATGGCAAGGCTGTTGGTCTCTTTCGTGCGTTTTCTGATTTCTGATTCAGTTGGTTCAAATGTTGGTGAATATATTTCTTTTATTTAAGAACAAAACTTTATGAAAGAATCTGCAATTGAGTGAACCAAAAAGTGTTTCCTAACATAGTACTGGGCGAAATAGCTGTCATAAAGAGCTTTGGTTGTACCACTCCTTGGTAGCGACGCTTTCAGAGCCCTCCAAGTGCTCTCAATTGTGTTTGTGTGAACACCAGTCTCAATGTCAACAAAGGTTATGCTGTGGTTGACAGCTAAATGATGAAATCCCTCTGTGCTTAGTTTTGAATAACCATTCCAGCAGTCTGAGAAAATAGTTGTTCATGGTGGAATGAAATCTTTAATTATTGACACTAATGTTTCTGCTGATCTGTCTTCGACACACTTCAAAAAATACATTTTACTGTCACGCTCGATTCCACCAAACACCCAAACACCTTCAACCCTCCTTGCTTTATCAAAATTTCTCTTTCCAAATTTGCTCTCGTCAATTTCAACGATTTTTCCATGTCCGCCAATTTTTTTCTGAATATTTTTCAAGAATGTAAATACATACTACTCTTGCAAAGTTGTTCCAGTCAACAATTGTTCGTTCATTGATGTCTAATTCGTGGCAAACAAAGGTTTGTTGCACTTTGTAAATCCAGAAATATGTTATGAAAACAATTTTTGCCAATGTTAGATTACTATTTGAAAACCATGCACCATGACTTAGTGATACTTTCTTGTTACATTTTGTATTAGTACATCACCAGCAACAAGCATCAGTGCTGAATGAAGTGTCAGATCTAAGATTGAAATGTCCAATTTTGCAAAAATCACACAACCTACCACTTAAATTTAGCAACAGTCCCAAGGAAAATAACCAAGAAATCAATTGCTCAACACTTCACAAACTGAAAACAAGAAATTTAGATTGATCTTCATTAATATTCATTATTTGACAGCAATGTGTGTACATTTTTGTTGTTTACGAATGCGAACACGTGGATCCGGTGACGTATGTAAACAGGAAGTAAATTTGATTGGCCATTTCTGATTAATTTATTCTGAGCTTTCGTGTTCAGTTAATATTAATGAATATTAATATTTATAATATTAACATAATTGTTGACAAGGAATTCATTTTGGGGGTTATTTTTGCGGGATTTTTGCCGTTTTATACAATTTCGGCAGCGCTGCGCGCGACCTCATAAATATACGACGCATTCGAGCACTTGCTCATAGCATCGCGCTTTTTCTAAAGGATATCCGGGGACAGCTAAAGTAAAGTGGTTCCGAACATTTAATTTCATATTATGATATGTGCTGTGTGTGTGTATCAATGCATTAATTTAAATAATAAATTGAGTCTTACTGATATTTATTTATGATATTTATATGAAAGAAAGTTTTCTTTGTGTCTGAAACCCCAAGCAGATCAATCAAGAATGTTGAATTTCTTAAAATCAGAATGGCACATACGTTCAATGTATCTAGTCTATAGGCAGACAATCAAATAAAATTATGTTAAAATGTTTGGATAGTTTTAGTTGGGTCAATGACGTATATTCTATTTGTATCCACTGCATGTCAATTCACAAGTATGAATTCTAAATAAAATGACAAATTGCAGGTGAATAGTTATATGTAGTTTTATTAATAAGTAATATAATACCACACCCAAATGTTAAAACTTACTGGTACGTGTATAGTTTTAGCTTCGCTATTGTTATGTATTATTTTGGTATATTTTCATTGTTTGTATGGTTTAATTTTATGTTATAAAATTTTAGGTCTATATGCCACTACCATGCAGTTTCCAAATCACGCAAAATGTACATTGGGCTACTGGCTTTACTGAATTTAACGGGGGCATAACTAGGCATACTCCTACCCACATCCTGACATGGGAAATCCGTAGCCACGACAATAGCTATTAATTTATATACTTTAAAACTCAAGATCAAACGGCGATTAAACACCAATCTTTCGTGTCATTTATATGAAAGTATTGAGCTTTGTCAAAACTAAAATAATTTCCCGTGTTTCACACAAATAATCAATTTCGGTCTTACTCTCGCTACGCCTCTGATTACAAACCAAGTTGATTTAATGTTTTATGACGTATGTACTGTATGATGTGTTTATATTGCGTCATGTGCGCGATTATGGCCATTTGAGTGAGAATTACTGTTATAGGTTAGTTTTATTATTTTAAGCCTAAAGTAATTTGTAATACCCTGTGGCCAATGTTGATGTGATTGACACTAATATTATTACAGTGAATACTTATATGCGGATTTTAATTAAAGGTAAGCACTTTCATCATAAGACCTAACATGTTATCTATAGTATAGACTATTGTGATGTGTCATTGCTTGAATGTATGCTGGATTTTATTTCAAGTAATCAGAATAAAATGTTGAATAGCTGTTATTGTTCTTTACTAAATAAATTGAAATATGTGGATTCAACTGTGAAGGATTAATGTTCCAAATGCACTGAAATGTAGTGTTTGTGTAACTCATTTTAGAAAATGTGTCCAATGAGATGCAACATTGTTTAAATACATGTATCTTACTTTTTTTAGAAATGCCTACCATCAATTTAAATAAACACATTAAAATATTAAAACAAATACTCATTTACTACTGTAACATTAATGTAACATTGTTTTTCAACCAAATGTGTTATGATATAAACACGTTTGGGGTATTTAATTTATATTGGTAATAAGAATATATAATCGACGTGATTACGGACGACGTTTTGTTCCGCGTTGTATTTACACCTATTTATTTTCCGTCATTATTTCTGTGGGTTCAAAATATCGAAGCATTTGGTTCCCTGTTAGCAGGTGCGCTTACCGTTGTTTATCGTTACCGGAACACGAAACCTATGCATAAAATCCCGAACCGGAATGATCCGATCGCAATTGATACTTCCGGAACATAGATTCTGAGTCCTTAAGGTTTTGCAAATAAACAACAACAACAACAACAAATAAATATGTACTCGCGTTATCTATAGGCGGAAAAACCGCTGTCGCGCTTCGAGCGACCTTGGTTTTCCCGTATAATTCCTTTTATTTAATTTTTCAAATTTTTATACGCTTTCCAACTCGATTTTTCACATTGTCAAAACTGTTTTTTTTTTTTCGTTCAGGCATCTAAAAACCTACCAGCCCGAGGACGCTAAACATAGAATCAAAATTGGTATGGCCTAATTAGGCATAATAAAAATATGTTTGTTTTATGTTACATACCCCACAAAATTAGGTTAGGTAGGTAGGGATTTATTTTTTGTTTTGTTTTTCTCATTTGGTACATGGTCAACTTTAAGATTGTATTACTGAATGAATATTCAAAACCTATTGGTAATATCCATAAACATTGTTTAGAAGTGGATGCTATCAAAACAAAACACTTATTTATATATAAATAATAATTATAGGAAAAAAAGTAAATAAATAAAATCATGTCTGAAAAATCGATAAAATGCTCTTGGGCCGGGGCATTTTTAGGGTAGGTCGGGTAACCTGAAACAAACATTTTGTTTTTGGCCGTATAGCTCTTAAAACTCTTCGCAGCTAGTAGGCCTAATTTCCTTGGACGTCCTTCTGCTACCACTGCAACCGCTAGTGAAACAAGTCCTTCTGCTACCACTGCAACCGCTAGTGAAACAAGTCCTTCTGCTACCACTGTAACCGCTAGTGAAACAAGTCCTTCTGCTACCACTGCAACCGCTAGTGAAACAAGTCCTTCTGCTACCACTGCAACCGCTAGTGAAACAAGTCCTTCTGCTACCACTGCAACCGCTAGGTAAACAAGTCCTTTTGCTACCACTGCAACCGCTAGTGAAACAAGTCCTTTTGCTACCACTGCAACCGCTAGTGAAACAAGTCCTTCTGCTACCACTGCAACCACTAGTGAAACAAGTCCTTCTGCTACCACTGCAACCGCTAGTGAAACAATTCCTGATTCGAAAGAATTTGAGGGAGACCAATGTGAGGAGTTTGATAATTTATTTTTAAGAACATTTCGATTCATTATACATAGACTGGTTTCTTGTTTTAATTACAATATTCCCGAAAGCTATAAGTGTGAGAAACCGGACTATTTATAATTCCACCAATGACTGGGATTTAAAAACATAGGCTGGTTTCTTGTTTCTTAATAACAACAATCAATGAAAATAAAGTCTGATAAACCAGACTATTTACATCGGTCATTACATTAATTGCACGGTTTCTTGTTCCTTAATTATAACCAAACTTTTGCATCTGTCAATGAAATTTGAAATCATAGACTGGTTTATTGTGCCTTAATTATTCCATTTAGAATATAGAAGTATGCGAAACCAGACTATTTTTATATCTGACAATAAATTGTAAAACATTTGCCAATTTCTTGTGAATAATTTTGACATTAAAGGAAAACAGAAATGTACAAAACCAATGGCACTTGCAAATTGGTATGCGCTGCATAAAAATAGTAAATTTGTTGAAAATTAAGAAAATTCTTAAAAAGTATGTGTTTTTTTTATAATTGGATTATTTGATTGGAAATGCATCCATTTAAGATTTGGAACATGTTGACACAAAAGCTGCAATATAAATCCAAGTGTATTTATATTTATATTTGTCATGCATATATTTCAAAACTTAGCGTTTCAAACAGAAATTCTACTTTCAATGGATGTTCAGCTTAAATTAAGAATATAATAATTAGTATGAACTCTAATTCGCGTAACGCAATGATGAGCAGAATAATTAATAACTGTGAAATAGTTTATTCAAGGCAGTTTTGTTTTGTGTTAATGATATAATAACGATGATGATGATGTTGGTGGTGGTAGTGTTGCTGACGATAGTGATGACAAAGAATGTGGTGATGGTTCAGCTGACGATGATGGTCGTGATTGCGATGATCATGGTAAGAGCGGTGGTTGTGGTGATGCTGCTGTTGACGGTCTTCAATATGATAATGATGATGTTGTTGATGATGAGGAGGAGGAGAAGGAGGAGGAGGATGAAGACGATGAGTGTGGTAATGATGATGGCGGTGATAATGATGACGATGATGGTGAGCTGATGTTGACGAAGATATGCTGATACTGATTATTGTGATATTAATAATCATGATGATGATGATGATGATGATGACATCTACTTACCAGCAGTCTTTGTTGTCATTACAACAGTAGGACCCCGATTTGCAATACGTGTAAACTATGCCATACGTTTCACAAACGGTATCAGCATACACTACAAATACACAGAATAAAACAAAAACAAAAATTGATTAATATGCATGACCGTCAACATGTCCACAATGGGCCAATCCAACCAATGGAATGTATACGTCGGGTGTACCGATTGTTAGTGTCTCCTAGCCTGCAGAGAAATAAAGAAGACCATGCGATGTAAGTTTCACGCAAATATTTTAATTTTCAAAATGCTGACAGAGAAGAAATACTGTTGGCGAGAAAAAAGCACCAAAAGCAAATGAATCATGAGTGCACCTTTTGTTAGAAAGGAAACATTTATTTGAATTAAGTTCAATGTCTCACCCTGTAATTTCGTGTGTTTTTTTACAAAAGAAAACTCGAACTTATAATTTCACACGGTACTTTTGAGATATTGGTATTATGTGAGAGTAGATCTCCTTTAATTTCGAGATCCGGGTCACTGTAAAGATCAGCTTGCGAGATATTTTGCAATTTCAAACTTGATAATGTGGCTTCTTATTCAGTTATATATATTTCGAACAAAATATTAAATGCAGACGTCACTGTATGCATACCAGTAAATCTGCAATGGGCCAGAATAATCGATGAAGAGCAGTAGTTCAGGGCATCAATTATTAGTGCTTTGTAGCCTACAGAGTCAAAAGTAGGTCATACGATGCGTGCTCCCAAATTTCCACACAACAGTTTAAATTTAACCACTGTGTACATTGCTGTAATTTGTTTTCAAAATATTCGGAACAAGAATCAGTAAAAAGAAATAACACTTTTGCAACTAGTCACACATGAGTTGAAATCACCGATCGAGCGCATTAATTTAGTTGTCTTTTCCTAGGTTAATATTTCAGTTACATACCCAAACAAAATCAATTCTGAGGTCGCCGACGCGCCGAGACGATACGCCGACGCGCCGGGACGATACGCCAACGCGCCGACACAATCCGCCGAAGCGCCGAGACGATGCACCGATGCGCCGACACGATGCTTCAGCGCATCGTGTCGGCGCTTCGGTGTATCGAGTATCTTCGCCCAATTTTATAGCCACATAAAAAAACAACAACACGAGATTGCGACGTTTTTATCCCTTCGGCGTATCGTGTCGGCGCTTCGTCTCGGCACTTCGGCGTAACGCGTTGGCGCGTCGGCGTTTCGTGTCTGCGCGTCGGTGCCCTTTAATAAGCACAGGTCAAAGGCGCGAAACTACCATTGCGGTAACAGGCCACCGTACCAAATGGAGGCCCTTCTACGATTCCGTATATCAGATCATCGAATGCAGTAGCGAGCATTACTTTGACCATGGATTTACCGTACTCAATTTTCTGCTTGAAATACCCCTTAATGGTAAGTCAGGACCCCTCCTATTTTTACAATTGCATCCCATTGGATGCATGATTTTTCTGATGTGTTGAAATAATTAGAGTTAAAATTAATTATTTCATAGAAGTATACATATAAAATTATTAACATTATTTTATAATGCCTTCAATCTATCGTATCGATACAAAATATTCAAAATATTGATACAAATGCAGACAAAAACAAATGAATGGGACCCCCACTTTTCTTGAGAGGACCCAAAACTATCAACCAATTGAGTCATGTGAACCCCTAAAATTAAACGTTGATGTATAACCTGTTTTACCTTTTTTCATGCTAACCATTTTCCATTTATTTTCAATAAAACGTCAGAATGTATCGCGAAAGTTGTACAAGTGTTCGCGAAACGTGTCCAATTGTTTGTGAAAAAGTTTTTAACTTTCATGAACAATATTTGGTCATCTTATACAGAAGTATGCCACCATAACAATGTAATAGGTACCGCGCCCATTGAAAAATGTCAAGAAAAAATACTACAGAATCAAAAATCGTATTCAACTGCAATTTTTATTTTATAAACAAAAACCTGTATATACCTCCAGCAATAAAGAACAGAATCCAGAACTTTAAAGACTGCATAATGCCAAATAAAACGTTGATGTTCACACACGCAACAGTTAAAAAAATCCCTTTGTACTGTGGCGATTGTTTTAAACAACTGTTCCCGAAGTTAAACTTAGTATTGTAAAGTGGTTCAATTTTGCGGTGGCCTTATTTTCGAAACGTATTGACGGGGCGAATTTTAGACAACGCGTAAATTTGCCATTCAGTTATTTTTTATATGAATAAAATTAGGTATTAATCTATGATGTCATCATGACACATGAGTTTTCTAGGGGAAAACAAACAACAACAAAATTAACGGATGCTAAATTAAAAGCCATCAACGCGGAGGAAAAGTTCCGATACTGTTAAACGAAGTTCGCACTGTGATTGCAGAATTATCAGGTCAAATTCGACTCACAACAATTTTCGCATTACCGTTGTTCATCGGCTACATAACATTGGTTTGTCTTCTTATATTGCGCGTATATTCTAACATGACGTGCGCAGAGTTTTCTGCAGAAAACGTACACAATTCACTAAACTACATGTACCAAAAAACAACCCGCAAAAATAGTTCCGAAAATGTAAAACACAGTTCGCATTGTAATTGCAGAAGATGTTGTCCGGTCTTGTTTGAATCAAAATAAATTTCGCATTACCGTTGTTTATCGGGTTATAATCACCGATTCATCGTTCTGATGCGGCATATAAAACAACTCGGGCCAACGCCTCGAGGTTTAAACTCCAACGCATGATAACTCCAAATCGTTGTTTATTGACCGATAAACAACGATAAATCGAAAATTATTTCTTTATTACATCATTCGTGTTAATGCCTTCGTGGTTTAATCCCTATGCATCAGAACTCCGAATCGTCATTTACTAGCCGCTACACATCGAATAGCGAAATGTGTTTTTTACTTGTCACAAACGTTTTTATATTGAGTGTCTATATACCGTCTAAATTCGCGAATTTCAGACCGCGCAAATTCGGGTAACCGTTTTATTTTTAAGAATGTGCAAACTTTAGACACCGCTAATATTACTGACTTCAGGGATGAACGACAGAATGTTTACGGCTGGGCTATATTCATTGTTATTCAAGTGCCTCACAATAGAACTGCTCAATAAACGCAATCTGCTCAACGTATTGTGTGTAATGATCTGATTTCAGATAGTGTCGGGCTATTTTCCAAAAAGTCATGGATGAATGCGTGTTTTGTTGTCGAATAGTTTTATGTAGCAAATATACTTCACTTTTTATTCATTTGAACATCATTCTTTCTAAAATGACTACACCTTTACATATCAAGAGGGCCCTAGGACGCTCACCGGAAACCCTGTAACCCAATTGGAATTTGCATCCCCGAGCGTGGCTTATTTTGTATCCCAGGGGCATTATTTAAAAAATCCTGAACAAACCCCTGGGCCTTGTGTTACATAGGAACACTATTCAATCTTACGTACCAAATATAGGAAAGCTGTGGGCCTTGCCGTTTCAGAGGAGAATAATTTGTAAGTCATTTTGCTATTAAAGTCTATATAAACCATGTGACCCTGGGGTGTAGTCAGTTTTGACCCATGGGGCATAATTTGAACAATCTTTGTATATAGGATGTTAGAAACAAAATACGAAACCTCTGGATCTTGCGGTTTCAGAGGAGAAGGTTTGAAAAGACATTTTGCTATTTAAGTTTATATAAACAATGTGCCCCCCGGGCGTGGCCAGGTTTTTACCCCAGGGGCATAATTTGAACAATCTTTGTAGAGGACCACTATATGATGTTACATACCAAATAAGAAACCTCTGGGCCTTGTGGTTCATGAGAAGATTTTTAAAGTCATTTTGCTATTTAAGTCTATATAAATCATGTATCCCCTGGGGCGTGGCCAGTTTTGACCCCAGGGGCATACATTAAACAATATTTGTAGAGGACTACTATGTGAGGTGACATACCAAATATGAAACATCTGGGCCTTGCGGTTTCAGACAAGAAGATTTGTAAAGACATTTTGCTATTTAAGTTTATATAAACCATTTGACCCCGGGGCGTGACCAGTTTTGACTCCAGGAGCATAATTTGAACATTCTTTGTAGAGGACTTCCATAGGATGCAACATCCCAAATATTAAACCTCTGGGCCTTGTGGTTTCAGAGGAGAATGTTGAATATGAACCCTGGACCCCCTTGGCGTGGCCCGTTTGGACCCCAGGGACATAATTTGAACAAACCTCATAGAAGACCACTATAAGATGTTATATACCAAATATGACACATTTGGGCCTTGCTGTTTCAGAGGAGAATATTTTTAAAATCTGTTCGCTCTGTATTATATATAAACCATGTGACCCCCGGGGCGTGGCCAGAATTGACCCCAGGGGCATACTTTGAACAATCTTTGTAGAGGACCTCTATAGGATGTTACATACCAAATATGAACCGTCTGGGCTCTGCGGTTTCAGAGAAGAAGATTTTTTTTTTAAATTTACACTTTTTAAATCTAGTTTAGCTCTGGTGACCTACATATGCAGCGGACGATCACAAAAGCTCACCATGAGCACTTTGTGCTCAGGTGAGCTAAAACGGAACTCAACAAAGTTGTGCAATTTCATTAAAAATATTCAAATTGGCATATAATTAAGAAAAATAATGTCATCATAATGGAAATATGGTTCAAGAATTCTGAGAATAAAATCATTTATTAACCAGGAATTTAAGTCGTCAATTTTGTAGCCCCTTATCTTTTTACTTCTCTCAAACGCCCATTTTAATCTTTCTTCGTTTGCCCCCCACCCATGGGGTATTGTACCTCTGTGTTTTCCACCCAGTGTGGTCACAGTGTGGACACAGTGTGACGACCCTTATCAGCTGTGGTCAATACACTGTTGCAATTGAAACAGTGCACTGAGCCATTGCGCAGTCAACTGAGAGAAAAGGTTGCATTCAATGATAAGATATTTTATGAGGGACCAATACACAGAGTGCAATGCCCCATGGAGAGGCCAAACATTCCTTAAACTAGGCCTTTAAAGGGACTTGTTCACAGATGTTCATATTTGTGAAGACTAACATTAAATATCTTAACTGCGATCATTGACGCATTTGGACTTAACATTTATTATATTAAGAAAAATAATAATTGAAAGAGTTGCGCTCGCCGGGACTCGAACCAACGACCGCCGGCATCAAAAATCAGTCGCGCTAATAAACCACTCGGCCATTCTGAGTTGCAGTAATAGTCGTGAATTTTAAAGCTTTGTAAGTAATACACGTGTTTTCCAAAATCTTTATACAATAGTTCATGTATTATTAATAGATAATTAATTAACCGGAACATTTATTTACAAAGAGGTCAGCAGGATCAGGTCATTTCAGTCATGCAACATGGACAAAAACAATTTAGCGTAATTAAACTGTAAACCGGTTATCTCCAGTAAATTCTAAATTGTTAAAACTTGCAAACATGATCTCAAATTTCAAAAGGGTCTACATAGGCGGCTCTAGAGGGCGTTGAAGCGTACGCTCCCTCTAAACTGTGCAACATTCGATTTTTAGTTCTTCTAGTAATTAAATAATTGAAATTTGACTATGAAACTAAATGTAAATAGCGATTTAGATAACAAATGAACTCCAAGTCCTTACATTATATAAATTTGCTGTATATTTAAAACAAAACTGTATATTTGATTGCTGATTTTATTTCTTCTTGGACCCTGGAATATCGTAAGGTTTGAATTTTCTTTGATAAAAATCGCTTGCTGATGACTGAGGTATCTTATTAGGGCTCTAAACAATAAACGTTTATTGAACTAGAAGGCCTTTTTTTCAGGATTCCAATCAAGAATATTTTGTTGGCTCATGCCTTTCGTGTTTTTTTTTCGTCTTATTTTATTTTATTTTTTTTACATTTTACAGACAACATCAAATACAAAATAATGAACTTTGCATTTCAAAACATGTATGGTAATGGTGCTTAAAATAGATATGACATTTGGTGATGCTGACATGGATACTTAACACATCATATTTACTGAAATATATTTTCAAAGTATTTGATAATACATGTATTTCCCAGTTTTTCCTTTAAACTGAGAACATTTGTCAGGTGTATTTATTTTATCAATTATACTATTTATTCTAATGACTTAATTGCCGAACAATGTCAAGTCTATGCTGGTATACAGCTGATCCGGGACAACACTTAACGCACATGCATTGTGACCGGTTTTCCCGCGACACGCCGCGAACATGAGTTCAGCGGGGTTTTTTTATATATAAAAAATATGTGTTGGTAAAATAAAGACGAACAAGAAAGAACAATCATTCAAACGCTATGCTAACGTAGGATTGTAGTGTTAAGTTACAAGATACGCGGTTTTATTTGTAGTCGTTTATATTAATGAATAGGTCGGATAATGTGTAATGCGTTGATCAAACGCATATACAAGATTATTAAGTAGACATTAAATCTATACAGGTTAAAATTTAACCTCAAAACGAAATGGCAAAGGAGTACGTCTGAATAAGCCACCGCAAATGCGAATTTTGACATATTTTCAACTTAAGTTAAGAATAACATAAGAATCTTTATAAATATGGGCCCAGGATTGCACAAAGCGGATACCGGTATTCATTAACAGTTCTTTAAGATTTCGCGAAAGTTTTTCAATTTTTCGTTAATGTGTGTTAAACTTTCATGAACCATATTTGGTTAGCTTATTCAGAAGTATGCCATATTAACAATCTTAGGTAGAAAAACAGAATTAACAAGAAATGTGGAAATTCCACGAAAACCAAATTTTTCGAACGAAATGCATTAAAGTCTGCACAAAAATAAAATTTCAAGTAATGGTGATCTTGACCCCACCAACCCCATATGCAATCCCAATCGATGTCTATATAAAAGGTATCTGTGTATGATGTTTCATTAAAATATCTCAATGTCTTCTCAAGCTACTCAGCGGTGACCGTTTTTTCTATTTAAGTAAGAGTGACCTTGACCTTGACATCACACACCCCATATGCATTCCCAAGCGAGGTCACGCTTTAAGGTATCTATATATTATGGTTCATTAAAATAGCTCAATCCGTTCTCGAGTTAAAGAGCGCAAAGCAAAAGCTGTCGCCCCCACTACGCCCGTTCGCCCAATGACATACCCAATCTAATAAACGGAACATTTCTTTAAAAAAAAGAGTTAAAAATCGTATTCAACTGCAATTTTTATTTCATAAACAAAAACCTGTACATACCTCCTGCGATAAAGAACAGAATCCAGAACTTTAAAGACTGCATAATGCCAAATAAAACGTTGACGTTCACACACGCAACAGTTAAATCATTCCTTGCACTGCGGCGATAGGTTTGAACAGCTGTTTCCGAAGTTAAATTTAGAATTGTAAAGCGGTTCAATTATGCGGTGGCCTAATTTTCGCGTAACGTATTGACAAATGGAGGTATTAATTTAAGATTTAATCATGACACGCGCAGAGTTTTCTATGGAAAAAAAAACTACACAAAATTAACCGATGCTAAATCATAAATAAACAACGCGAAGGAAAGGTTTCGACACTGTAAAATGTAGTTCGCATTGTTATTGCAGAATATGTTATCAGGTCAACTTAGGCTCACAATAATTTTCGCATTATCGTTGTTTATCGGGTAATAAACAATTATTTGTCTACTTTCGCGCGTATATTAAACCACTCGTGTTAACACTTATGTGGTTTAATCCTACGCTTCCGCACTCAATACCGTTGTTTATTAGCCGATAAACAACGAATAGAAAAATTTGTTTATTACTTGTCACAAAAGTTGTTTTTTATATTTGCTGTCTATATACCTTCTAAATTCGCGAGTTAAAGACCGCTCAAATTCGGGTAACCGCGTTTTATAAATATATATATATATTAAAAATGTGGCGTTGAAAATATAGACACCGCCAAATTAAATGACTGCAATCAGTACAGCTTCAGTGGCGAACGACAGAATGTTTACGGGTAGAGTTACAGTCAAGGTTATTCAAGCACGTCGCAATAGACTTTTGACAATAGAACTGCTTGGTTCTGAAACGTATCTTATATAATGATTAGATTTTAGAAAATGACGGCCTATTTTCCAAAAGTCATGGATGAATGCGTTTTTTTTGGTTGTCGAATAATTGCATGCAGCAAATAGTGATTCACATTTTATTCATTTGAACATCATCGTTTTTTAAAATGACTACATCTATGTAAAAGGATTTCCAAAAAAAGTTGTGCAATTTAGTTTTAAAAACCCCCACAAGAAACAAGAAAAAAACGTTATTTATATTGGCATATAATAAAGACAGTATAGTCGGTATGCCAGATGCCAAATAGTGACCTGACCCCAAAAAATAGTACGCACAAAATGTTTTTGCATAAAATGGTTCTTTAACATGTCCCTTCTAAGAAACCAAATGATGCAACTTTGTCATCATTGAGCATTTTGATATATTCAAGTTGGCTTCCGTAATTGCTGCCATGATGGCGGCCGAAATTCTCTGGTCGGTGTATATTCTGACCTTCAAATGATACTGAACAAAATGTCATGGACAACTGCTGGCGGTATGTCTTCGACCAACATTACCAATACAACATTAAGAGTAGCACACGAACACATTCTAGGAAGTCAAAAGACTGCAATCAATCATACACTGAATCCTACGACACCACTACCTTCTCAACATACTGTCCTGACAAACACAGCCATCAATGGCCAGCTGAAAACATGTTTTTGAGCATCACAAAAACAGACCCATGGGGTTTCCCGTTTCCCTTATCCACATTTTGATAATCACTAGTTTATCCTGGTATCTACATTTTGGTATGTTTTGAAGGGCTCCTAGTTTGTTCCGGTTTCGTAAAATGCATCTAGTATTCCAAATTTTAAGCGGCTGTGGTATATGGTACTTATTGTCATATGTTCTCCATTCTATGTGTGTTAAATTGAAATGAGGTTATGATACAAATCATTATTACCCAGTTGCATAAAATCAGTGATTTTTATATGAATATAAGAATTTTAAAACTTCAGAGACATCAGCAGGAGAGAAGTCTTAGTACCAAGAGAGTAAGGACAGTTCACTTAAAACATATTTTCTTGTGGTTATAGGTCTATGATGAAAGTTACATATAGTAAAATACATAACGGTTGTCAGGGTTATTTCTCAGCAACAGCTGGAAGTATTTTGGTCAAACTTTTTACAAAGCCTGTAGACCTTCTGTTTGATGGTTTGTTGGTATTGTGCACATTTCAATATAGTTTTGATTAATACACCAAAAGTCTTATATTAACTCGCCTGCTTGATTAATTGTCGCGTATGATATTTTGACATACCATTGCTTATCAACCAAGGATATTAGTAGAACTAATACTTGCCAAATAAATTGAATGAAGTGTAAAAATCTAAACACAACGGTGAAATGAATTATCTTGAACCTCTCCAATTTAGTTCTTTGTCAATAGCTACTAGTAAACAGAAAATAACTTCTAAAAATCTCAAGAATTGCTAAACGTATTCAACTGTCAACCATTTTAATGAACATTACATTAAAATTCCATACCAACGAGCAGAAGATGTTGAATTGCCACAGAAAGAACAGCGGCATCTGTAAATCTAAAACAATTCAACAATTGGTTACATAGAAATATCCATGACAAAAATGCTACACAAATACTGTTTGAAAATATTATCAAAATAACATAACGCGGTGAAAACTCATCAAAAAGGAACATCTTGCAATATGTTCATTTCCTCTTTGTATGAAAGCCACGAACCGTTGTCTTTGAATTTCTACCAGTAGTTGCACTGCATATTAGGGACACAGAAATAATCAAAGGCCAATAGCACATAGAGGAAAAATATCATCATATTGTGCTCATTTTCTTCTGGTACGCTCACCATGTGTTGTATTGAAATCTAGCAATTCGTTATTGAGAAATAGCTCTGACCAGGATAATGCACTAACTCTCTTGATTTACGGTGACTTTAGAGGAGTCCTGATATACACTGGTTGCTATGTTTATTGTGTACGAAATATGTATTTGCAGAAGAACACAAGGTAACATTTTAGTTATCAAAATCCTGTGCATTGACTGAGGTCTGTTGATTTGGCATCTCAGGCAAACATGCTCTGTTAGTCAATCAGTTTTCAACTGATCATCACCAATCTTCATAAAATTGTTTCTGGGCATACTTTCTTCAAATTCGATAATCAAGCAAATCGCCTAATTAACGGCAGAGTTGTGGCCCTTGAAATATCTCAAATTGGCATTTAGCCATTTCAGCATTTAAGTGCAACAGTTTTGATACGATGTCTATCAAATGTTATGAACATGTTTTAGGTTGCAATATTTTATCCCAGTTCGATGATTAACCCAATCACCCCCAGGACCTTGACTTATATAAAACTGGATTCTGTTAGCAGCTTACACCCTCTGTATTCAACTTGATATTTAAACCTAGAGGGGGCAAACTCTTTTACAAACAGCTCTTGTTCAATTAAAAAACATTTAAGCATATTTTACATAACTATTTATAGTATTGTGGCAAAAATAATGTAAAATGATCAAACCAACTCAACACGCCACTTTTCTTAATTGCGGCCACTTTGTCGGCCATTTAAAATAATAAATCCTTTAATTAATCCTTTTATTTATGAAAGAATCAGTTGCATGATTGTCAATACATTTTCTAACAACATATGCATTACATACATTCAGAAAATTGTAGTTACTCTACATTTTGAAAGATATATGTCAATTTTAAATTTGTTGCCGCCATCTTGGTGGCCATCTTGGAGGCCATATTGAATATTTCACAATCCTCAATGATGACAAAGTTGCATCATACAGTTTCTAAGTAAGGACATGGTGTAGAATCATTTTATGCAAAAACAATTTGTGCGTACTACCCTTTTGGGTTTATCGACCGGCATACTGACTATTATAATGGGGAAATGGTTCAAGCATTCTGAGAATAAAATCATTTAATAACTGAGGAATTTAAGTCGTCATTTTTTTGTATCCCTTTTCTTGTTTATATCTCTCAAAGGCCTAGTTTAATCCTTTAGTTGACCCCCCCCCTCCCCAAATATGGGGTATTGAACCTCTGTGTATTTCCACCCTGCTGTGGTCACAGTGTGGACACGGTTTGGCGACCCTTATCAGCTGTGATCAATATAATGCTGCAATAGAAACCATGCACTAAGCCAATGATCAGTCAGCTGAGAGAAAAGATAGCAGATATTTTATGAGGGATCGATACACACAAGGAGTGCAATGCCCCATGGAGAGGCCAGACATTCCTTAAACTAGTCCTTTAAAGGGACTTGTTCACATATTTTGTATCTTTGAAGAATATCATTAAATATACCTTAATTGCAAATCATGGGCGCATATGGACTTAACATTAATAATATAAAGAAAAAATAATAATTGAAAGAGTTGCGCTCGCCGGGACTCGAACCAACGACCGCCGGCATCAAAAATCAGTCGCGCTAATAAACCACTCGGCCATTCTGAGTTGCAGTCATGGTCGTGAATTTTAATGCTATGTAAGTAATACACGTGTTTAAAAAATACCGACGAAAAGCTTTATACATGTAATATTAATAGACAATTAATCAACCGGAAAATTTATTTACAAAGAGGTCAGCAGGATCAGGTCCATGTTTTCGCACTGTAAAACGCTTTATAATAAACGACACTTTATTTCCAAATATATTTTTGTCAGTAGTGTTATTTCGCTTTTTTATGTACAATTTATTTTTCTGATTGAGAATTGTCAATTTGCCAACCTGTCGCAGGTCCTTTTAATATCACTATTTATAAAACAACAAGTTTAAACAGGTATTTGTTATCCAATTGCGAAATATCCCATCCCAAAGCCAAGTACAATACATGCACATTTCGGCTTTATTTTTAGGAAATGAAAACGATGAGTCAAAAGGGTCTACATAGGCGTCTCTAGAGGACGTGGAACGGTACGCCCCCTCTAAACTGGCCGACATTCGATTTTTAAAAGATAAGTATTCCATTGCCATTGATGTGTTCTTCAGTCATATTTTTGTGAATTTTCGTTAAATTGTGTTTGAAGCTTTTTACAGTAACTGAATATTTCCGCCCCCTGTAAGTCTAAATCACGTCCCCTCACCTACGGCCATATTCTAGAAACATCTTACGTTTATCCTAAACTATTTTCACTGAAGTTCCAATTTTTGTAAGGTTATATTTTACAACTACATATAAATGAATGAATCCAATTACAGTTTAGTAAGTAGTAGTTAATAATAAGTTTATAATCAGTGAACATTTGCGATATTTTTTGTATACATGGAAAAAAAGACTGCTTAAGAAAAATGACGAATTTAAGTCTAAGGATAATATTTCACTTTAGCTGTTTCTGGTCTGTAAAACGCAAATATCTTCAAACTCAACAGTTCCAAACTTATTTTATTCGTGAATTCATATTTTTCACTTGAGCTAAATTCAGACATACATTAACAAAATTACACTGATTTAAATAATCTGGCTCAAAGTCTGCAAACATTTTTAACCTTATATTAGTCTTAAAGGGGTATATCGACTGTATAGGTTAGATACCAGTAAATCATTGTGTATCCCTCCGTGGTCCATTCGAAAGTAGTTCCTACTACTAAAGACTTCCTTGTCTCTTCTGGTATAAAAGCCATTTAGCAATCTCAGACATGCATTTTGCGGTTATTTCTTATATCCCATGTGTGTCTGGAACATTTCGATATATCATTGGAGGCTCACTTGAAAGGTGAACTTTTATGGTGTGTTTACTGTGGTATGAGGCTTTTGTCTAAATATAACTGCCGAAACCCTGTTTTCTACCGGTGTCTGCATTCAGGCGAGAAGCATTTTTTTTAGAAGTAGCATGGCATATCTATTTTATTGCAAATTTTGAAAGAGGAAAGATTCATGTTTCAAATGATACCATGCTTGCATAATCTGAAATAAAGGAAAGGCTAGAAAAATGCTAAGGAAATTCGCCGATTAATAATGGGACCCTATGGGAATTGGATCTACTGGTATCTAACCTTATATTCCCATAAATACAGACACTATTTTCAAACAGGAATAACATAATGGCGGAATCTAAATAGATTTTACATAGAAGGTCGTTATTTCTCATCTTATCCTTCAAGTCTACATCAAATCACTAAAAATAAGGTCTTTATTTCTTCAGCACCTCAACAACCCAAAAATGGGATCTACAAGGATATAATAACATCCATTCAGATCCTTGTTAATAAATGCTCCTTAACAATAAAAAAAGATTATAAGTGCTTTTAATAACCATATCCAACGATAATTATAAACATTACGGATCAACTAACATCTCTATTTTAAATGAAACGTAAACTGTTTAAAAAATTATAACTGAGGGATCACTACATCTGGATTATGAATAAATAAGTAATTTTTAAAAGCTTCCAAGAATTTTTTGGTGTACTTTAAGATGAAAATAAATTCAAATAATGAAATACCCGCTTCAAGCGGGTTTCGAACTCACGCTTACAAAATCGCACACATTTGTAAAAACTTCACTACAACAAGCAGAGAATACATAGAGAATAACAGGTTACTGCCTGATCTTGAGTAATATATCAGGTTAGGCTTAGAATAAAATAACGGCGAGGCTTGTCTGTTTTTCTATTTATCATACCACGTTTTTCTAAAAATTACACCAATCGAGCTGCTTTTTTTTACATATTTAAAAACTAAAAGCCGCGCTGATTTTACTGAGCCGGCTTTTACACGTTCACGTACATGTAGTTATGGATTTCTAAAAGTTGACTGGATATTACCTTATTAGTAACATTTCTTAAAGAAAATGATTTATATCATTACGAATACATAGGTTACACACACGTCTATTCATATAATATTGGAAACGCAAACTGAAATGGATTGCAACGCTCAATTTCATCGTAGAACACGCATCGACGATTTGTTTTGAGACGCCATTTTCATGACTTTGAAGTTGTGTATTGATTGAAAATTGATCGTTTCAATAATGACTATAGCGTGTTCAATGTTTGGTCAAAACATGTTTGAGACTCAACATAAACTGATTCTGTGTAGTTCATTTATTTAAAATGTATTGAAATAGCTGTGTATTGATGATTCATTGTTCCATTGATGACGTCATACCACTACCAAAATGCCGGTTTATGAGAACATTTAAAAAATGACGTTTTGTGATTTATGACTATTAAAATTAATAAACTATATACGTTCTTGGTATCAAATTGTTTCTTTTGTTAAATCTGATTCATTTTTACTGAAAATCTTGACTTTAGACGCGGATTTCGAGTAATATGACGTACCTCCAAACATTGACTGATATAAACGCTACTGATCTGATATCAGGCACCTTTGTATCAGGCCGATATCAGCATAGTGGTATGATAAAGTCATTGAAGGAGTTCCGAATAACTTCAAGATTAATGGTTCTGAAAATTACCACCATCCCATTTCGAGTTTTATTAAATGGTATTTGAACAGCAATACATTTGCAGTAAATCCCCAAACTTTCAACTCTGAATGATGATCCATAAACCGAAACGAGGTTTTATGAGGAATACATGTTGACAAATCTGCCTGAACACCGGTTGCAGAAACTACGCTACGTTTTATTCATCGGGATAAAACATCCAAAATGTAATGTGAATGGGCACATTTATTGTTTCATTTGTAAATAAATGTATATTCTGTTTAATTTATACATAAGAAAACACCTGCTTTATAAATTACTGCAGAAAACAACAGTTATATCAACACCTGTGTATTGGGGTGTTCCGGGTCACTTGAACGGACATCATTGTTTCAGGGGTATATGTGAAGCAACTTCTTGAGTATATGCTTTATGGAATATCTCCATGGATTGGTTGGGTAAGAAGACTCATGCACCATGTTAGACATTTATTTATTGACCAATATGAATTATTTGTTACATAAATAAGGGGATATTATAGTTATGCTTCTCATAGGTTTGATTTACACTGCTATTAGTGATAAACAAGGACGTCAGAAATGGCACGGCTGGGGCGGCGGCCTCCGTCCCAATATTTCGGCAAGTGATCATTTGACATGGTCAATTAAATGACTGGATCCATCATGCTGGACCCTAATCCGTGGCAATCAACGGCCCATGTGTCATAAATCTTATAAGTCATGACATTGATAACGATTGGTGCAGATTAGCGCTTATGTGTTTCTCGTAGAGGCCACTTATTAAGGAAGACGGTCAGTGTTATAAGAGGATTTTTAAAACACGCTTATAATATTAATAATTATATAATACCTATAACTCAGATTTTAACCTCGAATGTCAAGAAAACAGAATTCGTGTCCTATTCTGTTACTGTCAATAAGTATGAATGTACCAAATCAGCCAGCTTATTTCAACTTTCATTAACATTCGTTCTGAAAGAAACATCCAGAACAACGTACATTCAACCCTCAGTGGTTTGCAACTTACAAACTAATGTTGATATTTCATAGACTGTTTTTATAATTGTGTTGATATTTAATATTTTATCATAGATTATTTTTATGTGCATCTGACAATTCTAGAGATTGTTAACCAGTAGGTAAATACGATTTTATGTATATAATTATTGAATTGCATCAACAAAATAAATGCAATAATATTATATTCATGAAGTAACTGCGTCCAAATGAATTCCTAAATACAGCCCATGGAATAGTCTAAAATGCGATATTATTCTCATTGAAATGCAGAGAAAAAGTCTACATCTGGAAACCACCTCCCCTCGCCGCCCCAATGTTGAAAAGTTACCGACGCCCCTGATAAATAACATAACAGCTTTTTCGTGGTATTTCAAACTGAGGACCGGTGCAAGCCATTCGGCGAACAAAGAAGACCCTTCGATGTTTTAATGTTTTCAGATAGTTTTTCTCATTAATGTCATTATTACAGTTGATCGATGTTAGCAAGTTTAGTATACGAGTATATTATATGTATTTTATGTATTCAAAAATTGTTAGATAGTTAAATACTGTAGCAGAGACTGGGAGATTATATTTAGTATGTTGTTTATACTTTTATATACAATGATCTATAGTGTCCGCCACATAATACTCTAGATTACCATTCAGATGACTATGCTGTGACTATTTGTTGTCCGGTTTCCAGAAATAATATATTTTCCTAGTGGTGTTGTTTGACTACTAAATCAGAATGACAGTTAAAAATGCTTTAAAATAAACTTTAAAGGAAACTATAGCAGAAGTGTTAAGTGACCCGGAACACACGTAATTGATTCGGAACCCCCCGCAATCAGTGCATACAGTTCATCAAAATATTTAACAACACTACTTAATGCTACAAACTGTTTCAAACATGCATTTTAAAGCGAATAAATATTTCTTCCAATGTTTACTTAGGTCTGCGTGATTGCAAGTACATTTAAATGAAGAGAACGGTTTTGTTGCGAGTGACCCTGAACTACCCTATTGATAGTATTATGGCGCGCATGCGCGTAATAGTACATCATGATAATTTCCTTTATTGCTGCTTCATTTTTTCCCGCGCCCGCGAAAGTATCATCTATGACCACTATGTATATTATATAAATATTATACGCAGTTGAAGGGTATAGTAAATATTGCACCCAGAGGGGATGCCAGCCGAGGCGGGCAATATTTACTATACCCCTCAAAATGCCTGTGATTTATTTATTTTATTATACCGAACAAAAATATTGTAATTCAAAGAACAAACTAGTCGTACATTGTAAAATAAAGTGTATTGTATGAAACTCAAGCGCTCATCAACTTTGATTATTTAAATACATTTTAATAAGCGCTTACTGATCACTATCTAATACGGATTTCTCGGAAAACCCGAGTTGCAATTTTTAGGCCCACGCGCGGGGTAAATTTTAGTCACGCGCGGGGTATATTACAAATTATACCCTGCTCGGTGTATATTACTTTCCAACGCCATGACATATCAAAATTATGCAGGGAAGGGTTTATGGGATTTTACAATGTGAAAACGAAGTGAGGTATAATAAATTACCACAGCATTTTGAATGCAACAGTTTGATTGGCTCCTAAAAATGTCATTTGAACGTGACCCCTAATGCGAAGTCATCAGATTCAGCCAGCGGATAATATAGTAGCGTCAGACTGGAGACGATTTAAATGAGATTGGCTTAAATGTTGATGCCATTGAACCTGTTTTATTTCACCACGGACTAATTTGGCGGTCCAAACCATAGTACGAATTTAAGACGCCGCGAAAATGTGTCATCTATCAATATTGTTCGGCGTAGCTGTTTTAAAATGTGTCATCGATAAATATTTTTCGGCGTAGCTGTTTTAAAATGTGTCATCTATCAATATTTTTCGGCGTAGCTGTTTTAAAATGTGTCATCTATCAATATTTTTCGGCGTAGCTGTTTTAAAATGTGTCATCTATCAATATTTTTCGGCGTAGCTGTTTAACCCAACTTTCTTCCTTTCTGAAAATCCAATCAAATGTTGTGAACATTTTCCGACAGTCGTCCTGAATGAATAAATCCTAACATTCCATGGGCTCTTTTACGATAAATTCCCACTACACTAGTCATAAATGAATTGGTGCAACAATATAAAAGACTAATTCGTAACAGGTTTGGAATATTAATTGCAAATTCAATAAGGGAATAACAGTTCGCACAAAATGAGAGTTTTCTTATATGCGCTATGCTATTGAAATGATTTGACATGAATTTGACATGTTAAAAAGCAATACATTTGATGTTTTGCAAGGATGTAAACGAACCCACTTGTTACATTTTAGTGTTTTCTTTAATATTTGTACACAATAGACACAGCGATTCTATCAATTTCAATTGTATCTAGACAAATCTTCCACCAGAGGAATAGTCTATATTGAGAGCGAAATGACCATACACTCGCTCGCCTGCAGGTCAGTGTAAGTTCAAACAGACAGTGTACAGTTGAAGATACTTTAAAAATATCATTGTTGACATACATGTATTTTTTACACCTCAACGAGATTTATCTGGCCATAAATATTTTAACATAGTTAGGCGCGTGCATACTTCGAACAAAAATATACTAGTCAATAAAGTTTCTCGCCGTGTATGTTCCGGCTTGTCGATTTATATACAACCGTTTATGCATCATGTTCTGTGCTGCTAGATATGTTGTTTTAATTTCATTAGATAATCCTGAATTAATAAAAGAGCATATAGAAAAAAAAATGTTGATGTTTAAACAGCACACACATATATTAAGTGACGTATATCATAAGTTATATATAATAGTATGTTATATAGGAGTCGTAAACTACCATTATTATTTACTAGTAGTATTTGAGTATTTTATGTTTTAAAAAACACAAAGTAAAATAAAAATATATAATGATCTGTTATGAGGAGTATAGTATGATTTATTATGTATGTGTAATGTAATGTTCTTTTGGGTTCAGTTCTTACAACCAATTTCTATATAGTGTCAGTATAAAGTACACAACTAGAGTTCAGTTCATTATATTCTTTATCAGAGTATAAATATCATAGTCTGACACAATCTCATTAATATCAGTTTCTAACATATTTAGGATCTGAAGACATCGTATAACAGGTCACGTCCAAAATACCTTCCGAACAATAAAATATCAGCCCTGCTGCGCCCAATGAAATTGCCTTTTGCACAGCAATGCTTGGCCACGGTTTTTGAACAAGTGATGCATTTCCAGCTGATCCTCGGGAATAAATCATTTACAGTTAATTTTTAAGTGGATAACAATGAATACAGTGGTATCTTAGGCGAGTAAACAGCCAAAGTTCACGTTAATTTCTTGCATAGTATATGTGGCTTATATATGAAATTATACAACAACATTTTGAAGGCAACAGATAGATTGGCTCCTGAAAAGGTCATTTGGACGTATCCCCTAATGCAAAGTAATCAGATCCAGTCAGCGGACAATATAGTAGCGTCAGACTGGAGATGGTTTTAATGAGATTGAGTCTCACAGTACACAAAATGTCAAATGACAGTGGATCACTATAGGACCACAAAGATGAGGATCAGATGGATCATGGATCACTTTAGATCAATTTCAAGCCCAAATATGTTTTGGACCTTTACATAGTCAATGGCTCTGCCTTCTTCTGCCTCGCGCCAACACTGACTCGTGAATGTTAAAGTTTGTTTGTTTGTTTGTTTGGAATTTTCGCCGTATTCAACAGTATTTCAGTCATATAACGGCGGTCAGTTTACCTACTCACACTTTTCCTGGGTAAGCTGGTGTACCAGTACTAAGTGCACATACTTATGCCAGTAACTGACAACTGCCCTACTAGGGGGAGAATGGCCGTAGAAATAATTTCATCGCCACACACGTTATGTGGCCGGCTGGGAATCGAACCCGCGATCCTCGGATTTGTAGTCCAGCGCTCTATCAACTAAGCTAGCCGGCCCGGCTGAAAAACTATGGCTGCAAAGAACACACATAAATATAGATTTAAAAAGAGTGGGACATAGTCACCTGACTTAACAGCTTTTAAAAACGGTCAACTGTGACAATTGGTCAGTCTGGTTAAAGGGAGATAATAAACTACTTTGTCAGAGTTATTGAAAAAAATCTACCTGGTTAGACATGTACTGTGTGCCATATGGATCTAGTCAGTACTGTGGCGGATAAGTGAAGTATAAGAGAAAAACAGTTAAGGCGAGAGTTTTTTGATTTCTTGGTTCTCGGATCCGCTGACCCGATTTGTTCCAAAAGCAAACAAAATAATTGTAGAATGTACCCGATATCGTAAAAATGACCTTGTGAAAGGGTTTCAACCTGTTACACGGAATGCCAAAAAAAAAAACGACGCTGAAGAAATGACTAAATTTTATGTAACATGCATTGTGACTGTATATCGCTGTATGATTACATTGTACCACAGACGCCAAATATCTTTTTAAAGATATTTCTTGTTATATATATATGTGGCGCGTCGTGAGAAAACCGGTGTTAATGCATGTGCGTAAAGTGTCGTCCCGGATTAGCCTGTGCAGTCCGCACAGGCTTATCCGGGACGGCACTTTTCGCTTTTATTTTCTGTTTCAAGGAAGTCTCTTCTAAACATAAATACACTGTACGCGGAAAGTGCCGTCCCGGATTAGCCTGTGCGGACTGCACAGGCTAATCCGGGACGACACTTGACGCACATGCATTATGCCCGGTTTTCCAACGACGCTTCTCATATGGATCTACCAACTGATGATTCTCGCACAATTTGCTGTTGTTTTTTTTTCGTGCGTAGTAAACAAAGTCGAGAAAAAAGAACGGAAATTCGGAAGCCCAAAATGCGGTAATCACAAAATCCAAAATTTAAACTGATTTTACATATTTATGATGTTCATGATCTTGAACTCGATGCCACGCGTGTAGTAGTTTCATAACGCATGTACGAAAGTGTTTTCTGTATTTTGTGTATAAATTGGAACAGCTATTGTACTCTTTTGATGGAAAAACTTAAAAAATGGAGAGAAAAAAAACAGCAGAGGTTACATAGAAGTTGTAATAAAGTTCAAGAGGGAAATCAAATTGCTATGCACATGCAGATTATGTTATATAACATAAAACAATAAAAACACAAAATACAGCGACATAGTTCACAAACTTCACAAGTTTGCACTTAGCAAATTTTTTCTATGATGGCTACTATTAATAAAAAGGATTTCGGAAACCCTTAAATTGTCTTAATGCGTGTAAACTTGATTTTTTTTTGCGACTTAACGAAGAAGAATCTGCAAGATACGTTTTCGATTTCTTTTTTCAGATATATAGTTTGTCACGTCGTGTGAAATGTTTGCGACATTTTTAGAAGGTTATATACCTGTAAACCATTGTGTATCCCTCCGTGGTCCAGTGCCTATTATTAAAGAGTTCCTTTTTTCTTCTGGTATAAAAGCCATTTAGCAATCTCAGACATGCCTTTTGTGGTTATTTCTAATATCCCATGTGGATCTGGAACATGTTGGTGTCTTTCATTGGAGGCTAACTTGAAAGGTGAACTTTTGGGGGGTGTTTTCTGTGGTACGGGCTTCTGTCGAAATATGACTGCCGAAACCCTGTTTTCTACCGGTGTATGCATTCAGATTCATCTTTAAAGTGATACCATGCCAGCACAATTGAAATAAAGGATGGCTAGAAAAATGCTTGTAAAGTTCGCTGTTTTATATTGGATCCCTACGGGAATTGGACTTACTGGAATCTAACCTGGAAACATTTTTTTTGCTAAATCACTAAGAACAATATGTGGTATATATTTTCAACAAAAGTTGTTAACTGTTGGTGTGTATATTTGACGATAGTTTACGACATCTTCGGAAACGTTTTGCGACAACACTAAAAACAGTCTGCAGCATGTATCCCATTATTCCATCCTATTATCCCATCTGCGCTGCAGAGTTCTTCGGGGGGATAGCGGGCGGTGCATCAGGGTCTGCTGCCCGTAGTTGTAAGCCGGCGGATATGCCGTCGGAGCCGGCTGTTGTCCCTGAGGGTTGGCCGGGTACGGATACTGCGCGGGATACTGCGCGGGGTACTGTGTGGGATACTGCGGGGCGGCGACGTTGGTATTCTGTTAACTCACTGCGGCAACCACTGCCACGAAACAAAAATGTGAGAATAAAAAGGAAACGCGGTACCTGTAACGAACGGACGCACTGATGGGCGCGCGAGCGTACAGACTGATAGACATACGGACCGACCAGATTACGGCCGACAGACCAACCTAATGGCCGAATACATGTATAAGTCAGAATGTCAATGATTTTCTAATTTCATGAAATGCACACTGGATATACTGATTTTAAAAAATGTCATTTAATTTCATTTTACTTTATTTTTAATGCATTCATTTTTTTTTATTTAAGGCTACACCATATATTTATTTCGTTTGACATAATACAATATTTTATTTGACAAACAAATTATTTCATTTGACATTGTAAATTATTTCATTTGACATGGTAAATTACTTCATTTGACATTTGAAATTATTTCATTTGACAAAGCAAAATTATTTCATTTGGCATAATAAATTATTTTATTTTGACATAGCAAATTATTTCATTTGACATAGCAAATTATTTCATTTAACATGGTAAATTGTTTCATTTGACATAGCAACTTATTTCATTTGCCATAATACATTATTTTATCTGACATAGCAAATTATTTTACTTGACATAATAAATTATTTCATTTGACATACTTAATTATTTGATCTGACATAGCAAATTATTTCATTTTACATAGATATTATTTCATTTGACATAGCACACATACTCATCTGATTTTGTTGAATCACGTGACCCGGGACAGCATTACGCCGACGGCAGCAGTAACAGCAGATGCCGACCACGCATACCGTTATGGAGACCACGATACCGATGATTATGACGATTATGACGACAACCTCCATTACTCCCAGATCGGAGCTGCTGCAATAGAGCGTTTCATATGATTTTTCGAAACCTACCAACCAGGCAAAGGCCATACAAATTTGATTCGATGTTTAGCGTCCCCATGATTTTTCGAAACCTACCAACCAGGCAGGAAAAAGCAAACAACGAGTCAATAAAAAAAACAATTTCTTTCACAACTTGCTCATGGCAGTAGTTCAAGATAAAGCAAATGTTTACTTTAAAGACTGCATAATGCCAAATAAAACGTTGACGTTCACACACGCAACAGTTAAAACATATCTTTGCACTGCGGCGATAGGTTTGAACAGCTGTTTCCGAAGTTAAATTTAGAATTGTAAAGCGGTTCAATTATACGGTGGCCTAATTTTCTCGTAACGTATTGACAAATGGAGGTATTAATTTAAGATTTAATCATGACACGCGCAGAGTTTTCTATGGAAAAAAAACAACAGAAAATTAACCGATGCTAAATCATAAATAAACAACGTGAAGGAAAGGTTTCGACACTGTAAAATGTAGTTCGCATTGTTATTGCAGAATATGTTATCAGGTCAACTAAGACTCACAATAATTTTCGCATTATCGTTGTTTATCGGGTAATAAACAATTATTTGTCTACTTACGCGCGTATATTAAACCACTCGTGTTAACGCTTATGTGGTTTAATCCTACGCTTCCGCACTCAATATCGTTGTTTATTAGCCGATAAACAACGAATAGAAAAATTTGTTTATTACTTGTCACAAAAGTTGTTTTTTTATATTTGCTGTCTATATACCTTCTAAATTCGCGAGTTAAAGACCGCTCAAATTCGGGTAACCGCGTTTTATAAATATATATATATTAAAAATGTGGCGTTGAAAATGTAGACACCGCCAAATTAAATGACTGCAATCAGTACAGCTTCACTGGCGAACGACAGAATGTTTACGGGTAGAGTTACAGTCAATGTTATTCAAGCACGTCGCAATAGACTATTGACAATAGAACAGCTTGGTTCTGAAACGTATCTTATATAATGATTAGATTTTAGAAAATGACGGCCTATTTTCCAAAAGTCATGGATGAATGCGTTTTTTTTTGGTTGTCGAATAATTGCATGCAACAAATAGTGATTCTAATTTTATTCATTTGAACATCATCGTTTTTTAAAATGACAACTATGTAAAAGGATTTCCAAAAAAGTTGTGCAATTTAGTTAAAACAAAACACACACAAAACAAGAAAAAAACGTTATTTATATTGGCATATAATAAAGACATTATAGTCGGTATGCCAAATGCCAAATAGTGACCTGACCGAAAAAAATAGTACGCACAAAATGTTTTTGCATAAAATGGTTCTTTAACATGTCCCTTCTAAGAAACCAAATGATGCAACTTTGTCATCATTGAGCATTTTGATATATTCAAATTGGCTTCCGTAATTGCTGCCATGAAGGCGGCCGAAATTTAAAAATCGACATATGTCCTTAAATTACATGAAAACATGAGAAAACAAACACATTTTGAGCATATACATTGTGTTTGTTGTTTGCAAAACCATGAAAAACATTTTTTTCAAACATTTTAAGCAAAACACCAGTTGAAAAATCCAAAATGGCCGACAAAATAGCTTCCGAAATAATTATTTATCAAATAAAATAGTATTTGTAAAATGTTTATACATTTTAAGAACAAAATAAGTGTTTGTATGTTATTTATGAATAATAGAATGAAAGTAATAACACGAGTTGATGTGATATCAATAATGAGCTCTTTGAATGGCAGTTTTTGTAAAACATTAACTTCATGATTATCTCCCTTAGTAGTTATTTTGTAATAAATTTTCAAGAGTTATGTTTTGCAGAGTATGTCTTTCCTGCATTATAACAAACATAACATGACAATTTCCAGCATATTTTGAAGGCAAGTACCAATTACTATTTTATCTGCACCTAGAAATGATTAAGGTGCTAACTCTGGAGGTATGTTGTTACTTTAAAATAATGGCGCTGGCATCAACACATACAAATGACTTGAAAAATTTCATAACACACATTCAGTCGGAAGAACTGGAAAATTTCATATCACAAATTCAGTTGGAAGAACTGGAAAATCAAATTAGTACTACTTGATCGATGTGACATCCTCTGGTCCGTGTATATTCTGACCTTCAAATGATACTGTACAAAATGTCATGGACAACTGCTGGCGGTATGTCTTCGACCAACATTACCAATACAACATTAAGAGTAGCACACGAACACATTCTAGGAAGTCAGAAGACTGCAATCAATCATACACTGAATCCTACGACACCACTACCGTCTCAACATACTGTCCTAAAACACAGCCATCAATGTCCAGCTGAAAAGATGTTTTTGAGCATCACAAAGACAGACCCATGGGGTTACCCGTTTCCTGTATCCACATTTTGATAATCACTGGTTTATCCTGGTATCTACATTTTGGTATGTTTTGAAGGGCTCCTAGTTTGTTCCGGTTTCGAAAAATGCATCTAGAATTCCAAATTTTAAGCGGCTGTGGTATATGGTACTTATTGTCCTATGTTCTCCATTCTATGTGTGTTAAATTGAAATGAGGTTATGATACAAATCATTATTACCCAGTTGCATAAAATCAGGGTTTTTTTTAATATGAATATATGAATTTTAAAATTTCAGAGACATCAGCAGGAGAGAAGTCTCAGTACAAAGAGATCTATAAGAATACTGTGAGGACAGTTCACTTAAAACATATTTTATTGTGGTTATAGGTCTATGATGAAAGTTACATATAGTAAAATACATAACGGTTGTCAGGGTTATTTCTCAGCAACAGCTGGAAGTATTTTTTTCAAATTTTTACAAAGCCTGTAGACCTTCTGTTTGATGTTTTTGTTGGTATTTTGCACATTTCAGTATAGTTTTGATTAATACACCAAAAGTCTTATATTAACTCGCCTGCTTGATTAATTGTCGCATACGATATTTTGACATACCATTGCTTATCAACCAAGGATATTAGTAGAACTGATACTTGCCAAATAAATTGAATGAAGTGTATATTTCAAAACTAAAAATCGAAATCAACGGTGAAATGAATTATCTTGAACCTCTCTCATTTAGTTCTTTGTCAATAGCTACTAGTAAAAAGAAAATAACGTCTCAAAATCTCAAGAATTGATAAACGTATTCAACTGTCAACCCTTTTCATGAACATTACATTAAAATTCCATACCAACGAGCAGAAGATGCTAAATTGCCACAGAAAAAAACAGCGGCATCTGCAAATCTAAAACAATTCAACAATTGGTTACATTGAAATATCCATGACAAAAATGCTACACAAATACTGTTTGAAAATATTATCAAAATAACACAACGCGGTGAAAACTCATCAAAAATGAACATCTTGCAATATGTTCATTTCCTCTTTGTATGAAAGCCACGAACAGTTGTCTTTGAATTTCTACCAGTAGTTGCACTGCATATTAGGGACACAGAAATAATCAAAGGCCAATATCAAGTAGAGGAAAACTATCACCACATTGTCCTCATTTTTTCTGGTACGCTCACCATGTGTTGTATTGAAATCTAGCAATTCGTTATTGAGAAATAGCTCTGACCATGATAATGCACTAACTCTCTTGATTTACGGTGACTTTAGAGGAGTCCTGATATACACTGGTTGCTATGTTTATTGTGTACGAAATATGCATTTGCAGAAGAACACAAGGGAACATTTTACTTATCAAAATCCTGTGCATTAACTGAGGTCTGTTGATTTGGCATCTCAGGCAAACATGCTCTATTAGTCCATCAGTTTTCAACTGATCATGACCAATCTTCATAAAATTGTTTCTGGGCATTCGTTCTTGGTCAAATTCGATAATCAAGCAAATCGCCTAATTAACTGCAGAGTTGTGGCCCTTGAAATATCTAAAATTGGCATTTAGCCATTTCAGAATTTAAGTGCAACAGTTTTGATACGATGTCTATCAAATGTTATGAACATGTTTTAGGTTGCAATATTTGATCCCAGTTCGATGATTAACCCAATCACCCCCAGGACCTTGATTATATAAA
Organism: Congeria kusceri; assembly: GCA_027627225.1. Classification (NCBI taxonomy): domain Eukaryota; kingdom Metazoa; phylum Mollusca; class Bivalvia; order Myida; family Dreissenidae; genus Congeria; species Congeria kusceri. The sequence goes on along the minus strand of CM051026.1, from coordinate 16,245,366 downwards.
ACTGGATTCTGTTAGCAGCTTACACCCTCTGTATTCAACTTGATATTTAAACCTAGAGGGGGCAAACTCTTTTACAAACAGCTCTTGTTCAATTAAAAAACATTTAAGCATATTTTACATAGCTATTTATAGTATTATGGCAAATATAATGTATATAAAATGATCAAACCAACTAAACACGAACTTTTCTTATTTGAGGCCACTTTGTCGGCCATTTGAAATAATAAATACTTTAATTAATTCTTTTATTTATGTAAAAATCAGTTGCATGATTGTCAATACATTTTCTAACAACATATGCATTACATACATTCAGAAAATTGTAGGTACTCTACATATTGAAAGATATATGCCAATTTTAAATTTATGTTGGCCATCTTGGTGGCCATATTGAATATTGCACAATGCTCAATGATGACAAAGTTGCATCATACAGTTTCTAAGTGAGGACATGGTGTAGAATCATTTTATGCAAAAACAATTTGTGCGTACTACCCTTTTGGGTTTATCGACCGGCATACTGACTATTATAATGGGGAATGGTTCAAGCATTCTGAGAATAAAATCATTTAATAACTGAGGAATTTAAGTCGTCATTTTTTGTATCCCTTTTCTTGTTTATATCTCTCAAAGGCCTAGTTTAATCCTTTAGTTGACCCCCCCCCCTCCGCAAATATGGGGTATTGAACCTCTGTGTATTTCCACCCTGCTGTGGTCACAGTGTGGACACGGTTTGGCGACCCTTATCAGCTGTGATCAATATAGTGCTGCAATAGAAACCATGCACTAAGCCAATGAGCAGTCAGCTGAGAGAAAAGGTAGCAGATATTTTATGAGGGATCGATACACACAAGGAGTGCAATGCCCCATGGAGAGGCCAAACAGTCCTTAAACTAGGCCTTTAAAGGGACTTGTTCACATATTTCGTATCTTTGAAGAATATCATTAAATATATCTTAATTGCAATCATGGGCGCATTTGGACTTAACATTAATAATATAAAAAACAAAAAAATTATTGAAAGAGTTGCGCTCGCCGGGACTCGAACCAACGACCGCCGGCATCAAAAATGAGTCGCGCTAATAAACCACTCGGCCATTCTGAGTTGCAGTCATAGTCGTGAATTTTAATGCTATGTAAGTAATAGACGTGTTTTCCAAAATACCGACGAAAAGCTTTATACATGTATAATTAATAGATAATTAATTAATTACCCTGAAAATTTATTTACAAAGAGGTCAGCAGGATCAGGTCCATGTTTTCGCACTATAAAACGCTTTATAATTGTATCCATTTCAATTGAAGATTTTTTCTATAAACGAACTTTATTTCCAAATATATTTTTGTCAGTAGTGTTATTTCGCTTTTTTATGTACAATTTATTTTTCTGATTGAGAATTGTCAATTTGCCAATCTGTCGCAGGTCCCTTTAATATCACTATTTATAACAGAACAAGTTTAAACAGGTATTTGTTATCTAATTGCGAAATATCCCATCCCAAAGCCAAGTACAATACTTGCACATTTCAGTTTTATTTTTAGGAAATGAAAACGATGAGTCCAAAGGGTCTACATAGGCGTCTCAAGAGGACGTGGAACGGTACGCCCCCTCTAAACTGGCCGACATTCGATTTTTAAAACTCTAAATACATTAAAACATAAGTATTCAACTGCCATTGATGTGTTCTTCAGTCATATTTTTAGTGAATTTTCGTTAAATTGCGTTTAAAGCTTTTTACAGTAACTGAATATTTCCGCCCCCCATGTAAGTCTAAATCCCGTCCCCTGTAAGTCTAAATCTCGTCCCCTGTAAGACTAAATCCCGTCCCCTGTAAGTCTAAATCCCGCCCCCTGTAAGTCTAAATCCCGTCCCCGCACCTGGGGCCATATTCTAGAAACATCTTACGTTTATCCTCAATTATTTTCACTTAAGTTCCAATTTTTGTAAGGTTATATTTTTAAAACTACATATAAATGAATGAATCCAATTACAGTTTAGTAAGTAGTAGTTAATAATAAGTTTATAATCAGTGAACATTAAGCGATTTTTTTTGTATACATGGAAAAGAATGCTTAAGAAAAATGACGAATTTAAGTCTAAGGATAATATTTCACTTTAGCTGTTTCTGGAATATGACCCCTGGTCTGTAAAATGCAAATATCTTCAAACTCAACAGTTCCAAACTTGATTTATTCGTGAATTCATATTTTTCACTTGAGCTAAATTCAGACATACATTTACAAAATAACACTGATTTAAATAATCTGGCTCAAAGTCTGCAAACATTTTTAACCTTATTTTAGTCTTAAATGGGTATATCGACTGTATAGGTTAGATACCAGTAAATCATTGTGTATCCCTCCGTGGTCCATTCGAAAGTAGTTCCTACTACTAAAGAGTTCCTTTTCTATTCTGGTATAAAAGCCATTTAGCAATCTCAGACATGCCTTTTGTGGTTATTTCTTATATCCCATGTGTGTCTGGAACATTTCGATGTATTTCATTGGAGGCTAACTTGAAAGGTGAACTTTTATGGTGTGTTTACTGTGGTATGGGGCGTATGTCGAAATATGACTGCCGAAACCCTTTTTTCTACCAGTGTCTGCATTCAGGCGAGAAGAATTTTTTTTAGAAGTAGCATGACATATCTTTTTTATTGCAAATTTTGAAAGAGGAAAGATTAATCTTTCTAATGATATCATGCTTGCACAATCTGAAATAAAGGAAAGGCTAGAAAAATGCTGAGAAAATTCTCCGATTAATAATGGGACCCTATGGGAATTGGAATTACTCGTATCTATCCTTATATTCCCATAAATACAGACACTATTTTCAAACAGCAATAATATAATGGCGGAATCTAAATAGATTCTACATAGAAGGTCGTTATTTCTCATCTTATACTCTAAGTCTACATCAAATCACCAAATATAATGTCCTTATATCGTCAGCACCTCAATCACACAGAAATGGGATCTACAGGGATATAATGACATCCGTTCAGATCCTTGTTAATAAATGCTCCTTAACAATAAAAACGATCATAAGTGCTTTTAAGAGCTATATCCAACGATAATTATAAACATTACATGTCAGACTAACAACTCTATATTAAATGAAACGTTAACTGTTTAAAAAAATATAACTGACGGATCACTACATCTGGATTATGAATAAATAAATAATTTTTAAAAGCTTCCAAGAATTTTTTGGTGTAATTTAAGATGAAAATAAATTCAAATAATCAAATACCCGGTTCCAGCGGGTTTCGAACTCACGCTTACAAAATCGCACACAATTGAAAAAAACTTCACCACGCCATGCAGAGAATACAGTCATTGAAGGAGTTCCGAATCACTGAAGATCAATGGTTCTGAAAATTACCACCATCCCATTTCGGCTTGTATTAACTGGTATTTGAGCAGCAATACATTTGCAGTAAATCCCCAAACTTTCAACTCTGAATGATGATCCACGAACCGAAACGGTGTTTTATGAGTAATACATGTTGAAAAATCTACCTGAGCTCCGGTAGCAGAAACAAGGCTACGTTTGTTTTATTCATCGCGATAAAACATCAAACATGTCCGCGGAATGGGCACAGTCATGGTATCAATTGGTAAATAAATGTATAATCTGTGTAATTTATACATAAGAAAACACTTGATTTATAAATTACTGCAGAAAACAACGTTATATCAACACCTGTGTATAGGGGTGTTCCGGGTCACTTGAACTGACATCATTGTTTAAGGGGGTATGTGAAGCAATTTCTTGTGTACATGCTTTATGGAATATCTCCATGGGTTGGTTGGGTTAGAAGACTCATGCACCATGCAAGACAATTATTTATTGACCAATATGAGTTATTAATTCTGTTACACAAACAAGGGTATATTATAGTTATGCTTCTCATAGGTATGATTCACCCTAATGTTAGTAATAAATAACATAACAGCTTTTTCGTGGTATTTCAAACTGAAGGCTGGTTTTAGCCATTGGGCGAACAAAGAAGACCCTTCGATGTTTAAATGTTTTCAGATAGTTTATCTCGTTAATGTCATTATTACAGTTGATCGATGTTAGCAAGTTTAGTATATGTGTATATTATATGTATTATATGTATTCAAAAGCTGTCAGATTGTTTAATACTGTAGCAGAGACTGCCAGTTCCATATTTAGAATGTTGTTTATACTTTTATATACAATGATCTATATTGTCCGCCACATTATAGTCTAGAATACCATTAAGCTTTATGTTAACATATGACATATCATTTTGCTGTAGCATGTATGTGTTTCAGAGTGTTGATGTTAACCAGGTTTGACCCCAGGGGCATAATTTGAACAATCTTTGTGGAGGACCACTATATGATGTTACATACCAAATAAGAAACCTCTGGGCCTTGTGGTTCATGAGAAGATTTTTAAAGCCATTTTGATATTTAAGTCTATATAAATCATGTATCCCCCGGGGCGTGGCCAGTTTTGACCCTAGGGGCATAAATTGAACAGTATTTGTAGAGGACTACTATGTGAAGTTACATACCAAATATGAAACTTCTGGGCCTTGCGGTTTCAGAGAAGAAGATTTGTAAAGACATTTTGCTATTTAAGTTTATATAAACCATTTGACCCCCGGGGCGTGGCCAGTTTTGACCCCAGGAGCATAATTTGAACACTCTTTGTAGAGGAATACCATAGGATGCAACATACCAAATATTAAACCTCTGGGCCTTGTGGTTTCAGAGTAGAAGGTTTTTAAATTCACTTTATATTTTATATGAACCCTGGACCCCCTTGGCGTGGCCCGTTTAGACCCCAGGGACATAATTTGAACAAACTTTGTAAAGGACCACTATAAGATGTTATATACCAAATATGGCACATTTGGGCCTTGCGGTTTCAGAGGAGAATATTTTTAAAATCTGTTTGCTCTGTATTATATATAAACCATGTGACCCCCGGGGCGTGGCCAGAATTGACCCCAGGGTCATACTTTGAACAATCTTTGTAGAGGACCACTATAGGATGTTACATGCCAAATATGAGCCCTCTGGGCCCTGCGGTTTCAGAGAAGAAGATTTTTTTTTTAATTTACACTTTTTAAATCTATTTTAGCTCTGGTGACCTACATATGCAGCGGACGATTACAAAAGCTCACATTGAGCACTTTGTGCTCAGGTGAGCTGAAAACGGAACTCAACAAAGTTTTGCAATTTCATGAAAAATATTTGCAAAACTTAGGTATTTAAATTGGCATATAATTAAGAAAAATAATGTCATCATAATGGGAAAATGGTTCAAGAATTCTGAGAATAAAATCATTTAATAACTCAGGCATTGTTTAGCCCCTTTTCTTTTTTACATCTCTCAAACGCCTATTTTAATCCTTCTTCGTTTGCCCCCCCCCCCACCCCCACCCCACACCACCCTCCCCCACCCATGGGGTATTGTACCTCTGTGTTTTTCCACCGAGTGTGGTCACAGTGTGGACAGAGTGTGGCGACCCTTATCAGCTGTGATCAATACACTGTTTCAATTGAAACAGTGCACTGAGCCATTGCGCAGTCAGCTGAGAGAAAAGGTTGCATTTAATGATAAGATATTTTATGAGGGACCAATACACAGAGTGCAATGCCCCATGGAGAGGCTAAACATTCCTTAAACTAGGCCTTTAAAGGGACCTGTTCACAGATGTTCGTATTTTTGAAGACTAGCATTAAATATCTTAACGGCGATCATTGACGCATTTGGACTTAAAATTTATTATATAAAGAAAAATAATAATTGAAAGAGTTGCGCTCGCCGGGACTCGAACCAACGACCGCCGGCATCAAAAATCAGTCGCGCTAATAAACCACGCGGCCATTCTGAGTTGCAGTCATGGTCATGAATTGTAATGCTTTGTAAGTAATACACGTGTTTTCCAAAATACTGATGAAAAGCTTTATACAATAGTACATGTACTATTAATAGATAATTAATTAACCGGAACATTTATTTACAAAGAGGTCAGCAGGATCAGGTCCATATTTTCGCACTATACACACGCTTTATAATTTTATCCACTTCAATTTATGATTTTTTTTATAAACGATACTTTATTTCCAAATATATTTTTGTCAGTAGTGTTATGTCGCTCGTTTATGTATAATTTATATTTCTGATTGAAACTTGCCAATCTGCCAATCTGTCGCAGGTCCCTATAATACCACTGTTACAAGAACAAGTTTGAACAGGTACTTGCTATCCCATTGCATGAGCAGGTACTTGCTATCCCATTGCATGAGCAGGTACTTGCTGTCCCATTGCATGAGCAGGTACTTGCTGTCCTATTGCATGAGCAGGTACTTGCTGTCCCATTGCATGAGCAGGTACTTGCTGTCCCATTGCATGAGCAGGTACTTGCTATCCCATTGCATGAGCAGGTACTTGCTGTCCCATTGCATGATCAGGTACTTGCTGTCCCATTGCATGAGCAGGTACCTGCTGTCCCATTGCTTGAGCAGGTACTTGCTGTCCCATTGCATGAGCAGGTACTTGCTGTCCCATTGCATGAGCAGGTACTTGCTGTCCCATTGCATGAGCAGGTACTTGCTATCCCATTGCATGAGCAGGTACTTGCTATCCCTTTGCATGAGCAGGTACTTGCTGTCCCATTGCATGAGCAGGTACTTGCTGTCCCATTGCATGAGCAGGTACTTGCTGTCCAATTGCATGAAGAAAAATCAAAATACAATTCATGCCGATTTCAGTCATGCAACATGAAAAAACAACTTCTTAGCGTAATTAAACTCTGAACCGGTTAACTCCAGTAAAATCTAAATTGTTAAAACTAGCAAACATGATCTCAAATTTCTAAAGGGTCTACATAGGCGGCTCTAGAGGGCGTTGAAGCGTACGCCCCCTCTAAACTGTACAACATTCAATTTTTAGTTCTTCTAGTAATTAAATAATTGAAATTTGACTTTGAAACTAAATGTAAATAGCGATTTAGTTAACAAATGAACTCCAAGTCCTTACATTATGTAAACTTGCTGTATATTTAAAACAAAACTGTATATTTGATTGCTGATTTTATTTCTTCTTGGACCCTGGAATATGGTAAGGTTTGAATTGTCTTGGGTAAATATCGCTTGCTGATGACTGAGTTATCTTATTAGGGCTGTAAACAATACACGTTTATTGAACTAGAATGGCTTTTTTCAGGATTCCAATCAAGAACATTTTGTTGGCTCATGCCTTTCGTGTTTCTTTTTCGTCTTTTTTTTTTTTTTTTTTTTTTTTACATTTTACAGACAACATCAAATACAAAATAATGAACTTTGCATGTATGGTAATGGTGCTTCAAATAAATATGACCTTTGGTGATGTTAACATGGATACTTAACACATCATAGTATTTGATAGTACATGTACTTCCCAGTTTTTCCTTTAAACTGAGAACATTTGTCAGGTGTATTTATTTTATCAATTATACTACTTGTTCAAATGACTTAATTGCCTAACAATGTAAAGTCTATGCTGGTATACAGCTGATCCGGGACGACACTTAACGCACATGCATTATGCCCGGTTTTCCAGCGACACACCGCCAATATGAGTTCAGCGGGTTTTTTATATAAAAAATATGTGTTGGTAAATTAAAGACGAAAAAGAAAGAACAAATCATTCAAACGCTATGCTAATTTAGGATTGTAGTGTTAGGATACAAGATACGCGGTTTTATTTGTAGTTGTTTATATTAATGAATAGGTCGGGTAATGTGTAGTGCGTTGATCAAACGCATATACAAGATCATTAAGTATACATTGAATCTATACAGGTTTAAATTTTAACCACAAAACGAAATGGCAAAGCGTTGTGTACCCCCTGGAGAATTGTGTACGCCCGGGAGTATGCCTGTATACGCCACCGCAAATGCGAATTTTGACATATTTTCAACTTAAGTTAAGAATAACATAAGAATCTTTATAAATATGGATCAAGTATAGCACAAAGCGGATACCGGTATTCATTAACAGTTCTTTAAGATTTCGCGAAAGTTTTTCAAGTTTTCGTGAATGTGTGTTAAACTTTCATGAACCATATTTGGTTAGCTTATTCAGAATTATGCCATCTTAACAATCTTAGGTAGAAAAACAGAATTAACAAGAAATGTGGAAATTCCATGAAAACCAAATTTTTCGAACGAAATGCATTAAAGTCTGCACAAAAATAAAGTTTCAAGTAATGGTGATCTTGACCCCACCAACCCCATATGCAATCCCAATTGATGTATATATAAAAGGTATCTGAGTATGATGTTTCATTAAATTATCTCAATGTCTTCTCAAGCTACTCAGCGGAGACCGTTTTTCTATTTAAGTAAGAGTGACCTTGACCTTGACATCACACACCCCATATGCAATCCGAAGCGAGTTCACGCTTTAAGGTATCTATGTGTTATGTTTCATTAAACTAGCTCAATTCGTTCTCAAGTTAGCGAGCGCAAACCAAAAGCTGTCGCCGCCACTACGCCCGTTCGCGCAATGACATACCCCAATCTAATAAACGAAACATTTCTTCAAACAAAAATGTTAAAAATCGTATTCAACTGCAATTTTTATTTCATAAACAAAAACCTGTACATACCTCCAGCGATAAAGAACAGAATCCAGAACTTTAAAGACTGCATAATGCCAAATAAAACGTTGACGTTCACACACGCAACAGTTAAAACATCCCGTTGTACTGCGGCGATAGGTTTGAACAGCGGTTTCCGAAGTTAAATTTAGAATTGCAAAGCGGTTCAGTTATGCGGTGGCCTAATTTTCTCGTAACGTATTGACAAATGGAGGTATTAATTTAAGATTTAATCATGACCCGCGCAGAGTATTCTATAAAGAAAACAACAACAAAAAATTAACCGATGCTAAATCATAAATAAACAACGTGAAGGAAAGATTTCGACACTGTAAAATGTAGTTCGCATTGTTATTGCAGAATATGTTATCAGGTCAACTTAGACTTACACTAATTTTCGCATTATCGTTGTTTATCGGCTAATAAACAATTATTTGTCTACTTATAATATTAACGCTTTCGTTGTTTAATCCCTACGCTTCCGAACTAAAAATCCTTGTTTATTAGCCGATAAACAACGAACAGAAAAATTTGTGCATTACTTGTCACAAAAGTTGTTTTTTTATATTTGCTCTCTATTCGAGCAAACTATTAAATGCAGACGTCATTATATGCATACCAGTCAATCTGCAACGGTCAGAATAACCGATGAAGCGAGGTATTTCAGGGCATAAATTATTAGTGCTTTGTAGCCTTCAGAGTCAAAAGTAGGTCATATGATGCGTGCTCCCGACACGCGTACTCCTCACAACATTTTTAATTTAACCACTGTGTACATTGGTGTAATTTGTTTTCAAAATATTCAGAACAAGAATCAGTAAAAAGAAATAACACTTTCGCAACCAGTCACACATGAGTTGAAATGACCGATCGAGCGCATTAATTTAGTGGTCTTTTTCTAGAACACTCAGGTTAATATTTCACTTACATACCGTAAAAAAATCATTTATGAGGTCGCCGACGCGCCGAGACGAAACGCCGACGCGCCGGGACGATACGCCGACGCGCCGACTCTTCGGCGCATCGTGTCGGTGCTTCGGCCTGTCGTGTATCTTCGCCCAATTTTATAACCACATATTAAAAAAAATACGAGATTGCGACGTTTATATCCCTTCGGCGTATCGTGTCGGCGCCTTGGCGGATGGTGTCGGCGCGTCGGCGCCCTTTCATAAACACAGGTAGTCGCGAAACTACGATGGCGGTATCAGGCCACCGTACCAAATGGAAGCCCTTCTACGTTTCCGTATATCAGATTATCGTATGCTGTACTGGGAATTATTCATTCTATCTTAATGATACAAAACATTCAAAATATTGATACAAATGCAGACACAACAAATGAATGGGACCCCCACTTTTATTGAGAGGACCCCTAAATATCAACCACTTGAGTCCTGTGAACCCCTAAAATTTAACGTTGATGTAAAACCCTGTTTGACCTTTTTTCTTCCTAACAGTTTAATAGTTTCAATAAAACGTCAGAATGTATCGCGAAAGTTGTACAAGTGCTCGCGAAAGTTTTTCAACTTCGTGTAAACACAAATTTGTTTAACTTTCATGAACAATATTTGGTTATCTTATGCAGAAGTATGCCACCATAACAATCTAATAGGTACCGCGCCCATTGAAAAATGTGAAAAAACAACAGAATCAAAAATCATAGTCAACTGCAATTTTTATTTTATAAACAAAATCTGGTACATACCTCCAGCACCAACGAATAGAATCCAGAACTTTAAAGACTGAATAATGCCAAATAAAACGTTGACGTTCAGACACGCAACAGTTAAAAAAGCCCTTTGTACTGTGGCGATAGTTTTAAACAACTGTTCCCGAAGTTAAACTTAGTATTGTAAAGTGGTTCAATTTTGCGGTGGTCTAATTTTCGCGTAACGTATTGACGGGGTGAATTTTAGACAACGCGTACATTTGCTATTAAGTTACTTTTATATGAATAAACGGAGCTATTAACCTATAATTTAATAATGACCCACGAGTTTTCTAGGGAAAACAACAACAACAAAATTAACGGATGATAAATCAAAAGCCATCAACGCGAAGGAAAAGTTCCGATACTGTAAAATGTAGTTCGCACTGTAATAGCAGAATTATTAGGTCAAATTAGATTCACAACAATTTTCGCATTACCGTTGTTCATCGGCTACTAAACAATGATTTGTCTACTTATAAAGCGCGTATATTCTGACATGACGCGCGCAGAGTTTTCTACAGAAAACGAACACAATTTGCTACTTAAGTTTATATAAACCAAGTGACCCCTGGGGCGTTACCAGTTTTGACCCAAGGGGCATAATTTAAAAATATTTGTAGAGGACCATTATACGAAGTTTCATACCAAATATGAAAGCTCTATGCCTTGCGGTTTCAGAGGAGAAGAATTTTAAAGTCATTTTGCTATTTAAGCCTATATAAACCATGTGACCCCTGGGGTGTGGTCAGTTTTGACCCATGGGGCATAATTTGAACAATCTTTGTATAAGACCACTATGGGATGTTACATACTAAATACGAAACCTCTGGGTCTTGCGGTTTCAGAGGAGAAGATTTTTAAATACATTTTGCTATTTAAGTTTATAAACAATGTGACCCCCCGGGCGAGGCCAGTTTTGACCCCAGGGGCATAATTTGAACACTCTTTGTAGAGGACCACTATATGATGTTACATACCAAATAAGAAACCTCTGGGCCTTGCTGTTTCTGAGAAGATTTTAAAAGTCATTTTGCTATTTAAGTCTATATAAATCATGTGTCCCCCGGGGCGTTGCCAGTTTTGACCGCAGTGGCATAAATTGAACAATATTTGTAGAGAACTACTATGTGATGTTGCATACCAAATATGAAACCTCTGGGCCCTGCGGTTTCAGATAAGAAGATTTTTAAAGAGATTTTGCTATTTAAGTTTATATAAACCATGTGACCCCCGGGGCGTGGCCAGTTTTGACCCCAGGGGCATAATTTGAACATTCTTTGTAGAGGACCACTATAGGATGCAACATACCAAATATTAAACCTCTGGGCCTTGTGGTTTCAGAGGAGATTGTTAAAGTCATTTTGCTATATATTCTATATGAAACATGTGACGCCCTGGTGCATAATTTGAACGAACTTTGTAAAGGATCACTATAGGATGTTACATACCAAATATGACACCTATGGGCCTTGCTGTTTCAGAGGAGAATACTTTTTAAATCAGTTTGCTCTATATTCTATATAAACCATGTGACCCCTGGGGCGTGGCCAGAATTGACCCCAGGGGCATAATTTGAACAATCTTTGTAGTGGACCACTATAGGATGTTACATACCAAATATGAAACCTCTGGGCCCTGCGGTTTCAGAGAAGAAGATTTTTAAAGTTCACACTTTTTAAATATATTTTAGCTCGGTGACCTACATATGCAGCGGACGATCACAAAAGCTTACCATGAGCTTTGTGCTAAGGTGAACTAAACCGGAACTCAACAAAGTTGTGCAATTTCATTAAAAATATTTGACAAACTTCGGTATTTATATTGGCATATAATTAAGACAAAATAATGTCATCATAATGGAAAAATGGTTCGAGAATTCTGAGAATAAAATCATTTAATAACTCAGAAATTTACATCTCTCAAAGGCCTATTTTAATCCTTCTTTATTTGCCCCCCCCCCCCCCTCTCCACCCAAATATTGGGTATTTTACCTCTGTGTATTTCCACCCAACTGTGGTCACAGTGTGGACACAGTTATCGACACTTATGGTTACGCATGCGCAAATAAATTCCTTCTTTGTTACATATAAAATATTCAAAATTTGATCTCACTTTTCACCATGACCAACCTACTTTCCAATATATCACCATACATTGTTGGAAAGATGAGGACATAACCTTTTGAAAAAACAGCATGTCAAAAAATTCTATGTGTTGTAACTCAAAATATTTACCTTAGAAAAAAACACACCGGTTTTGACGGGCATGGATGCCATTTTGCGCATGAATACATGGGCCAAAAGTTATGAAGCTGGCAACCACTTGACAAAAAGTAGTGCACAAACAACAGCTTTTTCTTATTGCTTACATATATACCTTTAAAATGATACCAAAACATATCATTTAAACTGTATTTTACAAATTATATGCATCCTGCACTCAACCATATGTGCTTATTATCTAACTGTAACCCTGAGGATGTGACTTCCGTTTTGGGGTAATTAGACCTTATCAGATGAGATCAGTACACTGCTGCAATTGAAACCGTGCACTAAGTCATTGCGCAATCAGCTGAGAGAACAGAATGCAGATAATGATAAGATATTTTATGAGGGACCAATACACAGAGTGCAATGCCCCATGGAGAGGCCAAACATTCCTTCAACTAGGCCTTTAAAGGGACTTGTTCACAGATAAATAGCATTGAATATCTTAACTGCGATCTTTCACGCATTTGGACTTAAAGACGTTCGCAACAAAAAGAAAATAATTGAGTTAATTTCTGATTTTGCATCATTATTTCTTTGCTGTATATAGGTTACAATATACTAATTTCAATCAATAAATATAATCTGTGTAAGTCATTAAGTTCCAATCAATCATAAAGCACTATAATAATCAAAAACACACGTATACAATGTATTGCCAAACAAATTAGGTAAAAAAAGATCCATAAAATATCTACATTCTATTTTGGCAATTGTAAACACGAAACATGAAAAAGGCTACACAGGTACCCTATTCAAAGTCCAATATTTCCCAAACAAGTTTCGTGACCCATTCTGTTTATTAATGTGTTGGTGTAAGTATACATTGGTGTATGTATATGCGAAAATGTAAGAAAATCTGTCGTTTGGAACAAAATATATTGATGCATAATAAATGACGTTTCAGAAGGTATTATTAGTACCCATTTGACCTACTTCAATGTCCAGTCAAATTCATTATTTAAACAGTTATTATAGGTAAAGCGTTTTTATTAACACAAACACTTGTATATTGCCAAACAAGTCATGTGAAAACATATCAGTTGAAAGAACCATAACATTGTTTGAAAAAAGGTCTCCTATATATACTTTAAACATTTATTAATAAAATCGAAACTGAAAAAAGGGGATTCGACGGGTACCGTATTCAAAAGCCAATATTTCCGGAACAAGGCCGGTGACCCCTATTTTTTAAGACTGTTTTAGTTTCAGCATTCAATTACACATGTATAAGGAATTTTTTTAACAAAATCTGTTGTTTGGAACAAAAGATATTCGTATATTCGATTATTTATTGATGTTTTTAAAGGCATATTAAATGCATAACAAACCTCATTAAGAGTCAATTAAAAGTCTTTTTTTTTAATGGTAACTATAGATAAAGCGCGTTTTATCATTAATCTGCACTTGTATATTGCCAAACGAAACATTAAACAAAGATGTATTTAAAAATCACCGTCCTTGTTTGAACATGAACGCTTTATACAAATTAACACTGCTAGTCACACAAACTGTAAAAAGGCTTCGATAGGTACCGTATGTAAACCCCAATATTTCCGCAACAAGGCCGGTGACCCGTATTTTTTAAGACTGTTTTAGTTTTAGGATACATTGACACACGTTTGTGCAAATGTTTAAGAAAATCTGTCGTTGGAAAAAAAATACAAAAAAAATGTTGCAAACGTCTTGAACATTTATAATATAAAGAAAAACAATTGAAAGAGTTGCGCTCGCCGGGACTCGCACCAACGACCACCGGCATTAAAAATCAGTCGCGCTAATAAACCACTCCGCCATTCTGAGCTGCATCATAGTCGTGAATGTTAACGCTTTGTAAGTAATACACGTGCTTTCCAAAATACCGATGAAAAGCTTTATACATGTATAATTAATAGATAATTAATTAATTAACCGGAAAATTTATTTGCAAAGAGGTCAGCAGGATCAGGTCCATGTTTTCGCACTATACAAACGCTTTATAATAGTCTCCATTTTAATTTATGATTTTTTTAATAAACGAGACTTTATTTCCAAATATATTTTTGTCAGTAGTGTTATTTCGCTTGTTTACGTATAATTTATTTTTCTTATTGAAAATTGTCAATTTGCCGATCTGTTGCAGGTCCCTTTAATATCACTCTTACAAGGACAAGTTTAAACAGGTATTTGTTATCCTATTGCATGAGAAAAAAGCGAAATACATTACATGCACATTTCGGTTCAGGCTCGTGAGAAGCTCACGAACATTGGGTCCGCAGAAGGGATGGGTGCGGGTGCGGGTGGGGTTGCCGCTCCCGAAGATAAATATTTTAAAAATATCGATGTAATACACGCCTTTTCCTTCGTTTTTTTTGCGCTAAAAGTAGTGATTCCAGATACTCAATTTGATAATTTGTTCCATTATTTCAAGGTCAGATAAATTCTTAAATGGAATAAAGAAGCAGAGCTCAAAAATAGTATTTATTGCGATAACTTAACTATAGCATGTATCAACATTTAAAAAAAAACAACATCCGTTATCTAATAGCAATGTAAAAAGGATAGTTATCAAACCACTGAACAATAAATGATCTCTGCTTGGGTTTTTTGATGCCAAATGATCGTTTAGGAAATTTAAAATTTCGAGGAAGGTTTGGAACATCCATTTTAATAAACTTTGGATTTAAGAAAGACACAGTAAAATCGCATGTAAATGTTAATAAAAGAACTTGAGCATTTTGTCAAGTCAATTCAATATCGGTACACATTATAATTATCGGGAATTTTTTTATCAGTATTTTTGGCAAGACCGTTAAAGAAAAGAATGAATGAAAGTTTTCACTCCTTTTTCTTTGAAATATTATATTTATTGGCCAAACATTTAATGGTTATTGTTTTGACAAATAATGGGTAGTCATCTGTAGGTTCTAACTATAACTGTGGTATTTACTTCGTGTTTCAATTAGAGTTAGAGCAGACAAGTCCCAATGCATAAATGTGGTTAAAGCAGTTATCCGCAGATTGTCGAAAGCTTCCGGGCACATTGTGTACTGTGGCGGATTCGTGGTCTAGTGGTAACGCACTGGCTTCACATCCCCGGGGTCGCAGGTTCGAGCCCCGCTACACCCTAACCTACTAATTCGTCGTTCGCATGAGACGTTAAACCGAGGTGCAGTGTACTAGGTGCTTCACACCGGGCACTAAAAGACCCAGGGTCGTCTCTGGAACGGGGCGTCTCCTGTATCTTGCACTATCCCCCGTAACCCAACTAACAAGTCTTCTGGGAGCGATGGCCATATGGGAGAGAATCCCGGTGCACTCGATAAAAATGTACTACACACACACATTGTGTACTGGTTTATTGACCAGGATCGCGGCTCCATATCTATTGCAGCCGCGAGCCTACCGCTTCTTTATTAACAAGCGCAGACCAGTGAGAAATCTTCTTTAAGTAATGAGAAATAAGTAATGAGAAATAAGTAAAGAGAAATCTTCTTAAGTAATGATTTTGAAAAAAAAAAAAAAGTAGCCTCATCAAAATATTGGAGTCGTGCACCTATCAATATTTTCCCCCGGGGGGGGGAGGGAGCGGCGGGCAGACCTAGGGCAATTTGACAGTTGTTTTTTGGGGGGTTTGGGGGGGGTCTAGCATATTAGTCTAAATCCCCTCAGTGGGAGATGCTATATCTATCAAATGGCAGGGGCATACCGTAAAATATCTAGATTTTCGGACACTTAACAATAATAAAATAATTCGTGTCCGAAAATTTGAATACACAAAAGTATTCCCAAATTACAGTTGTCCGAAAATTTATAGACACTACGACAATATTGCAATTACGTTCGGATATGTCCGGTGTATAACGTTTTCTGTAGAATATACACGGATAGTATCGATTAATGATTGTGTGCTTGTTAAATACCACGCCGTATAGTATTATTAATTTTGAAAATCGTTACAATTATTGATTAGTGCGTTATTGTTCAACGGTTTGTTACTTGAATCAGACTGACAATTTTCAAGATTTTTTTCATAGATCCCAAAAAGAAATTATACGTTATATACAAACAAGCGAAATAACACTCGTGAAAATATAGTTTCGTTAATGGATAATCATCAATCGAAATGGATACAATTATAAAGCGTTAGTAATGATTTCATCGGTATTTTGTTAAAAACGTGTATTACTTGAATGACCGAGTGGTTAGCCAATGAGATTATTGATTCCGAAGGTCCCGGTTTCGATTCCCGGCCGGAAGTCTTTTTTTTTAATTTACCTTTTTTCTTTATATAATCAGGGACCTATGATTTGTTTTTATAGGTCCCTGATATAATATTTGTTTAAGAGTACTCCACATGCTTTAGTTGTTCTGTAAAGACATGTATTGACATTTTTCAAAAACACGAAAAGCTGTGGACAAGTCCCTGTAAGTGTGCATATGTTTTAAGTAGGGATGGGACCGAATACTGAAATCAATATTCGAATATTCGTTTTAGGTATTCGAATATATTCGAATATTCGTTTTGTAAATACTACTATATACTACTATAAACGGCACTATGTCCGAATATTTACCTATCCGAAATATGCACGCTACGTGTACGTAGTTGTTGTACCTTTTTTTCAGTGGTAAATGAGCAATATAACTTAGTGAGTGTTAGTCAAATATAAAGAAATGTAAGATATTGTTAAATGTTTTGTTAATTAATTTGTTAATCGGTCCGTTTTTTTTTCAGAAGCATGAAGCCTGTATCTGCTGTGCAGATTACATGTTGCCTGGGTTTTGTCTAATGACCGCGTAAAGTTCTTCCAAGCACATGATGGTGGCATTGTTTATTAATAAAGACTCTTGTATAATATACGGTGTTGATATCATGGAAAATAATTTACAAGTGACGTATATTAAGATTGACCAGATCATGCTAATTTTGTTAGTAATGGATTCATTTTGATTGGTTTACTTAGAGAGTAATTGCAATTTACTGTAAACAAGTTAACCGTATAGATGTCAATTGTGAATAATAAACAACAACGTACGCCTTGTGCAAACTGTGAAACCGTTATCACAACATGGCGCAGTGTTGTTATTTGTGGATACAATGCGTCATATTCGCGCCTCCTACAAACCGTTAATTCGCGGCCCTTGTAAAGACGTGGCCCCCCTGCCAATTATCAATTGTCGTTAACTGCAGATGTTTGGTATGTGTTGGAAAAAAGGTTACGCTGCTCCCACCCACCAGCAGTGGTACAGTCATAACAAACCAACATGGCTTTGAACATTTATCTTTGGATGGAAAAATGACAGAAATATTCAAACAAATGAAAAATTTTGAACACAAAGTGGATGAATGTTTACTAATGCACACAAAAATTATATCCATTGAAGGGTCATTATCTGATCACAACTCACGAATCAAACTCCTGGAATACAAATCTATTGATATTGAGGCAAGGAGTCGAAGGAACAATCTCATATTTGGCGGGATCAGCGAACAGAGAGATGAAAACTGCCACAATGTCATAGCCCATTTCCTGGCTGAACAGCTCCAGCTAACCCCTTGTCCTCATATCCAGCGAGCACACCGTCTTGGAAGATTTTCTAAGGGTGCCACCAGAGGTATTATTGTGAACTTTCTGGACTATCAAAACACAGTTAATGTCCTCTCACGTGCAAACCGGCTAAGAGGGTCTCATTTTAGCATCAACAGAGACTATCCAAAGGAAATAACTCAAGCACGGAAAGCACTTTGGCCAAAATACAAGAAACTTCGCGAAAGTTATCCACGCAGCAAAGTCTCCATAGTCTTCCCTGCAAAAATTGTTCTAGACGGCAAGGTAGTGGACGACATATTCCCTGACTGGAACGCGATCCTCCAGGGCAACAGAGTCTCTGCTAACTCACAAGCCTTCCAATCCAAGGCACACTCCGAACCACCTTCCCACATCAGGAACCTAAACGTTAATCCTCCTGTTGTCAACACAATCACTGTCATCCCCAGAACACAACAGTGCTCAACACTCATGAGAACACCAGCCCAGAACGCTGAGCACATATCTAGGCGAACACAGTCCGTATCCCCTCATCCTTCGAGGGCAAACACTCGTAAACATCCGCCGGTATCTCCTAGGACTCCCCTGAGCGCACAGTCCTCGGTGCAAGTGATACAACGTCCATGGGACACCTCTCGTACTGCTGAGTCTGTACAAAACCGGAATACTCCACAGACGCCAAATTTGAACAGGGCTCCAGATGACAGCAGCTATCTCCACTAGGCAAGAGGGGGGTCGAATCACTCTCTAATCTGGAAGAGAAAAACATAAAATTAGGAACTTTAAACGTAAGTGGACTCAAGAAAAGAATCAGTTACCCAGAATTCACTGAACTCATTAGTAATTACGACATATTTTGTATATCGGAAACCCACACTGATGAACACGATAGTATTAAAATAAATAACTATGAATATTTAGCCAAACACAGAGAACAAGAGTATAAGCGTATATCTGGTGGCATTAGTATATTTGTTAAAGACCAACTTACTTCCTCAGTTAAAGTCCTACAATCAAACTCTGAATATATACTATGGATATCCATTTGCAAATCATTAGCGAAACTTGATGAAAATATTATAATAGGAGCTGTATATGTTCCACCCGAAAACTCCAAATTTTTCAACGATGACGAGTTTATGGCCTTTGAATATGAAATCTCTCAAAAATGTAATGAACATAAATATGTAATTGTTGCAGGTGATTTCAATAGCAGAGTTGGAAGCATGAAAAATTACATAACTACAGATCCCCATTTAAATGACATTTTCGATATCGATGATGATATACAGAGCCAACTTGATAAATATAAAACCCTTGAACAATTATCTATCCCACTTATTCGTACTTCTAAAGACCATCGAACAAATACCCATGGATTCCGACTTATTGATTTATGCAAAAATAACAACATTTTTATCCTCAATGGAAGACTATCATCAGGTAATGATTGTGATATCTTAACTTTCAGAAATTGATTATGTAATTGCTTCATCTGATTGCTTTTACTTTCTCTCAGATTTTCATATCATTGAAACAGATTCACTGTTCTCAGATGGTCATAATGCCCTCACTTGGTCCATAAACATACCACACAGAAAATGATCCAATATTTCCACCAAAAATCTAACTGACATGAATCAGAAACCAAAATGGAATCCTGACTTGTCCAACCAATTTGTTAACAATATTAACCTTAACATAATAGACCAAATACTCTTGCAAATGAACACTTACCCACAATCACAGCAGACAATTGAGCACATAACCGATCAACTCCAATCAGTATTCCATCAAGCTTCCACCAGCACATACCCTGAAAATAAAAAACGATTTCATCATAATAGACCAAAAACAATAAACCATGGTTTGGTCCTCAATGTTCTAAAGCACGAAAAAATTATCATACTGCCAAAAATGACTACACAAAAAACAAAACTATAGACAACAAACAAAGAATGATCAGTGCCAGTAAGCAATATAAACGCACCATGAGCTACCACATTAATGCCAGCAAACATAACATGTCAAATAAACTTCCTTCCATGTCCGACAAAAATCATAAACAGTACTGGTCCTTTTTAAATAAACTTAAACCAAAAACTAAAGTTAAAACTAGACCAACATTAGATGAATTTCACGATCACTTCAAAGAAATTAATACCAGCACAATCAATGACAATCGCTTCAATGACACAAACTCCCATCTACAAAATGACACAAGCAACAGGCTTAATACCCCAATTACTGAAGAAGAAATAGAAAAATGTATCACAAAGCTTAAAAATTCCAAAACACCTAGCCCATTTGACAATATTTTAAATGAGTATATCAAGTCCACTAAACATCTACTTATGCCTGTTTACCATAAACTATTTAACTGTGTACTGGAAACAGGGTTCATTCCACAAAGCTGGCTCAATGGAATAATCATACCTATATTTTAAAAAAAAGGTGACCCTAAAGATCCTAATAACTACCGACCAATTACTATCCTCAGTTGTCTAGGTAAACTTTTTACTTCCATACTCAATGAAAGATTAAACAAATTCCTTAATGAAAATAATATTTTAGATGAAAATCAAGCTGGCTTTAGGAAAGGCTACTCTTGCTCTGACCATATTTTTACATTACATTCATTGATCGAAATACTGAAAAAAAGAAAACAAAAACTATTCATTGATTTTTCACAAGCTTTCGACAAGGTTTGGCGAATTGGCCTATGGCACAAACTTATTAAACAAAATATAAACGGCAAGTTTCTACATTTAATTCAAAACATGTACAACAATATCAAATCTAGTATCTCTATTAACGGCAATATTTCAGAACTCTTCGTATCAGAAATTGGCGTAAGACAAGGCGAAAATCTATCTCCAATTCTTTTTTCCATCTTCTTAAATGACCTTCAAACACATATGCACCTCAATGGCTCAACTGGCATAGAACTAGCAAATGCCCTGGATTTGTCTCTTTGGCTAAAACTACTTATTCTACTGTATGCTGATGACACTGTGATTTTATCTGATTCAAAAATAGACTTCCAAAATAGTTTAAATATCTTCCATAAATACTGTGATAACTGGCATTTAAAAATAAACCTTAGCAAAACAAAAATTGTAATATTTGGTGCAAGACAACTACAAAACTTCCATTTCACATTAGGTGACAACCCTGTAAAATTACTGACCGTTACCACTACCTAGGCATTACCCATTCCAGCAATGGTTCTTTCCTCAATGCACGGAAACACATAGCCGAGCAAGCAACAAAAGCAATGCACCTTCTATATACTAGAGCAAATAATGCAGAGCTACCTATTGATTTAATTCTTAAACTTTTCGACCACACTGTTTTACCAATTTTAATCTATGGCTCTGAAATTTTTGTTTTTGAAAATGTAGATATCTTGGAGAAAGTCCATAATAACTTTCTTAGAAAAATTACGAATGCTCGGAAATCAACCCCACTGGCTTTTTTATATGGTGAACTTGGCATATACCCTATAGCAATTAACATCAAAAGTCGCATGATCTCATTTTGGAATAGAATCGTAATAGGCAAAGATCAGAAATTATCTATCCAAATCTATAAATACATGATGAACTTGCCAAACTCAAATTTTAAATGGGCCAACAAAATTAAAGAAATCCTCACCTCAGTAAAGTTAAGTAACTTATGGGATAACCAATTCCTAACAACCCAACATAATATTTACCGCTTAGTCAAAGCCAAATTATTAACCCAATTCAAAACCCAATGGCACACTCAACTACAGCAAACACATAAGGGACAAATATATACCAGTTTTAAACAAACTCCATCCTTTGAAGACTACTTTATAAAACTTACAAAAACTGAATACACATACCTCTTTAAATTTAGAACTGCAAATCACTGGTTCCCAGTTGAAACCGGTCGATACGATGGAACCCCATTTGAGGAAAGAATATGCAGACTTTGTAACTCTGGTCAAGTTGGCTCCGAACATCACTATCTACTAAACTGTGATTTCTTTAAATCTGAAAGAGAACAATTCTTAGGACATGATCTTTATGATGCTACTCTTATTACAATCCTATCATCTAATTCCTTACAACTATTACAGAATACAAGCAAATTTATTCGCTTCATATTCAGTAAGTTTAAGCGATAGCAAGTTATCTATTTAACTATCTGTATTTACCAATGCCACCAGCTATACACCAACTCTAATATTGTAGTTTGTAACAATACTGTCTTTATTTCAATATATTTTTATTGTTAACAGCATAACATATTTACATATTATCTCAATATAAGTGACCGTTTACGCTTGTGTAATCAATATATCAAAATATTTGTCTGGTCACA
This sequence comes from Congeria kusceri, assembly GCA_027627225.1. NCBI lineage: Eukaryota > Metazoa > Mollusca > Bivalvia > Myida > Dreissenidae > Congeria > Congeria kusceri. Next base: position 16,222,875 of record CM051026.1, on the reverse strand, counting down.
AATGTATATATTTTTGCATGTATATACTAATCACATTATTTACTTTAATTAGAAATATATGCATGTAAATATAAACTGTGCAATGTAAATAATAGCTTCATTCTGTATTTGTACCAAATGATAACTGCATAATTATATGTCAATATTAACGTAAGATTGCTATATACTTATACTCATATAACAGAAATAATTGCCGCATTATATAAGAGTAGTACAAAATGGTACCACTCAAGTACACGTGTTAACATTTTAAATATTTTTGCCTGCTATATTGATACTATATTTCAATTAACGCAATGGAAACAATTGTTGCACTCTAAAATAAACTTACAATGCAAAGCTGATTAGAGTAATTACCTCACATAATAGGTCCTCCATCTTGCCTTTGTGGTCAACATCGACCTCGCGTGCAGGTGCACTCAAGCGTAAATCACGCCAAAAATAACTGTTGTTGATTGAAACCGTTACAACGCTAGCTCCAACAGCATAAACGCTAATGCAAACAGTCTTTCGCAACAAAATGTCTTTTAAGTATTGAAAATGAATTAAATTTCTGGCGCAAAATATAAACCTTTTAAAACGCGTAGTCGTTTCAATTTCTCAATCCGAAACGCCGTGTGCAGAAGAAAATACATCACCGCACAACTATGATCACACACCACTAATTATTTTTACCAGTGCTAGTATTAAAATGCTCTAATAGAACTGTACTATTATTTGTTTCTTAAATGCCACGATTATTATTATTATTATTATCATCATATGTTCCGGCTATGTATCTTATTATTTAAATACCCCCCGTATATCATCTATACAATTGTGTTAATGTAAAACTTATCGGAAGTTACTAATTTACTAACAATTTTGCTTTGTTATATTGCCCTAATTGTATATGTTATATACTTGGGTGAAAATAAAAGTCTTGTTCTGTTCTGTTCTGTTCTGCTAGACAGGAAATACGACTGGAATTCATGATAAGTTTGCCTATGTCACTTAAGGATAATAAACAAAAATGTACGTCTTGTGCAAACTGTGAAACCGTTATCACATCATGGCCCAGTTTTGTTATTTGTGGATACAATGCGTCATATTCGCGCCTCCTACAAACCGTTAATTCGCGGCCCTTGTAAAGACGTGGCCCCCCTGCCAATTATCAATTGTCGTTAACTGGAGATGTTTTGTATGTGTTGTAAAAACGTAACACTGCCCCCGCCCACCTGCTAGGCAGTAAATACGACTGGAATTCATGTTAACTTTGCAATCAAACTGGAAAAAAACATGATTTTTTAAAGAAATTTTGTTCTTGAAATAAATTTGAAAATCGAATATTCGTATTCGTTATTTTATATTCAAATATTATCGGATATTCGAATATTCGGTCCCATCCCTAGTTTTAAGGAAAGCTGAATATGATGGGAAAAAGCAATTAGGACAATTCAGGTAACATATCACTAGAAAATTTAAATTAACTGGGATATAACTTGACGGAGGTGCGTTTTAGTTATGAATTCAACACATTTCGAGGGTCAACTAGGCCAGAGTTTTTTTATTTCTTGGTTTTCGGACATTTTTGGAAAAGTGTCCGGTTGGAGAAGGGGAATAAAAACAAAAAAAACACACGCAATTGAGTAAATTAATGACTGGAATTTCACAAATGAAAATGGGCATTGATATAAAAAATCTTAATGCATTATAACTTACAAAAATCATATTACACAACATTAACTTGATCACTACATGTTAACCAATGATTAATATTTGTTTTGCAATCGGTGTAACAGGTTGAAACCCTTTCACAAGGTCATTTTTCTGATATCGGGTACATTCTACAATAATTTTTTTTGCTGTTTGGAAAAAAGTCAGGGAAATTTGAAATTTTTTCAAGGTCAGTGAATTGTCCGGGAATTTAGAAAAAAAGTGGGTGAAAAAATCAAATTCCTAAAAAGTCTGAAAAGTCAGGGAAAAACATGCCTTAAGATAAAAAAAAATAATTATAACAATTAGCAGGTTATGGCTATAGCAGTCTAAATGTGTTTTGAATTACTAAAATGTATGAATACATAATATGCTTATTTTTCGTCAAACAAATATTTCTTAACAGTTTTTGGAAATGTCCTGGTGTGACTTAAGAATGATTTGTTCATGAACTATCGTTCCTGAAGATGTGGACGGCTAAAAGGGGAGGAGGAGGCCGTTGAAAATGGGTGGTTTTGGTCATTGAAAAACTGGACTTAGTCAGGGAAAAGTCAGTGAAAAGTCAGGGAATTATTTTTTGCCCCAGGTGCTGGCAACCCTGTCAACCCTCGATTTTGTGATTGATGAATTGTAATGTACATGTAATTATCAGGTAAAGCTGTTGTTGTTTGTTCTGTTCTGTAGAACAATAACACCCACAATAAGATTACTACACCTATTGTTGCTGTCAATACTATTAGTTATTATATGGACTCGCAATATGAATATAATATAATAACTAGTAGTATTAATGACGCGCAGGTGTAAAAAAAGTTTCAGGGTTTCAGTACAATATTGTTTAATTTCCATTTGTATATACATTTCATGCGTTTGACCATGTGGTTAGAAAACCTTTTATATACAACTCTTGGCTGTTGACAAAATTCGGTGGTACTTCATATACAGGAGAATCACCATCTAATATATATTTTAGTGTTAAAACTATTTTCCAATGACGACGGGGTCCTTGCAGGTGTCAGGGATGTTGAACACCGAGGGGTCCTGTATCCCCAGCGTGAAATTGTAGAACTGGACAGCCTGCATGTAGGGGGACGCTGAAAACGACGACAGACGTTACGTTAACATACCTTCTTCGTGTTTATACATGTAAGCATTATGGAATGATGCAGTATAATGCACCTATCACTATCCCCCCACCAGGGCAGGGGGTGGGGGCGGCGGACTGACGCAGGGGAATTTGACTAATTTTATGTGTTGGGGTCTAATTCCCTACACTAGAGCCAAGCATTATTGTCTAAATCCCCTTACTGTGAGATGCTTAATTGGTGTATCAAATATTTACGGAATCTAAAACCCGACCAAATTCTATTTCTCGGGACCTGGAATCATCCGGCGTGTAAACTTCCCGCCTGTCAGGAACCTGTCGGGAATCGCTAAAGTCTAAAGTCCCATATATGCCCGCCGCTCCCCCCCCCCCCCCCCATGGAGTAAAATATGGATAGGTGCATAATTCTGAAGCACAGGTACTTGAAAATCCAGATTCACTTCATTACTCAAAAACCTAAACAGCCATAGCAATAATGGATATAACTTTAAAACTGTTTATTATGTCAATTTGAAATTATACATGTGTGTTCAGTGTTTGTGTACTACGATACGAATGAAATGTTTTATAAATTATGATAATATTTATATTCTTAGTTATCATTCAAAACTAAAAAATGAATAATGCGTTCGGTGTAAAATACTGAAAATATCAGGTGTCTGCTTAGGTCTTTCGAGTAGTATATATATAGGGTACCGGTATATATTGAAGTCTGGAAATGTATAGTACAGGTAATTGTGTTCTGTAGGTTATAACTAGGTAAGACAAACAAAATACGGACTCACGTCCTGTAGGCACAACGGAGACGTCGAGGACCGGGTAGCAGCCGTCAGGTGCGGTGACCAGGAATGAGGTGGCGCCTCCGGCGGTGTTGTTGTACACATCGATTGGCATACCGGAAGTCGAGTTGGCGTAATGGGAGGAGACGAGCTTAGTAGCCCAGTCTGAAAAGCGGTAAACTCTATGATAGCGTGATACATCGCGGGTATATAAATTGCTCGATTCATAGAGATATTTCTCATACAAAAATAAATACGAATTACGGTATAAAAACAATATATATTTCTTGTATAATTCTTGTATAATTGCTTATTTCCATTCTGGGTGTGTCTGTCATGTGTGTAATAATAATCATAATGTATGTTTTATGTTTGTTTATGACATTATATACGTTAACTTTTCTTCAGATAGAAGACCACATTGTAAAAAAGATAAACCATGTTATAGCTTGTTTTATCTTAATGTGTCATCTTCTATAAATAAGGATATTATTATTATTATTAGGCGTAAAAATAAAATATGTTTGTTTCAGGTAACATGCCCAAAACAATTAGGGTAGGTAGGTCGGAATTTTTTTTTTTTTTTTTTTTTTTGGTAAATGGTCAAGTTAAAGATTCTAAAACTGAATAAATATTCAAAACATATCAGTAATATCCTTAAACATTGTTTATAAGTGGATACTATTAAAACAAAACACTTATTTATCCAAAAACACATTTAATTATCGAAAAAGGTAAATAAAACAAAAATTAATCTGACAAACCCAATAAAATGTTGTAGGGTCGGGGCATTTTTTAGGGTAGGTCGGGTTACCTGAAACAAACATATTTTGTTTACGCCTTATTATTATTATTATTATTATTATTATTATTATTATTATTATTATCAATGGTAATTAACTGAAGTACCAAGGGCAAACAAGCAATTCTTTTCTATTCCATTACTCGAACGATCGCAAGTGGCGAAATAACACATGGCGTTCGCGTTCGTTGTATGATACCATTTCTAAACACCGTCCTACCTGGTACGCAACCTTCCCTGAACGCATCTACAGGGGTCCGGCTGCAATGGCCGTCAGCAGAAATCACGTACTTTGTTTTCTAAAGAAAGGCATATACCACATGCTTTATTTTAATCCAGATGGATGGAAAATGTTTATGTCAAATTTTATTAAGGAATTTGTATTCCGGAAATGGACGATTTGCTGCGTGGTATGCTGTTATTGAAACACGTCTACATATTAATTTTGTAAGCAACATTTGCATTGTAGTCTTTGTAACACAATGACATTGTAGTCTTACCGAACATTGTAGTGTTGCTGTGACATTCTAGTGTTACCACAACATTGTAGCCTTTATATGACACTGGTATTGTAGTCTAACCGCAACAATGCAGTCTTGCTGTGATATTGTAGTCTTAATTACCGTGCTATTGACACTATAGTCTTATCGTGATATTGAAATCTTACCGTGACATTGTAGTCTTTGATTGGTATTGTAGTCTTGCCACAACATTGCAGTCTTACCGTGACACTATAGTCTTATCGTGACATTGAAGTATTACATAGGCATCATAGTCTTATCGTGATATTGTAGTCTTGACGTATCACTGTAGTCTTGGCTTTCCAATATAGTCTTATCGTGCTGTGCCAATGTAAACTTGGAATGACATTGTAATCTTAGGGTATCATTGTAGTCTTACCATAACAACACTGTAGTCTGACCGTGGCGTTGTAGTCTTACCACACCAATGTAGTCCTGCTATGACACTTTAGTCCTGACATGACACAGTAGGCTTGCCGTGATATTGTAGTTTTACCGCAACACTGTTGTTTTACCGCATCATTACAGACTTGCCACGTCACTGCAGGCTTGCCGTGACATTGTAATTTTACCGCAACATTGCAGTCTTGCCATGTCACTGTAGGCTTGCCGTGACACTGTAGTTTTACCGCAACACTGTTGTTTTACCGCATCATTACAGACTTGCCACGTCACTGCAGGCTTGCCGTGACATTGTAATTTTACCGCAACATTGCAGTCTTGCCATGTCATTGTAGTCTTGCCATGTCATTGTAGTCTTGCCGTGGTACTGTTGGCTTGCCGTGACACTGTAGTTTTACTGCAACATTGCAGTCTTGCCATGTCATTGTAGTCTTGCCATGTCACTGTAGGCTTGCCGTGACACTGTAGTTTTACCGTAACATTGCAGTCTTGCCATGTCATTGTAGTCTTGCCATGTCACTGTAGTCTTGCCATGTCACTGTAGACTTGCCGTGGCACTGTAGTTTTACCGAAACATTGTAGTCTTGCCGTGATACTGTAGTTTTACCGCAACATTGCAGTCTTGCCATGTCATTGCAGTCTTGCCGTGTCACTGCAGGCTTGCCGTGATATTGTAGTTTTACCGCAACATTGCAGTCTTGCCATGTAACTGTAGACTTGCCGTGACCTTGTAGTCTTGTCGTTTTGCCGCAACATTACAGTCTTGCCATGTCACTGCATGCTTGCCGTGACATTGTAGTTTTACCGTAACGTTGGAGTCTTGCCATGTCACTGTATGCTTGCCATGACATTGTAGTTTTACCGCAACATTGCAGGTTTGCAGTGACACTGTAGTCTTGCCGTTTTGCCGCAGCACGTACTGAAGTCTTTCCGCAACATTGTAGTCTTGCTGTAACACTGTAGTATTACCGCAACACCGTAGTCTTCCTGTGGCTTCGTATTCTTGCTGTTATACTATAGTATTGCGATGGCATTGTAGTAGTGCACTGACAATGAAATATTACCGTAACATTGTAGTCTTACCGTAACATTGTAGTCTTTAATGACGGTCAACCTCGTCTGGTGTCCATCTACGGTGACGTCTTCAAGGAACGTCTCCATCTGACGTATGGCGTCATACCAGTAGAAGTTATTAGCCTGAATTATAATAACGTATATACGTAACCAACTGTAAATTGTACATGTATATATAACCGTCATTAAAAAAAACGTTTGAAATATTTGAACAAAACAGCAACAACAACACCGTCATACAATGCAGAACCTAGAAGTCGACAGAGGACTTACAAACATGACGGACAGATGAGCGCCGCGTACCGTGGACTTCAATATGCCCTGGTGGGCGGAGTACTGTCTCGGGAAGCAGCATCTCCCCCATGCCCCACCCACCACTGTACACAGCAAGGCGAGCATCAACGTGCGCTTGACAACGCTGGTTTCCTGGCAACACAATGCGTGGCTTTCAATTGATAGTCAAGTGAAACAGTAATAATATAGATCTTTAAATGTGGTCAAATTTGCAAGTTTTAAAATAATCGTCCGTTTTGTTGTGTGTATTATTTGTTCACCGACTGAATTAAATACACCGCTTTAGCGAGTACACCTATGAATGTAGTTAATCGTTGTCAAACATTGCAAAATAATACATCACTGCTTTTGTAAACTAATTCGATCAATTCAATTTACTACAAGAATTCACACATACGTATAACCTCATTCAGTGGTAAACTACTAATTGTAATACAATACCACTAACACTACTAAACTACTAATTGTAATGCAATACCACTAACACTACTAAACTACTAATTGTAATACAATACCACTAACACTACTAAACTACTAATTGTAATACAATACCACTAACACTACTAAACTACTAATTGTAATACAATACCACTAACACTACTAAACTACTAATTGTAATACAATACCACTAACACTACTAAACTACTAATTGTAATACAATACCACTAACACTACTAAACTACTAAATGTAATACAATACCACTAACACTACTAAACTACTAAATGTAATACAATACCACTAACACTACTAAACTACTAATTGTAATACAATACCACTAACACTACTAAACTACTAATTGTAATACAATACCACTAACACTACTAAACTACTAAATGTAATACAATACCACTAACACTACTAAACTACTAAATGTAATACAATACCACTAACACTACTAAACTACTAAATGTAATACAATACCACTAACATTACTAAACTACTAATTGTAATACAATACCACTAACACTACTAAACTACTAATTGTAATACAATACCACTAACACTACTAAACTACTAAATGTAATACAATACCACTAACACTACTAAACTACTAAATGTAATACAATACCACTAACACTACTAAACTACTAAATGTAATACAATACCACTAACACTACTAAACTACTAAATGTAATACAATACCACTAACACTACTAAACTACTAAATGTAATACAATACCACTAACACTACTAAACTACTAAATGTAATACAATACCACTAACACTACTAAACTACTAAATGTAATACAATACCACTAACACTACTAAACTACTAAATGTAATACAATACCACTAACACTACTAAACTACTAAATGTAATACAATACCACTAACACTACTAAACTACTAAATGTAATACAATACCACTAACACTACTAAACTACTAATTGTAATACAATACCACTAACACTACTAAACTACTAAATGTAATACAATACCACTAACACTACTAAACTACTAAATGTAATACAATACCACTAACACTACTAAACTACTAATTGTAATACAATACCACTAACACTACTAAACTACTAATTGTAATACAATACCACTAACACTACTAAACTACTAAATGTAATACAATACCACTAACACTACTAAACTACTAATTGTAATACAATACCACTAACACTACTAAACTACTAAATGTAATACAATACCACTAACACTACTAAACTACTAAATGTAATACAATACCACTAACACTACTAAACTACTAATTGTAATACAATACCACTAACACTACTGAACTACTAAATGTAATACAATACCACTAACACTACTGAACTACTAATTGTAATACAATACCACTAACACTACTAAACTACTAAATGTAATACAATACCACTAACACTACTAAACTACTAATTGTAATACAATACCACTAACACTACTAAACTACTAAATGTAATACAATACCACTAACACTACTAAACTACTAAATGTAATACAATACCACTAACACTACTAAACTACTAATTGTAATACAATACCACTAACACTACTAAACTACTAATTGTAATACAATACCACTAACACTACTAAACTACTAAATGTAATACAATACCACTAACACTACTAAACTACTAAATGTAATACAATACCACTAACACTACTAAACTACTAAATGTAATACAATACCACTAACACTACTAAACTACTAAATGTAATACAATACCACTAACACTACTAAACTACTAAATGTAATACAATACCACTAACACTACTAAACTACTAAATGTAATACAATACCACTAACACTACTAAACTACTAATTGTAATACAATACCACTAACACTACTAAACTACTAAATGTAATACAATACCACTAACACTACTAAACTACTAAATGTAATACAATACCACTAACACTACTAAACTACTAATTGTAATACAATACCACTAACACTACTAAACTACTAATTGTAATACAATACCACTAACACTACTAAACTACTAAATGTAATACAATACCACTAACACTACTAAACTACTAATTGTAATACAATACCACTAACACTACTAAACTACTAAATGTAATACAATACCACTAACACTACTAAACTACTAATTGTAATACAATACCACTAACACTACTAAACTACTAATTGTAATACAATACCACTAACACTACTAAACTACTAAATGTAATACAATACCACTAACACTACTAAACTACTAATTGTAATACAATACCACTAACACTACTAAACTACTAATTGTAATACAATACCACTAACACTACTAAACTACTAAATGTAATACAATACCACTAACACTACTAAACTACTAAATGTAATACAATACCACTAACACTACTAAACTACTAAATGTAATACAATACCACTAACACTACTAAACTACTAAATGTAATACAATACCACTAACACTACTAAACTACTAATTGTAATACAATACCACTAACACTACTAAACTACTAATTGTAATACAATACCATTAACACTGCTAAACTACTAATTGTAATACAATACCACTAACACTACTAAACTACTAAATGTAATACAATACCACTAACACTACTAAACTACTAAATGTAATACAATACCACTAACACTACTAAACTACTAAATGTAATACAATACCACTAACACTACTAAACTACTAAATGTAATACAATACCACTAACACTACTAAACTACTAAATGTAATACAATACCACTAACACTACTAAACTACTAAATGTAATACAATACCACTAACACTACTAAACTACTAATTGTAATACAATACCACTAACACTACTAAACTACTAATTGTAATACAATACCACTAACACTACTAAACTACTAAATGTAATACAATACCACTAACACTACTAAACTACTAATTGTAATACAATACCACTAACACTACTAAACTACTAATTGTAATACAATACCACTAACACTACTAAACTACTAAATGTAATACAATACCACTAACACTACTAAACTACTAAATGTAATACAATACCACTAACACTACTAAACTACTAAATGTAATACAATACCACTAACACTACTAAACTACTAATTGTAATACAATACCACTAACACTAACTAAGAACGCACTGCTACTAGTATCTAAGATATATAATAAACTTTACCATTTTACGAGACGTGCGTCTATTAAATATTTCCTAATATAGAAACAAATAACGATCGTAGATGAACCGCTTCTATATCTTCAACTCACCGAAAGCGCGGGTTACAGGCTGTACATAAAGGCAGTGCGCAAACCAATGGTATGGTGTACCATTTGAGTCAAAAGTACGTATATGCACCGTAGCTAAATATAGATGTAACTGTTGTTATAAAATTGTAACCGCAGTCATAAATTTGTAACAGCAGTTACATTTACGGATATAACTGCAGTTGCTGTTTAAACCGAAAGTAAAAATATCTGACAGTTGTCATAAAATTATAGCTGCAGTTACTCTTTTTTCTGATTCATTTATTTATACAATATTTATATTTAAATTGATTTTTATAATTTAAAAATTCATATTTAAGTAAATAAATGCAATTTTGATAAAATGGCATTATATAAAACGTGATTTAAATCGCCAAACAGACTTAGAGCTTAGGTATAGCATTTGGTCAGAATAAACAACAACAACAACAACAACAACAACATTTAATCAGCAATAAAGCTTATACAAGTTCATAGCCTACATAATATGAATAAGTATAAATATTTACAAGTAATGGCAGAAGTGGAACGTATAATTGTCTAATAAAATGGTTAAACACAATTATATTTTTATTGACCAGAAGTAAAGAGAATAAATCTATAATTCGAGAGAACAAACATTATTGCTCATATATTATTTAACTACTAATAGGAGGAAGTATTTAATGATAAAAAAATCAAACATGTTTGCGTGAAATAAAAATCAGTAGTTCCGTAGTTTATGACTAAAGTAACCGCGGTTATCATTTTATGACGATTGCCATATTTTATGACTGCTGGTATAAATTAATACTGCAGTTATATTTGTAAATGTGAGTGCCGTTACAAATTTATAACTGCAGTCATAAAATTGTAACTGCGGTCACATTTTTTAACAACAGTTACATCTATATTTAGCTAGCAGTCGTATATGTACTTTTGACACAAAGGGTACGCCATACAACACTCTGTGGCCGTGCCGGGGTGTACCGCGACAACGTGAGAATGGCTACAGAGTGGGACACGTCGGTCTCACGGTGATAATCGCAGCAAGAGGTTGTTTGTTTAACCCGTTTTGCAGCGTTACTAATTTCTATTTAAATCCGGTGTTTGTTTTGCGCTAGCAAAGTCCTCGTGGCTTCACTTTGAAAAGGTATTTAATAATAAACGCTACCACTAAGTGTTTGGCGAATTTTGTTCCTTCTTATTGTTGCAAGCGAAGGGTTGCATAACAGGTGAGGAAGTGTAATTCTCGCCGCATCCTGAATTGTTTTTTTTATTTCATATAATGTCCTTATGATGGAACTACATGTGGATTCACAACAACAATATCCAGCCATGCATGAATAACATCTGAGTATACAGAAATAAGTACAATGGAGGACAATTTTTGCATTATCATATTGTAACAAAATCTTATTTCTTAAATACCAATTGTGGACTTCCTTAAACAAATAAACAAAAAGATAGTTAGACATGGTTTATTATTGTGACCCATGTGCAGATAACTTGAAGAGGACAACAACTCTTCGCTTTGCCCGGCTAGCTCATTTGGTAGAGCGCTGGACTGTCAATCCGGGGTTCATGAAATCACTCCCCAGCCCGGCCACATAACTTGTGTGGGGATTGGTCATGAAATTATTTCTACGGCCATTCTCCCCCGACCTCTGATTTAAGTAGGGCAGTCGTCAGTTACTGGCATACGTATGTGCACTTGTTTCTGGTAACCCGCTTAGATCGGCTACGCTTGCCCAGGAAAAGTGTGAGTAGGTTAACTGACCGCCGTGATATTACTGAAATACAGTTAAAAACGGCGAAAAATCCTCATAAACAAACGGAAGAAACGATTTAAAAGTATAATGCAACAACTTTCAGTTCGTGTTATACGGACCAACGACTTGATACTTAAATTTTTCAACATACACAGACTTTTTAAAGTAAAATATTAATGTCGTATTTTTTAAGTAATTCCCTTTTTACAATATTAATGACTCGTCGTTATTTAAATCGATTTCCTAATTATTTGCGGTTTGTTGGTAATTGATGTACCTGTAAATGCACTCGGCATTGGGAACATCACTTCCACGGAATGATCGCATTTCTGCCTAAATTAACTGTCTGTGTATTATGATAATAACAGGAATATACTATAGTAGATTACGACAAGAAAACACTATTATTACAAAATGAGTATGCAGAACCGACCAGGTTGTCAGAATATGATATGAATTGATTTCTTTGTCGATTATCAGAAGAAAGTGGTACATATAGATTAAGAACATAGCTAACGCGGCTAGAACATACCTAACGCGGCTAGAACATACCTAACGCGACTAGAACATACCTAACGGGGCTAGAACATACCTAACGCGGCTCGATCTGTGGTTGTAGAAGTGGTTCATGGTACTCTTTATATTGACTCTCATGCAGTATCACAGACTAAAAGCTGGGTTTGTCTATAATGCAATAATATAATAGTTGGATTGAATCATCATCATCATTATCCTCCTCCTCCTCCTTATCATCATCATCATCATTATAATCACCGTCCTCCTCCTCTTCCTGCTCCTCCTCTTCATCATCATAATCAACATCATCACAATCCTCATCCACATCATCATCGTCCTCCTCCTCCTCCTCCTCCTCCTCATCATCATCATCATTCTTATCGTCATCGTCATCATCATCACCATCATCGTCATCATCATCATCATCACAACCCTCCTCCTCATCATCGCCATCATCATCGTCGTCATCATCATTATAATCATCATCATTATCATCATCATCATACTCATCTATTTATTAGAATTTGCCGGCCGTGTAGGAGGTTAATTTTGCCGGCGCTGATTCTTTTGTTGGTGAACAACTTTACAAGGTATACATGGAGTTGTATGACATTTCTGGAAATGGGCATATTAATCCATGATTTTTATAAGATTCGTATTAAAGGAGAAAGGGAGAATCGGCGGATGTCTGTATTCTTAGAGTGCCTTCTTGTTGTATAAGCAAATTAATAAATAGCTGCAAATACACATGTACGTAGTTTTATAGAATCTCACTGCCAGAATCTCAAGTGAACTGCTAATCAATGTACATGTAATGTAACCAACTTTGTATTTATGAATAAAATGTTAACAACCTTGTTATGCTGTGATTTGTTGTGCCAAAAGTTATACAGCCAATATATTAATTATATTATTTGGAATTCAGTTTTCATCGATGTGTATGCGAAATACACATAAATGTATACAGACGATACGCTTTTCCAGAGATTTCAAATGTCTACTGTGATAGAGAATATTTGTTCATGTGAGTATTCTAAGATTTTTTAATATATTGGGAACTTCACTATTTTAAACTATATACGATTATGCAATACAACCGTTAATCATTTTTTGTGAAAGGTAGTGTTCGGTTACAGAAAAAAATTCAAGCATGGTTTCCGGCACAAGTAAACGTGATAAAAAACTGACAATAATATGTATTTGTGGAAATGGACATGTAAAGCGCTGGTTATACTGCTCACAATTGCGAAAACACTATATAGTATAGAAAAGATAACTATTGCCAACACATATCATTGTTGAAAGGATCAGAGCGAAATAGCGGATCACTGACGATTTTTTTGCTTTTAGACGGTTGATTTCGAGTCTACCAATTGAATCGCGTGACATAATTTTAACTCTGCAATTTTAATTCCATAATTTATTTCGTTCCGTTGCGTTGCAGTAACTTTTTGCGTAAATAACTTCAATGAGGTCAAATACCAGTAAATACCATGATAACGAATATACAGACGATAAATGATCGAAATGATGATTTTCGCATTAGCATTTGTCCTGATGCGCGTTCTGATAACGCCCCCGTGGTTTAATTCCTACGCATCAGAAGTCCAAAGCGTTGTTGATAAATTACAATATGCGAACATTCTTTCTTAAATGACATTTTTTACTTTAATACCTTGACACCAGGTCACGCTCACTTTGATGCCTACGGCGTCGGCCTTGCGATCTGGCGGTTGTGAGTTCAGTCTCTTCTCAGATGGCGATCAAGTGATCGAACTGAAAGATATCAAGTACCGGTTTAAACTACCTAATACCCACGGCCTTAGACACCATCTAGATCATAATAGGTTAAACACTCGCTTCTCGCGAAAGAAAGGCGATGTGGATCCGATTCCGGGACCTAGTGCATGTGAGTAACAGTTTGTTCACCATACGACTTCTTTCCGGCAGGTACTATCATAGCATAAGACCACAACTCAAAAGGTTCAATAACAATGAAACAACATGAATTGCACTATCCATTCAAAATTCGCCAAACATTTTGGTGTGTCTGAAAAGCAAATAAGATAGAGGAGGGGCGGGGACAAACGGCAGGGCGTAGCTAGTTTCAAGTGAATGATACGCACGAATGACATGACTTTAGACTGAAAGCAATTACCGACAGGTGGGAATTTGTGACGTCGAATGATTCCGGGTCCCTGGAAATAGACATTGGTCGCTTTTTTAGATCCTGAATATTGGGCACTCCCTGTGCCATTAGATACACTCAGCATCTCGGGCCACTGTGGGGATTTAGACAAAAATGCTTGACTTTATGGTAGGGAATTTGACCCCGCTGCACTCCCCCCATGGGGGAAAATATTGATATGTGCATTGTTATTATGCTTGATACTCCGACTTTGTGGATTTTGAGTTACGGCTATATATACCTTACTGTATATTTGTTTCGGCCATAATAGTTTAATCTGTACTAAAAATAAAAGATACCATGTTAAAAAGGCACAAAAACATAATGACATAATAACATAATAAAGGTATTGAAATAGAGATAAACAAAAACATGCAATCATGACCCTACGAAGCCCATTTGCAAATATGAAACATTTGAAGAAAGATCTAATATCGTATGTATATTAAGCATTCTCTGAACGCTATTATTGATGCATGTATGAGTATATTAATACAGCTATACAACGGTTGCTAGCTACTTGCGCTATTTTTAGAATGACACTACTGATTCTGGAATGTGATGAACTCGCTAGAATCAATGGGCTACATGGAACGACAACACTGTGAATGAGATTTATGAATGGGAACATTGCACAATTGCTATTTATAGAGCGTATACCGCTTATATAAACGTAAGCTAAACAAAATAGTTATTTTGTTACGGGAATGAATATAGCATTCTGTTGATGGCATGCAATGAGAAAATACGTTCATAATTAGCCTCAGTTCTAAAATATATGTTGAAGATATGTTTATAACTTCATTTTAACCGCTTATGTAAACAATTATGTAAATTTTTAATCCCCAAAAGTATGCAACAGTTATTGGTGTACGTTAAACCATTGTTTGAAGTTTCCATTCCCTAGAATTAGAAAATCTGAACGAAATTGCAATCTGTGCCAGGAACCAATCGGTATTTCATGCATTGGCAAATCGAACACGCCATGGTCGCGATTCTATTGGTTGTCTCTGACCTTCAATGCACTGTTTCGCATGTGGAATTTCATAAACAAAGAACAACATATTCAGCTGAGATTGCAAGATAAAGTAACCCATATTTAAAACCTGTTTTGGTTCTTAGGTATAGCAGCATTACAGACGAATTGATTTAGACCGAAGTTTTGTGTGAAAATGTCGGAAATTGTAAACGATCAACAAGTTTGCGGCCAGCAGACGAAATGTGATCTTTCGGACGCTGACATTTCGGATAATTTTCATAATGACGAAATGGACATCGAAGAAGATGACGTGAATTGTGGAAACGAGGAGTGCATTCGCAATGGACGGTGTATTACAAATGATCTTAGAGCTCCCTTCAAATTGACAGATCTTATTGACGGTTTGCATAAAATATTTGCACACGACAAAATTAATGTGGATTTTGTGCAGAACTATATGTCAATGTATAAAAGTAATAACAAAGAGTGGAGAAAGTTTGCCAAGTTTGACCAACATAGGTAAATATGTTTTGATGAAGTAATTATATGTATGCAGTTCAACAATTGAAATACCATAGTTAGCTTATATCTAACTAGCCGCGGTGTACCAATTTTCGAACGATTTTGTCTAAGTTTGGTTAAATATATAAAATTGTTTTAAGTTCTTGGAAAATATTTACATAAGCATATCAGACAAAACATTACTCTTTCTAAAACTACAAAAATTCGCGAAAATATCAGTTGATAACACAACCTTACCGTTTGTCAAATTAAGTCACCTATGTTTACATTTTGGACCCGGTTTGGAACCAGTTGTCGAACGTTCATTCATTCGGGTCAGCAAAAAGTTCCAACACACATGTAACAGGTAAAATCATTGTATTTACATCATTAATAAAGAGCAGTATTACTATTGATGAATTTTTTTTTACATAAGCAACAGATAATGCAGAACATTTCATATAACAAATAAATATAATTATATCATGCTACTTGACATCATACTGATCACATATTGACAGTTTTTTTTCTATTACCATGTGTAGATCAAAAATGAATAAAAGATACTCAAACATATTGTGTTCGTCTAGGAAATGCTTTCATTATTCAATGACCAATACAAATACCGGTAATTGTTTGTAACCAAAATGAAATAATAATAACTTAGTTGTGTGTAACCTAATCAAATCTAAGTAGAGCGCTTTAACAGCATTGTTGTGATAAATACGTCACTTTGATAGTTGTAAACAAAGTAACAAGGCCGTCGCCGCCGGTCCGGCAGGTCCGGCCATGGCCGGACCACTTTTTCGGCCGATTGAAGTATTTGGCCAGATTATCGAGCATGCCCCCGGACCCCCCTAGTTGAACCGGGTTCGATGTACAATTTGGCCGGACCACCTTTCAAATGGCGGCGACGTCACTGAGTAAAAGGCCTAAATGTTGAATGACAGAGTGTTTAAATCTTAAAACCAATACTCCTTTTGTTACAAAGAATGATTTTACTAACAGAAACACTTTGTGTAGGTGAATAAAACTTCGTCTGCAGATGTGCTACCAGAAAAGAGGCTGTGAAGTTGGAAGTTTGCCAATACAACATGTGTATATTAGACTTATTTAAAACGACAACATATTTTAGTTTCAATGATTCACATGTGAGTAAGTTTGATTAATGATAAAAATCGTTCGAGAATTGGTACCGTTCGAGATTTGGTACCCTGCAGCTATACGTGTAAGCCCTATGCAAACATTGAGGTACTTTTTATATGAGCAATGTATTCAAGAAATGCCCTAGTTACAAATAAGGAACTGCCACCTGTCCGAAATTGGGCAAAATCGGACAGTGCCCGCCAGGCAGCAGTTGCAATCGGGCGGTGGCAGCTTAAATATTTGCTCTTTGGATGGTGCCCGTCGAAGTTTAAAGAGAACTTAAAAGATAATGGCGACTGGGCGATTTTTTTTCAAGGTCAGGGAGGTCAAAATCTCGTCTGCCGGGCACCGCCGATCGCCAGATGGCATTTTCTTGTATTAGGTGGTGACGGTACGATGTTTCTACTGTAAAAACATCGTCCGATTTCAACGGCGATGTACGGCATTTTCCCGTTTCCGACAGGCCCCTGGAAAGGCACGTTCTTATGTACAGTTACCGCCAGGTGTCTGTACAGGCACGGGACAGCCCCCGTTTGACGGGCGGAGGCCGGTCGACTTGCTTTGACTTGGTAACTTTTTCAATACATTTTAGTCTATCATCTACAATCCTGCGCGGCGATAGTCCGATTCACAAATTCACTGCACAGGCGTCCTTTGGTCATCGGTCGGTTGCCGCCTGATGCTCAAACTGCGTGTTTCCCCTGTTAGTCAGCGAAAATCGTCCAGCGCCCGCTTGAGTTTGTGACCACGCAAGGCAAAAAATACATATTACGCGGCGCCTGTCAGATATCGAAAATTGCCGATGCTTTACTGTTTATTAAAATCGGACGGCGCCTGTTCTATTTGTGACTTAGGCATGATTTAGCCCCATATAAAAAGTAGCGCTTAATTTGTTGCAGGTCTGATTTATTACACTAGCTTATAAATTATCATATGACTTCTCTGGAACATCATTGGACTATTTTCTGCTTACTGTAAATTCTCGCGTATAAGCCGCATTTTTTTCAGCCAAAATTTGAAGCATTTTTCCGGTGCGTCTTATACGCGGATATAAGTAAAATCTTCTAGTTTTCCTATCATAAATATCAACTGTGGGTGCGTCCTATACGCGAAAATTTACGGTAATTTTACTAAATTAAAATATTTGCATGATTTGGTTGATTTATTTTTCACTTTCAGTCATTGAATGAAGGCTTTTATTAACCATGTACACTGCTTCAAATAAATTAGTTAGACGAGACCAGGAACCCACCATTAAAAAATCAGAATATATTATTTTCCTGGTCTTTGTTTAAGATTGAAACAATTTTATAAGGAGTTTACCTCATTATAGGCATAATTAATAATGACCTTGAAGTATAACTTGGTGTCAAATTAATGAATGCAATATGAAATTTAGATACATGCCTTAGCGGTTCAGCAAAAACAAAATTTACATTATAATAGACAAAGATCTAGGATCTAAACAGGTACAGGGTGCTGCTAAAAAGGAAAAGGGGCGAAAACAGGACCAGCTTGTTGACATTTTCTAATAATTTGCTAAATCCAGGGTTTTCTCGAGTCACATGCTTCTAATTATGTTTTTAAGCATAGTATTTTCATTTGTAGTTGAATATTTGCAAAAAGTTGTTGAATTTTAAAAGATATTCAACATTCTGTGTTGACCAACCCAGAGGGGCAGCAGGGGGGAACCCATAAGGAGCTGGGTGCAGCACCCTGCTATTTTGCTCTAGATCTTTCCCTAATATGATATATTTATAAAATAATACATGTAACAATTATAACATGTATTATTGTATACAGTGTGTTTTTTTAGGGCTAATTTGGGGCCCAATTCACCTGCTTAAAAGGTATATATTTCCCCTTCGACGGTTTATTATTGTGAAAAGCTGTAACAAAATGAACAGATGTTATATAACTTGACAATAAATTTGACTAGGCATGTTAATAATGATAATAAAGAATAAACGGCAGATGCGTATAATTCGAGTTTCACATTAATAATAGACTTCTAACAGTTAATATATTGTTACTAAGCATAATTTGCCAAAATACTAAACAAGTACACAGAAGTTTGACATATTGCCTTAAATGAATCTTAAAGTAATCAAAAAGGGCATGTTTCTTATGAGATACATGCATATATAGAGCACATATTGACGCATAATACAACCCAACGTATATGAACTGAAATAAGCAACGAATCTACAAGGTACGAACTGTTCAAACAATATGAAAACAGTAGTAAGTTCTGCATTATAAACTGTGGAGATAGACAATTGTTCAAAAATTACAATAATAACACTTGTCTGACATTATGGACCAACATGGCTTCAAAGGGCTTTCCAATCAACAAATTCGCTCAGAAACAATGCAGCGCGCCAGAAAAGGTGGTAGCGAAATAACTTATTTATGAAGAGCATAAAGTAACGACAACTCAATAAGGTTACAAATTAGTAATTCTTAATGCTTTAACGGTTACGTTCTCTCACACTATCAATGAAATAAGATTGGCACCAAAAATAAAACTTAAAAAGAACAAAACTGATAGCAGTAAAATTATTGAAAAAGGTAAATAAAACAAAAATCAATCTGACAAACCCAATAAAATGTTCTAGGGTCGGGGCATTTTTTTAGGGTAGGTCGGGTTACCTGAAACAAACATATTATTTTTTTACGCCTTACCGTGTACAACACAAACCATTCTCCCATCATAAAAAAATAAAATAATTGAAAAAAAATCCCTTCCTACCGACCCTTATTTTTTTGGGCAGGAGACCAGAAACGGAACTTTTTTTTTTGGCCTAAGGGCAATGGCAGCTTCAACCTGATGATTGCATTGAAGTTTTACTAATTTTGAGTATATAAAGGTTTTAATGAAAAAAGTTAGTCTAACAAAATTTTCTGTATCCATATTTGAAAGCATTATCTAATATGACTGTTGGCAGAAGCCAACTGTCTTTTGAGAGGGTAATTTCCAAAACAGGTATCGCGGAAAACTACTTCTTTTCTTTGCAGGCTATTAGTCAGGAAATCGAAACCAGAAATGGTCCTTCTACAAAACAGCAAAATTTCACACCCGTTTTGTTACATTTTAATTATTTTTGGTAATGTATGTAACATGTATTATAACCGGTAATGTGTATATCATGTGTATATCATGTGATTTATTACAATTACAGTTTAATAAAAGGTCAATTTATAAAAAAAATAAATTAATGACACCCCTACTTTTCTCTTTACTTGTATGTAACTGAAATATTCACCGGAGTGTCCTGGAATAAGACCATGAAATTAATGCGCTACATCGGTTATTTTTGACTCGTTGCGAAAGTGTTTTTTCTTGATGCCAATTCTCATTCTGAATATTTTGACAACAAATTACTGCAATTTAGTAATTTTAATCTTTACTATGGACAATCGAGAGCTTGCATCATAATATGATCTATTTTGACTCTACAAACACAGATCTATAAATAAACATGTTTATTTATAAATCTTTGGCTACGAAGCACTAACAATCGGTGCGCCTAACCACTGATCTCTGTAATATAGATCAATGCGCCTAACTACTATGTTTCATTGGTCATTTTTGCCATGAAGGTTGACTTGTTAACTGGCATGTATGTAATTCCATTTGCATAAGATAATTATCTCGAACAAAATATTTTTTCGTTACTTACAAATTAGTTTTCATTATAAGTCATATACTATTGAATAAGAAGACAAATTATAAAGTTTAAAGGTGGGAAATTGAACTTCATTCCAACAAATGTTTCCTTTTAGCAAAAATACACTCATAATAAAATGCTTTTAGTTTCTTTTGTCGCATACAGTTTTTCTGTCGCTGTCGGCGTTTTGATTTTGATTTTGTTAATGTCGGCTTGTGCCATGGTAGATGTATATTTATAATTCTAACATGACACAAGCAGAGTTTTCTATAGACAAAGAACAGAATGCACCGTTGTTAAACTACCAATAAACAACCCCGAAAAAATAGTTCCAAAACTGTAAAATATAGTTTGCATTGTAATTGCAGAAAATGATGTCAGGTCATGTTAGAATCAAAATAATGTTTGCATTATCCTTGTTTATCTCCTTATAAACACTGATTAGTCATTCTGATTCGGTATATTAAACCACTCAGGTTAACGCCCTCGTAGTTTAAGTCATACTCATCAGAACTCCAAATTGTTTTTTATTAGCCGATGAACAACAACAAATTTGCGAAAATAATTAAGTCGTACTCATCAGAACTCCAAATCGTTTTTTATTAGCCGATAAACAAGAATAAATTTACGAAAATTATTAAGTCATACTCATCAGAGCTCCAAATCGTTGTTTATTAGCTGATAAACAACAATAAATTTGCGAAACTTATTAAGTCATACTCATCAGAGCTCCAAATAGTTGTTTATTAGCCAATAAACAACAATAAATTTGCGAAAATTATTAAGTCGTACTCATCAGAACTCCAAATCGTTGTTTATTAGCCGATAAACAATGATAAATTTGCGAAAATGATTAAGTCCTACTCATCAGAGCTCCAAATAGTTTTTTATTAGCCGATAAACAACGATAAATTTGCGAAAATTATTTATTAATTTTATTCAAAATTATGTAGATTTTGCAAATCCTTTTCCAGAAGAAAAGATCCAGGACAAAAGCATGCTCCAGAAATCACTGACACTGACATAAGTTACTCTAGATTTTACCTTTGTATGCTTACTATTAATATAGAACTGAAATGCTCTAGTTAGGTGCATTCTTTGATGAGGGTACGGTATTTAAGTTCCATTGAAGCGTTAAAGATAATATGTCACGTACAGGGCTCACACTGGCTCTAATTGAGGGGCGTCGTGGGAAAACCGGACTTAATGCATGTGCGTAAAGTGTCATCCCGGATTTGCCTGTGCAGTCTGCACAGGCTAATCCGGGACGGCACTTTCCACTTTTATGGTATTTTCTGTTTCAAGGAAGTCTCTTCTAAACATAAATTCACTGTAGGCGGAAAGTGCCGTACTGGATTAGCCTGTGCTGACTGCACAGGCTAATCTGGGACGACACTTTACGCACACGCATTAAGACCGGTTTTCTCACGAAGCGCCACAATTTTTCTTGAGCCAATTTTTCAATCGACTTGCGTTGTTTCATATTTCATTGTCATGGAACATACATCTACTAATATCTTAGTGTTTTAAATGTTATATATTTTACTGTGCTGTACTTTAATGCCATTATGGTATTTACAAAAGCACTTGCACTTGTTTAGGTTATAAATATGCAACTCTTAGACCTAGTAATAAAACGATGTTGTTTATTGTTCTTTCTTGCAGTAACTTGGAAAATTATTTTTCTGTCAACATAGACTGTAAGCACTTAACAAAATACATCCATAAATTAAAATTAACAAATTACAATTAACAAAATGAACTGTTGCCCTCTGGTAAAATACGATAACAAATCCTTTGCTGGCAGCTGGCCACAGGGTCTGGTAGTCGTTTAATTAATACTGGCCCGAATTCCCCCATATGACTGGTCACTTAAAAACAGATGAGGCGCGTAGTGGGAAAACCGGGCTTAATGCATGTGCGTAAAGTGTTGTCCCGGATTAGCCTGTGCAGTCCACACAGGCTAATCCATGACGGCACTTTCAGCCTACTTTGGATTTATTATGTTCAGAAGAGACTTCCTTGAAACAGAAAATACCATCAAAGCAGAAAGTGCCATTAGCCTGTGCGGACTGCACAGGCTAATCCGGGACGACACTTTAAGCACATAAATTAAGGCCGGTTTTCCCATGACACGCCTCATATAGCTTGCAAGCAGAAACCTGACCAGAATTTTTTACCAGCCATTTGGGCCAGTGTTCTGGTGATTTTTTCTGAACCTCACACAGTTTCTCTGGCTTTGTCCGTGGTCTGACAGTCTTTCATAGAGATTGTAATTATTATTTATGTGTGTTATATGTGTATACTGTTTCAATAGATGCAGAATCCTGGTTCTTTATGCAAGCAAATTGCAATTTGAAATTTTTTTGACTCGAGCGAATAATCTACCTTGCATCATTTTGACGAACTTGTTTTCAATGAGCTAACTTCTAAGCTAACTAAATCTCTAGAAAATAATATTGTTATTATACGTATTGTGTTTTTGCTAAGATTTAAACATTTCCTGACACAAATTAGCAATTACAAAACATCAACCATATGTACACAAACATATTCCTGTAACCATATGTACACAAACAATATTCCTGTAACCACACGTACACAAACAATATTCCTGTAACCATATGTACTCAATATTCCTGTAACCACATGTACACAAACAATATTCCTGTGACTTCAGCGGCCATTATAATTTTGCATGTTGACCCCCCATATTTTCATGCCAGGGGTTATTGGACTCCTAGTTTTCAAAATCTACTGAAATCTGTAAAATTATTATAACATTTTCCTTCAGGTACACCAGAAATCTCGTAGACGAGGGCAATGGACGATTCAATCTGATGATTCTTTGTTGGAACGAGGCGCAAGGATCGAGCATTCACTCCCACGCCGAAGCTCACTGTTTCTTGAAGGTGAGTTAGATTTGCCAGGCGGGCTAGCTCAGTTGGTAGAGCGCTGGACTACAAATCCGAGGATCGTGGGTTTGATTCCCAGCCCGGCCATATAACTTGTGTGGGGATTGGTCATGAAATTAATTCTACGGCCATTCTCCCCCTACCTCTGATTCAAGTAGGACAGTTGTCAGTTACTGGCATAAGCATGTGTACATAGTACTGGTAAACCAGCTTACCCAGGAAAAGTGTGAGTATGTTAACTGACCGCCGTTATATGACTGAAATACTGTTGAATACGCCGAAAAATACAAATAAACAAAATCAACATTATTACAAGATAAACAAACAAACGAAAACAGATTTGCTTTCAGTCTTTCTTTCGGTAATTGTATGGAGCTGCATTACTTGATGATTCTGTGTTGGAACGAGGTTCAAGGGATTCACTCCCATGCTTCTTGTTTGAATAAGAAAAGAGGTGTTGAGATGTTTGCAATGTGTGACAAACTTGGTAGGACTTGATACATATTTACTATTGTGACAGAAAACCATTTTGACATAACCCAAAATTTGAGTTGAAACTTCAGGGTTATGAGAACAGTATTCATTTTATATAAACTATACCACTTTCACATACCCGGAACTTCGACTTGTATGCGAGTTCAAAATTGCATAGGGTTTACAACGGGCGGATTGTGGGTGCACCCTTGTCCTTTGGAAACATGTCTAGTTACATATTTATTTTATCATGTTAAGAACAGTTGAATATGAAAAAATACAGCCTGTTTGATTGGTCAAAACGTTGATGTTAACCAATCAATGAAGTTGTTACATATTTATATTGTCATGTTAAAAACAGTTTTAATATGACAAAATACAGCTTGTTTGATTGGTCAAAACTTTGATGTTAACCAATCAATGAAGTTGTTACATATTTATTTTATCAGGTTAAAATTGGTTTGAATGTGAAAAAAATACAGCTTGCTTTATTGATCAAAACTTTGAACTTAACCAATCAATGAAGTTGTTACATATTTATTTTATCAGGTTATTGATGGGGCAGTGGAGGAAGAGCTTTTTCAATGGCCGACAGACTCAGGATCAGAACATGCCATGACACCGGTCCGGACTGGCACGGTCAAAAGAAACGAGGTCACTTATATCTGTGGTATGTAACCTATAGGTGGAATGCTACACTCAACTAAACTTTCATAGTTATTTTATAAAAATGTAGTTTTAAACAAGAAGTCAACATATTTATGCTTGATTGAATAATCCTGTCAGAACTGGGTTGTACAAAAGAAACGAGGTCGCTTATATCTGTGGTATGTAACCTTTAGCTGGAAGGCTACCCTTAACTATACTTAATAGGTATTTAAGAAAAATGCCATGCATGGTGTAGTTTTAGACCAGAAGTCTGCCAATTTGGCTTGATTCGATAATTCTTTCTGAACTGGGTTGTACAAAAGAGATGAGGTCACTTATATCTTTGGTATGTAACCTTTGCGGAATACGACACTCAACTATACTTTACAAGATGTAGGGCCAAAAATTTGTTGTAGTTAAAGGCCAGATGTTAGCATATTTATGCTTGTATTATAGATTATTGTGGATGTATTTTGAAACTTGAGCATTTACATAAAGTATTTTTATTTAGTTAGTGCTGGAGACTCTGTGGAGCAAAACTGACCTTAAAGTGACAAAACTGTACCATGTTTCTTGGCATCAAAACATAGTTCACGAAATGTGATATTTTTCAAGACAAAAACATCATATATATTTCAGTTCACCTAATTGTGCAGAAATTTGCAGATTACAAAAACTGCCAGGGCGTAGCTTTTAATGGCTCATTAATTCAGACAGTTTGTCAGCTCATGCTATTTTTACCAAATATGCCAAAATAGCTGTCATTCTGCATTCATCAAAAAGCTTTCAAAATTAATTTTGGCTGAAGTTCTTCATAAAAATATGAAAGCTACTTAAAGGGACTTTGTCATCGCAAAATGCCTGAAGGGGGTAATTTCTTAATAAATCTGAAATGAAGATATTAATACTGACATATAATATTGGTTAAGACAAGTTATATATCATGGGCAAAGAGTGTGCGCATTCTGAGATAAAAATCAATTTATAATGAGGGTCGTGTTTGTTTGGCCCTTTTTTCTGTTTATATTTTGACGTCAGAATTGTGAATATTTTGTATAATGATAGTTTACACATGCTTCATTACCATGCATGTATGGCTCCTAAGTTATGAGTTCAATACCCACTTTGGGTTTTAATGTTTCAAACTTTTTGTTGCAAATTTTTTTTTATCAAATATCACATTTTGTATTATCAGGGTTGTCATTATTAACCGATTGCCGATCAAATTCATTGTTTAAAATCATGAGAAAATCAGTTGTTTTTTTCAGGAACTTAAAAATTGCAATAGGTGATATCACAAATGGGCCCCATAGACCCCTGGCCAAATCGCTTAGATTTAGATAAAAAATCGCTTGTTTGCATTGATAATGACAGCCCTGGGTATTATATCATCTGATAATGACAGCCCTGGGTATTATATCATCTGATAATGACAGCCCTGGGTATTATATCATCTGATAATGACAGCCCTGGGTATTATATCATCTGATAATGACAGCCCTGGGTATTATATCATCTGATAATGACAGCCCTGGGTATTATATCATCTGATAATGACAGCCCTGGGTATTATATCATCTGATAATGACAGCCCTGGGTATTATATCATCTGATAATGACAGCCCTGGGTATTATATCATCTGATAATGACAGCCCTGGGTATTATATCATCTGATAATGACAGCCCTGGGTATTATATCATCTGATAATGACAGCCCTGGGTATTATATCATCTGATAATGACAGCCCTGGGTATTATATCATCTGATAATGACAGCCCTGGGTATTATATCATCTGATAATGACAGCCCTGGGTATTATATCATCTGATAATGACAGCCCTGGGTATTATATCATCTGATAATGACAGCCCTGGGTATTATATCATCTGATAATGACAGCCCTGGGTATTATATCATCTGATAATGACAGCCCTGGGTATTATATCATCTGATAATGACAGCCCTGGGTATTATATCATCTGATAATGACAGCCCTGGGTATTATATCATCTGATAATGACAGCCCTGGGTATTATATCATCTGATAATGACAGCCCTGGGTATTATATCATCTGATAATGACAGCCCTGGGTATTATATCATCTGATAATGACAGCCCTGGGTATTATATCATCTGATAATGACAGCCCTGGGTATTATATCATCTGATAATGACAGCCCTGGGTATTATATCATCTGATAATGACAGCCCTGGGTATTATATCATCTGATAATGACAGCCCTGGGTATTATATCATCTATTATTTATTTAATGCAAATATCTTAGTATAGCTCATTTCTATCATTTGACGTACCGGTTGACGTACCGGTTGACGTACCAGTTGACATACCGGTTGACGTACCTGTTGAAGTAGCGGTGGACGTACTGGTTGACATACCGGTGGACGTACCGGTGGACATACCGGTTGACGTACCGGTTGACATACCGATGGACGTACCGGTTGACGTACCAGTTGACATACCGGTTGACGTACCTGTTGAAGTAGCGGTGGACGTACTGGTTGACATACCGGTAGTCCCTTTAAAGGGACCTGTTCACTGATTGACAAATTGACAATTTTTCAACTTTTTGTCACCGATTTCAAAAATAACAGTATTTACAATGGAGCAATAAAACACTACGGACCTAGAAATATACTGTAAAAACATGTTTGTTTATGAGTAATCATCAGTTGAAATTGATAAAATTATAAAGCGCTTGTAACGCTAAACGATGGAATAATTTGGATTGTTTCTGTTGTTTTCGTTGAAACTGTTGACATCACGTGGAACATTTACATTAAGTAAATAAGGCAGGTTGAAATGTAGAAGTCGGAATGGCCGAATGGTTAAGGAAATAGCCTTTTAATCCGGCGATCCCGGGTTCGAACCCCGAAGGGACCATTTAAAAAAAAAAAAAAATTATAAATAGTTTTCTTGTTATTATACTTGAGCTTTTGAGTTTCGATGCTAAAATCTGTCAAGTTAAGACATTTAATGGCATACTTCAAAAATGCGAAAATCTGTTAACAAGTCAGCTAAATTTCTTCAAGTTGGTGATGAATGAATGCAGTTTTACATGATAGTCAGTAAATAATATAACTTACTGTAACCATTTCAGAGAAAAAGAAACAATCTTTATGAATTAATTTATTTTATTTGACAATATGGCTAGCTACATGTATAAAAACAGAAAATTGTATTGTATAATTAAGAAATAATTTTCAATTTATCATTGTTTATCAACCAATAAACAACAATTTGGAGTTCTAAAGCGTAGGAATTAAACCATGAGGTCGTTAGCCCGAATTGTTTAATAGCCGCACATCAGAACAACAAAGAGTTGTTTATTGGCCAATAAACAATAATAATATGTAAATTATTTTGATTCTAACATGATTTGACATTTTAGCCGCATTGTGGGAAAACCGGACTTAATGCATGTGCGTAAAGTGTCGTCCCGGATTAGCCTGTGCAGTCAGCACAGGCTAATCCAGGACGTCACTTTCCGCCTACAGTGGATTTATGTTTAGAAGAGACTTCCGTGAAACAGAAAATACCATACAAGCGGAAAGTGCCGTCCTGGATTAGCCTGTGTGGACTGCACAGGCTAATCCGGGACGACACCTTACTCACATGCATTAAGACTGGTTTTCTCACGACGCGCTACATTTATTTTTGCATTTGTAATTGGAACTACTTTTTACTGTGCTCCGCTCAGAATCAGAACTTCTTTTAGCGTTGTGTATTGGGTAGTTTAACAACGATAATTGTGTTCTTTGTCTATCAAAAAAGATGCGAGTATCATGTTTGAATTTTAAATAACAATAACGTTTACACTACTTAAAAATGCTTTCAGATGAGATTGGTCTTCACAGAGTATCAAACCCGAGCCACACCGACAAAGCTGTTACACTCCACCTCTATTCTCCGCCGTTTTGCGAATGCGCGATATTCGACGAACGTACGGGTCATCAGCAGACAGCAAAAGTAACTTTCTGGAGTAAATTTGGGAAAAGACCACCATTTGTAAGTTACAGTTCTTAATTTAAAGGGACATTTTAAAATATGTCAGTTTTAAAGAATAGGAACATTTACAATTAATAGCTAATTTCATTGTTTTATTTACTAAAAAAAATCTTCATTGTATTATTCTTTTAATGATAATTCAAAAAAGCAATGAATGTACATGAGAAATTATGACTTACGATTTATTGAGTATTTCCAGTCCTTTGATTTGTCAACGATAAGGTTTATCTTAAAGGGACAGCTTCACAGTTTGAGAACTTTTGGAAAAACGTTTCTTTAAAAATAGAATTTTAAAATTTAAAAGAAATTTGTAGAATCTATTGAAACTTGTTTGTTATGCTGTTTAGGCTGTTTGGGCTGCAAAACATAATTATTTTGATATTTATTATGCTGTTTTGTCTAAAAAATTACTAAGGTATGTCTACTAGGTAGCAACTTGTTTTCGAAAAATAACAGATATTCGTTAAAAGTGTACGTTTGCATAAGCTTTGTGCTTTTCAAACCTTGAAATATGAACAATAAATGTATTATTGAACAGGAAAAAGTCAGTTTTAGAAAATTATTTCTCACGGCCAAAAACTGTGAGAACGTCCCTTAAATGATGGGCTGATTAATCATTTCGTCTACTAATCTTGACAGTCAGAGACGATAAGGAGACTATAAGGAGATGATAAGGAGACTGTAAGGAGACGATACAGAGATGATACGGAGACTATAATGAGATGATAAGGAGACTATAAGGAGATGATAAGGAGACTATAAGGAGATGATAAGGAGACTATAAGGAGATGAAAAGGAGACTATAAGGAGATGATAAGGAGACTATAATGAGACGATAAGGAGACTATAATGAGATGATAAGGAGACTATAAGGAGATGATAAGGAGACTATAATGAGATGATAAGGAGACTATAAGGAGATGATAAGGAGATGAAAAGGAGACGATAAGGAGACTATAAAGAGATGATAAGGAGACTATAAGGAGATGATAAGGAGACTATAAGGAGATGATAAGGAGACTATAAGGAGATGATAAGGAAACTATAAGGAGACGATAAGGCAGGACTGTTTTTTTTTTTATTATGGGATTTCCTCTGATTTTTATGGGATTTACAGCAATTACATTTTGTGAACGTCTAACTGTTTCAAATGAGAAAAATACACCACGCAGATGCTCGCGCTTCCAGTTCAAGTTGTAATGAGCGTCTGTTAATATTAAATTTTAGACTGCCGAATTAATTTTATTGATAAAATCCTACTGCATAGTGACAAAACTGCAAACCATACCAAGCATTGTGTATTGTATGGCAGCATTTTTTTATTCGTACTCTAAAAATTTTAATGCGAAGTAAAATCGCATCGGTGAACATTTCTTTGCGATTGTTCTCAATTTTATGCGCAAATATCGCATGTTTCCCTGTCACTGTTAAGGATTGAAAATATTAATTAACGAAATTTGTGTGTGTTTAACCTTTTGTGTTTTGATTATGTGTTTAAAACATGTACAATGAAGCAAACCTTTATCAGATTGGAACCAGTAAAAAGCCATTTCAAATTATGGTACTTTTTAATGATATCATACACGATCGGGTAGTTACTTAATAATCAATTAATTAATCTACCTTCAAATTGGCGACTCTGCCGCACAATAAAAGCTTTCTATATTAAACCGCTATATATGTGTATTTAGTCATGATTATTTGATTAATCAGTGACTAGGTGACTTTTAGTGACCAGGGGTGGAAATCCCAAGCCTGACTTGTCTGACGCGGGTAATTTTCCCAGCGAACAAGTACATTTTTCCTGTCAAGTTCCCATCTCGAAGAAGTGTAATAAATATGCATTTAATGCGTATTAAACGCTGCGGTATTGGCACCGTATTTTTTCTGCATTAAATGCTCAATTAAAACACTTTTAGTACACAGATTGTATTTTTTCTGTACTTTTTCTGTGTTTTTTTACAAAAAAGTGCAGTAATGCACTAGAAAATGCACTTAAAATACACTTGAGTGTATGTTTGGAAGATATAGTGTATTTTTCAAGGAGAAAAATACACTTTAAATGCACTTCAGTGTGTTAATGCAGGAAAAATGCAGAAAATATACACTTTTTTTCTGTAATAAGTGTATTTTTTCAGCATTTTTAAGTGTATTTAATGCACATTAAACGCAGAAAAAATACGGTGCCAATACCGCAGTGTTTAATGCGCATTAAATGCGTATTTGACTTCTTCGAGAAGGGTTGTCCGTGTACAAGTAAAATTTCAGGGTGAGAAAATGATGTAAAAGTAGGGAGTTCATTATTACCCTTCTTGAATAAGCGTATTAAAAGCTGCGGTATTGGCACTGTATTTTTTCTGCGTTAAATGCGCATTAAATACACTTTTAGTACACTAAGTGTATTGTTTCTGTACTTTTTCTGTGTTTTTCACTAAAAAGTTTATTACTAGAAAGCACACTTAAAATAGTGTGTTAATGCAGAAAAAAACAACACTTTTTTCTGTAATAAGTGTATTTTTTCTGCATTTTCAAGTGTATTAAACACAGAAAAATACGGTGCCAATACCGCAGCGTTTAATACGCATTAAATGCTTAATAAATACACTTTATCGAGAAAGGTATGTCATAATCATATGTTTTATTGTTATTTTATAATCATATGTTTTAACAACATGAACAATTTATTTATAATTTGATAAAACATTATACATACATCAATAGCGCCAGGAATAGAAACTATATGACAAGTGACATTTGTTTGCAGACAAGTACATTTGAGGCGTGTCATGGGAAAACCGGACTTAATGCATGTGCGTAAAGTGTCGTCCCAGATTAGCATGTGCAGTCCAGTCCGCACAGGCTACTCCGGGACGGCACTTTCCGCCTTCAGTGGATTTATGTTTAGAAGAGACCACCTTGAAACAGAAAATACCATAAAAGCGGAAAGTGCCGTACTGGATTAGCCTGTGCGGACTGCACAGGCTAATCCAGGTCGACACTTAACGCACATGCATTTAGACCGGTTTTTTTCCACGACGCCCCTCTTATGCAATGAGTTTGTCCATGGACAAGTGATTAATTTTTATATGTCCACTCCCCTGGGGACCAATAGTTTTTTACAGTGATTACCATCACTAGCTTATATAAAGGTCTTGAATGCCTTTGGCTTATGCATCTACCAATATTTTCCCCCAGGGGGGAGTGGCGGGCATATACGGGACTTTAGACTGAAAGCAATCCCCGACAGGCGGGAATTTGACACGCTGAATGATTCCTGGTCCTGGGAAATACACTTTGTTCAGATTTTAGGTCCCGGTAATATTGGCCCCCGGGCCATTTGATACACCAATTAAGTACCCTCATTGAGGAGATTTAGACGAAAATGCTTGGCTCTAGGGTAGGGAATTAGATCCCAAAAAATACAATTTGTCAAATTCCCCTGGGATTGCCCGCCGTTGCCCCCCCCCTCTTCCCCTGGGGGAAATATTGATGATAGGTCCATTATGTTTACACGGTTGGAATGCAAGACATGTCTGTTGCTATGGTTTTCAAACTTTGCTAAGCATTGTATCAACAACATCATCAGCAGTCGTTTTGTTTTTAACTGTCAACACTATAATATTAAATATTGTGACAAACGCTGCGTGGCAAATTACCAGAATGTAAGATTCTGTGTGGGTTTACAGTTGTCCATGAAATAGAGCATCTACATTGACAGTTACTTAAATATAATTTTATAATCTTAAATTTGGATTAAAAGGCAGGGGTGCGGCAATACCAAAATTGTGTACTTGTCCATGGACAAGTTCATTGTAAAATTCTTCTTGTCCGCAAGCAACAGTCACTTGTCCAAATAAAAATATAGTGTTTATTCTTGGCCTTCCTGATACACATTTTCATTAAATAATGATTAAAACAAAATGTGTTATTCAGATGTATGAGAAAATAATAATTATAATAATTAACTTCCAACTTCATTTTCACACGCTGAAGAAGTAGACAGGAAAAAATAACTTGTCTGACAGTATAATTCCCCGCGTCGGACAAGTCGGGCATAGGATTTCCACACCCCTGCTTTAAAACTTAATTGTTCCAAAATGGCATTACTTGTAATAATGACTGCTGGAAGTATCGCTTGGGTTGTTCTTTTGATGTAAACTGACCTGTGTATGGTACATTAACCTTGTTTTATTCAGTCAGTGTAAAAAAGATAAATTGGTGTATTTAATTGAAATATTTGGGTGACTGCAGCCTTTGAATTTTAGTTTCGGAGTCACTGGCATGAACACCGGGTCCGGCTAGCTCATTTGGTAGAGCGCTCGACTGTCGAAGTTCGAGCCCCAGCTCGGCCACATAACTTGTGTGGGGATTGGTCATGAAATTATTTCTACGGCCATTTTCCCCCTACCTCTGATTCCAGTAGGGCAGTTGTCAGTTACTGGCATGGGTATGTGCACTTAGTACTGGTATCCGCTTAGATCGGCTAAGCTTGCCCAGGAAAAGTGTTATTAGGTTAACTAACCGCCGTGATATGACTGAAATACTTTTAGAAATGGCGAAACAAAAAACAAACAAACAAACACTAGCATAAACAATTAATTGTCTGAATTTAAATGCATAATCCTTGTTACAGGGCACAACTGGTGGGGAAGGTACCAGTGTGAATGCTGAAAACAACTAGAGGTCAGTGTTCAATAACTGGAGGTCAGAGTTCAACAACTAGTGGTCAAATTACACCTAGACAACTAGAGGTTGAAATTCAACAACTGGATGTCAGACTCATCAACTAGATGTCAAATTTCATCAACTGGAGGTCAAAGTTCATTAACTAAAGGTTAACTTACATTAGACAATTAGAGGTTAAAGTTCAACAACTAGTGATCAGTGTCTAACAACTAGGGTCAAAGTTCACAAAATGGAGGTCAAAGTTAATCAACTTATGGTCAAATTACATTTGACAGGTTTAAGTTCAAAAACTAGAGATCAGTGTTTGTCAACTGGAGGTCAACATTCACCAAATGGAGGTCAAACTTTAACAACTAAGTAGGTTATAGCGGAAAAATGTCTGCTTCACACTTCAGTTAAGGAGTAAACATAATGTTTGTAACTTGAGTTGAAATATCAACATAATGTTTGTAACTTGAGTTGAACTATCAATATGTTTGTAACTTGAGTTGTACTATCAACATAATGTTTGTAACTTGAGTTGAACTATCAACATAATGTTTGTAACTTGAGTTTACATAAATATAATGTTTGTAACTTGAGTTGGACTATCAACATAATGTTTATAACTTGAGTTGAACTATCAACATAATGTTTGTAACTTGAGTTGAACTATCAACATAATGTTTGTAACTTGTTGAACTATCAGCATAATGTTTGTAACTTGAGTTGAACTATCAGCATAATGTTTGTAACTTGAGTTGAACTATCAACATAATGTTTGTAACTTGAGTTGAACTATCAACATAATGTTTGTAACTTGAGTTGAACTATCAGCATAATGTTTGTAACTTGAGTTGAACTATCAGCATAATGTTTGTAACTTGAGTTGAACTATCAGCATAATGTTTGTAACTTGAGTTGAACTATACATATAATGTTTGTGACTTGAGTTGAACTATCAACATAATGTTTGTAACTTGAGTTGAACTATCAGCATAATGTTTGTAACTTGAGTTGAACTATCAACATAATGTTTGTAACTTGTGTTTACATAAATATAATGTTTGTAACTTGAGTTGGACTATCAACATCATGTTTGTAACTTGAGTTGAACTATCAACATAATGTTTGTAACTTGAGTTGAACTATCAACATAATGTTTGTAACTTGAGTTGAACTATCAGCATAATGTTTGTAACTTGGGTTGAACTATCAGCATAATGTTTGTAACTTGAGTTGAACTATCAACATAATGTTTGTAACTTGAGTTGAACTATCAACATAATGTTTGTCACTTGAGTTGAACTATCAACATAATGTTTGTAACTTGAGTTTACATAAATATAATGTTTGTAACTTGAGTTGAACTATCAACATAATGTTTGTAACTTGAGTTGAACTATCAACATAATGTTTGTAACTTGAGTTGAACTATCAGCATAATGTTTGTAACTTGAGTTGAACTATCAGCATAATGTTTGTAACTTGAGTTGAACTATCAGCATAATGTTTGTAACTTGAGTTGAACTATACATATAATGTTTGTGACTTGAGTTGAACTATCAGCATAATGTTTGTAACTTGAGTTGAACTATCAGCATAATGTTTGTAACTTGAGTTGAACTATCAACATAATGTTTGTAACTTGAGTTGAACTATAAACATAATGTTTGTAACTTGAGTTGAACTATCAACATAATGTTTGTGCTAATTACAGTATGTACACCAGTTACTTTTGACCCAACAATTTGTGTGGTATCACTCACAAATTAACAATTACATTTATACTGTTCACTGCTTCATTTGTATTGTTATATTTGGTCTTGAATTATTTCTTACATTAATTAAGACATGTTCAAATGTTATCCAATGTTCTATGGTATGTTTCATTAGGTTTACGTTGTGTATGCAGGCAGGTCGCCAGCATTTTTAGAGTGGTGCGGCCAAACTAATACACGTACTAATATCATGTAAAGAGTGAGTTCAGGATTTTGGCGCTAAATAAGAGCCATTTCTGACGTAACGTAGATATACCGTTTTGCACAACTGTTAGGCTGCGAGAGCTGTGCATGCATAAATAAAATGCACGTCTTTATGAAACCCATGTTCACATCTTTCACACATTCATTTTGCAGGAAATGTTAATTTATCCATTTTAGTTTTTTCATTTTTTGCGAAAACTTCTTACAGTTCAAAGTAACATATACTTTTTATTTTAATTAATTAATCAATTGTATGTATGTTAATACAATGTATGATATATAATATGTAACATATAATATACTAATCGAAAACAGAAACAGGACATTGTTTCATTTCGTATTTTTATATTTTGTAGGATTTTAATATGGATGAAGTTGGTTTTGATGACGTTAACGTTTTAATGATTGATCTTTTTCTTTTCTTTTTTCTGTTTTTCCTGTTTAACAGTTTTATTCATTTCATAATATACACAATACAAAATAAACTAGTATTACAATTACTGATTAGTTCAATAGAAACCAAAATTTTGATAATTCATCCATGTTTAAATCAAACAACATAAAAAATAGGAAATGAAAAAAATGTCCAGTTTCTTTTTTCTGTTAGTATATCATTTATGTATTGCCGTTTGACAATTATTTTATTATAATGCGAGTTATGTAGTACAATTAATGTTGTATGGTGTGAAGAAATCGTTGGTAAGCGAATTTATTTCATATTTATTTTCAAACGTAGATACCTTACTTGCATGCTTAAAAAAATTAGTGAAACACATAATCCCTACTGGAAACTGCTTTGCACTTAACGGAGTCCGAGTATTGGCGTTGATTTTATCATCTATTAGGGGCATGCGTGTTATCATTGCCTGCGCTGATTAGGGTAATAGAATGTGCCAACCGAGCGTGACTGCCAGGTGATATAGCCGGCAGCGGATTAGAGAAAGGGAAATAACAGAGTAACCGCTACAAAACAGCATTAAAATAGTATATGCAATTTATGATTTAGGCCTTTATCGGCCTTGGTATGCCATAATTGTTTTGTATGTTATTGTATTTTGTTTTTGAAATATTTATATTGTTTTTGAAATATTAATATTGTTTTTTTCAGTTATTGTATATCGTTTTTGAAATATTAATATTGTTTTTTCAGTTATTGTATATTGCTTTTGAAATATTAATATTGTTTTTTCAGTCATTGTATATTGTTTTTGAACTATTAAATATTGTTTTTTTTTCAGTTATTGTATATTGTTTTTGAAATATTAATATTGTTTTTTCAGTTATTATAGATCTATATTGCTTTTGAAATATTAATATTGTTTTTTCAGTTATTGTATATTGCTTTTGAAATATTAATATTGTTTGTTTCAGTTATTGTATATTGCTTTTGAAATATTAATATTGTTTTTTCAGTTATTGTATATTGTTTTTGCACTAGGTTTCACTCACAGGAAAGTAAAGACAAAAAAAAATAATCATTTTTGTTCTATTGCTTGCATGCATTTTGGTGTTTTGCATGTATAAAACAGTACTACAGTTTATATTAAACAGAATAAGAACTCTGTTTGCAGTTTTATTTATACAGTAAATACATGTGTATTTGGGTTAATATATTATAAAATTTAAAAATCTTAAAGCCCCCTTCTATGTATATAGCTCAGAAAAATTCACCTGTAACTGCCCATATCATGGATATGTAAAATATTGATAACGAATATATTTGTTTCCGTATTGGCCTGTTTTTTCATTGATGGATCCCTAATATTGACAAAATTTATAATCTCATGAAGACAACAAATGAACAAAAATTGAGAAAACTCGTGTTGTATGTGTACTATCTTAATATTTGTGAAATTTATATGAAATAATATTTGAAATACTTGTGAAATTTTGTATTTATGTATGTAACACAACTCTTTTTCAAATTTGCGTGTATGTAAAATATTGTATTATGGGCCGGTGGCCTTTATTTACAATAAAAATTCTGTTCTGTTCTGGTCTATTTATTATTGGGTCAAGGTCAAACTGACCAATAGTTTTAAAAAACTTGTCCGGGTAATGGCTTTAGAACTCTTACACCTAGGTTCATAAAAGTTGGTGGGTAGGTTGGTTAATTGTGACTAGAAGTGCCCCCCCTATTGATTATTAGGTCCCCCCTATTGATTATTAGGTCCCCCCTATTGATTATTAGGTCCCCCCTATTGATTATTAGGTCCCACCCTATTGATTATTAGGTCCCCCCCATTGATTATTAGGTCCCCCCTATTGATTATTAGGTCCCCCCCTATTAATTATTAGGTCCCCCCTATTGATTATT
Organism: Congeria kusceri; assembly: GCA_027627225.1. Lineage (NCBI taxonomy): Eukaryota > Metazoa > Mollusca > Bivalvia > Myida > Dreissenidae > Congeria > Congeria kusceri. Next base: position 16,184,722 of record CM051026.1, on the reverse strand, counting down.
AGGTCCCCCCTATTGATTATTAGGTCCCCCCTATTGATTATTAGGTCCCCCCCATTGATTATTAGGTCCCCCCTATTGATTATTAAGTCCCCCCCTATTGATTATTAGGTCATTAGTTCAGAGCTCCAGGTCAAACTGACCAAAAGCTGAAAAACCTTGTCCAGGCAATAACTATGGAACTGTAGGCCTAGGTTGATAAAACTTGTTAGGTAGATTGGTCTGGGCATTAATTGGACAATGACGTTATGTACCGTTTTCAAATGAAGTAGGTTAGCTATGCCATTGATTCATGAAACAAGTCGCCCAGTAAGCATCAATGTGCCACGGACAATGATAGGGCCTAAATTAAAATTAAGTTTGTTTGCCCTTTACCGACCGACCTACAAAAAAGCCGCGGACAAATTTTATTGCAAAATCTTTCCAAAGAGATTAGACTCGCAATATCTGAATCAAAGAAAAGTGGCGAACGATGCCAAGAGATTTAGCTGTTTTACAATGGGACCATATGGAGATTTGATTTACCTGTTTCTAACCATCAGCGTGTTTGTTGAAATAAATAAATAAGTACACAATGCATGAAGTTGAAACAAGTAAAACTTGTGATGATGTATTGTATGATCTATTGTGCGTGGTAGACGAGAACAAGACAATTACCGAAGTTTCGAATTCAGTTAGCATATCAACAAGTGGCAGTGCAGAAAAGTTTCACCCTGATATTAAAAAAAAAAAAAAAAAAAAAGTATGTCAGTAATGGTTTTGTTAAGGAATAATTCTTCTATCAGTACTAGTAACTGTTTTTTGTTAAATTGTCATTTACAAAAACACAGTTTATATTTGAGCGAACAGAGACATCTGAGTTAACAACATTTCTAATTTTCTTATTTGTGACATTTTCGTCAACTTATTTTTAATTTTCAATTCATTGATTTGACATTTTTCTAGTCAAGCAGTATGTATTTGTACCGTATTAATATGATTTGGACTGTCTAGTCAGTTCCGCCATTGATAATAGTACACGTTTTCTTGTCAGACAGTATGTATCTACAGTATGCTGGATTTATTAATATGTGTGTCTTGTCAATTCAGACATTGGTATTAAATAGAATACAAGTATGTCACCAATTCTATTTTATGTTATGTCCCTTATTAAAGCCAGTTTTGCAATGTATAATCTTGGTTGTATCAATCAAGATGAAGAAAGTAATTGTGATTTTCAAACAAAGATACACTTATCATGTATTGCTATTTAATGCCTCGGTCACACTGTCACGCTTTTGGCTATGATTGCCCACGATATACAAAGTTTGGTGAAGCGTGGTAAAGCGTGAACACATACGTACTGGCATCTGTGTGAATCTGTAAGAATCTTGAGGGATCATTATCGATCGGAAAGCGCGACGACAGTTTTGAACATTTTCAAAACATTCATGGCTTACCGTAGCGACGCCACAATTTTTCCAAAACGTAGGACAATCCTAGTGCAATCGTTGCCTGTACGGTTTATCGCGATGTTACTACGCACTCGCTATGTTTGCCTAAGTTAGTTTCACAATTATGCACGAGGCATCGTGATGTCCAAATCGACAGGAAGGGAAGGGAATCGTGAGAATTATTGGCTGCTCGTATGCTAATCGTGATGAATCTTCATTAATCTTACTACAATCTTAGGAAAAACGTTAACAATTGCATGCAATCGTCTGCTACCGTAGCGTATACCTGACGTAGCGTATTACAAACGTAACAGATCGTATCATATCTTGGTTAAAGCATGGTGAATCGGCTGCGGAAACCTACAAGTGTCGTTAATATTCGTAGTCTCGGCCTACAACAACCCTAGGTATATGTAGGAAGATAAAATAAGGACACTGTGCATCCCGGCTCATCACGATTAACACGTCCACGGTCAATCGTGGGCTATCGTAGCCAAAATCGTGACAGAGTGACCGGGGCTTAAATGGCGACATTCATGTATGACAAAGATTAAATTATCTGAATAAAATTAATTAAAATATTTTTCCTACCTACCGACCCACTTCTAGAATTTTGGGTGGGTAAAGGGCAAACAAAAGATTTTTAGATTTAGGCCTAGTTCTTGTTTAGATGTTTTGAAGTGACAAAAAGGCAAGTTTGAATTCACATTCATCTACATATGAGCCAAATAAAATAACATAAAGGGACCTTGAAGATACAACCCCTTCACTCTGGTACTCCACCATTGCAATGCTCCCCTATTCTAATGCTTTTATTGTTACATCACCTCCGTCCTTTCTCCCCTCATGGTACGTCCATGTTGATTTCTTCGCATTTCCTCTTTTCCAATGTTTTCATTGTGATGCCTCATCTAGGTATTCCCATTACCTTCTTTGCCCCCCTTTTTCACGCTTTAATCGTTTTTTCCTCTTTACCCCCTATTAACGCTTTCATGAATTTTCACACTCGTTATCTCGACCTAATCTACCCAGGAAATTTAGAACCATTGTCAATATGTTCTTTTAAAACATTCACTGTCTTTTCCTTACTAAGTATGTGTTAATCAATAACACTTTTTCGCTTATTCAATTAATAGGCATTCAAAATTCATACCCGTCAATAATTTAAAACCTTTTGTGCAACTAACTCCAGTATACATTAACATATTATGTGTTTTTCATGCTTCATTGTTTTATGAAATAATAAGATATGCTCGCTAATCTTGGTAATCTCGGTGATTACCTAAGCATAGTTAATGATTGGTGCTTACTTAAGCATATTTAATGCTCATTTCAATAAGTAACAGTTCTACTTACTCCTATATTCCTATGTTAGGAGACATATTTAGTACATAGATTATTTGTTTTACTTAGTCTCTTATAACTCATAACTTCTGAGTGGTCATGTCCATACGTAATGCTTTTATATATTTAAAATGTGTATATGTATGTGTACATGAAAGAGACGTTAATAATACATAAATAAATAATACAATATTTCAGTTTAGTGGGTTTAATTATGCCCCTCATTGAAGATGGCGGGATATATTGGTTTGCTAATATCGGTCTGTCGGTCGGTAACCATATTCGTTTCCGCGCTCTTTCAGCCCAGTAGTTTTCATCCGATCTTCACCAAACTTCATGAAAATGTTTGTTGGCATAATATCTCGGGCCAAGTTCGATTATTAGCCAAATCGCCGCAGGAATTGTGGATTTATGGCCCTTAAATAATCTAAAATTGGCCTTTTAGCCTTTTGCGCTCTCGAAGTCCAACAATTTTTATCCGTTCTTCACCAGACTTGGTGAAAATCTTTGTGGACATAATATTTGGTCAATTTCGATTATCAGCCTTTTCAGCTGTTTCCGCTTTCTAAGTCCATCAGCTTTCATACGATCTTCACCAAACTTGAAGAAAATGTTTGAGGTTGTAATATCTTCGCCCAGTTTGACTATCAACCAACTCGCCCCAGGAACTGCAGAGTTATGGCCCATGATTTATATAAAATTGGCTTTTTAAAAAGATTACACTCTCTGTGTCCAACAGTTTCATCCGATCTTCACCAAACTTGATATTCTATAGATTGATTTTAACCTTGAGGGAGAATAACTGTTTTACAAACAGCTCTTGTTGCACGTACTTTGTCGATTTTATCTCTGTACTTCTCTTTTGCACTTGAGTCATGAAGCCAAATATAAATAGTTGATTTCATCCGGTTACGATTATATCTCAGATTCGTGTTTATCCTTATTGGGTTCAAAAACGAGGTATTTTTGTGTCGAGTTTTCCTTGCATATTGTTATACTGTGGTAATTTAAGTACCGAAAGTAATAAATGCAACAGTAAAGCATAATTTGCATTTATAAATGATCAGACATGTTATATATGCTACATTCTTACATGACGCTCGCTAATTTTTCTATAGATAAGAACAAAATTATCGTTGTTAAACTACCCAATAAACAACGCAAAAAGATGTTCCCATTCTGAGCGGAGCGTGCATGTATTAAAAAGTAGTTACAATTACATTTGCAAAAATATATGTCAAATATATGTTAGAATCAAAATAAATTTCGCATTATCGGTGTTTATCGGTCAATAAACAACTCTTTGTCGTTCTGATGCGTGGCTATTAAACAACTCGGGCTTACGCCCTCGTGGTTTAGTTCGTACGCATCAGAATTCCAAATACTTGTTTATTGGCCAATAAACAATGATAAATCGAAAACTATTTCTTGATTACCGGGTAATTATTAATTTTAACATGACTATTTACATTAAATATGGATTAATATGTGTTTTGCGTATAAGGTAATTATGTGCATTTTTGAAATTTACTTTGATTACGTTCTGTTTTTTTTTTTATTGAAGTAATTATAATGCGTCTTCAAAGCTTCTATGGTGTTTGATTGATAATTATTTCTCTGCGAAGTTTAAAATACATGGCGCAGTCGACTTCTCTTTGATGTAATTTACGGGCGAAGTCAATAGGTTCAGGGCGAAGTTATCGCCCACGTCGCCTGCACGGTTATGCCCTGATAATTGCGCCATTTAGTATTTTAGTGTCCGGTGCAAACGGAACACTGTACCTCGATTTGCAAGACGTGGGCTCGAACCTGGCGTTGTAGCCAGGGATTGGAGACCTATATTGCAATAATGCACCTATCAATGTTTTCCCCATGGGGGGGGGGGGGGGGCGGCGGGCATATACGGGACTTCCCGACAGGCGGGACTGTGACATTCCGAATGATTCCGGGTCCCGGGGTAATAGACTTTGGTCGGATTTTAGATCCCGGTAATACAGGCCATTTGATAGACATATAGCATCTCCCACTGAAGGGATTTAGACAAATATGCTTGACTCTAGGGTAGGGAATTAGAACCCAAAAAATAAAACTTGTCAAATTCCCCTGGGTCAGCCCGCCGCTAACCCCCCCCCCCCCCGCCGGGGGGAAATATTGATAGGTGCATTAACATGACGTTGGATTACCTCAAAATAGTCTCGCGATTAAGCACGTTTAATCCGCTACAAAGATTTAACTAGTATCGACGCATTATTTTATACATATTTTTCTGAATATATTATCAGTAAGACACACACAAACAAAGTGGTTACGAATTGACTGACATGGTTACGAAATGACCGATCGATGTGGTCGAATAACCAAACATGAATGGTTACGAAATGGCTATGTTACGAAATAATCGACACCCAGATAAAACCACTGTGCGAATTTGTTGGCAGTGACTCGGCAAATGTTTTGACATTGTTTGTAACCACTTTTATCCGCTCTCTAAACCTTACGACTCGCACGAATTTTCGGCCGTTCTACCGTACAACCGCTGCGATTAGCGGGTGTTTCATTTTGGTATGTTTGTTTGTTTAGATTTTTCGCCGTATTAAACAGTATTTCAGTCATATAACGGTGGTGAGTTAACCGTCTCGCACTTTTCCTGGGCTAGCTTAGACCATCTAAGCGGTTTACCAGTACCGAGAGCACACACTTATGCCAGTAATTGACAACTGCCCTACTTGATTCAGAAGTGGGGGGGGGGAATGACAGTAGAAATGATTACATGGCCAATCCACACACAAGTTATGTGGCCAGGCTGGGGTTCGAACTCACAAACACCGGGTTGACAGTCAAGCGCACTACCAACTGAACTAGCCGGGCCCGGCAGTGCTCAGTTGGATTTGACTGACACCTGAAACCGGAGGTCGCCGTAAATTCGAACTTGTAAATGTATTATATGCCATCAATTGGTCAGTATACATGGCCCAAAGTCGATTTTATTAACAAATAAGTACCAAAACATGAGCTAACAATAATTACAAAATGTTTATTACCTGTAGGCAGGCTATATAATGTTCTGTCCTTAACTAAATAGTTATGCTTTCAAACGAATATATGTGTATATGTGGGCATGCGCGTGCGCGCGGAGTATATCTTAAATAGTTTTTGTTATAAACTTTACACATTGGGGGAAAAATTGGTAGTTTTCGATTTTTCCATCATGGCTTCCAGTGTGCAAAAGGATATTCAAATACGTAAATATTGCGCGAAGAAGCAACTTCATGATAGCAAAGTTAAATATTACGAAAAAAAATCGATATTTAGTAGAGACCAAACAATCGTGTTTCTCGAGTAAAAACAAGAAATATCACCATATAGAAGGTTCGTTGCAGTTACTGTTAAAATACTAATCGTTACTATTGTAAATATGTGTATTACTATTGTAAATACGTACGTGTCATTGCTATTGTAAATACACGTATGTCGTTACTATTGTAAATCCGTGTAGAAAACTTGAAATTCAGAAATGACCATGCACACGCAAAGCGTCATACTAACATTTAGACGACGACAACATTAAAGGGACTTGTTCGCATATTTTTGCATTTTTTGAAGTAAGCCATTAAATGTCTTAACTTAACAGATTTAAGCATCGGAACTAAAAAGCTTAAGTATAATAACAAGAAAAGTATTTAGAAAAAAAAAGAAATTTAAAAAAATGGTTGCACCGGGGTTCGAACCCGGGACATTTGGATCAAAAAGCTATCGATTAAACACTCGGCCATTCCGACTTCTATAAGTCATCCTGCATTATTTACTTTATGTAAGTGTTCCAGGTGATGTCAACAGTTACAACGAAAACGACAGAAACACTCCAAGGTATTCCATCGTTTAGCGTTACAAACGCTTCATAATTTTATCAATTTAAACTGATGACTACTCACAAACGAAACGGTTTATTCAGTATATTTCTAGGCCCGTAGTGTTATTTTGCTCCATTGTATACATTGTTCTTTTATTTTTGGGATCGTTGACATAAACTTGAAAAATTGTAAATTCGTCAACCTGTGAACAGGTCCCTTTAAGACGAAATTCGCAGCACGCGTATATTAAGGGCTGTACAGTTCATATATAAATTTAAAATTTACAAGGTCGGCACGTCATGAAACATGTACATTAAGAAAAACGATTAAGAGAAGCAAAATAATGCCACGTCTACATTGAGATAGCTTGACATTGAAACGTGAGAACTTCTCGTGTTTACTGCGTACAACTTGCTGTATAGTCGGTTTAAATTTTGTTGATAATGAGGGGATTAACCATTTATTGTAAATAGGGGGAATCATGGTTTTCCGTTTACAAACACGCTGTATTCGTCTGCAATTTAAATCGTTTTTTTTTTACCTGTATCGATTAGTCCATGTTTATAACGGTTCTCCCTTGCATTTTTACGAACTGTACACATGGATGGTAAGGACTATAAATACAGAAGATTGCCGTGTTGTTTAAATATTCATGTTTTACAATTATGTTACCTTGAAATGGTAAAGGCAAGATTACTTTTTATAGTTGAATACGTAGTCAGTGTAAGATTCCATACAACTGTATGCACCTATCAATATTTTCCCCGAGGGAGGGGGGGGGGGAGGCAGCGGCGGGCTTATACGGGACTTTAGACTGAAAGCGATTCCCGACAGGCGGGAATTTGACACGCCGAAATAGTCCGGGTCCCGGGAAAACACTTTAGTCGGATTTTAGAACCCGGTAATACACCAAGCATCTCTCACTGTGGGGATTAAGGCAAAATTGGCTCTATGGTGGGAAATTAGACCCCCCAAAACAAAACTAGTCAAATTCCCCCTGTGTCAGTCCGCCGCTCCCCCTCCCCGGGGGAAAATGTTGATAAGTGCAAACTAGTATTTCAAGGGATCAATGCACAGATTAACAAATTGACAATTTACACACCAACAAATTTTTATATCTGAAATTAAGATATTAATCATTACTTCGATAAAAACGCTTAAAATAAGTTATATATAATGGGAAAAATAGCCTCTAAGTCGTGATTTCAAAACCAGCTTGGGGTTTTAATTTTTACAAACATTTTTTATGATTTGTTTTATCAAATATCTCATTATGTATTATGTTATTTATTCTGTATTTAATGTATATGTCATGGTGTAGCACTTTTCTGTCATCTAATATCATTTATAGTGTAATAGGAAACCAATGTTTCGTTGACGTTGTCGCTTTAAAATAATTCAATTGGCATTGGGATAGTATCAAAGGGAGACAACCATTAACGTATGCAACTATGAAGAGTTACGGTTCTCGAACAAGTTATTCTCATCACAGCGCGTCAGTCCATGTAAACGTGATGTGATGGAACATGATTAAAGAGAATAAACACAACTTAAAGTCGGTAAACTGGCGTTTATGTCGTTCTACCTAGTTTTTGGCCGCGAATGACCCATATTTTACCATAACAAAGATCTCATGGCGGACTACAATCAGACCATGTTTTATTGCACCTATCAAAAATTTCCCTCGCGGGGACTGACCCAGGGGAATTTGACAACTTTTATTTTTGGGGGACTGATTCCCAACCCTGGAGCCAAGCATTTTTGTCTAAATCCACACAGTGGGAGATGCTTGGTGCCCCCTATATTAGCGGGATCTGAAATCCGACAAGTCTATTTCCCGGGACCGGAAATTATTCGGCGTGTCAAATTCCCGTCTGTCGGGAATCGCTTTCAGTCTAAAATCCCGTATATGCCCGCCGCTCACCGCCTGGGGGAAAATACTGATAGGTGCATAACTTGATATTATGAAAAAATATGGTCCTTAAAGTGTAAAGAAGCTTTGTTGGGAAAAGATTGGCTGTCCGGCTAGCGCAGTGGTTGGTACACTCGCTTCTCACCTAGGGGTCCCGGGTTCGCTTCCCACTCGGCGCATGTGAGTTTGGTTGGTGGTCAACATACCGGACAGGTGGGGTTTCCTGCAGGTACTACGGTTTCCCCCACAGCACAAGACCACACCAAAATTAAGAAGTCTTTCAGTAAAAAAAGCTGGCAATTGTAGCTATGATTCAAAATTCGTCCCAACTTTCGTGAGTCTCTAGTAAATTCATTAGGCGTGCTGGGACATACTCCGGGTCCTCACATAATGCAGCCACGGGCGCGGAAGGACCTCATAAACTTCGAAATGCAAACACACGTTGGGAAAAGATTTGTTCAACAGCAAGGGGAATAAGCCTCTTTTTAAGGAACAAATTTTTAGGCAGGTAATCTTTATTCAGTAACAAAATAAGAATAATTAATTAATAGCATTGCATACATTTACACGTACATATGTTGTCAAGAAATACTGGTTAGTCTCAAGAAGTAACCAAACGCAAAATTATAAAGGATAAATGTTCGTCTTCAACAAAATATTGCAATAAATGATAATTTACGCTGGGTCTTAAATTTGCACTATGCTTTTTACGCGAAAATTAGACCGTCACAAAATAAAATGATTTCACAGTAAGATGGTTGTTTTTAATACAACAGCATACATAATACTAAGTTACTGGCTGTCCGGCTAACGCATTAGTTGGCAGGCTCGCTTCCCACCACTGCGATTGTGGTTCAATTCCCGGCCCCGAAGCATGTGATAATGGTTGGTGGTCACCAAATCGGACAGGTGGAGTTTCCGCAGGGTACTCCGGTTTCCCCCACAGCACAAGAGCACACCAAAATAAAAACATTTTAGTGAAAGAAAAATAGCTTGAAATTGCAGGTTAGATGCAAAATTCGTCCCAACTTTCAATTAGTCTCTAGTAAGCATGGTTACCATGGAAACTTGAGTTCCAGCATGTAAATGACTATGTTAAGAATACAAGTTTTCTTTAGGTCTTGATCAAACTACTTCTTGTTCTTATTAGTTCTCTTAAATAAAATTGTATTATTGCTCACGATAGCCTTGTTTTGTTCATATATAAAAAATGGGTATATTTGAAATGGTTGCCATGGCAGCGAGAAAATAGTTTCTTTAAGGGTTTTTATAAATGTTTTTCGAAACTAGAGATATAACCGACTCTTTCGGGTAATTTTAATCAATAAATCCCATAGGGCCATTTTTGACCTTTCCTGAACCTAGTCCTTTACACTCCAGGTCCTCCCATAATGAAGCTTGAAGGACCTCATAAACTTCGAAATGCACACACGATACTAAGCTACTAGGCAATATTTCTTGACTTTTGTGAATGCAAAAAGGGAAAATAACTGGAATCATTTAAATGCTTAAATGCATTTTAAAACATATTCAATACATAATATTATGTACATATATACAGAAAATATTACTAAATACATACACAGACAATGCATTTGTGTCACAAATACTGAAAATCTGAAAAAAGTTCGTTGAAGTAGATTAATTAATGATTACAATAAATAATACACTACCAAAATGTCCAAGCATTAATACGAATTGTCAAACGAAGTTGACCAAGATCCTCTCCCAGATATACAAATAAGGTAATAAGCTATAAACATTAATGGTGCCGGTAATGAAACAAACACATACAAAGAGGGTTGGTGGAAAGATTAGGGGTTGGAGGGGCACATTTAAATGGAGGTGGTGATTGAAATATGCAATTGCCAATTTTGAAAATCAATATTGCAACATGGAATATAATTTATATTATACATCAAATATACACTAGCTCTCCTGCATCAAGCTGACATAGATAGTCACATGTTTTCACACACAATAGTTTATTTATATAAATAAAATCAAGTATTTAAATACTTTTAAATAATTTATTTTAAAGTAAAATATTTTAAAATTACATTGATGTGCCGTTTACTTTGTAACATAAATGTATTTGTTAATTAAGACAAAACATATATTCATTTCATAATCACTAAAATGCAGAATTATGGCAGTCCGTAGGCTGGCAAACTTAGAAACTTTACATATCTATACAGGTTTTTTTATCACAAACTATTGCGTAACGCGTACAAATTCACATCAAAAATTTTCCCGCTGCATAATTATAGCAAGAAAATATGGGTCAAAAGTGATCTTAGACAGCTACGCCGAAAAATTGTAAGCCCGTAGCCCGTAAACATCTCGTAGATGGCAAGGGTATGTGCGGAGGCCGTGCGATGATCGTGAGGAAAAATCGCGGTTTTGTGTGGACAGTGCCCGACAACAAATACATCGGCGTATCGTAGTATTGTGCAGTATCTCCACGGCTCTCGCACAGGTATCGTTAGGTTGCCGCAGGAAACCCGTGCGGTACACGTGACATCGCACGGCACCCAAAAGCTAAAATATAGTTTGGCTGCAGTATCTTTTCACGGAAGCCGTATGGTCGTAGCACGGATGCCAAACGGACTCCTTTCGATTTCCGTGAGAAGTGAGACCGCCGGACAGCCGAACGGAAATTCCACGATTTCCGTATAACTTCGTACGGATTCGCCCTCACCTGCTCCCGAAAGTCAGTACAAGAAATCGTTCGGACAATGTGAACAAAGACGCCATAGCCCTTAGCCATCTAGGATGCCTAAAAATCGTATGGATATTCGTAGACGAATTTATCGTACGGCGTCCGGTGCAAAAGTAAACCAGGCAAAAGTGATACAAATACATATGTATATTATTTTGAAACTTTGATATAACTGTTGGAAATAGGCAGAGACTGTTAGGTGTTTCAAAGATATCCTTAGAATTTTATTAAGATTTTCTCACATCTTTCATATGAATCATTGAGAAATCGCATCATTGCATAGTTCAATTCGAAGAAAATGCATTAACATTTTGTGACAAAATTTTAAAAGTTTGCACAATATTCTCAGGTCTTTGAAACTGCCAGTAAAAAACACAGTGTTCCTGTCACACGTTCATCCTTGAGATGTTTTTCAAATTTTCTCATTTTCCAGCACCGATGTTGCACACTAGTCCATGACATTTTAAGTAGAATATAATTTTACTCATCCACGTCCACCATGGTACATTTTTAACATGTTGCACAAAATCCTTGACATTTTCAGCTAAATAATTAACATTCACTAGTCATCCGTAAATAGTTAACAGATGTGCTTGACATGATACACACATGTCCCTGAAACATAAAAACGTGAAATGCTTTACGAAAGTACTTCACATGTTCTGCCTTTTATCGGACAAACTAACACACACGAAATGACTTTATCTCCATCATTCACCTGTTAACTCTCGTCATACCAATTAAGGCGCACACGTTGGTTTTATGTCCGATATTAAGCCCTAAACTCTTCCCAACAAATTCACACACATAAAATGACTTTATCCTCATCATTAACTCCAATTCTCCCCACTAGTCGGGTTGTCCATCAAGTTTTTCAGAGTCATACATATTTTTTCGAACGTTATTCTATTTTTTGGGTCTTCGTTCCAACATTTTAACATCAGTTGGTAGATGCTGGCTGGTGTGTTCTTAGGTAATTTCATTCTGTATCCTGGAAAATATGAAACACGTATTAACATCAGTTGGTAGATGCTGGCTGGTGTGTTCGGAGGTACTTTCATTCTGTATCCTGGAAAATATGAAAAACGTATTATAACGATCTTATGTTCACAAAGAATCAATTACAGGATCCAGATCATTCTTAGGTGATCTTGATCTTGTTGCTCAACTGAGCAGAATATCAAACATATTTTACTTTAGGAATAACTTCACATTTGGATAAAATCACATGTTTATATATATATTTATTATTAAAATCTTTATATCAGATAGCAAATGTATGTTGCCAAGAGTTTAAAATCATTTGCAAATAAATATTTGGTCACACATTAAAATTGATTCTGATTTTAGTAGACATCATTTTTAAGCCTGATCCTAAAATATATCAGGCTGAACTTGTTTTGTGAACACGGGGCCAGATCTGGTAGGACGATCGTGCACTTAAGTCTGTTTGATTTCAATTAGCCGTTGAATTTAGCAATTAAGGCCAGCAAGTCTGAATCTTAAATTACAACATGAACTCAGGAAAATGCTACCAAAACCCTCCGATACCTAACTCAGACTCAAGCGTGATTCAGAATTTACCAGTTCAGACTAACGGGCATGTAATAGTTCGACAACTGGCCCCTTATAGTTTCGACCAATAGCCCCTAAAAGTTTCAACTAATGGGCCCTAATAGTTTCGACCAATGGCCCCTAATAATTTCGACCAATGGCCCCTAATTGTTTCGACCAATGGCCGCTAATAGTTTCGAAAAATGGCCCGTACCAATTTTGACCAATGACCCCTAATATTTTCGACCAAGGGCCCCTAATAATTTTGACCAATGACCCCTAATTGTTTCGACTAATAGCCCCTAACAGCTTCGACCAATGGCCCTTAATAGATTCTGTTATGTTGCGTGGTCTTGAAGACATTAAATTATACGAGTTTCAACGCTGCATTTGCGATCAACAAGAGATGTGCAATAAATTCATTGATTTTACGAATATTAACATCAGCATCATCATCATCATCGACAGGTTACAAACCACTAAATATGCATACATGACAGTTTCGATCAATGGCCACTAATAGTTTCGACTAATGGCCCCTAATAGTTTCGACCAATGACCCCTAATAGTTTCGACCAATTGCCCCTTATAGTTTCGACCAATGGCCCCTAATAGTTCCGACCAATTGCCCCTAATAGTTTCGACCAATGGCCCCTAATAGTTTCGACCAATTGCCCCTTATAGTTTTGACCAATAGCCCCTAATAGTTTAAACCAAGTGCCCCGTGTCCACAAAAATATTCAGCCGGATTTTCGGATTCAAGATGAACGTGAGCCAGATATTTCTGGATCAGGCTCAAAAAATGTTCACTTAAAATCTGCACAAATGTTAAGTCTTTGTCAAACATTTTTTTAACTCCTCGCAGAATAATTTCGCAATCTGGTATGATGATTTTTATTATGGATGTAAAAGCATATTCGAATTTGCGATGGAGTCTTCGAGTATTCGAATCTTGATTTTGGATTCGAATATTCGATAAACTTATTTCATTACATATCAGAATAATACATGTGTTATTTACATACAAAGAAACTCACCAAAAAAGCGCTAATCGAATCAAGTTATTGTTTATAAGTTTAAATGGCACAACATGTTCACAGTAGTTACACTTTGGCGGAAGCAAACGGTCATTAGAGAGGGCAATTTCTAGAGCCTGTCAGGGGGAGCTACTTCTTTTCTTAGCAGGCAACGAGTCAATAAATCGAAACATGAAAAGGTTCTTCTTCAAAACAGCTAATTCACGCTATTCGTGTATTTATTTTTTTACCTAAATTATTCAAAATAACGTATGTCATATGTGTTATAATATTTATACCGTGTGATTTTTTAACATTACAGTTTCTTAAAAGGTCAAATTCTTAAAAGTGTTACTTCAAAGTAATGACATCCCTACTTTCGCTATTTACATTTGACAATTGCACGGTATCCGATCGCATGGCGACATTAAAATATAAAATACAAACAAAGTATAACTTTAGCTTCAACAGCAGGAGAAAACTCGTATTGGCAATCTCATTAAAATTAAATCATAACATTGTTAGGATCTGAAGATATCGTATAACAGGTCACGTTGAAATGATCTTCCGAACAATAAAATATCAGCTCTGCTGCCCCTCAATGAAACTGCCTTTTGCACAGCACTGTATGGCCACGTTTTTTTTTAAATGTGATACATTTCCAGCTGATCCTTTAGAATAAATCATTTACAGTTAATTTTCACGCGGATAACAATGGATATAGTGGTACATTAGGCGAGTAAACATCCTAAGTTCACGTTAATTTCGTGCATATCATTTGTTGTTTATATACGAAGTTATACTACAACATTTTAAAGGCTCCTGAAAAGGTCATCTGAACGTTACCTCTAATGCGAAGTCATCACATCCAGTCAGCGGATAATACAGTAGCGTCAGACTGGAGATGATTTTAATGAGATTGCTCTTGTTGGCAGCACAAGGCCCTTGATTTACGTTTAAACACAAATACACATGAATAAAATTAGGGTCGACGCTTTGAAACGGTAAAACATTGGCGGTATAAACCTGTTTCACGGGCGCCAAACCTAACTTAGCCCCGAATAATTCACTTAAATAGCATTAAACAATTATTATTATTATTATTATTATTATTATTATTATCATTTAGTATTTGTTTCAATGAATCGAATTTATTAAAAAATATAATTGAACGAAAATTACTTTAAGTCAAAACTACAATGTAGTTTTTAGAGTATTTTGTTGTACGAGCATTTTTATAAAAGAGTAATAATAATTTTGTACACATATTTCATTTGAATATTCGAACATTCGTTCGGAAGGCCAATAGAATATTCGAATACTTATTATATCCATAATTTTAATCAGAACCTCGCATCAATACATGTTGTTTTTAGACAACAAGTTATTTCAATAATTGAATTTAAAATAGTTTAGAAAATCAGCTCAGTTGAGCAAAGTCTGATCTTGATCCTGAAGAATATCCTTTGTGGACATGGTATCCAACGTATTGACCTCTAACTACAATGTTTCAATTGACCTCTCACTACAATGTTTCAATCCACCTCTAACTACAATGTTTCAATTGACCTCTCACTACAATGTTTCAATTGACCTCTCACTACAATGTTTCAATCCACCTCTAACTACAATGTTTCAATTGACCTCTCACTACAATGTTTCAATTGACCTCTAACTACAATGTTTCAATTGACCACTCACTACAATGTTTCAATTGACCTCTAACTACAATGTTTCAATTGACCTCTAACTACAATGTTTCAATTGACCTCTCACTACAATGTTTCAATTGACCTCTAACTACAATGTTTCAATTGACCTCTAACTACAATGTTTCAATTCACCTCTAACTACAATGTTTCAATTGACCTCTCACTACAATGTTTCAATTGACCTCTCACTACAATGTTTCAATTGACCTCTCACTACAATGTTTCAATTGACCTCTAACTACAATGTTTCAATTGACCTCTAACTACAATGTTTCAATTGACCTCTAACTACAATGTTTCAATTGACCTCTCACTACAATGTTTCAATTCACCTCTAACTACAATGTTTCGATTCACCTCTAACTACAATGTTTCAATTGACCTCTAACTACAATGTTTCAATTGACCTCTCACTACAATGTTTCAATTGACATCTCACTACAATGTTTCAATTCACCTCTAACTACAATGTTTCAATTGACCTCTCACTACAATGTTTCAATTCACCTCTAACTACAATGTTTCAATTCACCTCTAACTACAATGTTTCAATTGACCTCTAACTACAATGTTTCAATTGACCTTTCACTACAATGTTTCAATTCACCTCTAACTACAATGTTTCAATTCACCTCTAACTACAATGTTTCAATTGACCTCTAACTACAATGTTTCAATTGACCTCTAACTACAATGTTTCAATTGACCTCTCACTACAATGTTTCAGTTCACCTCTAACTACAATGTTTCAACGGATCACTCACACAGGAGATGTGTTTTAAAAACAAAAGACGTTCGATGGACATTTATACGGTAGTATATTGGATACAATGTACAGGCTATACCATTTTAATACTTTAAATTTACTTGGTTTAGTTTCCCTTCTACAACTTTCAAATGTGTATATTTATATGTAAAATAAACTGTTAGCTTAATATATTTATTTCTATTTATTGTTAATATATTTGTGTATTAGTTATATAAATGCATGACGCACTGTACAACTATTATCATGTATTCAAGGCTGGTGGCCTTAAATTACAATAAACGATATGTTATGTTATGTTACCAAATCAACCAATGGCTATAGCGGTTATAAAATACCCAACATCAGTATTTCATTGCAGTAAGATCAATATGGTTAAAACATTTTAGCCAGGGTCATGTGGAACTACTGAGTGTTATGGTATACCATCGATCAGTGCTCTTTATGTATACCAAATTCTTTCTTATACTATTTTCCTTCATTTCACTACACATATGTATTGATAATATTTGTATGTTTTTGCCAAAATATATATGATTGATTAGAAAAAACAGTTTAGAAAAAATTTGTAGTGAAATCGTATTTTGCTCCATTTTGCTTTGAAGAATTGCTCGAATTTTGTCAAATCATAAGTCATATAAATACTGTAGCGGATGTAGTCTACTTTTTATAAAGACTCTATCGAAATTTAAGAAAAGCCTTAACACTCTGAAATATTATAGTATTTTCTGGCAAATTAATGCAGTGTTTGAAGATTTTGACACAGAAGTTGAAATTTAATTCGAAGTTTATTAATGTTAAGAAGTTGCTATGCCAACCACAAATTACA
Organism: Congeria kusceri; assembly: GCA_027627225.1. Lineage (NCBI taxonomy): Eukaryota > Metazoa > Mollusca > Bivalvia > Myida > Dreissenidae > Congeria > Congeria kusceri. Next base: position 16,167,586 of record CM051026.1, on the reverse strand, counting down.
ATTTTTAGTTTTTTTTCAACTTATGTTAAGAATAACATAAGAATCTTTATTAATACGCCATAATGGGTCCTGAATTAATTACCTTTTACTATTTCTTCCCGAGCTATGGCAGGGGTCATTCCCTCATATGGTTCCGAACCATTGCAGAATATCTCCCACATTAGAATACCGTAGCTCCACACATCGCATATCGCCGTGTACTTTCCTGGAAATAAAACACAGTGTAGAATGTTACAAATATGAATATTCGATTTGGTGTCCGGATATTTGAATCTTAATTTGGAAATCGAATATGGAATTATTTAATATGTTACGCCATGTGTAACACGAAAAACAACCATCAACAAATATTACCAATAAACAATTTTATTTAAACAACAATTGCCCTAATAAAACACATTGTTTACAAATATATCCAATACACAAAATAATCCAGTTCCCTGAACCTGGTGTTGTCAAAAAAATGAACTAAAAAGATAGAGTCATGGTATTTGTGCATCTATTTAATCTCAATAGCCTCTCTCTGTGAGGTGAGTCGAGGTATCAAACTTCTCCGTATATATTCTTAAATCAAAAATCAAAACAAAAAGATCAAAGGGGTGGGGGTAATTAAAACTTGGGTTATTATGAGTTATGGTTCTTGTATGCTTCATTCCTCATCTCATGATGGCGATCATTTCTTCAAACTTACTAGAAAATCACAACGCACCTGGTTCTTATGCGTGACCCACTTTCTCACGACAGTACCTGCATGCATGATAAAATTAAGTTCTGAACATATATTTGACCTTTGACCTTGAAATGTGACCTTGACCTTCGACAAAGTGACATGGTTCTTGTGCTCGACACACTGTCTCATAATTCTTATGACTTCTTTCAAGGTTTCGGATAATACTTCCATGCTGGACAATGACCTGGACATGCTAAAAATTTAATTTTGTATATTTGACCTTTGACCTTGACCTTTTACGTAGGGACCCGGTTCTTGCGTGTGACACACCGCCTCACAATGGGTATCACTTCTGAAAAGTTATTTGAAAATCCTTCCATGTTGAACAAAGTTACGTTCTAGACAAAGCATCGAGAATGGATTTCTTACATTTGACCTTTTACCATAAATTATTACCTTGAAGTTGGACCAAAGAGCCTGGTTCTTGCTCGCGACTTGCCGTCTTACAATGCGTATCACTTCTGCCAAGTTATTTGAAAAATTCATCCATGCTTGACTAAGATATGCTACAGACTAAATGTTAAGGAATTGTTACTAATACTTGACATTTGACCTTGACCTTGGACTTAGGGACCTAGTTCTTGCGCGTGACATGCCGTCTCTCAATTCTTATCACTTTTACAAATTTATAGAAAATATTCCCATGCTGGACAAAGATATGCTCCGGACAAAGTCTTAAGAAAATATTTCTAATATTTGTCATTTGACCTTCAATTGTGACCTTGACCTTGGACCTAGGGACCATGTTCTTGCGCGCGATACGCCGTCCCACCGTGCTTGTTACTTAAACCAAGTTATTTGAAAATCCATCTATGATGGACCAAGATATGCTACGGACAATATGTTAAAGAATGATTCTGATAGTTGACCTTTTACCTTAAATTCTGACCTTGACCTTGGTCTAAGGGACTTTCTTCTTGCGCGCGACACACCGTCTTACTATGCTTATCACTTCTGCCAAGTTATTTGAAAATCCATCTATGCTGGACAAAGATATGCACCAGACAAAGATTTGCCCGTCGATAACTCGCCCGCCAGCCCGCCGACCTACTCGCGACGGGCGTTCCAAAAATACGTCCCATTGTTCAAACAGGACGTAAAAAAAGAGGCTTTATAGATAAATATCATCTACACACTTTGTACACGTGTCATATGACCACTATCGTGCAGACAGTTCCTGTTGATCATGGCAGGTAGCCGAAACTGCTACCTGGAGGCTAATTTAGTACCTGGTGGCTCACGACACATGCTCCGTATGAAGCTAAAAACAGGAAAATTGCCATAAACGATGCACCTGATGAACTTTCATTGCAGAAAGTCATCAGTGTGAACGTTTCAATTAAAATGTTGTCCACGGAATAATAGGATTATTAATTTTAACATAACTTCAGATTTCCTACTATTTGATGCATAGCTGTATGATTTATAGCGTAAAAAAAATTCCATTATACACTCTCAATGTTTTGTGTCATGCCAAATTCAGAGAAAAAAACCCGGAGATATTAGTGTTGTTAGTGGCAAAAACTGTATAAAAAGCAGCGTTTATAACATATTCTTAATTAAGCAAAACAAAGTTCTGCACTTTTTTTGCAGATAAAAGTTCATTTGTATGACTGCTCGGTTTCCACATATTCACAGACACAACGTGCCTGAGGAAAACGATGGTTCCTCCTTTTAACAAGATAAACCAAAGATGTTCCTCGCATACATTAAGGATACCTGTATCCATTATTTCGTGCAGTAATAAAAATGTTCTGTTATATTAAGTTAAAAGGACGCATCCTTGTCAAAGTTTTGCCAATTATATCCTTTTTAGTTTTGCCAATTGTCTCGTTTTTAGTTTTGCCAATTGTCTCCAAGGAGCCTGTGCCCTCAGCCACCAGGTAGCAGTTTTCGGATGCCCGCCATGATTATTGTATTCGCTTTTTAACAATATGATGGCAATAACAGTTTGCAAGAACTGTGAATCACTGTAGCGTTTTGGTAAATTAAGTAGGGATCACATTTTGATTGCTGTACATCAATATACCTAATCATAATCGAACCTCGTTATTTTTGGTTATATCTGTCTCCGTCTCTAACAGGTAAATTGGTTATTTTGGCTACTGATAATGCTAACACATATTTATTATATAATTTTACAATAATTCAACAGTATCGAAAAGCCAGTTACTAAGGTGAGAATAACTGGCCATGTAACAATCATCACCATCATCATTAATAGGGGTGGGACTTTTGTGATGTCTGCTATAAATCTCCATTATAACAAAACCCAAACATCATAGGTAAGCACATTCTAAGAAGCACTTACTAGACTTGAAGACCTCTGGTGCAGTCCACTTGATATGTATATCTTCAATCTCGTCCAACACACTGTATTCGTTTTCCTCTCTCGGCATTCTAAAGGCAGAAATCTTCACGACGTGCTTGTCCCCCACCAGACATTTCCTGGCTGCAAGGGCCCTGGAAGATTGAAAGACTTAGAAATCAACAACCTCAAAATCATCTTTATCAAAATCATCATCATCATCATCACCATCACCATCATCAACGCCACATCCACCATCACATTCATAAAAGCAATCATCTATATCAGTTTCAGCAGTAGCAACACTCTACCAGACAGTTCTGGCAGGGGATCATCATCATCACCAAAATCACCAACACCATCCTCCTTATCATCCTCATCGTAATCATCATCATCGTCATCATTACACTCACAATCACCACCATCATCATCGTTCGCACCACCAAAACCCGATCCCACAACACCTCAAACTCAAGCAACAGCAACATAAACAACAACCAGAATCGCCAACAACACCAGCACCACCAACTCACCCGTGTATACAACCTTTCTCTGAGAGATAAGCCATGCCATTAGCAGCATCCAGACACATGTTTGCCGCCTGTCTTCGTGTCTGATTTTTGCCGTCTTCTCGTAGATAATTCAATAAGGCACCACCTGGAAGACAATTTACTTCCATTTTAAATCCAAATACTTTGTCCTTACATAGATCATTTAATAAGGAAATGTCTAGAAAAATAACGATTTAGTTCCATATTAAAACCAAACATATTTTTTTTTGCACCACTCAATGTAAATGTTACCGATTATCACCTTTAAAATTGATTATACCTGAAATATATTGGTAGTCTCAAAAGACATGATTGACCAACTTATCTTTCTTGTAAGCTAAGGTAGTGTTCTCTAGGAAGCAATACATTTGATGGCCACAGTATCATATATCTTAAATACGAATATATTCAGAGATACAAATTAACACTCGACCACTCGCCAATGGCGAGTTGTTTTGCTTCTGGGCGACTGCTTTACGCCGGTAATTCACCCAGTTGGCAAGTCGCGTATTTTCTTCTTTCAGGAAATCCCCAATAAGCTAAATGTAGAACAAAATTCTTTGTAGGTTTCCAATCTGCTTTCGATTTCATTTGTACTTAAGCGTTTATAATTACATCATTGACCATGCTTTGCCAATCGAAGCATTTTCTATTTATTTAACCAATTAAAATCGTGCAACGTCACAACATGGTCGCGTCCATCGTCGTCATTGAACAAATTCCGCAATGTGGAAATTTATTGATGGCGTTAAAAAACCTGACGCAAATCGTGTTCACAAAAGCAAATATTATGAAGAATACGAGCAAAACAAGCGTCCGCCACGTACGTTTCAGCCCGAAAGGACAGAAAATCGCCCGTGGTTGACACATTCAGTGGATGGAATGAAATGTACCTATTGCATTGAAACTCGTATGCAAAATAATTTCACAGCTGGTTGTTTACCTATTAAGTTGGACAGTGTAAAAAAGCATGACACTTCTGAAGCGCACCAAAGGGCTACATCAATTCACAATGCAAAAGTAACACCCTCCCGTTCCAGTGAAGCAGGCAAGATCGTACAATCATTAAACAAATCAGTATTTACAAAACTTACGTACATGTTTCGGACGTGCCATGCTTTGGTTTTACATGAACGATTACTCACTGATTTTGAATAGCTGTGTGATTTGGACGAGGCAAAGAGGCTCAACATTGGTGAAATGTATAGAAATAACAACAATAGTGCATCTGCTAAGACTTCATTAGGTCCATAGCCAGTGTCAAATTTGATACAGTATCAAAAAAAAAATCTTGGCCAATCGGTATTTATGTCTGATAGGCGATGGCAGTACAGACAGTTCGCTCCAAGAACAAAAAATGTGGATTGGAAGAATATGTAACAAACGTGTAATATCTGCTCACTTTTGGGGTATTCATTGCACTGAAAAAGCTGATGCACAGAACATTTACCAAAGTGTTAAATCTGTCTTGACAACAAATTTGCTTTGTGAAACAAATATGCGAATAACTGACTACTGCTTAAAATATCAAGTACATCTGGGAAAGTGAATCCAAGGCTGAGCTCGTGAGTTTTGAAAGTAGCGAGCCCAACTGGCTTATCACCCTAGATGGTTAATTTATATCCCTGTATATGACAAATAAGATAAGATTGATGCTGTTTTATATTATTTCTCCAACAGTTTTAATATTTGTATTGAAGACAACCTTAAAACTTAATATACATGTACCTGACACATATTCCATAATAATCATCACAGGCTCCTGCAGGGCTGCAAGCCCAATAAACTTCACGATGTTTGGGTGGTCGTACTGCTTTAATTTCAGCCCCTCCATCAGAAACTTCTTTTTGTTATCTTCTGACAAAGTATCCTCGCATTTGTTCACAGCGACTGTATGTCTGTAAACACCTTTGGACACTTCACCGAAGTTACCCTGAAACAGGAAATATCTTTAAAAGGAAAAAATATTCGGCGTCTATGGCAATTGTGAAAATGAGGAATGTTTTTTCCCACTTCTACTGATGACTCATTAAGTCGTCGCATTACTGACAAGATTCGAACGGCAACTATGCATGCTCACATACTATGCATGCTCACATACTATGCATGCTCACATACTATGCAAACTCACATACTATGCATACTCACATACTATGCATGCTCACATACTATGCATGCTCACATACTATGCATGCTCACATACTATGCATACTCACATACTATGCATGCTCACATACTATGCATGCTCACATACTATGCATGCTCACATACTCAATCACACTATACTCCTCCTAATATATGATCATATATTTTTACGTAAATTTGTTCTTGTTGTTGTTTTTGTAACATTAAAAATAAGTATGCATGCTCTTCAGTTTCTTAAAAATTAAACGAGTATTCAAGAGAAAGACAGTAACACAGAAAATAATGCATCGACAGTATATAAATAAATACATAGATCATCGGTACCAATATACGGCTGGCTATTATGTCTCGTAAAGAATATTCCAACGACGACAATTTTGTCGAGTTTCTAACCCTTTCTATTGCATATTGACCCTTCAAAACCAGTAGGTGTCATCACCATGTGTGCAAAGAAGGCTCATAGCCCCTTCTGGCTTTCAGGGGACGATAAATAGACGGACTGACATGGCACTAACCTTGAAGTCCAGGATAAATTAATTCGCGATCAATAGCAAAATACGCCTTTCATTTTGGCTATTTATAGTGTACGAATATGGCAGGGGCACTCGTACGTTGTATTGAATTACATCGTTGCAAACATAACATCTTGCACACGTTTTTTGTTGACCAGTTGAATGCAAATTTTTTCAAGGTAGCCGATGCCAAGTTAGGATTTATTCACTCGGGACTACTGGCGGGACATTTTCACAACATTTGATTTGATATATAGAAAGGTCAAAAGTTGTGTTATACAGCTACGCCGAAAAACAGCATAGTATTTATATTAAATAATTATTAAGGATGCTGAGAATAATATGATGATTGTGCTGACGACCGTGATGAATACAAAAAGCAGATTTTTTTCTTTCGAAGATCTAATTTATGAACAAACTTTGGTTGCTGTTGTTACATGGCCAATTTTAGTGCCCAGCTCAATATCGTCGTTCTTGAGTTCCCAAGATTCTCTCCGTATCGGGTTCGACAGGATGGCTCCAGACTGAGTTGTGAATGGTTTCTTGCTGGCGACCAGATGATTTACGAGCTCTGTAATTGTGGGAAATACGTCTTTTTCGAATGTCCAGCCGTTCTGCGGAGGTATGACAAAGTATGAAGACTAACATTATACTATGGCATATGCAGAATATTCTGTAGACAAAGAACACAATTTGTAAACCCGCAATAAACAACGCAAAACATAATGAAACAGTTAAATACGGTTCGCATTGTAATTGCAGAATATATTGGTCAGGTCAAGTTTGGATAACAAGATTCTATGTATGAGAGTAGTTTATCGGTAAATATACAACATTTTGTTGTTCTGATGCGCAATGATTAAACTACTCGGGCTTGAGCCCTAGTGATTTAATTCCTATGCATCAAAACTCCAAAACGTTGTTTGTTAGTCAATAAACAACTCTAAAGCGAAAACTTATTTCTATGTTCTATAATAACTTTCATTGTCATGCAATAATCGTAAGCTTTAAGAAAAAAATTAAGAAAGCTGCATGATTGCGAATATTTAGAACTGTTTAATACATTACTGAAACTGTATTTTATTGAATTTAGACCTCGATATATTTGTGATACAATATTTTAATTCATTATTAAATTTAGACCTCTTACTTCGATCATGTATTGTTAATTCTATAACATAATAGTTCTTTTAATAGACATAAATTTTATTCATTTCACATAAAGAAGAGGAATGTCTAAGGGCATTGCTTACCTGCATCATTGGTAATGCAAAGTGCTCGTGTTTCTTCCAATACGTGGAGAGCACGTACTGCTCCTGGTTGTTATCGTCTTTACCTTTCCGAACCAGAAAGTCCCCGTCTTTCGCAATCAGGAGACTGACTTCTTCGCGCGGTAGAACACCGTGAAACCAGTCTTCGTCCTTAAGCATTTTTAGTATCCTGTCTAAACCAGTCTAAACGAAAAGTCTAAAATTTGATTTTGTTTCCAAAACTATAAGAGATTTGCCCATTGAGGCTTAAATTTATTTATTTTTAACTTATGATTCCAGTATGAACCTATCCTTGACAAAAAAATAAGGACAAGACGAAATCAATGATAGTATATTACCAAGAGTGTTGATTGTTCTTCCTATGCGTCAATACGTGTGTCTAAAAGACCACACATTTCCAGTGAGTGGGGAAGTGGCCGTTTATTAAAGTAAATCTTATTGTAGATCTATAAGACCGCATAGAATGCCGAAATGTCCCTATAAATCTGACCGCTGTCTGTCCATCCAGATGACTCCAGCCGAATCAATATGTTGACTAAACTGAATAAATTATATATTGAAATAAAAATGTAGGCACTGTTTAGGTTGTCTTTTTCCCGATTTCATTTACGGCAAGCAACCTAAATATAGTAACACTTGTTAATTCCCCATAAAGTTCAATGAACGCAGACAGAAAGTTGTTTGAAAAATTGAAATATAATTTACTCTCTTTTTTTTTGGTGTTTAGTGTGCCTTTAACCGATTATCCTTGCCGTTATAAAAGTAATTACGTGAATTACATTCCGTAGAGGCAGACCTGTAATATTAATGGGAGTTTTAGTGGGACAGGGACTTAAGCCACTGGCAAAATCACGTCCTACTTCAAGCAGAAATCGGAATAAGACCATGCGTGTCGACGATATTATATTGTTTACCTTGTAGGCATCAGCTGTAAATCATTTTCATACAATAGCAAGAATACTGTATAGTAAATATATATTTATTATAATATTTGTTAAAATGTATAGTTATTAGTGAGCAAAATCGTATGAAAACATGTCTTAAAATCTTACAAAGGAACATTGTTCGGCTAATCAAAAAAGGCCGTTCGTGTGATGCCACGGTCTCTGTCTGCTAACAGACATGGCCCAAAGTAATTGAAAAAGTAATGGATTAAATTAATTATTATTTTTCTTTCTTTTTTTTGATAACTCGAAGTAGACGGCACGTGTCTGGTAGGCCTTATCTCGTGATTGAATATTTATACAATTTAGAACTGTTCTGCTCATAAATTAAAAAAATAAATCAATCTGTCCTTTTATTATCAATTAAATCTGCACTAAGACTATGGTTTATTAAAATACTGGAAATTGAATAGAGAACACCAACGCGTTTAATGGATACAAGCAATATCTTTTAAAGGGGGTATGTACGATCTTATCAAATTTTCATACAAAAAATATGAAAGTAAAATAAAACCGATAAAACGTTGATGAATAAAAAACTAAAATAAAAGTTCTGAAGAACTGCTATTCCAACATTTTCGAAATTAGAGCTTTACACCGTTAATATTCTTTTCTTATTCCAGTCGAAAACCCATTCATATACATTAGACATGTACAATATTGGGAAAACCCCAAAATTCGTTGTAAGTTGACTTAAGACATTGACTGAGCCTATCCATACAAGGCAGCGGTAATTACAATCAAAGAACGCACTTTTCGTGAAAATGTGTAAATATAACGGGATTTTGAGTGGTTGTTTAAAATAGAGGGCCCTCCATCCGCAATGATAAGACTGATATGAATATATTATTATATTAATATTTAACTACACTTTACAAACGCATCTTTGTATTGTTTCACACATGATTTAGTAGCCTGTTCCACAATTTTGTCAGTAACAACACGTCTTTGCAGTCCTTTCGTAAATGCAATAATTCCATTACAGTGTTATAATCTCAATCTATAAAGCGTTTAGTTTTGTGGTTTGGGCCTCACTATAAACGGTTCACTGCGTGTAGCTCATGCTAAATTAGCACGATTTATCCATGTAAATAGTGCACATTTCATTGACTATACCGATGTTTCAAATGGTGTTCGTGCGGCGTTTCATCCACAAAAACGATTAAACGTGTCGGTATCGGCATGGCGCTAGAAATAAATTTGTCGTTATAAAAAATTATATTGAAAAACATATTAAGTATTGTACATATAACTGATTATTTTTTAACTTTCCTCGATCATATTCGCCCTTTCATTTGTGTTTTTAAAATATGTGATGTTGAAATATTGATATTATAATCGTATATATCCCCATTAACAAGGTATGTTTTTAAAAAGACATATCGGCGTTGAAATGAATATTAAGATGGCATTTTATCCTATAATACAAGATGGCCCTAGTTTGCTCACCCGAGTCACTTGTTCATTTGATAAATATAGAAGGTGTCCTCGAAAGTAGGATAATATATTCATTTGCAGCGTTGCGAAATGACAAATGTATTACTCTGTTACAGGTAAATGACATGTAAACTATTTTAATAGCATTGTTTTAAATGAATGTTTTTATTTCAATATAACTGAGCTATACAGTTTTTGATAATTGATTTGTCATCAATTTTAATCTTCTTTTATGACCATTGTAGTTGACATATTTTCAAATAAGCCGGTGTAATATACGATTTGTTTTTCTTTCCTGGCTACTTTCTGTGAATTTTCTTTACAACTGATTGGATTTTGATATATCGGAAAGGTCTTTGGATGGTCAAAATTTAAGTTAAAAAGCTACGTCGAATATGCATTTGAAAATAAGAAAACCGATGTCAGCCGTGTTGACTTTGGTCGCAAATGCGGGGGCATTAATTACAATGCTTTAAAGAAATGCATCATGATGATGATCTCGCTGAAGATGATAATGCTAATGATGATAATAATGATAAAGACGATGGTGATGATCATAATTGGATTGGTTGCTGTACTTACAATATTGGGTACAATATTTTCGTCGTCGGATTCACTAGATTCCTGGCGTGTCGTGCTTGTCGATTGACCTGTGACCTGATCTAAACTTGGGGTACTGACGTCTTCTTGGTTGTCCATTTCTTCCTACAAATATCAGGACAAGTTAGAGATGTTTTTTCCTCTGCTTTATGAAAATTTATTATCACGTAACGTAATATGTTATTTACATATTATGGAAAACTAGGCCTTTTCAAATTTATAATTCAATATTTCTGTATTTTTAACTTAAGACTTTTTTTATATCATGTACTTCCATAAGATAATAGTACTGTGACAAACATAATACTTATCCTTTGTATAATCATATGCACAGGCCCATGGCTCGTATTCCCAAACCCATTGTTTTACATAAGAATAAAAAATAGTCTTAGTTTCAAGTCCAAATAACTGTTTGAGTGCACATATACCGGATACCACTGTCGCCTAAAGCATTCATAAATCATTTAGAATAAAGAAGGCTAAATTTTGCATGTGTAATACCATTTAAGATTTAAATTAAAACAATTTTAGAAAATAAAACAAGTTTCAATAATGCTCTTAAGTCTTAAGTCTAAGAATACGTTTGCGAAGAGGGACCAGTCCTAAAAGTCGACAACAAAAAGTGTACCTCGGCTAGCGTGTTTGCGTCTCCCTCGTTCGCGATTAATGACTTGTCTTCGTTCCGTGGTGCTATGTCTGAACCAGACTAAAGAAATTTCTGACTTTAGATTGTTTCCAAAATCATTAAAAAAGTTAAATCATTAGCTAACTCAGTACTACCGGACCACCTCAGCACCACATTTTAAGAAATTCTCACAAAACTAATAACTATTACATATTATTGTAAAACATGTAATGCGTATGTGAAGACATTTATATTTGTGCTTATCCGTCAGTCGTCAAACACTTCCTAATGGCTTGTAGTAAGAACTCAGACGGGAAAGCCTGTCCGTACAAAGAGTATCATAGACATATTCTTTCAATGATTTCAACTGATAAAAATCATACAGCCTTTATTTTTGTACACTATTTAACGAAACTACGAACGAGTGTTGTTTTATCATTCCTACTGGTAATGACATTGGCCAATGTCTTAAAAAGCACCTTCATCATAAAAAATAATACACAATTTGTAAGTCATACAATATTTTTGCACCACCGGACCAACTCGGAAGTCAATACCGGACATTTTCTTAACACCTCTAAATGAGGTGGTCCGGTGGGTCTCCTAATTTATATCGCCTTTGTCTTATGAAATTTTATGTTTGTGTTCTCAAAAATGAAGTCATCTTTATTTCAAATGCGCTGAATGTTCTCTGAAGATAGCTTTTCAGTAGGATACACAGTATAAATAAACAATTTGACTTCGGAGTGTTTATGTATTAGATAATTATGAGAAGAAGGTAGACTGTAATACTAATTAATATAAATACACTCGTCTGATACCAAATAAGTTTTCTTATGGTGTCCGAAAATTCTGGAGTACGACAAGTCTCCTTATAGACGTGGGGTCCGAGAAGTCACGTAACCGATCATCTTGGCCTTTTAGTATTATGTTTAGTGTAAAAGCGATATCTCTATACCATTTTCAACGCCGATTGTCTTTGTTGAAGACATTTTTTTATTTCCCCAGGAATAGATAACATTGTTTATAGAAATATACTGTTCATATTTCACATTTCACAGTCACCCTTAACTTTCTTGGTATCAAAACACATATTGTTTAGGTTTTTTCTCTTCCAAATCGTCGAAAAGAAAATAGTTTTGTTGCAGAACTTTCTGTTTGGTCAAAATCGGCCAATTGGCTCAGAATGGATGAAAAAAATCACCAAAATCACAATTGGTATTGCTGATTTTGGCGCAGAGGACAGGTTCTAGTAGAATTAGGCCCAAATGCGGTGTAAATAGGGTTAATTTATAACGTATTCAACAACAGATATTGCTATCTTTATATGCACTTAGTGATTTATTTCAAAATCACTTTATGTAAAAATACCGAATTTAAACACATTTATACAAAGTGCGCCACTGTGAAAGTTAAAGGTAAATATTAAGCGGCACTTAAGTGAAAAATCCAAAAACGCATTGACCTACTTAGAAGGGGCGTTTTCGTATGTTAACCAATCAGAGACGTCGGCACACGAACGTGACTATGAAAGTCACAGAGCATGTATACAGTGTTATTTTTGGAATATAGTGTGTGGTTCACCAACAATTTATGAAAAATGCAACTTTAGTTATAAATATCGAATAGTTCGGCTATTTTAGTTCTAATAGTTTTAACGGTTTGTTGATGCCTAGACGAGTTAAAAGCTTCATGAACTGTCTGCTAAATACATTAAATGCATGATTATTCACCAAGTCTTTAAACAGCATTTATTGTTCTTCATGAATACATATTTAATAATGATTGTGAGAGATTCGGGGTATAGATAGCTTAGGCACTGCTTAATATAAACTATAGGACGATAACTATTATTGCGGTGGTAAATATAAATGAATACATGTAAGTTTTGACGAAAAAATATTCAGATTACTACGCGGTGAACAATCCAGACGTAATATATATATACTTGGTAGAAAGGTTTTTCCGTGGTGAAAAACTGGAACGTTGCATGTAGTTTAAAGAGGGTGTATTATAAAACTTATATGCAGTACACAGAAATGCATTATTATATTATATTCATGCATCGGATAGTGTAGGATAGTGACAATTAATCGCAGACTTATGTTCATATAGAAAAATAAAAAGATATATATCTGATTAAAATGTGGTTTGTTATAAAACTATATTTTAAGTTGCACTGCATATATGATATGCAACATGAAGATAGAAGACAATAGTGATTGACAGTTGTTCACATTTGCCTAAAAATCCTGTCGGTGTATTTTAAAAATATAAGACGAATCTAGGATGCTTAGCAACATTATGTTAAGAATTCCGGCTCCCAACTCAGTAGCCATTAAAATTACACATATAAAAAGCAAAGAGCGCCATGGACTCCTTTAAAAAACCTTTTAACATAAAAATACACTTATATTAAGAGGGAAAATACGGCCTTGGATCGCTCACCTGAGTTTAATGACTCATAATGATTTGTACAAATGTGATTCAGAGATTTTTAAAGAAACAAATATTGACAAATTTACGACGGCGACAGAGACAAACGTTTTTGAAAGAATTAAACCAAAAAGTATCTTGTGAAGTTATTTTGAAATAGATTCAGTGGTTTATGACAATAAATGCTTTAAGAAAGGCGTGTAAAAAACTACCCCGTCATCATTAGGCTATGCTTTCTAAAGACTCAACATAATAGCATGACATTTTGTAGAGGGTCGTCAAGAGAACATTTCTGTGAAACAGTTTCCTTATCTAGCAAGTGGTTTCAAACAAGAACAATTTCAAAGTTTTTCCAATGTAACCATTTTAGGACAACTGTCCAGCCTCCTGGCAGCCACGTTTTAACAAATCAAAATGACATGAACAGTATCTCTTAAAGAACAGTATGTGAAATTATTTCGAAATCCTTCTAGTGTTTTCAGACCAAAAAAATCAAAGTGTTTCCATATAGTCAAATAAGGAAAACTCTCACCATATCGGGTACATAGTTGGAAATTAATAGCATCTGATACTTTAGATTTTAACGACGATGATGATAGGTTAACTTATTTATTTTGATAGGCGTTTTTGCATCAGAATTTTATTTTACAACACACACCAAGTAAATTTCAAGACAATTGGCAGTTCGGCAACACATTTTTAATAATGTTGTCCTTAGCAATGTAAAATAGTCAGTTTTTAATTGTGTTGCACCATTCAAATTTATAGCATTAATATGTTTAACAGATATCTTTTTAATATCAATCAATAAATTAATTCTACTTTAAATTGCACTATGTGAATATGATGAAACATTAACTGTTGGTAGTGCAGCTTAGTGTAGTCTTATAAACTGGTATAATTATTTGTTTACCAAATAAAAGATGAATTGTTTTATCAGAGATCCCGGTGGGTGCATTGTTCCCTGCTGTGTAACTACATACAGAGGGCGCAATGTTTCTATTATGAATCAACGGGCCAAATTCACCAGATCTAAAGCGCTAGCAGAAGTGTGTAAATTATGTTTCACTTATTGGGTCTCTTCTTAAAACAAAATAATCATGATTATCTGCATAGAACGAGCAAGCCCCTTATTACAAACAAGGAAGTGGAAAAAGCACGATCAATGCCATGCTTTCTTTTTAAAGTGAGTTTAATATCTTTACAAAAGCAAAAAGTGATATCAAGTTTTTCAATTTTCTTGAAACTGTATAGTTATCAAGCATGGGCATGGAATACATTCACTGAAACTGTATAGTTATCAAGCATGGGCATGGAATACATTTCCTGAAACTGCATAGTTATCAAGCATGGGCACGGAATACATTCACTGAAACTGTATAGTTATCAAGCATGGGCATGGAATACATTCACTGAAACTGTATAGTTATCAAGCATGGGCATGGAATACATTCACTGAAACTGTATAGTTATCAAGCATGGGCATGGAATACATTCACTGAAACATGGGTAGAAAACTTCTAATAGCCCATTGAATAAAAATGAAATATTAGAACCTAATAAAAACTATTTATTAAATTAAACAAGATTGTCTTGTGGTACTCTACGCTTACATGACAAGTTTGCTCAACAGAAGTACAGACAAGAAGGTAGATCAATTTTCAGTATAAGAAAAATTAAAAATTGTCCCGCCCCTTATGGCCATGTGTTAAACGAATCAAACTAATTGGAATGAATTTGATAGAGGGTCTTCGAAGGAACATTCGTGTGAAGTTATTTATAAATCCAGGAAGTGATTTCAAACAAGATGGTATTTAATGTGTTCAGAATAGCAATATAAGGGAAAATGCCCCGCCCCATTGCAGCAATGTTTTTCGACAAGCCAAGTGATTTGAAGAAAGAAGGTCCCCCAATGAACATTTATGTGAAAACTACTTTGAAATCCAGCCAGTTGTTTCTGAATTTAAAGTCTTTAAAGTTTTCAAGATTTCGAAGGTGCTGGTTGCCATGGAAACCAGGGTTTTTCATATATCCGTATACATATAAGGACTATGTCAGAAGACCATCTCCGGATCATGCCTGCCAAGTTAAAATTTGCCAAGCGGTTGCAGAGATGTAGTTGAAGAAGTCAATTGTTGACGAAGATGGACGGATTTGATAAAACAATAAAATTGATGATAAGAAAGGAGATTGGTAGGCTTTTACGGAGAGTGAGGAGGAACGCTGCTGGTCTAGAACTAATTTAACACCCAGGTCCTTGTATGGAAATAGTTTGAAGAATTATATATAATAACACTGAAATACCCCTAGCGAAGTAGATTAGATAATTAATGTTAAAACTGTAACTAATACACAATATATGCATAAACGACGAAAATATGTTTTTAATAAGGGAACCGAAGTCGATCATGTTCGCTTTGGTCGGAAAGGCCGGGGCATTTCATCAAAATACTTAAAAGAAATGCAGACTTGGAACTGCATCTCTCAACCATCGCAGCTCGAAACGTATTGATTATATACAACCTGTATGTGTCCCATATAAGGTAAGGTGACGGAAATCAGAATACTATGAGCATTGTTTCAGTGATGAGTTCAAGTTCACCTTTTTACCTATCTTAGTTAACTTTATTGCACGCTTACGTAAGTTACATCAATCATCTTTGATTTTGTGAATATATACTTATAAAAAATATAATGGTAAACATATTTTATCACACACGGCAAAAGGAAGTCACTCTTTATATAATGACTACGGAACCTGTAAGAAATAAATTTGGCTAACAAACACAGGTCGATTGTAACGCGCTTTTGA
The DNA here is from genome assembly GCA_027627225.1 of Congeria kusceri. NCBI lineage: Eukaryota > Metazoa > Mollusca > Bivalvia > Myida > Dreissenidae > Congeria > Congeria kusceri. The sequence goes on along the minus strand of CM051026.1, from coordinate 16,151,215 downwards.
CACGGCAATAAGGTGACATTTTGAAAACACGTGCTTTAAATATACTAATAAAGGCATTTGTCGATACAAATTAAGTAAATTTCTACTGGAAACCTAAGTGAACAGGTCCGATTCAAAGAAGTGATTAATCAATCGGCATTTGTATAAATCGACCTTTCGTTTACCATGCCGACAATAGCATGCCTTTCTTTTCGAACTAGCAAGTCAACCTCCGCGCAGAGATTGAACTGTGTCAGACCATAGCTCATTAAATCCCTGCCGACCAGTACCAATAATGCATCATGTCTGTGTCATTGTTATAAAATAATAATGATGCAATTCACATTTTGTTAAAAAATAAATCTTCATTCTCCTCGTAATTGTCTGCCCTGAAAACTTCAAAATCTGTAAGTTTTGCTAGCAAGTGTGATTGAAAAAGACAAACATTAAAACAAACAAAACATAAACATTACTTATAGAAACATCGTTGTGCTATAACATCTGTTTTATTAAATGATTTATGTTGGTTTTGTCTATGATAATTGTAGAGAACAAATTACAAAAATATATTTACCATTACTGGAATGACTAATTGCAATAGTTTATTTAGACAATTATATGCAACCACTATTCTATTTTATTTTGCATTTATAATAATTATGAATGGCCTGATTCTGATAGAGAATAAGCGTACACAACTGAACAGCGGTTTGTGTCAATACTCCGTTTGTAGTTTTGATGTAAATGACAGACTTATGGATATGTTTACCTCTTCCGATGTATGTTCCTGGTCTCGTGTACCGAAACAGTTCTGCTAGATAAGTATACGAAATACATATAGTGATTTTATTTTCAAGGTAGAACATCACAACACTTTTGTACAAAGAAAACTACGTCCATTTATTTTGAAAGAAACCAATGAATAAATATGCAAATAAATGCGTTGTATTCTCTTTTTTCTGTTACATCGTTTAAAATCGAAATCATCTAACTTCAATAGCTTAAATACGTGTACACTAACAAACTAACACATACTCGCATTACCATGATAGATCTTACTCGTGAGCACCATTGTCTACCGCTTGATAACGAGCACACTGTAACGATAATAAAGGTTTTTTGAAACAATATGCAGGGTTTCCCGCAAGCCTTTTTCGCTTCTCGGACCTGACATGCCTTCAAAGCAGTTAGTCATTTGCCGACATGCTTAAAATACGCCGACATTCCTTAATTTCCAAAGCGACAACACTTAATCACTTTATCTAATTACATAGGTCTTTAATTAAAGGGTCAACGCCGTATTTATCGATAAGGTGTCGCTTCCAACAGTGTGATAGACAATTAACTAAAAAGTGTAGTCACGACCACAACGATCTCATTAGCCATTCAAATGCGGCGATTTTAAAGGCGGAGTTCATACCTTACTAACAACTATAAAGTGTTTGACAACAAATACTAGCGCTTGCCAGTAAAAGTGAACAGGCATTCTAAAAAAATCATAATTATATTTACCATTATATTTGATCATGGTAATTCCGGAATCTATTAATATTATATGTGTTTCCTATAATGCTGGTCGAGTTGTATATGATCTGACACGAGTTGTCATTTCATATCATATTTTATTAAACGAGTTCAGGAATTTTGTTAGTAAGCGAGACTTGGGCGAGCTTACTAACGAATTTCCTGGACGAGTGTAATAAAATGTGGTATGAAATGACAACGAGTGTCGGATCTTTTTTATCACATGCTTTTAAAGGAAAACCCTTCAAAATTAGCAAAAACAATCCTCAAAGTTGTGTACTTACGTGACGTCATTTCATGTTGACAACGTCATTTCATCTAAATAACGTCATGCGATTGGTAAGTTAAAGAATATCTAGCCAATGAATACCCTCAAAATGTTATCTTACACATGTGCGAGATAAAAATATTCGTAATGGCTGTATAACACGGAAAACAAGGCATAGCATGTGATAAACGTATATATTACTCTTCTTACTTGTTTGTAGTTCTCCGCTAGAATTTATCAATCGAGGGCTGATCTGTATTTTTAAATTGCAACACCATACCGAATATAAACTTACCAATCTCATTATCTCATTAATATCAAATCCTAACATTGTTAGGATCTGAAGACATCGTATAACAGGTTACGTTCAAATGACCTTCCGAACAATAAAATATCATCGCTGCTGTGCCCGATGAAATTGCCTTTTGCACAGCAATGTTTGACCACGGTTATTGAAAAGTGATGCATTTCCAGCTGATCCTCGAGAATAAATTATTTACAGTCAATTTTCACGCGGATAACAATGGATATAGTTGTACCTTACACGACTAAACATCCAAAGTTCACTATAATTTCGTGCATAGTATGTGTGTTTTAAATATGAAGCTATACCACAACATTTTGAGGGCAACAGTTTGATTGGCTCCTGAAAAGGTCATCTGAACGTGACCCCTAATGCGAAGTCATCAAATTTAGTCAGCGGATAAGATAAGAGCGTCAGACTGGAGATGATTTTAATGAGATTGATAAACTTATATAACAGTCACATTTAGCGATGAGACCACAGGAGGTAAAGGATTTTTAAAACACAAACAATCTCGACAACTTTAGAATCGTTAATGTTAAAATGTGGAAACATAAAAATGTATGTGACTGGGTCTATTTCTTCCAATGTTAAATGTGTGTGTAATCTTTCCAAGTAATTTGATTATTTTGCTGTATTGGAAAATTCACGTCGTTCTCTTGATTGCAAATATTATTGGTATTAAAACGGTTCTAAGTGGTTGGATGAATTATTTTTGCCGAACAATAAAAGCCACATATATAGTCATGATTATTTGATTTGTTGGCGTGAAAGTGTAAATGTCATATATATCGTATATATCGATTACAGTAACAATAATTAAAGTCAATATACATTAGTAAAATTTATTATTGGCTACTTGAAAATAAACACAATCTAAAAAACATTGTTTCTACTACCTATATAAAGGTCGAATTAGTATGGCTTCATTTACCTTTTTTCAGATCCAATATATATGTGACCAGAGCACAGATTATCGCTATTAGGAGTATGATTATGATGATCATTGTCGTTGTAGCTGATGATTTTTCTGTAAAAAAGCAATTTTACAATTGTTTATATATATTATATATTACGCTTGAAAAAAATAAATATTGTGTTGCACAAACGAGCATATGTATATAATACATCACACATCTAAATTATCGTGTGAAAATTGAACATTTAGGCAATTATGATTCATGCTCAGAATATAATTATTTTTAGAAAAAGTAGAAAATAAACACTCTTCATCATCCCAACACACAATAAACGCTAAAAAAAATCATCGATCTAATCTAACCTGGTAGGACGTTAGCGAGTCCATCATTATTCTCGTCTGTAATGTTCTTGGTTGCGTTGCTAAGCGGAGAATTTATTTTCAGTTGGACACAATCTACCGGTGAATAGGTTTGACAGCAATAATAAGTCCCACGTGTTTCCTCGATATCGTTCACGACGTTAAACAGTGTTCCATTACCGGTATAGGAAACTGAATAGTACATGCCAAAGGATTGATGCATTAGATAACAGGTTTCATGTGCCGTTTTGCATTCTGCTATTGTAAGTCGTTTATTATTATTTTCGCGAATGAACTCAAGTTTGATATCGACGTTGGCCCTGCATTCAACGGAAGAAATCGTTTTGACCTCTAGAGGTCCCAATGACACGATGCCACAGATAACAGATGATACTGCAATACGACAGAATGTTAGATTAAAGTGTGTATGTACGATCTGTCATATCAATTATTAAAAAAAAGCAGATACAAGTGACAGTTAAACTTGAAAGCAAACAGAGAAACATATAAATGACAAAGAAAACACTTCCATATGAAATAAATCAACAAGTAATAGTGTCCAGATATTGCGTCTTTTTGAGTATTGTGTAACCTAAACCAACTGTCAAGTCAACGTATATACATGTATTTGAGGTTCCGCTTGTACAGACGAAACGTTATGTGATGAATAAAAATTAGCTTTTTGTGCGTTTAAAGCAATGTTTGTTCTTAACTTCTATTCCATGTTAAATAGAAATATATATTAATTAAGTTTATTTGGTTATTTGCATTTATGCCACTATATCTGATGTAAGATCCTACATACACACTTGAATGTTTGTTCAAATACAACACAAAACATGTGTCAACGTATCTTACTACTAAAGAAAGAAATAATTGAAATTGCAAAGTCATATATTAAATCGGCAGCTTATATGTGAATGTCGTTTTGTCAATTATTGTTAATACTATGTCTATAAGCTCAGGTTATTCATAATATACTAGTTTCTGTAGCACTCAACAATATTTCCCCTTCTTTAATTTTTAAATAGTGTTCAAAAAAAATCTCGATATTTTGTAATTTTATTATCAAAGCATTTAATTGCTCTTGTGCATGTATTATTAGTTACAATAAGTAACTGATGGTGTATTGGAAGCTCGAGTATGGTATGAAGCCACTGAGGGTGTATATCCCATACACCATCAGTTACTAACAGTGTCACGAATATTTCTCACCGACTACCTTTCATTGGTTTCTTTTAATTTGATCTAGGTACGCCCATGTTAGTCATTGAGTAATAAATAATAATTGATAAAAGCAGCTTTTATTGAATCTTATTTATTTTTTAATGGCCGTTCATGGTTCAGATTAACACCTTAGAATAGCAAAAACAGCGAGGTAAGATGACTTTACTTTTATAGTTGGTGCACTTCAGACGTTTCTTTAACAGTATTAAGATACATTTGTTTGGAATCTGTATTTAAACATAAAAATATGTAATGCCACTTCCAGCTGATTTTTATTACTAAACAAAACAACATATTATCCAACAGTCGCCATTTTGTATAACTTTGTATGGAGTATTGAAATTTAGCCATGGTGTATGGAAAATACCCCATGGTCATGTGACCGCTCTTAACCAATGAGATCGCGTTATTTTTGTAGGAGGTGAGATATATTATGGTGGTCAGGTGGTCAGACGCGAAATCAACAGTGGACATTAAAATTAACGTTGTAGTGAATGTACAAGGAATAATTTTGTGTGTTTTGTTATACAATGGAAAGTGAAGTTGAGGAATATAGTGGTGTTAGTGGTGACGAAAAGGATTTTGACGTCTGTGAGGAAATATCACTGAAAAATCGTTTTGTGATTTCGGACAATGGAGGCAATTGAGAAAATGGCGGGAAATGGCAAGCCGTGACAAAGAAAAGAAAGAAGGCAAGTAGTAGTAGTAGCGAAAGTTTTGCTAATTTTTCTACAGATGAGAAACTCAACTGCATATTTGATCAGTTAAACAAAAACTTTGAAAAGATAAATGATGTAGAAGATGCACAACATGCATGCCGGAGGGATGTTCAAATTGTACACATATACTGTAGCGAACTAGAAAATAGAATTATAGAAATGGAACATATTTGTGAGAAACAAGCGCATATGTCTAAAGTGTTGTTCTATAGATCAATACACACTGATGCCAGAAGTATGAGAAATAATTTTGATTTTCTATGGCATTACGGAGAGACTGACACGACATATGGCGATAAACATTGAGTTCTTCGTTTTTAACAAAATGAACTAGATATTGACACGGATGACATCTGCATAGAAAAGGCACAAAGATTAGGACGAGTATCACCGCAAGCTTACAGAGAAGGTATTGACCAGAAAAGACCTTTGATCGCAATATTGAAAGACACCGAAACAATCATGAAAAAGGTATACCTTCTTAAAAACAGCAGGTTTGGCATTGACAGACAATACCCGAAAGAAATTTCAAAAGCAAGAACGACACTGTAAGTCTGTAAAAGCAGTTGATGACAGATCGAAGAGAAGAAACGTGCAGCTGCGTTACCCGGCCAAATTATTCATAGATGGCAAGTGTGTGAATGATATGTTCCCTGAATGGTTCGAGGTGCTAGGCACAGATAGACTCAGCTGAATACACAAGCCGGTACCAAAGCAAGTCGATGACGACTTGACCATTCACGATTTCGACATTGTCAAATCACGCGTAACGAGTCTGGCGAGATAACGTGAGATTTTGAGGTCAGGGGGGTTCCGTTTTCTCGCTGTAAAGTAAACATCGATCAGCTACTGATGCAGTTTTACATAAACTGCTATTAAAACTCAAAATAAACAATTAATTAAATTTATATGAAGACGTATTGCTTTAATCTACGATTTTAAAGTTCACACACATAATTTAGACCTGGCTGTATAACAGTATTAATGGTCACACGAGTAGTGTGTCAAAATAGACAAAAATGAACAAGAAACACCACACTAACCCTACGGTTAGAAGGGAACCATACAAACTCTTTTGACATGCTACTTAAAAGTCCACCTACCTATTTTTAAAACAATTTAACGGGTCAATTCTTTACACATTTACTATGTACTAAATGTGTAGAAAATAGCCAAACATTGAGTACATTTTCATGGACCCAGAAAATTAGTTTTATTTGATTTGGAGAGTGGGGTTTGTCACAGATGTATTAATTTAATGTATATAGCATTTTTAAGATTTTTTTTTCTTTCGACAATTGCAACCTGAGTACAAACCGGGCCCAGCTAGCTTAGTTGGTAGAGAGCTGGACTGTCAATCCGGATGTTCGCGAGTTTGAGCCCCTGCCCGGCCACATAACTTGTGTGGGATTGGTAATAAAATAATTTCTACGGCCATTCTGTCACTACCTCTGCTTCAAGAAGGACAGTAGTTACTTTCATTAAAGTATGTAGATTTGGTTCTTGTCAACCGCTTAGATCGGCTAAGGAAAAGTGAGTAGGTTAACTGACCGCCGTAAAGTCTGTAATTGTAGATTTGGCTGCAGTAAATACAGGATGTGTCCTGCAGTTCCACATAATAGACATGTGTCCTACTAGTACCATCATAAGGAATATATGCAGCTTAATTATCTTCACTTTATCAACAGCACAACAATAAAAAAAGTCCATGTCACCGGGGTATTCTCTTTTAATCATAAGCTATAAATACAAAGCTTTTCAAAATTACATCCACAGCACACAAATAAAAAAAAAATACATAAAGTATTCAATTATACTGAAACAAGTATCACAAAAAATACATTAGTAATGCACAAAGCATGGATTGTTTTAATTAGTATATTCCTGTGTAGAACCAGTACTAAGTCACTTTTTCACAGGTTTTAGTACAGTTCGGTAAAAAACCAAGCAAGTTCATCACCAGCTATTGAGTTGGGCTGACATTTCCAGTGTACCCATTTTGAACAGGAACTTGGACGGTGACAGTTAATACTGGTTCCAATGTCACAATGAACAATTTTTCTATAAAATATTATAGCTAATTCACGCAGTAGTTTTACACAAAATCACAACGCAGTCAAGGGTGAAAGCCCGGCAGACCGAATCGACAAAGAACATTATTCAGGTCACCAATGGATCACTGTTCCACAGTCTGCGGGTTCCGGAATGTTTTGCACCAATGATGTTTTGCCCGAGGATGCTTCGACTTGGAACTTTGTATGCGCACAGATGTATGATTACTAAATACTTATGACAATCCATCAATTCCATGTGTTATGATAACAACAATTCATTAGCATTATTATTTTAAATATATTCACCTGAATTTTGACAATTAATAATATTACTTAACTTGAACACACATAACATAATATTTATATATTTTTTATAAATGTAATTACATTAGTGGTGTTGTGTATCACAATATGCTAATTTAAGAAGGAATAATACAATCAGGTGAATAATCCCCTGGAGAATCAGGGTGAGACATTCCAGATTCTGTGACAGTTACCTGAAACACATAAAGTTAATTAACGTATTATTATTATTATTATGATTGCAAAGATAAACTGTAACACAAACACACAATAATATTATGTATAAACATATTAAATTGGCTACTCTATGCAATTCCGTATATACATTAAAACTTCTAAATATTGCCTATACTTTTTCTATGGACAAACACTGATGACACATTTAAGGACTGTTATTGATAAACATAACGTGCATAACAATTAATATACTGGCGTTCTCTTAATTATGTCATAACCTATTTGAACGAAAGGTATTAAATCTAATGCCAAAATAAGATATGTTGCCTTTATAGAGTAGTTTTCCGATCATTAAATGATTAATTCCCATACCCCACCTACGTTTAGAATGTTAAATTTTAACCTGTTTAAAACATAACAAAGTGCATATAAAGCATAAATATGTATAAAAGCCGACTTACATATATTTTTCCACAACAAGTAACAGTTTTCTTTTCCAGTCATATGCAAAATGCAGATTATTTTTTCTGACCAACGATTATCTATACAGCGGAAGCAATTATACGCTCACTGCGCAAAACCCCGTACCTAGATTTCCGGCGTATTCGGAATACCTCGGTAAACAATGTCGAAAAGCTCAATGAAATCGTGGCTATATTCAACCGAAACAGTCGTAGACAGTGTTGAAAACAGTGTCTTCACGGATGAAAAGCATGACGTATTATCCTCACAAACTAGACACGCCCACACAAAAGTAAACAATCCAGAAATTAGGTCAAGTACATATTAAAGACGTATTGTATTTAAAGTTACGTTAACGCGCGTAACGTCACGTGAATATGTCTGCATATTACGTCATTTTGTGTGAGCGTTTGTTTACTTTAAATCAGTTTGAAAATTGACGTTAACGATACATGTTCAGTTCTTAAAGACGAGTTTTCATAACACGGAAGAGACAACAATCGGTAATGAATTGATCTGAATTTTATTATTTATGCATGCTGATTTATTATGTCATATATTTATCTGTTTGTGTAAATATTATCTATGATTGATGTTAATATTCATTGATTTAAATTGCTTTATGAATGTATTGATTTGAATTTCTGCATGAACGCATTGATTCGAATTGCTGTATGAATGTTTGAATGTGTATATTTTATTTTTAGAGAATCGTCGTCCTTAAAGTTAAAGACACGCATACTCGTTGCTCGTACTGAAAACCGTCTTTACAATTCTCGATTGCTCTGGATCCTGCGGAAGCTGAAATTCTATGCCAGCCGTGATGAGTTTGACGGAAGTTAATGGAACAATGGATTTCATCGCAGCAAAAAGAGTTCGATCAACCCAGTTAGCTCAACTGACAAAGTTGTATATAGATCTTGAGAAAAATATGATGTCGAAAGAAAACATCGAAACAGTAAGAACACTTTCCTTAAAGTTACATGAACGATTTGAACTTTTCAAAACTTCTCATTTAGAGTGCATGGACTTGTGTAAAGATTCTGAAAATATTTCCTCCTTGGAATTGTCGTACGAGAGTTGTATGAAATATTACACAGAGTTCCGGGAAAGATATAAGCAATGGACGTTGAAAAACCAGAAGACGATGACGCTCGTTCGACGGCAAGTCACGTTAGTCCCGCGTCAACAGTGTCCAGACTTAGGAGTGCGAAGGTTAGACGTTTAGATGCGGAACTGAAACTGAAGAAACTCAGAGAAAGACAAGCTTTAGATCGTGCACAAAGGGAACTGGAACTTAAACAGCAGTTACACGAACAAGAGAGCGAATACGAGATAGCGGCGCTCAAGGAATCTGTGTGGCAACAGACCGTGAGTGAAGATGCGGGTGTCGCGATTGATGTACCGCCGGTGATCGCAGGCAGAGTTAACACCGCGAACTGTGACGTCACAGTATATGGACGATCTCCCCTTCCGGTCTCTCAACATAGCACCGGGAGTCCCGATGTACCGGACAAAATCACTACAGTTGTCCAACCGGAAGATTCTCCTCGTGATGGGCATCCGACGCCACACTTGGGATCGGCGTGCAAGCGGCGACCGACCATCGATGACATTCAACGAGGGGACACAGGGACCACCAGCCGGACGGACATAGGAACCACCAGTCGGACGGACAGTGGGACTACCAGCCGAACGGACAGTGGGACCAACAGCCGGGCGGACAACGGGACCACCCGTAAGACGGACAGCGGGACCATCATCCGGATGGAAAGCGGAACCACCAGTCGGATGGACAGCGGGAGGGAACATCAGCCGGAGGGACAGCGGGTCGACCATAGACGAGGCTTTTCAGCGGCTTGCAGCGACTCTACAGGAAGGGTTCAACCAACCGAAGCCGGAGCTGCTGATATTCAATGGCACTTTCACTGACTACTGTAAGTTTATAAAGAACTTTGAAACAAACATTGAGGCCAAATCGGATGACGATAGACTGCGGCTTTGTTATCTCATACAGTACTGTACAGGTGAGGCAAAATCTTGTATTGAAGGCTTTTATTAGATTCATGTGAAGGCTATACGCGTGCTAGATCTATATTGTACTCACGTTACGGTAGACCTCACTTGATTGTTAGATCGTACATAGAGCGTCTTTTACATGGTTCTAAGATTAAGGCATCAGACACAGATAGCTTGTCCAAGTTATCATTAGAAATGCAGAAATGTGAAATGACGTTGTCTCAATTAGGATATGCATCAGATATTGATAATTCAGAGAACATTCGTCGTATTGTGAAACGTGTGCCAATGCATATGAGATCTAGATGGGTAGGTGTTGCGCATTCCATTGCCGAGTCTGGCAAAGAACCGCGATTTTCTGATTTAGTTAAATTTGTTGATGAGAGATCGCGCATTGCCTGTTCTATGTATGGCATTGACCTTGTTAAGGAAACTGTCCCACATAACTGTGACAAACACGACCACGGTTCCAGGCAAGTGAATGTTGAAAAGAGTAGAATCACAACTCTAACCACTCAAAGTCATGTTAATGAGTCTGGACCAAGTGACAAATCTTATTGTTGCTCAAAATCGTGTTCGGATCTTGCATGCTGTAAGATATTCTTAGAAATGTCCTTAGACGATAGATTGAAGTTTGTTAAGAAAACAAAATTGTGCTTTTGTTGTTTAAAATGCAACCATTCATTTAATGATTGTAGAAAAGAAACAACGTGTTCTGTGTCTGACTGTAAATACAAACATCACATATTGTTGCATAGATCGGTTTCAAATAAGATTGACCACACAGCTACAGATTCATCAGTAACTTGCGCTGCCACGAAGAGTTCCTTTGTGAAGAACTGTCTAGGCATCATCCCATTGAGGTAATCGGCGAGAACGGGCGCACGTGCCAGACGTACGCCTTGTTGGATGACGGCGCAGACAAGTTGCTTTGTGATGAACGTTTTCTTCATCGCCAAAACGTCAGCGCACGGCCAGTTAAGTTTACCATGACGACGGCCAGCTGCTCGGAAGTGACTCAACATGGACAGGAAGTGGATTTACAGGTGCACGCGGTCAACGGAGAAGATAAGGTATCCCTTAGCAACGTATGGTCAGTGAAGAATCTCCCAATTTCAAGTCGTTGTGCGCCCATGAGCTCTGATGTAAGAGAACTTCCATATTTGGCAGATATAGATGTCCCATATATTGCTGCTTATAACGTCATGTTAATAATTGGTTGCGACACTCCGGACGCCCACATCCATCAAGAGGTTCGTTCAGGAAACAGTGATCAGCCGTATGCAATTCGCACGCGTCTCGGCTGGGCAGTGCGGGGGCCGATGAAAAACAAAACCAGAGATGGATCTGTTAACTTCCACTTCGTTAATTCACGTGACGTGACGTTACAGCAGGAGTTCGAGCGCATATGGTCGACTGATTTTAATATGACGGAGAGAAATGAGAAGAACGAGGGAGACAAGCGAGCTTTGAAGATATGGGAGAAAAAAGTGCTCATTAACATGGACATATCCGTAGCTGCGTGGTCAGATCAAAGTCATCAGAATTGGTTAGATCCATAACAAAACTATGTTTACTGAAAAGGTGTACATAAGCCACTTAATAAGTTATTGATCTCGGTTAGATGATTGTAAAATATCATTTAATTTATTAATTTACATTGTTGATACGATACTTTCTATTTATTACCCTGTACATAGTATTGTTGTTATTATAACTTTGTACTGAAAACTGTTCGCTATTAAACTTGTACGGAGTATGGTATTGCTAATAATTGAACATTGTTTTTGTTTGCAATTCGATGTTGTATTTTTACGTGGTGAGTGAAGGTGTAGTAACTTTGCAATACGTTTTCTATCATTTGTATATAGCTTTAAATAATTAATTGTATGTTATGAAATGCCAATGATTTCATGGTGGGGAGTATTAAACACGTGTTGTCTTTAAAGTTACGTTAACGCGCGTAACGTCACGTGAATACGTATGCATATTACGTCATTTTGTGTGAGCGTTTGTTTACTTTAAATCAGTTTGAAAATTGACGTTAAAAATACATGTTCAGTTCTTAAAGACGAGTTTTCATAACACGGAAGAGACAACAATCGGTAATGAATTGATATGAATTTTATTATTTATGCATGCTGATTTATTCTGTCATATATTTATCTGTTTGTGTAAATATTATCTATGATTGATGTTAATATGCATTGATTTGAATTGCTTTATGAATGTATTGATTTGAATTTCTGCATGAACGCATTGATTCGAATTGCTGTATGAATTGTTTGAATGTATATATTTTATTTTTAGAGAATTGTCGTCATTAAAGTTAAAGACACGCATACTCGTTGCTCGTACTGAAAACCGTCTTTACGGTACATGTGACAAAACTGAAACTGTGGATACGGTACAACTTGAAAATATCAGCTTACCGGATATTGCATTACAATCCATCTCTTGTCACGAAAAGCCATCCGAAATAAACACACAACCAACAACAAGTTCTAAGAACGTGAATGATAAACATATATCGTCTACTATTACATCGGGAAAACACGAGGAACAGCAGACAAAGCGTGAAAATCGATAATACCATTGGCAGACAGTGCGTAAATAGTGATAACAATAGCATGGGGCGAAAGAAACTTTCTGTGGGATCCCAGAAAACTGCATCGTGTGATAGTATGGGGAACGTGAAACGGGACAGAGCAGCAGACACCGGAACGGGGCCAACCAATCAAAAATCGACAACTAACATCAAGTAGGACAGCGATGAGGTCAACAATGAGATCAATGTCTGTTTACTAAATGTGCAGGGACTTATTGGTAAACAATATAACAAATTAGACTCTTTAGAAATGAAATCATTATCTACTACATATGATATTCTGTTTTTTACAGAGACTTGGTCTAATGATGCTTTTAATTACAATGTAGAAAATTTTACAGCATATATTTTACACAGAAAAGTTAAATTAAAAAGTGCTAAAAGAAACAGTGGTGGAATAATTATGTGTGTTCATAATAAACTTAAAAATGCTGTTTAATTCATTAAAAGTACAAGTGACTGTATACAGTGGATAAAAAGATAGATGGCAAATTGTTTAATTTAAAGAATGATATATTTATGTGTCTTGTTTACAATGCACCACAAGGCAGTGGAACTGGAAGACAGTATCTTGTAGAAAACACCGTTTTTGAATTAATTACAGATGATATTCTGCACTTCAGTAATATTTATAATGAGTCATGTGAATTCTTTATTTGTGGAGATTTTAACTCTAGAGCTGGCGATAAACCAGATTTTGTAATGTATGACAATGTTCATGTCTGTGTAGGAAATTTGTTACCAGATGATTATGTTCAAGATGCAAGTTTATCAAGATGTAATTTAGATAAAACTGTCAATGAATATGGAAAGATGTTACTGGATTTTTGTAAGATGTCAAACTTAAGAATAGTGAATGGCAGACTATGTGCGGATAGTAATATTGGAAAATAGACATTTGTTAATTCACAAGGTTGTAGTACTATTGATCTTGTGCTTTGTAAAAGTAATATGTTTCCCTACTTTCAAAGGTTTGAAATTTTAGATCCATCATCCTAATATTTTATCTGATCATTGTGTAGTAAGTTTTAGTCTTAAATGTACAACTGTGTTCTGTAATCTGATATAAATGGATGTGCAGATACAGGGTTGTCATTATTAACTAATTGCCGATCAAATTCATCGTTTAAAATCATGACAAAATCTGTAGTTTTTTTCAGGAACTTAAAAATTGCAATAGGTAATTCCACAAATGGGCCCAATAGACCCCTGGCCAAATCACTTAGATTTCGATAAAAATCGCTTGTTTCCATGCATAATGACAACCCTGCAGATAACACAAATTCCAATAACAGTAATCAGTTAGACAACGATGTAAATAAATTGCCATACATGTATAAATGTGAATGGATTATGGAAAGAAAAATGATTATATTGATGCATTATTTTTGTGAAAACATAAAAATGACACTTAACACACTTTATGGCAATATTGATCAGACTCGAAACAACGTTCAATTGGATACTTATTTAAACACATATTGTGATGTTATTGAAAATATTATATCACCATTATTCAAAAAGAGTTGTGTTGATAATGTAATCTTTGTTAATAAAAACGATGCTGCTTATATTGATGATGAATGCAAACATTTAAAACATTGTTATTGTATATAAATATATATGAATATGTACAAAAATGTTCCTTCTGATGAAAATAGAAAACACATGGTAGAAGCTAGAAGTTGTTAAAAAGAAGAAATATGATTATGATAAAAATCAAACAGAGAGATTAGAAAATGCTAGACTTACTTATGCAAAATTATATTGGAAATTGTTAAGGAATACTACTTTTAGAGATAAAAAGCAAAACATAACAAGTAAGGAGCTTTTGAACTATTTTAAATCAATTAATGAACCCAATTCTACATTTTACAAGCCTGATGAAGATATTTTTTACTTTCAGGACATATATTTACATGGTGAATTAAATATTATGTTTAATGAAATAAATGTACTATTTACTGATCAGGAAATTGTAAAAGCCTGCAAACAGATACATAATGGTAAATCACTTGGACCTGATTATCCGCTAAATGAGGTTTTTTTTTATTTGGTATTAACAGTAGTAGCTTTTTAAATGTTGTGTGTACTTTGTTTAACAAATTGTTTGAGTATGGGCTTTTTCCAGAAATTTGGTGTGAGGATTTTTTATTGTTCCTTTACATAAAAAAGGAGATAGAGATGATGTAAATAATACAGGGGTATCACATTATTCAATACATTTGGGAAATTATTTACTAAAGTCATTAACAATAGGTTTAACAATTGGGCTGAAAATTATCATGTATATATAGAGTCTCAGGCAGGATTCAGACAAAATATGGGAACTATTGATAATATCTTTGCATTATATGGTCCCATAAATTATTTGTTAAATAAAAAAAAGAGAATGCATGCAGTATTTGTTGATTTTACTACAGCTTTCGATTACCTGGTACGAGATATCATTTGGTACAAATTGTTGAAGTTAGGCGTTCGAGGAAATATGATTAATATTATTAAATCTATGTATGTAAATGTCAAATCAAGAATTAAGTTAGGTCATACAATAAGTAATGAAGATTTCTCTTGTTTATTGGGTGTTAGACAGGGTGAATCATTATCACCATTTTTGTTTTCTATTTATTTGAATGACTTAGAGGAATATTATATGTTAAATGGCTTTAATGGTATTGATATTGGTATGTTGAACTTGTTTTTGCTATTGTATGCAGATGATATTGTAATTATGTCTGAATCTGAGGAAGAATTGAAGAAAGGCTTGTGTCTGTTAGAAGAATACTGTGATAAGTGGAAGCTATGTGTAAACTCAAATAAAACAAAAGTAATGATTTTTAAAAAAGGTGGTCAGTTAAGGAGAAATCTTAGTTTTTATATAAAGGCCAGGCATTGGAAATAGTTAAAACGTTTACATATTTAGGAATTGTATTCACTACAGGAGGATCATTTGCAAGTACTTTTGAAACACTTGCAGGCCAGGCTTCAAAAGCTGTTTTTAAATTAAATTCATTTTTAATTAATTTTCTTTTAATTTCTATACATACCAAGTTACATTTATTTGATCAGCTTGTTTTACATATTTTAAATTATGGATCAGAGGTTTGGGGTTTACCTGAGTCGATGACTCTAGAGACAGTTCATTAAATTTTTTGCAGAAAGATATTCGGTGTGAAAATTCAAACCCAAAATAATTGTGTATATGGAGAACTTGGTAGAACATCCTTGATAACCAAAAAAGCTGTTAATGTGATTAGGTACTGGTTAAAAATTGTTAAGTTAGAAGAGCATAAATATGTTAATCGTATTTATTTGCCTATGTGTAGTCATTTTATAAGTAGGCCAAATGCCCACTCATGGACAAAATCTGTATGTAATTTGTTGCAATCTTTAGGTTTACATTATGCATGGCTAAACCAAGGTGTAGGGGATGAAAAGTGCTTTTTGTCATGAGTAAAGTCAAGAATAACTGATGCATTTATACAAAATTGGATAACAGAACTAAATAACTCATCTAGAGCAAAATTTTACCATGTTTTGTAAATTTGAATTTCAACCTTATCTAAAACATGTCAGTATTAATAAGTTTAGATTTGATATTTGTAAATTGAGAGTTTCTTCACATAGGCTAGAAGTCGAATCAGGCCGATGGCATAAACCTGAATCTATACCTTTTCATGAAAGAAAATGTCAGCATTGCAATGTTCTTGAAGATGAGTTTCATTTCTTGTTAGAATGTTCACTGTATAATGAGATTAGAAAACTATATATTAAGAAGTATTACTGGAAAAGACCAAATGTACCCAAATTTATAGAATTAATGCAATCCGACAATGTAATTATTAACAGAAACTTAGCTATGTATGTCCATAAAGCGTGTATTCAAAGAAAGCAATCTACATAATATTACGATTAATATTACCGTAACTGTATTCACACTTGACTTCTCGCTCCGCATGTTGCTTTGTATATATATTAAATACTCATTTAAATTGATATTTTGCTGATGTTGAATATAGCATTGTTAATATTTGTATTTATATGCGCAACCTGTTGTAATTTATTTATGCTTAATTCAGTTGAGAATTAGTATTACACAGATGACCACTATGCATGCTTTTATATATATTTGTGGACTACTTCATGTATACTCATGGACTGTATGTCTGATGTATATTGAATAAACCATATATGCCCATACATCATCGACAGCCACCACGGTATATTTGTATATATGTACAGTATAGAGGGGATGTTACCGTTGAATAAAACCGCAAGTCCACACACTGTCAGGCGGAACATCTTCTGAAAATTCAAGAAGATAATAACGCACCACATTATATATAGAGGATATTTGTTTTCGGTGTGATAATGCGTGATATCATCATCAGAAAGGGAGAGTATTCATATTTTCCCTAGCGCTTGATATCACGCCTTATCACACCGACAACAAACACATTTTCTTTTTCTTTTATGCTTTATTAGTCCCTACCGGTGTTTATCCGGAGGGGACTATAGGTTTGCCTTCCGTCCGTCCGCCCGTCTGTCCGTCAATCAGTCCGTCCGTCCGCAAAATATTGTTTCTGCGATAACTCAAAAAGTACTGAAGATACTTCGATGAAACTTGGTATACATATAAACGGCAATGTGACTATTAGGCACGACCTTTTATTTTTTATTAGATGTCAAAGGTCACGTGACTGTTATCAAAAATAGAAATAAACTACGTCCGTTCGCAAAATAGTGTTCCTGCGATAACTCAAAAAGTCCTGAAGATACTTCGATGAAGCTTGGTATACATATAAACGGCATCGTGACTATTAGGCACACCCTTTTATTTTTTACCAGAGGTGAAAGGTCACGTGACTGTTACTAAATATAGAAATAAACTAAAACAAACTGGATTCTGCGATAACTCAAAAAGTACTGAAGATATTTCAACGAAACTTGGTATACATATAAACGGCATTGTGAGGATTATGCAGGATCTTATGTTAGTCACCTACCGGTGTTTCATGAGCTTTTATATTTCACCAGAGGTCAAAGGTTACGTGACTGTTACTAAAAATAGAAATAAACTAAAACTGTTATAATTCGAAAAGTACATAAGATATAACCATGAAACTTGGTACAAAGATTGAACTATAGGTTTGCCATCTGTCTTTGTGTCGTCCTGTCTGTTTGTCCGTATGTCCGTCCCCAAAACCTGGATCCTGTGATACCTCGGAAAGTACTGAAGACACTTTGATAAAACTTTGTATACATAGCAACAGCAATGTGAGAATTATGCACGACCTTATTTTTCACCAGAGGTCAAAGGTCATGTGACTGTTACTAAAAATAGAAATAAACTTAATACTGTAATATTTTAAAAAGGCATAAGATATGATCATGAAACTTCATGAAACATGGTACACAGATTGGACTATGGGTTCGCCCTCCGTCTGTGTACGTCTCTCTGTCTGTTCGTCTGTCGGTCTCACTCTGTCTGTCTGTCATGCCCCCAAAACCTGGACCCTGCAATAACTCAAAAAGTACTGAAGATTCTTTGATGAAACTTTGTATACATAGAAAGAGCAAGGTGAGGATTGTACACGGCCCTTTATTTTTCACCAGAGTTCAAAGGTCACGTGACTGTTACTAAAAATAAACTTAATATTGTAATGATTCAAAAAGTAACTCGAATGTCTGGTCGATGTTACTAAAATAGAAAAAACTACAACTTAATACTGCAGTGACAAATGGGATTTGAATATGAAACTTTGTACATCTACAAATAAAGAGCGATTTGACGGTATTGCACAATGTTTAATTAGTAGGGGTTTTACCGGTAGGGACTTATGTGTTGTTTGCAATACTATCAAAGCCTTGTTAACATTTGTTTTACATTCTATTGAAAAATATCGCGGGAATCATGACGTCATGACGTCAAAATAATGACGTCATTTCACAGTTTTGAGCCAGGCATTGATGACGGTCCGTTTCATTAACTGTATTAAATCGGGACCCCAAAAGTAGTCCCGCACTGTAAGTGATATAGGGATATATCTCACTGATATTTTCTAAAGTCACTACTTAGCATTAAATAAAACCTGGTACCAGTTTTTTCCAGAAAAAACAACACATTCACATGAAACTAGTATAGCATGCGGAAATAATTATTTCCATTTAATTCCTCTATTTCTTCATGGAAGTTAACCTTCATACAGTTTCTTCTTATATTATAATAGAATACAAAATTGCTTTTTCCTTAAAGCCGAGGCTGGCAATGTATTGATATTGGTCAATAGTGGTTGTTTAATGGTTATTGAAAGTCTTTTCCTTGTTGAAACATTAATATTCTCTAATTATATATGTATATTTTAGAGAATATCCCTATTTATATAATAATGTTTTGTTCGCCGATTCAGTTTTATCCTGATGATTAATAAATTACATTTTTGCATAATAATTAAACAACTTAAAACCTTTCCTCAATACAACAGGGAAATCAGTGAGTCAACAAAGAACTTGAGAACTTCTTCATTAAAACACAGCATTTTTAGTTTTCTTAACATTTTCTTCAATAAGCATTCGTTTCTTTTACTGACAATGACAGCCAACACATCGTCAGCCTCGTTTGCTACTCCATTTCTTAATAGAGCCAATTCCTCCAGTACGCGAATCTGAAGAAGGTCTGTTTGCATATGCATAAGACTGAAATTTTCCACAGTATAGTATAACTGCATGATTCTTTTAAACTACCAACCAATCAGTAATCAGTATTTGTCAGGAACTTTAAAAGCTTGGAAAAGTTCAGATTTGCGTTCACACCTTATTATATACGAATACACACGACATGGTCATTGACATTATGTACCTAACAATATTTCCCCCAGGGAGGAACGGCGGGCAATCCTAGGGGGATTTGACTAATTGTATTATTGGGGGTCTAGTTCCACACACTAAAGCCAAGCATTTTTGTCTAAATCCCATCAATGGGGATGCTTAATTGGTTTGTCAAATGGCCCGGGGGCCAATATAACCAGGATATAAAATCCAAACAAATTCTATTTCCAGGGACCCGGAATCATTCGGCGTGTCATATTCCCGCCTGTCGGGAATTTCTTTCAGTCTGAAGTCCCCTATATGCCCGCCGCTCCCCCATGACGGAAAATATTGATAGGTGCATAAGTCGTACAGTTTTAGCCAATCAAATACTGACATACAAAGAGTGAACATCAAAGGCAGGAACATTATGCCGATACATGGAGTGGTAACGAAAATCAATGACGTTATCTGAAGTAATATTAAAATATGTTTCGATATTTTAAAATTATGGAGAGGAAACGAGACTTCTTGAGTTTTGACATTGAATTGTGACTGAATTTTGACAGGCAAGCATGGGTCTTATACATGACACAATGTCTGGTCATAGAGAATAATAATATGAAGTAGTTTTTATAGTATTTTCAGGCATTTTACTTCAAGTTATGGAGCGGAAATAAAACAGCAAAAGCAAAAGTTATTTTCCTACTCAGTCAACATAATGCGGAAGTTACATAAGCTATTAATAAAAAAACAGCATATATTATAAATATCACAATCGGTTTGGTAACTTTTGTAATTGGTCTTTATTACACAATTACACAAACAATTAATAAGGTACAATTAAACAATTATAGACGAAACATTACTCAAGTTTATCAATCATATCTATTCATAATCATGTGATGTTTATCATAAAATGTCACGATGACATACGTTAAAACATTAAGTATAAAGTCCTTACCTTTCTATACAAAATATTATCAAATAACTTCGTCTTTTTGCGGGTGGGTTGGAATGAATCGCTATTCTTTAGTTCGAATTTGTTCATTTACCTATTCCTTTACAAAAGTGTAACTGATAACTGATTAGGAGACTCACCGGACTACCTCATTTCGATGTTATCTAATCTGCATGTTATGAAATATTACAATGATTTCAGCAACCAAGTTTAAATAGCAGCGTATCAAATCATGTTTCATTATTGTTAAATGGGATCCATAAGCTTTCGATTAGATATCACATACCTGTGAAGAATAGGATCTAATTTATCACATTTTAAGAGCGAAGAAGTTGATTGGCCTAAAAAGGGGTATGTTCAAAGATCACAGAAGAATATGATTTTATTGCATATTAAAAACTAGATGCAATCATAAAATTCACAGAAAATGTGAAGAATACGAAATTGATGTTTGAAGAATAAGATGTCAATTTTCACACCTGTGAAGAATGAGGTCCTATTTTTCACAGATGTGAAAATATGATGTGTCGAAAAATACGGTCTTACAATGCGCAAAGCCAAATTTTCAATTTTTAAGAATCTTCGACGAAGATTTGGTGGCGGTCATCGTGAGAAACACAAACATAGTGTTAAACAGACCAATTCACGCAGGAGCGAAAACTGCTAAAAGGGCCAATTTTAGATAAATCAAGGGCCATAACTCTACAGTTCCTGTGGTGTTTTGATTGATCATCGAACTTTGTGAAGATATAATAACCTTTAACATTTTCATCAAGTTTAGTGAAGGTCGGATGAAAACTGTTAGACTTAGAGAGCGGAAACGGCTAAAAAAGCTAATTTTAGATAATTCAAGGGCCATAACTCCATAATTCCTAGAGCAATTTGGCTGATTCTCAAAATTGGCCGAGATATTATGCCAATTAACATATTCATGAAGTTTGGTTAAGATCGGATTTAAACTATTGGACTTAGAGCGCGGAAACCGCTAAAAAGGCTAATTTCAGATAAATCAAGGGCAATAGCTCCACAATTCCTGAGGCGATTTGGCTGATTATCAAACTTGACCTATATATTATTATTACAATTATGTCGTATGGTGAAGATCGGATGGAAACTGTTTAACTTACAGTGCGGAAACGAAAGTGGTCTACCGACAGACAGACAGACCGACCGACCAAACGACATTAGTAAACCAATATACCACGCCATCTTGGATAGTGGGCATAGTAAGAGAGCATTAGGATCTGTTTGAAACTTTCCTAAAGCCCATCTTTTATACAGCGTTAAAAATCGTAATGTCTCGGAAAATATATGACGAGTGCGGGGAACTATGCCTATTGCATCTTTTGTTGAGTTGAGACCGAACATGTATTCATTAATGTGCTACGGAAAACAAAAGCAAACGGCTAAAATGGTGTTAAAATGTTTCACTGAGAAACAGTTATAGTGTGTATGCACGATCATTCATGTTAAAGTGTATATGTACGATATTTCATATCAATTATTAACAAAATAAGCCAATGAAAGTGACACCACAACTTGAAAGCAAACAGAAAAACTATAAAAAGGATGAACGAAACACTTCAATATGAAATAAATCAACCAGTACTAGTGTCGACTTTTGCATCGTTTATTAGTGTTGTGTAACTTAAACAAACTGTCAAGTCAACGTATATACATGTATTTGAGTTTCCACTTGTACAGACGTAAACTATTTGGTGATTAAAATGTAGCTCATTTTAAAATCAATGTTTGTTCTTAACTTTTATTCAACTTTAAATGGAAATATATGTTTATTAACTTTAAATAAACATGAACATGGCGAAGGAAACACTAAAATATCGAATAAATGAGTAAATATGAATGTCGACCTTTGCATCGTTTATTATTGTTGTGTAACCTAAAACAACCGTCCAGTCAACGTACGGCCGAAAACTACTTGTAGTTTGTGATTAAAAAGAAGCCAATTATGCGTTTTTCTACAATGATCCTTATTATCATTTCTTCCAATATAAATCGGTATATATGGTAATTAGCTTTATTGGGTTGTTTTAATTTTGTCAATATATATGTTGTAAGATCGTACATACAATCTTTGTCATTATAAGAACATTTGATCTATTTTTGGTACAAAACAAAATCATAAACCAGTTCACACAGGCAATACATCGTGGCTTGGTCTTTTTAATAAGAATGTAAATTAACCTCTGATAACAGGTCTTCATTTCAAAGTCCACCACAATTCTTATTGTTACAGTACACAATACAACGGGACCATGTCCAGTGGACTGGCCAAAATGTCCGGTTTCTGTTCAGTCACTCATGTTGAAGTTAATCTAAAGTCTAAAGTTAAAGTTACTTATATTTTTTAATCTATAGTTCCACAAGCATTCCAGATATTAAACATCCATTAGACAATGCAGACACTCGTAGCGACAGTGGTTTTAATTTCTGCTGTGAGCAGTAAGTATTTCTTTAAATATTTGTATTTACGAAGTTTTATTTATCACATGCTATACCTGGTATTTTCGTGTAATACAGCCATAACAAATAGTTTTCTCTTACACATGTGTAAGATAACACTTTGAGCGTTGTCATTGGCTACATATTCTTTGACTGACCAATCGCAAGACGTTATTTTTGGTGGAATGACGTCGTCAACATGAAATGACATCACGCTAGTACACAACTTTTAGGATTTATCTACATTTTTTGCTTAAATTATATGGTTGTTTTTCCTTTAAAAG
The DNA here is from genome assembly GCA_027627225.1 of Congeria kusceri. Lineage (NCBI taxonomy): Eukaryota > Metazoa > Mollusca > Bivalvia > Myida > Dreissenidae > Congeria > Congeria kusceri. Next base: position 16,127,777 of record CM051026.1, on the reverse strand, counting down.
CATGTAATCAAAAAGATCTGACACTCGTTGTCATTTCATACCATATTTTATTAAACTCGTCCAGGAATTTCATTAGTAAGCTCGCCATATAAAATTCCCGAACTCGTTTAATAAATTATGATATGAAATGACAACTCGTGTCAGATCCTTTATTCATATTGAATGTGATAAACATCACTTTTGCGCTAATAAGTCGTGTAACTGACAATTTTAAGCATTTTTATGTTTTGAAAATCTGGATCCAGAATACCACTTTTCATAGAATATATATAGGATCTGACACGAGTTGTCATGTAATACCATATTTTATTAAACAAGTTCAAGAATTTTGTTAGTAAGCGAACCCTTATGGATTTCCTGGACGAGTTTAATAAAATATGGTATTACATGACACCGAGTGCCAGATCTTTTTTTCACATGCTTTAAAACGACAAAAAAAGCTTATAATTTTAGCAAACGATGTTGATGAATCCTAACAGTTGTGTACAGATGTGACGTCATTTCATGTTGACGACGTCATTTCACCTAAATAACGTCATGCGATTGGTCAGTCAAAGAATATGTAGCCAATGAAAACGCTCAAAATGTTATCTTACACATATGTTAGATAAAAATATTCGTAATGGTTGTATTACACGGGAAACAAGGTGTAGCATGTGATAAATTAATGTAAGGATTGTATTCCATATGGACATCCTGACTTTTGCAAAAAAGTAATATATATTGCCAAAATTGCTGGTGTAAAAAGTAAGGCAAGTGCACGTAGTTACACTGTTTGTACACTAAAATGCTTTAAAAAAATATATATTGAAATAAATATAAATAGTATTAGTTATTTATAATATTATTAATCATACATATTAAACATACATTTTCAAAAGGTGTAAATGTTAAAGAAGTCGATGCGAAATCTCTGGTCTGAGCACTTACAAGATAGTTTGCGCTTACAAAGATCCAGCGCATTCAGCGCAAATGACATGTAATCAAACAATTCTAATATATATTTTTGTACTCTAGCTGATATGTAAAAAATAATAACTGTACTTTGATGGGGTAAGTTTTATGTATTAAAATATATTAATCAAAATTTCAATTTTAAATTGGAAAACAAGTTTTTATGCTTCTCCTGTAAAAATTTTAAAATGTCAGTTACAGTAATTTTTATGTTAATCGGAGGTCATGTATACATCGCACACGTCGCTCTGTCGTCTGCGTTAGCGTCTGCGTTTAAGTTTTCTGGTTAAATTTTTTGTCAAAGTCCATTTCTCAAAAACTATCAAAGACATCCATTTGAAACTTTCAATACTTGTTCACTATCGAAAGGGTAATCAATTACAATAATATCTGCCTTTACAATCCATTTTACATCTTCCTCATAAATTTAGTCATAAATTATATTAGTATGTTAAATACTAAAATATTAAATATGCCTTACTAAGGGCATGAGCAAATTCAATTTTGACTCCGAGAGCAAGGAAAGATGGCAAAAAAGACACAATATAAACAGTAGAAATAAAATAAACAACATAATTTAGCCATGTAACTTGATTGACATGTGGCGAGCACTTCATCCAGAACAAAAACGGTTCACATGACATTCAAATGGAAAACCGTTCATATTTTGTAGAATGGACTACTTATTAATTTCTCAGAATATATGTAATATTATAAATACAGCCAAAATAAAACCAGGGTACAAAACAGACCACTCTTTGATTGAAATCGTATCGATCACAAAATACAACAAAAATAACCGGGTTACTTTACATTTAATAGTACCATTTGTTAAAATGAAGATTATCAAAATCAAACTATGAAATACAGTCAGTAGTAGAAAAAAAAGAGTTGTAACACTGACACCTTAAGGGAATTGATAAAAGGAACTATAAGAAATGTAAGTATAAAATTTTCAACAATTACTAAAAAAGAAATCAGCAAAAAGAACATAAAATCATTGTAAAAACGATGACAAATGACAATTATCAAATCAATAAAAGAAACAAAAATAGAGCATGACAAAATTATACAAGGGAAAATCAACGGTATGTTATTACGAGCAAGAGCTATATACATTGAACATAATGAGAAAAAATCCAAATTCTTTGCAAATCTCAAAAAAGACATTACGAAAGTAAAACCATTCATAAGTTAAAAATAAATAACATACAAATCACATACTTAAGAACTATAATGAATAAATAGAGAAATTTCTACTCAAACATTAAGTAAGGAACCTACTTTGATAAAAATAATTTAAACACTACACACTTTTGAATTAAATACATAAAAAAGGCTCACGATAACGCGAAGCTTGCTCACAGAATATGAATGTCTAAATGCTTTTAAAGAGATGGATAACAATAAAAGTCCAGGTTCAGACGGTTTGTTAGCGGAATTTCACAACCTATTTTGGGATGTTGTTAAAACACATTATCTTAATTCTATTAATCATTCATTTGTAAATGGACACATAACTCAAATTCAAAAAGAAAGTATTCTTACACTGATCCCAAAACCAGGAAAAAACATTGAATCACTAAACATCTGGAGACCTTTAAGTTTATTAAATATTGATCATTAAATAGCGACAAAAACAGCAGCAAACATAACAAAAAAAGTAATTTCGTCCACAGTTGAATGAAGACAAACTGGATTCATAAAAGGCACATAGCCGAAAACGCTAGGACAATTTTTGGAACTGTACATTATCTTAATAATAATAATAACAAACCAGGCTTGCTCTTCTTTGCAGACTATGAAAAAGAATTTGATACTTTAGATCACGACACTGTGCTACTATGTCTAACAAAATTTAAATTGGACCCGAACTTAAAACAATGGATTTAATTATTTTACACTGACATAAATACTATAATAATAAATAATGGACATTTTTTCTTAACCAATCTCTATTCAACGAGGCGTAAGACAAAAAGGTTGTCCCTTGTCAACCTCGCCTTTTATACTAAGTATAGAAAAAATGAAGATATTAAAGGAATACAAATAAACAAACACGAAACAAAACAAACACTCTTTGCAGACGATACAATATACTTCACAGATGGAACGCTTAAATCGTTCAGCGAAATATCTGGGCTACATCTAAATACACAAAAAATCCATAGTAATGCGAGTTGGTTCACTTAAAACTACACAAACTAAATTGAGTAAATACAAACACTTTTTTGGACCTCTAAAGAAGCAAAAACGCTTGGCTTTTACTTTACAAATCATGAATATCTCGATATAGCAAAAAGCATTGAACCAAAAGTACAAACACCGAAAATTAACACTCCTTTGAACAGTCACGTTTGTTATGACATTTGCCTTACGAAAGATTATGTATTCAGTGTCAATGCTTTTCATCCCCAAAACTGATATAATACAAACACTTGTAAACTCTATATTTTAATGTGTATGGAATGGGAAACCTGAAAATTATACGAACAACTCTTGTTAAAACAATAGAACAGAGTGGACTCAAACTCACAGATATTGCTGGTTATACATGCAAATAAGGCGAGTTGGGTCAAAAGATTAACAGACATAAACAACAAAGGACTGTGGAAAAAATTATATCTGAAAGAACTCAATAAATATGGTGAAAACCTTATTTGTTTAGAGTCCTATACAGGAAAAACATATTGTTTCTAATTTCAAAAATGAATTCCTCAGAGATATCCTTTTATCGTGGAATAAAGTTAAATCAAATGAAAAATCAGGACATATCAATAAAACGATAATATGGAATAACTCAGCAACAAAATAATCAACATACCTACCCCAACTATGTTAATAAAGGCATTACATTTCTAGAACATCTATTTGACTTCAGCTCAAAATTATATTATACATTTGAAGCATTTAAAACCCTGTATGAGATACATTCAACCGATTATCGAAAATATTACACACTGATTAACAATATACCAACAACTTACAAACAAAGATATCAGTAAAACTGATGGATGATCCCCAATGCGCTTTGTCATGCAATATAAATGGAAAGCAAAAGGTAGAGGTAGTAAAATCACTAGAACTGCATGACCAAATCTAACCAAATCTGGCATCAAAACTGTATGTAAGCATACCACACAAATAAAATGAAAACAACATTAAATAAACCAAAGTGATGGATCATTACAGTAAAATGGTTAATTCGTTCCTGTTTATTTAACTTTCCATTAATTATCATTGAATTTCATATAGCTCTTCCAGCGAATAGACATGACATAATTGAAATCTTCACAGTCCCAAAACTCCAAGAAAAATCATTGAACTGGAACATCCCTGTTAATATGCACACCTCCTGTTGGTAATGAAGCTTCCCATGAATTCCGACTTGTAGTTGCTGAGAAATAGCCCGGACAAATTAGTGGGACGGATGGACAGACGAACGGACAGACGGACTGACGGACAGAAGGACATGGCGGCGACTATATGCTCCCCCGAATTTTTCGTGGAGCATAAAAACAACTATCTGAAACAGACTATTTTAATTTTAGCAACAACACATTATTTGAAAAGGTGCATAAAACAAACACAGTGTGAGAATATTGATATAATCTTCAACAAACTTTTGATGAAAATAAAACTAAACATCAAAAGAGAGAAATGAGAAAGCATGACTTCCTATAATCAAAGTATTAACTAGAAAAGGCATATTCAATACCATTTAAAGCCACCATAGAAAATAATTTACGCAACTTTCAGTATAACATTCTACATCGTATATTACCTATTAATGTAATACTGTACAATCCATTATTTAAACAGCAAAGAATAACATATTGATTTGAATGTGACAGATTTTGTCTTTGGAACAAGAAGGTGCTGCAAATAAATCAGTTATACACTATCTATCGAGACTTTCAAAAATGCTCTCAGAATTAAAATACAATTAGACCCTTGACGATAAATCAAACATCTCATGTCTATTGAAGGGTACTTCTAACATTTTTATTTTTTTTCCTTTTTTACTTTTTCACTTCTTTCTGCTTTTTTTATATTTTAGCATCACCTCAGATTTCTAGAAACAATTCATTGTGCAAAACACACATTAATGAATACAGCATAATCACTGATATTGTTGTATATGTATAGTTAATCACTGGTATTTTCATGTATTAATTGTTTAAAGGAGATGTATGTTGAAAATGAGTAATAAAAAACATACATCTCATACATGTATTGCATTTAGTGACACATCTACCACACATTTTCGTCAGTGTGTTGGCTTGATCAATTATGAAATTTTTGTGCATGTTCAACGGTACATCAACGGGGTTAACATTGATATATAAACTGTATGGAAACTCTATAGAATTAAGAGTGGAGGTGAACAACAGCCGAGGAGAGTGTAACGTAGCAACGGATGTATCGTCGGCGACAGTTAGATGCGCATGTTCGGACATCAACCGTGTAATGTGCAATATATCTGATCACAAAATCTCGAACGACGATTACCAGTGGAAATATGCAACATTCATCACTAATTATCCGAATCCCGTGTACAGCAATATCGCTGTTTCTCCAAAAGACGGTAAGACATGATTTGCCGTGTTTCGTTTTTTTTTCCTGAAATTGCACGACGACGATCTGAAATCGGAACTTTTTGATGCTATGTCTTCATATCTTTTTTAAAGAAGAGATGTGGTTGATACTTGTTTTTTCTTTCATTTCATCGTGCCTCACTTAAGTTACAAATCTGCTAATCTAGTTTGAATCTAGCCATTGAGTAATTTAAATGGTAATTAAATTGAAAAAAAATTCTCGTTTATTGCTGTTTTAATTTTAGGTTGCGATACTATGAGGTTAATCTTTATTTACACTTAAATGTATTATGAATATAACTGGGCCAAGTGTGAGGTTCGGGTACCCACAAACCGGTTTAAACACCCAATGCTTTGCATTGACCGTTCCAAGGCTGTGACCCCAGTTTTATTCATTTGTGTTTGTTATGTGTTTGAATTGTGCCGTGTTGTTTTGGCGATTGGTCACTTGCCATACATAAAGAATCTTGTGCTGAGAATAAGAGATCTCTCCTGCTGTCGCAGCTGGAGTTTTACTTTGTTTATAGTTTAAGGGAATTGTACCGGAACTTGACATGATGTTACTACAGTGTCCCAACATGTTTATTTCTTATGTAAAATTAATCCAAACACACCGTTAAACCGTCAGCAAAATTTAAAACTGTATAAATAAGATACTTTTTTAATTAAGAACCGTTAAAAAATAACAATTAACCTCTCCAAAATGGTTTGCGATCACATGAGGGGAAGCAATTAATGCAAGCAAAAATGTCCAATACTGACACAACAGAATGGAAAATAACAAGAACTGATAACATTAAACCATGTTGTTTCTGTTGTAATTCAAATGAAAATTTTATTTTTATCACCTGGAGATAATTAAAAACTCAACAGCATGTTAAATTAGAGTTGCGGAGTTACATAAAGTTTATCTGAATTAAAATAATGTCCTGAGGAAAACGGACGCAACGATATTGTTCAACATTGACATGGGACTCATTAATTTTAGTGAATATCTTCGGGAATAAACAATACCAAATGCTGTATTTTTTAATAGATTTTCCCCCATCGAAAGTACACGTGACATTTGATATTTTTAAGTTATATAAGAAAATGTTGATCATTTACAAATCAACTACAGCAAAGCGCATCCCTTAAACACATTCATCTTTCGTGCACATGCATGTTTATACCACACTGTCAAAATGTAAGGCATTTCCAGAGAGCAACTTCAAAGACACGAACGCACATACAAGCACTATGTCGTGGCTCTTCGTTTTGATGTAAGAAATGTAATATTTGACCAAAATGCGGTGCTTGCAAAATAAACGACAATTAACATGAGGTTTGCAGTGGAAAATCGGGCTCAATGAATGTGCGTAAAGTGTCGTCCCGGATCAGCCAGAGCAGTCCGCACAGGCTGATCCAGGAGTTTCAAGCAGGTCTCTTCTAAACATAAATCCACTGAGGGCGGAAAATGCCGTCCTGGATTAGCCTGTGTCAGATTTTTCAACGACACGCCTGTTTTATTTTCAGGAAGCATCGGCAGCACAGATGTGGTTTCTGTAGATAGAACACACACTTCAAAAGTGGAAATGGTCGCAGAAGAGAACGGTGTAGATAATGATGGACAAAGTAATATTTGTTAAAGGGGCGTATAGACATTTGATCGACAATAACACTTGCAAAAATCAAGTTCATTTACAGATAATTACTATAAAAGCATTGTTCAATACGATGTCGTTGTTTTTATCAACAGTTTATAAACACATATAGTTAAATATAAAAACAGTTGTCATCGATGACACATCCGCGGGAAAATTATTATTAGTAGCAATGGTAAAATCGATATAACTTACATGAACCGTCACGCGTATATATTTAAAGTGTGCGATTGTGTAAGCGTGCGTTCGAATCCAGCTGGAACCGTGCATCCAAAATTGTTGGTTTTATTGGTTCTCTTAACGGTTCCATCAATATATAAATGCTAATAAAAATATTCGAGTGAACTAGGAACATTTCTTGTTTTAATATGTGTCTGTATTAAATATGAAAAAAACGTGTCGATATGCCCTTTTAATGTAATGAACAAAGGTCTTTAAAGTCATATTGTGACGCATGCATTATTTTTATTATTTCAGTTATATTTTTATGTGGTTGCTTTGAAAACAAATCATTTATTTGGAACGTGGTTGTGTTATAAGCAGTATATGCTCCCTAACGTATGCATTAACCACACAAACGCATCCCAAAGTAAAATGGATATGTTTATTTAGGAATATGTACGAAATACTTAATGCAATAAATATCGTTGATATCTTTAGGTAGAATTTAGTATCTTTATGAAGAAATTCATCCCCCTTACCAGTCAAATAACTACGCACTCGTTATTATTGTCTGCAAAAGCACATGACATATTGCAGTTTAATTATTGGCTTTACATTTCTCATCCTTCTGTTTGAAAAAAAAATAAATATTTATATTGTTACCAAGATACAAGTGGACATACAACGCTGTTAGGTCATATCTCGACAACAACTTACCCATCTTTTAACTCGTCTGATGAACATTTGGAAACTAAACCTTATGATTTTATAAACGGTGAGATAACTTATATAAGTATCAACGTTTGCATGGTTGACTATGAATTACTTACACGGAGTATAATGCATTGAATTCATAAACAAACAAACATATTTTTTCACACATTGTGGAAAGAACACATACCTGAATGTACCTCACTATTATGATTTTAGAAGTGAAATAAAGTATCATTTTTTCATGTTTAGATTTTTAAGATAAATGGGAACGCTACGTTTTCATATGTCATAGTGTTTTGTTGCTTTAAAAATAACACTTTATTATCCGTTTTGATACAAAGGGACTAGTACAGGAGCAACATCGTTGACCTTTGCCAAAATCTCGAATAAACCAAACTACACTTTAACAGCGTTAGACGACCTTCCCGAAACAACGAAGACTCCGGCTTTCTTTAAAGGTACGAAACATTGGCAGTGTATGTTTTTACATGTTGGGCTTTTTACACCCAACGTTGGCAGTGCATGTTTTTACATGTTGGGCTTTTTGCACCCAACGTTATGGCTTCTTTCTGAAATTGCATGACGATGATTTGAAAATTGTACTATATGATGCTATGTCTTTAAATCGTTAATCTTTTGATAACAAGACGTGATGTAGTTGATATTTGTTCTTTGTTTCATTTCATCGTGCCTCATAATGGCGCAATTCTGCTACTCTGGTTTACATACAACCATTGAGTAATTAAATGGTAATTAAAGTAATATAATCTATTATATTGCTTTTTAATTTGATTTGCGATGCAATGAGGTTAATTTTTATTTACACTCAAATGTTTTGTGAATAATTCTGGGCCACGTGTGAGGTTCTGGCGCCCGTAAACAGGTTTAAACTCCCATTGCTTTGCATTAACCTTTCAAAAGACGGTGACGCCAGTTTTTATTCATGTGTGTTTTATGTTTGTTATGTGTTTTTGTGATGTGCTGTTTTGTTTTGTTGGCAATGGGCACTTGCCATAATTAAAGGACCTCGGGCTGCTAATAACAGTTTTCTCCTTCTGTCGCAGCTGGAGCTTTACTGTGTTTATATTTTATATATATTAAATGACGCTATTACCTTTCATATACTAGTATGCTAACATACCGAGTGTTGAACTGTCATAAGATCTGGGTTTTATAATATTTTCAGACAGCTTAAATCAAAGGTTGATAATCATCATCACCGCTGGTGCGGTGTTTCTTCTTGCTGTTTCATTGTTTACATGGGTCTGCAGAAGATACCGCGCACAACCAGGTGAAATACTATGAAGTTTGAGTACAATGTTAAATAATATTTATTTGTTTTAATATTTCGCCGTTTTTAACAGTATTTCAGTCATATCACGGCGGTCAGTAAACATACTCACACATTTCCTGGGCAAGCTTAGCCGATCTAATCTGTTTACCAGTACAAAGTGCTCATACCTATGCCAGTAACTGACAACTGTCCTACTTGAATCAGAGGTAGAGGGAGAATGGCTGCAGAAATAATTTCATGACCAATCCCCACACATGTTACGTGGCCGGGCTGGGGTTCGAACTCACGATCCCCGGATTGACAGTCCAGCTCTCTAACAACTGAGCTAGACGGGCCCGGCATAAAAAATGTTTGTAATTCATATAGACATCAAAGTCTTCTATATGTAAAGAGTAATACTGCTGCAGCCATAAGATACAGTTGCAGCCTCTTTATCATAATGTCATATCATATTTTTATGTATTTCATACACTCTATAGTAAATGAACTGTCCATAATATTATGTAGTTCCTTATGCATTGGTTTGCGTGTCCAAATTGTATGTAAGTGTATGTAGTCTGTATATAAATGCCTTTTTTTATATGATGGAGAGATATAGGATTTGACACGAGTTGTCATTTCATACCATATTTCATAAAAACGAGTTCAGGAATTTTGTTAGTAAGCGAGCCTTTGGCGAGCTTACTAACAAATTTCCTGAACGAGTTGAATAAGATATGGCATGAAATGACAACGAGTGTCGGAACTTTTTTTATCACATGTTTTTAAACGAAATGAAAACCTTCTAATTTTACCAAAAAAAGTTTGGTAAATCCTCAAAGTTGTGTACTGACGTGACGTCATTTCATGTTGACGACGTCAATTCACAAAAATAACGTCATGCGATTGGTCAGTCAAAGAATATATAGCCAATGAAAACTCTTACACAGGTGTTTGTAAAAATATTTGTAATGGCTGTATTACACGGTAAACAAGGTATAGCATGTGATAAATAAATATCTTTTGAATGTGATACAGATAGTATCACGTGTTAATAATTACCAGATTTTTTTTATAATTGGCTTGATATTGTAGAACCTGCTCTTCCGTCCTCTGCGGACACTAGTAATGTTGCCCAAATCTTTCATAACGTGAGGTCTCCTGCAGACATGAATGCAAGACAACGTTCATCAGTGAACCTCTATGAACGCATCCCAATGATGATTATGTCGCATATGGCTGACAATACTTCGCTGGCACACGAACAAAGAAATAGTATGCACTATTATGAAATACTCCCAGATTCGACACCTTCTAACGGTAAGATACCCGGTTGAATTAAACAACTGTATTTGGGTATTTTCATATAATTTTAATAAGTTTTTGTTATATTGATGTTTATATAATTATTGTGTCATTTTTAATGTTAACTGGGGTGAAGATGCATACGATATGCAAACAACTGTAAGCTATTGTGGGCTGTTCATTATTCCGTTAGAATAACGATGTTTTAAATTGTATTACTTATGAATATGTTATAAATATAATGCTAACTTACATTTTAGACGAAAATGAGGTGTCCAAAATGAGGGCGTATGTATTAATAATTTGTATTGACATTCTAGTGGAAATAAATTTGTTTTGCTTTTTCCAATACTGCAGACATAATGCAATTCCAATAATTATGCGTATGAGTTAAAACAAACTTGTTCTAATTTGATTTGTTATCAAAAAAATAAAAATGCAATTTAAGACAATAACTACATTAATTTACACTAATACATCAAATATAGTAGAAGTATACAAATAATATGGCCGTAGCGGCGCTAATCAACGATTATTCCACTTTTTACACATATCAAACTAAAATCGATAGTACACGAACCCATAAATTGTATACATGTGATTTACACCATATATATTTTCATCTAGAACCTAAGCAGTTCGCTGCGAGAGTCTTCGAACAAGATCCGATGAGAAATCATAGTACAACACTGCAATAGGCAGACGTTAAAAAACGGCAACGTACATGACCACGCTAACCCGTACAACCTTCCGTAAACCAGTTTATATTTTATTTAAGCAAAACTGAAATATTTTTATGTGCGCCGGTCCATCCCACCTGTATAATCATCTTGTATTTTATAATGTATACGTATACTTTTATTCTAAATGCAAAAAATCGTAAATGCCATTTCAGCAAAAATATTGTAATAATAACCCGTAAAATAACAGAACTATGCAATTTGTCTAGAATATTCTGGGACAGCCCTCGTATACGTTGATATGACATATATTTGATACCGATATATATCCGGATTGTATCGTAATTTGTCCTTTCTTTTCTTTCCTTTGTTTTTGTGTGTGTGTGTCCATTGTTCTTCACCTACATTGTAATAAACCATGTTTTATATGACTTTCACTGTAAGACCTTATGCTGAGAAACATCTGTTTTCATTCTATTTTTTTTCTACAGACATAATTCTTGATGTATTGTACAGATGCATATGCATATTTTGTCTATTTGTATATATAAATGTAATTATGTATATTATACATCATTATCTGTATAGAGGTATATGTTAAGTCTTTTTGATTGAATAATTGTCCTTAATAGCTGCGGCCTAAATGGATTAAAGAAGCAAATTTATGTGTGTGTGTGGGGGGGGGGGGGGTTGAGGGGGGTTACAGAAAAAGATGCACATTAATGGAAACAGATATATACCATTATTGGAATGGTCCTTGCAATATTAATAATGGTCAATCTAATGCAAGGGAATGTACAGTTGTATTTAAAAAAAAACAGAGTGTTCAGTCAAAACAAGTAGAACAAGATCAAGCGGGGAGTTAATCGATGTTAGACATTTTATGCGGGCGATTGAAATTCACACGAGTAAATATTTATGGACCATTGCAGACAGTCCAGACTTGTTCACTAATATCTTTTATTGATTTGTTGATTTATTGATGAAATTGGAAATGACAATTACATTATTTGTGGTGATTTTAATCTGGTTTTAGATGTTGACCTGGATTATTTAACAATAAATCAAATAAATAAATAAAAGAATAGTATTATTGAAAAACTGTTTAATTGACTATTTTTGGAACTTAATGGTAACATTAAACCTCATTCTTGAGGAAGGACAAACCTTGTACAACAAGCCAGACTGGACTTTTTCCTTATTTCTCCAAATGCACTTCATTTCTTGAGAACATCAAGTATTTAACATAAAATGAATTCCAACATGGAAAGGGCTTATGGAAATTCTATAAATTAAAGAAAAAAAAGATTGAAATTAAAAACATACTTTGGGTAGCAGTCTATAAAGTAAGTAATATGCAGAAAGTTGTTTGTTTGTTTGGATTTGTCGCCGTTTTTAACAGTATTTCAGTCATATCACGGCGGTCAGTTAACCTACTTACACTTTTCCTGGGCGTGCTTAGCCGATGTGAGCGGTTTACCAGTACTAAGTGCACATACTTATGCCAGTAAAACTGCCCTACTTGAATCAGAGGTAGGGGGAGAATGGCCGTAGAAATAATTTCATGTCCAATCCCCACACAAGTTATATTCATAATGTGGACGATAATGAGTTACAATTAACAATTAACAATTGTTCATGGGAACATTGTCAATGGAGATTCGTGGCAAAACAATATCATATGTCAGTTTAAAAAAGAAGAACATAATGAATGAGGACATAAACTTTTTCTTGAAATTCATGAACTTGAAAACATTACAATTGCAACAACTACAACAACAAGTACACAATTTCAGAGACCAAAAATTAAAAGGTCATATTATCAGACTGAAGAAGGTGAAACAGCCACAAATCTATTTTGCTCACTTGAAAATTAATTCCATTGAATTACAATTTAATTACTCAAAGCTTGAATGTTCACCAGAGCAACAGAATTGCAACTTTCTTAGGCACGATGAAATGAAGTAAATACAATTATCAGCTAAATCCCTTCTTGTTGACAATTTTACAAGACCTAGCATCATATAGTACAAATCCCAGATCAAATTACCCGTTTATTCTGGGATTATAATTTTTAAACACATTCAATTTAAGGTAAGTTTTCAATGTAACAATGTATTTAAAAAAGTAAATGTCATTATTTGCACTTGACAAACAACTCCTGAGCATTTTGATATCTTCTTTCTTGAAATAAAAATATATATTTACATGTGTTAAATGAAGAAGAATATTCCAAATATAATGGGATTAAAGTTTTCTTTACAGTTCACGCTTGATAACTTGATTTATCAAATAATGCAAGGAAATGGTATGTTAGTAAGAATTTTTGTGAACTATGTTCTGTCTAGTACAATCAATAAATTATACCTATCCACTTATTTGGGCTAACGGTTGCAGTAAATTTACAAATAATATATACAAATTATGCCACAACATAGACAATCTACATGACAATGTATGTGGTATCTTAAGTTTATATTTATTTCAAAAAATGATTTGTCAGGAAGAATGGTACTTATTTCCAGCATTTCGTATTGTTGATGTACAAAGATAGTATTGGTCAGTCTATATATATACATGCACTGCAATTTGTTACATGCATTCTTGTTCTCATATAAAGTTTATATGTCTATTCATGTACAATGTATGATGCCTTTTTTTCTCATTTAGTTCTGTACTGCTGATGTCATATGATATGATTGACTTCAGTTGAGATCTCTATTTATATGCTTTACATCTCAATCTGTTATACACAACTTTACTCACATACTGTGTACATATTTATTCATATTTATATTGTTAATATTTAATTCTATGATCGATTGATGATTTTATATGACATGTATGCTCTTGGTCATGATATGTATTGGTATTTGTTGCATGCACATCTATTCATGTGTTTATGTTATAATGATATTAAATTAGTGATTTCATACAGGCACTGTTATTTATCCGAGATCTGCTGTATTGGTACGTGCCCGCAAGGCCTGTATGAAATCACTCATTTAATAAGTAAATTATTAATTAACTTTATTATTATTATAAGTTATTTCCCCTTAAAATTTTAAAAATCCGAGTGTTTGTGTTTTGTTTTATTTATTTCAAGATGGCGTCATTTTGTTCCTAGACAAACGTCCATATATTTACAATTTCATATAGGAACAGTTCAACTGACAAATCAAAAGCGCTAAATCCCATACAGGCACCGAAATTTCATACGACACAAGTTTTAGCCAATCACAATGATTAGATCCATTACAGGAAAATAAAAATAGATACAAGCAAGAAAATCAATATATATAGAGAACTATAAATTATATTATATTGTATAAGAAAAAAAGCATAGGTTAAAAAATAGCCACCTTAAAAGGTGGTTAACAACAAAATTGTCAAATTGTCTTTTTTTGTTTATAAATAACTAGATGTGTCACAAACATGGATGACCCCACGACACATGTTTGGGACACAGACAAAGGGCGTCTCGCCGACACTAATTTGTGTCTCTACACATTTATTTTCCTAAATATTCTTTAGTGGAAAAATGAAAAAGGGCCATAATTCTGCCAAAATTGGTCCCAGCCGAAATTCCTTCTTTCACGATCTACACGTTACGGTTCTTAAGCAGTGAAAAATTTGAGCGAAATCAGTCAAGCAGTTAAAGAGGTGTTGAGTCCACACACGGATGTACGTACGGATGGACAGACAAGTGCATTGCTTAATACCTTCCACTTTGTGGGTGCATAAAAAGAAACATTTCTCAAACTTGTTTAATATCAATGTCCATTTCCAATTGTTAAATTCTAGTCATTAATTTACTCAATTCAGTACACTGTTGTTTTTTTATTTTTACTTTTATATTTTTCCCTTCCTCCAACAGGACACTTTTCCAAAAATGTCCGAGAACCAAGAATTAAAAAACTCTGGCCTTAACTTCCTACTATTTATTATGGCTCACTTACACACTAAGTATCAACGCATGCTTCATATACATGTACGTTTGTGATACTGTACCACAGTTCATTTGATAAAATAATTGTTTATCAGACATGTGTATGTTGTTTATTTCCACAAAATTTAAACAAACAGACAGCCAAATTCAAACAGATATTTAATTGATGGAAATACCAGACAGTACAATATAAGTAACTTTCTTAGAAGAATTCATATTTTTTTTCATGAAAATGAAGTAGAATCAATGACGGATATATCGTCAACTCCCCTAAATTCGCGACTACCATTGATTCGCGGATGTTGTTATTGTCACGTTATCGTCTACGGCATTTGCGCATGCGCATACGTGGCCGCGGGAATTTCTGTATACATTTCCAATGGACCATGTGACCGAATATTGTGTGAAGAAACTGCATTTTAAACAGACAAAGGCATTGGACATGATACCTGATATAAAAACACCATGTTTTCTTATTCCCAAAACACCAGGAAGTTACATTTTGTGTTTTCAATACAAATACAAACCGGAAATTGTTTGTTTTCGTCCGATGTTGTAGTAGAACTTCCATATATGGGACATGATTCGGCAGTGTGTCGTAACTAAGGCCGAGCAAAGTTTATTGTGTGTTTTTCAGTACCTTAATTTAAAGTGAATTTTAGCCTGTTTCATAGAATTATGGTTACTCAAGAGGCATTTAGGAAATTGTACTGGCTCTATTCACCTACAAATTAAAAACACACCCTACAATAATATACTGCAAACAAAATGAAAACAGTAATTGATTATGTTTTTCTTGCTTAAATTTAATCATCCTGGATTTTAGAATCTATAAGCCACCTTAAATGAAATAATCAATTTACCTAAAAACGTTTTTCCCCACTGGTATAGTATTACTTAAATGTGCTTTTGTGATAAGGAAGAATTACATTTCAGATTTCTTTTTTAAAAATAAAATTCACTGTTAATACGATAATCCAAAACTTGTTGTACATGGGGCCTAATTGAAGATTATTTTCTAGGAATGATGGGATGACGTCATATCCGCGAATCAATGATAGTTAAATAAGATGGCGACTGCTTGACACTTACGTAAACAATGTTGACCTGCTAGAAGTTTTAAATATTGTTTTGGATAAATAAGTTAAAAAAAACAGCGTTATATATATTTATTTTCAAATATTTGTTCTAAATATTATGTTCAAATTGTTGAAATAATTTTGATTATTGGCATTTAATGTTAGGGTCGCGAATTTACGGTAATCGAGGATATAGATTGTCAAAGGCAACAGAAGAACATAAATATTTTTGTTGGGTTGTTCTATTAAAAGTTAACAAGAACTTAACAGAGTGATTTTATCAGATATAATTTTATTTTAAATGACTGTTATCTTGATAAAAATTAAGTATATTTCTGAGTATTATACCATAATTTAAACCAAAAAATAGAACTCCTAAAAATGTGTTTCCTGTCTATTTTTCTTGAACAAAATCAGGATAATTTCACTGTAACATTTCTGAATAAATGGTTATCAAAAAACATGTATAATATCCGAGAAAAAATATACAAAAATACTATAGACTTAATATATTTTTATACCATTTTTTATATACAACCTTTAGTATGTTCATAATATGACTTACATAAATACATAAAGACTGCATTTAATATTTCTATGCACCTAACAGTATACAAATAATCAATATTATAATACAGATAATATTAAAGAAATATTGTAATTGATCATTTGGAAGGTAAAAATTACATATTATAGATCGTAAAACAGTTAACATATACCTTATGTTAAAATTAATTACACAATAAATTTGTTAAAAATAATTACACAATAAATATAAGTTACACTGTATGAAGAAACTAATAAATGTTACGAACAACATGTCAACTGCAGAAGAAGCCACAGCTAATTACACGTGTTGTTAGCAAACTCGCAAATACTGTAAACTAACAGTTTGGTGATAGAAGATACTTGAATAGAAGATGTCTGACATATTCTGCATGTTTTACAATTGGTAAAAAAATACACTCAAAATCAAATATAATGAGCAAAGTCATTGATAAATATAGAGATTAATTTATAGTGTATTATGCTTTAAAATTGTAACATTGACGTTGATACAAATAAAACAATAGAAATTGTGTTTTCACAGATTTTGTGTGGGTCTCTGACTTGTGATCAAAGTATTAAAGTAAAAATCTGTTACACCGTAGTACACATATATCATAAGGCCAAAAAAAGAAGACATATTTAGGTAAGCTTATAGTGAATTTAATACAAAAACATTACTTAGAACCCTAATGTCATTAAAAATGATATTTTAAAGAGAACATCAAATTTGATGTGTATTACTTAAAAAGAGACATTTTTAACAAAAATAGAGAGATTGACAAGAACTTCATAGTCTTGGCTACTGAACAATTTAGCAAAATTCCAAGTGTTTGGTGTTCTTATTTCTATAGGCAATTTCTGTCTGTCTTTTGCAAAGTACTTGCATTCAAAAATATAGTGAAATTCATCACCAAGCTTGTTACCCGTACGTAAGTGACATATTCTCACATCAAGATCAATATTCATCATTCTCCCCTTTTCTGTTGGTAAATTGTGATGACAACATCTAAAGTGAAAAAAGTTCAGCGCCAAATTATAGGGCAAAATCTTCCAGTAAGGCTCAAGTTCCCAATTTTGCTTAAATATTCTAAAATTTAAACACTTATTTGAACTGCTTATAATTTCATGCCAGTTTTGTGCAAATTGATCACTTATCTTAGTCTTTATGCATGCTTTAAACCACAATAATGAAGGTACAGATTGATCCAACCATATATCTGACATTTTTAGGGAATCAAGGCATGATTTTAATTATTTAATCGATGGATGATGATACACATCTAATTTATGTATTTCTAACATGTACAACCTATAACAAATCTTATCAGTCTTACCAGTAACAATTCTATACCAAAAGTATAGTATTCGGTTGTTAATAACACAATCAATAGGCAAAACCCCAAGATCACCATAAAGCATACACCTGTGAGTAAATTTTCTCATCTTAAGTGAGAGTTTAATGAAATTTAATTGAAAACAATATATAACTGCAGTATTTTCCATACACAAGACTTCGCTACCATATAATAACATAGAAGCAATCTTGCTATAAAACAAATGCAATTGAACAACCATGTCAAGGAAGAGAGATCTACACTTTTTGAGTAATAGGAACATAGCTTTTTGGGCTTGATTACATATATGTTTCATAGTATTGGCATATCTTCCACTATAATTGAATGTAACACCAAGGTATATGAAGTCATCAACACGCTCTAAAACCTCACCATTGAAATAAAATGGGGGGACTGTTTTGCATTTACCCCTAGAAAACACAACAACCTTAGTTTAAGCAAAATTAACAGTCAATTTCCACATGTTGCAGTAGGTATGCATTGCATTTAGTGCTAGTTGTAAATCGGAGTGTGATTCTTCAAAAATAACAGTATCATTTCTATACAACAAAAAGGTACAACCTTAGATAAACTTCAATGGTGTCATCACTTAGCAAATTTTTAACATTTTCAGTAAAAAAGCCTAAGCCTTTGTAATGACCAAATAAAAAAGAGACTAGATCATTTAGATACAACGAAAATAAAATTGGCGAAAGATTTTCGCCTTGTCGTACTCCACATGAACTAACCAAAAATCTGATAGCCAGTGTTAATCTCAGCGGAGAATTTTGCATCAGCATAAATGTTATAAAC
Source organism: Congeria kusceri (assembly GCA_027627225.1). NCBI lineage: Eukaryota > Metazoa > Mollusca > Bivalvia > Myida > Dreissenidae > Congeria > Congeria kusceri. Next base: position 16,108,724 of record CM051026.1, on the reverse strand, counting down.
AACTCGTAATATTTTACCATTTACACAATTCTCTAGTAGTTTCCTCAATACAAATACACGGTTTACTGAATCGAATGCTTTTGATAATCGATAAAGACACAATATAACTTCTTACCCTTACTCAGGTATAGATCAATTAGCATCTTGAGATTAAATATATGGTCTAAGGTAATATAGTTTCTTTCTAAAACCTGCTTCCTCTTCAGCTAAGAAGCCAGAACGTTCAAGGAAATCATTAAGCCTCTTATTTAAAACACATGTGAACAATTTCCTTAATCACCTTAAGATGGTGATACCTCTGTTATTGTCAGGGCTATTAATATCACCATTATTCTTATAAATTGGCAAAATTATACCCTTACTCCAGTTCTCAGGAATACATCCGGTATCAATAACAGTGTTAATAAAACTAACAATAATAGGTAGCAATAGATCCTTAGAATAAATCAGGTATTCATTAAGAATGTTGTCATACAATGAACAAGGTTTATCATTTCTTAACTTAGAAATGGCAAGTTAGATTTCAGTTTCAGTAATTGGCATGTTCACATTTGCATTATAATCAGGAAAAGAGTTGACATCAAACAAAGGAACCACATCTTTATCACTGATTTTCAACTTGCTGAAATGATCATAGAAAACGTTAGCACTAGTTTTTTCTTGTCATTAGAATATTTATTCAAAATAGACCAATAAGCCGTTGGGTCATTATTCCGAAGTCCTCTCAATTTCTTAATTACATCCTGATTATGCAATCTAAATTTCTTATTAAGTTCCCTTTTATAGACTTTACTTGTGGCTTTTAATTTCTCAAAATTAGCATTGCTCCCATTCCGTCTATAACTACTTTTTGATTTGAAGTAAACACATCTCTTTTTCTTGCATTCATCATCAAACCATTTTTTGACATAGTTTTTTCTTTTCTTTAAAATGTACATTATTTCCAACATGGAAAGGTTTTAACATACCTGAATTCTTTGCAGCAGTTACTATCACCTCCGAAAAATGTTTAAAATGTTGTAAATATTATGTCTTGCTTCAATTACATTATCTCTAGACAAGTTGTCTAAGTCAGACTTAATCCTATCAATGGTACCTAAATCTATGAATGACAAGAACAAGTCTTTATTATTTGCATCCCAGATAGGTTTTACGACAGGAGAATTGTTCGGTGCATTCACACCATGCTGAGAATGGGTATTATCATAAAATTACTTGAAAAACTTTTCAAAGAAAACAATAAGTGTTTATGAATATCAGAGAGCATTGGGTCAAAATCCGTTATTTCAAACATTGACACAGAAGAAAATGATTCTGTAGAAAGCAATAAATAGTCTACAACACTATTCTTTGTAGTAGTACATTCACCATAGAAGCATCATTTCTAAGTCTACCATTCACAATATATAAATCTTTTTTTTTTTACAAATATCAATAAGCATATGGCCATAATTATTACATAGCTTGTCCATTGAAAATCGTTCAACAGAAATAGAAAGCTCCTCCAAGTTACATTTATTAAAATGACAACGAGTAGAAAAGTCTAAGTTATATTCAATTATATACTCGTCAGGCTGTACAAAATCTGATAATTTACCAGTACAAGCATTAAAGTCACCAAACAAGCAAAAAGATACATCTCTAACATTTTTACAAAGATTAATTTTAATATCATAAAATAATATCCAAAGAACTATAGATCGATCCTTCAGGTGTTACATAAAATACACCCAAAACTATATTTTGGTCAAAAAGATCTCGATCACTGTTGTGTTGGGAAAATAGTGCCACTATTATTGCGTCGTTTGTCGCTTAATTATATTTGTATGGTATTTATTAAGTAATTTCAGTTGTTTAAAAAGGCCGATGTTTACACTGACGATTAGGGTATACACATACTTTAAAAAATAAACATAAAAACAAAGTTAAAAGTAGTTCCATATAACCAAGAGTGAAATGAAAACGTTATCATTGATTGGGTTATCATTCACTGGTATTCTCCACTCATTCACCGCATAACATGAAATAAAAAAAAAACCTCTTACGAAATATTAACCAAAACAAAAGTAAATCAAAAGAAAAACTTATCACAATTATTTAAGATGCCGCTATATAGGGTTTTAATGAGTGACATGTACACAACGCTACTGCAGTGCAAGAGGCGAAGCCTACGGATCATACTTCAATGTATTGATGCGCGAATTCCAAAAAATAAATCCCAAATTATTTTTATTTTTTATGGTAAAATTTTAAAGTATACACACAATTGTAATTATGATTGTAATTATAAGAATTGAAATGCTCCTTTCGGCGCTTCATCGATATACAAAAGTCAGTTTTTTGGTATCTAATTTGCATAAAGCCGAAGCGCCAACAAGAGCTTTTCAATTCTTAACACATTGTCTGGTCATGGGAAATAATAATATGAAGTAGTATTACAGCATTTAGAAGTTATGTAGCGGAAAAATAGCAAAAGCAAAAGTTATTTTCTTTCTAAAAAAACATGATGCGGAAGTGACATACGTCGTAACATAATAATAATTAAAATAGAAACAGCATATATTATAAATACCACAATCGGTTTGGTAACCTTTGTAATCAGACAATAAAGCTTTACATTCTTGTATAAACATCATTTTTGAGAACATACACTAAGGTAAAATTAAACAATTATAGACGAAACTTTACACAATCATAACTTGAGTGAGGATTGGTCATGAAATTATTTTTACGGCCATTCTCACCCTTCCTCTGATTCAAGTAGAGTAGGTTGAAGTAACCATGGTGCAATACTTGTTTACGAAAAATTTACATGGTCGATTGAATTAAGATTAAAAAATATGACGAAATTCTTTGGTTGATCGGTTCAAATATAAATAGCGCACCCAGTCACAGTGTGGTGTATTCATATTGGGAAGGTTTATGTTTTCGCACTATACGAACGGCGAAAAATCCCAACCAACAAACACACATTCATGATCATGTGATGTTTATTGATAAAATGTCATGATAACATACCTAAAACATTAAACATAAAACCCTTACCTTATATATATATGATTCCACACCACAATATGATTAAATTACTTCGTCTGTTTGCGAGTTGAAACTTTTCGCAGTGTGAATGTGTAACTGACTACCTGATAGCTATTAGCCAAATTCATGTTGAATAGAACATTGAATTCATAAACCAAGTTCAAACTAAGATGCATATCAAATTACGCTTCAATATCGTTTCATGGGATCCCTAGGTTTGTTTTTTTCGATCAGTTACTCATGCTTTATTTTATATACAAATATGCCAATTCACACGTCCTACCGGCTCCAAGTCACATACGCCAATATTCAGCGATATCGATCTAATTAACTTAAGACAGTTGGTATTCAAACCTTAGCTTTTGAATTTAATTGTTTTGTTTTCGAAATTCTTCATATTACATATAGATAATGGAAGGAACTAATGAACAGATGATAAATAGGAAATTATAGTTCTGCATCATAACGGAAATACCGTATTTTGTTACTATTTTTATATATGAGATATAAATACAATATTCAATACGTATCTAGCGCAATCCGGTTTTAATGGACTGACTGAGCATGCGCATTCGACATTTTTGAATTATTCAACAAACGACAGCCTGGGAGTAAAATATCCCTATTTAGAGACTGAATGTATGACAGAGAAAGAGGCATAGTTGAATATATATCGAATCAATATTTCGACCCGCTTAATGCGTTATCTCAAGATAACTGTAATTATATTAATATTTGTACATTTTATTTTCCGTAAATCCTGTTTAACAAGTTTAATGTTATTCGGACGCTTGAGACATGTACATTAATATTTGTATGCAAAAGAAGCGAACAAGTACCTTAACCCGTGAAGTTGATTTATGATATTACTTCAACTTCTATATGAATTATATTCCTTTAAGCGAGCGAACATTTTCACGTTTCATTACAAATACGGAGCTATAGAATTAATAACAAAAGTAAAGCTTATACAACCAAGCTATGTAATCTGGCCTTTTACACCACGTAATATATCGTGCCTCAGACAGTTACAATTATGTTCCTCTGGTGAACATTCAACCATTTAGTAATTAAATTGTAATTTTATTGAATTAAGATTCTCATTTAGTACTATTTAATTTGAATCGCAATGGTATGAGGTTAAAAATTAAGTGACAAGTGTATGTAACATGATTAATTCTGGGCTAGGTGTGTGGTTCGGCATGCCTTTAAACCGGTTTAAACCCCTAATGCTTTGCACTGATCGATCCTGTCATAAGGCGTGGCCCCAGTTTTAATCATTATTATGTGTTGTGTTGTGCGTATTGTCCTGTATCGTGTAGCCTATTGCCCACTTGCCTTAAATAAAGGACCAGCGAATGTGAATAAGGGTATCACTCCGGGGGATGTCTCTGGAGTCTCATAATTCGTATAGTTGTTACATGACAACAGTATAAACATTATTTGATTTTAATTGTTGCGTCAAAACGGTTTTTATAATTATTTTTACACCTGTAGGGAATTTAGACATATCCCTTTAATGTTGATCTTTGTAGTGCCTATATGAAACTGCTTTTAGCCGACGTGCTTAAGAGCCTAAGATCTCTTTGTCTCAATTATTATCAGGTAGACCCATCGCACTTGTACCTCGCCGGATATAGTCTGGGAGCGATGTGTAACTGGTACCGAAAGTGCTTTTCTATAAGGTTTATTTACATAAATAAATAATGCTGTATTTGGAAAGTCTATGTCAAATATTAGGAAGAGAATCGAAGTAGAAATGGTCAACACACCAAAAAGACTTACAAAGTATGCGCTTAACCATATTTGTAATATGGAAGATTTGGTTGCGGTCACCATGAAAACAAAAAACATCGTGTTAAACAGACCAATAAACGCAGATTTCTCTATACCGACATTTACCGATGGTTTGACGTACGAAATAGTCACAAACGACTGACCAGTACGCTGACACGAGTGAGCACCAGGATCCGTTTGAAACTTTCATAACGACCAGCCTTTCTACTTTTGCATCGTTAGTGCTGTGTACCCTGAAACAACTGTCGAGTCAACGTATATACGTGTAGAGTCTAAAACTAGTTTCTGGTTTGAAAAGAAAGTCAAGCACGTGTTTTTCAACAATGGTTCGTATTAACCTTTCTCTCAATGGAGATCGAAGTATATGTAAATAATCCACTGATGAAGGGTCTTAGTTTCAAAGTCGACCGCAATCCTTATTGTTACAATATACAATCCAAATGGACAATATTCAGTGAAGTGGAAAAATGTCCGGTTTCAGTCACGCATGTTGAAGTTATGCTAAATAAGTCAAGCAAAGTGTGTGCGTCTGTAAATTGTCTTGACATTTTCTTCTTCTTGGATTATTTATATTTTTAAATCTATAGTTCGACAAACATTCCACACAAATAAACATCACTGAGACAATGCAGACTCTCGTAGCGACAGTGGTTTTTATTTCTGCAGTGAGCAGTAAGAATTTATTAAAATATGTGTATTTATAAAGTTTTATTTATATTAAATGTCAAAAACGTCACTTAGGCGTTAATAAGTCATGTAACTAACACATTTAAGCAATTCACTTTTTGACAAATCTGGATCCAGTATACCATTTCTCATAACATAAAATTATATAAATGTAAGGATTGAATTCCACTTGGACACACTGAACTTTGCAATAAAGATCGATTGCCAGAATTGTCTGTGCAAAAAGTAAGGCAAGTGCACGTAGTTACAATGTTTTTGCACTAAGAATCATGTTCACAAAATATAAATTCAAATAAATAACAATGAGTATATTAGTTATTTATTGTGTTATTGGTGATACATATTAAACACACCTTGTTAAAAGTCGATGCGAAATCTCTGGTCTTAGCAATTTGACAGGTTGCGCTTACAAACTTCCAGCGCATTCAGCGCAAGCGACATGTAATTGAATAATTCTATAAAATATTTGTGTACACTAACTGTTCTGTACAATAATAATAACTGCACTTTAATGGGGGTGATTTTATTGTATTAAAATATATTAACCAAAATTTCAATTTAAGATTGAACATTGGAAAAAAAGTTTTTTTTTTTTTTTTTTTGCTTCTCCTGTAAAATTTTAAAATGTCACTTACAGTACTTCTTGTGCCAATCGAAGATCATACCATGTATTACATTTTTAGTGACAAATCTTCCACAAATTTTCGTCAGTGTTTTAGTTGGATCAATTATGAACATTTCGTGTATGTTCAATGGTACGTCAACAGGGTTAACAATGATATATAAACTGAATGGAAACTCTACAGAATTAAGAGTGAATGTGGAAAACAGCAGAGGTGAGTGTAGCGTAACATCTGATTTATCGTCGGCGACAGTTAGATGCGTATGTTCGGACATCAACCATGTAATGTGCAATATTTCTGATCACACAAGTACCATCGACGATTACCAGTGGAAATGTGCAACATTCATCACCAATTATCCACACCCTGTTTACAGCAATGTCGCTGTTGCTCCAAAAGAAGGTAAGACATGTATTGCTGTGTTTCGTTTTTAAGGGAATTTTACCGGAACTTTACACATTAGTACTACAGCGTCCCAACATGTAATCAAAACGCTGACAGCGTTGAAAGACTGTTGGAGAGAAAAGAAACTAAGCGCAAATGTATTATGAGAGTATTTTTATCACAAGGAGTATTTATTGAAGTTAGTAACTTGTCTGTTATATCATTCCTACAAAAACTAATAACAAAACTATACACTCTACTTACAATAAATTGGTATAAGGTGGTATTTAACCTAATAGCAATTGAAGATCCAGGCCACTGTTTTTTTGAAAATTAAAACTAATGTAGCGCGCGTCTAATTCAATGCTATTTACCTACGACATTATCATTATTTGTTTGTAATTTGTGGGAGGCGAATAGTTGTGTGCAAACTATTTAAAAAGCAAACAGAGTTATATGCATACAAGTCAATCTACAACGGGTAAAAATAGTCGATGAACCATATAAGTTCGAATCAATATTCAGTGCTTTGTATCACAAGCGCTATGTTCGGTAAATACCAATTTAAATAAAAATAAGTTAAAATTAGTAGAATACATTCAAAGCTGTCTTTAGAAGTACAATGCTTTTTCATGCATACGTCAAAAACAATAGCAATCGTCAATCGAGTGGTTACGATCGCTCTGCTATATGTAATGACTCAATACACTGTTGTTAAACTTACGCAATATGATGTAATACGCAGTTAACCAGTCAACAGCACAAACAGATACGCTATCATTCCTATGTGAATAGACATAATATGAATTCACTTGTAGACGTGGACTAAATGGATTATTATTATTGTTTATTGGTGTTTTAAGTCGGATCTATTTGTTGTCATCTATTCATAGAAGGTAGCATCGATAACAGGAAGCCTTTCTGCTCAACGAGCGAAACGCAGTAATTTATTGATTTAGTGACTCGTAGCCTGCAAAGTAAAGAAGTAGTTCCCTCAAGACCGATTTCTGAATACACCTACTAAATCCTGTTGGCTTGCACCAACAGTCTAAAAAACTGATTTATTTCTTATGTAATCCAAAAACACCGTTTAACCGTTAACAAAATTTAAAACTGTACAAATCAGATACTTTCGGAAACAAGAACCAATGAAAAAAAAATGATGACAGTAAAACTCCCCAAAATGGTTTGTGAACACATGTGGGGAAACAATTAACTCAACAAGCATGCTTATATACTGACACGACCTGATGTAAATTAACAAGAACTGCTTACATTAAAACATTATGTTTCTGATGTAATTTGTAACGCAAACGAAAATTTGAATTTTATCACCTGGTGATAACATTAAATTTTATTGCATGTTGAAATATATTTGCGGAGTTACATCAAGTTTTCTCTGATTGGAAATAACTGTCTTGAGGAAAACGGACGAACGATTTCATTTGGATATTGTTTAACATTGACCTGGTACTCATGAATTTTCGTCAATATTATTCGGTAGTTTATGGGAATAAACAATTCCAACTAATGTCGGTATCCTGTTTATCATTGATTTTCCCCCATCGAAAGTACACATAACATCGAGTGATATTTTTAAGATATATAAGAAAATGTTGATCATTTACAAATCAACTACAGCAAAGCTCATCCCTTTAACACATCCATTTCATGCACATGCATGTTTATACCACACTGTCAAAATGTTAGGCATTTCCCAAGAGCAACTCCAAAGACACGAACGCACTCACAGGCATTATGTCTTGGCTCTTCGTTTTGATGTCATGTAACATTTGACCGAAATGCGGTGATTGCGAAATTAACGACACTAAACATTTATTTTCAGGTAGCATTGGTACCACGAATGTGTTCTTTGTGGATAGAACACACACTTCAAAAGCGGAAATGGTCACAGAAGAGAACAGTGTAGATACTGATGGACAAAGTAATATTTGTTAAAGGGGCGTATCGACTTTTAGATCGACACTTGCACAAATCAAGTTCACATAGAAATAATTAAGATTAATGAATTTTTAATATGATAGCATTGCGCCTATAAACTGTTGACAAATGTATATGATTTTATGTATAAATAGTTGTCATCGGTGACACGTTCGCAGGCGCGGGAAAATTAGTAGTAGAAAACGACCAATCTCATTAAAATCAAATCCTAAAATTGTTAGGATTTGAAGACATCGTATAAAACAGATCACGTTCAAATGACCTTCCGAACAATAAAATATCAGCCCTGCTGATCCCAATGAAATTGCCCTTTGCACAGCAATGTTTGGCCACGGTTTTTGAAAAGTGAGGCATTTCCAGCTGATCCTCGGTAATAAATCATTTACAGTTAATTTTCACGCGGATAACAATGGATATAGTGGTACCTTAAGCGAGTAAACATCCAAAGTTCGCGCTAATTTTGTGCGCGGAATTTGTGGTTTATATATGAAGTTATCCCGCAACATTTTGAAGGCAACAGTTTGATTGGCTACTGAAAAGGTCATCTGAAAGTGACCCCTAATTCGAAGTCATCAAATCCAGTCAGCGGATAATATAGTAGCGTCAGACTGGAGATGATTTTTTTGAGATTGTGAAACGATATAACTATAATGTACAAAAGGTTCCAATGCGCGCATGTGCATCATTGATAAATGTTGCGTAGCATAGAAAGGTGTTCATTGAAGTGTGCAATGTTGTAGGCGTGCGTTTGAATCCAGATGGAATTGTGCATTCAAAAACATTATTGCTTTTGTTTATTTGTGGACTAATCGGTTCCATCAATATATTAATGCTACTAAAAATAATCGAGAATAATGGGAATATTTCTTGTTTTAATATATGCCTTTATTAAATAGAAATACCGTCGATATCCCCCTTTAATGTAATGAACAATTGTCTTTAAGTCATATTTTTGTGACGCATGCATTATTTTTTATGATTTTAGTTCTATTTGTTTCTGTTGTTGCTTTTGAAACAATGCATTTATTTGGGACGTGTTTTCTTATAAATAGTAAATGCCTAAAACGTACCCATGTACCACACAAAAACACCCCAAAGTAAAATGGATGTTTATTTATTTAGGAAGATGTCTTTGACGAAATACGTTATGCACTAAATATGTTTTATGTATTTCGGTGATTTTCAGTATCATTACAAAGAAATGTACCAGCCCTAACAGTCATATAACTACGCACTCGTTATTATTGTTTGCCAAAACATAATGTTGTTTCATGAAATGTTTTACATTTCCCATCCATGCCAATCTTCCTATGTTTTTTTTCTTTATTGTTACCAAGGCACAAGAGGACGTACAACGCTGTTAGGTCATATCTCGACTACAACTTACACATCTTTCAACTCGTCTGATGAACTTTGGGAAGCTTCATCAACTTATGATTTTATAAACGGTGAGATAACTTATACTTGATACGTATATCAACGTTTGTGTATTTGACTATTAATTTCTTGCAAGGGGTATAATGCATTGAATTTAAAAACAAACTGACACACATTGTGGAAATAACACTATTAACATTTGAGAAATAAAAGAAAGTAACATTTTGCATGTTTAGATTTGTACGATAAATTAGATCGCTACCGTTTCATATGTCGTAGTGTGCTGTTGCTTTAAAATAACACTGTATAATCTGTTTTGATTCAAAGGGACCAGTACAGAAACAACAACGTTGCTATTTGCGCAAATCTCGAATAAACCAAACGACACTTTAAAAGCGTTAGATGACCTTGCTGAAACAACGAAGTCTCAGGCTTTCTACAACGGTACGAAAATTATTTCATTTCATAATACATGTATTAAATTATGATGTTTCCTTTCAAATACTAGTATGCTAACATACCGAGTGTTGACCTGTTATAAGATGTGTTTTTAATATTTTCAGACATTTTAAATCAAATGTTGATAATCATCAGCACCGCGGGGCCATATTACCTTATATGGCTTTATTTAAATCTTTGCAAATCGCTTTGTCAGAAAGCACTGGTTGGATTTCGAAATATTTTTACAGAAATATTCCTTGGATGGTTTTTTACCAAAGCTGCTAAAATGGTTCCGGTCCGTTAACAAAAAAAACGCCAGGGGAAAGGGTTATTTTTCCTTATGTGGCTTTATTGAAAATTTTTAAAATATTTTTGTCAGAAACCACTGTTTCGATTTCGAAATACTTTTACAGAAATATTCCTTGGATGGTTCTCTACTAAAGTTGCTAATATGGTACAAAATTGGTGCATGGGGGTGGTGTCATTTTTCATTATGTGGCTATATTGAATACTTCATGTTATAAAACACTGCCTGGATTTCGAATTAATTTCACACATATGTTCTTTAGGTCCTTCCTATCAAAATCCTTTACATTATTTCGATTTGGTAAAAAATGGCCGCCTGAGGCTACTTTTTCCATTGTATTTTCAGACAGTTTAAATCAAAGACTGATAATCATCAGCACCGCTGGTGTGGTGTTTCTTCTTGCGGCTACATTGTTAACTTGGGTCTGCAGAAAATACCGCGCACAACCAGGTGGGTGACAATGAAGTTTGAGTGTACGTTAATTACAGGTTAATATAGGTCGCCGGTGTGACATCTGTCCATAATGGCACAACTAATCAGTAATGGTCCGAGTAAATGTGTTACTATATATAGTAGCATATGCAATAATAAACATTATTGCCCTTGTTACTATAAATAGTAACATATTTAGGTAAACAAACAAGCATTATGTGGTTGATTTCGACATCGTAATATTAGGTGTGCTAATTATGGATGATCGGCACTCTCGAAAGCTGTGCCAAAAATCCATAATGAAAAAAACGCGCTGTTGTGCAGAACAACGTGACGTCATTTCACGAAAATTGCGCGTTTTGTAACGCAATCAACCGTTATTTCAGATATATAGAATTCAGTATTAAGAATTATTTTAAATTATATTATAAAGCCCTCGGGCCATTACTGATAAGGTGGACAGATGTCACACCGGCGCCGTATATTAACCTCTAAATAATGTTTGTAAATTTTCATAGACATCAAAGCCTTATGTGTGTCAAGAGTAATACTGCTAGAGCTATAATACACAATTGTAGCCTCTTTATCATAATTTACTGTATTTCATAATCTCTATAGTAGAGCTTGAACTTATCTATTGTACACATTGTTTAAATGTAGAAAGCATTAACGTCATCGAGAACGAATTTCTTGTGTTTTTTCATTGTTGTAAATTTCACGAAGAACGTAATATATACCTTTTTGCTTGGTATAACGGAAACAGAGATCTCAATGGTTTTATTACTTTGATGAAAACGAAAAAAGAAAATTGCAGTATTTGTTTGTACTATTATGCAAAAAGTTTAAGAAATCACAACTCTTTCATATATAGTTTGACTGACTTGTATTTTGTATTTTGGGCCGGAGGCCTTTTATTACGAAATAAATTGTCTTGTCTCGTCTCGTCTCGTCTTGTCTTGTCTTGTCTTACAGTAAATGAAGTGTCAATAATATAACCTATTGGTTTGCGATTCCAAATTGTATGTAGGTGTATGCAGTCTGGGTATGATTAAGACATGAGTGCCGTTTGTATGTGATGCAGTAGCGCATGCCAATAATTATCGGGTTTTGTTAATTGGCGTTATATTGCAGAACCTGCTATTTTCCCGCCTTTTATTGACACCGGTAATATTGTCCAAATCATTCATAACGTGAGGTCTCCTGAACACATGAATACAGGACAACATTCATCAGTGGACCGCTACGAACGCATCCCAATGATGATTATGTCGCCCATGACTGACAATACTTCGCTGTCACACGAACTTGCGGTCGAACAAAGAAGTAGTGAACACTATTATGAAATAATCCCAGATTCGACATCTTCTAATGGTAGGATATGCGGTTGAATTAAAAAACTGTATTTGGGTAATTTGATATAATTAAACTGTTATATTGATGTATATAATGTGTCAATTTTCATGTTAACCGGGATACTAATTACGATATCCAAACAATTCTCTGTTTTTGTGGGCTGTTCATTATTCCGTTAGAATAATGATGATTTAAATTTTAAAACTTATGAATATGTCATGAATATAATACTGACTTATGTTTTAGACGAAGACGAGGAGTCCAAAATACGGGGGTATGTATTAACAATTTGTATTAAAATTCTAGTGGAAATGAACTTGCTTTTGCTCTTTCCAATATTGCAGACATAATGCCATTCCAATAATTATGCGTCGGAATATAAACAAACTTGTTCTAATTTGATTTGTTATCAAACAAAACAAAAATGCAATGTAAGATATCCAGACAATAACCACATTAATTTTCAATAATACAGCAAAAAAAGCAGAAGTATACTAATAATATTGCCGTAGCGGACCGACATGCTACTCAACGAATATTCCATTCTTGACACAAATCAAACTAAAATCGATAGTACATGAACACATGGATTTTATACACGTGTATTACACCATATATATTTTCGTCTAGAAGTGAAGCAGTTCGATACGAGAGTCTTGGAACAAGATGCGATGAGAAATCACAGTACAACACCGTAACAGGCAGCTGTTAAACAACGGCGACGAAATCACAGTACAACACCGTAACAGGCAGCTGTTAAACAACGGCAACGAAATCACAGTACAACACCGTAACAGGCAGCTGTTCAACAACGGCAACGAAATCACAGTACAACACCGGAACAGGCAGCTGTTAAACAACGGCAACGTACATCACTACGATAACGTTCTCACCGAACAAACTTCCGTAAACCAGTTAATTTGATATATACGTTGATATGAACTTTTTTATTACTCATTTCCCTTTATTCTAATATATGAAGCCCGGATTGTATAGTTTTTGTCTTTCTTTCCTTTTTACCTATGTTTGTTTTTGTGTGTACACTTTTCTTCACCTGATAAACCATACTTTTTTTGCGTTTCTGTTGTGCTGAGAAACATCTGTCTTCATTCTATGTTTTTGTCTACAGACATCATTCTTGATATATTATACAAATGCATAATTTGTCTCTTTGTAGATAAATGTAATTATGCATAGTTTACATTAGTATCTCCGTAGATGAATATGTTAAGGTTTGTTTCAATGATTGATTAAAAAAATCCTTAATAGCCGCGTCCTTATTGAATTAAGACGCGAACTGATGTGTTTAATGTTTTCTAAAGAAAAAGATGCAAATATGTTCTGTTTACAATATAAGAATAATGAAACTCCAGAGACATCATCAGAAGAGAAACCCTTATTACCGTCCGCTGGTCCTTTATTTGAGGCAAGTGACCAATTGCCTATACAAGACAGGACAATACATACATGTACATCACAAAACAAAACATAAAAATGATTAAAACTGAGGTCACCGCCTTGGAACGGTCAATGCAAATCATTGGGGTTTACAAGACACTCCATGGTAATACTCTTGTTAATATGGTCCTTGCTATATTAATAATGATGGTCAATCTAATGAAAGGGAATGTGTATTAGTATTTAAAAAAACAACAACAGATTTTTCAGTCAAAGATCAAGCTGGAATTATTTGATGTTTGACATTTTATTCAATCAATCGAAATTCACACTAGTTAATACTTTTGGACCAAATTCAAACAGTCCAGACTTCTAGATTTATATCTTTAAAATTATTGATGAAATAGGAAACGACATGTAAATTATTTGTGGTGATTTTAGTCTGGTTTTAGATGTTGACCTGGGTTATTTAAAGTATAATCATATCCAAATAATATTAGGGCTAGACATTAAAAGATATACTTGACGAAGAACAAAACCTCTACAACAAGCCAGTCTGGAAGAACAAAACCTCTACAACAAGCCAGTCTGGAAGAACAAAACCTCTACAACAAGCCAGTCTGGTCTTTTTCCTTATTTCTCCAAATACACTGCCTTGCTTGAGTACATCACGTAGTACATCAAGTATAAAATCAAACCACTCTTGTATATAACTTAATGTAACATTAAATGAATTCCAACTTGGAATGGGTTTATGGAATTTCAATAAATGAAGATTATGATGAAATTTATAAACTACATTTGGTACCAGTCTATTAAGTAAGTAATATTCTGAATGTAAACGATAATGAATTACAATTAACAAATAACAATTCATTGTTCATGGAAACATTGTTAATTGAGATTCGTTGCAATATAATATCATATGCCAGTTTAAAAAAGACGAAAACAAAAAATGAAGAAAATTAAATTCATTGAAATTAATGAAATTGATAAAATCTTACTGAACAAAATACTTCACAGTTGCAACAACTGCAAGATCAATTAAACAATATCAGAGACCAAACATTAAAAGTTCATAACCAGGTCAAGGAGCCAATGGATTAAAGAAGGTGAAAAAGTCACAAATAATGTTTGCTCTAGAAAATAACAATTATGTTAACAAAACAATACCTTTAATACAGAACGATAATGGAGAATTAATCTACAACCAAAATATATACTAACAGAAACTGGTTTATTTTACAAACAATTGTCCTGTATAAAAAAAAAAAAAATTCTCTCATAATTTTTAATATTGAAGATTTGAAACCTATGTCAGTTCACAAACTCACCTCTGAGCAGGCCAACACTGTTAAAGGCCCCCTTAAACTAGGGGAATTAAGGAAATATCTTTTACTTTAAAGAAAATGAAGAATGGTAAAAGCCCTGGCGCAGATGCATTTCAGTGACTGCTAATTTTTTACAAAGTGTTTTGGGAGTATCAATTATGCGTATGAAAATAAACTCTTTTATAGTACACAGAAATAGGGAATAATAACATGTATCCCAAAAGGCCATACACCTAAACAATTCCTGAAAAATTGGAGAAAAACTACTTTACTTAAAACAATATATAAATTAGCTTCTGGAGCAATTGCAAATGGATTAAAAGCATATTTGTCATATTTAATATATATGGCCAAACATGCGTTGTATCGGGGCGCTACATTGGTGAAAATACACGTATATTATATGATATTATGAACTACACGGAACAAAATGGCATACCTGGGATTATTATGATGGTAGATAAACTTTCATCTAAATGCATCGAGAAAACAGTGGATTTTTGAATTTTGGTCCTAGATTTTAGCAATGGATTTCAACTTTTTTAAACAATACAACATCTGTTCAACTGAATGTTTTTGTCGGAAAGTTTCTTCTTATGCCGCTGCTGTAGGCAAGGGGCAAGGGGACGCTATCTCACCGTACATGTGTATACTGTGTGCTGAAATATTATCCATTAAGTTAAAACATTGCCATAAAATAAAGAAAATTAAAATTAATAATGTAAAATATAAGATATCACAGTTTGCCGACAACACTGCATTTTTACTAGATGGTTCTGAAAGTTCTTTAAATTCTGCTCTAGATCTTTTATATGAATTTTTTCTGGTCTTAAAGTCCACTTTGACAAAACTAATGTTGTGTGGATTGGCTTCCTTAAGTATAGCAGTTAGCAGGTTATTGCAAAATATAAATTGACATGGGGCACTATTAAATTCAAACAGTTAGGCCCAAACTAATTATAGACCAAAATACTTATAGCTGTACTGCAATTATTAGTCATCGGAATAAAAGAAATCTGGCCC
Source organism: Congeria kusceri (assembly GCA_027627225.1). Classification (NCBI taxonomy): domain Eukaryota; kingdom Metazoa; phylum Mollusca; class Bivalvia; order Myida; family Dreissenidae; genus Congeria; species Congeria kusceri. The sequence continues at coordinate 16,092,573 of CM051026.1, read as the reverse complement.
CTATTGGAAAATTAGTAGTTTTACAATGACTAATGACTCCTAGATGTATATACAGTGGTTTCCAACAATTATACTACACATATATAGAATACTAGGTTAGTGTTGAATACAGATAAGTTTATTAAGCGAGGCTTAGAAAACCTAAACCACGAGCATTGGCGAGCGGTTTGTGTTTTCGTGCCGAGCAAATAAACCTATCTGTATTCAAACTTACATTGTTTTCTATTTATCCCATCATTTTCTGTATTTCTTTTGAAAATAAACGATATAAAACCGCTAAATAACACGAAAAACATCTAATGACGTCACGAAAATAAACAACATGACGTCATTATACTGCGCGTGTTTGCTGTAGTATTGTATTCAACAAGGTGGAATACAGCTAAGTTTATCCCACGGTGTCTTATTTCGTCAATGCAGGCGTGATGATGGGATAAAAGTATTGGTACAAATTTGTTATTATATACATAGAATAATTTGCCAAATAATCTTTGTTTTATATGTAATTTTGGGGGGATTGTAATTCTTTTAACATATTCATTTGTTAGGTACGTAAATATTTAAATATTTAAATATTTAAATGCATTTAATGAAGGTAACAATGTATTTCACAAAGCAAATTTCATAATTGGCAATGAACAAACAAATAATGAGCATTTTGATATCTTCTCTTTTGAAACAAAAATATGTATTTACATGTGTAAAATGAAGAAGAACATTCCAAATATTATGGTTTAATTCGATTTGAATTTTTCTTAAAAGTACAGTAAATGAAACGGACCGTCGACAATGCCTGACTCAAAATTGCGAAATGGCGTCATTATTTTGGCGTCATGACGTTTTAATTCCCGCAATATTTTCCAATTGAACGCATCTAGATAGCACTTTAAATGGATTCAAACGGCGTAAAAAACATAAAATAAAAAGAAAACTCCTGAAAATATAAATTTCTATGATCACTAGTGAATTAAAATCGATACTCTACTGAAACCAACAAATATCCGCTATTTATTATACCTCACGTAATCACTCTCTGTATTTTGTCCATAGACCAAAAGTTATATGACAGGGTAATATTTTTCATATCACCCTCGCGTGGAGCTAAAAATAGAACAGCGATTTTTTGTTCAAAACAAAACAACATTGAAGGACTATGCAAATGTTACCTCCAAAGTGCTGACGACGATCCACGGCATTTTACAATAAATATCCAGCTAACGTTGTTACAAGCATTTGCAATTCCGTTTTGTATCCACAAGGCTAAACATTTTATATTTCAATGTTTCACGTGAACCGTGCTAACCACAAACGCGATGTGTTTTTTTGAATCGCCATGACTGGTCAGAACGTATTATCAGATTCGAATTGTGTCTCAAAACCTGTATACGATTATTAATATATGCGTCCAAAATAATTTAAGACATCACCGATGCATGGCTCTTTAATTCTGTGTTTAAACTCGACACAACACAACCCTATGTAATAATACAGTTCATTGCACACTGGTTTGTGTCGTCACTGCACAATTTGTTTGCAGATTATGCCACACATTTATTTGTTATGTCATCTGAATATCCATTAAAGTTTAAACACTTTGCATCAACTTTATATTATTTCTTTTTGAATCACACGATAACGTTCGCCCGTATTTCGCCATGTGTATAACCGATTTAATATAGCGCACTGTAGAAACTTCATATCGATCACGCCATCTTTAAAATTGACACGTCTAAATATAGATCCAGCTGTTTAATATAATGTCAAATAGAATGTTTTTGTTGTTTCTTTTGTAACGTTTTTTTATGTTTTCCCCTATTTATTTCCAGCATTCCGTGTTATTGATGGAATAAGATATTATTGGTCAGTCTATATCTGAATACGTACATTGCAATTTGTTACATGCATTCTGGTTCACGTATGCAGTATATACGTGTATTCATGTACATTGCATTATGCATTATTTCTCATTTAATTCTGTACTGCTGAAGTCATATAAAATGATAGACTTTAGTTGAGATCTCTCATATATGATAAAACATCGCTATCTGTTATACACATCTTTGCTCATATACAGTGTACATATTTATTCATATTTTAATGGTTGGTAATTAATTCAACGATTTTTCTCCAGTACTGCTGATTATATATGACATCTATGCTCTCCTCTATGCTATGTATTGCTATTTGTTGCAAAAGAATCTATTCATGCGTTATGGTATAATGTTATTAAAAAGAGTGATTTCATACAGGCACTGTTATTTGTCCGAGGTCTGCTGTATTGGCATGAGTCCTATACTTCTGACTGAGGACAAATAACAGTGCCTGTATGAAATCACTCATTTAATAAGTATTTTATAAATTAACTTTATTATAAGTAGTAGTAATTACCCCCTGAAATTTTACAAATCAGAGTGATTTTGTTTTGTTTTATTTATTTCAAGATGGCGTCATTTTGTTTCTGGAAACACTTCCGTATTTCCAATTTCGTATAGGAATTTCGTATAAGAATTTCGTATAGGAATTTCGTATAGGAACAGTTCAACTGACGTATCAAAAGCACTAAATCTCATACAGGCATCGAACTATCATACAAGCACTGGTTTGAGCTAATCACAATACTTGGATCCCATACAGGAACCGTTGAATTCTTACAGGAACAGTTGAATTCTTACAGGAACAGTTGAATTCTTACAGGAATAGTTGATCGTTTTATTTACTAGTGCTAACTGAAATAAGACGTGCTTTTTCACTGATTTTGTGCGTAATATTGTAAAGTTAATTAATAATTATGTTTATTCGTATTATATGTATAGTAATTATATTTAGAAGAATACAATTTAAAGGTGGAACACAAATGGGGTCACAGCCATAGACTGGTCAATGCAAAGAAGTGCGGATTTCAACCGGTTTAAAGTCATGTCGAACTTCCAAATTGACAATGAATCAGAATGCAAATAAATGTTAAAAAAAAAAAATCTCATAGCATTGCAATTCAAATTAACCAGTAATTAAAGAGAATCATTAATATAATTGAACTACAATTTTATAATCAATCGTTTCACATTCGCCAGAGCAATACAACTGCAATTTTCTGAGTATCATCACCAGCTTCGCTTGTCCACAAGATTTCAAGACCTAGCAACATTTAGTAAAAATTCCAGATCATCTTCATTCATTTCACGAAGAAGCCTTAATCCATGGCGTAAAACGCCAGGTTACATAGGTTGTATATGATAAACCATTGTAATTAAATTAGATTAATGTAATAGTTTAATATACATTGAAAATCAGCGTTATTATTTCTGCAAACAGAAAACAAAATAATCTGTTTTACTCAACAAAACGCCAATCAGATATTACAATAACTGTTTCCTTTATATTTAAGTTTTGTCAATTATTTATGATATATAAATCATATTCATCGATCGTAGTTTATAATAAGAATCTAAATCAGACTGAATTTCTTCCATACATCTATCATATTGAATTGATGATGGAAGGCGAAAGTTAGGGCCTCCTCTGCATAGTTTCTAGGTTTCTACCTGTAATAAAATGAAAGATTCCGGTTATAACATGAAAGATATTAAACAATTGCATGCGTGTTAAAGCAATTAAAGCTAATAATTGCTTTCTTTTTAATCGCAAACACTAGTATCAGACACGGCGCGACTTGTAGTAGACAAGTTCGAGATAAGTTGTAAGGCGCAATTTGAAGAGCAAATAGGAAATTATATGAAGAGTCATTAGTAAAACTCATTGACAGCGAATGCAAACAATTGAAATCACAGAGTACATCAGCAAGTTATGACTGAACTTGTGAGTAATGTGATTGTTCTGCTTCTGATATTTCTTAAGAACCATTATATAGGTCACTTTACCACAACAACGACAATAAGCTCGTTATATATACTGTACACAGATACAGTCTTACGAGTTATCAAATAAAATTTAATGATGCATAAATATACATATACATATTTTGTTTTAATAACTGAACGTATGAGGGAAGGGAAACTCCAGAATAAAATAAACCCAACACGATTAATTGAAAAGTGAACTGGAGTCACCACCTTGACATTAAGGTCAATGTTGAAGCGGTGCCATTGCACCTCGAATGACATATAGCGAAGAAAATTACAGATCTTAGTAATGTAAGCATCGAAAATCAAAAATAATTAGATATATAAATCGGTATTGTTACAGTTTAATTTTCCGCTACTTAGTTTTCAGGAAATAATATAATGTTATATGAAAATTAACCTTTTGGGTTTTGTGATGAAGAGGTGATTTCAGAACAATTCTGGTCAAAGTATGATTATATAAATGTCGTAATGACGTATGTTGAGACACTCTAAATGCTGGGATACCCTTTGAATAAAAAATAAAATAATTAGGCCATTTTTGGATTACTTTGAAATCTTATGCTCATACTCATATGAGCAAGTTTGGTCAAGATCGGGTGAAAAATGAAGTCTGTATAATGCACACATTCCATTTTGCATTTTTTGGGATGAAAAGGGGAGAATAACTCTGGTGTTCTTGGTCTGATTTGGCCCATTATCCAACTTCACCGAGATTTAATAGTCATGCACATGTTAGTTGGGTCAAGATGGAATGAAAAGTGAAATCTCTGTCACATCCGTGCGCCCAATTGTTGACGCATGACGGACGACGCAGAACAGTCCCCTATAACAAAATTTTACCGAGCACTTCGTACTCAGGTGAGCTACAAACTGAGGGTTACTGCTTAATATGTCAAAGCAGTTTCCCAGTTTGACGGCGCAAACCACCTCACGCTTGGTCCAGAACTGAGAAATATGCATATACATCCAAATGTATATTATTATTATTATTAAAATGGTAGCATTAATAATTAAACAGTTACAAAAGTTGTTTGTAGAATAGTTATCAAATGTAACTGTTGGACTGTTCGAAAGCGGAAACGGCTATATGTTTAGATAATTCAAGGACCCTAATTCTACAGTTTAGCGATTATGCTGATAATCGAACCTTTCAGAGATATTCTGCCCACAATCGTTTTCATCATGTTTTGTGAAGATCGCAGAAAAACGTGTGGGCTTGGAAAGCGGATGGGATGCAGTCTACGGACAGACCGGTTGGGGGCATAATAAAGCCGTACAACGTTAAATTAAGGCAGGTAATCTTTATTCAGTAACAAAATAAGAATAATTAATTAATAGCATTGCATACATTTACACGTACATATGTTGTCAAGAAATACTGGTTAGTCCCAAGAAGTAACCAAAAGTAAATTTCAAAAGGATAATATTACCAAAATTTGATTTATTGAATAAATATGCCTGCTGTCCTGAACTGTTTAGTTCAAATACTGTAAACTCATTTTATTTGCAGTGAATAAACATCGCACATTCTTGACAAATGAAATGACATGTTGTCCTAAATTCGCACATTGTTTTAATTTTATATACAAGTATACTCGTAAATAATTCAAATTTGTTTTTTTATTATGTCTACTTTTTATTAACTTTTTAATTAAAATCATTTCCTTTAAATACAAAAAATGTATGTAGACACTATACAGTAACAAAAAATACATATTTGTTCAAATGACAAATTATCAGTTAAACCTGTTAAAATGCTCAAAGTATATACATGTAGTCTAAAGGCATGAAAAAAGTATCATATATAGATAGCTCTATGTTCGTTTTCAATGAAATATTGCAATAAATGATAAATTTACGAGGGGTCTTAAATTTACATTATGCTTGGTCGGTGAAATACGCGAAATTTAGACCATCACAAAATGAAATGTTATACATTAAGAACAGAACAGAACAGAACATAGAGTTTATTAAGACTTGCACGTAGTACATCGTCTTCGTTATGGAAAAAAACAAAACATGCACAATAAAGATCACGTGATAACAGGTTACTGACCTATAATGGTTAATAACCATCACATAACATATACATGCAAATAATAATAGTTTAAATCAATTGACATAAAGTATAGGAAATACAAATAGTGAGGATGACGCATAAGAGTGAATTACCATTACATAACATATATATGCAAATAATTCTAGTTTAAATCAATTGATATAAAGTACAGAGATATAAATAGTGGGGATGAAAAGAATATCTTATTGTGATCCCTCAACAGCGTTCAAAATTGATTGTCTAACACAAAGAGCTTCCTTAATAAATAGTGAAAGTTTGATAAGCTCTTCCCTTTTACAGGATTTCATGAGTTCTAAAAATTTAAATACCGATGGACTTGAGTAATATTTTGATTTTATGTATTTTTTTCTTATAGCAGTAAAACAGTTACAGATGAGTATAAAATGATACTCGTCTTCTATGTCACGTTTATCGCAGCACAAACAATACCTTTCTTCTCGTAAAATGCGATTTCTACCAAACCTACCAGTTTGGATTCTTAAAGGATGCACTGAGAGTCTAAGTCTAGAAAATAAAATCTTAAACTTCTAGGTAGGATGTCTAAATACATTTCATATTCAAAGTTAAGTTTATATTCTTTATACAACAAAAGTACAGGACTTTGTAATGACCTTACCCATTCCTGTATAAAACAATCAATTACTCTATTTTTAAACTCACTAAGAAAAGATTTTTCATGGACACAGTTATAGTTTTCGAAAACATATGTAAAACCGTAGTCATTCAAAAGTGTCTTTATGTTTGATACCCAGTTTTTATATCCCCTTTGACAATCGTTGAATGCCTCTTTGTAAACTGTATGTAAAATTATGTTATCACTGTGTACAACCTTAAACCAATACTTCAATATTCTTACGTATCTTTGAATAAATAATGGGAATCTACCGAGTTCGCCATAAACTCCGGCTGTACATGTGTTACTTCTAACACGCAATACACGCTTACAGAACTTTAGATGAATTCGTTCGATTTCCTTTGACTGTGTATATCCCCAGATTTCACAAGAATAATTAAGAATAGGCGACATAAACGAATCAAATAACTGACACATGAGTTTAGGTTTAAAGTCAAACTGACTGCATTTACACAACAATACATTTAAAGCTTTTAAAGATTTACCTATAAGATGCTCAATATTTATATTGAAGTTTCCGGTATAACTAAAAACACAACCCAAATAATTAAATTCATTTACAACTTCGACGGATTGGCCATTGTAGGTCCAAGATTCCGTGGGAAGCACTCCCCCGCGCTTACGAAACACCATAATCTTAGTTTTGGTAGTATTAACAGCTAACCCCCAAGTATTACAATATGTGTGTAAGCAATCCAAATGAGTTTGTATTTCTTCCGGGGTCTTACCTACAATAGCCATATCATCAGCAAACAACAACAATATCAGTACAATATTATCAATATTCAAGCCAGACTGTATGTCGTTTTGAAGATATATTTCGAGGTCTTCTACAAAAAGTGAAAACAGCAGAGGCGACATTACCTCCCCTTGACGCAGACCTACTGCGTAATTAAAATAATCTGAGTAGTTAGAACATGATTTTACACATAATTTAACTTTTTGGTACATGTCTCTAATAATTCTTAGCATTTTGCCGTCGATACCGTGTTTATACAATTTCAACCAAAGTGCCTTTCTTACTATGGAATCAAAGCATTTCATCATATCGACGTATATAACATATAATTTTTTATTTTCATTTAAAAATTTATTGATTAAGGAATGAAGAATAAATATGGCGTCTACAGTGGAGCGCCCTTTTTGGAATCCGAACTGCGCGTCCGAAATAGTGTTACAGTTGGCGCAATATTTTTCAAGTCGTTTGTTAAGTACCGTAGTAAATAATTTCGACATACAGCTGACTAGTGTAATTCCACGATAATTGTTTACATCGTCTGTGTTACCCTTTTTATGAAGGGGAATTATAACACCTTCTGTCCATTTCTCTGGGTAGCAACCAGAATTTAAAATACCATTAAAAATATCACACAAATGAGACGCTAATATATCAACACATTCAATAAAATATTCGTTTAACAAACAATCACTACCAGGTGATTTGTTACGCTTCAACGATTTAACAGCATAACGTATTTCACTGACAGTGATAGGCTGATCAAGTTCCGAACAGATACTGTTCAAATTATCAAAATCGTGAGTACTACAAAATTCGTCTGCTTCTGAATTATTGCTTTCAAATAAGCCTTGACTTAAATTGGAAAAATATTCTTTAAATTCTTCTAAAGAAATATTATTACTTAATGGTATCGATTTTGTTTTAAAATATTTCCAAAATTCCTTCGGTTTACGTTTCTTTAAGTTTTCAATCTCTAGCATTTTCGCTTTATAGCACTTGTTTTTATGTTTCTTTACAATAGTTTTATAGGATGATTTACACTGTAATAACAGTGCTCTATTTTTCAGCAGATTTATCACAATTGAAAATATTAAGTGCTTGCAAATACGTTTTACGAGCAACAGCACACTCATTATTAAACCATTCTTTATTCGACATTATAGTTTTATTTGCAAAGAATGGGGTTTTATTCACATGACATAATTTGTTAAATAGTGGGTCCGCCACTGACCGTACTATATCGGTAAATTTATCAACAACGTTATTAATATCTTGCCTACATTGGATATTAATATTATTTACAATATTATTAAACTGCGGTAAACAACCGATAATTTTCCGTCGAAAACGATCCCTGTATTCATCGTTCCACTTTACTTTATAATTACTGTGGGCGGGATTTTCGCGGTCTGGCGTAGAGCATACCAACGTAAAGTGCAACGGCGCGTGATCGCTCCATTCATTAAACGGACAGATAGTAAAATTGTTGATTAATGAAAAATTGCACTCGAGCGAAAGTAGATAATCTATGACTGAGCAACCATTGTGTGAAACGTAAGTGTGATTACCTGTATCTGCAAATCGGCCGTTAACAATGCGCATACATGTAGATTTACACATGTCTAATAACTTAATACCATGGCTATTGTGTACAGGATCATCAGAGGCCCGTATTGGCGTACTGTCCGGGATATAGTCGGTGTCGTCAAAAAAGGTGTTAATAGTATCGCAATGAATAAAGTCGTTTTTATTGCCTACTCTACTGTTAAGATCACCACAAATAAAAACCGCGCCAGAAGTGCTATAAGTGCATACATCTGTTTCAAGAATATCAAATAAGTCAACATTTAAAATATTATAAGTTGGCGAATCATCGCCCCAAATGTATGTTCCACATAAATATATATCTTGCTCAGTGTGAAAAAATGTATGATTGAGTTTAAGCCATATAATAGTGTCATGATGATTTTTTACAATAGAAATACCATCTTTTAAAACTTCTTTATACAATAACACAATGCCACCGCTACAACGACGGGCGTTACGGTGTTGAAATTTCCTGTAAAAATTATGTGTTATATATCCATTTAGTGATATGTTACTAGAAGATTTTGTCCAAGTTTCGTATAAAAAGCAAATGTCAGAATTAGCAATTATATTTACAAAGTCTTGAGATTGTTGTTTTTCCTGCGATAGTCCGTTCACATTCCAGGAAAGAACTGACATTTCACCCTCCACGTGGCCCTAGTCCTTCACCGGCTTGCCGTCAACGTAGAGCGTATCATATACTAACCAGGCACGTTTGCCTTTGTCTCGGGCCTCCTTCATTTTTCCGACTAATTTCCGACGCTTATCGGCTACCTCTTTCGGGAATTGTTCGAACATGTAAAAGTTTGTTCCTCTAAGCGCTTTCCACTCCTTCCTTACACGTTCACGATCTTGGAAAAATGTGAACTTCGCCACAATGTTACGCGTTTTCCCGGGTGTTGGGTGGCCAGGTGCCCTGTGCACTCTGTCAAACCTTATAGAGTCGACAGTCTCTTTCGTAAGCTTCAGTGCCGTTTCTAGATGTTGCCTCAGCTTCCTCTCTGATACTTCTGATGTTTCACTACCGGAAGTGTTGTCCTCCGGTATGTTTGTAAACACGAGGTTGTTGCGCATCGACTGAGATTGAAGATAAACAACTTCCTCGCGTAATTCTTCGCGCTGTTTCTCAAGGTCAGCGACCCTGGAAGAGAGTAGTGCTGAGCCCATATCTACCAGCTCCACCTTGTCTTCTAGGGTGTTCACACGTTCGTCCGTGCGTTTGGCTCGCTCGTCTAATGCAAGCCACATCTTTTTAAGTTCCTTTTCAAAATCGGAGACTTTCTTATCAAGAAGTTCAATAGTACCTAATTTTTTCTCAATGGTGCAAAGACGCTCGTTTATGGACATAATCGAGTTCATTATGCCTTTGTTAGAGTCCATTATATCCTTGATAGTGAATTCACGGTCAGCTGTCGCCATATTGACTGAGGAAATTTCCGCTAAACTAGAGCTTTCATTCACAAAAACACTTTCGCTATTGTAAGTGTCATCTGATTGACTTAAATCTGCCCCATTGTCAAACAATACAGAGTTAGCTTGATTTAAAATGTCACTTACTGGTATATTCGGATCGTCCGACGGGCCTCTTTGTTTACACTGCTTTGGTTTGATCTCAACTCCGCCACTGTTACCACTACCACTACTATTTCTCTCTTTTCTCTTACTTCCTTTACTTTTTGGCATTGTAGTTCCACTCAAACATAATCCACATTGGCATCACTGATTAAATCAACACTTAAAAATACATTGGTACCCTTTATTCCTTTAAATTTTCAAATTTTTTCAGTGCTCGAAAAACGCGCCTTCTCCATGTAAATCACGTGACAAACCCAATTAAGATGGTTGCTTTTGATCAAACAGCATACATAAAACTCAGTTACTAGCCAATATTTCTTGACTTTTGTGAATGCCTAAAGGGAAAATAACTGGAATAATTTAAAACGGTTGAAAGGTATTTAAACACATATTCAATACATAATAATATGTACTTATATACAGAAAATATTATTAAATACATACATATAATATAGATAATGCATTTGTGTTACAAACACTAAAAATCGGTGAAATGTTCTTTGCACCATGATAATGTTAAATAATAAAATACCAAAAATTCCAAGCATTAATACAAATTGTAAACTTAGGTTTATAAAAGGTAAACTTTGTATTTCAAACATGATAGAAAGTTATCGCACAAAGTATATTTTATAACATTAATACATTCTGATTCTCTCTTGAAAGCTACATATAAAACATTACCAAAATAAATTATCAAAAACAAATTCATGAAGTTACACATGTTGTCAAACACAATTCTGTTGTTTGTTGTGGTAAAATACAAATAGCACAAAATGGTTCCATATAATAACGTATGAAATTCGACCTATGAAAAAAATGTACATTATCAATACTTGTCCATAAGTTGTTTTTTGTGGGGTTTTAATTTTTGTATATTAACAATATACTTGACAATCCTTTCTGGAAGAAGTGTATTAAATACGCATTTAATGTGTATTAACAGCTGTGATATAGGCACCGTATTGTCTGAGCGTTTAATAGGCGTTTAATACACTTCAAAATGCAGAAAAAATACACTTATTACAGAAAAAAGTGCATTTTTTCTGCCTTTTTCCTGCATTAACAAACTTAAGTGCATTTATAAAGTATTTTTCACCTTGAAAAATGCACTTTTTCTTCAAAAAATACACTTTAGTGCATTTAAAGTATATTTTAAGTTTGTTTTCTAGTACACTAATACAATTTTATGTAAAACATGCAGTAAAAGTACAGAAAAAACACATTTAGTGTACTAAAAGTTTATTGAATTCGCATTTAACACAGAAAAAAACATATGCCAATACCGCAGCTTTTAATACGCTTATTCGAGAAGGGATATACCGAATACGTTAGTTGTGAATGGTTTAAACATAATTGAGGCGCGTCGTGGGAAAAACCGGACTAAATGCATGTGCGTAAATTGTCGTCCCGGATCAGCCTGTACAGTCCGCACAGGCTAATCCGGGATGACACTTTCCGCTATTATGGTATTTTCTGTTTCAAGAAAGTCTCTTCTAAACATAAATCCACTGTAGGCGGAAAGTGCCGTCCTGGATTAGCCTGTGTGGACTGCACATGCTAATCCGGGACGATACTTTAAGTACATGCATTAAGACCGTTTTTCCCACGACGCGCCTCAATTATATATTTCTTATATGTAGTTGTACATTCTTTGATAGAAACTGTCGTAATCTGTAACGTGTAAGATTAAAACTTCAGTAATTCCTTGATTCAAATTTCTTGAATGCTAACGTACCTACACATTACTTAAGAAAATAAATACAAGCAAGAAAATCCACATAAATAGAGAACTATAAATTATATTGTATTGTATAAGAAAAAAAAGCATAGGTTAAAAAATAGCCACCTTAAAAGGTGGTTAACAACAAAATTTTCAAATTGTCTTGCACATTCTAAGTGTTGTTGTTTTTTGTTTATAAATAACTAGATGTGTCACAAACATGGATGACCCCACGACACATGTTTGGGACACAGACAAAGGGCGTGTCGTCAACACTAATTTTTGTCTCGACACATTTATTTTCCTATAAATTCTATAGTGGAAAACTGAAAAAGGGCCATAATTCTGCCAAAATTGGTCGCAGCCGAAATTCCTTCTTTCACGATCTACACGTTACGGTTCTTCAGCAGTGAAAGTTTGAGCGAAATCAGCCAAGCAGTTAAAGAGGTGTTGAGTCCACACAATTTCGGGACGTACACACTTACGTATGTACGTACGGATGGACAGACAAGTGCATTGCTTAATGCCTTCCACTTTGTGGGCGCATAAAAAGAAACATTTCTCAAACTTGTTAGTCAATTTTAACATAAACAATCATCAGATTAATAAGATTTTTGTAAGTAATAATGCATTAAGATTTTAATATCAATGCCCATTTCCATTTGTTAAATTCTAGTCATTAATTTACTCAATTCTGTACACTGTTGTTGTTTTTTTTATTGTTTTTTTTTCCCTTCCTCCAACCGGACACTTTTCCAAAAATGTCCGAGAACCAAGAATTAAAAAACTCTGGCCTTAACTTCCTACTATTTATTATGGCTCACTTACACACTAAGTATTAACGCAAGGTTCATATACATGTACCTTTGTGATACTGTACCACAGTTCATTTGATAAAATAATTGTTTATCAGACATGTGTATGTCGTTTATTTCCACAAAATTTAAACAAACAGACAGCCAAATTCAAACAGATATTTAATTGATGGAAAAAAAAGACGGGACAATATAAGTAACTTTCTTAGAAGAATTCATAATTTTTTTCATGAAAGTGAAGTAGAATCAATGATGGATATATAGAATGGCAATGGCAACAGAAGAACATAAATACTTGTGTTGGGTTGTTCTTTTAAAAGTTAACACAAACTTAACAGAATGATTTTATCAGATATAATTTTAATTTAAATGACTGTTAACTTCATAAAAATTAAGTATCTTTCTGAGTATTATAGAACTCCTAAAAATGTGTTTCCTGTCTATTTTTCTTGAACAAAATCAGGATAATTTCACTGTAACATTTCTGAATAAATGGTTATCAAAAAACATGTATAATATTCAAGAAAACATATACAAAAATACAATAGACTTAATATATCTTTGCATACAATTTTTTATATACAACCTTTAGTATGTTCATAATATGACTTACATAAATACATAAAAACTGCATTTAATATTTCTATGCACCAAACCATATACAAATAATCAATATTATAATACAGATAATATTACAGAAATATTGTAATTGAACATTTGGAAGGTAAAAATTACATATTAAAAATCTTAAAACAGTTAACATATACCTTATGTTAAAATTAATTACATAATAAATATGTTGAAATTAATTACACAATAAATATAAGTGACACTGTATGAAAAAACTAATAAATGTTACGAACAACAAGTCAACTGCTGAAGAAGCTACAGCTAATTACACGTGTTGTTAGCAAATTCGCAAATATTTAGACTGTAAACTAACAATTTGGTGATAGAAGATACTTGAATAGAAGATGCCTGAAATATTCTGCATGTTTTCCAATTGGTATAAAAAATATACACTAAAAATCAAATATAATGAGCAAAGTCATGGATAAATATAGAGATTAATTTATAGAGTATTATGCTTTAAAATTGTAAAATTGATGTTGATTCAAATAAAACAACAGATGTTTTCACAGATTTTGTGTGGGTCTCTGACTTGTGATCAAAGTATTAAAGTGAAAATCAATTTACTTAAACCGTAGTACACATATATCATAAGGCCCCCAAAAAAATTCTATGTTTCGGGCAACCTAACCCTAAGTAGCGACCCCCCCCCAACCCCAGCCCGACCCTATAGTTTTTACCAACGATTGTTTTGCATGAAGCCCATATTCGTCAGATTTTATATATTTTTCAATGCTTTTTACCGAAATGTATCTTTAAAAAAATATATTTAAACAAGAGGGCCCTCAGGGCCCTAGGACGCTCACCTGAGACCTTGTAACCTAATTAGAATTTGCATCCCTGAGATGTGGCTTATTTTTATCCCAGGGCATAATTTGAACAATCTTAACAAACCTCTGGGCTTTGGGGTTTCATGTAAAGCATTTTAAAGTCATTCTGCAATTATAGTCTATATTAACCATGTGACCCCTAGGGCTGTGGCCAGATTTGACCCCAGGGGCATAATTTGAACAATTATGGAGAGGACCACTATGCAATAATACGTACTACATATAGGAAAGCTGTGGGCATTGCCGTTTCAGGGGAGACGATTTTTGAAGTCTATATAAACCATGTGACCACCTGGGCGTGACCAGTCTTGACCCCATGGGAATAATTTGAACAATATTTGTAGAGGACCACATACACATCCTAAATATGAAACCTCTAAGCCTTACGGTTTCAGAGGATAAGAATTTTAGTCATTTTGCTACTTATGTTTATATAAACCATGTGACCCCCAGGGCATGGGTAGTTTTGACCCCAGGGGCATAATTTGAACAATCTTTGTAGAGGACCACTATAGGAGAGGAGAAGATTTTTAAAGTCATTTTTCTATACATTCTATATAAACCATGTGACCCCCAGAGCGTGGCCACTTTTGACCCTAGGGGCATAAATTGAATAATATTTGTAGAGGACCACTATGGGAAGTACATACAAAATATGAAACCTCTGGGCCTTGCGGTTTCAGAGAAGAAGATTTTTAAACACATTTTGCTATTTAAGTCTATGTAAACCATGTTACCCCCAGGGCGAAGTCAGTTTTGACCCCATGGGCATAATTTGAACAATCTTTGTAGAGGACCACTAGGGATGTTACATGCCAAATATGAACCCTCTGGGCCTTGTGGTTTCAGCGAAGATTTTTAAGGTCATTTTGCTATATATTCTATATAAACCATGTTACCCCCAGGCGTGGCCCGTTTTGATCCCAAGGGCATAATTTGAACAAACTGTGTAGAGGACCACTATAGGATGTTACATACCATATATGAAACCTCTAAGCCTTGTGGTTTCAGAGGAGAATATTTTTAAAGTCATTTTGCTATATATTCTATATAAACCATGTGACCCCCAGGGCGTGGCCACTTTTGACCCTAGGCCCTTGGGCCTAGGGGCATAAATTGAATAATTTTTGTAGAGGACCACTATGGGATGTTACATACAAAATATGAACCTCTGGGCCTTGCGGTTTCAGAGAAAAAGATTTTTAAATACATTTTGCTATTTAAGTCTATATAAACCATGTGAACCCCAGGGCATAGTCAGTTTTGACCCCAGGGGCATAATTTGAACAATCTTTGTAGAGGACCACTATCAGATGTTACATACCAAATATGAAACCTCGGGGCCTTGTGGTTTCAGAGGAGAAGATTTTAAGGTCATTTTGCTATATATTCTATATAAACTCTGTGACCCCCAGGCGTGGCCCGTTTTGACCCCAAGGGCATAATTTGAACAAACGGTGTAGAGGACCACTATAGGATGTTACATACCAAATATGAAACCTCTGGTCCATGTGGTTTCAGAGGAGAACATTTTTTTAAAGTCATTTTGCTATATATTCTATATAAACCATGTGACCCCCAGGGAGGCCAGTTATGACCCTAGGGGCATTATTTGAACAATCTTTGTAGAGGACCACTAAAGGATGTTACATACCAAATATAAAACTTCTGGGCCTTGCGGTTTCAGAGAAGATTGTTTAAGTTTACACTTCTTAAATCTGTTTTTAGCTCTGGTGGCCTACATATGCAGCGGACCGTAACGATTTGAACAACTTTGAGAGAGGGTCACCCAATGATCATTCCTGTGAAGTTTGCTAAATATCTGCCAAGTGGTTTAGGAGGAGATGTTGTTTGAATGAAAAGTTGACGACGGACTCACGCACGCACGCACGAACGGACGACGGACAACGGGCGATCACAAAAGCTCACCATAAGCACTTTGTGCTCAGGTGAGCTAAAAAACCAACTCAATCCTGACCAATCCTTACTTTTTTAGACTGTTGCCTTCAACACACAATGTTTTCGCCTGAAGCCTAAAAATTACTGAGACACTCTGAAGTTCATTTTCTTGGTAGAACCAGTATTTTGTGCCTTCAACACTCTCTGTGTTGGTATAAACTCACAGTCTACTTACCGCATGTAATTCAAAATGCATAAAAATAGGGGTGGGGTGGGGGTGGAGAGATGGGGGGTTAAAGGGACATCTTGTAAATTGTCTGGTGACTGAAATTGACAATACTGCAAACAACAAACAAATATAGCAACATGGAATACAATTTATAATATATATTACAAGTCATATATACTTTAGCACTTAAGCATCATGTTTGCATGTATATCCACATGTTTTCGCATAGAAGAAATGAGTCATATACATAAAATCAAGTATTCAAATATTTTTAATCAATAAATACGCAAGTTAAATACCGTATTTTAAAATTACAATAATTGGCTGTTTAAAATGTAACATAAATTTAGTTGTTAATTAAGCCAAAATAATTAATCATTTCATAATCACTAAAGTGCAAAATAATGCAAGCCCGTAGGTGTCTGGCAAAATTAGAAACTTTATATACATGTCATTTTTATCACAGACCAGTGCGTAACACATACTAACTAATTCATACTAAATACCTTTTTTTTCTTAACAGTATAAATATCCTGCTACTTACCAAGATATGTATAGGTCAGAAGAGATCCATGTAGTCTTAAAAAGTGATACAAATGCATATGAGGTGCGTCGTGGGAAAACCGGACTTAATGTATGTGCGTAAAGTGTCCTCTCGGATTTGCCTGTGCAGTCTGCACAGGCTAATTCGAGACGACACGTTCCGCTTTAGTCGTATTTTGTGTTTCATGGAAGTCTCTTCTAAACATAAATACACTGTAGGCGGAAAGTGCCGTCCCGAATTAGCCTGTGCGGACAGCACAGGCTAATCTGGGATGGCACTTTACGCACATGCATTAAGACCGGGTTTCTCACGACGCGCCACATATGTATATTTGATTCTTTGATATAACTTTTGGAAATTGGCAAAGACTTTTAAAAGTATTTCAAAGATATCCTTTAACTGTATCAAAATGTTCTCACATCTTTCATAGAAATCATTGAGAAATTGCTCCATTCGTGCAGTTAAATATCGTTCACATGTATCTGTATCACCGAAAAAATTTTAGACAAACAAAACACAATATTCAACTTTTGAAGATAATACACTGACATGTTGTGACACATTTCTTCAGAATAAATGACAAAAGCCTTGAAAGTTTGCACAACTTCTTAACTACTTGAAACTGCCAGTGAAATAAACATTTTTATTCTCACATGGTAAGCCTTTCAATGGTGTTAAAAAGTCCTTGGAATTTAAAGGGACTTGTTCACAGATTTTTGCATTTTTTGAAGTATGCCTTTAATGTCTTAACTAGACAGATTTGAGCATTGGAACAAACGGGCTTGAGTATACCCTTCTCGGATACGCGTATTAAAAGCTGCGGTTTTGGCACCGTATTTTTCTGCGTTAAATGCACATTAAATACACTTATAGCACACTTGTGTGTATTGTTTCTGTACTTTTTCTGCATTTTTAACAAAAAAAGTTTATTAATGTACTAGAAACTCACTTAAAACACACTTTAAATGCACTTAAGTGCATTTTTTTTAAAAGAAAAAGTGCATTTTTCATGGAGAATAATACACTTTAAATGCACTTAAGTGTGTTAATGCAGGGAAAATGCAGAACAAAGTACACTTTTTTTCTTTAATAATTTTTTTTTCTGCATTTTCAAGTGTATTAAATGCGTAATAAACGCAGAAAAAGTATGGCGCCACTACTGCATCATTTAATACACATTAAATGCATATTTAATACACTTTTTCGAAAAGGGTATTTCAAGAAAAGGATAAAAACAGAACAGAAAAAAAAGTCAAACCCACCGAGATTCAAACCCCAGGCTCCGTGTTCACAAAACAAGTTGAGTCTGATTTTCAGGTTCAAGATGAATTTGAGCCAGATATTTCAGGATCAGACTCAAAAATGATGTTAACTAAAATCAGGATCAATTTTAATTTTTTTTTCAAATGTATATTATTAAAACGATTTTAAACTCTTAGCAACGTACATTTGCTGTCTGATATGAAGAATTTAATAAAATAAATACAAATAATTATGTGATTTTTGTCAACAAGAAAAGTTATTCCGAAAATAAAATATGTTTGATATTTCAGCTCAGTTGAGCAACAAAATCAAGATCAGCTAAGACTGATCCTGATCCTGTAATTGATCCTTTGTGAACACTGGGCCAAACCTGCGGATCAAAAGCCTCAACCACCATTACGACTGATATATTTAACCCTAAATGGTTCATTGCATGTACATGATCTGTGTGTTTTCAACGATTTTAACCAAAAGAACAGAAACACTTCGAATTATTCCATCTTTTTGCGTTACTAACGCTTTATAATTCAATCTATTGTAACTGATGGTTACTCATTAACAGAATGAAATTTACTGTTTATTTCTTTGTCTGTAGTGTTTATTCACTCCTATATATACACCATTTTTTTATTTTTGGAATCGTCAACAAAACATTATAAAATTGTCAAATCGTAAATCTGTGAACAAGTCCCTTTAATAATCGTCAATCTGTGAACAAGCCCCTTCAAGAATCGTCAATCTGTGAACAAGCCCCTTTAAGAATCGTCAATCTGTGAACAAGTCCCTTTAAGAATCGTCAATCTGTGAACAAGCCCCTTTAAGAATCGTCAATCTGTGAACAAGTCCCTTTAAGTAAAATACAATTTTGCACATTCACATCCACCAGGGCCCATATCCACAAAGCTCCTAAGGAAAATCTTAACTTAAGTTATACTTAAGTTTTAATTTCAAATACCATTTTCTACGTGAAAATCTTTATTTTATTATTTAAATATGGTACCATTAGAAGCATCTTTTGTTTCTTAACCAGAATGAAACAGTTTAACAGAAAAGAAACTTTAAAAGAAATGGCCAGAGACTTAAGGAATTTTATAATTTTAAAAAATGTACTTAAGTTTTCCCTAAGGAGCTTTGTGGAAACGAGCCCTGTGTTGCACAAAAGTATTAGAAATTTTCAGCAAAACAAACAACCTTGGCCACTATCCTTGAATTGCATTTTAAATGTCATGAAATGGATTATAGATGTCCGTGAAATGGTTTTCAGATGTCCGTGAAATGTTTTACAGACCATCATTAAATGTTTTACAGACCGTCATTGAAATGTTTTATAAAAGGCCTTGCGATGTTAGGCAAAATAAACATCATGACTTTCATCCTTGAAATAGTTAATAGTTCTTGACATGTTATACAGATGTCCTTGAAACATAAAAACTTAAAATGCTTTAAAATCAATACTTGACATTTTCTGTTTATAAACTCACACTCACAAAATGACTTTTTCTCCAGCATTAGTCTGTTGTTTCTCATCTGACGAATTATCACGCCAAAATATGTTTATTTCCTATATTAAGCCCTCAACTCTCCCCGACATATTCACACGCAAACAAAATGACTTTCTCCGAGCATTAACTCCAGTTCTCCCCTTTTGGCGGATGCTCGGTCAATTTTTTCAGAGTCTTATAGATTTCTTGGAACGTTATTCTCGTGGAAGGGTTTGCGTCCCAACACTTCAGCATGAGTTGGTAGATACTGTCTGGGATGTTCTGAGGTGCAGACATTCTGTAGCCTGGAAAATACGACATAAGAGAATGCTAGATTAGTGTAGGCATTCTGTGTCCAGGGAAATAGGACATAGGAGAATGGTATGTTAGTGTAAGCATTCTGTAGCCTGGAAAATAGGACATAAGAGAATGCTAGGTTAGTGCAGGCATTCGGTAGCCTGGAAAATAGGACATAAGAGAATGCTAGGTTAGTGCAGGCATTCTGTGTCCAGGGAAATAGGACATAAAAGAATGGTAGGAAGTGTAGGCATTCTGTATCATGAAAAATAGGACATAAGAGAATGGTAGGTTAGTGCAGGACTTCTGTAGCCTGGAAAATAGGACATAAGAGAATGCTAGGTTAGTGCAGGCATTCTGTAGCCTGGAAAATATGACATAAGAGAATGCTCGATTAGTGCAGGCATTCTGTGTCCAGGGAAATAGGACATAAGAGAATGGTAGGTAAGTGTAGGCATTCTGTATCCTGGAAAAAAGGACATAAGAGAATGGTAGGTTAGTGCAGGCATTCTGTAGCCTGGCAAAAAGGACATAAGAGAATGCTAGGTTAGTTCAGGCATCCTGTAGCCTGGAAAAAAGGACATAAGAGAATGATATGTTAGTGCAGGCATTCTGTATTCTGAAAAATAGGACTTAAGAAAATGCAAAGTTAGTACAGGCATTCTGTAGCCTGGAAAATAGGACATAAAAGAATGCGAGATTAGTGCAGGCATTCTGTATCCTGCAAAATATGACATAAGAGAATGTTAGGTTAGTGCAGACATTCTGTATCCTGGAAAATAGGACATAAGAGAATGCTAGGTTAGTGCAGGCATTCTGTTTCCTGGAATAGACGTAAGGGAATGCTAGGTTAGTGCAGGCATTCTGTATCCTGGAATAAAGACATAAGAGAATGCTAGGTTAGTGCAGGCATTCTGTATCCTGGAAAACAGGACATAAGAGAATGCTAGGTTAGTGCAGGCATTCTGTATCCTGGAATAAAGACATAAGAGAATGCTAGGTTAGTGCAGGCATTCTGTATCCTGGAAAATAGGACATAAGAGAATGGTAGGTTAGTGCAGGCATTCTGTATATTGCAAAATAGGACATAAGAGAATGCTAGGTTAGAGCAGGCATTCTGTATCCTGGAATAAAGACATAAGATAATGCTAGGTTAATGCAGGCATTCTGTATTCTGGAAACTAGGACATAAGATAATGGTAGGTTAGTGCAGGTATTGTGTATCCTGGAATAAAGGACATAAGATAATACTAGGTTAGTGCAGGCATTCTGTATCCTGGAATAAAGGACATAAAAGAATGCTAGGTTAGTGTTAAACAAAGATATGTTTATTGATTGTCTAGCGAGGCTTAGAACACCAGAACCACAAGACTTTGTGAGTGATGAGAGGTGAGTGGTTCACAATACTTTGTGAGTGATGAGAGGTGAGTGGTTCACAAGACTTTATGAGTGATGAGAGGTGAGTGGTTCACAAGACTTTGTGAGTGATGAGAGGTGAGTGGTTCACGAGACTTTGTGAGTGATGAGAGGTGAGTGGTTCACGTTTTCGTGCTGAATAGATATACACCGTGACAATCTAATATTCACTCATACAACTTAAGAATTCCCTAAGAAGCTTTCTAAATACTGGCCCATGTTATTTAGGAAATAATTTTCGGTCTATAGTAGTTTATTGGCCAATAAACAACGATTTGGAGTTCTGATGCGTAGGAATTAAACCACAAGGGCATTAGCCACGCATCAGAACAACAAAGAGTTGTTTATTGGCCAATAAACAACCATTATGCAAAAATTATTTCGATTCTAACATGATTTGACATATAATTTTGCAATTGTAATTGGTACTCCTTTTTACAATGCTCCACTCAGAATCAGAAATTCTTTTTGCGTTGTTTATGGGGAGTTTAACAACGATTATTTTGTTCTTTGTCTCTAGAAAAATTAGCAAGTATTATGTTAGAATATAAAAAAATTCATGAGCAGTGGTATTCATCCAACAGACAATTATAACTTAAAATTAAATGAAGACTTTCCTTAGAAGTTTTTGAAACAAGCACGAACCCCAAGCTAAATATAGAAAATTGTTCTGCTTTTTCGTTTGTATAACAGACACTTGTAGTGCAATTGAAAATGTTGCTTAATAAATATGGTCAAGACATGAGACGTTAGTCATAACCTTGCTTGTTTTTTACCGAAAGATGGCATCCATCCACCAGACAATTTTCATTGAAGTACCAGTCAACAGTTACAATTTTTCCTAAGAATCAATATTTGAGGCATGTCGTGGGAAAACCGGGCTTAATGCATGTGCGTAAAGTGTCATCCCAAATTAGCCTTTGCAGTCCGCACAGGCTAATCCAGGACGACACTTTCTACTTTTATGGTATTTTCTCTTTCAAGGAGTCTCTTCTGAACATAAATCCACTGTAGGCGGAAAGCGCCGTCCTATGCGGACTGCACAGGTAATCCGGGTTGACACTTTACGCACATGCATTTAGCCCGGTTTTTCCATGACACGCCTCAAATCAATATGTATATAAGTGCTGGTCACAAGTTGTTACCTTGTTCCACTTTTTCCCGAGCTATTGCGTTTGTCCACCCCTGGTAGGGAGTCAGACCGTTGGAGAATATCTCCCACATCAGTATACCGTAACTCCACACGTCGCACATCGTCGTGTATTTTCCTGGAACAAAATAAGGCCATACAAATTTTATTACATGTTTACCGTCCCCATGATTATTCAAAACCTACCAACCAGGCAGGAAAAAGCAAACAACGAATTGATAAAAAACATTTTTCTTTTACAACTTATTCATGGCAGTGGTACCAGCTAAAACAAATATTTACCTGCAAAATAGTTATATTTCATCTTCATATTGGGAACCTACTTTAACACAGTATTTTAACAGTGTAAAAATACTAGTTGTACACTGTTTTTACAAATATTGGTAAAAACATATATAGGTCATTTTTTCAAATTTTTATATGATTTTTCACATTGTCAAAATTGTGTTGTTTTTTCGTTCAGTCATCCAAAAACCTACCAGCCCAAGGACGCTAAACATACAACACTGTATTAAGTGAAGTTAGAATGAGACATCAAACATAGAATGGACATGATTTTTGTTCTTTTTCCAAATAAAACTGAGCATTTCATGTTGTTTATGTACATTTTTTATATTATGTTTATATTTTTGTGGTTTTGGTACTTTTATACTTTTGGTATAACTAGCATTTTTCCATGACTTTTTCATTAAAACTGATTGTGTCTTTGATCATTTTTACTGTATTTATAAACTGTGCTCATGCACGCATGGACACAGTTCAATTTTTTGGTGAAAATTTTGTAAATGCATACAAGTATACAGTTTTGTGGTAAAATCAATTTTAGTGATGCAGTTATATATGCAGATGTCTATTGCACTAATAACTCTGCAAAATTCTTCAATTACAAATGGTAAACTGCATATAAAACATTGCTGTAATAAAACAGTTTATTCTATGTCTGGTGTCTTATTCCAACTTCATATAATAGTGTGTTATAGAATCGAATTGGTATGGCCTTAGGTGTAAAATATTTAGGGATGTAAACAAATACTTGAATATTCCATTGGGTTTCCAAATAGTCTAATCTTAATTTGGGATTCGAATATCTGATTATTTAATAGGAGGCTTTACACAATGTGTTATCCCTATTGTGCAGACAGTTTTCTATTTATTGTGTGTCATCACTAAACAATAGGATGGTGATAACAATCTGCAAGACCTGTGAAGTCATCATAACTTTCGGTGTAAGTAAACAGGGATCACATTTTTGCTATTGAGCGATATACCTTATCCTAACTGAACCTTGTTAATGGTTATACATTTTAATTGAACAATTAATTGTTTTGAACATTCATCAGTCTATGAAATTAGTATCATTAAACAAATGCATTACTTATTTAAAATATAACATTTTGTTATAGATTTAAAATATAACATTTTCAAATTTGTAACTTAAAGTGAAAATAAGGTCGGGGTGGCGTAGTGGATATGGTGTCCGCCTAGCGACCGGGATGTCCCGGGTTCGATCCCCACTCTGGGAACGTACTCAAGATATCCCCCAAAGACACCAAGTACTGGTTCTTCCCAGGAAACGGACTCGAGAGTGTCTCAATAAGCCTTCGGCTTTCGATGCAATCGAGTTAAAATACATAGGTTTAAACTAAAGTGAAAATACTTTAATATGCACTTAAGACGTTTCTGGAATATGGCCCCTTATTCACAGAGATCCTAACTAAGTAACAACTAGTACACATACTTTAACATTAACATACTTTTAACTAGTAAACATTGAACATTTTGTGAGCAAAAATATTTGTAGCGCGTAGTGAGAAAACTGGTCTTAATGCATGTGCGTAAAGTGTCATCCCGGATTAGCCTTTGCAGTCCGCACAGGCTAATCCAGGACGAAAGTGGATTGATGGTTAGAAGACACTTCATTGAAACAGAAAATACCATAAAAGCGGAAAGTGCCGTCCTGGATTAGCCTGTGCAGTCACAAGTTGTTTCCTTGTTCCACTTTTTCCCGAGCTATTTCTCACGACATGCCACATTTGAATTTCACAGAAAAAGTTTATTTGACATTTTCAACTTTAGTAACATTGTTGCAAGCAGTTTTTTGAATACGGGCCCAGAGATGGCACATCATCGTGTTCTTTTCTGGGCCCGTATTCATAAAGCTCCTTAGAAAAACTAAGTAAATGTCTTAAATTCATAAAATTCCTAAAATACCCTTCTGGAAAAAGTGTATTTCATACGCATTTGATGTGTATTAAAAGCTGCGGTATTGGCACCATATTTTTTCTGCGTTTAATACGCGTTTAATACACTTGAAAATGAAGAAAATATACACTTATGACAGAAAAAGTGTTGTTTTTTTCTGCATTTTTCCTGCATTAACACACTTAAGAGCATTTAAAGTGTTATTTTAAGTGTGTTTTGTGATACATTACTAAACTTTTTTGTAAAAAATGCTGAAAAAGTACAGAAACAATACACTTGTGTACTAAAAGTGTATTTAATGCGCATTTAACGCAGAACAAATTCGGTGCCAATACCGCAGTGTTTAATACACTTTTTCAAGAAGGGGATCTTTAGCAGTTCCATGTATAGGTCATTGTACTTAAACATGTTTCAAACTAGTTAGTATTGCTTAAATGTGCCATATGTTAGCCTTTGGTAAACAGAACCCATTGGATTTCACACAGAAAAAAATTGGAACTGAAATTTCCACTTAAGTACAACTTAAGTTAAGATTTCCCTTACGAGCTTTGTGAATGCTGGCCATGGAAACAAAATACAATACAGGCTACTGAATATGAACCTTCAGTGTTTAGATTGTACAATTCTTTTTTTTTTAAACCGAACAATCTGATTTGGTGAATGTGGCTGGGGGTATTTTATACCAAGCATTTACCATAATTCAAAGCTCAAGTCTTCATTAGTCCACCCCTTGGCTGAAACCCTTTAAATGTGAACCTGAAGTGTTCTCTGCTTAGATGTTAAGGTTTTGTTTTAATACTCCAACAAAGTTATTAGGTGTTCATTTTTAAATTGCAGGAAAGGGGGGGGGGAGGTGCATTTATGTCAGGTTTCCTGAAAGACATCAGTCCAACAGCCATGTCAGACAAATCAAGAGTTGGGCAGGCATAGAGTTTCCTACACTCAGTCTGACTGTTGGACAGTTTTCTGAAGGTTTCAAAACTATTCACTAAACAAATTTATTGTGGTCCGGCAAATGTTATTTTGGTCCAATACGTATTGTTATCAGTTGTTGTCAGACCAAATGTCTGAAATATATTTTAAGCTTTTGAAAGACTGTACGTACAGGGGCGTAGCATGAGTTCAAAAAATGTAAAGGCACAATAGGCGGAATCTACAAAATGACGCTGTAAGCAATAATTTAGGCCAGGAGTGTTTATAATCGTATGTGGCTACAAACAACTAACTTCAGCTAAGCCCCGATTCTACAAAATAATTGTAAAAAAAAGCGTGAGTTTCATAAAATATATTTTATATTGACGTAATCGACTTGTTAAACAATGAAGTATCAACACAGCCAAGAAAGATCCCCTGACCCCCATCCACAATCTTATTCTTATTGCATTTTTGGCATATTTAAATTTTTAATCTCTGGAAAAAATGTATAGGCACGTGCCTACAGATGCCTAAAGGAAGCTACCCCCCTGGCGTAAATTATGTTACCGTAGTTCAAGGCCTCGGGTGCGGTCCACTTGATGGGTATCTGTTTCATCCCGCTAGACACAGTATATTCCCCCTCCTCCCTCGACATTCCAAAGTCCGAGATCTTCACGACGTGATTGTCACCCACCAGACAGTTCCTGGCTGCCAGGTCCCTGGAAGAGAGAAATCATCATTGCCAATAGTTACATCATCATCATCATCTATATAACAACAATCATCATCTTCATTGCCATCATGATGATCATCATCAACATCACTATCATCAGTATTACAACAATCATCATCATCATCTTCATTTCCATCATCATGAATATTATTCTCATCATCATCATTGCTATCATCAACATCATCATTTGCATCCTTATGACCATCATCATCATTATCATAATCATCAACAACATCATCATTACATCATCATTATCACCACCATCACAACCTTCAATATCATTGTAGACATCATCATCATCATCATCATCATCAACAACATCATCATTACATCATCATTATCACCACCATCACAACCTTCAATATCATTGTAGTCATCATCAACAACATCATCACCACCACCACCATCATCATCATAACTATTGCCACAACCATCATCATAATAATAATTATCATCATCATCACCATCACCAACTCAATCACCTTCATCAAAATCAACAAAAGCATCACCACCACCATCACAAACATCATTATAATCATAACCGTCATCATAAAAGCAACATTCACAATAACACCGCATCACCACAACAGCTCCAAACTTAAACCATGATCATAGTCATCATCATCATAGCCACAAACTAGAACTTAGTCACATGGGTGACAACGGGCCCCAATTGATAGCATTTTTGAAGGTAGGGGTCAGCGAGTTTTTTAAAGTAACTAGTTCATGTCAGCAATTCCATCTATGTCAAAGATTACCTTAAGCTTCGTGGAATATATATTAGTACATGCATGTTTACATTGATAACCAATAAGTGTAGAATATCTGAGAAATACAATAATTAATGCAATATATACAAATTTACATCCCCATCTTTACACACAACCACATATTACCCTCAACAATGAAGACAAGTTTCAAGAAAGTCTGTTGGAAACTGTCAGAGGAGTTCCATTCACAAGGAATTTTCCCTCTATATTCATTACAATAGCTCGATCTGTTATTCTGTTATTAAGTAAAAACTGAGAAGAAACCGTTTTTCTATTTTTAGCGACGGTGACCTTGACCTTGATCCCACCCACCACCAATGCAATCCCAAGCAATGTCCTGATAAAAGGTATCTATGTATGAAGTTAAATTACAATAGCTCAATTCGTTCTCGAGTAATTTAGAGGAAACAGTTTTTCTATTTTTTGTAACGGTGACCTTGACAGTGACCCCATCCACCCCCTATGTAATCTCAAGCCAGGTCTCGATATAAGGTATCTATGAATGAAGTTTCATAAAAAATATTTCAATTCTTTCTCCAGTTAGAGAGCTGAAACCAAAAGTTGACTCCACCTGAAAATGAAAAATTAACAACAATTCCAGAATTATGAAGTGCAGAGTAACGGTTCTTGCGCACTGCACTTCTCCTTAATGAGATCTATCCACCTATGAAGTTTCAACTTAATACCTCTTATAGTCTAAGGGTTATGCTCCAGGCAAAAACAAAGTATGAAAAATTAACTAAGGGCTGTAACTCCAGAACCATGAAGTGCAGAGTAATGGTACTTGTGCACTGCACTTCTCCTTAATGAGATCTATCCAGCCATGAAGTTTTAAATTAATAGCTGAAAGTTTTGAAGTTATGAAAGACAAGAGGGCCACTATGGCCCTAGGTCGCTCACCTGATATCTATGTATGAAGTTTCATTAAAATATCTCAGTAGGTTTTCAAGTTATTGAGCGAAAACAGTTTTTATATTTTTAGTAACAGTGACCTTAACCTTGACCCCATCCACCACATATGTAAAGCAAGATCTTGATATAAGGTATCTATGCATGAAGTTTCAATAAAATATCTCAATGCGTTCTTAAGTTATTGAGCTTAAACCGTTTTTCTACTTTTAAAAACAGTGACCTTGCCCCCACCCACCCCATAAAAAAACCAAGTGAAGTCTCGATATAAGATATGTGTATTAAGTTTCATTAAAATATCACAATGCTTTCTCAAGTTATAGAGCGGAAACTGTCTATTTTCAGTCAAGTGACCTTAACCCCACCCTCCCCATATGCAATCCAAAAGCAATGTGTTGATTTAAAGGTACTTATGTATTAAGTTTCATTAAAATAGCTCAATGAGTTCTCAAAATATTTAGCGGAAACCATTTTTCTATATTTAATAACAGTGACCTTGACCCCACCCACCAAATATGCAATCCCAATCCAGGTCTCAAAATAATGTATTTATGTATTAAGTTTCATTAAAATATCTCAATGCATTCTCAAGATTTTGAGCGGAAACCATTTTTCTATTTTTAGTAAAAGTGACCTTGACCTTGACCCCTCCCACCCCATATGCAATCCCATGCGAGGTGTCAATATAAAGAATCTATGTATTAAGTGTCATTAAAATATTTCAATGCGTTCTAAAGTGATTGAGCGGAAACCGTTTTTCTATTTTTAGTAACAGTCACCTTGAAATTTACCACACCCATCCCATATGCAATCCCAGTCGAGGTCTCGATATAATGTTTTAATGTTTTAACCAAATATGAAACCTCTGGGCCTTGTGGTTTGAGAGAAGAATTTTAAAATCATTTTGACATTTACGCCTATATAAACCATGTGAGCCCCGGGAGATGCCCAGCTTTGACCCCAGGGGCATCATTTGAACAATCTTTATAGAGGACCACTACACAATGTTACATACCAAATATAAAACCTCTAGGCCTTGAACTTTCAGAGGAGAAAATTTTTAAAGTCATTTTGCTATTTAAGTCTATATAAACCATGTGACCCCCGGGGTGTGGACAGTTTTGACCCCAGGGACATCACTTGAACAATCTTTGTAGAGGACCACTTTACAATGTTACATACCAAATATGAGACCTCTAGGCCGTGCGGTTTCAGAGGAGAAGATTTGTAAAGTCATTTTGCTATTCAAGTCTATATAAACCATGTGAGCCCCAGGGTGTGGCCAGTTTTTACCCCATGGGCATCATTTGAACAATCTTTGTAGAGGACCACTATACAATGTTACATGAAACCTCTGGGCCTTACGGTTTCAGAGAAGATTTTAAAAGTCATTTTGCTATTCAAGTCTATATATACCATGTGACCCCCGGGTTGTGGCCAGTTTGATCCCAGGGGCATCATTTGTTCAATCTTTGTAGAGGACCAATATACGATGTTACATACCAAATGTGAGACCTCTGGGCCTTGCGGTTTCAGAGGAGAAGATTTTAAAAGTCATTTTGCTATACAAGTCTATATACACCATATGAGCCCCGGGGCGGGCCAGTTTTGACCCCAGGGACATAATTTGAACAGTCTTTGTAAAGGACCATTAAAGAATGTCAGATATCAAATATGAAAGCTCCAAGCCTTGTGGTTTCAGAGAAGAAGATTTTTAAAGTTTTCAGTTTTTAAATCTATTTTTAGCTCTGGTGACCTACGTATGCAGCGGACCGAAGCGATTTGAACAACTTTGAAAGAGGGTCACCCAAGGATCATTCCTGTTAAGATTCGTGAAAATCTGCCAAGCGGTTTAGGAGGAGATGTCGATAATATGAAATGTTGACGCACGACGCACGACGGACAAAAGGCGATCGCAAAAGCTCACCATGAGCACGTTGCGCTCAGGTGAGCTAAAAAAACATAAAAAATGTGGACGGACGGACAGACAGGGTGATTACTATAGGGCACCCGCAAAAAATGTGCGGGGCCCTAACAACAACAGCGCCAACAACTCACCTGTGTATACAACCCTTCTCCGACAGATACGCCATGCCGTTTGCAGCATTCAGGCACATGTTTGCTGCCTGCATGGGCGTCTGCTTCTTACCGTCTTTTCGTAGAAAATTTAATAAGGCACCGCCTGAAAAAAATAGGTTCACTTTATTGTATGAAGCTAGAATTAACATCAAACATTGAATGGCATTCTAAAGTTTCTTTTTCACATATAACTGGGCATTTCATGATGTTAATGTATTTTTGTTAATCTCATTTCGCATTAGGGGTCTCGTTCCGATGACTTTTTCAGGAGCCTATCAAATTGCTGCCTTTAAAATGTTGCTGCATAACTTAATAAATAAACCACAAAAAATATGCAAGAAATTAACGTGAACTTTAGATATTTAGTCGCCTAAGGTACCACTATATCCATTGTTATCAACGTGAAAATTAACTGTAAATGATTTATTCCCGAGGATCAGCTGGAAATGCACCACTTTTCAAAAACCGTGGCCAGTATTTGCCGAGCAATTAGCAATTTAATTGGGCGCAGCAGGGGTGAGATTGTTTTTGTTTGGAAGGTCATTCGAACCTGACCTATTATGTGATGTCTTCAGATCCTAACAATGTTAGGATTTGAGTTTAATGAGATTGTGTTTTTGTTACATTCAGACAGTACTGATGGTATACATGTAGTCACATATTTCTATTACTCTTTCATTAAAGCCGCAGTCCATAGAATATAATTCAATACATCTTCAATTGGCATTAGTTATAATGAACGTTAATGAAGTTTATTCGACTAAAAACTGTTTCTTATTTATAAATTGCATTTTACAATGTCCATGTTCGAAAACGCTTGGTAGGAACCAAATATACACTAATGTACATGCTGATTTACTCCAGAAGCATTACCAGCTTTCGCATACAGATAATTTTATGATAAAACGTTACCATAACGTTATTATTGTACCAATTTCAATATGTTTTTATTATTAATTTTGATCGCTAAGAGGTCCATTAAAAACGATTTCTTCAAAGTTTTAGTTTGATTTACACATTTCTGGACTGCTGCTTTAAAACTGTGTATGTTTTCAGTCTTCACATTAATTGTTGTAATCATTATTTGTGGCATGTCGTGAGAAAACCGATCTTAATGCATGTGCATAAAGTGTTATCCCAGATAAAGCCTGTGCAGTCCGCACAGGCTAATCCGGGATGGCACTTTCCGCCTACAGTGTATTTATGTTTTAAAGAGACTTCCATGAAACAGAAACTACCACAAAAGCAGAAAGTGCCGTCCCGAATTAGCCTGTACGGACTGCACAGGCTAATCCGGGACGACATTTAACGCACATGCATTAAGACCGGTTTTCTCACGACGTGCCTCATTTTAATTGCCCGAATCATTATGCAATCCTAGTAATCAGGTGAACTTACCACTAGCACAACTGTATACGTTACTCAATTTCTACTAGCCCGAATTACATTTCACCAACCAGGGGCGTAGCTTGGGTTCAAAAAATGAATAGGCACAATAGGCGGAATCCAAAAATGACGCTGTTAGTGATAATTTGGCCCAGGAGAATTATACTCATGTGTGGCTACAAACATCTAACTTCAGCTAAACCCCAATTCTACAAAATAATTGTAAAATATGCATGTGTTTCATGAAATTTATTTCAGATTGGAGTAATCGACTCGTTAAACAATGAAGTATTGTCACGGCCAAGAAATATCCCCTCACCCCCATCCCCATCTTGGTTTTTTTTTTTGCACTTCTGGCATATTTAAATTTTTCATCTCTGGAAAAAATGTATAGGCACATGCCTATAGTGCCTTAAGGAAGCTACGCCCCTGAAGACTGTGTTTTTTTAGACATTTTGCCGTTGTTAAAAACTGTGTCCAATTATATACAGTCCTATTTTATTATGAAAATTTCATCAATGCATACATGTGTACAGTTTTGGGGGTAAACCAAATGTACATGTACTAATGTTATTATTAATGCACCAAGTCCTTTGCAAAAAATTTAAATTACAAATTGTTAACTGCATATAAAACAATGGTAAAATAAAACAACTATCCTTTGTTTGATGTCTTATTCTAACTTCCAATAATAGTGTTTTAAAAGTTGTCATGTTGAAAAGAAAAAATATTTGATAAGCAATTGTACTTCATCAAAATTGCAGAAATCAAAAGATAAAAGCCATACATAACTAGCTCTTTATGCTAGGTTCCCAATATAGTTTTTTGCTCTGTTACGATATGGTCACGATTTGTAAAGTACAGGTGGCACCATCTGTCACGGTCTGATCTCCAGTTTAGATACGATTACATACGTTCCGTTGGGATTGTTTCGATGGAGACCACAATTAGGTCACGATCTGACACGATCATCACTATACGTTATCATGAATAAATGCGCTCCGTTATGATAAGATACAATTGTGTTCGCGATGCCTTTTACCATCACGATCGATGGGGATCACGATTTGAGCTACGACTGGATGCGAATGATATTAATACAGCCAGACTAACTATTGACTTCATTGACTCCTTGACATCGCAACACATCTTTACAGAGAGTGCTGTTTTTCTTGTCTACAATCGATCCCGATCACCACGAGCTCGGTGCACAACTGGATACGATTAATCGCGCTTTGTTACGATGCATTAAGATCAGATACGATGATCCCGATGAACAGTTGATCGCAGTTGATCGTGTTAATTGAGAGAATTTTTGAACCGTTCAAAAATTTTCTACGATTAACACAATTGCCACAACTGACCTAAAGATCTGAAAAAAAACTGATAGGATCACCACAACTGGTCCACTATTAAGACCACAATTTCAATCATGACGCGAATCGTGAAAGTCCACAGTATAAAAAAAACTTAGACCAAAATACGTAACGTTTGAGATTTTTTTTTCATTGAGCCAACATTTTAATATATTGTTGCAAGAAGTTTTCAAACTCTTTAAGTGACTTTCTTCCATCAGATTCTTCAAAGCGGCATTTGACAAGATAACACCTGGTGGTATAAACTTTTAACTTTACAAAGTGTGGAATGATAGGTTTTTTTTACTCATCAGAAAAACATAAACCAATGCTCGCGGGTCAGGTTTTCTAAGCCTCCACTTCTCGAAAAGTGTATTAAATGCTGCCGTATTGGCACTGTATTTTTTCTGCGTTTAATATGCATTTGATACACTTGAAAATGCAGAAAAAATACACTTATTACAGAAAAAAGTGCATTTTTTCTGCATTTTTCCTACATTAACACACTTTAGTGCATTTAAAATGTATTTTTCTCCTTGAAAAATGCACTTTTTCTTCAAAAAATACACTTAAGTGCATTTAAAGTGTATTTCAAGTGTGTTTTGTAGTACATTAATACATTTTTTTTTTTTAAATGCAGAAAAAGTAGAAAAACAATACACTTAGTGTACTAAAAGTGTATTTAATGCGCATTTAACGCAGAAAAACTACGGTGCCAATACCGCAGTGTTTAATACACTTTTTCAAGAAGGGATATACCTGACACATATTCCATTATAATCATCACAGGTTGTCGCTGGGCTGCAATCCCAATAAACTTCACAATGTTTGGATGGTCATACTGCTTTAATATCCGCCCCTCCATGAGAAACTTCTTTCGCTGTTCTTCCGACAGAGTGCCTTTGCAGGTCTTTACAGCCACTGTTTCACCTGTACATCTGTACACACCTCTGAATACTTCCCCAAAATTGCCCTGGAAATAAATTGAAGATCCGCATTTTTTCATACCCAGGTCAATACAGTGTTATGAAATTAACAATTCGAGAGAAAGGTCATGAGTGTCTATGAAATACACATGCTGTGTTAAATATCGGCAAATGATACAGGATGTGATGTGGGTTTATTGCTTGGAATAAAACTACACTGACTTTTATTAATATGAAGACAAAGGCGCACTGTAACGCATAATATTATAGTGGAATATTATTTAGTTATGGTAATTATTATCTTTGATTTTAATATCATACACTGCACATATTTACTTACAGAAATTTTGATGAAAACAAAAAAGCAAAGATGGCCCTAGATCGCTCATCTGAGTGTAAAGCATCATAATGGCTTTTAACAAAAAGATTAAGTTTTTAATATAGCCATATAAGGAAAATTGCCCCGCCCCCTGGCGGCCATGTTTTTTAACAAATCAAAATGATTTCAAGGAATTTGATAGAGGGTCACCCAAGGAACATTTATGTAAATTAATTTGAAATCCAGCCAATATTTCTGACAAGAAGAATTTTAAAGTTTTCAATATAGCCATATAAGGAAAACTGCCCCGCCCCCTGGCGGCCATGTTTTTCAACAAGTCAAAATTATTTCAAGGAGTTCGTTAGAGGGTCACCCAAGAAACATTTATGTTAAATTATTTTGAAATCCAGCCAGTGGTTTCAGATTAGAAGATTTTTTAAGTTTTCAATATAGACATATAAGGAACACTGCACCGCCCCCTGGCAGCCATATCTTTTAACAAATCAAAATGACTTGAAGGAATTTGGTAGAGGGTCACCCAAGGAGCATTTCTGTGAAAACTATTTTCACATCCAGTCAGTGGTTTCTGACAATAAGATTTTTTAAGTTTTCCAGTTTTAAGCTTTTGGTTGCCATGACAACCAGAGTTTTCAATATATTTTAGTAAATTGAAGGAAGTTGGTAAAGGACCATCCCAGGAACATTCCTGCCAAGTTTGCTTTAAATCCGCCTAGTGGTTTCAGAGAAGCTCTTTGAAGTAAAATGTGGACGCCGGACGAAGACTGACCACAATACTTCACCCTTGAGCACTTCGTGCTCAGGTGAGCTAAAAACGTGGTTGGAAAAAGGAAAAATTTCGGATTTTGTACACGTCTAAGTCGCAGGCACAAATATTTTAACAAAAAGTTGCGTCTTACACATCGAAAGATATAGTACTGGTAATATGAGCTGACCTAGGAGAATTCGACTTATTTTATTTGTTGGGGTCTAATTCCTCAGCCTAGAGCCAAGCATTTTTGTTTGAATCCTGCATGTTAGATTCCCGCATGTCTGCAATCGTAATCAGTCTCAAGTCCAGTAAACACACTATTATGTGAAGTTGGAATAAGACGTCAAACATATAATAAACTGTATTATTACAGCAATGTTTTATATGCAGTTTACCATTTGTAATATAAGAATTTTGCAGAGTAATGAGTGCAATAGACACCTGCATATATAACTGCATCAGTAAAATTGATTTTACCACAAAACTGTTTACTTGTATGCATTTACAAATTTTTCACCAAAAAATTGAACTGTGTCCATGCGTGCATGAACACAGTTTATGAATACAGTAAAAACGATTAAAGACACAGTCAGTTTTAATGCAAAAAATCATGGAAAAATGCTTATTATACCAATTAGTTTTGATATTATATAACAAACATATATAAACAACATGAAATGCTCAGTTTTATGTAAAACAAGAACAAAAATCATGTCCATTCTATGACATCTTATTATAACTTCACATAATACAGTGTTCGTATATAATAATGAATATCAAGAGAAAAGTACACAATTTTCAAAATTCCTCAAAATATATTTGAAACTGTGCTATGCCTTTTAAACCTATAGTGCCTTTAGTTTATGAAGATGGCTGCTTTACTAACATTGCCAATTTTAGTGTCCAGTAGAATATCGTCGTTGTTGAGTTCCCATGACTCCCTGTGTATCGGGTTCGACAGGATGGTTCCAGATTTATTTGTTACTGGTTTCTTGCTGGCGAACTG
Source organism: Congeria kusceri (assembly GCA_027627225.1). Lineage (NCBI taxonomy): Eukaryota > Metazoa > Mollusca > Bivalvia > Myida > Dreissenidae > Congeria > Congeria kusceri. The sequence goes on along the minus strand of CM051026.1, from coordinate 16,056,449 downwards.
ATTATTCACGAGCTCCGGAATTGTGGGAAACACGTCTCCTTCGAATCTCCATCCATTCTGCAGACAAATTTTAACATTCAGTCTTCACGACACACCTGAGGACCCTGGACAGAGTCCACCAAATTTTTGCTAGGTCCATCAAAATTTGTAAGCTTACTGGACCGGCAGTCCACAAAATGTGTAAGCTTACTGGACCGGCAGTCCACAAAATGTGTAAGCTTACTTACACATGCCGGTCCGGCAGTCCATCAAGACAAGGTCCCTTGCAATGCCACGAGCAGTGTGGTAGAGAAAATGGATTTCCCATTTAATTAAAGAAAAAGGTCTAAATAACACCATTGTTTTAGTTATTTATATAACAGATTCAATACAAAAAAGTTACAGAAAATTTCCAAACTATGGTCCACTTAATTGTAGTCCGGTCCAGTATTTTTATCTGGCTTGGTGGACCTACAGTCCACTGATTTTATAATTTATTTGTGAAGACTGAACAATTGAAGATTAATACTACATTTGGGTTGGTATTCACAAAGCTCCTAAGAAAAATTCTTAACTTAAGGTGAACTTAAGTGAAAATTTCATATCAAAATTTCTATCTGAAATCCAATGATATATGTTTACCAATTGGTAAAATATGAAAGACATAAACAATATTTACCAGTCTGTGCCATTTTGATGTAAAATGACCTATACATGAAACAGCCACAGAATTAATGAGTGTTATAAATTTAAGAATGTTCCTCAAGTTTTCCCTAAGGAGCTTTGTGAACACGTGCCCAGAACCTTGGCCCATCCTAACGAACACAAACTAGGCGTGGTAAGAACAAAGTACCAAAGGGCCTCAGCGATAACCTCGGCTCATCCTAACCAACACAAACTAGGCGTGGTGAGAACAAAGTACCAAAGGGCCTCAGCGATAACCTCGGCCCATCCTAACGAACACAAACTAGTCGTGGTGAGAACAAAGTACCAAAGGGCCTCAGCGATAACCTTGGCCCATCCTAACAAACACAAACTAGGCGTGGTGAGAACAAAGTACCAAAGGGCCTCAGCGATAACTTCGGCCCATCCTAACGAATACAAACCAGGGCGTGGTGAGAACAAAGTACCAAAGAGCCTCAGCGATAACCTCGGCCCACCCTAACGAACACAAACTAGGCGTGGTGAGAACAAAGTACCACAGGGCCTCAGCGATAACCTCGGCCCATCCTAACGAACACAAACTAGGCGTGGTGAGAACAAAGTACCAAAGGGCCTCAGCGATAACCTCGGCCCATCCTAACAAACACAAACTAGGCGTGGTGAGAACAAAGTACCAAAGAGCCTCAGCGATAACCTCGGCCCATCCTAACGAACACAAACTAGGCGTGGTGAAAACAAAGTACCAAAGAGCCTCAGCGATAACCTCGGCCCATCCTAATGAACACAAACTAGGCGTGGTGAGAACAAAGTACCACAGGGCCTCAGCGATAACCTCGGCCCATCCTAACGAACACAAACTAGGCGTGGTGAGAACAAAGTACCAAAGGGCCTCAGCGATAACCTCGGCCCATCCTAACAAACACAAACTAGGCGTGGTGAGAACAAAGTACCAAAGAGCCTCAGCGATAACCTCGGCCCATCCTAACGAACACAAACTAGGCGTGGTGGAAACAAAGTACCAAAGAGCCTCAGCGATAACCTCGGCCCATCCTAATGAACACAAACTAGGCGTGGTGAGAACAAAGTACCAAAGAGCCTCGGCGATAACCTCGGCCCACTCCTAACAAACACAAACTAAACGTGGTGAGAACAAAGTACCAAAGAGCCTCAGCGATAAGCTCGGCCAATCCTAACGAACACAAACTAGGCGTGGTGAGAACAAAGTACCAAACAGCCTCAGCAATAACCTCGGCCCATCCTAACGAACACAAACTAGGTGTGGTGAGAACAAAGTACCAAACAGCCTCAGCGATAACCTCGGACAAACAAGAATTAGACACAGAAAGCAGGGGTCGTATTCCAGAAACATCTTAAGTGATATCTTATCCTTAGCCGTAAAATCATCATTTTTCTTAAGCATTTTATTCCATGTATACATAAAATTCTGCTAAATTTTCACTAATTATCAACTTATTATTTACTACTATTTACTAAATTGTAATTGGATTCCTTAATTTATATGTAGTTTTAAACATATTACCTTACATAAATTGGAACTGAAGTAAAAATATTTTAAGATACACTTAAGATGTTTCTGAAATATGGCCCCAGTTGTATACAGAGTGCACTCAAAAAACGTCACAACCCAGAATAGGGAATTTCGTTTATTCTGTTTTATCACTTAAAGAAAACTAAATTTGAGCCGCGTCGTGGGTAAACCGGACTTAATGCACGTGCGTAAAGTGTCGCCTACAGTGGATTTATGTTTTGAAGAGACCTCCTTGAAACAGAAAATACCATAAAAGCGGAAAGTGCCGTCCTGGATTAGCCTGTGCAGACTGTACAAACCGGGACGACACTTTACGCACATGCATTAAGACCGGTTTTCTCACGACGCGCCACATGTTATTGTAGTGCGGAATGGCAATTTGATGTCATGCATTTCTATAATAAAAGTATAATAATACTTTGACATAAATGATTCTTACAATGGTCACAAAACATGTCATAAATACTGGGATTAATCAAACTCCTGGCAGTGCAGGGTGGCCACTGATATTCTGAAATAAAATTCCCTGACGTTTCCCTCATTTTTACCTGACCGGAATTTTATTTTCCATGACATTTATTCTTAAATTACTGGTAAAATTAGTGCAAAGTGGTGATAGCATACGTAAATATATGAACACTATTTTCCATTTTTAACGATTTTACTATTGTTAACTTCTTATTCTAAACAAGTTTGATAATCTTATTGGGTTATTGTTGAAATATTTATTAAATTCTAGATTTCACTTCCTCACTTTAGATCTGTTCTAACACTTTTGGCCAAATTTCCTGAATTTTCCCAGATTTTTGCCAAATTTTAAAATTCCCTGATTTTTCCCTGCAGGGACTTTATTTTCACCCTTTTTCCGTTTTCTATAGTCAGTGGCCACCTTGGCAGTGGTTACCTCCCCATTGGTATTCTTCTCAGTTACCACTGCAACCACGAATTAAAAACTTAAGATTTTGGAAGTTTGCAGGGGAGACGGTAACAAGGCGATTGAAGATTTTTTTATAACAATGACACAGACATGTTGCATTATTGGTCCAGGTATATATATTATGGGTTAAAAATGAAAAACAAAAAATAAATACGTAAAAAAGTAAACAAATTAATGCAAGGGTTTTACGGTGTCCACGTTTTTATTGTGTGCTTGTCCACCATTTTATTTTGCGCCAAGTGGTTGCCTATGGTCACATGGAACTTCATGCTGGCAGCGATTTAAACCAGCTATGGTGGGACACAGTTAAACCTCTGCGCGGAGGTTGGGAGTTAATACCTACCTCCACCCACTGTATGATGAAGTGCCGGTGTCCCGTCCAATATGCCGACAACACGTACTGCACCTCATTGGTTAGCTTATTTTTACTTTCCCGCACCAGAAAATCCCCGTCTTGCGCCAGTAACCGCTGAACTTCCTCCCGCGGAAGAACACCATGGAACCAGTCGGCATCTTCAAGTTTTTTTGGTGCACTGTCTGAACCAGTCTGAAAGAAAAGTCTAAAGTTGGATTTTTTTTAATTATCAAAACCAATGAAAACAAAATTTGGGAATTACTTTCTCATTTAGACCGAAAACAAAGATTATTAACTTGCCTTGGATTCCACTTTGAACTTGTCCTACAACAAAAAAAGATCTGAACAATAAATTTCCATTTTCGTGAATGATAATTTTTATGTAAATGAAATCATATCGAATGAAAATTATAAGAATATGACATGTTTGGAGAACAATTCTCAACATGATTTCTACTTTTTATTATCATTGACAATATTTTGGCCTTCTTGTACTTCCCTTTCAAAGCATAAAGATCTGATCTGTTAATAGTATGATCATCATACTATTAATTGTCGAAACCCACGGTTGGTATGATAATCATACTATTAATTGTCGAAACCCACGGTTAGTATGATCATCATACTATTAATTGTCGAAACCCACGGTTAGTATGATCATCATACTATTAATTGTCGAAACCCACGGTTAGTATGATCATCATACTATTAATTGTCGAAACCCACGGTTAGTATGATCATCATACTATTAATTGTCGAAACCCACGGTTGGTATGATCATCATACTATTAATTGTCGAAACCCACGGTTAGTATGATCATCATACTATTAATTGTCGAAACCCACGGTTAGTATGATCATCATACTATTAATTGTCGAAACCCACGGTTAGTATGATTATCATACTATTAATTGTCGAAACCCACGGTTAGTATGATCATCATACTATTAATTGTCGAAACCCACGGTTAGTATGATCATCATTCTATTACTTGTCGAAACCCACGGTATATATCTTGTTATCACCACATTATGTACCGTGGTAGAATTGACTGTCAAAAGTTCGTTTTCATGAATATTGATGAGCCACCTGCTGGCCAATGAAATTAAACGTAAAAATTTTTTTTAATTCTCTTCGAATGAAGTCTGGTAAGCAACTATCAATTGACAGGATAATGGTACATATGATAAACACCTCCTACATGATACTGTTTTAATAATGCGTCGTTTCAAAGGTTGAATTTCCGTGCAGACTTGGACAGGGAACCAATGAGATGTCTCATTAATAATTCATGAGTACGAGGTTTTACTAGCCTAATCTCCCACGGTCTCATCAAAATGCATAGCGTATTTGAGCAAAAGGGGTTCCGACAATGTATACTATTAAGGTGTTCCGACAATGTATACTATTAAGGTGTTCCGACAATGTATACAATTAAGGTGTTCCGACAATGTATACTATTAAGGGTTACGACAATGTATACTATTAAGGGGTTACGACAATGTATACTATTAAGGGGTTACGACAATGTTTACTATTAAGGGGTTCCGACAATGTATACTATTAAGGGGTTACGACAATGTATACTATTAAGGGGTTTCGACAATGTATACTATTAAGGGATTTCGACAATTTATACTATTAAGGGGTTTCGACAATGTATACTATTAAGGGGGTCCGACAATGTATAGTATTAAGGGGGTCCGACAATGTATACTATTAAGGGGTTCCGACAATGTAAACTATTAAGGTGTTCCGACAATGTACACTATTAAGGCGTTTCGACAATGTATACTATTAAGGGGTTACGACAATGTATACTATTAAGTGGTTCCGACAATGTATACTATTAAGGGGGTCCTACAATGTATACTATTAAGGGGGTCCGACAATGTATACTATTAAGGGGGTCCGACAATGTATGCTATTAAGGGGGTCCGAAAATGTATACTATTAAGGTGTTCCGACAATGTATACTATTAAGGGGGTCCGACAATGTATACTATTAAGGGGGTCCGACAATGTATACTATTAAGGGGTTACGACAATGCATACTATTAACGGGGTCCGACAATGTATACTATTAAGGGGTTATGACAATGTATACTATTAAGGGGGTCCGACAATGTATACTATTAAGGGTTCCGACAATGCATACTATTAAGGGTTCCGACAATATATACTATTAAGGGGTTCTGACAATGTATACTATTAAGAGGGTCCGACAATGTATACTATTAAGGGGGTCCGACAATGTATACTATTGAGGGGTTCCGACAATGTATACTATTAAGGGGGTCCGACAATGTATACTATTATGGGGTTACAACAATGTATACTATTAAGGGGTTATGACAAATGTATACTATTAAGGGGTTCCGACAATGTATACTATTAAGGGGTTCCGACAATGTATACTATTAAGGGGTCCGACAATGTATACTATTATGGGGTAACGACAATGTATACTATTAAGGGGTTACGACAATGTATACTATTAAGGGGTTACGACAATGTATACTATTAAGGGGTTCCGACAATGTATACTATTAAGGGGGTCCGACAATGTATACTATTAAGGTGTTCCGACAATGTTTACTATTAAGGGGGTCCGACAATGTATACTATTAAGGGGGTCCGACAATGTATACTATTAAGGGGGTCCGACAATGTATACTATTAAGGGGTTACGACAGTGTATACTATTAAGGGGTTACGACAATGTATACTATTAAGGGGTTACGACAATATATACTATTAAGGGGTTACGACAATGTATACTATTAATGGGGTCCGACAATGTATACTATCAAGGGCTAACGACAATGTATACTATTAAGGGTTTACGACAATGTATGCTATTAAGGTGTTTCGACAATGTATACTATTAAGGTGTTCCGACAAGGTATACTATTAAGGGGTTCCGACAATGTATACTATTAAGGGGTTCCGACAATGTGTACTATTAAGAGATAAGCTTTCACACCATGACATGCTCGTCTGCATCAGTGGTCTAATAAATGATCCGATAACAGACAATCCCCTTAGGTCAGGTTTGTATGCACTGTGGTGACTTTAAATGCCCCCGTTTGGTTGAAAAGCGCAAAAAAGCATTTGCCTAACTTCGGCAGACAACCACCCAAAGAACAGTTTTGTGATGTTTCATCAGATTCAGCCCAGTGGTTTCTGAGGAGATGTCGTTCACAGAAAATGTTTGCGCACAGTGTTTTTTTTCACCTTTGGGGGAAAAGTGGCGGGACCCTTCAGATGGGGAATTTTACAGCATAGAGGAATTGTTTTTTTAGAAAAGCATTATTAAATTTTTATATTCTACTTTGTTATAAAACAGTAATCAATTGCTTTGCTACAAATGATAACTTAGATTATGCACAAACTTGCTTTGATAAAAACAATATGCTGGGATTGTTTACAAAAATTCCTCTATCTTAGTCATTTTTTGTCCGATCTTGGTTTTCAAATAAAGCTTACATTCTGAGGGGAAGTTTAAGGTAAATATAGGGGAAAATAATATACTTTTTAAGCAGGGGAATGGGGTCAAATTTCGGCCCCAAATTGGCCTAAAACAACACTGGCGCAGGCAACACAGATGAACCCCTAGCGCACAGCTCAATGGTTTTGACCAGTGGAGCTAAAATATTACCACATGATTGGGAATGAAATAATTTCTATCGCCATCCTCCCCCAACCTCTGATTCAAGTAGGGCAGTTGTCAGTTACTGGCAAAAGTATGTGCAATTAGCACTGGTTAACCGCTTATATTGGCTAAGCTTGCCCAGGAAAAGTGTGATTAGGTTAACTGACCGCCATTACATGACTAAAATACTGTTAAATATGGCGGCAAAAAAAGCAAAAAAAAAACATATATAAATTTTAATTCTCAGCTTTTGTATTCCTGAACTTTGTATTTCAGTCTTAATGTGTCTTCTTTGCCAAAACTTCCAATATGTGCCCTGGGCAGATATCCACAAAACTTCTTAGTAAAAACTTCAGGAAATGTCTTAAAATCATATATTCCTTAATGCTGTGGATTGTTCATTTAAAATATTTTCTTGTATTAAATGGTTTTGTTCTAGTAATGAATCTACAATTGCTTCTTATTATACTATATTGCAAAAATAAAATATAGATTTTAACAAGGAATAATTTATTTGAAATTTTAACTTAAGTATGACATAAGTTAAGATTTTCCTTAGGAGCTTTGTGAATATGGCCCCAGACAACATGACTACGAACATTCTTAAGCTGAACTTTAGTCTTAATCTTAAATATTTAACCTGTGGTCAATATTTTGAGATTATCAAAACTAAAATGTTACAAGCATTCTCATTGGTCAATATTTTGAGGTTATCAAAATTGAAATGTTACAAGCATTCTCATTGGTCAATATGATTATCAAAACTGAAATGTTACAAGCATTCTCCTTAGTCAATATTTTGAGATTATCAAAACTGTAATGTTACAAGCATTCTCATTGGTCAATATTTTGAGATTATCAAAACTGAAATGTTACAAGCATTTTCATTGGTCAATATTTTGAGATTATCAAACTGAAATGTTACAAGCATTCTCATTGGTTAATATTTTGAGATCATCAAAACTGAAATGTTACAACCATTCTTATTGGTCAATATTTTGAGATTATCAAAACTGAATTGTTACAAGCATTTTCATTGGTCAATATTTCGAGATCATGAAAACTGAAATGTTACAAGCATTCTTATTGGTCAATATTATGAGATTATCAAAACTGAAATGTTATAAGCATTCTCATTGCACACATTTTTGCGATTATCAAAACTGAAATGTTAAAAGCATTTTCATTGGTCAATATTTTGAGATCATGAAAACTGAAATGTTACAAGCAATCTTATTGGTCAATATACTGAGATTATCAAAACTAAAATGTTACAAGCATTCTCATTGGTCACAATACTGAGATTATCAAAACTGAAATGTTACAAGCATTCTCATTGGTTAATATTTTGAGATTATAAAAACTGAAATGTTACAAGCATTCTCATTGGTCAATATTTTAAGATTGAAAACTTTCGTAGTCGTGGGACCAGAATATCTTTGAGGGCATACAAATAAAAGAATGTCACCTCTTAACTGCAGTTTTGAGGATCCTTCAAAAAGACAAACACATTTACCACATGATTCATTTCCCCCTCTGTGTTGCGTTGCTGAACTTCATACTGTCTCAAAGTATCATCTTCACCGTTTATCACCACCTTGTCGGACTTCCCTTTGTTTCCAAAAATGTGGGGTAGCTTTCCCAAGCCAAATCTACTCATCAAATTCTTCCCAGACTTTGGTTCGTTGTCGCCACCGGTTATGGACTGGAAAGAACACACAGTTATTTCATCGTGCGAGTTCAGAAACATTTCAGACACATGCAACAAGGTTATCAAAGTGTTGCAAGCAATACAAGAGTCCCCTACCTGTGAAAACCCCTATCGAAAATTTAAGAACCTTTGACCCCTGGTGAAAAATAAAATGTGCATATGTGTAATCTCCCGTAATACATATATTGCATACTTTCCGAGTTATTTCAGAATTAATTTTTATCTTCTCATTTTACGCTATGTACCCAGTCATGAAGTTTCATCAATGTCGCTTCTATACTTTTTGAGATATTACAGGATCCAGTTTTTACGAATGGACTGAGAGCAAACCCATAGTCCCCTCCGATGAACACACGGTAGAGGGCTTCTTTCATGTATTTTACTAGTTGTGTGATTTTCTTGTCAGAAAAACTTCAGTGACGGCAACTACCATAGTCATTTAAATGTGTCAACTACCCTAGTCATCTAAATGTGTCAACTACCCTAGTCATCTAAATGTGTCCACTACCATAGTCATCTAAATGTGTCAACTAACCTAGTCATTTAAATGTGTCAACTACCCTAGTCATCTAAATGTGTCAACTACCCTAGTCATCTAAATGTGTCAACTACCCAAGTCATTTAAATGTGTCCACTACCCTAGTCATCTACATGTGTCCACTACCCTAGTCAACCAAAGGTGTCAACCACCCTAGTCATCTCAATCTGTCCATTACCCTAGTCATCTAATGTGTCCACTACCCTAGTCATCTAAATGTGTCAACTACCCTAGTCATCCACATGTGTCCTCTACCCTAGTCATCTAAATGTGTCAACTACCCTAGTCATCCACATGTATCCACTACCCTAGTCATCTAAAGGTGACAACCACCCTAGTCATCTAAATGTGTCCACTACCCTAGTCATCTACATGTGTCAACTACCCTAATCATCTAAATGTGTGAACCACCCTAGTCATCTAATGTGTCAACTACCCTAGTCATCTAAATGTGTAAACTACCTTAGTCATCTAAATGTGTCATCTACCCTAGTCATCTAAATGTGTCAACTACCCTAGTCATCTAAATATGTCAACTACCCTGGTCATCTAAATGTGTCCACTACCCTAGTCATCTAAATGTGTCCACCACCCTATTCATCTAAATGTGTCCACTACCCTAGTCATCTAAATGTGTCCACTACCCTAGTCATCTAAATGTGTCCACTACCCTAGTCATCTAAATGTGTCAACTACCCTAGTAATCTAAATGTGTCAACTACCCTAGTCATCCACATGTGTCCTCTACCCTAGTCATCTAAATGTGTCCACTACCCTAGTCATCTAAATGTGTCAACTAACCTAGTCATCTAAATGTGTCCACTACCTTAGTCATCTAAATGTGTCAACTACCCTAGTCAGCTAAATGTGTACACTACCCTAGTCATCTAAATGTGTCAACTACCCTGGTCATATACATGTGTCCAATACCCTAGTCATCTAAATGTGTCCACTACACTAGTCATCTAAATGTGTCCACTACCCTAGTTATCTAAATGTGTCCACTACCCTAGTCATCTAAATGTGTCAAATACCCTAGTCATCTAAATGTGTCCACTACTCTAGTCATCTAAATGAGTCCACTACCCTAGTCACCTAAATGTGTCGACTACCCTAGTCATCTAAATGTGTCACTACCCTAGTCATCTAAATGTGTCAACTACCCTAGTCATCTAAATGTGTCAACTACCCTAGTCATCTACATGTGTCCACAACCCTAGTCATCTAAATGTGTCAACTACCCTAGTCATCTAAATGTGTCCACTACCCTAGTCATCTAAATGTGTCCACTACCCTAGTCATCTAAATGTGTCCACTACACTAGTCATCTAAATGTGTCAACTACCCCGGTCTTCTAAATGTGTCCACTACCCTAGTCATCTAAATGTGTCCACTACCCTAGTCATCTAAATGTGTCCACTACCCTTGTCATCTAAATGTGTCCACTACACTAGTCATCTAAATGTGTCAACTACCCTAGACATCTAAATGTGTCAACTACCCTAGTCATCTACATGTGTCAACTACCCTAGTCATCTACATGTGTCAACTACCCTAGTCATCTAAATGTGTCCACTACCATAGTCATCTACATGTATCCACTACCCTAGTCATTCTAAATGTGTCCTCTACCCTAGTCATGTAAATGTGTCCACTACCCTAGTCATCTACATGTGTCCACTACCCTAGTCATCTAAATGTGTCAACTACCCTAGTCATCTAAATGTGTCAACTACCCTAGTCATCTAAATGTGTCAACTACCCTAGTCATCTAGATGTGTCAACTACCCTAGTCATCTAAATGTGTCACTACCCTATTCATCTACATGTATCAACTACACTAGTCATCTACATGTGTCCACTACCCTAGTCATCTACATGTGTCCACTGCCCTAGTCATCTACATGTGTCCCCTACCCTAGTCATCTAAATGTGTCAACTACCCTAGTCATCTAAATGTGTCAACTGCCCTAGTCATCTACATGTGTCCACTGCCCTAGTCATCTACATGTGTCCACTGCCCTAGTCATCTAAATGTATCAACTACCCTAGTCATCTAAATGTGTCAACCAAAACTCTTCACTTCTAAACAGATCCTGGTGTGGCATTTCAGAAACATCTTAAGTAATATTTGATTCTTAACCTTAACATCAACAATTTGTTTCACGTTTTATTTCCTTTGTACAGTGCATTGTGCTTAATGTTTATTAATTATCACCTATAGTATTATTGTTCATTCATATACACGAACAAAGATTCCAAAAATTATATGTAGTTACTAAAATATAACATTTTGAAATTTTTAACTTAAGTGAAAATATTGTAAGAAACACTTAAGATGTTTCTGGAACATTGACCCTGGAAATTTAATCTGTTACATCATTTTCAAACAAAATCCAATTGGCTGTTATGGCTACTGATAACGCTAACATAGGAACTGTTGTTCAATAGCAGATAAACAACTATGAATCAAAAATTATTACTTACTGCGATGTCTCCGTCACTGATTTCCATTGCTCGGGGAGGGTCGTTATCGCCGAGGCTTTCTAGAGGATCCTCTACCAGTTTCAACAAGTCCAGTTTCATCGCTATCATGCTTTCATTCTCAGCAACTAACTTCTTAAGTTCTTCTAAGCGTTTGAGTTTTGTAAAATACCTTGAAAAGGAAAAACATCAAGTTTCTTTGCTTTGGTACATTGGAATTGTTTACTAAAAACAAACATCACGTTTCATCGCTTTGGTACTTTGGAATTGTTTACTAAAAACAAACATCAAGCTTTATCGCTTTGGTACTTTGGAATTGTTTACTAAAAACAAACATCAAGTTTCATCGCTTCGGTACTTTGGAATTGTTTACTAAAAACAAACATCAAGTTTCTTTGCTTTGCTACTTTGGAATTGTTTACTGAAAACAAACATCAAGTTTCTTTGCTTTGGTACTTTGGAATTGTTAAATAAAAACAAACATCACGTTTCTTTGCTTTGGTACTTTGGAATTGTTTACTTAAAACAAACATCACGTTTCATCACTTTGGTACTTTGGAATTGTTTACTAAAAACAAACATCAAGTTTCATCACTTCGGTACTTTGGAATTGTTTATTAAAAACAAACATCAAGTTTCTTTTCTTTGGTACTTTGGAACTGTTTACTAAAAACAAACATGAACTTTCATCGCTTTGGTACTTTGAAATTGTTTACTAAAAACAAACATCACGTTTCATCGCTTTGGTACTTTGGAATTGTTTACTTAAAACAAACATCACGTTTCATCACTTCGGAATTGTTTGCTAAAAACAAACATCAAGTTTTATCACTTCGGTACTTTGGAATTGTTTACTAAAAACAAACATCAAGTTTCTTTTCTTTGGTACTTTGGAATTGTTTACTAAAAACATTCATCAAGTTTCTTTGCTTTGGTACTTTGGAATTGTTAAATAAAAACAAACATCACGTTTCTTTGCTTTGGTACTTTGGAATCGTTTACTAAAGACAAACATCAAGTTTCTTTGCTTTTGTACTTTGGAATTGTTAACTAAAAAAAAACATCACGTTTCATCACTTTGGTATTTTGGAATTGTTTACAAACATGTTAAGAGTTTTATGAAATACCTACAAAAGAAAATGCAACACTAGTCTATTTATTTAATATTTTCTTCCTAATGTTATACATTTATTTTATTATTTTTACTCCTTAATAAACCTTTATTTGTAATTTTAAGATGATTTTGACGAACTATACATATGAGGCACGTTGTGGGAAAACTGGACTTAATGCATGTGCGTAAAGTGTCATCCCCGATTAGCCTGTGCGGTCTCAACAGGCTAATCTGGGAGGGCACTTTCCGCCTACAGTGAATAAATGTTCGGAAGAGACTTCCTTGAAACAGAAAATACCATAAAAGCGGAAAGTGGTTAATCCGGGACGACACTTTACGCACAAGCATTAAGACCGGTTTTCTCAAGACGCCCCTCATATCATCCTTACTCAGTTTTTTCCTCTTCTGTGAAAGACGTCCTCCTTGGGTCTAAACTTCGTACCACTGCTGAGCACTGACTCTTCTCAGAATCCAAGGCTGATAATTCTGTTTTTATGGCGCCCACTGTTTCATTTATTGTGGATTTCCTGAGGAAAGAGGAAGTTTTTTTGGTTAAAAATGTCCCGGGTTTTCGAGAAAAATCCAGTGCAAATAAGTGGGCAGTGTTTTTTTTCACCTTTGGGGGACAGGTGGTGGGGCCATTCAGACGAAAAATTTGACCAGAAAAGGAGATTTTTTTTTTAAGAAAAGCATTATAACATGTTTATGTTATTCTTTGTTATAAAACATTAATTGATTGCTTTGCTACAAATGATAACTTAGATTATGCATGGACTTGGTTTAATGAAAAATAGCTGGGATTGTTTATGAAAATTCCTTTATCTGAGTCATTTTTTGTCCGATTTTGGTCAATTTTTTTTTTTCAAAATAAAGCTTACATTCTGAGGGGAATTTTAAGGTAAATATAGGGGAAAAATATATACTTTTTAAGCAGAGGAATGGGGCAGAATTTCGTCCCCTGGTGGGTGCGGTACTATGCGCCTTACAAGGAGCTGAAAATATTTGTGGAAGTATTCAAAGACAACTGAAGAGACAATGCCTTTGTCCGTCCTTCACCAAATTTCGCACTCCCAGACCGAATCACTTTCTATATGTTTGGTCACCCATAATTCCTTATCTGGTTACAAAATTGTCCAAATTTGGTTTCAGGACCAATGCACAGAACGTCATGGTTACCTTATTCAATTCATTAAGAAAGTGTAAGGCCATGTCTCAAGGGTTGAAGGCAATTATAAACAAGAGGGCCAAATGGCCCTGGGCCGCTCACCTGAGTTTCATTAGTCGAACAATTTTCCATGTGTTAAATCGTTATACGGATATGGATATACTGGTACGGACTGATGGAAATGCGGCCTTAATCATCATGGTTTGAAAAACTTAAGTGACAACACACATGTAAAATTTTTAAATACATATTGAAATTAAAGCTTTTTCTTCAATTTGACCTAGTTTTTGACCACGACTCAGATTCGAACTTGGCCAAGATTCCATTGGGACAAATGTTCTGACCTAGTTTTATAAAGATTGGGCAAACAATGTGGCTTCTAGAGTGTTAACAAGCTTTTTCTTCAATTTTATCTAGTGACCTAGTTTTTGACCCCACATGACCCAGATTCGAACTCGGTCGAGATATCATTGGGACAAATGTTACGACCAAGTTTCATGAAGATTGGGCAAAAAATGTGACTTCGACACTGTTAACAAGCTTTTTCTTCAATTTAACCTAGTGATCTAGTTTTTGACCCCACATGACCCAGACTCGAACTCGGCCATGTTTTTCACCGGACCGGCACCCAGGGCTTTCCCTAGACTTTGAATTTCAAGACTCAATGGCTCTTTGGGTCAAATTTTCAAGAGTCAAAATCAAATTCCCCAAGAGTCAGATATAAACCTTCATGAGTCGATGCTTTGCGGGTAGTTTCCATTCGTTTTCCTTCTTTTTATTATTATTTGTATTAATTTATTATTTTTATTTTATAATTTAATATTATTTTAATAAATTATTATTTTTTATTAACTTATTATTTCTTTTTAATTTTATCTTCTTATTATTTTTGTTATATTATTATTATTATTAGATCATTATTATGTATTATTATTATATATTATTATTATTATTATTTATGGAATTATTAGGACAATTTTAGCATATTCTTAACATACCAAAAATACCACTGATTTTTTTTTTACGAAATCACACAGATCAATCATGTACAACAATAACACATAGGCTTTCCTTCCTGAAAAACTATACGTAATTACGGTCCGCAAATATTGTTTTACTGTTACAAAGTATATTAATAAACTGCAATAAATCAAATGCTAAAGGTCGCTAAGTTTTTGCACTACGAAAGTTTTATACAAAAAGAAAAGATTTCAAAGTTCTTGCACTACGAAGTTTTTATTCACATATGAAATGTATATATTTGATAAAGCACATGGTCGATACACGCACGCTTTCCATGCATGGAACGTGACGTTGTTTGTATCAACATAACTTTCGCGCGCTTTTCTATAAAGCAAAGGATTTACATGAAATACACAGACTATTAAAATATGCGTTTATAGCACTTGAACACTAAAATTAAATGTTGGATATTTCGGATATAAGAAATGAAACTTAAAAGTCCGAATTTTCGCTGAAATTGGATTCCAAATTTTGAAAATACATTAATAATTTTACCTGAAATATAAGGGAAGTACTTTAAAACAATCCCTTAATATTTAGGAACTTAACTAAATGTGGATATTATCAAGAACGGAAGTGGTGAGTAAATTGTGCTTTAAACGTTTAATGGTCGGGAAAAACTTACTCTAACGGACTCGTGTACATTAACTAAAGTGTGGATACATGTATATTACGCCGATAGGTTGATTGTTCACGTCATTGGAAGCATATATAGCTCTATAGATTTTTTTTAGCGACAAAACTCCGCCTAATGGGCAGAGCTACACGGTAACTTTACTGCTGATGGACAGCGTCTATTTAACGATTGACTCCGTCTCCAACCAAAAATCGCTGTGTTTTATCAACTTTGACATCACTGTTAGACAGATTCGGATAATCAGCCAGCCAAGTTATACTGTACTGTATGACGTAAGTCCGAAATTGCCCCGGGTCAAATGTGATGCATGAAGTAATTACCTTACTATTCAAACAATGATATTTTGAAATGTCCATGCGTCAAAACCCGGGAGCTCGGGTCAAAAGAAAGCCCTGGGAACCATATTTGAACTCGACCGAGACATCATCAGAACAAAGGTTCTGAGCAAGTTTCACGTTGATTGGGCAAACAATGTGACTTCTAGAGTGTTCACAAGCTTTTCCTATAGCCAAATAATAAAAACTGACCCCACCCCCCTCTCTGCCGGCCATGTTTGTCACCGGACCGGAACCATTTTTGAACTTAGCCGAGATATCATAAGAACAAAGGGTCTGAGCAAGTTTTATGTTGATTGGGCAAAAATGGTGACTTCTAGAGTGTTCACAGGCTTTTTCTAAAGCCATATAAGAAAAACTGCCCCGCCCCCTGGCGGCCAAGTTTTTCAACAGATCAGAACCATTTTCAAACAAGGCCAAGATATAATTAGAACAAAAATATTCTGAGCAAGTTTCATGTTGATTGGGCAAAAAATGTGATTTCTATAGTGTTCACAAGCCTTTTCTTCAATTTGACCTAGTGACCTAGTTATTGACCCCACATGATCCAGTTTCGAACTTATCCAAGATATCTGTGGGACAAATGTTCTGACCAAGTTTCATGAAGATTGGCCAATAAATGTGGCCTCTAGAGTGTTCACAAGGTAAATGTTGACGACGCAAGACGGACAAAAGGTGATCACAAAAGCTCACCATGAGCATGTTGTGCTCAGGTGAGCTAAAAATGGCCAAAGGCGTGTCACTCATGTTAAAATGATATTTTTAAAGACATTCTTGCTCACAAACTACCACAATCTGTGTTGTATCTATTCTATACGATAAAAGAAATAAAACAAAATGGGTTGTGACATAAAACTTGTATCAATGAAATAAAACGCGGATCTTTAAATTGCACACTCGCTTAAAATTGCATTGTCACTCATAGTGTGTCCAAATGTTAACCAATTATATAAGAAAATAACTGATAGTAACATAACAAGAGGGCCAAGATGGCCCTAGGTCGCTCACCTGAGTTAAAGACATCATAATGGCTTGTAACAAGAGGGCCACGATAGCCCTAGGTAGCTCACGAGTTAAAGGCTTATAACAAGAGGGCCAAGATGGCCCTAGGTAGCTCACCTGAGTTAAAGGCTTATAACAAGAGGGCCAAGATGGCCCTAGGTAGCTCACCTGAGTTAAAGGCTTATAACAAGAGGGCCACGATGGCCCTAGGTAGCTCACCTGAGTTAAAGGCTTATAACAAGAGGGCCACGATGGCCCTAGGTAGCTCACCTGAGTTAAAGGCTTATAACAAGAGGGCCACGATAGCCCTAGGTAGCTCACCTGAGTTAAAGGCTTATAACAAGAGGGCCAAGATGGCCCTAGGTAGCTCACCTGAGTTAAAGGCTTATAACAAGAGGGCCAAGATGGCCCTAGGTAGCTCACCTGAGTTAAAGGTTTATAACAAGAGGGCCAAGATGGCCCTAGGTAGCTCACCTGAGTTAAAGGCTTATAACAAGAGGGCCAAGATGGCCCTAGGTAGCTCACCTGAGTTAAAGGCTTATAACAAGAGGGCCACGATGGCACTAGGTAGCTCACCTGAGTTAAAGGCTTATAACAAGAGGGCCAAGATGGCCCTAGGTAGCTCACCTGAGTTAAAGGCTTATAACAAGAGGGCCAAGATGGCCCTAGGTAGCTCACCTGAGTTAAAGGCTTATAACAAGAGGGCCACGATGGCCCTAGGTAGCTCATCTGAGTTAAAGGCTTATAACAAGAGGGCCAAGATGGCCCTAGGTAGCTCACCTGAGTTAAAGCTTATAACAAGAGGGCCAAGATGGCACTAGGTAGCTCACCTGAGTTAAAGGCTTATAACAAGAGGGCCAAGATGGCACTAGGTAGCTCATCTGAGTTAAAGGCTTATAACAAGAGGGCCAAGATGGCCCTAGGTAGCTCATCTGAGTTAAAGGCTTATAACAAGAGGGCCAAGATGGCACTAGGTAGCTCACCTGAGTTAAAGGCTTATAACAAGAGGGCCAAGATGGCCCTAGGTAGCTCACCTGAGTTAAAGGCTTATAACAAGAGGGCCACGATGGCCCTAGGTAGCTCATCTGAGTTAAAGGCTTATAACAAGAGGGCCAAGATGGCCCTAGGTAGCTCACCTGAGTTAAAGCTTATAACAAGAGGGCCAAATGGCAAAAAAGCACTTACCTGAGTAGAAAGATCTAGGCCTTGCAGTTTCAGGAGATGATTTGAATAGTCTAGGTAGCTCACCTGAGTTAAAGGCTTATAACAAGAGGGCCAAGATGGCTCTAGGTAGCTCACCTGAGTTAAAGGCTTATAACAAGAGGGCCAAATGGCAAAAAAGCACTTACCTGAGTAGAAAGATCTAGGCCTTGCAGTTTCAGGAGATGATTTGAATAGTCTAGGTAGCTCACCTGAGTTAAAGGCTTATTACAAGAGGGCCAAGATGGCACTATGTAGCTCACCTGAGTTACAGACTTATAACAAGAGGGCCACGGTGGCCCTAGGTAGCTCACCTGAGTTAAAGGCTAATAACAAGAGGGCCATGATGGCACTAGGTAGCTCACCTGAGTTAAAGGCTTATAACAAGATGGCAAAGATGGCACTAGGTAGCTCACCTGAGTTAAAGGCTTATAACAAGAGGGCCAAGATGGCCCTAGGTAGCTCACCTGAGTTAAAGGCTTATAACAAGAGGGCCAAATGGCAATAAAGCACTTACCTGAGTAGAAAGATCTAGGCCTTTCAGTTTCAGGAGATGATTTTTTTTTTTTTGAATAGTCTATATAAACCATGTGACCCACAGGGCGTGGCCACTTTCTACCCCAGGGGTATAATTTATACAATATTTGTAGAGGACAACTATACAATGTTACATACCAATTACAAGAAACAAAGAAATTCCACGAAAACCTAATTTTTTTAACAAAATGCAGTCAGCACCAACATCTTTAGTCTATTTTTAGTAATGGTGGCCTTGACCCACACCCCACCCACCCCATACGTAATCAAAGCGAGGTCTCGATATAAGGTATCTAAGCATAAAGTTTCATTAAAATATCTGAATGCGTTCTCAAGTTATTGAGCGTAAAATGTTTGCTTATTTTTCATAAAAGTGACATTGACCATGAACCCACCGGGTTAGCAATCCCAAGTGAGGTCTCGATATAAGATATGTGTATTAAGTTTCATTAAAATATCGCAATGTGTTCTCAAGATATTGAGCGGACACCATTTTTCTATTTTTAGTAACAGTGACCTTGACCCCACCATTCCCATATGCAATCCGAAGCGAGATCTCGATATAAGGAATCAATGTATAATGTTTCATTGAAATATTTTAATGTGTTCTCAAGATATAAAGCAGAAACTGTCTTTCTATTTTTAGTAACAGTGACCTTGACCTTGATCCCACCCACCCCAAATGCCATCCCTAGCAAAATCTCAAAATAAGGTATCTATGTATTAAGTTTTATTAAAATATCTCAATGCGTTCTAAAGTGATTGAGCGGAAACCGTTTTTCTATTTTTAGTTACAGTGACCTTGACCTTGACTCCACCCACCCAATATGCAATCCCAAGTGAGGTTTTGATATAAGGTGACCTTGACTTTGACCCCACCCATTCCATCAGCAATCCCAAGCGAGGTCTCGCTATAAGGTATCTATGTATTAAGTTTCATTACAATAGCTCAATCCAATCTCAAGTTGAAAAGTGTGGAAACGAAAAGTACTATGCCCAGCAACCACCCGATCACGCGCACGCTGCCCAACAGCTTACGCCAATCTAAAAACTTAAATTTTTCTTCAAAACATTTGGTTAACAAAACACTGGGTCTTGCAGTTTCAGAGCACAAGATTGAAAAGTCATTTTGCACTTTAAGTTTAAACAAGCCATGTGACCCCCTGGGCGTGGCCAGTTTTGACCCCATGGGTGTCTTCTGAAAAATCTTTGTAGAGGACCACTATACACTGTTTCGAACCAAATATGAAACCTCTGGGCCTTGTGGTTTCTGAGAATTTTTCAATCAGTTTGCCATTTACATCTAATACACCATGTGAGCCACGGGGTGTGGCCAATTTTGACCCATGGGCATCATTCGAACAATCTTTGTACAGAACCACTATACAACATTACATAAATGAAAACTCTGGGCCTTGCGGCTTCAGAAAAGAAGATTTTTGAAGTAATTTTGCTATTCAAGTCTATATAAACCATGTGACCCTCTCAGCGTGACCAGTTTTCACCCCAGGTGCATCATTTGAACAATCTTTGTACAGGACCACTATACAATGTTACATACCAAATATGAAAACTGAGGGCCTTGCGGTTTCTGAGAAGAAGATTTATAAAGTCATTTTGCTATTTAACTATATATAAACCATGTGAGCCACTGGTGTGGCCAGTTTTGACTCCAGGTGCATAATTTAAAAAATCTTTGTAGAGGACCACTATACAATGGTACATACCAAATATGAAACCTTTAGGCCTTGCAGTTTCAGAGATAAAGATTTTAAAAGTCATTTTGCTATTTAAGTCTATATAAACCATGTGAGCCCCAGGTAGTGGCCAGTTTTGACCCCAGGGGCATCATTTGAACTATCTTTGTAGAGGAACACTATATGTTACATACATAATATGAAACCTCTGGGCCTTGCGTTTTCAGAGGAGAAGATTTTAAGTCATTTTGCTATTTAAGTCCATATAAACCTTGTGCACAACGGATTGTGGCCAGTTATGACGCCAGGGGCATCATTTGAACAATCTTTTTAGGGGACCATTAAACAATGTTACATACCAAATATGAAACCTCTGGGCCTTGCGTTTTCAGAGGAGAAGATTTGTAAAGTCATTTTGCTATTCAAGTCTATATAAACCATGTGACCCCCGGGGTGTGGCCAGTTTTGACCCCAGGGGCATCATTTGAACAATCTTTGTAGAGGACCATTAAACAATGTTACATGCCAAATATGCAACCTCTGGGCCTTGCGGTTTCAGGTGAAGATTTTTAAGTCATTTTGCTATTCAAGTCTATATAAACCATGTGACCCCAGGGGTGTGGCCAATTTTGACCCCAGGGGCATCATTTGAACAATCTTTGTAGGGGACCATTAAACAATGTTACATACCAAATATGAAACCTCTGGGCCTTGCGTTCTCAGAGGAGAAGATTTGTAAAGTCATTTTGCTATTCAAGTCTATATAAACCATGTGACCCTCGGGGTGTGGCCAGTTTTGACCCCAGGGGCATCATTTGAACAATCTTTGTAGAGGACCACTATACAATGTTACATACCAAATATGAAACCTCTAGGCATTGCGGTTTTAGAGCAGAAGATTTTAAAAGTCATTTTGCTATTCAAGTCTATATAAACCATGTGTCCCCCAGGGTGTGGCCAGTTTTGACCCCAGGGGCATCATTTGAACAATCTTTGTAGAGGACCACTATACAATGTTACATACCAAATATGAAACCTCTAGGCTTTGCGGTTTCAGCTCTGGTAACCTACATATGCAGCAGACCGGAACGATTTGAACAATTTTGAAAGAGGGTCACCCAACCCTTCTTGAAAAAGTGTATTAAACACTGCAGTATTGGCACTGTATTTTTTCTGCGTTAAATACGCATTAAATACACTTTTAGTACATTAAGTGTGTTGTTTCTGTACTTTTTCTGCATTCTTTACACAAAGTTCAGTAATGTACTAGAAAACACACTTAAAATGCACTAAAGTGTATTTTTTGAAGAAAAAGTACATTTTTCAAGGAGAAAAATACACTTTAAATGCACTTAAGCGTGTTAATGCTGGATAAAATGCAGAAAAAATGCAGAAAAAAAAAACTTTTTCAGTAATACGTGTTTTTGTTCTGCATGTTCAAGTGTATTAAACATGTATTAAATGCAGAAAAAAATACGGTGCCAATACCGCAGCGTTTAGTACACATTAAACGCGTATTAAATACACTTTTTCAAGAAGGGAAGGATCATTCCTGTGAAGTTTGGTGAAAATCTGCCAGTGGTTTAGGAGGAGATGTTCTTTAAATGAAAATGTTGACACACAACGCATGACGGACACAAGGCGATCCTAAAAGCTCACCATGAGCATGTTGTGCTCAGGTCAGCTAAAAATATGTTCTCAAAGAAGTGTATTTAATATGCATTTAATGCCTTTTAAATGCTGCGGTATTGGCATCGTAATTTTTCTGAGTTTAATACACTTGAAAATGCAGAAAAAATACACTTATTACAGAAAAAAATGCATATTTCAGCATTTGTCCTGCATTAACACACTTATGTGCATTTAAAGTTTATTTTTCTCCTTGAAAAATGAACTTTTTCTTTAAAAAATACACTTCAGTGCATTTAAAGTGTATTTTAAGTGCGTTTTCTAGTACATTAATACGTTTTTGTTTTTTTTAATGCAATAAAAGTACAGAAAAACACACTTAGTGTACTAAATGTTTATTTAATTCTCATTTAACATAGGAAAAATACGGTGCCGATACCGCAGCTTTCACTACGCTTATTCAAGACAGGAATCACTATTTACAAGCAAACTGGGCTCTCTACCCTGAAAAATTATGGGCGCAGCCTTGTAGGCACACTCGCTACCCTGAAAACCTATGGGCGCAGAGTTGTAGACACACTCTCTACCCTGAAAACCTATGGGCGCAGCCTTGTAGGCACACTCGTTACCATGAAAACCTATGGGAGCAGCCTTGTAGGAACATTATCTACCCTGAAAACCGATGGGCGCAGCCTTGTAGGCACACTCGCTACCCTGAAAACCTATGGGCGCAGAGTTGTAGACACACTCTCTACCCTGAAAACCTATGGGCGCAGCCTTGTAGGCACACTCTCTACCATGAAAACCTATGGGAGCAGCCTTGTAGGAACATTCGCTACCCTGAAAACCGATGGGCGCAGCCTTGTAGGCACACTCGCTACCCTGAAAACCTATGGGCGCAGCCTTGTAGGCACACTCTCTACCCTGAAAACCTATGGGCAAAGCCTTGTAGGAACACTCGCTACCATGAAAACCTATGTGCACTGCCTTGGAGGCACACTCTCTGCCCTGAAAACCTATGGGCCCAGCCTTGTGGGCACTCGCGCAACCCTGAAAACCTATGGGCGCAGCCTTGTAGGCACACTCGCTACCTGAAAATCTATGGACGCAGCCTTGTAGGCGGACTGGCTACCATGAAAACCTATGGATGCAGCCTTGTGAGCACACTCGCTACCCTGAAAACCTATGGGTCCAGTCTTGTTGGCACACTCGCTACCCAGAAAACCTATGGGCGCAGCCTTGTAGTCACACTCGCTACCCTGAAAACCTATGGGCGCATTGGCTAATATGAAAACCTATGGACGCAGCCTTGTGAGCACACTCGCTACCCTGAAAACCTATGGGCCCAGCCTTGTAGGCACACTCGCTACACTGAAAACCTATGGGCCCAGCATTGTAGGCACACTCACTACCCTGAAAACATATAGGCCCAGCCTTGTAGGCACACTCGCAACCCTGAAAAGCTATGGGCCCAGCATTGTAGGCACACTCACTACCCTGAAAACCTATGGGCGCAGCCTTGTGGGCACACTGGCTACCATGAAAACCTATGGGCACAGCCTTGTAGGCACACTCCCTACCTGACAATCTATGGACGCAGCCGTGTAGGCGCACTGTCGACCATGAAAACCTATTGACGCAGCTTTGAAGGCACACTCGCTACCCTGAAAACCTATGGGCCCAGTCTTGTAGGCACACTCGCTACCCTGAACACCTATGGGCGCAGCCTTGTAGGCACACTCGCTACCCTGAAAACCTATGTTCGCACTGGGTACCATGTTTGTGGGCACACTGGCTACCATGAAAACCTATGGGCACAGCCTTGTAGGCACACTGGCTACCATGAAAACCTATGGGCCCAGTCTTGTAGGCACACTCGCTTCCCTGAAAACCTATGGGCCCAGCCTTGTGGAAACACTCGCTACCCTGAAAACCTATGGGCCCAGCCTTGTAGGCACACTCGCTACCCTGAAAACTTATGGGCCCAGCCTTGCAGGCACACTCGCTACCCTGAAATCATGTAGGCCCAGCCTTGTAGGCACACTCGCTACCCTGAACAATTATGGGCCCAGCCTTGTAGGCACACTCGCTACCCTAAACACCTATGGGCGCAGTCATGTACTCACACTCGCTACCCTGAAAACCTATGGGCCCAACCTTGTAGACACATTCACTGCCCTGAAAACCTATGGGCCCAGCCTTGTGGACACACTCGCTACCATGAAAACCTATGGGCGCAGTCATGTAGGCACACTCTCTACACTAAAAACCATTGGGCCCAGCTTGTGGGCACTCTCACTACACTGAAAACCTATGGGCCCAGCCTTTTGGGCACACTCGCTACCCTGAAAACCTATGGGCAAAGCCTTGTAGACACACTCACTACCATGAAAACCTATGTGCACTGCCATGGAGGCACACTCTCTGCCCTGAAAACCTATGGGCCCAGCCTTGTGGGCACACTCGCTACCTGAAAATCTATGGACGCAGCCTTGTAGGCGCATTGGCTACCATGAAAACCTATGGATGCAGCCTTGTGAGCACACTCGCTACCCTGAAAACCTATGGGTCCAGTCTTGTAGGCACACTCGCTAACCTGAAAACCTATGGGCGCAGCCTTGTAGTCACACTCGCTACCCTGAAAACCTATGGGCGCATTGGCTACCATGAAAACCTATGGACGCAGCCTTGTGAGCACACTCGCTACCCTGAAAACCTATGGGCCAAGCCTTGTAGCCACACTCACTACCCTGAAACCCTATGGGCCCAGCATTGTAGGCACACTCGTTACCCTGAAAACATATAGGCCCAGCCATGTAGACACACTCGCTACCCTGAAAAGCTATGGGCCCAGCCTTGTAGGCACACTCGCTACCCTGAAAACCTATGGGCGCAGCCTTGTGGGCACACTGGCTACCATGAAAACCTATGGGCACAGCCTTGTAGGCACACTCCCTACCTGACAATCTATGGACGCAGCCGTGTCGGCGCACTGGCTACCATGAAAACCTATGGACGCAGCTTTGAAGGCACACTCGCTACCCTGAAAACCTATGGGCCCAGTCTTGTAGGCACACTCGCTACCCTGAACACCTATGGGCGCAGCCTTGTAGGCACACTCGCTACCCTGAAAACCTATGGGCGCACTGGGTACCATGTTTGTGGGCACACTGGCTACCATGAAAACCTATGGGCACAGCCTTGTAGGCACACTGGCTACCATGAAATCCTATGGTCCCAGTCTTGTAGGCACACTCGCTTCCCTGAAAACCTATGTGCCCAGCCTTGTGGGCACACTCGCTGCCCTGAAAACCTATGGGCCCAGCCTTGTAGGCACACTCGCTACCCTGAAAACCTATGGGCCCAGCCTTGTAGGCACACTCGCTACCCTGAAAACATGTAGGCCCAGCCTTGTAGGCACACTCGCTACCCTGAACAATTATGGGCCCAGCGTTGTAGGCACACTCGCTACACTGAACACCTATGCGCATAGCCTTGTAGCTACTCTCTACACTGAAAAAAAATAGTCCCAGCCTTTTTGGCACACTCACTACCTTGAAAACCTATGCGCCCAGCCTTGTTGGCACACTCTCTACACTGAAAACCTATGGGCACAGCCTTATGGGCACACTCGCGGCGCTGAAAAACTAAGGGCCCAGCCTTGTGGACACACTCGCTACCCTGAAAACCTATGGGCGCAGCCTTGTGGGCACACTCGCTACCCTGAAAACCTATGGGCCCAGCCTTTTGGGCACACCCGCTACCATGAAAACATATGGGAACGGCCTTGCGGGCACACTCGCAACCCTGAAAACCTATGGGCGCAGCCTTGTAGGAACACTCGCTACCCTAAACACCTATGGGCGCAGTCCTGTACTCACACTCGCTACCCTGAAAACCTATGGGCCCAGCCTTGTAGGCACACTCGCTACCCTAAAAACCTATGGGCCCAGCCTTGTGGGCACACTCGCTACCATGAAAACCTATGGGCGCAGTCATGTAGGCACACTCGCTACCCTAAAAACTATTGGGCCCAGCTTGTGGGCACTCTCACTACACTGAAAACCTATGGGTCCAGCCTTATGAGCACACTCGCCACCCTGAAAACCTATGGGCCCAGCCTTTTGGGCACACTCGCTACCCTGAAAACATATGGGCCCAGTATTGTAGGCTTGTAGGCACACTAGCAATCCTGAAAACCTATGGACGCAGCCTTGTAGGCACACTGGATACCATGAAAACCTATGGACGCAGGCTTGTGAGCACACTCGCTACCCTGAAACCTATGGGCCCAGTCTTGTAGGCACACTCGCTACCCTGAAAACCTATGGGCGCAGCCTTATAGGCACACTCGCTACCCTGAAAACCTATGGGCCCAGCCTTGTAGGCACACTCGCTACCCTGAAAACCTATGGGACCATCATTGTAGGCACACTCGCTACCCTGAAAACATATAGGCCCAGCCTTGTAGAGACACTCTCTACCCTGAAAACCTATGGGCCCAGCGTTGTAGACACACTCACAACACTGAAAACCTATGCGCGCAGCCTTGTGGGCACACTCGCTACCCTGAAAACCTATGGGCGCAGCCTTGTAGGCACACTCGCTACCCAGAAAACCTATGGGCGCAGCCTTGTAGGCACACTCGATACCCTGAAAACCTATGGGCCCAGTCTTGTAAGCACACTCGCTACCCTGAAATCCTCTGTGCCCAGCCTTGTAGGCACACTCGCTACCCTGAAAACCAATGGGCCCAGCCTTGTAGGCACACTCTCTACCCTGAAAACCTATGGGCCCAGCCTTGTAGGCACACTCGCTAGACTGAAAACCTATGGGCGCAGCCTTGTGGGCACATTCTCTATCCTAAAAACGTATGGGCCTATCTTTGTAGGCACACTCGCTACCCTGAAAACCTATGGGCGCAGCCTTGTAGGCACACTCTCTACCCTGAAAACCTATGGGCGCAACCTTGTAGGTACACTCACTACCCTGTAAACCTATGTGCCCAGCCTTGTAGGCACACTCGCTACCATGAAAACCTATGGGCGCAGTCATGTAGGCACACTAGCAACCCTAAAAACCATTGGGCCCAGCTTGTGTGCACTCTCGCTACACTAAAAACCTATGGGCCCAGCCTTGTGAGCACACTCGCCACCCTGAAACCCTATGGGCCCAGCCTTTTGGGCATACTCGCTACCCTGAAAACATATGCGCCCAACCTTGTAGGTACACTCGCTATCCTGAAAACTTATGGACGCAGCCTTGTAGGCACACTGGTTACCATGAAAACCTATGGACGCAGCTTTGTGAGCACACTCGCTAACCTGAAAACCTATGGCGCAGAATTGTACTCACACTCACTACCCTGAAAACCTATGGGCCCAGCCTTGAAGGCACACTCTCAACACTGAAAACCTATGGGCCCAGCCTTGTAGGCACACTCGCTACCCTGAAAACCTATGGGCCCAGCCTTGTAGGCACACTCGCTACCCTGAAAACCTATGGGCCCAGCCTTGTAGGCACACTCACTACCGTAAAAACCTACGGGCGCAGCCTTGTGGGCACACAGGCTACCATGAAAACCTATGGACGCAGCCTTGTGGGCACACTGGCTACCATGAAATCCTATGGACACAGCCTTGTAGGCACACACGCTACCATGAAAACCTATGGACGCAGCCGTGTAGGCACACTGGCTACCATAAAAACATATGGACACAGCCTTGTAGGCACACACGCTACCATGAAAACCTATGGATGCAGCCTTGTAAGCACACACGCTACCCTGAAATCCTATGGGCCCAGCATTGTAGGCACACTCTCTACCGTGAAAACCTATGGGCCCAGCATTGTAGGCACACTCGCAACCCTGAAAACATATAGACCCAGCCTTGTAGGCACACTCGTCACCCTGAAAACCTATGGGCCCAGCCTTGTTGGCACGCTCGCTACACTGAAAACCTATGCGAGCATCCTTGTGGGCACACTCGCTACCCTGAAATCCTATGGGCCCAGCCTTGTAGGCACACTCGCTACCCTGAACACCTATGGGCGCAGCCTTGTAGGCACACTCGCTACCCTGAAAACCTATGGGCGCACTGGCTACCATGTTTGTGGGCACACTGGCTACCATGAAAACATATGGGCACAGCCTTGTAGGCACACTGGCTACCATGAAAACCTATGGGCCCAGTCTTGTAGGCACACTCGCTTCCCTGAAAACCTATGGGCCCAGCCTTGTGGGCACACTCGCTACACTGAAAACCTATGGGCCCAGCCTTGTGGGCACACTCGCTACCATGAAAACCTATGGACGCAGCCTTGTAGGCACACTCTCTACCTGAAAACCTATGGGCGCAGCCTTGTGGGCACACTCGCTACCCTGAAAACATATGGACGCAGCCTTATGGGCAAGAGCCATTTGACCTCATTAGAACATTCTTGGGGAAACGCCCAAGGTGTCAACACAATTACGGGAGTAATTTACTCCAAGTTTTTGTCACAGGACTTCCAAAATTGCAGCCATGGAAGTTGCAGAACTTTCAAAATTGCAGCCATGGGAGTTCCATCATGTAAAGATGAACAAGGTAGAAGAAAAATTAAGTTATTTATTTAAATGTAAACCTCTTTCACTGAATAAATTGGCATATAAACACTTGATGAAAAAGAACTGACCTTAAGAAAACTTGAATTTTATATTTAATTTCATTTCTGAAATGCTAAGGACTTATGTAGCGCAATACTGTCAAAACTTCCAAATATTATGAGCAAAACTTCCAAAATCACAGGCCAGGAAGTTCAAACTTCCAGTTTTCAAAAGATAATGAAAGCCCTGATACGAGAAAACCCTGCAAATGTGCAGTTAGCCAACCGGGCTCATTACTGGTTGTAGCAAGTTGCCCAGCTGCAAAACTACTCTGGGCGAGTGTAAATTTATGCTACCACATGTCTGAATAGCAAGTACTCACATGTGAAGGAGTGACTCTAACGTGAAGTCGTCGACTGCTATTCTGTTTGGCACTAACGTTCCTTGGTACTCGTCCAGAAGTTTGGAATCAAAGTCTATCGTACTTGGGGCAAACTGCTCCGATCTGGAATATGTTTTAGACAAATTATTGTATCAATAATAAGTTATAAATTATATCTTTTTGCATACCAGTATGTTAAGGCTTGAAAAATATCAGTCCAGTGTGGAATCGAAGTCTATCATAATCGGGGCATACTGCTCGGATCTGGAATCAGTTTTAGTCACTGGTTACTGTAAAATCATTTTATTTCGCGGTGGTCTCATTTTCGCGTATTTCGTGGACCAAACAAAGCGCGAATTTAATACCCTGCGTACATTTCCTTTGTTTGCATGATTATTATAAAATACCGTAAATGTCCTTATTGACGCCCATGCCCTAATAGACGCGCATCGGGTATTTTTTGGTCCCAAAATATTTTTTGTCTATCTATTTTTTCGAACATTAACGAAAAACTGAAGTAATTTCAATAGAAACTATTAAATAGACCGCTATATTTATGTATCCGGAATTGCCTGTATATAAATAAACCTATGCCTCACTATACGGGTTACACGCAACCATAAATGACGCAAGTGAATGGGACCACAAAAATTTATTACGATATTATGAATCTTTATTATAAGAACATGTAATAACAGTTTGCGCACGCAAAGCAAGTTTCACTCTTCACACGTGGAGATTTCAACAACAAGCGCTGTCAAAAGCAGTCAACCAGAATGTTGTGAACAGTGCCATTATTATACATGTATAGTATTTTATTTATTCATGACAACCGCATATTATCTAATGATACTAAAATGGAGAATATTATAGCATGAAGTAAAATAGTGTTATTTTATGCTTTTCAAATACTTTCCATGTGCGTCTGCGGTGTCACCGCTCATCACGTCGATCATGTTAATAATTTAATCTGTACCATTGTGCATTACGTCGTGCGAGTGAGCTTGTCTTGTCGATCGATGATATTAATTTAGACAGTACCATTGTGTATTTTTTCATGCGGATAAAGCCCATTGGCCGTATTTAGACTGTACCAATGTGTATTACGTGATTGGAATGTGCGCATACATGAAAACTTAATTTCTGGATAATAGCAGAATTAACAAAAGTGGCTCCATTTAAACGCGCAGGGTTCATAAAATGACAAGCGCCCTGATCGTCAAAAAGGACATTTACGGTATACAGTGAAATATGGAAAATGCGCAAATTTAAGACCACGCAAATTAGCAGTTTTTCAAGAATGGGCGAAATTTAGACACAGCGAAATGAAATGATTTTACAGTATATAGCGCTTAATACATATAAATATTGTCCGATTTATTATTTTATTTTCATTTGTTTCAGCTTACATAGGGAAAGATCTAGAAATAGAAAAGGTGCAGGGTGCAGCTCAAAGGAGCTATGGGCGAAGGCCAACTCTTTGAAATTTTCACAAAATTTGGTTAATATTGGGCTTGAATGCATATGGTGCTTCTAACTAAGGTTTTTGAACACGTTCTCATCATGTATAATTCAAAATTAGCAATAATGTATGGAATTTTAAAAGATATTGAACATTTGATGATTGTTGAACAGCCCAAGCCAAAGGGGTAGCAGGTGGGAACCCAAAAGGAGCAGGGTGCTCGCCCTGCTATTTCACCCTTGATCTTTCACTAGCTTACATATGCACTTACATATGTCTGAATCCCCTCAGTGGGAGACGCTTTAAATTGCCCGGGGACCAACATTACCGGGATCTAAAATCCAACAAAGTCTATTTCCCCAGTACCCAGAATCATTTGGCGTGTCAAATTCCAGCCTGTTTGGAATCATTTTCATTCTAAAGTCCCGTATATGCCCGCCACTCCCCCCCCCCCCCCCCACCAAGGGCAAAATATTAATAGGTGCAAAGTACACAGAGCTTAACTTACTTGTGTTTGTTAGCAAACTCTTCCGTATATTCTTTGGCTGGGTCAATTTCATTCACCGCTGCCTCGATTTTGTCGTAAATTGCAACGTGCTCCTTGGTCGCAAACGTTGTATGTCTCTGGAATTCCTCCATGACATCTTTGCTGAAATTCAATAATACTGGGCATTAACAGGTTTTCATTCAACATCACACTGTTTTACACCCCTTAACATAAAGGACAGTAGAATGTTAGTAAGGTTTTCTCTCTGCTAAATGCAGCTGGACTATCAGATCTTTCATATTTATTAAACCTGTTTTAACTGTTTAACTGTAGTAAACGTAGTTTATGAAGTATTTTTCATCAAAACTAAAATAAGCCTTTTTTTCTTACCATTGTTCTACTAGAATTCCATTTATTCCTACCATCACAACTAGAATTTCACTCTTACAATTGCAGTACTAGAATTTCTATATTTTCTACGCAGTTCTATTAAAGGATTTCCATTTTTCCTACCATTGTTGAACTATAAATTCACTTTACTCTTTTTACGACCGTATTCAAAATTTCCCATTGCTCTTACCATTGCTGTACTAGAATTTCCCATTGCTCTTACCATTGCTGTACTAGAATTTCCCATTGCTCTTACCATTGCTGTTCAAGAATATCCCATTGCTTTTACCATTGCTGTACTAGAATATCCCATTGCTCTTACCATTGCTGTTCTAGAATTTCCCATTTCTCTTACCATGGCTGTACTAGAATTTCCCATTGCTCTTACCATTGCTGTACTAGAATTTCCTATTGCTCTTACGATTGCTGTACTAGAATTCCCTATTGTTATTACCATTGCTGTTCTAGAATATCCGATTGCTCTTACCATTGCAGTACTAGAATTTCCCATTGCTATTACCATTGCTGTTCTAGAATATCCCATTCAGTGTTTTTGTTCACCTTTGGGGGAAAGGTGGCGGGGTCCTTCAGATGGGGAATTTTACGGCAAAAGGTGAATTATATTTTTTTAGAAAAGCATTATTACATACTATATTCTACTTTGTTATAAAAAATTAATCAATTGTTTTGCAAGAAATGATAACTTAGATAATGCTCTAAATTGGTTTGATGAAAGATTGCTGGGATTTTTTACGAAAATGCCTCTATATTAGTCAATTTTTGTCCGATTGTGGTCAAATCTTTTTCAAAATGAAGCTTACATTCTGAGGGGAAAATCAAGGCAAATATAGGGGGAAAATATATACTTTTTAGCAGGGGAATGGGGCAGAATTTCGGCCCCAAAGTGGGTCCTCAAACAACACTGCCATTGCTATTACGATTGCTGTTCTACAAATTTCCATTGTTATTACCATTGCTGTACTATAAATTTTCCATTGCTCTTACCATTGCTGTACTAGAATTTCCCATTGTTATTACCATTGCTGTTCTAGAATATCCCAATGCTCTTACCATTGCTGTTCTATAATTTCCCATTGCTTTTACCATTGCTGTACTTGAATATCCCATTTCTCTTACCATTGCTGTTCTTGAATTTCCCATTGTTCTTACCATTGCTGTTCTAGAACTTTCCATTGCGCTTACCATTGCTGTACTAGAAATTGCCATTGCTCTTACCATGGCTGTTCTAGAATTCCACATTGCTCTTACCATTGCTGTACTAGAATTTCCCATTGCTCTTACCATGGCTGTTCTAGAATGTCCTATTGCTGTACTTGAATTTCCCATTGCTATTACCATTGTTGTTCTAGAATTTCCCATTGCTCTTACCATGGCAGTTCTACAATTTCGCATTGCTCTTACCATGGCTGTTCAACAATTTTCCATTGATCTTACCATTGTTGTTCTAGAATTTCCCATTGCTATTACCAATGTTATTCTATAATTTCTCATTGCAATTACCATTTTTGTTATGGAATTTCCCATTGCTCTTACCATTGCTGTACTTGAATTTCCCATTGTTATTACCATTGTTGTTCTAGAATTTCACATTGCTCTTACCATGGCTGTTCTACAATTTCCCATTGCTCTTACCATGACTGTTCTACAATTTCCTATTGCTCTTACCATTGTTGTTCTAGAATTTTCATTGCTCTTACCATGGCTTTATACAATTTCCCATTGCTATTACCATTGTTGTTCTAGAATTTCCCATTGCTCTTACCATGGCTGTTCTACAATTTCCCATTCCTCTTACCATGGCTGTTATACAATATTCCATTGCTCTTACCATTGTTGTTCTAGAATTTCCCATTGCTATTACCATTGTTGTTCTAGAATTTCTCACTGCTATTACCATTTTTGTTATGGAATTTCCCATTGCTCTTACCATGGCTGTTCTTCAATTTCCCATTCCTCTTACCATTGCTGTACTAGAATTTCCCATTGCTCTTACCATTGTTGTTCTAGAATTTCACATTGCTCTTACCATGGCTGATCTAGAATTTCCCATTGCTCTTACCATTGCTGTACTAGAATTTCCCATTGCTATTACCATTGTTGTTCTAGAATTTCCCATTGCTCTTCCCATGGCTGTTCTACAATTTCCAATTGCTCTTACCATTGATGGACTAGAATTTCCCATTGCTCTTACCATTGCAGCACTAGAATATCCCATTGCTCGTACCATTGCTGCACTAGAATATCCCATTGCTATTGCCATTGATGTTCTAGAATTTCCCATTGCTCTTACCATTGCTGTACTATAATTTCCATTGCTCTTACCATGGCTGTTCTAGAATTTCCCATTGCTATTACTAGGGAAAGATTTAGAGCAACATAGTAGTGTGCTGCGCCCTGCTCCTTTTTGGTTCCCCCCTGATGCCCCTCTGGGCCTGCCAACACAAAATTGTTGAATATCTTTTGAAATTCTTTATATTTTTGCAAATATTTAATCTCAAATGAATAGACTATTTTTAAATACGTTAATTAAAAGGATAAGACACATAAAAACCCTTGATTTAACAAATTATTAAAAAATTTCAAAGAACTTGTCCGCCTTTTCACCCTGCTCCTTTTTAGCGGCACCCTGTACCTTTTCTAATCCTAGATCTTTCCCTATATTACCATTGTTGTTCTAGAATTTCCCATTGCTCTTACCATGGCTGTTCTACAATTTCCCATTACTCTTACCATTGCTGTACTAGAATTTCCTATTGCTCTTACCATTGATGGACTAGAATTTCCCATTACTCTTACCATGGCTGTTCTAGTATTTCCTATTGCTCTTACCATTGCTGTACTAGAATTTCCTGGGACGCCTGGTGGTGGTCCAGAAAGAACGGCAGCGTTTTGCTACTGTAGTCTTGTTGAAACGACTTCAGTTCACACAGCGACAGGATGTACTTGTTGTGTTGTTTGTGTAACTTGATGCTTACCTGGACGTAAGCCTGACGGGCGCTTTCCACTTTTCCTTTTCCTGAAAAGAAGTTCCCTTTTGACTTTATGTTGCTGAAACACACTTTCCACTTTTGAACCACCTTTTCATGGAAAAAAGGACCCTATTTAATCTATGTTACCGACGCTTTCCACTTCTGCGCCACATTTGCTTGGAAAAAAGGACTCTATTTAATTTATGTTGCTGACACAGTTTCCACTTTTGAACCACCTTTTCGTGGAAAAAAGGACCCTATTTAAACTATGTTGCTGATCCTTTTCACTGTTTCGCCACCTTTTCCTGGAAAAAAAAGTACCCTATTTAATCTATGTTGCTGACGCACACTTTCCACTTTTCCCCTATTTAATCTATGTTGCTGACAAAAACTTTCCACTTTTGCACAAACTTTTCCTGGAAAAAGTACCCTATTTAAGTATCTAGTTCGTCCCCAAAAAAGGTCGAAAAAAAAAGATGAAAATATGGCAGGGCCATCTCAGCCAGGTGCCAAATTTCAACATTGGGATAAATTAGTTTCTATTTTGCTACAACTTTTTTTTTTATATAACCATATCAAGTGCATGGAATGAGTAGAATTTCACTGCAGTGAGATAGATCTGGCTAAAAATAGCTAACTGTTAGCCAGGGTGAGGCCTGTAACATTTACTTGCCCTGCTAGAGAAAGTGTATTTAATATACGCATTTAATGTGTATAAAAAGGCTGCGGTATTGGCACCATAGTTTTTCTGTGTTAAATGTGTATTAAGTGTATTTTTTCTGTACTTTTTCTGCATCTTGATACAAAAAGTGTATTGGTGCACTAGAAAATACACCTAAAATACACTTCAAATACACTTAAGTGTATTTATTTGAAGATATAGTTTATCTTTCAAGGAGAAAAATACACTTTAAATGCACTGAAGTGTGTTAATGCAGGAAAAATGCAGAAAAAATAAACTTTATTTATGTAATAAGTGTATTTTTTCGGCATTTGCAAGTGTATTAAATGCGTATTAAATGCAGAAAAAATATATGGTGCCAATACCGCAGCGCTTAATATAAATTAAATGCGTATTAAATACACTTTCAAGAATGGCGTTACTATTTTTATCTATTATGTGTGAACTTCATAGGCACTTGGTTGTTTAACAAATAAATTATAATCATATTCCTTATAGTATAAATATACACAAGGTAGCTCACTCACCATTTTCTATCGTAACGGAAGTTGATTGAGACAGATTGACTGGTTATAATTTTTAGTAGTACCCGTCATTAATGCATGGGCTATGTAGATTTCAAGAACCAAATATGTAATTTTATACATTGAAACCAGCCGATCGACTTCCGTTATGATAGAAAATGGCGAGTGAGCTACATTGTGCATATATATATATATAGGAAAATGAATTTTTATCGAGTGCACTGAGATTTTATCAAATCATCAAGCCTACATTGACGAAATAGCACCCCGTGGGATATAAAGGATCTGACACGAGTTGTCATTTCATACCATATTTCATTAAACGAGTTCAGGAATTATGTTAGTAAGCGAGCCTTTTACTAACGAATTTCCTGGACGAGTTTAATAAAATATAGTATGAAATGACAACGAGTGTCAGACCTTTTTTATCACATGCTTTTAAACAAAATAAAACCCTTCTAATTTTACCAAAATAAGTTTGTAAATCCTTAACGTTGTGAACTGTGGTAACGTCATTTCAAGTTGACGACGTCATTTCATCAAAATAACGTCATGCGATTGGTCAGTCAAGAAATATGTAGCCAATCAAAACGCTCAAAGTGTGATCTTTCACATGTTTAAGATAAAAATATTCGTAATGGCTGTATTACATGGCGAACAAGGTATAGCATGTGATAAAAACTGCATTTACACACCGTGGAATACAGCAAACTTGACCAGTACAATGACATCATTTTGTTGTTTGTTATGACGTCATTTTATGTTTTTTGTGTTATTTAGTGCTTTTCTCTTGTTTAATTTCAAGAAAGACAATGATGGAATAGAATAGAATACTAGGTAAGTATTGATTAAAGTTAAGTTAATTTGCTTGGCAAAAAAAGCTGTAATATTCCCTATTCCTCCCATATGGCCAGAAGACTTGTTAGTTGGGTTACGGAGGTTAGCGCAAGATACAGGAGACGCCCCATTCCAAAGGAGACCCTGTAGAGGACCACTATAGGATGCTACATACCAAATACGAAACCTTGTTTCAGGAGAAGATTTTAAAGACATTTTGCTATTTATGTTTATATAAACCATGTAACCCCCGGGCGTGGCCAGTTTTGACCTCAGGGGCATAATTTGAACAGTCTTTGTAGAATGGCACCATACGTTGTTAAATACTAAATAAGAAACCTCTTGGCCTTGCGGTTTCTTAGGAGCAGATTTTTAAAGTCATTTTGCTATTTAAGTGTGACCCCCAGGGCGTGGCATGTTTTGACCCTAGGGGCATAAATTGAATACTATTTGTAAAGGACCACTATAGGATGTTACATACCAAATATGAAACCTCTGGGCCTTGCGGTTTGAGAGAAGATTTTAAAAGACATTTTGCTATTTAAGTCTATATAAACCATGTGACCCCCAGGGCGTGGCCAGTTTTGACCCCAGGGGCATCATTTGAACAATCTTTGTAGGGGACCACTATAGGATGTTACATACCAAATATGAAATCTCTGGGCCTTATGGTTTCAGAGGAGAAGATTTTTAAGGCCATATTGCTATATATTGTATATAAACAATGTGAACCCCGGGCGTGGCCCGTTTTGACCCCAGGGGCATCATTTGAACAATCTTTATAAAGGACCACTAAAGCATGTTACAAACCAAATATGAAACCTCTGGGCCTTGCGGTTTCAGAGGAGAAGATTTTAAAGGTCATTTTGCTATATATTCTATATAAACCATGTGACCCCCGGGGCGTGGCATGTTTTGACCCCAAGGGCATAATTTGAACAATCTTTGTATTGGACTACTATAGGATGTTACATACCAAATATGAAACCTCTGGGCCTTGTGGTTTCAGAGGAGAAGATTTTTAAAGTCATTGAGCTATATATTCTATATAAACCATGTGACCCCCGGGGCGTGGCCAGTTTCGACCCCAGGGGCATCATTTGAACAATCTTTGTAGGGGACCACTATAGGATGTTACATACCAAATAGGAAACATCTGGGCCTTGCGATTTCAGAGAAGGAGATTTTTTAAGTTTACACTTTTAAAATCTATTTTAGCTCTGTTGACCTACATATACAGCGGACCATAACGATTTGAACAACTTTTAAGAGGGTCACCCAATGATCATTCCTGTGAAATTTGGTAAAAATCTGCCAAGTGGTTTAGGAGGAGATGTCGTTTGAATGAACAGTTGACGACCGACGCACGCGCGCTCGCACGCACGGACGATGGACAACGGGCGATCACAAAATCTCACCATGAGCACTTTGTGCTCAGGTGAGCTAAAAACAGAAAATAAAAAACATTGGTCCCACTGGGGTTCGAACCCAGGACCTCCGGATTAAAAGGCTATTGCCTTAACCACTTGGCCATTCCAACTTCTATATTTCACTCTGCATTATTGTGATGTCAACAGTTTCAGTGAAAACAGCAGAAACACTCCAAATTAATCTATCCTAGCGCTACCAACGCTTTATAATTTTATCAATTTCAACTGATGATTCCTCATAAACGAAACAGTTTTTACAGTATATTTCTATGTCCGTAGTGTTATATTGCTCCATTGTATACAATGTTCTTTCACTTTTGCAATCGGCGATAAAAAGTTGAAAAATTGTCAATCTATCAATCTGTTAACAGGTGCCTTCAACAATATTGCAATCATTAGGCAGCGTTTTTTTGTTTTGTTTTTTGTTTTTGTTAGGGTTTTTCGCCGTTTTTAACAGTATTTCAGTCATATCACGGCGGTCAGTTAACCTACTCACACTTTTCCTGGGCAAGCTTAGCCGATCTAAGCGGTTTTTCAGTATTAAGTGCACATACTTATGCCAGTAGCTGACAACTGCCCTACTTGAATCAGAGGTAGGGGGAGAATGGCCGTAGAAATAATTTCATGACCAATCCCCACACAAGTTATGTGGCCGGGATGGGGTTCGAACACACGATCCCCGGATTGACAGTCTAGCGCTCTACCAACTGAGCTAGCTGGACCCCGCTGTGTTTTTTTAAGACCATTTGAGGCCGAAATTCCATAGTAATCATTTCATTAATAGAAACAGTGTTTTCATTTCAGTTTAACAATTAGCAAATAGCAAACAATGAATATTACATTCACTGATGATCACATGTCTGCCATTTTGTTTACAGCTTTGCACCTGATCACTCTTACTATAAGTTTAATTAGTGTACAAGTGTGAAAAAAACTTAATTATTTGACCTCAACCAATCTTATGCAAAGTTATGCAATTAATATATCAATTAATGGAGCATATTATTATGTCTTTGTTTGTATAACCATGCTGTAGACCGTAGTATAGACGTACATTGAGCTGTAGCTCCGCCCCCATTTATTGGATAGCCTGAAACAATCTGAAGCAAGCTGTTTGCTGCTTTACTATTGGCTGAAATCTACACCATATGCAAATATTGATAGGTCATGCACTTTGATGGACTCTTTGTCCCAAATTTCGCGAGTCAACATGACGCATGCATGTCAATTATGGGGCGTCAAAATCGAGTCAAACCAAAGTTCTGAGTGTCAAAACCGGGAGTTCCGGGTGAAATGAAAGCCCTGATTGCAAGTTATGACTTACGCAAACACAAGTCATGACTTACGCAAACACAAGTCATGACTTACGCAAACACAAGTCATGACTTACGCAAACACAAGTCATGACTTACACAAACACAAGTCATTACTTACGCAAACACAAGCCAGTAAAAAGGAAACATGAATCAAATCTAAATTTTTAACTAAATGATGTTTGAAATCGAATCAAATTTGATTGCTAAATAGTTGCATCTGCAAATGCCACTAGACCATGGCATATTATATTTGATTTTAATATCATGCACTGCATATATTCTTACAGAAATTTTGATAAAAAAAATTGGGTGGGGAAAGGAAAAATTTCGGTTTTTGTACACGTATAAGTCACATCGTTGTAAAAGTCGCAGGCACAAATATTTTGACAAAAAGTTGCGTCTTATACTCCGAAAAATACAATGACATAAAAAAAAACTGTGATTATTTTTGGCCGATTTGCAATTTCTTAAAAAATGAATTTAATATGGTACATGCACATTTGCACTCGACAGCAAATCATAGTTTATTACTACAATCTTTACACACAAAAATCTTTAATCCCAATATTTATAGTGTGATACTAATGGATGCATCCTAGTGCCACAGTCTATATGAGGCGCGTTGTAGGAAAACCGGACTTAATGCATGTGTGTAAAGTGTCGTCCCGGATCAGCCTGTGCAGTCAGTACAGGCTAATCCTGGACGGTACTTTCCGCCTACAGTGGATTTATGTTTAAAAGAGACTTTCTTGAAACAGACAATACCATAAAAGCTGAAAGTGCCGTCCCGGATTAGCCTGTGCAGACTGCACAGGCTGATCCGGGACGACACTTTACGCACATGCATTAAGACCGGTTTTCCCACGAAGCGCCTCAAATTATTTTTGTAATCAATTTATTTCATAATTTGGAGATATTAAGTACTAAATGAGGAGAAAATATCTCCTAATTAGGAGATACTAAGTCCTAATTACAAGATAAATAATGAGGAGGTATTAATTCCTAATTAGAACTTAGCATCTCCTAATAAGGACTTTGTATCTCCTAATTACGAGATAAATAATGAGGAGATATTAATTCCTAATTAGAACTTAGCATCTCCTAATAAGGTCTTTGTATCTCCTAATTATGAGATAATGGAATACAAAAATAATTCAGACTGTGGCACTTAGACGCTTCCATAGATACTTAGTTCAGTTATGATAATAATTTACTTGCAACTGTTTTATTTAGAACAAATATAAAGGTCTAATGGGATTATTATTTCATGTTTACAAGGATGGAAATGTTACCACTGATAAAAGAATATGATACCCTTCCTGAATAAGTGTATCAAATGCTGCGGTATTGACACCCTATTTTTTCTGCGTTAAATGCGCATTAAATACACTTTTAGTACACTAAGTGTATTGTTTCTGTACTTTTTCTGCATTTTTTACAAAAATGTTTATTAATGTACTAGAAAACACACTTAAAATACACTTTAAATACACTTAAGTGTATTTTTTCAATAAAAATTGCTTTTTTCAAGGAGAAAATTACACTTTAAATGCACTTAAGTGTGTTAATGCAGGAAAAATGCAGAAAAAATACACTTTTTTCTGTAATAAGTTTATTTTTATGCATTTTCAAGTGTATTAAATGAGTATTAAACGCGGAACAAATACAGTGCCACTACAACAACGTTAAATACACATTAAATGTGTCTTAAATACACTTTTTCGAGAAGGGTAAGCCCCACACTGCTAAATTTCGAACCGGGCTCGTTCAGATTCTCTGTTTTATATAGGCTTGTAACATTTTCTTGCTACTAAAAAGAATTCCAGATCGTCTTGCCAAACTGCTTATCGGTATGAAGCCCGACAATATGTTGTGAAACCTCTAAATATGTTGTGAAACCTCTTAATATGTTGTGAAACCTCTTATTATGTTGTGAAACTCTAAATATGTTGTGAACCTCTAAATATGTTGTGAAACCTCTTAATATGTTGTGAAACCTTTTAATATGTTGTGAAACCTCTTAATATGTTGTGAAACCTCTTAATATGTTGTGAAACCTCTAAATATGTTGTGAACCTCTTAATATGTTGTGAATCCCCTGTATATTTTGTGAAACCCCTAAATAAGTTGTGAACCTCTAAATATATTGTGAAACCTCTTAATATGTTGTTAAACCTCTGAATATGTCATACCTCTAAATATGTAGTGAAACCTCTAAATATGCTGCGAAACCCCTAAATATGTTGTGAAACCCCTAAATATGCTGTGAAACCCCTAAATATGTTGTGAAACCTCTAAATATGCTGTGAAACCCCTAAATATGTTGTGAAACCTCTAAATATGCTGTGAAACCTCTAAATATGTTGTGAAACCCCTAAATATGCTGTGACACCTCTAAATATGTTGTGAAACCCCTAAATATGCTGTGAAACCTCTAAATATGTTGTGAAACCTCTAAATATGCTGTGAAACCCCTAAATATGTTGTGAAACCTCTAAATATGCTGTGAAACACCTAAATATGTTGTGAAACCCCTAAATATGTTGTGAAACCCCTAAATATGCTGTGA
The DNA here is from genome assembly GCA_027627225.1 of Congeria kusceri. Classification (NCBI taxonomy): domain Eukaryota; kingdom Metazoa; phylum Mollusca; class Bivalvia; order Myida; family Dreissenidae; genus Congeria; species Congeria kusceri. The sequence goes on along the minus strand of CM051026.1, from coordinate 16,014,583 downwards.
AACCCCTAAATATGTTGTGAACCTCTAAATATATTGTGAAACCTCTTAATATGTTGTTAAACCTCTGAATATGTCATACCTCTAAATATGTTGTGAAACCTCAAAATATTTTGTGAAACCTCTAAATATGTTTTGAAAACTTCTTAATATGTTGCGAACCTCTGAATAAGTTGTGAAACTACTAAATATGTTGCGAACCTCTAAGTATGTCGTGATACCTCTAAATATGTTGTGAACCTCTACATACATTGTGAAAAATCTAAATATTTTGTGAATTTCTAAATATGTTGTGAACCTCTAAATATGTTGTGAACCTCTAAATATGTTGCCTTTTTTAGTTTAAACCTATTTACCCTTCTCGAAGAAGTGTATTAAACACGCATTTAATGTGAATTAAACGCTGCAGTATTGGCACCGTATTTGTTCTGCATTAAATGCGCAATTAATACACCTTTAGTTCACAAATTGTATTTTTTTCTGTACTTTTTCTGTGTTTTTTTTTACAAAAAAGTGCATTAATGTACTAGAAAATACACGTAAAATACACTTTTATGTATGCTTTGAATATATAGTGTATTTTTCAAGGATAAAAATACACTTTAAATGCACTTAAATGTGTTAATGCAAGAAAAATGCAGAAAAAATGCAATTTTTTCTGTAATAAGTGTATTTTTTTTGCATTTTCAAGTGTATTAAACGCGTATTAAACGCAGACAAAAATACGATGCCAATACCGCAGCATTTAATACGCATTAAATGCGTATTTAATACACTTCTTCGAGAAGGGCATTTAGGCTAGACTGTGTCTCAAGCCCGGTGCTTACTGAGACATCTTTGAGTATGTTTCCTGGGTAGAACCAGTACTTGGCACGGGCATAGCTTCCTTTAGGCACTATAGGCACGTGCCTATACATTTTTTTCCAGAGATGAAAAATTTAAATATGAAAAAAATGCAATAAAAATAAGAAGGGGGATGGGGGTGAGGGGATCTTTCTTGGCTGTATTGATACTGGATTGTTTAACGAGTAGATCACGTAAATATGAAACAAATTTCATGAAACAAACCTACTTAAACACAGTATTTTAACTGTGTAAATTGACTAGTTTCACACTGTTCTTACAAATATTCATAAAAACACCTAAGTCAGTTTTTTTTTCAAATTTTTATATGATTTGTTGAGGCATCCAAACACCTACCAGCCCGAGGACGCTAAACATAGAATCAAATTGGTATGGCCTGATCCATTACACCACTGTGACTTTACAAATGTTGTGTAACCTCTAATTACGTTGCTTTATATAGGCAGGTTTGTGACAGTATTTTGCTGTCCAGTAATAATTTAAGAATTCAGGCTTGCTTGACCAAACTTCTTCTTTCAATGATTTTTTTTTTTTTTTTTTTCAGAACAAGACTTTTATTTTCACCCAAGTATATAACATATACAATTAGGGCAATATAACAAAGCAAAATTGTTAGTAAATTAGTAACTTCCGATAATTTTTACGTTAACACAATTGTGTAGATGATATACGGGGGGTATTTAAATAATAAGATACATAATCGGAACATATGATAATAATAATAATAATAATAATAATAATAATAATAATAATAATAATAATAATAATAATAATAATAGCAATAATGTGAGATCTATAATCAAAATCAAAATACCAAAAACTTGATAAAATTATCAAAATCACGATCATTATCATATCATATTCAAAATGATCATACTAATCATAATAATCATAATAATGATAATCGTCATAGTTATCATAATCATCATAATAGTGGCATTTAAGAAACAAATAATATTACAGTTCTATAAGAGCATTTTAATACTAGCACTGGTAAAAATAATTAGTGGTTTGTGATCATAGTTGTGCGGTGACGTATTTTCGTTTGCACGCGGCGTTTCGGATTGAGAAATTGAAATGACTACGCGTTTTAAAAGGTTTACATTTTGCGTCAGAAATTTAATTCATTATCAATACTTAAAAGACATGTTGTTGCGAAAGACTGTGTGCGTTAGCGTTTATGGTGCTGGAGCTAGCTTTGTAACGGTTTCAGTCAACAGCAGTTATTTTTGTCATGATTTACGCTTGAGACTCCTTGAGTGCACCTGCACGCGAGGTCGATGTTGAACACAAAGGCAAGATGGAGGACCTATTGTGTGTGGTAATTACTCTAATCAGCTTTGCATTGCAGGATTACAATGGAGAATGCCGTTATCTGAGGGGTTAACATTAAATGACTGATGGGGCAAAAGCAAATTATAATTTCTGTGCTGGATAAGTTTAAAGGGAAGTAACAAAAGTATAATTATTAATTTATGTACTAGAACTGCTAGATTAATTAGGATAAAGAAACAGGATTGTAGGTGAAATATAGGTATCAGTTGTACTCCTTTAGAATGCAACAATTGTTTCCATTGCCTTAATTGAAATATAATATCAATATAGCAGGCAAAAATATTTAAAATGTTAACACTTGTACTTGAGTGGTACCATTTTGTACTACTCTTATATAATGCTGCAATTATTTCTGTTATATGAGTATAAGTATATAGCAATCTTACGTTAATATTGACATATAATTATGCAGTTATCATTTGGTACAAATACAGAATGAAGTTATTATTTACATTGCACAGTTTATATTTACATGCATATATTTCTAATTAAAGTAAATAATGTGATTAGTATATACATGCAAACATATATACATTTGTGACCAGACAAATATTTTGATATATTGATTACACAAGTGTAAACGGTCACTTATATTGAGATAATATGTAAATATGTTATGCTGTTAACAATAAAAATACATTGAAATAAAGGCAGTATTGTTACAAATTACAATATTAGAGTTGGTGTATTAGCTGGTGGCATTGGTAAAAACAGGTAGTTAAATAGATAACTTGCTATCGCTTAAACTTACTGAATATGAAGCGAATAAATTTGCTTGTATTCTGTAATAGTTGTAAGGAATTAGATGTTAGGATTTTAATAAGAGTAGCATCATAAAGATCATGTCCTAAGAATTGTTCTCTTTCAGATTTAAAGAAATCACAGTTTAGTAGATAGTGATGTTCGGAGCCAACTTGACCAGAGTTACAAAGTCTGCATATTCTTTCCTCAAATGGGGTTCCATCGTATCGACCGGTTTCAACTGGTAACCAGTGATTTGCAGTTCTAAATTTAAAGAGGTATGTATATTCAGTTTTTGTAAGTTTTATAAAGTAGTCTTCAAAGGATGGAGTTTGTTTGAAACTGGTATATATTTGTCCCTTATGTGTTTGCTGTAGTTGATTGTGCCATTGGGTTTTGAATTGGGTTAATAATTTGGCTTTGACTATGCGGCAAATATTATTTTGGGTTGTTAGGAATTGGTTATCCCATAAGTTACTTAAGTTTACTGAGCTGAGGATTTCTTTAATTTTGTTGGCCCATTTAAAATTTGAGATTGGCAAGTTCATCATGTATTTATAGATTTGGATAGATAATTTATGATCTTTGACTATTAAGATTCTATTCCAAAAAGAGATCATGCGACTTTTGATGTTAATTGCTATAGGGTATCTGCCAAGTTCACCATTTAAAAAAGCCATTGGGGTTGATTTCCGAGCATTCGTAATTTTTCTAAGAAAGTTATTATGGACTTTCTCCAAGATATCTACATTTTCAAAACCAAAAATTTCTGAGCCATAGATTAAAATTGGTAAAACAGTGTGGTCGAAAAGTTTAAGAATTAAATCAATAGGTAGCTCTGCATTATTTGCTCTAGTATATAGAAGGTGCATTGCTTTTGTTGCTTGCTCGGCTAAGTGTTTCCGTGCATTGAGGAAAGAACCATTGCTGGAAAGGGTAATGCCTAGGTAGTGGTAACGGTCAGTGATTTTTACAGGGTTGTCACCTAATGTGAAATGGAAGTTTTGTAGTTGTCTTGCACCAAATATTACAATTTTTGTTTTGCTAAGGTTTATTTTTAAATGCCAGTTATCACAGTATTTATGGAAGGTATTTAAACTATTTTGGAAGTCTATTTTTGAATCAGATAAAATCACAGTGTCATCAGGATAAAGTAGAATAAGTAGTTTTAGCCAAAGAGACAAATCCAGGGGATTTTCTAGTTCTATGCCAGTTGAGCCATTGAGGTGCATATGTGTTTGAAGGTCATTTAAGAAGATGGAAAAAGAATTGGAGATAGATTTTCGCCTTGTCTAACGCCAATTTCTGATACGAAGGGTTCTGAAATATTGCCGTTAATAGAGATACTAGATTTGATATTGTTGTACATGTTTTGAATTAAATGTAAAAACTTGCCATTTATATTTTGTTTAATAAGTTTGTGCCATAGGCCAATTCGCCAAACCTTGTCGAATGCTTGTGAAAAATCAATGAAGGCGCAGAATAGTTTTTGTTTTCTTTTTTTCAGCATTTCGATCAATGAATGTAATGTAAAAATATGGTCAGAGCAAGAGTAGCCTTTCCTAAAGCCAGCTTGATTTTCATCTAAAATATAATTTTCATTAAGGACGTTGTTTAATCTTTCATTGAGTATGGAAGTAAAAAGTTTACATAGACAACTGATGAGATTAAATTAGTTAACAATGAAAATTAATCTGTTTGTTTGTTTGGATATTTCGCTGTTTTTAACAGTATTTCAGTCATATCACGGCGGTCAGTTAACTTACTCACACTTCCTGGGCAAGCTTAGCCGATCTAAGCGGTTTACCAGTACTTAGTGCACATACTTATGCCAGTAACTGACAACTGCCTTACTTCAATCAGAGTTAGGGGGAGAATGGCCATAGAAATAATTTCATGACCAAACCCCACACAAGTTATGTGGTCGAGCTGGGATTCAAACTCACGATGCCCCGATTGACAGTCAAGCGCTCTACCAACTGAGCTAGCTGGGCCCGGTAAAAAAAATTTAATCTAAAAGATTAATAAAACTTCCGACGCCAACTTCACTTCAACAATGCTTATTACGTTCAAGAAAAACAAGTCACCATAAGTCTGAGGCTTATACATTCTGAATAGCACGCACTTGACACACAATAGTACACTGCTTCATGCATTAAAACGTTGAATATGTGTATCAACACAACGCAAATTCTTGTCTAGGTTGAAGTGAGTATCTTCAAAAAACTTCCTGATTTTAAACTGTCTTCAAACAAATTGTTATGAAATGTAGTTGCATAAAGAGTGCTGTTTGTAGATCAATCAGCAACAGTTTTGCTAAATGTATAACCTTTTATTTTATGCTCTCCAGTAGTTTATAGGTAAATAACAGTGAAATAAAATTGGTAACTGACTGTTTAAAACAGTGAAAATTACCACTCTGATAATTTTCATTGTTTCATAATGGTTCCCGATTCAAAAACATTAAATGAAATGGAATGTCAACAATGCCTGACTCAAAATCCAATAAGTCCTGCGATATTTTCCAATAAAACCCACTTAAATAGCAATTAATAAAAAAAAAAAAGTGGAAAAAGCATAAAATAAAGAGAAATTTTCTAGTTTTTAATACAATATCGACTTTTTTTTCACACAATATAATAGAAAATATATTTTTTCACTCGTGGCTGCGCCATTCGTGAAAATATGAATTTCTATGATCACTCGTGAATTAAAATCAATATTCTACCAAAACCAACAACTATCCTCAATATATTAAAAGGTCCTTTCTGTTATTATAATATGCACTTAATTGAAAGAAAATAGATTTAAACTTACTGATTTGCTGTTTTTAAAACACGTAATAAACACATTTAAATTGATTTACCTATTTGAAAACGGAAGTAAAATGTCTATAGATAGATATCGACAATAGCACTATCGAGAGAATAGGTCGTAACTTGGAACGTCCCATTAGATGTTTTAGTGATGTGGGAAAACCGGGCTTAACGCATGTGCGTAAAGTGTCGTCTCGGATTAGCCCATGCGGTCCGCATAGGCTAATCCAGGACAGCACTTTCCGCTTTAATGGTATTTTTTTGTTTCAAGGAAGTCTCTTCTAAACATAAATCCACTGTAGGCGGAAAGTGTCGTCCTGGAATAGCCTGTACGGACTGCACATGTTAATCCGGGACGACACTTTTATGCACATGCATAAAGCCAGATTTTCCCACGACACGCTTCCTTCAGTGATGTGTTTCTGTTTCCATTGGATAAATGCGAGAACATCTTGTAATTAAATACAATTGTTCCATAATGATGTTAATATCATACACTGATATCAGTGCTTTTTTTTGCATTTCTTTCAGTATATAACATTTTTCTTTTAGTTTCGTTCAACCACAAAAGGAAATGAAGCCATGATTTACAATCACAACAATATGTAACTTTCAAGTATCATTCAATCAGACAAGCAATGTACTAACATTCTTTACAATAAATTGACTTCGAAGCATTATTCGATTTGAAAATTTATTGTACAGCCATCTTTAACAATAACAGAAAATGCTTTTTAAATACTGATAAATAAGTGCATTTAGACAGTAAATTTTAACACAAAGATGCAGACGCCCATAGATAAAATGTTGTTGATGTTAAATTGCATGTTAAATCAATGATTAATTTAAAATAAATTTCAAAACATGATTTAATGGAATACAATTAAGCAAAATTTATGTACCAATTGGCTGCATCAGTTTGTTTGTTTATCTATTTGCTAGTTAAAGGGACTTGTTCCCAGATTTTCGTATTTTTGGAAATTTTGTTCTTAAATATCTTAACTGCAAAAAGTAAAGCATCTGGACTAACAAAAGCAAAATTAATATTAAGAAAAAATATTGAAATTAAAACATTTGCCTTCGCAGGATCTTGAATATGAGCCCATCTTGATCAAAATATACTGGCGCCTTAACCACTCAGCCATTATGGGAATACATTTTTAACGCTGTTTGTGATACACGTCTTTTCCAAAATACCGCAAAAAAGCGTTACTGCTTTATAATCATTCCTATTTCAAATGATGGTCACTCTTAAAAACGACACAATATTTCTAATTTATTTCTTGCTTATACCCATGTATATTTGAGGCGCGTCGTTGGAAAACCGGACTTAATGCATGTGCGTAAAGTGTCGTCCCGGATTAGCCTGTGCAGTCCGCACGGGCTAATCCAGGACAGCACTTTCCGCCTACAGTGGTTTTATGTTTCGAAGATACTTTATTGAAACAGAAAATACCATAAAAGCGGAAAGTGTCATCCAGGATCAGCCTGTGCAGACTGCACAGGCTGATCCGGGACGACACTTTGCGCACATGCATTAAGTCCGGTTTTCCCATGACGCGCCTCATATATATATATACTGTAGCTCTCTTTGAGAGATGAATGACAAATTTTGAAAATCGCCAATTTGCCAATCTGTGAACAGGTCCCTTTAACAACTTGACACACAAAGTTATAAACAGATGTGCATGATTTTTGTATTTTTTGGGGGGGGGGGGGCGCAGGCTGGAAGGCTGGAAATGGGCCAATTAACAAATGATTAAATTTTGGAGGTGATCTGGATCACCGTCTGTATCCAGGAATTTTTGTTAAACTGTTAAGGATCATTTATTATCAGGACATAGGGCTATATGCAAGTTGCCAATTATGCTGTTTAATTAATAAGATGAGCAATACATGGGGAAAAGAGCTGTCTAAGTGGAGATCTGGGCCCATATTTGGAAAGATTGTTAAGTTATTACCATCTTCAGATAAAAATAAGTCGAAATTGGAACTTATGTTTGAAACACTATAATTTGGACTATTTGCATAATAAATGCAGGATCTGACATGAGTTCTCATTTAATACCATATTTTATTAAACGAGTTCAGGAATTTTGTTAGTAAGCGAGCCTTTGGCGAGCTTACTAACAAATTTCCTTTATGAGTTTAATAAAATATGGTATGCATTGACAATGAGTGTCAGATCTTTTTTATCACAACGAAAAACGAAAAAAAAAAAAAAAACTTCTCATTTGACCAAAACATGTTGACAATTCCAAAAGTTGTGTACCGACGTGACGTCATTTCATATTGACGACGTCATTTCACCAAAATAACGTTATGCGATAGGTCGGTCAAAGAATATGTAGCCAATGAAAACGCTCAAAATGTTATCTCACACGTGTGTAATATAAAAGTATTCGTAATGGCTGTATTACTCGGAAAACAAGGTATAGCATGTGATAAATACTAAATATGAACACACTTGGAATTATACTGCAATTTTGTGTCAAAACCTTCAAACAAAACATTTCTTCGTCAGAAAATCTAATTTAAAAATTGCAAAATTTAAAATTTTTCTTAATTTTCAGCCAAGATTTTGCTATATCGAGGATTGGGTGTGAAACTATTGTATCTGATACAGACATGTTAAGCAGATACAATAGTTTTACACTATCAAACCTGGGGCCACAGTTCAGAAACATCTAAAGTTTATCTTTAAATATTTTCACTTAAGTTACAATTTTGGTAAGGTAATATTTTTAAAACTAGATATAAATCAATTTATCCAATCAAAGTTTAAAAGTTAAGAATAAGTTGATAATTAGTGAACATTTGGCAGAATTTCATGCATACATGGAATAAAATGCTTAAGTAAAATGATGATTTTAAGGCTAAGATTTCACTTAAAAAGTTACCTTTAGAATTCGCGTCCTCATATTTGGTCCGTTCTGACCTCACCCTCTCTACCATCTTGGCGTAGTCGCCTTTGTTTTTCTGAACTTCATCTTTTATCTTCAATGAGACATTAAATAATACTATGTCATGTCAATATATGGTAACTCTTTGAAATAACTCACTTGCCCAATACATGTCAATATAACTCTTTGAAATACCTCACTTGCCCGATACATGTCAATATAACTCTTTGAAATAACTCACTTGCCCAATACATGTCAATAAAACTCTTTCAAATAACTCACTTGCCCGAAACATGTCAATATAACTCTACGAAATAACTCACTTGCCCGATACATGTCAATGTAACTTTACGAAATAACTCACTAGCCTGATACATGTCAATATAACTCTTCAAAATAACTCACTTGCCCAATACATGTCAATATAACTCTTTCAAATAACTCACTTGCCCGATACATGTCAACAAAACTCTTTGAAATAACTCACTTGCCTCATACATGTCAATATAACTCTTCAAAATAACTCACTTGCCTGCTTCATGTCAATATAACTCTTCAAAATAACTCACTTGCCTGATACATGTAAATATACCTCTTCAAAATAACTCACTTGCCCGATCCATGTCAATATAACTCTTCAAAATAACTCACTTGCCCGATACATGTCAATATAACTCTTCCAAATAACTCACTTGCCCGATACATGTCAATATAACTCTTTGAAATAACTCACTTGCCCGATACATGTCAATATAACTCTTCCAAATAACTCACATGCCTGATACATGTCAATATAACTCTTCAAAATAACTCTCTTGCCTGATACATGTCAATATAACTCTTTGAAATAACTCATTTGACCAATACATGTCAATATAACTCTTCAAAATAGCTCACTTGCCTGATACATGTCAATATAACTCTTTCAAATAACTCACTTTCCCGATACATGTCCATATAACTCTTTCAAATAACTCACTTGTCTGATACATGTCAATATACCTCTTCAAAATAACTCACTTGCCTGATACATGTCCATATAACTCTTTCAAATAACTCAATTGCCTGATACATGTCAATATAACTCTTCGAAATAACTCACTTGCCGAATACATGTCAATATAACTCTTCCAAATAACTATCTTGGCGAATACATGTCAATATAACTCTTCAAAAGAACTCATTTGCCCAATACATGTCAATACAACTCTTCCAAATAACTCTCTTGCCCAATACATGTCAATATAACTCTTCAAAATAACTAACTTGCCCAATACATGTCAATATACCTCTTCCAAATAACACTCTTGCCCGATACATGTCAATGTAACTCTTCAAAATAACTCACTTGCCCGATACATGTCAATGTAACTCTTCAAAATAACTCACTTGCCCAATAGATGTCAATATAACTCTTTCAAATAACTCACTTGCCCAATACATGTCAATATAACTCTTCCAAATAACTCTCTTGCCCAATACATGTCAATATAACTCTTCTAAATAACTCACTTGCCGAATAGATGTCAATATAACTCTTTCAAATAACTCACTTGCCTGATATATGTCAATATAACTCTTTCAAATAACTCACTTGCCCGACACATGTCAATATAACTCTTTCAAATAACCCACTTGCCTGATACATGTCAATATAACTCTTTCAAATAACTCCCTTGCCCGATACATGTCAATATAACACTTCGAAATAACTCACTTGCCCAATACATGTCAATATAACTCTTCCAAATAACTCTCTTGCCCAATACATGTCAATATAACTCTTCAAAATAACTAACTTGCCCAATACACGTTAATATAACTCTTCCAAACAACTCTCTGGCCCAATACATGTCAATATAACTCTTCAACATAACTCACTTGCCCAATACATGTCAATATAACTCTTCCGAATAACTCACTTGCCTGATACATGTCAATATAACTCTTCCAAATAACTCACTTGCCCGATATATGTCAATATAACTCTTTCAAATAACACACTTGCCTGATACATGTCAATATAACTCTTTCAAATAACTCACTTGCCCAACACAAGTCAATATAAAAATAACTCTTCAAAATAACTCACTTGCTCAATACATGTCAATATAACTCTTCCAAATAACTCAATTGCCCAATACATTTCAATATAACTCTTCAAAATAACTCTCTCGCCCGATACATGTCAATGTAACTCTTCAAAATAACACACTTGCCCTATACATGTCAATGTAACTCTTCAAAATAACTCATTGCCCGATACATGTCAATATAACTCTTTCAAATAACTCACTTGCCCAATACATGTCAATATAACTCTTCCAAATAACTCACTTGCCCAATACATGTCAATATAACTTTTCCAAATAACTCACTTGCCCAATACATGTCAATATAACTCTTTGAAATAACTCACTTGCCTGACACATGTCAATATAAGTCTTCCAAATAACTCACTTGCCCGATATATGTCAATGTAACTCTTTCAAATAACTCACTTGCCTGATACATGTCAGTATAACTCTTTCAAATAACTCACTTGCCCAACACAAGTCAATATAACTCTTCAAAATAACTCACTTGCTCAATACATGTCAATATAACTCTTCCAAATAACTCACTTGACCAATACATTTCAATATAACTCTTCAAAATAACTCACATGCCTGAAACATGTCAATATAACTCTTCCAAATAACTCACTTGCCAAATACATATCAATATAACTCTTCATAATAACTCACTTGCCCAATACATGTCAATATAACTCTTCAAATAACTAACTTGCCCGATACAGGTCAATATAACTCTTCCAAATAACTCACTTGCCCAATACTTGTCAATATAACTCTTTCAAATAACTCACTTGCCCGATACATGTCAATATAACTCTTCAAAATAACTCACTTTCCCAAAACAAGTCAATATAACTCATCAAAATCACACACTTGCCCGGAACATGTCAATACAACTCTTCAAAATAACTAACTTGCCCAATACATGTCAATATAACTCTTCCAAATAACTATCTTGCCCAATACATGTCAATATAACTCTTCGAAATAACTCACTTGCCGAATACATGTCAATATAACTCTTCCAAATAACTATCTTGGCGAATACATGTCAATATAACTCTTCAAAAGAACTCATTTGCCCAATACATGTCAATATAACTCTTCCAAATAACTCTCTTGCCCAATACATGTCAATATAACTCTTCAAAATAACTAACTTGCCCAATACATGTCAATATAACTCTTCCAAATAACTCTCTTGCCCGATACATGTCAATGTAACTCTTCAAAATAACTCACTTGCCCGATACATGTCAATGTAACTCTTCAAAATAACTCACTTGCCCAATAGATGTCAATATAACTCTTTCAAATAACTCACTTGCCTGATACATGTCAATATAACTCTTTCAAATAACTCACTTGCCCGATACATGTCAATATAACTCTTTCAAATAACTCACTTGCCTGATACCTGTCAATATAACTCTTTCAAATAACTCACTTGCCAGATACATGTCAATATAACTCTTTCAAATAACTCACTTGCCTGATACGTGTCAATATAACTCTTCCAAATAAATCATTTCCCTGAAGTCCTGGACAAGTAAAAATCTATCCGGGCAATTTATTGATGTATCTTTTAGAAAGGGCATGTATAAGAAGGATAAAACTTAGGAAATAAATCAATGCATTTACCTAGAATACAACAGTGTCCAGAAAAGTTTGCTCTAAATATATAATAATCACTTGATTTTCTTTCTTTCATCACCAATATCATTTTATTAATTTGCTGGTAATTTTTCCCTCATTTCGGACAAGTTAAGAATGGATTCAGGCAGGTTGAATTTGTATGCTTACGCCCGAATGGGCAAGTCCTTCGAAAAAATATTGTAAGGACAGATTTTGCTTTATAAGTAATTTCATCGATCAAAAATTCTGCCTTTGCACAGTGAGTAAGTGAGGTATTTGTTTTAATTTAAGTGAACTGTTCTTAAAGGGACTTGTTCACAGATTTTCGTATTTTTGAAGTATGCCATTAAATGTAGTAACTTGACAGATTTAAGCATCGTAAGTAAAGAGCTCAAGTATAATAACAAGAAAAGGATTGACAATGAAAAAAAAACAACAGTCTCAACGGGATTCGAACTCGGGACATCTGGACTAAAAGGCTAACCTCTTAACCACTCGGCCATTCCGATGACTGTATTTATCGCTGCATTTTTACTTTCTGTAGGTGATCCACATGTTGTCAACAATTTTAACGAAAACAATCGAAACACTCCAAATTATTCCATCGTTTAGCGTTATAATAGTATCAATTTCAACTGATGATAACTCATTAACGAAACGTTTTTTACAGTATGTTTCTAGGTCTGTAGTGTTATTTTGCTGCCTTGTATACAATGTTCTTTTATTTTTGGAATGGGTGACAAAAAGTTGAAAAATTGTTGAACAGGTCCCTTTAAACTTCCAAGTTCACTACAAATGCTTGTCCTGAAAAAGATCTAGAGCAAAATAGCAGGGTGCTGCACCCTGATCCATTTTAGGTCCATCCTGCTGCCCCTCTTGGTTGGTCAACACAGAAATTGATGAATATCTTTTAAAATCCCATATGTTTTAGCAAATATGCAATGTCAAATGAATAGAATGTTTAAAAACCTTAATTACCATAGAAGAATTAGACTCATAAAAACACTGAATTAAGTAATTATTAGAAAATGTCAACAAACTGGTACATCTTTCCACCCTGCTCCTTTTTAGCAGCACTCTGTACTTTTTTATCCTAGATCTTTCCCTATAAAATGTAAAACAAAAACATGGAAATTTACCCTTGTAAATTCCTTCTCCAGACGGTTTCTTTCCTCTTCATAGTGTTTTTTAGCCGCTTTCTTTACTGCAATTAGGCTGCTCAGTTTGTCAGTCACCTTGGTAGAAAGACCGTCTACACCGAACTGCAGAAGTTCTATGAGACCGTTTGTTCCTTGTATGATCTCACCCCAGGCCTGGAAAATAGCAAGAGGTTAAAGGGGCATATTGACAGTATTTCGCATAAATATAGAAATATAGGAAAACAAGACAATTTCTTATTTTTCTCGGATATATTTTTCAATTATTAACAATATATTGACGGGATTGTTAAGAAACAAGATTCTGTGTTTGATAAACACACATGCCCCCGGTTGGTGCTGGACAGCCCATTTCTTAGCCCAAATTAGGTCAAGATCAAGGTCAAAGTGAGTTAAGGTGATATGGATGGATTGGGAACATTCATAAGTAATTATATTTGTATAAATATCCAAGTGGTGTTGGTAACGGTAAAATCTAGTTAACTCTTAACTAGCTGTATACACCTTTGCCTATCAGCAGCTGCAGAGCCCGATAAATCGAAGTGTTACACAAGTACGCTAGGTTTAAAGGGGTTATCTGCTGTAAATCACTGTAACTGATGCATAGTTACTCATATGTATCTATACCACAGACTTTTTTAAAAGGAAATTAAACAAAGTTTACATTAGAATAAGATTTATTAAATTGAGTGTATATATTGTATTTATTTCTCAAACATGGAAAATAGCTAGAAAAAAAAATATATGCAATAATTACATTTCTTCTGATGATAATGACATATTCAAACTATTATTTTATAAAAATCTTATAAAGACCTCTTCATTAGAATGTAACGATTAAAGGACAATGAATTGATGTGAGAATTATAACACAATATGACAGTTAAAAACATCTTGAAGGCAAAGCCTAACATTTCTGCCTTATGCCATCTTGCAACACTCAATGGAAACAACAGCAGATTATAGCAAAAATTTATTAATTTTAACTGATTTTGCCCTGGCATCATATAAACAATAAAAATAAAGTCTCCCAACACTTCCGAGTAATTAGCTGCTATCAGATTAGTGGTGCTGATCGAACTGTGTATTCCTCTTATGTATTAGTTTATTTATTAGGTTACAGGCTAACCCAGGATTGTTCAGAAAAGGCTTTATAAATTAGCTTTTTATACCCTGAAATATCTTTTTATGGGCTCTACAAGGGTTAACCAAGAAATGGCAGTTTTGAAATATTATAAGTCTAAATTAGGTCAAGGTCAAAGTGAGGTTGGGTGATGTGGGTGAATTGGGGATGGTCATAAGCAACAACTGTGCAAGTATGCAAGTGCTGTAGCGAGAGATGTTGGTGTTAGACGAAATGGCAAAATCTAGTTAACAAAGAAACAGCTCATTTGAATTATTCTAATTGCAAATTAGGTCAAGGTCAAGATGAGGTTGGGTGATATGGGTGGATAGGGAATGGTCATAAGCAACAACAGTGTAAGTATCCAAGTGTTGTAGTAATACGTGTTGGTGCTCAAATGGTAAAATCGACTTAACCTTGTTACGGACGGAAGGACGAAATCACTCCCGGTATATGCCCCCCCCCCCCCCCCCCCCGATCAAGATATACAAAGACTTTTTTTTTTGAAGACATTGTCCAAGTAGAATTTAAACTCACAAATTTGCACTCTTCAATGAAACTTCCTGACACTATGCAAAGTTTATCAATGGTGCGCATGCCAATAACTGTAACTCCTAGTTAGGCATTAAAAAAAAATGTTTGTTTCAGGTAACCCGACCTACCCTAAAAAAATGCCCCGACCCTTTTATTGGGTTTGTCAGATAGATTTTTGGTTTATTTACCTTTTTCAATAATTAAATTTGTTTTTGGATAAATAAGTGTTTTGTTTTGATAGTATCCACTTATAAACAATGTTTAAGGATATTACTGATACGTTTTGAATATTTATTCAGTTTTAGAATCTTAAAGTTGACCATTTACCAAAAAAAAAAAATCCCGACCTACCTACGCTAATTTTTGTGTGCATGTTACCTGAAACAAACATATTTTTTTTTTACGCCTTACTACTACTACAAATTTTCACACGCCTGAAAGTGTCAGCATAGACAATTGCTTATATATTAAAATAATATATGTTTGCCAACTGTTTATAGAAACAAAACCATTGTATTTAACAGTGCTTCAATATTCATCATCTTTAAATGAAATTTATTTTTGCAAATGTTATTATCGACCGACTGTCTGTACACCCCTTTAATGACAGAACAGTGTACCACGAGACACTATATCATAATACAATTCATACAGTTGATTCATTCCATTGCCTGTTTACCCCGCAATAAATTATATAATAATACAGGTATAGTAACAAGAGATGTTTGTAAAACAGGTATGCCCCCCGACTTGCAGCCAAGTCGTGAATATGTGTAATTGTTAAGAAATTTTTTTAATATAGTATGTGCACATTAACACATGGGGAGGAAATTAAAGTTGACGCTTTAGAAAGTAAAGATAAAGCTGAAAGAAAGAGTATATTTATGGATTTATTTTTATTATATAAGGATAAGGATACCTGTTTTCTGTTTGATTTAAACATCAAATAGGTCAAAACATCTCTAGATATCCTGCGGAAACAAAATGGTCTACGGAGAAAACAGTTTTCATGTTACAAGCCCCTGTGACCTTAACCTTTGATCTGTTGACCTCATAATTGATAGGCATCTTCCTTTCCTCCCGAGTAACCAGCATACCAACTTGGATGATCGTAGGTCAAAGCGTATTCTACATATCATGCGGAAATGAAATGGTTTACAAAGGAAACAGTTTTCATGTTACATGCCTCTGTCACCTTGACGCCTATCAATTTTGAGGTCCAGTTATTAAGTTATTAAGTGGAAACTATTTTCTATTTTTTGTAACTGTCACCTTGACCATGACCACACCCACCCCATATGCAATCTCAAACATGTTTGAAGTTTCATTAAAATATCTCAATGCGTTCCTAAGTTATTGAGCAAAAACCGTTTTTCTCTATTTTTGGTTATGGTGACCTTGATCTTGACCCCATCCAACCCATACGCAATCCCAAGCGAGGTCTCGATATATGGTATCTAGGTATGAAGTTTCATTAAAATATCTTTATGGATTCTAAAGTTATTGAGCGGAAACCGTTTTTTTATTTTTAGTAACGGTGACCTTGACCCCACCCGCCCCATATGCAATCCCAAGCGAGGTCTCGATATAAGGTATCAATGTATGAAGTTTCATTAAAATATCTCGACGAGTTCTTAAGTTATTGAGCGGAAACTGTTTTTTCTATTTTTGGAAGCGATGACCTTGACCTTGACCCCACCACCCCAATATGCAATCCCAAGCGAGGTCTCAGTATGAGGTATGATCTATGTATGAAGTTTCATTCAAATATCTCCATGCGTTCTCAAGTTATTAAGAGGAGACCGTTTTTGTATTTTTAGTAACGTTGACCTTGACCCCACCTTCACCATATGCAATCCCAAGCGAGGTCTCAATATAAGGTATCTATGTATGAAGTTTCATTAAAATATCACGATGCGGACTCAGGTTATTGATCAATAACCATTTTTCTATTTTTAGTAATGGTGACCTTGACCCCACCCTCCCCATATGCAATCACAAGCAAAATCTCGATATAAGGTATCTATGTATGAAGTTTCATTAAAATATCTCGATGCGTTCTCAAGTTATTGAGCGGAAACCATTTTCCTATTTTTAGCAATGGTGACTTAGACCTTTGACCTGTTGAACTCAAAATCAATAGGCGTCTTCCTTTCCTCCCAAGTAACCAGCATCCCAACTTAAATGATCGTAGGTCAAAGCGTTCTCTAGATATCGTGCGGAAACGAAAAGGTCTACGGAAAGACTGACCATCCGAACGACCGACCGACAGGTGCAAAGCAATATACCCCCACTTCTTCCAAGGAGGGCATAATTAGAAGAAACAGTTAAAAATATAAAGATTGTGCACACATGGTTAGGAGAATCCACTTCAAACTGTTGGCCATAGAAATTTCCATTTGGCAATAAATTTTTCTTCGTAAAACCTTATAAAATACCAAAAGTAAGAAGGATTTAAACGTACCGTAAATTTGGCTACTGAATATTTTTAGCCAGGGGCTCATCTGAACAAACTTAGTAGAGGACCACTAGAGGATGTCAAACATTCAATATAAAAGCCCTGAACCTTGAGGTTTCAGAGGAGAAGATTTTTAAAGTTGTCACTTTTAAACCTATTTTTAACTCTGGTGACCTACATAAGCAGGGGACCAGAATGATTTGAACAATTCTGAAAGAGGGTCACCCAAGGATCATTCCTGTGAAGTTTCCTGAAAATCTGCCAAGCGGTTTGGGAAATTATGTTGTTTGAATGAAAATGTTGACTCACGACGCACTACGGACAAAAGGCGGTCACAAAAGCTCACCTGAGCAAATTTGCTTAAAATACCAAGAGATAACAGCAATTGTTAAATTAACAAATTTGTTTCAAAATATTATAAAGATTTTGCATTGAAATGTCACCTTACGGGTACACTATTTACCTTAAATACTGAGCAGTACTGGTGGTACTCTGTGTCCTCGATCTTGGAAGCCGTCTGTACAAAGCCTGCCAGAGTGGCCAAGTATTTCTTGTCTCCCTCTGAAAGACAAAAGCTTTAATTACATATCGGGGCTTGAATGTAAAACTGGTGTACGTAACATTTCTGTATCAAATAGTATACACAAGTTTCGCATTCAACCCTCGATAACGGTTTTCCATGAAGATTTGGTCTGCCATTCATCAGATAAGCCCATGGCTACAAATAGTAACATTTAATGACATTTAAAAATGTGGCTAAAGTATTTTTTTAGTCAGAGTCAATGGAAGCCCTGATGTATGAAATTTAAGGGATAAGATTCTGCTGCATAGAACAGGAAAGGTACATAGCACAATAGAAGCTGAGTTGGGTAATGGAGGGACGACTTACACATTGGCTGCAATGCTAATACCAGTTGTTCAACATCAATATCCCTGCAATGCCACCTTTGCCATCTAACAGCCTTAAATGTAATGCCTACTGTACATACATACGCTTTTATTGAGCAGTATCATAAACCATATTAATAATTCATCACTGGCTAGACCACACAAAGACATATTTTGTTTGTTCTGACAGACTTTATTGCCGATAGATTTACCATACAAATGTAAGGAACACATTCATACCTATCCGTTTGGTCAGACATGCTTTCATGTTCTCCAGCAGACGTATCTCGGTCTCTTGGACGTGGACAAGCGCATCGTGGGACTCACGGCCTTGGAAATCAGCACCGAATCCCATCTGTAATTTAAATACGTCTCTTCTTTTTGAGGGTTCTGTAAGGAGTTATTTAGGTACAGAATATTCATTTTAAACAATTTAAATACAATTTTATCTATCAGTTTTTTCCCCCAAGGGGGGGGGGGCGCGGGATCTAAAATCCGAACAGTCTATTTCCCGGACCCGGAAACATTCGGCGTGTCAAATTCCCCCGTCAGGAATTGCGTTCAGTCTAAAGTCCCATATCTGCTCGCCGCTCCCCTCTGGGGGAAAATATTGATAAGTGCAATTCTAATAATAGCTTGTAAGCTTGCCAGTCCCACCAGGTACCAGTACAGCACACACAATTATTCTAATATCCTATTTTGCTGCTTAGCCTTTACTGTTCTTTTCTTCTCAGTGAAAAGCAATGACTGAAATTCTGAAAACTGTGAAATTGCCATTAGGCGTAAAAAAAAAAAAAAGTTTGTTTCAGGTAACCCGACCTACCCTAAAAAAATGCCCCGACCCTAGAACATTTTATTGGGTTTGTCAGATTGATTTTTGTTTAATTTACCTTTTTCAATAATTAAATGTATTTTTGGATAAATAAGTGTTTTGTTTTGATAGTATCCACTTATAAACAATGTTTAAGGATATTTTACTGATATGTTTTGAATATTTATTCAGTTTTAGAATCTTCAAGTTGACCATTTACCAAAAAAAAAAAATAATATTTTTTTAAATTCCCGACCTACCTACGCTAATTTTTTGGGGCATGTTACCTGAAACAAACATTTTTTTTACGCCTTATGCAAAACTGCTAGTCTTAATTGTGCTGAAAATAAAGTCAGGGCTTGCATTAAGGGAAGTTTAGGAGTAATGAACTCCCAGTTTTTGTCACAGGACTTCCAAAATTGCAGCCATGGAAGTTGCAGGACTTCCAAAATTGCAGCTAAGGATGTTCCATCATGTAAGCGTTAACAAGTTAGAACATAAATTAATCAATTTATCTTAAGGCCTACATTAAAATTAAGTTTGTTTGCCATTTACCAACCGAGTCGCAAAAAAGCCGCCGACTCAAAATATTTTATTGCAAAATCTGCGGTAATCTTGTTTTATTTAGTTATTTTTTCTTGCTTTAAATTTCGTATTTTCTTCCGCTCACAGCTTTCTAACGCTTCAATTTTGATCATTAAGGCCACTGATCTATATTAATAATAATCTTTCTTTGTGAACCTTTCATTGTTAAATTGTCATTTACAAAATCACTTATGTTAGAGAGGACGAAGACATCTGAGTTAAGAACATTTCTGATGTTTAGCTCACGGGGTGCTATTGGTATAGAAGACTTCTCCTGGGTCGTCCCTCGTCCTGTGTCCGTATGTTGTCAACAATTTCTATTCAAAAAAGTTCTATTCATTTTTCATATTATCTTGACCAAACTTCCATGGTTTGTGTTTGACAATAAGGTCTCAGTAGAAGCCAGCAATGGGCCATATTGGGCCACAAACACCGGAGTTATGGCCCCTTTGTGGTAAAAAAATGCAAACATTGCCTTTTTCATGCACGGAGGTATCATTTTTTCATTCCATCTTGATAAAACTTTCACAAGTTTAGAATGACCTTAAGATCTCAGCACAAGCAGCAAATAAGACAGATCAGGCCACAAACACTGGAGTTATTTTCCATTCAATGTGAAAAATAATGCAAACATGGACTTGCTGCAAGACAAGGACTTCATTTTCAACCAATCTGGACCAAACTTGCACAAATTGTCTATGACCACAAGATCTGAAGCGAATTTGAATACAGGAAGGGTAAATGAGAATAACTCCACTCTTTTGAGCAAGCCAGCAAGCATGACATGACCTTTGCGCAGTCGTCGCCGTTATCATTCAGAACTGCAGCATTAACACTATTCTTCAGAAATTGCCTGCAAAAACCAGAGAACATATATTTAGGTCCTTTTCTGTTTATGTTTGTCTTTGACAAGCAATGGCAAGCTATGGAGCAAACCAAAAGCATGTATGAGAGTTAATCAGCTAGACACATTATTTATGCACAAGACGGCGTACAATCCTGCATTTGGTAAAGCCTGTCACAACAGTATAGGCTTTCATCTGTGTCAGTACCCATCATGGCCTTATCAAATTATTGTTGATTTTCAAGTTATTCATTGATCTGACATTTTTCTAGTCGAACAGTATATGTATTTGTACTTTATAAATATGAGCCTGAATGTCGAGTCAATTCAGCCGTTAACTATAATACACGTTTTCTTGTCAGAGAGTATGTATCGATGCTGTATTAATGTATAGCGTGTCTAGTTAGTTCAAACATTGGTATTAAACGGAATACATGTACTTGGCACATTTCTAAGCATTGCTTATCCTATTTTGTGTTTATTCTCCTTATTTTAATAAAGCCAGGTTTACCCTGTATATTCTTGGTTGTATCAATACAGATGAAGAAAGCAATCGTGATTTTTCAAACAAAGATACAGTTATAATTAATTGCTATTTTAATGTCGACATTCATGTATGACAAAGGTTAAATTCTCGGAATATAAAAATAAAATATTGTTCCTACCTACTGACCCACCTCTAAAATGTCGGGTCGGTAAAGGGCAAACATAAGATTTTTTAATTTAGGCCTAATTTATACCTCTTTCACTGAATACATTGGCATATAAACACTTGATGAAAAAGAACTGGCCTTAAAAACAACGTGAATTTTATACTGAGTTTAAGTCTGAAATGCTCGGTACTTATGTAGCCCATTACTGTCAAAACATCCAAATTTTATGTGCAAAACTTCCAAAATCAGAGGCCAGGAAGTTCAAACTTCCAGCTTTCAAAAGTTAATGAAATCCCTGAAAAGTGTCGCTTTTTATATTGGGCTAAATTTGCTGTAACATCTTATTGCTCAAAGACAATTTTAGTGGTGAAGACTAAATATTTTAATTTCTAAAACATTGCCATTATTTGTAACAATAAAGTTACTCATCAATGTTCTTTATGTCAACAACAACTAAACTGATTTACAGTTTACATATGCTGAAAGTTACCTAGTACATGCATTCAATAATTTAATTCCGCTTTAAACTTGTGTATAAATCTTCTACATGTATGTACAGATCGCTATATTGAGACTGTGAGCCCTGTTCATCGGAAAGATCATGTATCTGTAATTGTTCTACGCAAGTGTCCAATAGGATGACACGAGGCTTTCAGCGTAGTGTACTTTTGATGAAATTGTCCACAGCAAAGGTTATCGAGATTTGTTTAAAAATGCAATGGTGTGTAGGTTGAATTGCTACTGCATGCAAAATGTAAGTGTCATTGTACAAATATTTACAGAATTGAGGAATAAATTGTCTTAACAGGTATGTAAACACAGAGGATATTTATTGATTTCTGTGTAAGATCATATTTTATTTCACTAGTGTTCTTAGAAAATGATTATTTACACGATTGGCGCAGTGTTTTATGCTTTTCCACCAGTTATTGTACATTTTAAATAGGTTTAACGGGAAAATTTGGCTGGACTCATTGAAGTCATGACGTCAAAATAATTACATCATTTCACAATTTTGAGTCAGGCTGTTTCATTTATAATAAGTTATTAAATCAGGAACCAGTGTGAAACAGTTAAAATTGCCAGTGTTAATTTTCAGTGACCAAATTTATTTCACTTATATATTCCTATGAATCACTGAAAAGCATTAAACAAATAATAACGCTATGTGTTATTTCAGGGTGTAAAAGAAGCTGCAAAAAATTTGGTTGGTGCCATATTTGTTATAGTGGAGAACTTTCAACCACAAAAGTCATAAATGTTCCTTCTGCATTAACAATTAAGGTCCAGGGGCTAGATATTGCCCGTATTAAGAGTAACACAATATTTGCCTAGACTAGGGCCTATCCAGTAATGCTACGAAACAGTTAAACTGCATAACGTCACTAAAATAATAAACAGATAGCGTCAGACTTGTAATATGTTATCTTCCGTGAAAAACCTTCCTTAAAACGAAACTAAAGTTTATTCTAAAGTTATTTGAGTTCTGCAAATTTCTTGATTTAGGATGCAATTATCACTTACGATGGCTAATTAAATGTCTTTCTTCGTGTGCAGTCTTCTATATATCTTAGGATGCACGTCACAAATTGTTAATTACATTCCTTTGCACGAAGAGATAACTGGAAATCAATTATTATCTCGATAACAAAGTTGACAAAATACTCTTCCTGATTCGGGATTGTGTTGTACGTGATCAAAACGTGTGGATCCTAATTTTCGAAATAAACCATCGTCATCATCACGGAAGCAAAGTCGAACCGGCCACAAAAGGTCGCAATCGTGATACATCGACTAACTCCAGAATGCTCCGTAAGATAGATCTCGTGTCTATCATGGAGCCATCTTGGTTTTATACACCCAACGGTGATTCGCCTGTGTTATTGGGCTATACATGACGCGCGTTGAAATAGCACCACATTTTATGTCGAAACGATGATAAATGAGGAAAGGTAGATGTATATTGTACAGGCATCTTGATCTATTATCCAAAAGGCTTACTATGCAAATATAAGTCCAAGAAATTATAATCCGGTATCTACACAATACGGGCTTCCATTGCAATTTACTACTGGCTTTGGAAAAGGCCTTATTTGTCTGGTAAAATTACATGTTTTAATAATATATTTATTATTATTTGTAATTTAATGTATTTATTTTATAAATTTTATGTTGTTAATGTTATTATAATAACGTATTATGATATTCTTCAGTATATCCAGTTCCTTCATTTGTATACAATAATTAAATATATGCAATTCAATAGTATTTTTGTTATTTCTTCTTCTTCATTTCTTCTTCTTATTATTATTATTATTATATCATTTGTTTCATTTTATTCATTCACTTTTATCTCATGTCCATGGTTTCATATTAGTTATTTACCATAAGTTATTATGATTATAGTGTTTTTGCAGCATTAATATTATTACTTAAGCTATGAATAGTTGGCATAATTCTTGTTAACTAGTACAACTAATTTAAGTCTAAATAGCATTTTACTTTTTGTTCATGACTGTTTACCCTTACATCGCATGCTCAATTACAAAATGTTCCTTAAAATTTTGTCACATGTCTTTTTTTTACAGGTGGACTGAATTTTGCAAGTCTGTGATTAATATGGTCATCTCCCTTAGAATACCAAACGTGGCTGTGACTGGTATCCCTACAAGAGCTCAATGAGAACTTTCAGTTTAGAAACTCGACTAGAGTGTAAATAATCTGGCAGACCAACCAAATGTTATCCAAGAATACAATGAAAGACTGTCAATTTTATGTAAATATGACTATGATACTATGACAAATGAAAGGAACACAGGTTGAATTTACCATCATGTACTGTGAAAATTTTAAGCTGTTCTTAGCTTCTGTGTCCTGAACTTGCAATACCGTAATGATGTATTTGAAGCACATATATTTTATAACTGGTTATACATTTATATAGCTTTGAATAATGCTTTGATATATTTCCTATATAAAATGTATATAATATTTTTATATATTAATATAATTATAATGTTAATGAAACCGTCATTATAACAAAAGCGATATAGGGAATTAGAATATTTTCAAAACACATAATCTCTTACAAACTTGAGAAGTGATGAGAAAGAAATACAGATATTTTAATGTGCCTGAACTGTGACAATATGGCAATTTTGAAATGTATGGACACATCCAGCATATTTCCAAACTCCAGTTGGCTTCAAATTGAGCTGAATATATCATTATTCCACAGCTGAATGGCATCTCATATTATTTACCGTACTGTTGTTGGAGTAATTATTAACTCCGACCACTTTATTTATAATAATTCCCAATAATTTTCAACATTTTCGTGTGCATTTTGTTGACTACTGTTCAATACTGTAGCTTACGGGCGCAGCCATTTTTGATGATCATGTGATTGAAAGTAGTCCAAAATGTCGCATGATGTACCAGAGGAGATTTATTTTTAGAATGCCTGTGTACCCAGAGTGAAAAGGTCGAGTAGTCGACTAGTAAATATTGCTTAGATGTTTAGAATGATACCCTTTTGTAAACAGATAGGATTTCACATAAAAATATGATCTGGAATTTATACTCTTGATAGTTTTCTTAGTTTTGTGAATACCAATCAGTGTGGTGTTCACCTCCACCATCATCATCGTCACCACCATCACCAATACAATCATTATCACCACCATCATCATCGTCATCACCACCATCATCATCAACACCACCATCACCACCAACATCATCATCACCACCACCATCATCGTCATCACCACCACCATCATTGTCACCACCACCATCATCGTCACCACCATCACCACCGTCATCGTCAACACCACCATCATCATCACCACCACCATCATCATCACCACCACCACCATCATCATCATCACCACCACCACTATCATCGTCACCACCCCCATCATCATCACCACCATCATCACCACCACAATCATCATCACCACCACCATCATCATCACCACCACCACCATCATCATCATCACAACCACAATCATCGTCACAACCATCATTATCATCACCACCACCATCATTGCACCATCATCATCACAACCACCACCATCATCATCATCGCCACCACCACCACCATCATAACCACTACCATCATCATTATCATCACCACCACCATCATTGTCACCACCACCACCATCATCATCATCATCACCACCTCCATCATTGTCACCACCATTGCCACCATCATCATCGTCACCACCATCATCACCACATTATCATCATCACCACCACTATCACCATCATCATCGTCACCACCATCACCACCATCACCACCATCATCGTCGTCATCATCATCATAATTATCATATCATCATCAAAATCATTAATATCAATGCTGACAGCAGTCATAATTTTGTTCTGTGCGTATTCATTGATTCAATTTGGTTGAAAGGGTTTGTGAAATCAAGTCAATATTTAGAATTAGATGTCAGCAGTTACAGGTGGTACCATATACTGTACCCTATAAATCGTATCGTTTCAGTCATCATTACATCGTAATAATTCATAACAATCATTGTCATCATCATAATCATCATCAAACTCGGCATCAACATGATCACCATCATGATCATCATAACCACCTCCACCATCTTAAACAATACCATAATCATTTTATCTTTATTCCCTTCACAAACAAATTTAATACGCATTTATATTTAATGCTGCGGTATTGGCACCATATTTTTTCTGCAAATAATACGCATTTAATACACTTAAAAGTGCAAAAAAACAACACTTTATTACAGAAACAAGTGTATTTTTTCTGCATTTTCCCTGCATTACTATAGCTACACTTAAAGGTATTTTAAATGTATTTTAAGTGCATTTGCTAATGCATTAAAACATTTTTCTTGTAAAAAATGCAAACAAAGTACTGAAAAAATACACTTAGTGTACTAAAAGTGAATTTAATGCGCATTTAACGCAGAATAAAATACGGTGCCAATACCGCAGCGTTTAATACGAGTTGAATGCCTATTAAATACACTTATTCGAGAAGGGTTATTACAATTTGTTCCTTTTAAACAAAATATTCTCCAATTTACTGACATAAATTGACTTTTTTTATAACAAAATAATATAAAGCTAAGATATTGACTTTGCAGCCCGATGAAAATGCTCTATAGCAGCAGCTACGGTCATACCGTCCATTGAGCAAAATGTAAAATTTTTGTCAAAATGAACCTGAAATCAAAATGTACCATCATAGATGTCAAAATGTACATGTTTTAAATTGTCAATTTGCCAGTATGTGAACAGGCCTCTTTGAGGCTACATTTCCACGAGTATGTGTCGATATCTGCAGAATTTCAATTTGGAAGCACGCTTCCATGAATCCGTATCCGGTTTTAGTTGTGTGTGTTTTTATTTCGAATCTGGCGGTCTAAATTTCGGCATTAGACCAGCATACTAATTTTTAATAATGGTTGCAGACTGCAACTTGCAGTATAAAAATTCCATACCATTAATTACCACTTAACCAATTCCATCAAATTCCGTACATTTGACAGCATTTATTCAAATTCAATATATATCCTAAATTTATGAGCATTTAACTGAATCCAACAGATTCCCTACTATTGCGAATACGAAGATATATACCTACAATTTTTTCTGTAGTTTTAATAGCATACACATTACCCTTTATCTTTCTAAATGGCGTCCGTATGTTGTCCGCATTTGCATAAAATCAGTGAGCGATTCTATAAGGACGCACTTTAAACACACGGACATGAAGATATGGATACGAAGATATGGAACCGTTCCAATTTTCATTTAAGACGATATTCATTTAAGACTTTTTATTCTGTATATATATTTTATTACATTCACATTGCCACAACAGCATCACAGCATGGATATTATTATATTAAATTCCAATATTTTTACTGTCATCAAATTCATCATCTCTCATAAAAAAATATTAGCAAGCACAGTTTACAACATTTTCACACACATACTGGCTCTCAAAATACACAAACTTATGTTATCGTTTTCTTTTCAAGTTCTTTACAAAAAAATTTCACTGACATCAAAATCGCTCACTAATAGATTAATAGAGGTGACAGGTCATAATATAATCACAAATTATTTTCATTTGAAGTTCTTGACAGTAAACTTCTAAAAAATGACCCCTCAGTAATAGCTACTACAGGTCATAACATAATCACACTTTATTTTCATTTGAAGTTCTTGACAATAAACTTATAGTTGTCATCAAAATGACCCCTCAGTAATAGCTACTACAGATCATAACATAATCACACTTTATTTTCTTTTGAAGTTCTTGACAATAAACTTATAGTTGTCATGAAAATGACCCATCAGTAATAGCTACTACAGGTCATAACATAATCACACATTATTTTCATTTGAAGTTCTTTACAGTAAACTTCTACTGTAATCAAAATGACCCCTCAGTGAAAGTTACTACAGGTCATAACATAATCACACATTATTTTCATTTGAAGTTCTTGACAGCAAACTTCTACTGTAATCAAAATTACCCCTCAGTAAAAGTTACTACAGGTCATAACATAATCACACATTATTTTCATTTGAATTTTTTGACAATAAACTTACAGTTGTCATCAAAATGACCCCTCAGTAATAGCTATTACCGGTCATAACATAATCACACATTATTTTCATTTGAAGTTCTTGATAATCTAATTCTACTACCTCCAAAGTCTCTCACTATTACCTTACGCAGATTAATAAAGATCATATTAACATAACCACTGATTTTTGTTTTCAGGATAATATAATTGTACTACATGTATTATCAAAATCTCTCATTAATAATCGAAAGTGGTCAATAAATAATCACTTTTTTGTTTCAAGTGCTAGATAATCAAATCGTAAGATAATCTAAACCTCTTGTTAATAGGGCCTAAAATAAAATTGTATTTGTTTCCCCTTCCCTACCTACCCACCAAAATTGCTGCAACCCCCCAAAAAATTTGAGGTTCCGAGGTTGTTTTTTTTTCTGGTCCGAATAAGAAATGGTACGAAAACGCAGTGGGTACGAACATAACACAGTGGGTACGAACATAACGCAGTGGGTACAAATCTACCCAAGCGTGCATGTGAAGCAAACCAACACTTGCCATTTGAACACTGCTGTGTTGACAGTATCGGATGTATTAGTTAATTTGGACAATTATTTTAATCTAGTCTGTCATACATGTACATATTGCTATCTATTATACATATATCATTAAATAAATTACTATGATAATTCAATTTTACACAAGTTTAGCTTATTTTCAATGTAATTGTTTCCAAAAAAAATAATTCCTACCTACCTACCCAACCCTATTTTGCATGGGTAGGGAAGGGGAAACAAACATAATTTTATTTTTGGCCTAGCTAATGCAGGTCTCTCCAATCACAAACTGATGTCTCTATCAAGCCTTTAGTGCATCGCCCATTTAATATTATGTTTTGGTAATAGCTATATTTGCTTACTAAGGTCGCAAATGCATGTCACTATCATAATTATTTTCTTCTCTTTGTTTGGAGGCATCCATGTATCATTTGTTTTGAAATAGCTGCTCACTTTAGTCACAGATCTATGACACAATAACTTTTATTTTCCTCTTTTTCGCAGCATCCATACAACAAGTATTTGAAATTGTTATATTTGCTCACGAGTCACAAAATCATGTCAATATCGTTATTATTTCCTGCTCAATTCTTTTCCTAGCACCAATGTAAGAATTTTTGTAAATAGTAATATTTGCTCACTAAAGTCACAAACTAATGTCACTATCATTATAATTTCCTGTTCAAGTCTTGTTTACAGTATCAAAATAACAATTATTTAACATAGTTATATTTGCTCAGGGCTGTTTCAAGAAAAAAGATGATGAGGGGTAGAACGCTGATGTAGTAAAAAAAAATTCGGTGGGGGGGGGCGGGTGATAGAGGTGATAAAACGGATTATCAATGACTTGAAAAAAAAATAAAAATTGTGTTGGTGGTACCCCATTTAGGACTAGCGTTCCACCCCTCCATCACCGTTTTCCCTGGAACAGCCCTCACAAGCATCACAAACTAATGTCGCTATCATTATAATTTCCCACTCAAGTCTTTGTGGCCGCATCCATGTATTCTTTGGCCAGGTCAGGATTCTCTTGTATCCACTTTTCAGCCGTGTTCCCTTTCAGCCAATCTGATGTATTGATCTGGTTCTTTAGGGTGGAGAACATATCCTCTAGGCTGTCAGGCTTTCCTGAAGTCAATTATTAACATGAAGTCAACAATATGAAGTCAATTACCAACATGAAGTCAACATTATGAAGTCAATTATCAACATGAAGTCAACATTATGAAGTCAAGTACATGTATCAACATGAAGTCAACATTATGAAGTCAAGTATCAACATGAAGTCAACATTATGAAGTCAATTATCAAAATGAAGTCAACATTATGAAGTAACGTATCAAAATCTCGAAGTCAGTTATAACCAATGAAAGTCAATTATCAACATAATCAACATCAAAAACTAAATGATCATCATTTTGGTTAATGACAAATGTTATAAAGTCAATTATCAACATTATGAAATCAATTTTCAAATTTTGGTCTTGGACACAAATTATTAAGTAAAATATCAATTAAAGTCAATAATCAACATCATGAAGTCAATTGTCAACACTATAAAGTTGATTATCACCATAATGATGTCAATTACCAGCATTACAGTCTCTTTTTTTTAAATTACCAGCATTACAAAGTCTTTTTTTTTAACCATGAAGTCAATAATAAATATCTGATAATAAATGGAGGACCTCTGTTTCAGTTCAATTTTTATTGGATTCTTGAACTTTTATCAGTAATCTTAACAGTCCTGTGAGAGGCAGATTAGAATAAGATGACTATGACAACGATGGCTTATTTTAAGGTGATTGGTTTAGCATTGACTGAGAATAAGAGGACAGGGCCCATATTCACCAAGCTCCTTAGGGAAAACTTAAGTAAATTCCTTAAATTCATAAAATTCCTTAAGTCTCTGGCTGTTTTATGTATAGGACTTTTAACATTAAAATGTTGTTAACTTGTAAATATTGCTTATATGCTTAGTATTACAGCCTTCTGTGTACAGAAATCATTGGATTTTTCACTCAAGTACAACCTAAGTTAAGATTTCCCTTAGGAGCTTTGTGAACACCAGCCCTGAATGTTACCTCCAAATGCTCCTGAACTTTCCGAGGACTTGCTGGCGTCTTCGCTTTCTCTGAGCTCTGAAAGAATCATATTTTTTAACATAAAACATGAAACTCCAGCTGAGCAACACTAGACAAACCCTGATTATTTATATCTAAATGATTACAGTATGACTTCTTTAACACGAGCATCGACAACTTTAATACTGACAGTAACTCAAACAAATCTCAAAGTCCCCGCGAATCGTTAATACTTTAATAAGAAATTACCACCTTTAACCTGAGCATCGATAACTTAATAACTCAAGAATATATGTCGGTCTCTAATCTATTGTACTGTTGAAATTTACCCTCCATAACTTGAGGAGATTGTTCCAACCTTTATGTAGTGACTGTCTGGCAGGTGCAAACCGTTGGCACCTTTATGTAGTGACTGTCTGACAGGTGTAAACCGTTGGCACCTATATGTAGTGACTGTCTGGCAGGTGCCAACCGTTTGTACCTTTATGTAGTGACTGTCTGACAGGTGTAAACCGTTTGCACCTTTATGTAGTGACTGTCTGGCAGGTGTAAACCGTTTGCACCTTTATGTAGTGACTATCTGGCAGGTGTAAACCGTTTGCACCTTTATGTAGTGACTGTCTGGCAGGTGCAAACCGTTGGCACCTTTATGTAGTGACTGTCTGGCAGGTGCAAACCGTTTGCACCTTTATGTAGTGACTGTCTGGCAGGTGCAAACCGTTTGTACCTTTATGTAGTGACTGTCTGGCAGGTGTAAACCGTTTGCACCTTTATGTAGTGACTGTCTGTCAGGTGAAAACCATTTGCACCTTTATGTAGTGACTGTCTGGCAGGTGTCAACCATTTGCACCTTTATGTAGTGACTGTCTGGCAGGTGCAAACCGTTTGCACCTTTATGATGGTTGCAAAAGGATTGAGGGGATGTGTTCTCAACAAATGCCAATTAAAAGAAATTAATTAGCCTAAATAACAAAATTGATATGTGGCGCGTCATGAGAAAACCGGTCTTATTGCATGTGCGTAAAGGCACTTGCCGCTTTTATGGTATTTTCTACTTCAAGGAAGTCTCTTCTAAACATAAATCCTCTGTTGGCGGAAAGTACCGTTCTGGATTAGCCTGTGCGCACTGCACAGGCTAATCCGGGACGACACTTTACGCACATGCATTAAGACCCGTTTTCCCACGATGCCCCTCATATGTTCTTCGTTGATAAGATTTATTATCTTATCTCTATATACTGAAAAACATATTATCCTTCTAGAATAATACTGACAACTAAGCAGTTTTATAACATGTGTTCTTTATTGTTTGTTTTTTATGCCCCTGGCATCTTGATGCGGGAGGCATATAGATGATTGTCCTTCCATCCGTGACAAGGTTAAGTAGATTTTACCGTTTCGTCTAGTATCAACACCCCTTACTACAACACTTGCATACTTACAACACAATTGTTGCTTATGACCATTCCCTATGACCATTCCCTATGACCATTCCCTATCCACCCATATCACACAACCTCAATTTGACCTTGACCTAATTTGCACTTAGAATAATTCAAAAGGGCTATTTCTTGGTGAACTAGATTTCACCGTTCCGTCTAGCACCAATAACCGCTTACTACAGCACTTGGATACTTACACAGTTGTTGCTTATGACCATTTCCAATCCACCCATATAACCCAACCACACTTTGACCTTGACCTAATTTGGACAGCACTAACCGGGGGCATATGTGTTTATCGAACACAGTGTCTTGTTTTATAAACATAGTTAATAATTGAACATTGTAAAGTCTTAATGTTGCCGACTTATAACTAATAACTCTTGTGATTAAACATGTAAGTGAATATTTCTCACGTTTCAGTATGGACAACTCAATAACTCCAGACCTTCGATAACTCGAGCATTTTCGTCATCCCAATGCGAGTTAAATAAGTTTCACTGTATTTATATCTTAATGTCTTTTACTTAAGACATCACACAAATTGCCACTGTAATGACTGTATACAAAACGAAAAAATATGAAGCAAGTACGATTAAAACTGGGGTCAACGGTCAATGCAATCCTAAACCTGACAACTGGCTTTGCTGCACATTTTCAGGCATATTATTATGAAATTTAGGGAAAGTCTGAGTCTAAGGCCAAAAAAAAAAGTCAAGTTTCTGGTCTCCCTACCTACCCTTCACTTTTGCTGCCTTCCCTACGTCCGTCGTCCGTATGCCGTCAACAATTTTGTCTGTTATCGCGATAAAGACTACATTTTTTATTCAATCTTGGTCCAAAAAATGTTTATTTTCTTTAATTTTCTGTTCACTAATAAATTTTCTTTTCTCTGATTTTACTTAACAAGATTTTAAAGGAATTGTTTTGGTATCGAAGGTTCTTCAGTCAAACTAATTACAATATTTTGTTTTAAATTCATTTCAGGGGTATTGTTTTCAGAAAAGTTGGGCATTGCCTTTGAACGGTTTTTTACCCGTAGTTTTTTTAACTTTTAACAGGCAATTACGTTTGCATGTTAGTCGATCAGTTTGGCATAAAGGTTTGCAACCTGTCAACACATTACTCATCTGTATTGTATGTCCCATCTGAATACACGGAATAGATGGAACACACACCATCATAAAAAAAAAAAAAATTCCCTACCTACCTACCTTTTTTTTTTTGCCAGAGACCAGAAACAGAACTATTTTTTTATTTGGCGTTAGAGATATTTTTGAATTATTACACGAGGTCATACATGCCATACGTCCTGGTCTCGCCGGGATTGTCCCGCTTTCGCGAGGTTTGTCCCGGCATCCCGCTCAGATGCATTTTGTCCCGGTCAACCACAAATATCGATGTTAGTTTGCTTTATTAGGCCAACAATTTACTTCACATCGTTTATCTCCTAATTGGTCCCTATGACAACAATACCCGTCAGCCATGTGTCAAAAAGGAGCAGTAATGATTGTCAGGTTTGGTCCGGATTTTCGCGCCTACAATGCTAGTCATTGACACCTGTATTGTGCGAAAAACAATCACCGACCCGATCAACATCAGAGAGTAACAGTTTGACGTCATCAGCTAATATCACGCATGCCACCCATGGCAACGTCTTTTCTTGGCCCTCGCTCTGATTACCAGCCGAATTACAGCTACGGGTCGTAAAAAACGTGCTACACGTGGCGGGTGGTTACAGTAACTGTATGTCATAAATAAATACTAATCTATATGAATTACAATAAAATTATAGATACGGCGTAACTGTTTGTCGTTGTAAAGGAAATCTTAATGGTGACAAAAGACCGAGAAACAATATGTAATGCCCATCATTCTAGATAGATCTACAGATACCCAATTTTGTTGTTTTGCGCTACGAAAGTTTTATACAAGAGTAAAGATTTCACTGTTCTTTGCGATACACAAATTTTTTATATCACAGTCAATACACCCACGCTTTCCATGCGGATGACGTGACGTTGTAGATATCGGCATAATTTCCCGCGCTTTTCTAGCAGAACACAGAGTTTACATGCAATGCATGAGCATCTTAACTGTAAATAGAACTTGTGTTTACGTCGCGTGAACAGTAAAATTCGGATAGGCGTTTCAAATTTCGATTTTATTATACATATTTTCATACGTGATGTTATAATTACTAAATCGTTGAAAATATGGTATGTTACACATTATGGACAACAACGAAAAACGTCGCTGTGGGTAAATATCGGTGTCACGCTCAAATGTCAAATGTCCCGGCGAATGTTTGTCAATGTCCCGTTTTGGCCTGAAAACATTATGGCATGTATGCACGAGGTCCAAGAGGAACAGCAAGGCTCCACTGGGTTGCTAACTTGAAAGTGCAGAAAAATACACTTTATTACAGAAACAAGTGTATTTTTTCTGCATTTTTCCTGCATTAACACACTTAAGTGCATTTAAAGTGTATTTGTCTCGTTGAAAAATACAGTATATCTACACTTAAGTGTATTATAAGTGTATTTTCTAGTGCGTTAATGCACTTTTTTGTAAAAAATGCAGAAAAAGTACAGAAAAAATACACTTAAAGTACTAAAAGTGAATTTAATGTTCATTTAACGCAGAAAAAATAGGTTCCAATACCGCAGCATTTAATGAGAGTTAAATGCATATTAAATACACTTATTGGAGAAGGGTTTCAAAGACTGTGAGGAGAAGGGAAAGGACCCTGATTAGCCTTTGCAGCCATCTAGTTCAGTGCAGTGGATCTGAGAAACTTTGGCCAAGAGCCTTACAAGTTTTTGGAAAGTCCACTCACAAACCACCATGGCAAACGTTTGCTGACCTTCGACAAGTAGAGCTAGGAGGACTAAAAATCACACAAGGTGACACAACGACACTACCAGTTTAATTTAGCTAATACTAAATTGTGTCATGCTTGACTAAAAGAATCTTACCCAGAGAACGCATAATTAAATAAAGCCCTACCTTTCTGCATTTCAAATGCTGGCGATTCTGTAGGAGTAGCCATTGCCTTGACTATATCATCAAACTGAAAAAGTTAAAATTCAACAGAAAAATTATGAATATTGACTTATTTAATATTATACAAACTTACTTTGCTGAAAAGAAGTACTTTGTTTCTTGAATAATGAGAAAAGTAACTTTGCGAAAATAAAATACTTTTACAAAGAACTGATAGCATTTGTCAATGCCATGGTCTTGTTCTATAAATACTTGACAAACATAAAAGTGGATTAGTTTATTACATAAACACTGTCACTGGTCAATCTATGGTACTTTAGCCAGCGCAGAACAGTCTCGCTTCCAACAGTGTGATTGACAATAACTGAAAAGTGTAGTCCCGCCCACAACAATCTCATGAGCCAATCAAATAAGACAATGTTAAAGGCGGAGTTTATACCTTACTAACAACTAATAGCGTTTGACAACAAATACTAGCGCTTGTCAGGAAAGGTGAACATGCATTTTAAAACATTGAATTATTGTATTTACCATTAAATTTTATCCGGGTTATTCCCGAATCTATTTCACAAACTGACAATCGAAAATATGGAAACAAATAATGTAATATAGAGCCTCATTTTAAAACACAGTTTGTCGAACGTAATTTTGTTCTCATGAACATTACGCAATTGAGCTCGTGACAAGTCATGTGACCGGGCTGGGGTTCGAACTCACGATCCCCGGATTGACAGTCAAGCGCTCTACCAACTGAGCTAGCCGGACCCGGCTACTATATCCTAACTGCTGAATGCTTTAATTTTTGTTGGTGAATACTAAGTTTGATTCAAATTAACAGCTTTCTAAACAATTTCTTTTTCAAGAATATTCTTTATTCCTAAATCTGAAGTCTAAGAATGGGTTGGTGATTACAGGCCCAGGAAATAAATGAGCATGTTTTTAAACGACCATAGTGCAAGGTGGCATAAGTTTCACGCGCTTTTGTAGCAAACACACTTTTTACATGGATATACATAAGGGTATTTTATGTCGATTAAGAACCATGTATTTAAGTATTTAATAACAATGGTGATTTTTTTTTGGCTTTTAATGTCCGCACGTAGTATAACTGATGATTGATGTTTTTTTCGCATCCTAAAACAATTAATAAAACAGAAAAGTTTGTGAAACAACTAGCGGTCATGGCAGAATTTCAAGGTGAAAAAGTACGGATTGAAACGATGCTAAATACCATGCATAAATGAAAATTAATGACAAAAATAAAAAAATGGATCCAAAACTCAACACGTTTGTATTCAATGAAGACAAAACCGGTAATTGCGATTTAAGTTAAATAAATCAAATGGGGTCAAGCGATGCGGCCGATATCGGGAATGGATGCCGACATGCCTTCAAGAAATCCTGTGGGAAACCCTGCTGTATTTAACAATAGTTCAGTCATGTAACAGCGGTCAGTTAACCTACTCACACTTTTCCTGGGCAAGCCAGTACCAAGTGCACATACTTATGTCAGCAACTGACAACTGTCCTATTTGAATCAAAGGAAGGCCGTAAACATTATTTCATGACCAAACAACCCAGCTAGCCTGGCCTGGCTTGTATATCTCTTGTATATTCTAATTTCTAAAGGTTATATAAATAATTAAAGACAATGAAGATTTTAGGACTTATTCTCTGATTAATTAGGAAACCATTTGGTCTTAATATACAAAGTCAATACCAAAATAGCTAAAAAAATACTTGTTTTATCTTTTTTTATCTTCTTAATTGATGGCCTGCTGGTCAAGTTAACTTATAAGTTTTGCTGAATCGAGCAAAAAATTGTTGGACTAATAAACAACAAAATAACTCGAAAAAAAATGTGGGCCTCCAAACGTCATACAAATATGATATCGCAAGGCAAAAAGAAAATAACCAAAGTGTCATATAATTTCGGGACGATGATTTTGTTTACAAAGTTTTTCTAGATAGTTATTTACTACATTTACATCAAGTGAAAATTTATTTATATATATTACGAACAAATGTTACTCATTCGATGTGGTTTTTATATATAACCTCTGTAATTGTAGAACATTTAATACTGATCAAGACACCTGTTATTGTAGCAACAAAGGACGTAACTTTGCTTAATGGTTAAACACCACTAAATCTTACACAAGGTAAATATACAGTTCCTCCGCTCGATCAGTTCAATTTCCCCATGAACGTATTTACCTCATGCATTCTGGTCATTGTACGTTTTGGTCAGACCCCAGTGTACAAAACTAGATGGAAGGCAAAATTGTATTTTATTGCATAAGTTAAGCAAGCACAAAGCTACACTAAAAGCCATTTATCGCATATCCTTGTTCGGAATAATAACATTGTAAATGTTTATGAATTTCGTTGGAATGTCCACAAATCATATCAGTATCGGTGAACCTGAGTACAGTAATGTAGAAGTCTCTTTTTCTGTATATTCAGCCACTTAAGACCTAAATTGCTTTTATATCCTAAATGCACACAATTTCAACACCAATTAGACTTTTATATTTAAATTTAAGGTCTCTTCTACAATATAAAGGCAATATAATTTACATCTACATCTACAGGTTATGACAAACTGTCAATAATGACAATTATTATTAAAAGAATATCGATTCACTTAGTTACTGACCAATTCTGGAAGGCACCCTTGCAACAATGAATTGTTCAGATGTTTCCTATCTTTTGGTTCAGTCTTCATTTTAATACTTAAACACTTAAACTGTGTTATAATTTTCATATTATTCATTAGGAGCATTCTGTATCAGACTATCAAACACCCAAATTACTTTTTGAAAAAGAAAGTTTACAAAAATCCCGTGTTATGCACGTAGTGTGTACCGATTTCAAAGAATTTCTTTAAATATCTTAATGTTATAAGAAAAACTATAAAATTCTTATTTTTTTTTTATGAGATAGAATTGTCACAATACAAATAAATAAAACAAGTTTAATAAGAAATAACAAATAATTTCCATTATTCAGAGGGAGGCTAAATAGACAGATGTGGCTGAATAGATATAAAAGAAGGATTAATAAATTAACAGTTCTAGCAGTACGCTGTTAAAATGGACCTGTTCACAGATTGACGGATTGACAATTTTACAACTTTTTGTCACACTCTGTGTACACAGGCGATTCTATAAATAATATACAAGTATTGACTAGATGGCCATCTAGTCAACAAATGTTTTATTATATGAAACGCTATAATTTTTATCTTGTCCCTACGTTTAATACGCCATTTTCCAAAAAAACTGGTGAATTACGCGCCCAACATTCTTGTATTTAAACGACGTCATTTAGATAGCGTTGTTTATATTATTTTAAAGTGAGAACACTTGATGTGTCCCCGCTGTGTTTGCACAAACGTTATTCGTAACGAATCGGCATGGGTACCAACGTCAGCTATTTTAAGCCCAGTCTATATAACTAGGGAAATTGAATATGAGATATATTTTGTGTTGCCGACTATGATATAGCCGTTTATTTATAGGTCATGTAATATTCTATCTTACGGAGAATTCCGGACATAGTCGATGTATCACGGTTGCATTTTGTCACATATTTTGTTTATTCGGAATAGGCCGAGTCTAGCTGATGCATATCTAGTCTGGTACCCGAACCGAACCTTTTAGTATTGGGTACCAGACTAATTCCTATCACGTGTGTAATTCTAGATTTTAGTGGTATGTCGCCTACGAGATTGACCGGAAGCTGTCTTTCGTCTGCATCTTGCTGATTTGAAAGGACCCGCCAATATTTCTTTATTGGTAATTTGGCTCCTTATAGTTGTTATTTTAGAAAAATTACCAGTTTTATTGATGTGTATGCTAAGCATTTAATATAAGCTTATTTTATATTCAAGTTTCGCCAATTAAATATAGCAATATTGAATGAGGAACATCGTTTTTGTGACTCACAGTGACGCACTCATTGACTTCATTTGCTGTCATTATCAAATCAACACGCTTATTGTGTAATTGATACCATGTACAGCATATAAATATACTAAAAAAATGAATGCAAATAACGGAACATGTTCAGCCATGCTCTGGGCAAATATTGAGCATGTTGAGTTCCTCATATGGGCAAATATTGAGCATGTTGAGTTCCTCATATGGGCAAATATTGAGCATGTTGAGTTCCTCATATGGGCAAATATTGAGCATGTTGAGTTCCTCATATGGGCAAATATTGAGTATGTTGAGTTCCTCATATGGGCAAATATTGAGCATGTTGAGTTCCTCATACGGGCAAATAGGGCAGTATTGACCATTAAAGCCCATATTATTCTGTGCATTACTTGTTTTTGAGTAGTTGCAAAGGCCGCCCCATTATTTGCCGTGTCGCTGTCATATATAATAACATCTCCGATTTTCCAAGGTTGCCTCTAGCGTCTGCTTCAAAATTTGACTGTTCTGAAGACTGGTCTCGATATGCGCGCAATAAACACGCTGGCAGTCGATGGGATTAACAACTGTGAATAGCCACAGGGTGTTAATTGCACCTAATTGCACCTAATGGATATTTTGTTTTTTATTCGGATTACACACATAGTCTGGCAGTCAATGGGATTAACAACTGTGAATAGCCACAGGGTGTTAATTGCACCTAATGGATATTGTTGTTTATTCGGATTACACAAATTTTCTGGCAGTCTGCAGCAAGTCTTAGGACTAGGGCTGTGGATAGTTGGGTAATTGACGACTAGGGCTGTGGATAGTTGGGTAATCGACGACTAGGGCTGTGGATAGTTGGGTAATTGACGACTAGGGCTGTGGATAGTTGGGTATTTGACGACTAGGGCAGTGGATAGTTGGTTAATCGACGACTAGGGCTGTGGATAGTTGGGTAATCGACGACTAGGGCTGTGGATAGTTGGGTAATCGACGACTAGGGCTGTGGATATTTGGGTAATCGACGACTAGGGCTGTGGATAGTTGGGTAATCGACGACTAGGGCTGTGGATAGTTCGGTAATCGACGACTAGGGCTGTGGATAGTTTGGTAATTGACGACTAGGGCTGTGGATAGTTGGGTAATTGACGACTAGGGCTGTGGATAGTTGGGTAATTGACGACTAGGGCTGTGGATAGTTGGGTAATTGACGACTAGGGCTGTGGATAGTTGGGTAATTGACGATCCGATCCAATCCAAGAATTGGGGTTTACGATTCACAGATCGAACCAGGTATTAACTGTTACAAATTGTGATACAGGAAAACACTCTCATGCGTCATGAAGATTAATAACTTTATCATATTTAACCAATTTATCGCCTTTTTCTCGTCATTATTTTGAAATATCTTAGTATTTCCATACTGGGGATGTACGTTTTGCTGGTGGTTTGCGGTATTGTTGTTCCGCCATCAGTCTCCGCGAAAGTCATGAATTTATTACTGGCCACGAGGACCGGTAATGCCCCAAATATTACTGGCCCGGACAAACTATTACTGGCCACATATATTTTTGCAAGAAACATTTAAATATGATAAGATCAATATCATTCAAGAAAACTAAACAATATACACTTGAGAGTCAGTGCTTTATTAACTAAAGCTACTACTATCAGAATGTTAATTTTGCCAGATATATATGAATTCAGTTGTATTTGTCAAAGTCCCTTCAACGTCTTCAACAATATTTTACACACAAATTTTCACACTTAATGTTAAACTTCAACTGCAAATATAAGACAACAACATTGATAGGTTTCATGTAACACAGTCATTACACTGTCATGTCAACCAAGAAGTCGGGAACCAATTCTCTCGCGAGACTTGTGACATCATCTTATTGAAACACAAACATGTTTAAATTCAACCAAATAAAACGCAAGACGGAACTAGTCGAACTAAAACGAAAACGAAAGGAGATTCCGAGAGTGATGTAATTTTCTAAACATAACGTGCAGCAATCGATGTGGTAAAATATTTTTTACCGGACACGAGGACCAGTATCTTATCGGCAATGTCCGAGGTCCGACAGTCTTTCGCGGAGACTGCGCCATACGTCATTGACTTGCGCTTGTGTATGACGCAATTGTTTTGATAGGAGTTTCGCATTCATGTTTTCTTATCTTGTTAATTTGATTTGGGATTTACGTGCACCAGCGCATATTTAGGCTAACTTGGGCAAAACTTGCGTTATTTCTTGTTGGTGACTTGAAAAATGCTGGTTTTGAAAAAACATCGAATGTAATGCTCCCGATATTGCAGCACTACTTGTCACGTGACTTGCGTTTACATTCTGCTATTTGGAAAACTCAGACATGCATACACGCATTTAACTGCAATATAATGTCTCAAAAAGGGTTTATTCTGATTATTAATTAACTTATTTTATGCAAATCAATATAAGGTAAATTTAAGATCGCGATTAAACGATCTTGGCAATGACGAGTATTGTACTCGATTTCCAGCCCGAAATCCTGAGTATCCGAGTACTCGGATACTTGCAGCAGCCCAACTTCGGACAACCAGTCGACCATGCAACATGCATGATGCACCCATTAGATGATGCTGTACGTATGCCGGGTCGCCGTAGATAGAGATGGACATGACTGGCATTGTCAACAAATTTGCTTCAGCAAATGCTTTCAGAAAGGCTATTTGGGGCATTTTAAGGCTGTGCCATTTCTTGGTTAACGAGATTTTACCGTTTCGTCTAGCACCAACACCACTTACTACAACACTTGGATATTTACAAAGTTGTTACTTATAACCGTTTCCAATCAACCCATGTCACCCAACCTCACTTCGACCTTGACCTAATTTGGACTAAGAATTGGGCTATCCAGCACCATTGGGGCATGTGTTTTTATCAAACACAGAATCTTGTTTAACATTAAATTCTGCAACGAAATTCAATGTATATAATAACATTTCAAGTGTTGCAAGCAAATCTATTCCAGATTGTTTATGGAATTCCTTCAAACAAATTCCAAGTAAATAATTTTCTCGATCTACTGAGCAGCTGAACATGAACTCCTAGTAAAGTGAAGACATAATAATGCTGTCGGCAATATGAGAATTTTTTACTTAAAATGGAAAATATGTACTTTTTACCAAGGTGATTGGGGCCTTAAATTTATTCCAGTTTCCTGGAAAGCCTTTCAGACCTGGGACACATCAAGTAAAACAGTACAAGGTCCAGGACAATTGAATAGAATACTGGCCATCATGGCTAGCAAAATTATGGTCAAGTACTGACTTGCAGACAAAATGTATGTTTTTGTGTGGCAAATGATATGGAGTTTTGACCAATAAAAATTAACAGATTACCAGACCTTTTTGGCCAGTAATATATATGGAACTTGAACTTAAATAAGGGACTTGAACTTCCACGAAAAGTGATATCCCACAGCAGAC
The DNA here is from genome assembly GCA_027627225.1 of Congeria kusceri. Taxonomy (NCBI): domain Eukaryota; kingdom Metazoa; phylum Mollusca; class Bivalvia; order Myida; family Dreissenidae; genus Congeria; species Congeria kusceri. The sequence continues at coordinate 15,972,096 of CM051026.1, read as the reverse complement.
AGCCCCAATTAGAATGAACTGAGAACCTAAATTCATTAATATTGCTTTGACAGTTTGTCTAACAGAGATGTCTATATTTTCAGGTATTGTTGCATCTGTGGATTCAGAAGCAATGTCAGAAACTGCAAAAGGATCCAAGCCAGTGGTAATTAATTCTTTTTATATATGACATACAGTACTTTGATATTGTCAACTCATAGAACTATTTGAGAAGTGTGTTTGCTAGCTAAAAAAAGGTACAATATTTTGTAAAAATTTAGCTACGCAAGTCCTGTCAAAATTGTATCAGTTTTTGCCTTAAATTTTTGGTGCTGTAGCCCATTTGAGCTAGTTGATTAGCACAATCAATAGCCGCATTGAAAAACTGCTTTGCTAGCCAGAAGTCTTGCAATAAAGCGCTATGAAAATGCAATAAATACACAGAATTATGTTGTTTTAACAGTTATCATGTATCATTAAATTTTTTAATTAAAATGTTGGTGATGTAATGTACATAAAATATGTCTATTTGGTTAACTTTTATCACAATGCACTGTAGGTATATGTTAATTGTTGTTTATGAGATGTTAATACTTTGATCATAATTTTTCATCATATTGTGCCATGATAATTTTCTGAAAAACACACTAGTCCCATTGGGCTAAATTAAATGCATACAAATTTCCACAAGCCCCAAATCAAAGGCACTTGACGGGGCCTCCTTGGGCCAGTGGCTTAGTGTGAAGCCTGTCGTATTGCTTTTGTCTTGATTTCTAAAATTTGATTTGACTTAAACTGGCATACAAGGTGGCATCAATATAGGATTAATTCTGTTACAGATTTACTGAATTTAATTAAGCTGTTGCTTTTTGTGTTAATTATTAGATAAATAGTGTTTTAGTGCATATTTTAATTATTCTGTAAAAGGGAATTCATACATAATTAATTTACTTAATTAAAATTGAGCAAATGTTCAATATTTTCCAAAAAAACAACAACACTTCATGTGAAGTCATACATAGCGATAAAGTCATAAAAGTAACATTGATATTGTTAAAATACTGTACAACATGTGTATGCATAGCAGTAAAAAAAAGTTATTTATAATTATATAGTATCTGTCTGTACAGAGTGGCAAGGATTGGAACTTGGACAAGTTCTTGGAGAAGGACGTGGAATTGGAACTGTTCTTCACCAAGCAGGAGATGGACAAGATGACGTTCCATGAGCAGAGGAGGCTCAAGAACATCGCACAGAACTATGAGATCATGTGTTATATGGGTACTGTATATCACTCACAACAATTAGATCATGTGTTATATGGGTATTGTATATCACACATAACTATGAGATCATGCATTATATGGGTATTGTATATCGCACAAAACTATGAGATGATGTGTTATATGGGTATTGTATATCGCACAGAACTATGAGATCATGCATTATACGGGTATCGTATGTGGCACAGAACTATGATATCATGTGTTTATGGGTATCGTATGTGGCACAGAACTATGAGATCATGTGTTATATGGGTATTGTATATCGCACAGAATTATGAGATCATGTGTTATATGGGTATCGTATGTGGCACAGAACTATGAGATCATGTGTTATATGAGTATTGTATATCACACATAGCTTTGAGATCATGTGTTATATGGGTATCATATATCGCACAGAACTATGAGATAATGCGTTATATGGGTATTGTATATCGCACAGAACTATGAGATCGTATTATATGGGTATCGTATGTCGCACAGAACTATGAGATCATGTGTTATACGGGTATCGTATGTTGCACAGAACTATGAGATCATGTGTTATATGGGTATCGTATGTGGCACAGAACTATGAGATCATGTGTTATATGGGTATTGTATATTGCTCAGAACTATGAGATCATGCGTTATATTGGTATCGTATGTGGCACAGAACTTTGAGATCATGCGTTATATGGGTATTGTATATCGCACAGAACTATGAGATCATGCATTATATGGGTATCATATGTGGCACAGAACTATGAGATCATGCGTTATATGGATATTGTATGTCGCACAGAACTATGTGATCATGCGTTATATGGGTATTGTATATCGGACAGAACTATGAGATCATGCTTTATATGGGTATTGTATATCGCACAGAACTATGAGATGATGCGTTATATGGGTATCGTATGTCGCACAGAACTATGAGATCATGCGTTATATGGATATTGTATGTCGCACAGAACTATGTGATCATGCGTTATATGGGTATCGTATGTGGCACACAGGATTGTCATTAAGATTTTTTCAATATGGCTCAATTTCCAATTGAGGAGGCCAGAGGTTCAAACATGGAAAGTGCGAGTGATCTATGGGATCCGGGTATGCTCCCACCTGGATGTTTTTTTTTATTTAGATTAAAAATCGTAGCATTTGAGAGATTTTAAACACATGATTTATGATAGTTTGAGGTATGAAATTTATTCTTTATTTATCTAATTAATTTTAATAGTTCAGATTTTGTATAATTAATTATAGAAATAACACAACAAAGAATAAAATAATAAAGCAGTTTACATTTGTGTCATTTTCAGTGATTTCAACAGATTTTGAAAACCAAGAGTCATATGTAACTTGGCTTGTAATTTGAAGGGTTCAAAATGTAAAAATCAGCAGTCAAAATACTGAAAGTAGAGGAATTTTGTTGTTGTACAATGCTCTGCAAATGGTAATTTGTGTTACTAAAGGTGAATAACTTGAAGAAATTGCATCAAAATGATGCATGGCAGAATATTTGCTAGAGTCAAAAATGTGCAAATTGTTATTTGATTGCATCATAAAGCAGGATTCTGCATCTATTGAAATCCCTGTATTTTGTATAACTTGACAACTTCAAATCATAACACATTTTAAATCATGTATACATATTGAACTACAATCTCTACATGTAGATTAATAGCCTTAACACTATTTTGGATTTCGACAGTTTAAATTATATATTCATTATATTTTGTTAATTATTAATTCATGAAGTTTTTTTTATCAATAAAACTCTGCGTTCAAATTACCTTGCAATTATTTTTCCAATTTGAAGAACAATAAAATCCGTTAAAAGCATGAGTCATTGATATTAACAACTGTTAAAACTAAGAGTGACAGAGTGACGTCATCAATTAGATACGCTTCCAAATCAGCAAGCGTCTGACTTCAAAAGTCTTTGATGTGACTGCTCATTTGGGGCTTTCTTCCAGCAGTTTGTAGCTATCAAGCGTGTAACACACTCAACACAGTCATGATGGTCGGGTGTGAAAAGGCACCAATCAATACTACTGTACCTGAGAACTACGCAAGCACTGTAAATAGAGTATTCATGAAGAAATATCGAGGAGAAATATCAAGGAGAAATATCGAGGAGAAATATCAAGGAGAAATATTGAGGAGAAATATTTAGGAGAAATATATAGGAGAAATATCTAGGAGAAATATCTAGGAGAAATATCCAGGAGAAATATCTAGGAGAAATATCAAGGAGAAATATCAAGGGTGTCAAAAAATCAGAATGTTGTTTTGTTGCATTTGATAAATTGAAGATTTAAATGGGGTTGACAAAATATACATGTATTGCAATTAAAATGTAAACTATGTAACGATGAAAAACTTATTGGATATTAACTTTTAAAGACTGGCTTTCAAAAAATGGGGTTGACAAAATATACACGTCTTGGAATTAAAATATTTTTAGGGAGTGAGACCCGCCTGCCACTTGGCAGTGGTCCCACTTCCCTGTTTATTCCGAAGGTCCAAAAAATCCTAACAATATCACAGTAAACATTATAACAATTTATTACAATTTACATATCAAAATCACTGTCGCTTGACATATCTGGATTGGTTGATCCCAGGTATCCCCATTCTTGGTCTTCTGCTGAAGGATAGTAGTTGTTACTCATTAATGGATGTTCTTCACCGTTATACGGATTGTCCCCCACAAATGCCATTCCGATCGGGATATTCTTCACACCTTTCGGTTTGGGTTTCGGCCTCGATTCTTCCCGTAGTTGTCGTAGATCTGCAACATATTGAATTAAATCAGATAATGGTCCGACGTATTCCATAACGTTTTCAGCACATTCCTGATTGCCACTTAGGGCTTAGCCAACTAGGTTCTCGGCCTGTTCAAGTGTTAATTGTCTAGGGTTATATTTCTTATCTTCTCTCAATTACTTTTTATACTCTTCAACCTCGTACCCTCTCATCATCACTTATTTCTGTATACCTGTCTGTAGAACTTGTTGTTAGATCGATGACAGCTGGGCTCTTGATTTGGCTGACTGGTTCTTGTTTGATCACTACGTCACCATAGTCATCGTCTGTCTCATATTCGAGATCAGTGTCTTCTTCATAGAACGCTTGTAGTAAGTTGGTTGGTATTGCGTTTGAGTATTCTCCGGTTTTGGATTCCGTTGTTTTTTGTCTTTTCGGTGCATCGGGACATTGCATGTCGTCAGTACTTTTTCTCTTGCGGTCAGTGTTTAGCCAGACATTGTCGGTACTCTCAAGTTGTTCGATCTTTGGTAATTGGCGGATTTTCTTCAGTTCTTTGATGCTTGACATTACGTTTGTCAAGTATTGTTTTAAGTAGTGCTTTGTGTTCTTGCTGTCGTCCTGATAGAACGCGGCATCCGGCCAGTCGCGTATTTTGATTAGTCGTTGTCCTATGTCTGTTTGGAGTTCGTTGATTGCAATTCTTTGGTCTTCATTTAGTTCTTCCCATGTTTTAATTTCTGCGTCTGTGACATTGGACATTAGTTTGACATTGTTTTTGTTCATGTATATGTAGACGGGAAGATTCTCCTCCATATTCTCGTTTACAAATGCTACTAGTTGTCTTTCTTCTTCGCTGAATATGTTCATGTCGTACTGTCCACACAATACTTCTACGATGTAGGAGTTTTTTTCTGATTTCTTGCAGATAGCATCTATCTCTTCCTCAACAGCCTGGAGAAGACTCTCATAGCAGGGATGAGCCTCCTCCGCGTCGTTTTGCATTCCCATGTCATCAATGAGTTTCATAACGCTTTGGAAGATTCGAACGAAAAATTGTGGGTTAGGTTGACCTGCGGATTCGAGGAACTTCGCTTCTTTGAGATTGTAAAATCCCAGCATGCGATTTCGTAATGTCTGAGCCTCCTCCGAAAACATAGTACATGGGACCTTATTACAGGTCAGAATGATGGGAGTGCATTTTAGTAGTCTCGGCGCCTTATTTTTTACATTGACGGTTGTGTTCAAGCCTTCGAACACCTTTTTGGTTTCCTCGACTTGCTCTGGCTTTGTTAGTAACATCTCCGGTATTATGATAACTTGCTTATCAAGGCATTTCTGATAACTACAGTCCGCAGATTGGACGGTTTGTCCCGTTACATCCTCGATGGGCGTGAGGCAGCTTTGCCAGTACGTTTTACCGGCATTGGAGACAACTTGAAGCACGAAGGTGTTCTTTTTATTCAGCTGCATGGCTAGTATGTTGTACGCTTTTATGACAAACTCACTAGGTGAGATTCCTTGTAGTAGGCACCACTTTTTGAAGGTCTGTGCAGTCTGTTCAACTGAGATGCCCCTGTCTGGCGCTTTCTCGAGGAAGGTGTCGATGTAATTTCCACCGTGTATTTCCTTTGTGAGTCTAACTCTAACTCGGCTTGTTGGAGTATGTTTTGGAAATGGTAGTTTACCATCAATGATCTCCATTCATTCAATTGTTGTTCATCTTCATTTTCCATGGTGTTTTTCAGTATGGTTTTTGGATCCGTAGTGTTGTACATTGTGAAATAGCGTAGAACCACGTCAACATTTTTCGCAACGACACTTGTTTTGACCCGTTTTTCTGTTTTTGCTTCTGATGGAAATTTTCCTTTGACAACGTCACTGATGTACGATTTCATGTTTGTCATTGTTGTTGCTACATCATGCTCTTCGTCGGTGTATGTTGTGATTGTTTTCAGGTTTGTAGGTCGTTTGATGCAGATATAATCTGCAAAGTCGGAGCATCTGCTGGGTCCTGGTTCTGTTGTTTCAGATTGGGTATTTATTTCCTCTGGTTCGACCGTGTACTTGTAGTCCATGATGTTGTCTGGTGATATTCGATCTCTTGCATTTAATCCCACTAATTGAGCTGTGTTAGATCCAGCGTAGATTATCGGTGCTTTTAGCATGTGAGACATTAGTGCCGATGGAAATTTTGCTCTCTGATATTTTACACCGATGTCGAATTTCTTCATGTTCTTTAGCAGGTGTCTGTATTTAGGATCTTTTCCCAGATTGTCGTATTCACTGTAGCAGAGAATGTGAATATGGTACCCATTGTACTCGCATTGATCATATGTTAGTCCGTTGTGCCAGTACATTGATGATGGTAGTCCATTTACGAATCTTTTGACTGCGTTGTTGGCTATCTTCTCATCCTCTGACATGTTTTTGTACGTGTCGGCTGGTGTCGCCCATGATGCGACAGGGACAGTGAATAGCCTTCCGTCTTTCAAGCTGTCAACATCACAATACGTGGTTGCTAGATTACCTTTTCCACTCTCTTCGAGTTTGCCTTCTTGGGTATACATAAATACTTTTGGTTGGATATAGTCACCCCAGATGAGATCTCTCATACGGTGGATGATGACCGTGAAGCTGTCCATGTCGTCTATCTTTTTCTCTAACATGTCTAGGGGGTTCGTCTTAGGCTTAAGTGGAGCTTTTCTGAAAACAAGTTGTATATTTGCTAACATTTTATTAACGAATTTTCACATTTAACCATCAACAAAGTCCGTGTCAAAGTCCCATTTGGAGAGGATTTCTCGTATGATCCTGTCACGAGCAGTTTTTGATAGTGGTTCAAGTTGATAGTTTCCAGGTTTGTTGTTCAGTACTACGATCATTCTATCAATCAGTAGATCCAATGTCAGTCCGGTTGCTTTCGTCAGGTCCTTGTATACGGATGGTCCCATCGTTTTTGCAACGTCCAGCATCACGTATGCTCTCATCCATTTTTCCATGTCTGATTTATGTGTCTGTTTGTATATCTCACTGCGTTGGATGTCGAAGTTGATGTCATCGCTGTCCAAGTCACTGTCTGAAGCACTGTCATAGCTGCTGTTCACTAATCTGTATAAGTAACGTATAGTCTTTTTCTCGGGAGTATATGTTATATTTTCTCATTACCCTTAATATCATTTATGGCTGTTCTTAATTGATCGTAACCTTCAATCATTTCTTGTGATTTTGACCATAGTTGTTTGATCTTGTTTGTTATGTTGTCTATTGAGTCTTGTAGTGCGTCGAGATGTTTATGTATGAATAGTATATCATTCTCTGTATTTTCTGTTCTTTCTAATAAGTCTTTAATTGTTTGAGTTATTTTGTCTATATTGTCAGTAATGTCTTTGAATTGTTTGTCTGTTTCTGTTTTTAAGTAGTTTACTGTGCTGTCCAGGTTTGTTATTTTGTTGTTGATGTTTTTGCTATCTTCATTGAAGTTATTATTTTTTTTTTTTGTAATTCTTCAATTTCTTCGTATTTGTGTGGTTCTGGTGGTTTTACGTCTGGTTGTTCATGTTCATGTTGTAGTGCATCATTTGTTTCAGCTACGTAGTCTGTTATGCGTCTTATGTAATTTTCACTAGGTCCGTAAAGTACATTGTATTCTTTGATTTCTTCTCGTATGTGTGTTTCGTCTTTTTTAGTTTTACCGAAGTATCTGTGAAAGTCAGGGTAGTCGTTATTGAAGCGCTTTGGTAATTCTTTTATTTCTGTTTCTAGTTCTATTATTTTGTTGCGTATGTTTTGTAAGTCTTGTATGTTTTGATTTGTGTCTTCATGTCTCCATTTGTCTATTTTGTCTATGACTTGTTTGACGTCACTTGGAATTGAAGGTAGTACTGGTCTTGAGCCTGTTTCTGGTGGTGGTCTGATGATTACCTCTATCGGGTCTGGTTTTAATTTGACCTTTATACCTGTACTGTCTGTGTCTCGACCTGGTTGACCTGGAAACTCTGGGAATTTAATCTCAGGAGTTGGTATGTCTGGGAAGTCTATGTCGGGAAATTTTATGTCTGAACTTGGTTTTAGAAGTGCTAATAGAGCTAATAGGAATGAACTTGAACCTAGTAGAGCTGAACTGATTGCTGATAACCAATCGTCTCCTGTGCCTCCAGCTTCGATAATTGTGTTTATGAAGTTGTTTAATGGTTTTTGATCTGATGTTAGTTTCATTAATATCTCTTCTATTGTTACTATTTTGTCACAACAGTCTGTTTCATCGGGTGTTTGTTGTGGTAATGGTAATGGTGCTGTTTCTGGTGTAGGTGGAAAGTATTTGTCTCCTACGTAAATTGCTATTGGTATACCTGTTATTATTTCGTATAAGTCTTCAACGGCTGATTGATCATGTCGTAAAATGACATGTGTTTCGAATTGGTGATTTTTGATTACCGTTTTGCAGTCGAATGTGAACTGTCTGTACCATTGCATCGCGACAGGAACCTCTTGGATGAAGACATGGAAATTTGCTTTATGATAAATGTGATCGCAGCATATGAAGTGTATGTATGTAATTGGCTTCTCGTAGTCATGACTGATTGCTTGATATCTGAATATTTGTTGTACTATTGATTGTTGTGTTGCTGATTGATAGTATGTTAGTGAATGTATTAATAGTTTACCGAGCTTTTCGTTGTCGTCTATTGTCCATAGTAAAGTGTCTACTGGTGTTACGTATTGGTAGTTTTCCGCATGCAAGAGGATGTTAGACTTATAAGTATTCGTTGGGCTAGTTGCAAAAATATGCGAATTTGCATCCGCAGAATCGTATTTAGTGAAGATAATCTTTCTCGTCTGCGTCGGGAATTTGTCCCACTTGTACGTTTGGAGTTCATTTGTGATTCTATGTATTAATCTCGGATTTCTTGCTAGTAATATTTTGGTAAATATTTGGCTTAGGATAGTTTCATCGTCTGATTTGATATCAATACCAAACCATTGTTGTAAAGCAAAGTTATGTTTTATAAATATTAATAATTCGTCTATATTAGCGTAAGACATTGCTTACCCCCTCGCTGTTGTCATTGACTCTCTGGGCCACATCTGAAAATAAATTAAGGTGGTTTAGATGGTCCTGCCGTGTCTGTTGGTTTTGTGCCTGTTGTTGGTGGTTTTGTGGCTGGTTTTATTGGTGGTATTTGTGATATTTTTATTTTTTTACGCAATGGTGTTGATTCTAATACATTTTCATTGAATGTACTGTCCCAATCTACGTCAGCCATTTGACTTAAGCCTAACACACATGGTCTTGGTGGTCCCTGAGTTGGACCGATAGCTTGTAAGCCTATTGTAGTATTTAGTACTTTACTGGTGTCCATCGGGACTTTAATGTTTTGTTCGCGGACTGATTGACATTGAGAACGTAATGTCATTTTTGTTGCTGTATACATTTTACCTTGTATTGTACTCTGGTTTAGTGCTCTTAGACGTTCCATATCTAGTACCTGACAGTATTTGCTGTCTATTACTCTGCCGTAGTATCCTAATTTTGGCCATGGAATGTACATACCTTTGCCGTCTCGGCGTCGGTATTTTGGTGGTGCATCTTTACCTAATGCTCTCCATAATTGTCCTGGTAGTATACGTTTCGGTTATCTAATATAATATCCTTACCTCGTTCATTTGTTGGATTTGGATTTCCAGTACTGATTGTGATGGGTAGTGTTGGTTTTGCATATGTTTTACTCTTAATTAATGTGTCACCTGTTTGATCGTCTAGTACTATTTCGAAGTCTTCAGGTGGATTGGCGTCATCATGGTCGTATCCTAATGTGTGTTCTATGTCTAGTAATTCTTGTTCAGTGAAACCTTATTGACCTAGAGGTCCTCTACTTAGGGCGGGTGGTGGATTTACATAACGACCTGCGTCGTCTAATTTGTTTGTGATTTGTTCTACTCTGTCTTGTTCATCGCATTGAATGCCTATCGTTGTGTTTCCAATACGTACTGTTTCTGTTTGTATGCCTACGTCACTTAGTCTGTCTTGAACGTCTCTTTGCATGGAGTTTTTGTCAATGTCTTTGAATTCTTGTGGTAAGTCATATTCTTTGTCTATTAGTATAGTACTGTTAGCTAGTTCTTCGTTGATAACGTAACCTTGTTGCGGTATTACGAAGTTTTCAGGTCTGCATCCGAAGTTGAATCTCATGTCGTCTGCTGATGCGTTATTGTAAGGATCATTGAAACAGTAATTGCTTCTGATGCCTTGATTGCCGAACATGAACATGTTTATGCCACATTTAGGACTGAAGTGGAATGTTATAGTGCAACTGTAAGTGCATTTAAATTGTGCTCTTCTGATTGCCCAACCGTGTGCTGTGTAGTATGACACGAATCTGAGGAATACGAATTTGGGTGGTTGTATAGGATATCTGTTTGTTTGTGTTGCCATATTTGCTTGTACACACCAGACTGTGTCCATCATTTTGTTTTCTGTTTTTAGTCTGTTTACGTTACATGGTACATCACCTATGTCTGCGAATAATCCTACTGGTATACGACCGCTTTCTATGTCATGTGATAGTGTTATTGTTCCTCCTGTATGTAACGAATTTAGAGTTAGTAAACCGTTGTATGGATCAAATGACATTAAATGGAAATCTGATTGTCTTTCATGTAATGTTGATATGTACATTTCATGGGGGAATCTTACCTTACATCTTGGTATTGTACCCTCTTGTAATGTTAGTGGTTCTACTCGTCTGAATCCCATGTTTATGTCGAACATGCTAAAGTTGTTAATTAATTCAATGTTTTTTGGTCTAAACTTACCATTACTGTCTGTGAATACTTCTATAGTGTCCATTTGTGGGGTGGAAACTAAGCGACCATCAGCTTGTATTTCATCTCTACTTGTTATTACATCGAATATTGCTGCTTTGTGATTATGTAATTCGTAACTATTACATGAACTCATGTATCTATGTAATTCGTATGGAGTTGCAGCAGCTTTTGTTGTATTATAAGGTAATATACTAGCTCCCCAGTCATACTTATAACATTGTCTATTGTCTTCATCAGTACTAATAGTAGTTCCTGCTTTATCCACACCATCACTAAGGAAATGTATGTATGTTCTTGAAAATGTAACAGTTTTACTACCACCGGATGATTCACCAACTGAGAAGTTAGAAATTATACCAGTTCCACTACTAACACCAGGACCTGGACCGCCTAATGCATCTTGTGCTGCTGTATTATCACCTATAGCATTTCTATTAGCCATAAATAATATTAAAGGTACTTACGGTTATAGAATATATCTCCGTTGAAACACACTGAAATAGCTTTGCGTCCGCTCTGTTTGAGTATCCGTTACCGAATGAAGATGTTTTTGTTCTTTTTACGTTAAATACGTCATAATTTGAATTTAAACGCTTACGATTGGCTGTTGTTATGTGATACAATGGTTGGTAAGTGATGCAATCATTTGATTGGTTGATTAGCCATCATAACAAGTTCGAACGATATGATTGGACACTTTCTAGGTTGCGCACGCACATTGGCACCGGCCCCGAAGGGGCTCCCATAGGGCGCAGAAACTTAGTAACGATGGAAAACTTATTGGATATTAACTTTGACAGATTGGCTTTCAGAACAAGGTACACCATAATCTATTTTTATTTCTTTGAACATTTGAGCCGGCCAATATCTCGTTTGAAACGGTCAATTTGGCCGGCGGCCGGCTCTTACTGACAACCCTGGGCACAGAACTATGACATCATGCGTTATACGGGTATCGTATGTGGCGTAGATTCTAGGATGCAACCATTTCCGTTTGTGTACGCATGTTTTTCAAAGACAAAGAACGCCTTTTCCGCAATTAACACACTCCCCTTCTGCACCAGTGTATGAATTATAAATATATTCTTGACGTAGGAGGAGTCAGTTTTACTACAACCAAACCAGTTAGCCAATGAGAACGCGTAAATGTTCAATATGCAAATGAGCATGGTCGATAGAAAGTTTATCACGCCCTCAGTAAAGGGGTAAACAATTTGTTAAACTATCCCGTTAGGTATGCGTTTTGCGATGTGCATGTTTTTAACTCCAACGTATTTAATAAATTAATTACTACAAATTAAAAGAAGGCAATATAATTATTTTGCGAAATGAATATGGTACTAATTATGAGAATTAATATGAAGTTGTGTAACTTGATAAATTGCGTACGCCGATCGCGTGAAAAGTACGTCTTCATTTGTTAAACAAATTACATCTACTAGCTACTGTTCACTAATAAAAGTATTATTCCAAATCATCCATGTACACTAATTATATGCAACAACTTTGGCTGAGGCAACATTTGAAAATAAGCGAGAGTATTGGCAGTACACTTGTCGAAAGTAAAAGTAAATAAAAGTAAATAAATTCCAATTCATCAAAAATGTTTTTTAATGTCTTTTTATTCATTTAAGTCCTTTTCAATTGTTTCATTACCGGTAATCAACAAACATTAAGATTTTTTAACACAAAGCATTGTATTTTATTTTTTTTTGTGATTGAAAGAGTGGGTGGGGTGAAGCAGGGACCTATTTTATAGGCCCCTGGGTGAAGATAACTTGGACGCTAGCTTTTGCTATTTAATGTTCATTTATTTCCTTTTCCTTTTTTAACCACTAGAAACTACATTTTGTTTTTGGACTATTAAAATATGACATTGTATAAAGTATGTAAAAATATATACAAGACCCTATACAAAAATAATAATTGGAAATAGATCTACGTATGTGTTAATTCAATTAAAACATATTTGATAAATTTAACTTTGTGAAATATAACACGTTATGAAGATTCATCAGAGACTGAATATGAGTGGTAAATATTGCATACATTTAGCAAATTTAATAACAAAATAAAATCTAAGTAGCTGCATTCTTTATAAAAGAAGTGGTTTTCTCTGCATTAGTAAAACAACCTGGAGAGCATTCGGATTAGGTAAGCGAGAGGTCACAGGTTTGAGTCCTGGACTGGCTGCACAATTTTCTCACACTTTGACATTGAAATTCCTTTCCATCTGTATATTTGTCTCAACTGTTTAATTTCTTCCTTAAACTAACCTAATATTGTTCATTAATGATTTACTCTAACAGGTCTTCCGGCCATAAAACCAGATTTCATGAAGGGTCCCGCCTACCGGGCCAAGGTGGCCAAGGCTGCGGAGGCTGCTGCTGCTCAGAGTCGCAACGTGTGTGCGGACGAGTCAGACTCTGACAGTGATGAGGAGTGGACCCCGGATATGGAAAGGAAGAAACGAGCAAAAGGTAACGTTTGCAGAGATTTTAATAGCGGTTATCAGAGGACTCATAAAGTCTGCATCCCCCAAACACATACTACATCTTGGTCATGATAGGTCATGATAGTTTCTTTACAGTCAAGCATATTTCATGTTGAAGGTACTTTGGGACCATGTCTTTGAAATGAGTTTTGCCCGATGGCTTTAAACTTAGCAAAAACAGGCCTTGTAAAGTCTGCTTCGACAAAAATATACTGTCGAAGGGCCATGATTGTTCTTAGTTTCAATACAGTTGCGCATATATCTCATTAAATACCAGTCATGCCGCTTTTGGAGCATAGTTTCGACATGAATTTTGCATGGTGGCTTTAAACTTAGCAATATACATGTATTGTATGGAAATAGATGATTTGATATTTTACTTAACTTTTACTAGTTTTGATATTTGTTGATTCTTTATAAGTAACATATTTAAATTTGATTTAAAATGTTATATTCAAGATGTAACTATCCATATTAATTATATATTTTGCAGAGAATGCTGTCAAAAGGACTGTTCCCCATTTTCTGAAACCAACAGTCGGTAAGAGAAAATTGGATGAAAAAGGAGACAGAGTGAAGAAAGTGAAGGTATTAGTTGGTGTTTTGTAGTCCTGTTTATCTCACTTTACTTTATTGAACAGAATTAACTAAATTGATGCTAAAAACTTAGCAAAGCTTTCAGACATAGAATTTCAACGTTGTTCTAAGGCTTCCCAAAGTCTGTGTTCAATAGCAATTACCATGCCTGTTCATATGTCCACCTGGCCCCACGCATTCGAACATTCTCATCTCAAAGTTAGTCTAAACTAAAATATAGACAATTAAGAATGCTTGTTACATTTGAATTTTGATTTCCATGGGTTTAATATTTAAAATTAAGACTAAGATTCAACTAACGAACGTTCGTAATCATGGTCCCAGGGTTTATACCATCGAACTGCTGACAGACGGTTCAGTTAATTAGTCCCCTACAATCATGGGCCCAGGGTTTAAACCATCGAACTGCTGACAGACGGTTCAGTTATTAGTCCCCTACAATCATGGGCCCAGGGTTTATACCATCGAACTGCTGACAGACGGTTCAGTTATTAGTCCCCTACAATCATGGGACCAAGGTTTATACCATCGAACTGCTGACAGTCGGTTCAGTTATTAGTCCCCTACAGTCATGGGCCCAGGGTTTATACCATCGATCTGCTGACAGACGGTTCAGTTATTAGTCCCCTACAATCATGGGCCCAGGGTTTATACCATCGAACTGCTAACAGACGGTTCAGTTATTAGTCCCCTACTGGTGTTTCACTAGAGGGGACTATAGGTTTGCCCTCCGTCCGTCCATCCGTCCGTCCGTCCGTCCGTCACGCCGTTTGTCCGCAAAATATTGATCCTGCGATAACTCATAAAGTAATGAAGATACGTCGATGGGACTTGGTATACACATAAACGGCAATGTGAGTATTATGCACGACCTTTTATTTTTTACCAGAGGTCAAAGGTCACGTGACTGTAAATAAAAATAGAAATAAACTAAAACAAACTGGATCCTGCAATAACTCAAAAAGTACTGAAGATATTTCGATGAAACTTGGTATACATATAAAAGGCAATGTGAGGATTATGCAGGACCTTCTATTTTTCACCAGAGGTCAAAGGTTACATGACTGTTACTAAAAATAGCAATAAACTAAATACTGTTATAATCGAAAAGTACATAAGATGTGACCATGAAACTTGGTACAAAGATTGAACTGTAGGTTTGCCCTCTGTCTGTGTGTCTTTCTATCTGTTCGTCCATATGTTTGTCTGTCCGTCTCCAAAACCTGGTTACTGCAATAACTCAAAAAGTACTGAACTTATTTCGATGAAACTGGGTATACATGTAAACAGCAACGTGGCAATGTGAGGATTATGCACGACCTTTTTTTTCACCAGAGGTCGAAGGTTAAGTGACTGTTACTAAAAATAGGAATAAACTAAATACTGTAATAATTCGAAATGGACATAAGATATGACCATGAAACTTGGTACAGAGATTGAACTATAGGTTTGCCATCTGTCTGTGTGTCGTTCTTTCTGTTCGTCCGTATGTCTGTCTGTTTAAAAAAGTTCAATTTCCTACCTTAAATCTTGGTAATATGACTTCTTATTCAATAGTATACAACATCATAATAACAATTTATTCGTAAGTAGCGAACAAATATTTTTCAAGCTAATTATCTAATGCAAACAGAATTATATACAAGATAGTTAACAAGTCAATCTGCAATTATTGTCCACGACCCTTTATTTTTCACCAGAGGTCAAAGGTCACGTCACTGTTACTTAAAATAGAAATTAACTTAATCTGAAATAATTCGAAAAGAACATAACATATGATCATGAAACTTGGTACACAGAATGGACTATATGATTGCCCTCTGTCAGTTTAGTACTGCAATAACTCAAACAGTAACTAGAATGTCTGGTCAATGTTATTAAAATAGAAAAAACAACTTTTATTTTTCACCAGAGTTAAAAGGTTACGTGACTGTTACTAAAAAATAGAAATAAACTTAATACTGTAATATTTTGAAAAGTGCATAAGATATGATCATGAAACTTGGTACACAGATTGGACTATGTCTGTGTGCGTATGTCTGTCTTTTCGCCCGTCGGTCTCACTCTGTCTGTCCCGTCCCCAACACCTGGATCCTGCAATAACTCAAAAAGTACTGAAGATACTTTTATGAAACTTTGTATACATAGAAAGAGCAAGGTGAGGATTGTCCACGACCCTTTATTTTTCACCAGAGGTCAAAGGTCACGTCACTGTTACTTAAAATAGAAATTAACTTAATCTGAAATAATTCGAAAAGAACATAACATATGATCATGAAACTTGGTACACAGAATGGACTATATGATTGCCCTCTGTCAGTTTAGTACTGCAATAACTCAAACAGTAACTAGAATGTCTGGTTACTAAAATAGAAAAAACAACAACTTAATACTGCAGTGACAAATGGGATTAATATGGAACTTTGTACATCTACAGATAAAGGGCAATTTGATGGTATTGCACAATGTTTAATTAGCAGGGATTTTCACCGGTAGCAGACTCCTGTATTGCTTGCAATACTATCAAAGCCTTGTTACTTATTTGTTACTTGTGTTATAAATAAAAAAGTATTAATTAAATCTTAGTCTTAGTCTTATTCATTCCATCAATGGAAATCAAAGCTCAAAATGTAACAAGGACTTTCATTGGTTGGGTTTTAAGTTCAGACTTAAGTTTGAGATTGAGATTTTTCGTAGTCGTTGGGCCTGCTGCCTAATTAAAGCGCCTATCACTACTTCTATTTGAAGGATACTTTTGAAACTTAGTGTTGTGATAGAATGGATTTAGAGGTACAAGAGTACTGTGCACAGTTCAAGAACCATAACTCTGTCCAATATTGATGTCATTATTTGTCGTGTTTTAGTAAATTGAGTCACCTCGTGTTAAGGAATATGATAAAAATTGTTGTTCGTAATTAAAAACAATTGTTTAAACATTCAATGGCTCCTTAGCGAAAACTTAAGTAAATTTCTAATAACCATAACATTCTGAATTTCTGTTGTTTTTTAATTCAGGTTTATTTTGTCCTAACTGGTTTTACTCTGATAAAGAATCTACAGACCTGTGCTTTTTGTGGTATCATATTTCAAATATTAAATACTATTTTTCAGAATGATAATTTTCTTTGAATGTTCACCTAAATACGACGTTAAATATAAGTAAAGATTTCCTTAGGAGCTTTGTGTAAATGGCCCCTGGTCATACATAATTTTAGATTGACATTCCTACAGTGGTGTTTGTGGCTTGGGAAAAGTCTTGAAAACATTACCTTCGGTGTATTTGCGTATTCTATGCTGTCAGATTGTCAGAATATGTGTGATACAATCAAAAGTCTATGTCTTGTATAAACACTGCAGAGAGTCAAGAATACCAAGACGAAACATGAGGACAAGAATTAGTACAGTCTTCGAGAGAGGAACCCGGCCAGCTGTATGAACCTTGAACCACCAGACGATGACCATTTCCTGTATAAGTGAATACAATAGCTTCCCCGACGATGACCATTTCCTGTGTAAGTGAATACAATAGTTTCCCTGACGATGACCATTTCCTGTGTAAGTGAATACAATAGCTGCCCTGATGATGACCATTTCCTGTGTAAGTAAATACAATAGCTTCCCCAACGATGACCATTTCCTGTGTTAGTAAATACAATAGCTTTCCAGATGATGACCATTTCCTGTGTAAGTAAATACAATAGCTTCCCCGATGATGACCATTTCCTGTGTAAGTGAAAACAATAGTTTCCCCGACAATTACCATTTCCTGTGTAAGTGGATGCAATAGTTTCCAGATAGTGATGACCATTTCCTGTGTAAGTGAATACAATAGTTTCCCAGATGATGACCATTTCCTGTGTAAGTGAATACAATAGTTTCCCAGATGATGACCATTTCCTGTGTAAGTGAATACAATTGTTTCCTAGATGATTATGACCATTTCCTGTGTAAGCGAATACAATAGTTTCCTAGAAGATGATGACCATTTCCTGTGTAAGTGAATACAATAGTTTCCTAGATGATGATGACCATTTCCTGTGTAAGTGAAAACAATAGTTTCCCAGAAGATGACCATTTCCAGTGTAAGTGAATACAATAGTTTCCCAGATGATGACCATTTCCTGTGTAAGCGAATACAATAGTTTCCCAGATGATGACCATTTCCTGTGTAAGCGAATACAATAGTTTCCTAGATGATGATGACCATTTCCTGTGTAAGTGAATACAATAGTTTCCTAGATGATGATGACCATTTCCTGTGTAAATGTAAACAATAGTTTCCCAGAAGATGACCATTTCCAGTGTAAGTGAATACAATAGTTTCCCAGAAGATGACCATTTCCTGTGTAAGCGAATACAATAGTTTCCCAGATGATGACCATTTCCTGTGTAAGTGAATACAATAGTTTCCTAGATGATGACCATTTCCTGTGTAAGTGAATAAAATAGTTTCCTAGATGATGACCATTTCCTGTGTAAGTGAATACAATAGCTTCCTAGATGATGACCATTTCCTGTGTAAGTCAATACAATAGTTTCCTAGATGATGACCATTTCCTGTGTAAGCGAATACAATAGCTTCCTAGATGATGACCATTTCCTGTGTAGGTGAATACAATAGTTTCCCAGATGATGACGACCATTTCCTGTGTAAGTGAATACAGTAATAGTAAGTGAATACAATAGTTTCCCCGATGACTACCATTTCCTGTTTAAGTGAATACAATAGTTCCCGGACGATGATGACCATTTCCTGTGTAAGTGAATATAATAGTTTCCCAGATGATGACCATTTCCTGTGTAAGTGAATACAATAGCTTCCTAGATGATGACCATTTCCTGTTTCAGTCAATACAATAGTTTCCTAGATGATGACCATTTCCTGTGTAAGCGAATACAATAGCTTCCTAGATGATGACCATTTCCTGTGTAAGTGAATACAATAGTTTCCCAGATGATGACGACCATTTCCTGTGTAAGTGAATACAGTAATAGTAAGTGAATACAATAGTTTCCCCGATGACTACCATTTCCTGTTTAAGTGAATACAATAGTTCCCGGACGATGATGACCATTTCCTGTGTAAGTGAATATAATAGTTTCCCATATGATGATGACCATTTCCTGTGTAAGTGAATACAATAGTTCCCAGACGATGACGACCATTTCCTATGTAAGTGAATACAATAATTGTAAGGGAATACAATAGTTTTCCTGATGATGACCATTTTCTGTGTGAGTGAATACAATAGTTTCCAGACGATGATGACCATTTCCTGTGTTAGTGAATACAATAGTTTCCAGACAAATACCATTTCCTGTGTAAGTGAATACAATAGTTTACCTCATGTTGACCTAAATTCTAAATTAGCGCAATGGCGGAAGTGCGAATATTAAACCTCCGCAAAAATTAGTGATTCCACAGTAGTTTACCCGACAATGACCATTTCCTGTGTAAGTGAATACAATAATAGTAAGGGAATACAATAGTTTCCGCAACGATGACCATATCATGTGTAAGTGACAACAATAGTTTCCCAGATGATGACCATTTCCTGTGTAAGTGAATACAATAATAGTAAGGGAATACAATAGTTTCCGCAATAATGACCATTTCCTGTGTAAGCGACAACAATAGTTTCCGAGATGATGACCATTTCCTGTGTAAGTGAATACAATAAAAGTAAGTGAATACAATAGCTTCCCTGATGATGACCATTTCCTCTGTAAGTGAATACAATAGCTTCCCAGATGATGACCATTTCCTGTGTATGTGAATGCAATAGCTTTCCAGATGATGACCATTTCCTGTGTAAGTGAATATAATAGCTTCCCCGACGATGACCATTTCCAGTGTAAGTGAATACAATAGTTTCCCCGACGATGACCATTTCCAGTGTAAGTGAATACAATAGTTTCCCCGACGATGACCATTTCCAGTGTAAGTGTAGTGCCCAAGAAAATCCCAAACTGAAATCATTACTAGGCAGCAAGTCTTAAACACACTCAGTAAATATAATAGTCTACCACCTTTGGCAAGTTGTGTTGAAACATAACTTAGGCTAAAAAAATTAATGATTTGTTTCTCAGTCAGTACCACAACGTTTTTTTTATGGCCAGCCACGAATTTGATTTAATAAAAAAAAAAAAATTATTAACTATTTCAGTTTGCCGATCGCGCCCGGGTTTTAAAGGAGCAGTCCAGAAATATGTTAATAAAAATGAAACTTTGCAGAAAGTGTTTCTAATGGGCATGTTACCGAACAAAATACAAACAGTGTGTATTGAAATCTGTGAATTATTAACATTTTGGTAGCTTGCTATAGTCAATTTTCTGTATGCGATAAATGGTAATGACTCTGGAGTAAACAAGCATGTACATTATTCTGTTTGTACCAAGTGCTTTTGAACAATGCCTTTTGTAAATAAGAAACGATTTCGGACTAATAAACACCATAAACATTCATAAGAACTATTACTAAAATTACGATGCATTGAATTAGATTCCATGGACAGCTGCTTAAAATTAAATGAATCCGCATTTTAACATACTTGCGCAGTGCCTAAATCCGCCACATTTGGGGGTATTTTTACGATATTTTCCAAAGTTGTTTACAGATAAACATAAAAATTCACATAAATCAAGTGAGGTTTAATGTGCATTTACTGGCGTGTTTTGGTTACATTTCAAATACTTGGCAAATGAAAAATATCTATTGAAATAGAAGGCCTAAACAGTGTAAAAAAATGAGCATCGGAGTGCCTAAATCCGCCACCCCTCTTTAAAATGTTCAAATTGCTCGAAAATTATATTATTTTATGAATAACGTTTTCAAAGCAACTTCTATTGACAAAACTCCAACTTTTGTTTCTTTAATGTTCATTTTCTAGTGTTTAAAATAAACACGGTGATCCGAAGTTGCTTGGTGAAAATCGTAGATCAGGAACCGTGACATTCTTATTCCACATTTGACTATTGTTCTTATTTAATTTTCTATATTAAGCAGCTTGTTGTCTGTTGTTAATACAATGTTTCAATTTCTTCAAATACTCATTTGTATTTCTAAAAATAGCTCTGAAACTGAGGCCCTGCGCGCACGTGGGACAAATAATTAGTTTTTTGCGTAGCGAGACATTTGCGCTCTTAATATGCAGCTCCTTCCGCCTTTTATTGTATGCAATGCTAATGAATAATGGTTATATTTATGCTGCACATGCTCCCATTGACATAATATTAAAACACGATAATTTAATTTTATCATTGACACCATGCGGGGCTTCAAAATTGCGCATGCGCACTATGAAACAGATTCCCCGCATGCAGCTTGTTTGCATTTAGGGGTTATGTACACAATAATTGGAGAAAATATTCATTTATGCACAAATCAAGATGAAAACTCGTCAGCGTTGTTAAGGGCAAGTATGTAATTGATCGAGATCAACAAATTAGAAATCGCCGGTAAAAAAACGCTTATTCGGATGGGGTGGCGGATTTAGGCAAGTGGCGGATTTAGGCACTGCGCCAGTAGCAAAAGACGAGTAACCCGGTGGAAATTTCGGTATTTCCAGTAACTTTCTTCCTGACTGATTTAATTATATAAATCGGATATACACACATTATGAAATATTGTGTAAATTTTGAAAAAAAGAGCCATATTCGATAAATATCGTCTATTTGTTGATTTAAACTTTTGTTTCATCTATGTTTGTTTTTGTGTGTACAGTTTTCTTCACCTGATAACCCATACTTTTTTTACGTTTCTGTTGTGACCTCTGGCTGAGAAACATCTGTCTTCATTTTATGTTTTTGTCTACAGACATCATTGATATATTGTACAAATGCATAATTTGTATATTTGTAGATAAATGTAATTATGCATAGTTTACATTAGTATCTCCGCAGTTGTATATGCTAAGGTTTGTTTAAATGATTGATTATAAAAATCCTTAATAGCCGCGTCCTTATTGAATTAAGACGCGAACTGATGTGTTTAATGTTTTCTAAAGAAAATATGTTCTGTTTACAATATAAGAATAATGAAACTCCAGAGACATTATTAGAAGAGAAACCCTTATTACCGTCCGCTGGTCCTTTATTTGAGGCAAGTAACCAATTGCCTATACAAGACAGGACAATACATACATGTACATCACAACACAAAACATAAAAATGATTAAAAATGGGGTCACCGCCTTGGAACGGTCAATGCAAAGCATTGGGGTTTACAAGACAATAGATGGTAATACACAATGGAAACAGATATATGCTCTTGTTAGAATGATCCTTGCTATATTAATAATGATGGTCAATCTAATAAAAGGGAATGCGCATTAGTATTTAAAAAAAACAACAACAGATTTTTCAGTCAAAGATAAAGCGGGAATTATTTGAGATTAGACATTTTATTCAGGCAATTGAAATTCACACTAGTTAATACTTTTGGACCAAATTCAAACAGTCCAAACTTCTAGATTAATATCTTTAAAATTATTGATGAAATAGGAAACGACATGTACATTATTTGTGGTGATTTTAGTCTGGTTCTAGATGTTGACCTGGATTATGGTAATTTTAGTCTTGTTTTAGATGTTGACCTGGATATTTAAAGTATAAACATATCCAAATAATATTAGGGCTAGACAAACTTTTCTTAATAAAGTCTGTTCAAGAAATTTAATTAACTGTTTTCGGGAACTTAATGGTAACATTAAAAGATATACTTGACGAAGAACAAAGCCTTACAACAAGCCAGTCTGGAGGAACAAAACCTCTACAACAAGCCAGTCTGGAAGAACAAAACCTCTACAACAAGCCAGTCTGGACTTTTTCCTTATTTCTCCAAATACACTGCCTTGTTTGAGTACATCACGTAGTACATCAAGTATAAAATCAAACCACTCTTGTATAGAACTTAATGTAAATAAATTCCACCTTGGAAGGGGTTTATGGAATTTCAATAAATGAAGATTATGATGAAATTTATAAACTACATTTGGTACCGGTCTATTAAGTAAGTAATATTCTGAATGTAAACGATAATGAATTACAATTAACAAATAACAATTAATTGTTCATGGAAACATTGTTAATTGAGATTCGTTGCAAAATAATATCATATGCCAGTTTTAAAAAGAAGAAAACAATAAATGAAGAAAATTAAATTCATTGAAATTAATGAAATTGATAAAATCTTACTGAACAAAATACTTCACAGTTGCAACAACTGCAAGATCAATTAAACAATATCAGAGACCAAACATTAAAAGTTCATAACCAGGTCAAGGAGCCAATGGATTAAAGAAGGTGAAAAAGCCACAAATAAGTTTTGCTCTAGAAAATAACAATTATGTTAACAAAACAATACCTTTAATACAGAACGATAATGGAGAATTAATCTACAACCAAAATATATACTTACAGAAACTGGTTTATTTTACATACAATTGTCCTGTATAATTTTTCTCTAATAATTTTTAATATTGAAGATTTGAAACCTATGTCAGTTCACAAACTCACCTCTGAGCAGGCCAACACTTTTAAAGGCCCCCTTAAACTAGGGGAATTAAGGAAATATCTTTTACTTTAAAGAAAATGAAGAATGGTAAAAGCTCTGGCTCAGATGCATTTCAGTGACTGCTAATTTTTTACAAAGTGTTTTGGGTGTATCAGTTATGCGTATGAAAATAAACTCTTTTATAGTACACAGAAATAGGGAATAATAACATGTATCCCAAAAGGCCATACACCTAAACAATTCCTGAAAAATTGGAGAAAAACTACTTTACTTAAAACAATATATAAATTAGCTTCTGGAGCAATTGCAAATGGATTAAAAGCATATTTGTCATATTTAATATATATGACCAAACATGCGTTGTATCGGGACTCTACATTGGTGAAAATACACGTATATTATATGATATTATGAACTACACGGAACAAAATGGCATACCTGGGATTATTATGATGGTAGATAAACTTTCATCTAAATGCATCGAGAAAACAGTGGATTTTTGGATTTTGGTCCTAGATTTTAGCAATGAATTTCAACTTTTTTAAACAATACAACATCTGTTCAACTCAATGTTTTTGTCGGTAAGTTTCTTCATAGGCCGCTGCTGTAGGCAAGGGGCAAGGGGACGCTATCTCACCGTACATGTGTATACCTTGTGCTGAAATATTATCCATTAAGTTAAAACATTGCCATAAAATAAAGAAAATTAAAATTAATAATGTAAAATATAAGATATCACAGTTTGCCGACAACACTGCATTTTTACTAGATGGTTCTGAAAGTTCTTTAAATTCTGCTCTAGATCTTTTATATGAATTTTTTCTGGTCTTAAAGTCCACTTTGACAAAACTAATGTTGTGTGGATTGGCTTCCTTAAGTATAGCAGTTAGTAGGTTATTGCAAAATATAAATTGACATGGGGCACTATTAAATTCAAACAGTTAGGCCCAAACTAATTATAGACCAAAATACTTATAGCTGTAGCTCTACTCAATTATTAGTCATCGGAATAAAAGAAATCTGGCCCCTATTGGAAAATTAGTAGTTTTACAATGACTAATGACTCCTAGATGTATATACAGTGGTTTCCAACAATTATACTACACATATATAGAATACTAGGTTAGTGTTGAATACAGATACGTTTATTAATCGAGGCTTAGAAAACCTAAACCACGAGCATTGGCGAGCGGTTTATGTTTTCGTGCCGAGCAAATAAACCTATCTGTATTCAAACTTACATTGTTTTCTATTTATCCCATCATGTTCTGTATTTCTTTTGAAAATAGACGAAATAAAATCACTAAATAACACGAAAAACATCTAATGACGTCACGAAAATAAACAACATGACGTCATTATACTGCGCGTGTTTGCTGTAGTATTTGTATTCAACAAGGTGGAATACAGCTAAGTTTATCCCACGGTGTCTTATTTCGTCAATGCAGGCGTGATGATGGGATAAAAGTATTGGTACAAATTCGTTATTATATACATAGAATATTTTTCCAAATAATCTTTGTTCTATATGTAATACTTTTAAAAAACAATTACCCACTTTGGGGGGATTGTAATTCTTTTAACATATTTATTTGTAAGGTACGTAACTTTTTAAATACATTTAATGAAGGTAACAATGTATTTAACAAAGCAAATTTCATAATTGGCAATGAACAAACAACTAATGAGCATTTTAATATCTTCTCTTGTGCAACAAAAATATATATTTACATGTGTAAAATGGAGAAGAACATTCCAAATATTATGGGATAATTCGATTTGAAGTTTTCTTAGCAGTACAGTAAATGAAACGGACCGTCAACAATGCCTGACTCAAAATTGCGAAATGGCGTCATTATTTTGGCGTCATGACGTTTTAATTCCCGCAATGTTTTTAAATTGAACGCATCTAGATAGCACTTAAAATGGATTAAAACGGCGTCAAAAGCATAAATAAAAAGAAAACTCGTGAAAATATAAATGTCTATGATCACTAGTGAATTAAAATCGATACTCTACTGAAACCAACAAATATCCGCTAATTTATTACACCTCACGTAATCACTCTGTATTTTGTCCATAGACCAAAAGTTATATCACAGGGTAATATTTTTCATATCACCCTCGCGTGGAGCTAAAAATAGAACAGCGATTTTTTGTTCAAATCAAAACAAAATTGAAGGACTATGCAAATGTTACCTCCAAAGTGCTGACGACGATCCACGGCATTTTACAATAAATATCCAGCTAACGTTGTTACAAGCATTTGCAATTCCGTTTTGTATCCACAAAGCTTAACATTGTATATTTCAATGTTTCACGTGAACCGTGCTAACCAGAAACGCGATGTGTTTTTTGAATCGCCATGACTGGTCAGAACGTATCATCAGATTCGAATTTTGTCTCAAAACCTGTATACGATTATTAATATATGCGTCCAAAATAATTTAAGACATCACCGATGCATGGCTCTTTAATTCTGTGTTTAAACACGACACAACATAACCCTATGTAATAATATCAGTTCATTGCACACTGGTTTGTGTCGTCACTGCACAATTTGTTTACATATTATGCCACACATAATAACTGTGCCTGTATGAAATCACTCATTTAATAAGTATTTTATCAATTAACTTTATGATAAATAGTAGTAATTACCCCTGAAATTGTACAAATCCGAGTGATTTTGTTTTGTTTTATTTATTTCAAGATGGCGTCATTTTGTTTCTGGACTCCATATTTCCGATTTCGTATAGGAACAGTTCAACTGACGTATCAAAAGCGGTAAATCTCATACAGGCATCGAACTATCATACAAGCACTGGTTTTAGCTAATCACAATGCTTGGATCCCATACAGGAACAGTTGAATTCTTACAGGAACAGTTGATCGTTTTATTTACTAGTGCTAACTGAAATAAGGCGTGCTTTTTCAATGATTTTGTGCGTAATATTGTAAAGTTAATTAATAATTATGTTTATTCGTATAATATGTGTAGTAATTATATGTAGAAGAATACAATATAAAGGTGGAACAAAAATGGGGTCACAGCCATAGACTGGTCAATGCAAAGTATTGCGGATTTCAACCGGTTTAAAGTCATGTCGAACTTCCCACTTGACCATGAATCAGAATGCACATAATTGTAAAAAATAACCTCATAGGATTGCAATTCAAATTTACCAGTAATTAAAGAGATTCATGAATTTAATTGAACTACAATTTTATAATCAATGGTTTCACATTCACCAGAGCAATACAACTGCAATTTTCTGAGTATCATCACCAGTTTCGCTTGTCCACAAGATTTCAAGACCTAGCAACATATAGTAAAAATTCCAGATCATCGTCATTCATTTCACGAAGAAGCCGTATTCCATGGCGTAAAAGGCCAGGTTACATAGGTTGTATATGATAAACCATTGTAATTAAAATTAGATTAATGTAATAGTTTAATAAACATTGAAAATCGGCGTTATTATTTCTGCAAACAGAAAACAAAATAATATGTTTTACTCAACAAAACGCGAATCAGATATTACAATAACTGTTTCCTTTACAACAATTACGTTTTGTCAATTATTTATGATTGATAAATCATAATCATCGATCGTAGTTTACAATAAGAATCTAAATCAGACTGAATTTCTTCCATACATCTATCATATTGAATTGATGAAGGAAGGCGAAATTTAGGGCCTCCTCTGCATAGTTACTAGGTTTCTACCTGTAATAAAATGAAAATGGAAATTGTTGACGCATTACGGACGACGCAGAACAGTCCCCCTATACCAAAATTTTACCGAGCACTTCGTACTCGGGTGAGCTAAAAACTGAGGGTTACTGCTTAAAATGTCAAAGCAGTTTCCCAGTTTGACGGCGCAAACCACTGCACACTTGGTCCAGAACTGAGAAATATGCATATACATCCAAATGTATATTATTATTATTATTAAAATGGTAGCATTAATAATTAAACAGTTACAAAAGTTGTTTGTAGAACAGTTATCAAATGTAACTGTTGGACTGTTCGAAAGCGGAAACGGCTATTTAGATAATTCAAGGACCCTAATTCTACAATTTAGCGATTATGCTGATAATCGAACCTTTCAGATATTCTGCCCACAATCGTTTTCATCGTTTTGTGAAGATCGCAGAAAAACGTGTGGACTTGGAAAGCGGATGGGATGTAGTCTACGGACAGACCGGTTGGGGGCATAATAAAGCAGTACAACGTTAATTTAAGGCAGGTAATCTTTATTCAGTAACAAAATAAGAATAATTAATTAATAGCATTGCATACATTTACACGTACATATGTTGTCAAGAAATACTGGTTAGTCCCAAGAAGTAACCAAAAGTAAATTTCGAAAGGATAATATTAGCAAAATTTGATTTATTGAATACATATGCCTGCTGTCCTGAACTGTTTAGTTCAAATACTGTAAAATCATTTAATTTGCAGTGAATAAACATCGCGCATTCTTGACAAATGAAATGACATGTTGTCCTAAATTCGCACATTGTTTTAATTTTATATACATGTATACTCTTAAATAATTCAAAATTGTTTTATTATTATGTCTACTTTTAATTAACTTTTTAATTAAAATCATTTCCTTTAAATACAAAAAAAGTATGTATACACTATACAGTAAACAAAAATACATATTTGTTCAAATGACAAATTATCAGTTAAACCTGTAATAATGCTCAAAGTATGTACATGTAGACTAAAGGCATGAAAAAAGTATCATATATAGATAGCTCTATGTTCGTTTTCAATGAAATATTGCAATAAATGATAAATTTACGAGGGGTCTTAAATTTACACTATGCTTGGTCGGTGAAATACACGAAACTTAGACCATCACAAAATGAAATGTTTATACATTAGCTATAGACCGTCACAAAATAAAATGTTAATACATTCAGATGGTTGCTTTTGATCAAACAGCATACATAAAACTCAGTTACTAGCCAATATTTCTTGACTTTTGTGAATGCCTAAAGGGAAAATAACTGGAATAATTTAAAACGGTTAAAAGGTATTTTAACACATATTCAAAACATAATAATATGTACATATTTACAGAAAATATTATTAAATACATACATACAATAAAGATAATGCATTTGTGTTACAAACACTAAAAATCAGTGAAATGTTCTTTGCACCATAGTTTCATGATAATGTTAAATAATGAAATACCAAAAATTCCAAGCATTAATACAAATTGTAAAATGAAGTTTATGAAAGGTAAACTTTGTATTTCAAACATGATAGAAAGTTATCGCACAAAGTATATTTTATAACATTAATATAGTCCTATTCTCTCTTGAGCGCTACATATAAAACATTACCAAAATAAATTATCAAAAACAAATTCATGAAGTTACACATGTTGTCAAACACAATTCTGTTGTTTGTTGTGGTAAAATACAAATATCACAAAATGGTTCCATATAATAACGTATGAAATTCGACCTATGAAAAAAATGTACATTCTCAATACTTGTCCATTAGTTGTTTTTTGTGGGGTTTTAATTTTTGTATATTAGCAATATACCGGACAATCCCTTCTGGAAGAAGTGTATTAAATACGCATTTAATGTGTATTAACAGCTGTGGTATAGGCACTCTATTTTTTAATACGCGTTTAATACACTTCAAAATGCTGAAAAATACACTTATTACAGAAAAAAGTGCATTTTTCTGCCTTTTTCCTGCATTAACACTTAAGTGCATTTAAAAAGTATTTTTCTCCTTGAAAAATGCACTTTTTCTTCAAAAAATACACATAAGTGCATTTAAAGTATATTTTAAGTTTGTTTTCTAGTAAACTAATACAATTTTATGTAAAACATGCAGTAAATGTACAGAAAAAACACATTTAGTGTACTAAAAGTTTATTGAATTCGCATTTAACACAGACAAAATACTATGCCAATACCGCAGCTTTTAATACGCTTATTCGAGAAGGGATATACCGAATACGTTAGTTGTGAATGGTTTAAACATAATTGAGGCGCGTCGTGGGAAAAACCGCACTTAATGCATGTGCATAAATTGTCATCCCGGATCAGCCTGTACAGTCTGCACAGGCTAATCCGGGACGACACTTTCCGCTGTTACGGTATTTTCTGTTTCAAGAGTCACTTCTAAACATAAATCCACTGTAGGCAGAAAGTGCCGTCCTGGATTAGCCTGTGTGGACTGCACATGCTAATCCGGGACGACACTTTAAGTAAATGCATTAAGACCGGTTTTCCCACGACGCGCCTCAATTATATATTTCTTATATGTAGTTGTACATTTTTTATAGAAACTGTCGTAATCTGTAACGTGTAAGATTAAAACATCAGTAATTCGATATCAAATTTCTTGAATTATAACGTACCTACACATTACTTAAAAAAATAAATACAAGCAAGAAAATCAACATAAATAGAGAACTATAAAAATTATATTGTATTGTATAAGAAAAAAAACATAGGTTAAAAAATAGCCACCTTAAAAGGTGGTTAACAACAAAATTTTCAAATTGTCTTGCACATTCTAAGTGTTGTTGTTTTTTGTTTATAAATAACTAGATGTGTCACAAACATGGATGACCCCACGACACATCTTTGGGACACAGACAAAGGGCGTCTCGCCAACACTATTTTTTGTCTCTACACATTTATTTTCCTATAAATTCTATAGTGGAAAAATGAAAAAGGGCCATAATTGTGCCAAAATTGGTCGCCGCCAAAATTCTTTCTTTCACGATCTACACGTTACCGTTCTTCAGCAGTGAAAGTTTGAGCGAAATCAGCCAAGCAGTTAAAGAGGTGTTGAGTCCACACAATTTCGGGAAGTACACACTTACGTATGTACGTACGGATGGACAGACAAGTGCACTGCTTAATGCCTTCCACTTTGTGGGGGCATAAAAACATTTCTCAAACTTGTTAGTCAATTTAAATATAAACAATCATCAGATTAATAAGATTTTTGTAAGTAATAATGCATTAAGATTTTAATATCAATGCCCATGTCCATTTGTTAAATTCCAGTCATTAATTTACTCAATTCTGTACACTGTTATTTTTGTTTTTGTTTTTTTATTTTTTCCCTTCCTCCAACCGGACACTTTTCCAAAAATGTCCGAGAACCAAGAATTAAAAAACTCTGGCCTTAACTTCCTACTATTTATTATGGCTCACTTACACACTAAGTATTAACGCAAGGTTCATATACATGTACCTTTGTGATACTGTACCACAGTTCATTTGATAAAATAATTGTTTATCAGACATGTGTATGTTGTTTATTTCCACAAAATTTAAACAAACAGACAGCCAAATTCAAACAGATATTTAATTGATGGAAATACCAGACGGTACAATATAAGTAACTTTCTTAGAAGAATTCATAATTTTTTTTCTTTCATGAAAGTGAAGTACAATCAATGATGGATATATAGAATGTCAAAGCCAACAGAAGAACATAAATATTTTTGTTGGGTTGTTCTGTTAAAAGTTAACACAAACTTAACAGATTGATTTTATCAGATATAATTTTATTTTAAATGACTGTTATCTTGATAAAAATTAAGTATATTTCTGAGCATTATACAATAATTTAAACCAAAAAATAGAACTCCTAAAAATGTGTTTCCTGTCTATCTTTCTTGAACAAAATGAGGATAATTTCACTGTAACATTTCTGAATAAATGGTTATCAAAAAACATGTATAATACCCAAGAAAAAATATACAAAAATACAATAGACTTAATATATTTTTGTATACAAATTTTTTATATACAACCTTTAGTATGTTCATAATATGACTTACATAAATACATAAAGACTGCATTTAATATTTCTATGCACCAAACATTATACAAATAATCAATATTATAATACAGATAATATTACAGAAATATTGTAATTGATCATTTGGAAGGTAAAAATGACATATTATAGATTTTAAAACAGTTAACATATACCTTAGGTTAAAATTAATTACACAATAAATATAAGTGACACTGTATGAAAAAACTAATAAATGTTACGAACAACAAGTCAACTGCTGAAGAAGCCACAGCTAATTACATGTGTTGTTAGCAAACTCACAAATATTTCGACTGTAAACTAACAGTTTGGTGATAGAAGATACTTGAATAGAAGATGTCTGAAATATTCTGCATGTTTTACAATTGGTAAAATAATATACACTATCAAATATAATGAGCAAAGTCATGGATAAATATAGAGATTAATTTATAGTGTATTATGCTTTAAAATTGTAAAATTTATGTTGATACAAATAAAACAATAGAAATGGTGTTTTCACAGATTTTGTGTGGATCTCCGACTTGTGATCAAAGTATTAAAGTGAAAATCTATTTACTTAAACCGTGGTACACATATATTATAAGTCCAAAAAAATTATATGTTTCGGGCAACCTAACCCTAAGTAGCGAACCCCCCCCAACCCCAGCCCGACCCTATAGTTTGTACCAACAATTGTTTTGCATGAAGCCCATATTCGTCAGATTTTATATATTTTTCAATGCTTTTTACCGAAATGTATCTTTAAAAAAATATATTTAAACAAGAGGGCCCTCAGGGCCCTAGGACGCTCACCTGAGACCTTGTAACCCAATTAGAATTTGCATCCCTGAGGTGTGGCTTATTTTTATCCCAGGGGCATAATTTGAACAATCTTAACAAACCTCTGGGCATTGCGGTTTCATGTAAAGCATTTTAAAGTCATTCTGCTATTATAGTCTATATAAACCATGTGACCCCTTGGGCTGTGGCCAGATTTGACCCCAGGGGCATAATTTGAACAATCATTGGAGAGGACCACTATGCAATCATACGTACTACATATAGCAAAGCTGTGGGCGTTGCCGTTTCAGAGGAGACGATTTTTGAAGTAATTTTGCTATTTAAGTCTATATAAACCATGTGACCACCTGGGCGTGACCAGTTTTGACCCCAGGGGCATAATTTGAACAATATTTGTAGGGGACCACATACACATCCCAAATATGAAACCTCTAGGCCTTACGGTTTCAGAGGATTAGAATTTTAAATTCATTTTGCTACTTATGTTTATATAAACCATGTGACCCCCAGGGCATGGCTAGTTTTGACCCAGGGGCATAATTTGAACAATCTTTGTAGAGGACCACTATAGGATGTTACATACCAAATATGAAACCGCTGGGCCTTGTGGTTTCAGAGGAGAAGATTTTAAAAGTCATTTTGCTGCACATTCTATATAAACCATGTGACTCCCAGGGCGTGGCCACTTTTGACCCTAGGGGCATAAATTGAATAATATTTGTAGAGGACCACTATGGGATGTTACATACAAAATATGAAACCTCTGGGCCTTGCGGTTTCAGAGATGATTTTTAAATACATTTTGCTATTTAAGTCTATATAAACCATGTGACCCCCAGGGCGTAGTCAGTTTTGACCCCAGGGACATAATTTGAACAATCTTTGTAGAGGACCACTATCGGATGGTACATCCCAAATATGAAACCTCTGGTCCATGTGGTTTCAGAGGAGAATATTTTTTTTAAGTCATTTTGCTATATATTCTATATAAACCATGTGACCCCCAGGGAGGCCAGTTATGACCCTAGGGGCATTATTTGAACAATCTTTGTAGAGGACCAATAAAGGATGTTACATACCAAATATAAAACTTCTGGGCCTTGCGGTTTCAGAGAAGACTGTTTAAGTTTACACTTCTTAAATCTGTTTTTAGCTCTGGTGGCCTACATATGCAGCGGACCGTAACGATTTGAACAACTTTGAGAGAGGGTCACCCAATGATCATTCCTGTGAAGTTTGGTACGTATCTGCCAAGTGGTTTAGGAGGAGATGTTGTTTGAATGAAAAGTTCACGACGGACGCACGCACGCACGCACGAACGGACGACGGACAACGGGCGATCACAAAAGCTCACCATGAGCACTTTGTGCTCAGGTGAGCTAAAAAACCAACTCAATCCTGACCAATCCTTACTTTTTGAGACTGTTGCCTGAAACACACAATGTTTTCGGCTTAAGCTTAAAAATTACTGAGACACTCTTAAGTTCATTTTCTGGGTAGAACCAGTACTTTGTGCCTTCAAGTAAGGTCACTGTTAACACTCTCTGTGTTGGGATAAACTCACAATCTTCTAACCGCATGTAATACAAAATGCATAAAAATAGGGGTGGGGGTGGGGGGGGAGAGATGGGGGGTTAAAGGGACATCTTGTAAATTGTCTGGTGACTGAAATTGACAATTTTGCAAACAAATATGGCAACATGGAATAAAATTTATAATATATATTACAAGTCAAAT
This sequence comes from Congeria kusceri, assembly GCA_027627225.1. NCBI lineage: Eukaryota > Metazoa > Mollusca > Bivalvia > Myida > Dreissenidae > Congeria > Congeria kusceri. The sequence continues at coordinate 15,938,277 of CM051026.1, read as the reverse complement.
ATACTTTATAATATATATTACAAGTCAAATATACTTTATAATATATATTACAAGTCAAATATATTTTAGAACTCCAGCATCATGTTTGCATGTATATCCACATGTTTTCACATAGAAGAAATGAGTCATATACATAAAATCAAGTATTCAAATATTTTTAATTAATAAATATGCAAGTTAAATACCGTATTTTAAAATCACAATAATTTGCTGTTTAAAATGTAACATAAATTTAGTTGTTAATTAAGCCAAAATAATGAATCATTTCATAATCACTAAAGTGCAAAATAATGCAAGCCCGTAGGTGTCTGGCAAAATTAGAAACTTTATATACACGTCATTTTTATCACAGACCAGTGTGTAACACATACTAATTAATTCATACTAAATACCTTTTTTTTCTAAACAGTATAAATATCCTGCTACGTGCCAAGATATTTAGAGGTCAGAAGAGATCCATGTAGTCTTTAAAAGTGATACAAATGCATACGAGGCGCTTCGTGGTTAAACCGGACTTAATGTATGTGCATAAAGTGTCGTCTCGGATTTGCCTGTGCAGTCCGCACAGGCTAATCCGGGACGTCACGTTCCACTTTAGTGGTATTTTCTGTTTCATGGAAGTCTCTTCTAAAGATAAATACACTGTAGGCGGAAAGTGCCGTCCCCGATTAGCCTGTGCGGACAGCACAGGCTAATCCGGGACGACACTTTACGCACATGCATTAAGACCAGTTTTCTCACGATGCGCCACATATGTATATTTCAATCTTTGATATAACTTTTGGAAACTGGCAAAGACTTTTAAAAGTATTTCAAAGACATCCTTGAACTGTATCAAAATGTTCTCACATCTTTCATAGAAATCACTGAGAAATCGCTCCATTCGTACAGTTAAATATCTTTCACATGTATCTGTATCACCGAAAATATTTTAGACAAACAAATATTCAACTTTTGAAGACAATACATATTGTGACACATAAATGCGTAATAAACGCAGAAAAAGTATGGTGCCACTACCGCATCGTTGAAAAAAAAGTGCATTTTTCATGGAGAACAATACACTTTAAATGCACTTAAGTGTGGTAATGCAGGGAAAATGCAGAACAAAGTACACTTTTTTTCTTTAATAAGTGTATTTTTTCTGCATTTTCAAGTGTATTAAATGCGTAATAAACGCAGAAAAAGTATGGTGCCACTACCGCAGCATTTAATACACATTAAATGCGTATTTAATACACTTTTTCGACAAGAAAAGGACAAAACAGAATAAAAAAGTTAAACCCACCGGGATTCAAACCCCAGGCTCCGTGTTCACAAAACAAGTTGAGCCTGATTTTCAGGTTCAAGATGAACTTGAGCCAGATATTTCAGGATCAGGCTCAAAAATGACGTTAACTAAAATCACGATCAACTTTAATTTTTGGTCAAATATTTATTATAAAAACGATTTTAAACTCCTAGCAACGTACATTTGCTGTCTGATATGAAGAATTTTATAAAAGAAATACAAATAATTATGTGATTTTTGTCACGAAGAAAAGTTATTCCGAAACTAAAATATGTTTGATATTCGACTCAGTTGAGCTACAAAATCAAGATCAGCTAAGACTGATCCTGATCCTGTCATTGATCCTTTGTGAACACGGGGCCAAACCTTCGGATCAAAAGGCCAAGGCCTAAACCAAGTGGCCATTACGACTGATATATTTAACCCTAAATTGTTTATTGTATGTACATGATCCATGTGTTTTCAAAGATTTTAACGAAAACAACAGAAACACTTCGAATTATTCCATCGTTTAGCGTTACAAACGCTTTATAATTCAATTTATTGTAACTGACGGCTACTCATTAACAGAATGAAATTTACTGTTCATTTCTTTGTCTGTAGTGTTTATTCACTCCTATATATACACCAATTTTTTATTCTTGGAATCGTCGACAAAACATTTGAAAATTGTCAAATCGTAAATCTGTGAACAAGTCCCTTTAATAATCGTCAATCTGTGAACAAGCCCCTTTAAGTACAATACAATTTTGCACATTCACATCCACCAGGGCCCATATCCACAAAGCTCCTAAGGAAAATCTTAACTTAAGTTATACTTAAGTCTAAATTTCAAATACCATTTTTTATGTGAAAATCTTAATTTTATTATTTAAATATGGTACCATTAGAAGCATCTTTCGATTCTTAACCAGAATGAAACAGTTTAACAGAAAAGAAACTTTAAAAGAAATGGCCAGAGACTTAAGGAATTTTATAATTTTAAAAAATTTACTTAAGTTTTCCCTACGGAGCTTTGTGGAATGGGCCCTGTGTTGTACAAAAGTATTAGAAATTTTCAGCAAAACAAACAACATAGGCCGCTATCCTTGAAATGCATCTTAAATGTCATGAAATGGATTATTGATGTCCGTGAAATGGTTTTCAGATGTCCGTGAAATGTTTTTCAGACCATCATTAAAGGTTTTACAGAGCGTCATTTAAATGTTTTATAAAAGGCCTTGCAATGTTAGGCAGAATTAACATCATGACTTTCATCCTTGAAATAGTTAATAGTCATTGACATGTTATACAGATGTCCTTGAAACATAAAAACTTAAAATGCTTTAAAATCAATACTTGAAATTTTCTGTTTATAAACTCACACGCACAAAATGACTTTTTCTCCAGCATCAGTCTGTTGTTTCTCATCTGACGAATTATCACGCCAAAATATGTATATTTCCTATATTAAGCCCTTAACTCTCCCTGACATATTCACACGCAAACAAAATGACTTTCTCCGAGCATTAACTCCAGTTTTCCCCTTTTGGCGGATGTTCGGTCAAGGTTTTCAGAGTCTTATAGATTTCTTGGAACGTTATTCTCGTGGAAGGGTTTGCATCCCAACACTTCAGCATGAGTTGGTAGATGCTGTCTGGGATGTTCTGAGGTGCAGGCATTCTGTAACCTGGAAAATAGGACATAAGAGAATGCTAGGTTAGTGCAGGCATTATGTATCCTGGAAAATAGGACTTAAGATAATGCTAGGTTAGTGCAGGCATTCTGTATCCTGGAACAAAGACATAAGAGAATGGTAGGTAAGTGCAGGCATTCTGTATCCTGGAAAATAGGACATAAGAGAATGGTAGGTTAGTGCAGGCATTCTGTATCCTGGAATAAAGACATAAGAGAATGGTAGGTAAGTGTAGGCATTCTGTATCCTGGAAAATAGGACATATGAGAATGGTAGGTTAATGCAGGCATTCTGTAGCCTGGAAAAAAGGACATAAGAGAATGCTAGGTTAGTTCAGGCATTCTGTAGCCTGGAAAAAATGACCTAAGAGAATTATATGTTAGTGCAGGCATTCTGTAGCCTGGAAAATAGGACTTAAGAAAATGCTAGGTTAGTGCAGGCATTCTGAAGCTTGGAATATAGGACATAAGAGAATGCTAGATTAGTGCAGTCATTATGTATCCTAGAAAATAGGAAATAATATAATGCTAGGTTAGAGAAGGCATTCTTTATCCTGGAAAATAGGACTTAAGAGAATGCTAGGTTAGTGCAGGCATTCTGTATCCTGGAAAATAGGACATAAGATAATGGTAGGTTAGTGCAGGTATTGTGTATCCTGGAATAAAGTACATAAGAGAATGGTAGGTTAGTGCAGGCATTCTGTATCCTGGAATAAAGGACATAAGAGACTGCTAGGTTAGTGCAGGCATTCTGTATCCTGGAAAATAGGACATAAGAGAATGGTAGGTTAGTGCAGGCATTCTGTATCCTGGAATAAAGACAGAAGAGAATGCTAGGTTAGTGCAGGCATTCTGTATCCTGGAAAATAGGACATAAGAGAAATGGTAGGTTAGTGCAGGCATTCTGTATCCTGGAATAAAGGACATAAGATAATGGTAGGTTAGTGCAGGCATTCTGTATCCTGAAATAAAGGACATAAGAGAATGGTAGGTTAGTGCAGGCATTCTGTATCCTGGAATAAAGGACATAAGAGAATGGTAGGTTAGTGCAGGCATTATGTATCCTGAAAAATAGGACACAAGATAATGCTAGGTTAGTGCAGGCATTCTGTATCCTGGAATAAAGGACATAAGAGAATGGTAGGTTAGTGCAGGCATTCTGTATCCTGGAATAAAGGACATAAGAGAATGCTAGGTTAGTGCAGGCATTCTGTATCCTGGAATAAAGGACATAAGAGAATGCTAGGTTAGTGCAGGCATTATGTATCCTGGAAAATAGCACATAAGATAATGCTAGGTTAGTGCAGGCATTCTGTACCCTGGAATAAAGACATAAGAGAATGCTAGGTTAGTGCAGGCATTCTGTATCCTGGAAAATAGGACATAATAGAAATGGTAGGTTAGTGCAGGCATTCTGTATCCTGGAATAAAGGACATAAGCGAATGGTAGGTTAGTGCAGGCATTCTGTATCCTGGAATAAAGGACATAAGAGAATGCTAGGTCAGTGCAGGCATTCTGTATCCTGGAAAATAGGACATAAGAGAATGCTAGGTTAGTGCAGGCATTCTGTATCCTGGAATAAAGATATAAGAGAATGCTAGGTTAGTGCAGGCATTCTGTATGCTGGAAAATAGGACATAAGAGAAATAGTAGGTTAGTGCAGGCATTCTGTATCCTGGAAAATAGGACATAATAGAAATGGTAGGTTAGTGCAGGCATTCTGTATCCTGGAATAAAGGACATAAGCGAATGGTAGGTTAGTGCAGGCATTCTGTATCCTGGAATAAAGGACATAAGAGAATGCTAGGTCAGTGCAGGCATTCTGTATCCTGGAAAACAGGACATAAGAGAATGCTAGGTTAGTGCAGGCATTCTGTATCCTGGAATAAAGACATAAGAGAATGCTAGGTTAGTGCAGGCATTCTGTATGCTGGAAAATAGGACATAAGAGAAATAGTAGGTTAGTGCAGGCATTCTGTATCCTGGAATAAAGGACATAAGAGAATGGTAGGTTAGTGCAGGCATTCTGTATCCTGGAATAAAGGACACAAGAGAATGGTAGGTTAGTGCAGGCATTCTGTATCCTGGAATAAAGGACATAAGAAAATGCTAGGTTAATGCAGGCATTCTGTATCCTGGAATAAAGGACATAAGAGAATGCTAGATTAGTGTTAAACAAAGGTATGTTTTATAAAATTGATTGTCTAGCGAGGCTTAGAACACCAGTGAGTGAGTGATGAGAGGTGAGTGGTTCACAAGACTTTGTGAGTGATGAGAGGTGAGTGGTTCACAAGACTTTGTGAGTGATGAGAGGTGAGTGGTTCACAAAACTTTGTGATGAGAGGTAAGTGGTTCACAAGACTTTGTGAGTGAGGAGAAGGTGAGTGGTTCACAAGACTTTGTGAGTGATGAAAGGTGAGTGGTTCACAAGACTTTGTGAGTGATGAGAGGTGAGTGGTTCACAAGATTTTGTGAGTGATGAGAGGTGAGTGGTTCACAAGACTTTGTGAGTGAGGAGGTGAGTGGTTCACAAGACTTTGTGAGTGATGAATCTAATTTTCACTCATACAACTTAAGAATTCCCTAAGAAGCATTATAAATACTGGCCCATGTTATTTAGAAAATAATTTTCGGTTTATAGTAGTTTATTGGCCAATAAACAATGATTTGGAGTTCTGATGCGTAGGAATTAAACCACAAGGGCATTAGCCCGAGTTGTTTAATAGCCATGCATCAGAACGACAAAGAGTTGTTTATTGGCCGATAAACAACCATTATGCGAAAATTATTTCGATTCTAACATGAGTTGACATATAATTTTGCAATTGTAATTGGTACGACTTTTTACAATGCTCCACTCAGAATCAGAAATTCTTTTTGCGTTGTTTATGGGGAGTTTAACAACGATAATTTTGTTCTTTGTCTCTAGAAAAATTAGCAAGTATCATGTTAGAATATAGAAAAATTCATGAGCAGTGGCATTCATCCAACAGACAATTATAACTTAAAATAAAATGAAGAATTTCCTTAGAAGTTTTTTGAAACAAGCACGAGCCCCAAGCTAAATATAGAAAATTGTTCCGCTTTTTCTGAAGTAGTGTTTGTATAAGAGACAATTGTAGTGCAATTAAAAATGTTGCTTAATAAATATGGTCAAGATATAAGACGTTAGTCATAACCTTGCTTTTTTTTTTACCGAAAGATGGCATCCATCCACCAGACAATTTTCATTGAAGTACTAGTCAACAGTTAAAAAATTTTCTAAGAATCAATATTTGAGGCGTGTCATGGGAAAACCGGGCTTAATGCATGTGCCTAAAGTGTCATCCCAAATTAGCCTTTGCAGTCCGCACAGGCTAATCCAGGACGACACTTTCCACTTTTATGGTATTTCTCTTTCAAGGAAGTCTCTTCTGAACATAAATCCACTGTAGGCGGAAAGCGCCGTCCTGGATTAGCCTATGCGGACTGCACAGGTAATCCGGGTTGACACTTTACGCACATGCATTTAGCCCGGTTTTCCCATGACACGCCTCAAATCAATATTTATATAAGTGCCGGTCACAAGTTGTTACCTTGTTCCACTTTTTCCCGAGCTATTGCATTTGTCCACCCTGGGTAGGGAGTCATACCGTTGGAGAATATCTCCCACATCAGTATACCGTAACTCCACACGTCGCACATATTCGTGTATTTTCCTGGAACAAAATGAGGCCATACAAATTTTATTACATGTTTAGCATCCCCATGATTTTTCAAAACCTACCAACCAGGCAGGAAAAAACAAACAATGAGTTGGAAAAAAAAATAAATTTCTTTCACAACTTATTCATGGCAGTGGTACCAGCTAAAACAAATATTTACCTGCAAAATAGTTATATATCATCTTCATATTGGGAACCTACTTTAACACAGTATTTTAACAGTGTAAAAAGACTAGTTGTACACTGTTTTTACAAATATTGGTAAAAACACCTAAAGGTCATTTTTTTCAAATTTTTATATGATTTTTCACGTTGTCAAAATTGTGTTGTTTTTTCGTTCAGTTATCCAAAAACCTACCAGCCCAAGGACGCTAAACATACAACACTGTATTAAGTGAAGTTAGAATGAGACATCAAACATAGAATGGACATGATTTTTGTTCTTTTTCCAAATAAAACTGAGCATTTCATGTTGTTGATGTACATTTGTTATATTGTGTTTATATTTTTGTGGTTTTGGTACTTTTATACTGTTGGTATAACTAGCATTTTTCTATGACTTTTTCATTAAAACTGATTGTGTCTTTGATCATTTTTACTGTATTTATAAACACAGTTCAATTTTTTGGTGAAAATTTTGTAAATGCATACAAGTATACAGTTTTGTGGTAAAATCAATTTTAGTGATGCAGTTATATATGCAGGTGTCTATTGCACTAATAACTCGGCAAAATTCTTAAATTACAAATGGTAAACTGCATATAAAACATTGCTGTAATAAAACAGTTTATTCTATGCCTGGTGTCTTATTCCAACTTCATATAATAGTGTGTTATAGAATCAAACTGGTATGGCCTTAGGTGTAAAATATTTAGGGATGTAAACAAATACTTGAATATTCCATCGGGTTTCCAAATATTATAATCTTAACTGGGGATTCGAATATTTGATTATTTAATAGGAGGCTTTACACAATGTGTACAGGTGTCATATTACCCCTATTGCGCAGACAATTTCCTATTTATTGTGTGTCATCACTAAACAATAGGATGGTGATAACAATCTGCAAGACCTGTGAAGTCATCATAACTTTCGGTGTAAGTAAATAAGGGTCACATTTTTGCTATTGAACGATATACCTTATCCTTACTGAACCTTGTTAATGGTTATACATTTTAATTGAACAATTAATTGTTTGGAACATTCATCAGTCTATGATCATTAAGTATTATTAAACAAATGCATTACTTATTTAAAATATAACATTTTGTTATAGATTTAAAATATAACATTTTCAAATTTGTAACTTAAAGTAAAAATAAGGTCGGGGTGGCGTAGTGGATATGGTGTCCGCCTAGCGACCGGGATGTCCCGGGTTCGATCCCCACTCTGGGAACGTACTCAAAGACACCAAGTACTGGTTCATCCCAGGAAACGGACTCGAGAGTGTCTCAATAAGCCTTTGGCTTTCGATGCAATCGAGCTAAAATACATAGGTTTAAACTAAAGTGAAAATACTTTAATATACACTTAAGACGTTTCTGGAATATGGCCCCTTATTCACAGAGATCCTAACTAAGTAACAACTAGTACACATACTTTAACATTAACATACTTTTAACTAGTAAACATTGAACATTTTGTGAGCAAAAATATTTGTAGCGCGTAGTGAGAAAACTGGTCTTAATGCATGTGCGTAAAGTGTCGTCCCGGGTTAGCCTGTGCAGTCCGCACAGGCTAATCCGGGACGACACTTTCCGCCTAAAGTGGATTTATGGTTAGAAGACACTTCATTGAAACAGAAAATACCAAAAAAGCGGAAAGTGCCGTCCCGGATTAGCCTGTGCGGACTGCACAGGCTAATCTGGGGCGACGCTTTACGCACATGCATTTAGCCCGGTTTTCTCACGACACGCCACATTTGAATATCACAGAAAAAATTTATTTGACATTTTCAACTTTAGTAAAATTGTTGCAATGAGCTTTTTTCAATACGGGCCCAGACATGGCACATCATTGTGTTCTTTTCAATACGGGCCCAGAGATGGCACATCATCGTGTTCTTTTCAATACGGGCCAGACATGGCACATCATCGTGTTCTTTTCAATACGGGCCCAGACATGGCACATCATCGTGTTCTTTTCAATACGGGCCCAGACATGGCACATCATCGTGTTCTTTTCAATACGGGCCCAGAGATGGCACATCATCGTGTTCTTTTCAATACGGGCCCTGAGATGGCACATCATCGTGTTCTTTTCAATACGGGCCCAGACATGGCACATCATCATGTTCTTTTCAATACGGGCCCAGAGATGGCACATCATCGTGTTCTTTTCAATACGGGCCCAGAGATGGCACATCATCGTGTTCTTTTCAATACGGGCCCAGAGATGGCACATCATCGTGTTCTTTTCAATACGGGCCCAGAGATGGCACATCATCGTGTTCTTTTCAATACGGGCCCAGAGATGGCACATCATCGTGTTCTTTTCAATACGGGCCCAGAGATGGCACATCATCGTGTTCTTTTCTGGGCCCGTATTCATAAAGCTCCTTGGGGAAAACTGAAGTAAATTTCTTAAATTCATAAAATTCCTTAAGTCCCCTTCTGGAAAAAATGTATTTAATACGCATTTAATGTGTATTAACAGCTGCGGTATTGGCACCATATTTTTTCTGCGTTTAATACCCGTTTAATACACTTGAAAATGCATAAAACATACACTTATTACAGAAAAAAAGTGTTGTTGTTTTCTGCATTTTTCCTGCATTAACACACTTAAATGCACTTTAAAAAAATAAATACACTTAAGTGCATTTAAAGTGTATTTTAAGTGTTTTTTTGGTACATTACTAAACTTTTTTGTAAAAAAACAATACACTTGTTTACTAAAAGTGTATTTAATGCGCATTTAACGCAGAACAAATTCGGTGCCAATACCGCAGTGTTTAATACACTTTTTCAAGAAGGGGATCTTTAGCAGTTCCATGTATAGGTCATTGTATACATGGCCTATTGTTTCAAACTAGTTAGTATTGCTTAGATGTGCCATATTTTAGCCTTTGGTAAACAGAACCCATCGGATTTCACACAGAAAATTGGAACTGAAATTTCCACTTAAGTACAACTTTAGTTAAAATTTCCCTTAGGAGCTTTGTGAATGCTGGCCCTGGAAACAAAATACAATGCAGGCTACTGAATATGAACCGTCAGTGTTTAGATTGTACAATTCTTTTTTTTTTAAACCGGACAATCTGATTTGGTGAATGTGGGTATCTTATACCAAGCATTTACCATAATTCAAAGCTCAAGTCTTCATCAGTCATCCCCTTGGGTGAAACCCTTTAAATGTGAAAATGATAATGTTCTCTGCTTAGATGTTAAGGTTTTGTTTTAATACTCCAACAAAGTTATTAGGTGTTCATTTTTAAATTGCAGGAAAGGGGGGGGGGGGAGGTGCATTTATGTCAGGTTTCCTGAAAGACATCAGTCCAACAGCCATGTCAGACAAATCAAGAGTTGGGCAGGCATAGAGTTTCCTACAATCAGTCTGACTGTCGGACAGCTTTTTTGAAGGTTTCAAAACTATTCACTAAACAAATTTATTGTGGTCCGGCAAATGTTATTTTGGTCCAATACGTATTGTTATCAGTTGTTGTCAGACCAAATGTCTGAAATATATTTTAAGCTTATGGGAAGACTGTACGTACAGGGGCGTAGCATGGGTTCAAAAAATGTAAAGGCACAATAGGCGGAATCTACAAAATGACGCTGTAAGCAATAATTTAGGCCAGGAGTGTTTATACTCGTATGTGGCTACAAACAACTAACTTCAGCTAAGCCCCGATTCTACAAAATAATTGTAAAAAAAGTGTGAGTTTCATGAAATTTATTTCATATTGACGTAATCGACTTGTTAAACAATGAAGTATCAACACAGCCAAGAAAGATCCCCTGACCCCCATCCCCCCTCTAGTTCTTATTGCATTTTTGACATATTTAAATTTTTCATCTCTGGAAAAAATGTATAGGCACGTGCCTATACTGCCTAAAGGAAGCTACGCCCCTGACGTAAATTATGTTACCGTAGTTCAAGGCCTCGGGTGCGGTCCACTTGATGGGTATCTGTTTCAACCCGTCAGACACAGTATATTCCTCCTCCTCCCTCGACATTCCAAAGTCCGAGATCTTCACGACGTGATTGTCGCCCACCAGACAGTTCCTGGCTGCCAGGTCCCTGGAAGAGAGAAATCATCATTGCCAATAGTTACATCATCATCATCATCTATATAACAACAATCTTCATCGTCATTGCCATCATGATGATCATCATCAACATCACTATCATCAGTATTACAACAATCATCATCTTCTTCTTCATTGCCATCATCATCATCTTCTTTTCCATCATCATGTTTATTATCATCATCATCATCATTGCTATCATCAACATCATCATTATTAGCATCCTTATGACCATCTTCATTGTCAACATCATCATCATTACATCATCAACAACATCATCATTACATCATCATTATCACCACCACCACAACCTTCAATATCATTGTAGTCATCATCAACAACATCATCATCATTACATCATCATTATCACCACCATCACAACCTTCAATATCATTGTAGTCATCATCATCATCATCATCATCATTACATCATCATTATCACCACCACCACAACCTTCAATATCATTGTAGTCATCATCATCATCATCATCATCAACAACATCATCATTACATCATCATTATCACCACCATCACAACCTTCAATATCATTGTAGTCATCATCAACAACATCATCACCACCACCACCATCATCATCATAACTATTGCCACAACCATCATCATAATAATAATAATCATCATCATCACCATCACCAACTCAATCACCTTCATCAAAATCAACAAAAGCATCAACACCACCATCACAAACATCATTATAATCATAACCGTGACAACGGGCCCCAATTGAAACATTCATAAAAGCAACATTCACAATAACACCGCATTAGCACAACAGCTCCAAACTCAAACCATGATCATAGTCATCACCATCATAGCCACCAACTAGAACTTAGTCACATGGGTGACAACGGGCCCCAATTGATAGCATTATTGAAAGTAGGGGTCAGCAAGTTTTTTAAAGTAACTAGTTCATGTCAGCAATTCCATCTATGTCAAAGATTACCTTAAGCTTCATGGAATATATATTAGTACATGCATGTTTACATTGATAACCAATAAGTGTAGAATATCTGAGAAATACAATAACTAATGCAATATATACATAACTTCCGAATGTGGGAGACAAATTTACATCCCCATCTTTACGCACAACCACATATTACCCTCAACAATGAAGACAAGTTTCAAGATAGTCTGCTGGAAACTGTCAGAGGAGTTCCATTCACAAGGAATTTTCCCTCTATATTCATTACAATAGCTCGATCTGTTATTCTGTTATTAAGTAATTGAGAAGAAACCGTTTTTCTATTTTTAGCAACGGTGACCTTGACCTTGATCCCACCCATCCTCTATGCAATCCCAAGCAATGTCCTGATAAAAGGTATCTATGTATGAAGTTAAATTACAATAGCTCAATTCGTTCTCGAGTAATTTAGAGGAAACAGTTTTTCTATTTTTTGTAACGGTGACCTTGACAGTGACCCCATCCACCCCCTATGTAATCCCAAGCCAGGTCTCGATATAAGGTATCTATGGATGAAGTTTCATTAAAATATTTCAATTCTTTCTCAAGTTAGAGAGCTGAAACCAAAAGTTGACTCCACCTGAAAATGAAAAATTAACAACAATAACTCCAGAATTATGAAGCGCAGAGTAACGGTTCTTGTGCACTGCACTTCTCCTCAATGAGATCTATCCACCTATGAAGTTTCAACTCTCTTATAGTCTAAGGGTTATGCTCCAGGCAAAAACGAAGTATGAAAAATTAACAAAGGGCTATAACTCCAGAACTTAGAAGTGCAGAGTAATGGTTCTTGTGCACTGCACTTCTCCTTAATAAGATCTATCCAGCCATGAAGTTTTTAATTAATAGCTGAAAGTTTTGAAGTTATGAAAGACAAGAGGGCCACTATGGCCCTAGGTCACTCACCTGATATCTATGTATGAAGTTTCATTAGAATATCACAGTAGGTTTTCAAGTTATTGAGCGAAAACTGTTTTTATATTTTTAGTAACAGTGACCTTAACCTTGACCCCACCCACCACATACATAAAGCAAGGTCTTGATATAAGGTATCTATGCATGAAGTTTCAATAAAATATCTCAATGCGTTCTTAAGTTATTGAGCTTAAACCGTTTTTCTACTTTTAATAACAGTGACCTTGACCCCACCCACCCCATAAAAAAAACCAAGTGAGGTCTCGATATAAGATATGTGTATTAAGTTTCATTAAAATATCACAATGCTTTCTCAAGTTATTGAGCGGAAACTGTCTATTTTCAGTAAAGTGACCTTAACCCCACCCTCCGCATACGCAATCCCAAGCAATGTGTTGATTTAAGGTACTTATGTATTACGTTTCATTAAAATAGCTCAATGAGTTCTCAAAATATTTAGCGGAAACCATTTTTTATATTTAATAACAGTGACCTTGACCCCACCCACCCCATGTGCAATCCCAATCCAGGTCTCAAAATAATGTATTTATGTATTAAGTTTCATTAAAATATCTCAATGCATTCTCAAGATATTGAGCGGAAACCGTTTTTCTATTTTTAGTACCAGTGACCTTGACCTTGACCCCTCCCACCCCGTATGCAATCCCATGGGAGGTGTCAATATAAGGTATTTATGTATTAAGTGTCATTAAAATATCTCAATGCGTTCTAAAGTGATTGAGCGAAAACCGTTTTTCTATTTTTAGTAACAGTGACCTTGACCTTTACCACACCCATCCCATATGCAATCCCAATCGAGGTGTCGATATAATGTTTTAATGTTTTAACCAAATATGAAACCTCTGGGCCTTGTGATTTCAGAGAAGAATTTTTAAATCATTTTGCCATTTACGCCTATATAAACCATGTGAGCCCCGGGAGATGCCCAGCTTTGACCCCAGGGGCATCATTTGAACAATCTTTATAGAGGACCACTACACAATGTTACATACCAAATATAAAACCTCTAGGCCTTGAACTTTCAGAGGAGAAGATTTTCAAAGTCATTTTGCTATTTAAGTCTATATAAACCATGTGACTCCCGGGGTGTGGACAGTTTTGACCCCAGGGGCATCACTTGAACAATCTTTGTAGAGGACCACTTTACAATGTTACATACCAAATATGAGACCTCTGGGCCATGCGGTTTCAGAGGAGATTTGTAAAGTCATTTTGCTATTCAAGTCTATATAAACCAGGTAAGCCCCGGGGTGTGGCCAGTTTTTACCCCAGGGGCATCATTTGAACAATCTTTGTAGAGGACCACTATACAATGTTACATACCAAATATGAAACCTTACGGTTTCAGAGGAGAAGATTTTAAAAGTCATTTTGCTATTCAAGTCTATATATACCATGTGACCGCCGGGGTGTGGCCAGTTTTGATCACAGGGGCATCATTTGTTCAATCTTTGTAGAGGACCAATATATGATGTTACATACCAAATATGAGACCTCTGGGCCTTGCGGTTTCAGAGGAGAAGATTTTAAAAGTCATTTTGCAATACAAGTCTATATACACCATGTGAGCCCAGGGGCGGGCCAGTTTTGACCCCAGGGGCATAATTTGAACAATCTTTGTAAAGGACCATTAAAGGATGTCAGATATCAAATATGAAAGCTCCAAGCCTTGTGGTTTCAGAGAAGATTTTTAAAGTTTTCAGTTTTTTTTTATCTATTTTTAGCTCCGGTGACCTACGTATGCAGCGGACCGAAACGATTTGAACAACTTTGAAAGAGGGTCACCCAAGGATCATTCCTGTGAAGTTTCATGAAAATCTGCCAAGCGGTTTAGGAGGAGATGTCGATTATATGAATTGTTGACGCACGACGGACAAAAGGCGATCGCAAAAGCTCACCATGAGCACGTTGCGCTCAGGTGAGCTAAACAAACATGAAAAATGTGGACGGACGGATGGACGGACAGACAGGGTGTAATAGGTGTATAGGGCACCCACAAAAAATGTGCGGGGCCCTAACAACAACAGCGCCAACAACTCACCTGTGTATACAACCCTTCTCCGACAGATACGCCATGCCGTTTGCAGCATTCAGGCACATGTTTGCTGCCTGCATGCGCGTCTGCTTCTTACCGTCTTTTCGTAGAAAATTTAATAAGGCACCGCCTGAAAAAAATAGGTTCACTTTATTATATGAAGTTAGAATTGACATCAAACATTGAATGGCATTCTAAAGTTTCTTGTTCACATATAACTGGGCATTTCATGATGTTAATGTATGTTTGTTAATCTCATTAAAATCATCTCCAGTCTTACGCTGCTGTACTATCCGCTGACTGGATCTGATGGGTCTCGTTCTGATGACTTTTTCAGGAGCCTATCAAATTGCTGCCTTTAAAATGTTGCTGTATAACTTAATAAATAAACCACAAAAAATATGCAAGAAATTAACGTGAACTTTGGATATTTAGTCGCCTAAGGTACCACTATATCCATTGTTATCCACGTGAAAATTAACTGTAAATGATTTATTCCCAAGGATCAGCTGGAAATGCACCACTTTTCAAAAACCGTGGCCAATCTTTGCCGAGCAATTAGCAATTTAATTGGGCGCAGCAGGGGTTTGATTGTTATTGCTTGGAAGGTCATTCGAACCTGAACTATTATGTGATGTCTTCAGATCCTAACAATGTTAGGATCTGATTTTAATGAGATTGTGTTTTTGTTACATTCAGACAATACTGATGGTATACATGTAGTCACATATTTTTATTACTCTTTCATTAAAGCTGCAGTCCATAGAATATAATTCAATACATCTTCAATTGGCATTAGTTATAATGAACGTTAATGACGTTTATTCGACTAAAAACTGTTTCTTATTTATAAATTGCATTTTATAATGTCCATGTTCAAAAACGCTTGGTAGGAACCGAATATACACTAATGTACATGCTGATTTACTCCAGAGGCATGAACAGCTTTCGCATACAGATAATTTTATGATAAAAAGTTACCATAACGTTATTGTTTTACCAATTTCAACACGTTTTTTTATTAATTTTGATCGGTAATTGGTCCATTAGAAACAATTTCTTCAAAGTTTTAGTTTGATTTACACATTTCTGGACTGCTCCTTTAAAACTGTGTATGTTTTCAGTCTTCACATTAATTGTTTTAATCATTATTTGTGGCATGTCGTGAGAAAACCGGTCTTAATGCATGTGCATAAAGTGTCGTCCCGGATAGTCTGTGCAGTCCGCACAGGCTAATCCGGGATGGCACTTTCCGCCTACAGAGTATTTATGTTTAAAAGAGACTTCCATGAAACAGAAAATACCACAAAAGCAGAAAGTGCCGTCCCGAATTAGCCTGTGAGGACTGCACAGGCTAATCCGGGACGACACTTAACGCACATGCATTAAGACCGGTTTTTTCACGACGCGCCTCATTTTAATTTCCCGAATCATTATGCAATCCTAGTAATCAGGTGAACTTTCCACTAGCCCAACTATATACCTTACTCAATTTCTACTAGCCCGAATTACATTTCACCAACCAGGGGCGTAGCTTGGGTTCCAAAAAAAATAGGCGGAATCCAAAAATGACGCTGTTAGCGATAATATGGCCCAGGAGAATTATACTAATGTGTGGCTACCAACAACTAACTTCAGCTAAAACCCAATTCTACAAAATAATTGTAAAATATGCATGTGTTTTATGAAATTTATTTCAGATTGGCGTAATCGACTTGTTAAACAATGAAGTATTGTCACGGCCAAGAAATATCCCCTCACCCCCATCCCCATCTTGGTTTTTTTTTGCATTTTTGGCATATTTAAATTTTTCATCTCTGGAAAAAAACGTATAGGCACGTGCCTAGAAAAACTATGGTGCCAATACCGCAGTGTTTAATACACTTTTTCAAGAAGGGATATACCTGTCACATATTCCATTATAATCATCACAGGTTGTCGCTGGGCTGCAATCCCAATAAACTTCACAATGTTTGGATGGTCATACTGCTTTAATATCCGCCCCTCCATGAGAAACTTCTTTCGCTGTTCTTCCGACAGAGTATCTTTGCAGGTCTTAACAGCCACTGTTTCGCCTGTACGTCTGTACACACCTCTGAATACTTCCCCAAAATTGCCCTGGAAATAAAATTGAAGATCCGCATTTTTTCATACCCAGGTCAATAGAGTGTTATGAAATTAACAATTCGAGAGCAAGGTCATGAGTGTCTATGAAATACACATGGTGTGTTAAATATCGGCAAATGATACAGGATGTGATATGGGTTTATTGCTTGGAATAAAACTACACTGACTTTTATTAATATGAAGACAAAGGCGCACTGTAACGCATAATATTATAGTGGAATATTATTTAGTTATGGTAATTATTATCTTTGATTTTAATATCATGCACTGCACATATTTTCTTACAGAAATTTTGATGAAAATAAAAAAGCCAAGATTGCCCTAGATCGCTCACCTGAGTGTAAAGCATCATAATGGCTTTTAACAAAAAGATTAAGATTTCAATATAGCCATATAAGGAAAACTGACCAGGCCCCTGATAGCCATGTTTTTTAACAAATCAAAATGATTTCAAGGAATTTGATAGAGGGTCACCCATGGAACATTTATGTGAAATTATTTTGAAATCCAGCCAATATTTCTGACAAGAATTTTAAAGTTTTCAATATAGCCATATAAGGAAAACTGCCCCGCCCCCTGGCGGCCATGTTTTTCAACAAGTCCAAATGATTTCAAGGAGTTCGTTAGAGGGTCACCCAAGGAACATTTATGTGAAATTATTTTGAAATCCAGCCAGTGGTTTCAGATTAGAAGATTTTTAAAGTTTGCAATATAGACATATAAGGAAAACTGCCCCGCCCCCTGGCAGCCATGTTTTTTAACAAATCAAAATGACTTGAAGGAATTTGGTAGAGGGTCACCCAAGGAGCATTTCTGTGAAAACTATTTTCACACCCAGTCAGTGGTTTCTGACAATAAGATTTTTTAAGTTTTCCAGTTTTAAGCTTTTGGTTGACATGACAACCAGAGTTTTCAATATATTTTAATAAATTGAAGGAATTTGGTAAAGGACAATCCCAGGAACATTCCTGCCAAGTTTGGTTAAAATCCGCCTAGTGGTTTCAGAGAAGCTCTTCGAAGTAAAATGTGGACGCCGGACGCAGACTGACCACACTACTTCACCCTTGAGCACTTCGTGCTCAGGTGAGCTAAAAAAAGTGGTTGGAAAAAGGAAAAATCTCGGATTTTGTACACGTATAAGTCGCAGGCACAAATATTTTAACAAAAAGTTGCGTCTTACGCATCGAAAAATACGGTACTGGTAATATGAGCTGACCTAGGAGAATTCGACTTATTTTATTTGTTGGGGTCTAATTCCTCACCCTAGAGCCAAGCATTTTTGTTTGAATCCTGCATGTCTGCAATCGTAATCAGTCTCAAGTCCAGTAAACACACTGTTATGTGAAGTTGGAATAAGACGTCAAACATATAATAAACTGTATTATTACAGCAATGTTTCATATGCAGTTTACCATTTGTAATATAAGAATTTTGCAGAGTAATGAGTGCAATAGACACCTGCATATATAACTGCATCAGTAAAATTGATTTTACCACAAAACTGTTTACTTGTATGCATTTACAAATTTTTCACTAAAAAATTGAACTGTGTCCATGGGTGCATTATTTCTATGAACCTTACGCGTTTTGTACAATCTTGTTTTTAAGTATTAAAACGAAATTGAGAATAATAGGCGACTTTTTAAAACCAAACAACAGGCGTATAGCCATCAGACAACTCTCCAGATACAATACTTTTGTTATTACCAGTTTTTTTGGTTTGTAGTAGTAAAACGACAAAGTTGTTGGTACTACTACAGGGTACTATTTTAATTACCAGGTTTGTTTTGTAGTATTAAAATCACTTTGTTTTTGGTACTACATTATTAGACCTCTACTAAAACAAGAAAGGCGAATAGCCAGCGTACTACTACTACTACTACTACTACTACTACTACTACTACTACTACTACTTACTACTTACTACTTACTACTACTACTACTACTACTACTACTACTATAAAGACACAGTCAGTTTTAATGCAAAAAATCATGGAAAAATGCTTATTATACCAATTAGTTTTGATATTATATAACAAACATATATAAACAACATGAAATACTCAGTTTTATGTAAAAAAAAGAACAAAAATCATGTCCATTCTATGACATCTTATTATAACTTCACATAATACAGTGTTCGTATATAATAATGAATATCAAGAGAAAAGTACACAATTTTCCAAATTCCTAAAAATATATTTGAAACTGTGCTATGCCTTGTAAACCTATAGTGCCTTTTAGAACTTTAGTTTATGAAGATGGCTGCTTTACTAACATTGCCAATTTTAGTATCCAGTAGAATATCGTCGTTGTTGAGTTCCCACGACTCCCTGCGTATCGGGTTCGACAGGATGGTTCCAGATTTATTTGTTACTGGTTTCTTGCTGGCGAACTGATTATTCACGAGCTCCGGAATTGTGGGAAACACGTCTCCTTCGAATCTCCATCCATTCTGCAGACAAATTTTAACAATCAGTCTTCACGACACACCTGAGGACCCTGGACAGAGTCCACCAAATTTTTGCTAGGTCCATCAAAATTTGTAAGCTTACTGGACCGGCAGTCCATCCAGTTAAGGTCCCTTGCAATGCCACGAGCAATGTGGTAGAGAAAATGGATTTCCCATTTAATTAAAGAAAAAGGTCTAAATAACACCATTGTTTTTAGTTATTTATATAACAGATTCAATACAAAAAAGTTACAGAATATTTCCAAACTATGGTCCACTTAATTGTAGTCCGGTCCAGTATTTTTATCTGGCTTGGTGGACCTACAGTCCACTGATTTTATAATTTATTCGTGAAGACTGAACAATTGAAGATTAATACTACATTTGGGTTGGTATTCACAAAGCTCCGAAGGAAAATTCTTAACTTAAGGTGAACTTAAGTGAAAATTTCATATCAACATTTCTACCTGAAATCCAATGATATATGTTTACCAATTGGTAAAATATGAAAGACATAAACAATATTTACCAGTTTGTGCCATTTTGATGTAAAATGACCTATACATGAAACAGCCACAGAATTAATGAGTGTTATGAATTTAAGAATGTTCCTCAAGTTTTCCCTAAGGAGCTTTCTGAACACGGGCCCAGAACCTCGGCCCATCCTAACGAACACAAACTAGGCATGGTGAGAACAAAGTACCAAAGGGCCTCAGTAATAACCTCTGCCCATCCTAACGAACACACACAAGGCGTGGTGAGAACAAAGTACCAAAGGGCCTCAGCGATAACCTCTGCCCATCCTAACGAACACAAACTAGGCGTGGTGATAACAAAGTACCAAAGAGCCTCAGCGATAACCTCTGCCCATCCTAACGAACACAAACTAGGCGTGGTGAGAACAAAGTACCAAAGAGCCTCAGCGATAACCTCTGCCCATCCTAACGAACACAAACTAGGCGTGGTGAGAACAAAGTACCAAAGAGCCTCAGCGATAACCTCGGCCCATCCTAACGAACACAAACTAGGTGTGGTGAGAACAAAGTACCAAACAGCCTCAGCGATAACCTCGGACAAACAAGAATTAGACACAGAAAGCAGGGGTCGTATTCCAGAAACATCTTAAGTGAAATCTTATCCTTAGCCGTAAAATCATCATTTTTCTTAAGCATTTTATTCCATGTATACATGAAATTCTGCTAAATTTTCACTAATTATCAACTTATTATTTACTACTATTTACTAAATTGTAATTGGATTCCTTAATTTATATGTAGTTTTAAACATATTACCTTACATAAATTGGAACTTAAGTAAAATATTTTAAGATACACTTAAGATGTTTCTGGAATATGGCCCCAGTTGTATACAGAGTGCACTCAGAAAACGTCACAACCCAGAATAGGGAATTTCGTTTATTCTGTTTTATCACTTAAAGAAAACTAAATTTGAGCCGCGTTGTGGGAAAACCGGACTTAATGCACGTGCATAAAGTGTCGTCCCGGATTAGCCTGTGCAGTCCGCACGGCACTTTCCGCCTACAGTGGATTTATGTTTTGAAGAGACCTCCTTGAAACAGAAAATACCATAAAAGCGGAAAGTGCCATCCTGGATTAGCCTGTGCGGACTGTACAATCCGGGACGACACTTTACGCACATGCATTAAGACCGGTTTTCTCACGACGCGCCACATTTTATTTTAGTGCGGAATGGCAATTTGATGTCATGCATTTCTATAATAAAAGTATAATAATACTTTGACATAAATGATTCTTAACATGGTCACAAAAACATGTCATAAATACTGGAATTAATCAAACTCCTGGCAGTGCAGGGTGGCCACTGATATTCTGAAATAAAATTCCCTGATGTTTCCCTCATTTTTACCTGACCGGAATTTTATTTTCCATGACATTTATTCTTAAATTACTGGTAAAATTAGTGCAAAGTGGTGATAGCATACGTAAATATAGGAACACTATTTTCCATTTTTAACCATTTTACTATTGTTAACTTCTTATTCTAAACAAGTTTGATAATTTTATTGGGTTATTGTTGAAATATTTATTAAATTCTAGATTTCACTTCCTCACTTTAGATTTGTTCCAACACTTTTGGTCAAATTTCCTGAATTTTCCCAGAATTTTGCAAAATTTTAAAATTCCCTGATTTTTCCCTGCAGGGACTTTTTTTCACCCTTTTTCCGTTTTCTATAGTCAGTGACCACCTTGGCAGTGGTTACCTCCCCATTGGTATTCTTCTCAGTTACCACTGCAACCACGAGTTAAAAACTTAAGATTTTGGAAGTTTGCAGGGGAGACGGTAACGAGGAGATTGAAGATTTTTTTTATAACAATGACACAGACATGTTGCATTATTGGTCCAGGTATATATATTAAGGGTTAAAATGAAAAACAAAAAATAAATACGTAAAAAAGTAAACAAATTAATGCAAGGGTTTTACGGTGTCCATGTTTTTATCGTGTGCTTGTCCACCATTTTATTTTGCGCCAAGTGGTTGCCTATGGTCACATGGAACTTCATGCTGGCAGGGATTTAAACCAGCTATGGTGGGACACAGTTAAACCTCTGCGCGGAGGTTGGGAGTTAATACCTACCTCCACCCACTGTATGATGAAGTGCCGGTGTCCCGTCCAATATGCCGACAACACGTACTGCACCTCATTGGTTCGCTTATTTTTACTTTCCCGCACCAGAAAATCCCCGTCTTGCGCCAGTAACCGCTGAACTTCCTCCCGCGGAAGAACACCATGGAACCAGTCTGCCTCTTCAAGTTTTTTTGGTGCACTGTCTGAACCAGTCTGAAAGAAAAGTCTAAAGTTGGATTTTTTTTAATTATCAAAACCAATGAAAACAAAATTTGGGAATTACTTGCTCATTTAGACCGAAAACAAAGATTATTAACTTGCCTTGGATTCCACTTTGAACTTGTCCTACAAGAAAAGATTTGAACAATAAATTTCCATTTTCGTGAATGATAATTTTTATGTAAATGAAATCATATCGAATGAAAATTATAAGAATATGACATGTTTGGAGAACAATTCTCAATATGATTTCTACTTTTTATTATCATTGACAATATTTTGGCCTTCTTGTACTTCCCTTTCAAAGCATAAAGATCTGATCTATTAATAGTATGATCATCATACTATTAATTGTCGAAACCCACGGTTAGTATGATCATCATTCTATTACTTGTCGAAACCCACGGTATATATTTTGTTATCACCACATTATGTACCGTGGGAGAATTGACTGTCAAAAGTTCGTTTTCATGAATATTGATGAGCCACCTGCTGGCCAAGGAAATTACACGTAAAATTTAAATTCTCTTCGAATGAAGTCTGGTAAGCAATTGACAGGATAATGGTACATATGGTAAACACCTCCTACATGATACTGTTTTAATAATGCGTCACTTCAAAGGTTGAATTTCCATGCAGACTTGGACAGGAACCAATGAGATGTCTCATTAATAATTGATGAGTACGAGGTTTACGGTCTGATCAAGAGGCATAGCGTATTTGAGCAAAAGGGGTTCCGACAATGTATACTATTAAGAGATAAGCTTTCACACCAAGACATGCTCGTCTGCATCAGTGGTCTAATAAATGATCCGATAACAGACAATCCCCTTAGGTCAGGTTTGTATGCACTGTGGTGACTTTAAATGCCCCGGTTTGGTTTAAAAGCGCAAAAAAGCATTTGCCGAACTTCGGCAGATAACCCCCCAAAGAACAGTTTTGTGATGTTTCATTTTTAGTCTTAATCTTAAATATTTAACCTTTGGTCAATATTTTGAGATTATCAAAACTAAAATGTTACAAGCATTCTCATTGGTCAATATTTTGAGATTATCAAAATTGAAATGTTACAAGCATTCTCATTGGTCCATATGATTATCAAAACTAAAATGTTACAAGCATTCTCCTTGGTCAATATTTTGAGATTATCAAAACTGAAATGTTACAAGCATTCTCATTGGTCAATGTTTTGAGATTATCAAACTGAAATGTTACAAGCATTCTTATTGGTTAATATTTTGAGATCATCAAAACTGAAATGTTACAAGCATTCTCATTGGACAATATTTTGCGATTATCAAAACTGAAATGTTAAAAGCATTTTCATTGGTCAATATTTTGAGATCATGAAAATTGAAATGTTACAAGCATTCTTATTGGTCAATATACTGAGATTATCAAAACTAAAATATTACAAGCATTCTCATTGGTCACTATACTGAGATTATCAAAAGTGAAATGTTACAAGCATTCTCATTGGTTAATATTTTGAGATTATCAAAACTGAAATGTTACAAGCATTCTCATTGGTCAATATTTTGAGATTTAAAACTTTCGTAGTCGTGGGACCAGAATATCTTTGAGGGCATACAAATAAAAGAATGTCACCTCTTAACTGCAGTTTTGAGGATAATTCAAAAAGACAAACACATTTACCACATGATTCATTTCCCCCTCTGTGTTGAGTTGCTGAACTTCATACTGTCTCAATGTATCATCTTCACCGTTTATCACCACCTTGTCGGACTTCCCTTTGTTTCCAAAAATGTGGGGTAGCTTTCCCAAGCCAAATCTACTCATCATCTTCTTCCCAGACTTTGGTTCGTTGTCGCCACTGGTTACGGACTGGAAAGAACACACAGTTATTTCATCGTGTGAGTTCAGAAACATTTCAGACACATGCAACAAGGTTATCAAAGATTTAAGTGTTGCAAGCAATACAAGAGTCCCCTACCTGTGAAAACCCCTATCGAAAATTTAAGAACCTTTGACCCCTGGTGAAAAATAAAATGTGCATAATCATGTAATCTCCCTTAATACATATATTGCATACTTTCCGAGTTATTTCAGAATTAATTTTTATCTTCTCATTTTACACTATGTTTCATCAATGTCGCTTCTATACTTTTTGAGATATTACAGGATCCAGTTTTTGCGAATGGCCTGAGAGCAAACCCATAGTCCCCTCCGATGAACCAACGGTAGAGGGCTAATTTCATGCATTTTACTAGTTGTGTGATTTTCTTGTCTGAAAAACTTCAGTGACGGCAACTACCCTAGTCATCTAAATGTGTCCACTACCCCAGTCATCTGAATGTGTCCACTACCCTAGTCATCGAAATGTGTCCACTACCCTAGTCATCTAAATGTGTCAACTAACCTAGTCATTTAAATGTGTCAACTACCCAAGTCATCTAAATGTTTCAACTACCCTAGTCATCTAAATGTGTCCACTACCCTAGTCATTTAAATTTGTCCACTACCCTAGTCATCTACATGTGTCCACCACCCTAGTCATCTAAATGTGTCAACCACCCTAGTCATCTCAATGTGTCCACTACCCTAGTCATCTAAATGTGTCCACTACCCTAGTCATCTAAATGTGTCCACTACCCTAATTATTTAAATGTGTCAACTACCCTAGTCATCTAAATGTGTCAACAACCCTAGTCATCTAAATGTGTCAACTACCCTAGTCATCTAAATGTGTCCACTACCCTAGTCATATACATGTGTCAACTACCCTAGTCATTTAAATGTGTGAACAACCCAAGTCATCTAAATGTGTCAACAACCCTAGTCATCTAAATGTGTCAACTACCCTAGTCATCTAAATGTGTCATCTACCCTAGTCATCTAAATGTGCCAACTACCCTAGTCATCTAAATATGTCAACTACCCTAGTCATCTAAATGTGTCCACCACCCTAGTCATCTAAATGTGTCCAACACCATAGTCATCTAAATGTGTCCACTACCCTAGTCATCTAAATGTGTCCACTACCCTAGTCATCTAAATGTGTGCACTACCCTAGTCATCTAAATGTGTCAACTACCCTAGTCATCTAAATGTGTCAACTACCCTAGTCATCCACATGTGTCCTCTACCCTAGTCATCTAAATGTGTCCACTACCCTAGTCATCTAAATGTGTAAACTACCCTAGTCATCTAAATGTGTCCACTACCCTAGTCATCTAAATGTATCAACTACCCTAGTCAGCTAAATGTGTCCACTACCCTAGTCATCTAAATGTGTCCACTACCCTAGTCATCTAAATGTGTCCACCACCATAGTCATCTAAATGTGTCCACCACCCTAGTCATCTAAATGTGTCCACCACCCTAGTCATCTAAATGTGTCCACTACCCTAGTCATCTAAATGTGTCCACTACCCTAGTCATCTAAATGTGTCCACCACCCTAGTCATCTAAATGTGTCCACTACCCTATTCATCTAAATGTGTCCACCACCCTAGTCATCTAAATGTGTCCACTACCCTAGTCATCTAAATGTGTCCACTACCCTAGTCATCTAAATGTGTCCACCACCCTAGTCATCTAAATGTGTCCACTACCCTAGTCATCTAAATGTGTCCACTACCCTAGTCATCTACATGTGTCCACTACCCTAGTCATCTAAATGTGTCCACTACCCTAGTCATCTACATGTGTCCACTACCCTAGTCATCTACATGTGTCCACCACCCTAGTCATCTAAATGTGTCCACTACCCTAGTCATCTACATGTGTCCACTACCCTAGTCATCTACATGTGTCCACTACCCTAGTCATCTACATGTGTCCACTACCCTAGTCATCTACATGTGTCCACTACCCTAGTCATCTAAATGTGTCCACTACCCTAGTCATCTAAATGTGTCCACTACCCTAGTCATCTACATGTGTCCACTACCCTAGTCATCTACATGTGTCCACTACCCCAGTCATCTAAATGTGTCCACTACCCTAGTCATCTAAATGTGTCCACTACCCCAGTCATCTAAATGTGTCCACTACCCCAGTCATCTAAATGTGTCAACTACCCTAGTCATCTAAATGTGTCCACTACCCTAGTCATCTAAATGTGTCCACTACCCTAGTCATCTAAATGTGTCAACTACCCCAGTCATCTAAATGTGTCCACTACCCTAGTCATCTAAATGTGTCCACTACCCTAGTCATCTAAATGTGTCAACTACCCTAGTCATCTACATGTGCCCACTACCCTAGTCATCTATATGTGTCCACTACCCTAGTCATCTACATGTGTCCACTACCCTAGTCATCTAAATGTATCAACTACCCTAGTCATCTAAATGTGTCAACCAAAACTCCTCACTTCTAAACAGATCCTGGGGTGGCATTTCAGAAACATCTTAAGTAATATCTGATTCTTAACCTTAAAATCAACATTTTATTTCACGTTTTATTTCCTTTGTGCAGTGCATTGTGCTTAATGTTTCTTAATTATCACCTATAGTATTATTGTTCGTTCATATACACAAACAAAGATTCCAAAAATTATATGTAGTTACTAAAATATAACATTTTGAAATTTTTAACTTAACTGAAAATATTGTAAGAAACACTTAACATGTTTCTGGAACATGGACCCTGGAAATTTAATCTGTTACATCATTTTCAAACAAAATCCAATTGGCTATTATGGCTACTGATAACGCTAACATAGGAACTGTTGTTCAATAGCAGATAACAACTATGAATCAAAAATTATTACTTACTGCGATGTCTCCGTCACTGATTTCCATTGCCAGGGGAGGGTCGTTATCTCCGAGGCTTTCTAGAGGATCCTCTACCAGTTTCAACACGTCCAGTTTCATCGCTATCATGCTTTCATTCTCAGCAACTAACTTCTTAAGTTCTTCTAAGCGTTTGAGTTTTGTAAAATACCTTGAAAAGGAAAAACAAACATCAAGTTTCTTTGCTTTGGTACTTTGGAATTGTTTACTAAAAACAAACATCTTCGAAATTGTTTACTAAAAACAAACATCAAGTTTCATCGCTTTGGTACTTTGGAATTGTTTACTAAAAACAAAAATCAAGTTTCATCGCTTTGGTACTTTGGAATTGTTTACTAAAAACAAACATCAAGTTTCTTTGCGTTGCTACTTTGGAATTGTTTACTAAAAACAAACATCAAGTTTCTTTGCTTAGGTCCTTTGGAATTGTTAGATAAAAACAAACATCACGTTTCTTTGCTTTGGTACTTTGGAATTGTTTACTAAAAACAAACATCATGTTTCATCACTTTGGTACTTTGGAATTGTTTACTAAAAACAAATATCAAGTTTCATCACTTTGGTACTTTGAAATTGTTTACTAAAAACAAACATCAAGTTTATTTTCTTTGGTACTTTGGAATTGTTTACTAAAAACAAACATCAACTTTCATCGCTTTGGTACTTTGGAATTGTTTACTAAAAACAAACATCACGTTTCATCGCTTTGGTACTTTGGAATTGTTTAGTTAAAACAAACATCACGTTTCATCACTTCGGAACTTTGGAATTGTTTACTAAAAACAAACATCAAGTTTTATCACTTCGGTACTTTGGAATTGTTTACTAAAAACAAACATCAAGTTTCATCGCTTTGGTACTTTGGAATTGTTTACTAAAAACAAACATCAAGTTTCTTTGCGTTGCTACTTTGGAATTGTTTACTAAAAACAAACATCAAGTTTCTTTGCTTAGGTACTTTGGAATTGTTAAATAAAAACAAACATCACGTTTCTTTGCTTTGGTACTTTGGAATTATTTACTAAAAACGAACATCATGTTTCATCACTTTGGTACAATGGAATTGTTTACTAAAAACAAACATCAAGTTTCATCACTTTGGTACTTTGGAATTGTTTACTAAAAACAAACATCAAGTTTATTTTCTTTGGTACTTTGGAATTGTTTACTAAAAACAAACATCAACTTTCATCGCTTTGGTACTTTGGAATTGTTTACTAAAAACAAACATCACGTTTCATCGCTTTGGTACTTTGGAATTGTTTACTTAAAACAAACATCAAGTTTCATCAATTCGTAATTTCGGAATTGTTTACTAAAAACAAACATCAAGTTTTATCACACTTCGGTACTTTGGAATTGTTTACTAAAAACAAACATCACGTTTCATCACTTCGGTACTTTGGAATTGTTTACTAAAAACAAACATCAAGTTTCTTTTCTTTGGTACTTTGGAATTGTTTACTAAAAACAAACATCAAGTTTCTTTGCTTTGGTACTTTGGAATTGTTAACTAAAAACAAACATCACGTTTCATCACTTTGGTATTTTGAAATTGTTTACTAACATGTTAAGAGTTTTATGAAATACCTAGAAAAGAAAATGCAAAACCAGTCTCTAATGCAAAGGAAAGTATTTCAAACAAAATTACACATAGTGGCTTTTGTTTACACTCGACTTATTTTTATATATTTATTTAATATTTTCTTCTTAATGTTATACATTTATTTTATTATTTTTTCTCCTTAATAAACATTTATTTGTAATTTTAAGATGATTTTGACGAAATATACATATGAGGCACGTTGTGAGAAAACCGGACTTAATGCATGTGCGTAAAGTGTCATCCCGGATTAGCCTGTGTGGTCTGCACAGGCTAATCTGGGAGGGCACTTTCCGCCTACAGTGAATAAATGTTTGCAAGAGACTTCCTTGAAACAGAAAATACCCTAAAAGCGGAAAGTGTTTAATCCGGGACGACACTACGCACAAGCATTCAGTCCGGTTTTCTCACGACGCCCCTCATATCATCCTTACTCAGTTTTTTCCTCTTCTGTGAAAGACGTCCTCCTTGGTTCTAAACTTCGTACAACTGCTGAGCACTGACTCTTCTCAGAATCCAAGGCCGATAACACTGTTTTTATGGCGGCCACTGTTTCATTTATTGTGGATTTCCTGAGGAAAGAGGAAGTTTTTTTGGTTAAAAACATCCCGAATTTTCGAGAAAAATCCAGTGCAAATAAGTGGGCAGTGTTTTTTTTCACCTTTGGGGGACAGGTGGCGGGGCCCTTCAGACGAGAAAATTGACCGGAAAAGGGGATTTTTTTTTAAGAAAAGCATTATAACATGTAAGTTCTTCTTTGTTATAAAACATTAATTGATTGTTTTGCTACAAATGATAACTTAGATTATGCACGGACTTGGTTTAATGAAAAATAGCTGGGATTGTTTACGAAAATTCCTTTTATCTGAGTCATTTTTTGTCTGATTTTGGTCAATTTTTTTTTTCGAAATAAAGCTTACATTCCGAGGGGAATTTTAAGGTAAATACATGGGAAAAATATATACTTTTTAAGCAGGGGAATGGGGCAGAAATTTGGCCCCAAATTTGGCCCTAAAAAAAGCACTGGTGGGTGTGGTACTATGCGCCTTACCCTACTACAAGGGGTTGAAAATATTTGTGGAAGTATTCAAAGACAACTGAAGAGACAATGCCTTTGTCCGTCCTTCACCAAATTTCGCACTCCCAGACTGAATCACATTTCTAGAAGTTTGGTCACCCATAATTCCTTATCTGGTTACAAAATTGTCCAAATTTGGCTTCAGGACCAATGCACAGAACGTCATGGTTACCTTATTCAATTCATTAAGAAAGTGTTAGGCCATGACCCAAGGGTTGAAGGCAATTATAAACAAGAGGGCCAAATGGCCCTGGGTCGCTCACCTGAGTTTCATTAGTCGAACAATTTTCCATGTGCTAAATTGTTATACGGATATGGATATACTGGTACGGACTGATTTGGTTTGGAAAACTTAAGTGACAACAGACATGCAAAATTTTGAAATACATATTGAAATTAAAGCTTTTTCTTCAATTTGACCTAGTTTTTGACCCCACATGACTCAGATTCGAACTCGGCCAAGATTGCATTGGGACAAATGTTCCGACCAAGTTTCATGAAGATTGAAATGTGACTTCGAGACTGTTAACAAGCTTTTTCTTCAATTTAACCCAATTCCATTGGGACAAATGTTCCGACCAAGTTTCATGAAGATTGAAATGTGACTTCGAGACTGTTAACAAGCTTTTTCTTCAATTTAACCTAGTGACCTAGTTTTTGACCCCACATGACCCAGAATCGAACTCGGCCATGTTTTTCTTGGGGTTAAATTTTAAAGAGTCAAAATCAAATTCCGCAAGAGTCAGATATAAATCTTCATGAGTCGATGCTTTGTGGGTAGTTTCCATTCGTTTTCCTTCTTTTTATTATTATTTGTATTAATTTATTATTTGTATTTTATAATTAAATATTATTTGAATTATTATTTTTTATTAACTTATTTCTTTTTAATTTTATCTTCTTATTATTATTGTTATATTATTATTATTATTAGATCATTATTATGTATTATTATTATATATTATTATTATTTATGGAATTATTAAGACAATTTTAGCGTATTCTTAACATACTAAAAATACCACTTATTTTTTTTATACAAAATCACAATCATGTACAACAATAAGACATCCTTCCTAAAAAACTACACGTAGTTACGGTCCGCAAATATTGTTTTACTGTTACAAAGTATATTAATAAACTGCAATAAATCAAATGCTAAAGGTCGCTAAGTTTTTGCACTACGAAAGTTTTATACAAAAAGAAAAGATTTCAAAGTTCTTGCACTACAAAGTTTTTATTCACATATGACATGTATATATTTGATAAAGCGCATGGTAGATACACGCACGCTTTCCATGCGTGGAACGTGACGTTGTTTGTGTCAGCATAACTTTCACGCGCTTTACTAGAAAACAAAGGATTTACATCAAATACATTAAACCCTATTAAAATATGCGTTTATGACACTTGAACACTAAAATTAAATGTTGGATATTTCGGATATAAGAAATGAAACTTAAAAGACAGAATTTTCGCTGAAATTGGATTCCAAATTTTGGAAATACAATGTGGATACTATCAACAACGGAAGTGGTGAGTAAATTGTGTTTTAAACGTTTAATGGTCGGGAAAAACTTACTGTAACGGACTCGTGCACATTAACTAAAGTGTGGATACATGTATATTACGCCGATAGGTTGATTGTTCACGTCATTGGAAGCATATATAACTATATATTTTTTTTTAGCGACAAAACTCCGCCTAATGGGCAGAGCTACACGGTAACTTTACCGCTGATGGACAGCGTCTATTTAACGATTGACTCCGCCTCCAACCAAAAATCGCCGTGTTTTATCAACTTTGACATCACTGTTAGACAGATTGGGATAATCAGCCAGCCGAGTTATACTGTACTGTTTGACGCAAGTCCGAAATTGCCCCGGGTCAAATGTGATGCATGAAGTAATTACCTCGCTAGTCAAACAATGATACTTTGAAATTTCCACGCGGGAGCTCGGGTCAAAAGAAAGCCCTGGGAACCATATTTGAACTCGGCCGAGACATCATCAGAACAAAGGTTCTGAGCAAGTTTCATGTTGATTGGGCAAAAAATGTGACTTCTAGAGTGTTCACAAGCTTGTGCTATAGCCATATAATAAAAACTGACCCCCCACCCCCCTCTGCCGGCCATGTTTGTCACCGGACCGGAACCATTTTTGAACTTGACCGAGATATCATAAGAACAAAGGGTCTGAGCAAGTTTTATTTTGATTGGGCAAAAATTGTGACTTCTAGAGTGTTCACAAGCTTTTTCTAAAGCCATATAAGAAAAACTGCCCCGCCCCCTGGCGGCCAAGTTTTTCAACAGATCGGAACCATTTTCAAACTAGGCCAAGATATAATTAGAACAAATGTTCTGAGCAAGTTTCATGTTGATTGGGCAAAAAATGTGACTGCTGGAGTGTTTACAAGCTTTTTCTTCAATTTGACCTAGTGACCTAGTTTTTGACCCCACATGATCCAGTTTCGAACTTACCCAAGATATCTGTGGGACAAATGTTCTGACCAAGTTTCATGAAGATTGGCCAATAAATGTGGCCTCTAGAATGTTCACAAGGTAAATGTTGACGACGCAAGACGGACAAAAGGTGATCACAAAAGCTCACCATGAGCATGTTGTGCTCAGGTGAGCTAAAAATGGCCAAAGGCGTGTCACTCATGTTAAAATGATATTTTTAAAGACTTTCTTGCTCACAAACTACCACAATCTGTGTTGTATCTATTCTATACGATAAAAGAAATAAAACAAAATGGGTTGTGACATAAAACTTGTATCAATGAAATAAAACGCGGATCTGTAAATTGCACACTCGCTTAAAATTTTAAAATTGCATTCTCACTCATAATATGTGTCCACATGTTAACCAATTATATAAGAAAATAACTGATAAAAACATAACAAGAGGGCCAAGATGGCCATAGGTAGCTCACCTGAGTTAAAGGCATCATAATGGCTTATAACAAGAGGGCCAAATGGCAATAAAGCACTTACCTGAGTAAAAAGATCTAGGCCTTGCAGCTTCAGGAGATGATTGTATAGTCTATATAAACCATGTGACCCACAGGACGTGGCCACTTTCTACCCCAGGGGTATAATTTAAACAATATTTGTAGAGGACCACTATACAATGTTACATACCAATTACAAGAAACAAAGAAATTCCACGAAAACCTAATTTTTTTTAACAAAATGCAGTCAGCACCAACATTTTTAGTATATGTTTAGTAATGGTGGCCTTGACCCACACCCCACCCACCCCATACGAAATCTCGTTATAAGGTATCTAAGCATAAAGTTTCATTAAAATATCTGAATACGTTCTCAAGTTATTGAGCGTAAACCATTTGTCTATTTTTCATAACAGTGACCTTGACCTTGACCCACCCGGGTTAGCAAGTGAGGTCTTGATATAAGATATGTGTATTAAGTTTCATTAAAATATCGCAATGTGTTCTCAAGATATTGAGCAGAAACCATATTTCTATTTTTAGTAACAGTGACCTTGACCTTGAACCCACCCCTCCCATATGCAATCCCAAGCGAGGTCTCGATATAAGGTATCATTGTATTACGTTTCATTGAAATATCTCAATGTGTTCTCAAGATATTAAGCAGAAACTTTCTTTCTATTTTTAGTAACAGTGACCTTGACCTTGACCCCACCACCCCATATGCAATCCCAAGCGAGGTTTCGATATAAGGTATCTATGTATTAAGTTTCTTTGAAATATCTCAGTGCGTACTAAAGTTATTGAGCTGAAACTGTTTTTCTATTTTTAGTACCAGTGACCTTGACCCCACCCATCCCATTAGCAATCCCAAGCGAGGTCTCGCTATAAGGTATCTATGTATTAAGTTTCATTACAATAGCTCAATCGATTCTCAAGTTGAATAGTACGGAAACGAAAAGTACTATACCCGGCAACCACCAGATCACCCGCCCGCTGCCCAACAACTTATGCCAATCTAAAAACTGAAATGTTTCTTCAAAAAATTTGGTTAACAAAACACTGGGTCTTGCAGTTTCAGAGGAAAAGATTTAAAAGTCATTTTGCTATTTAAGTTTAAACAAGCCATGTGACCCCCTGGGTGTGGCCAGTTTTGACCCCATGGGTATCTTCTGAACAATCTTTGTAGAGGACCACTATACAATGTTCCAACCAAATATGAAACCTCTGGGCCTTGTGGTTTCTGATAATTTTTCAATCATTTTGCCATTTACATCTATATACACCATGTGAGCCACGGGGTGTGGCCAATTTTGACCCATGGGCATCATTCGAACAATCTTTGTACAGAACCACTATACAACATTACATAAATGAAAACTCTGGGCCTTGTGGCTTCAGAAAAGAAGATTTTTAAAGTCGTTTTGCTATACAAGTCTATATAAACCATGTGATTTGAACAATCTTTGTAGAGGACCACTAGAGGATGTCACATATCAAATATGCAAGCTCCAAGCCTTGTGGTTTCAGAGATTTTTCATTTTTTAAATATATTTTTAGCTCTGGTAACCTACACATGCAGCGGACCGGAACGATTTGAACAATTTTTAAAGAGGGTCACCCAAGGATCATTCCTGTGAAGTTTGGTGAAAATCTTCCCAGTGGTTTAGGAGGAGATGTTCTTTGAATGAAAATGTTGACACACAACGCACGATGGACAAAAGGCGATCCTAAAAGCTCACCATGAGCATGTTGTGCTCAGGTCAGCTAAAAATATGTTCACAGATGCACTGTACCACAGGGATATAAACTATCAACCCTTCTCGAAGAAGTGTATTAAATACGCATTTAATGTGTATTAAATGCTGCGGTATTGGCATCGTATTTTTTCTGCATTTAATACACTTGAAAATGCTGAAAAAATACACTTATTACAGAAAAAAATGCATATTTTCAGCATTTTTCGTGCATTAACACACTTATGTGCATTTAAAGTGTATTTTAAGAGTGTTTTCTAGTACATTAATACATTTTTTGTAAAAAAATGCAGAAAAAGTACAGAAAAAACACAGTGTACTAAAAAATTATTTAATTCTCATTAAAAAAAAAAAATATGGTGCCAATACCGCAGCTTTCACTACGCTTATTCGAGAAGGGAATCACTAGTTACAAGCAAACTGGGCTCGCTACCCTGAAAACCTATGGGCGCAGCCTTATGGGCACAAGCCACTTGACCTCATTAGAACATTCTTGGGGAAACGCCCAAGGTGTATATGTTTTTTGTGTTGATTCTAAAATTGTTTTTGTTTTTTTACATAACTTAGAATATGATGACTTGCCTAAGTAACGGAGGAAATTAAAACAGTTTAAGGGAATTACATTAGATATAATTAATTGTTTCATACATGCATGCATTACAACTTCAAGTGTGTAATATGACAGGGTTTGCACTAGGGGAAGTTTGGGAGTAATTTACTCTCAGTTTTTGTCACAAGACTTTCCAAAATTGGAACCATGGTAGTTCTGCAACTTCCAAAATTGCAGCCATGGGAGTTCCATCATGTAAAGATGAACAAGTTAGAAGAAAAAATAAGTTATTTATTTAAATGTAAACCTCTTTCACTGAATAAATTGGCATATAAACACATGATGAAAAAGAACTGACCTTAAAAAAACTTGAATTTTATATTTAATTTCATTTCTGAAATGCTCAGGACTTATGTAGCACGGTGTTGTCAAAACTTCCAAATATTATGAGCAAAACTTCCAAAATCACAGGCCAGGCAGTTCAAACTTCCAAAGTTAATGAAAGCCCTGATACGAGAAAACCCTGCCAACCGGGCTCATTACTGGTTGTAGCCCTGCTGCAAACCTACTCTGGGCGAGTGTAAATTTATGCTACCACATGTCTGAATAGCAAGTACTCACATGTGAAGGAGTGACTCTAACGTGAAGTCGTCGACTGCTATTCTGTTTGGCACTAACGTTCCTTGGTACTCGTCCAGAAGTTTGGAATCAAAGTCTATCGTAATTGGGGCAAACTGCTCCGATCTGGAATATGTTTTAGACAAATTATTGTATCAATAATAAGTTATAAATTATATCTTTTTGCATACCAATCGGTTAAGGCTTGAAAAATATCAGTCCAGTGTGGAATCGAAGTCATAATCGGGGCATACTGCTCGGATCTGGAACCAGTTTTAGTCACTGGTTAGTGTAAAATCATGTTATTTCGCGGTGGTCTCATTTTCGCGTATTTCGTGGACCAAACAAAGCGCGAATTTAATATCCCGCGTACATTTCCTTTGTTTGCATGATTATTATAAAATACCAAAAATGTCCTTATTGACGCCCATGCCCTAATAGACGCGCATTGGGTATTTTCTGGTCCCAAAATATTTTGGGTTGATCTATTTTTTCGAACATTAACGAAAAACTAAAGTTAATTTCGATAGAAACTATTAAATAGACCGCTATATTTATGTATCCGGAATTGCCTGTATATAAATAAACCTATGCCCCACTATACGGGTTACACGCAACCATAAATGACGCAAGTGAATGGGACCACAAAAATTCATTACGATATTATGAATATTTATTATAAGAACATGTAATAACAGTTTGCGCACGCACAGCAAGTTTCAAGCTTCCCACGTGGAGGTTTCAACAACAAGCGCTGTCAAAAGCAGTCAACCAGAATGTTGTGAACAGTGCCATTATTATACATGTATAGTATTTTTATTTATTCATGACAACCGCATATTATCTAATGAGGCTAAAATGGAGAACATTACAGCATGAAGTAAAATAGTGTTATTTTATGCTTTTCAACCACTTTCCATGTGCGTCTGCGGTGTCATAGCTCATCACGTCGATCATGTTAATAATTCAGACTGTACCATTGTGCATTATGTCGTGCGAGTGAGCTTGTCGTGTCGATCGATGATATTAATTTAGACAGTACCATTGTGTATTTTCTCATGTGGACAAAGCCCATTGATGGTATTTAGACTGTACCAATGTGTATTACGTCATTGGAAAGTGAGCATACATGAAAACTTGATTTCTGGATAATAGCAGAATTAACAAAAAATGGCTCCATTTAAACGCGCAGGGTTCATAAAATGACAAGTGCCCTGATCGTCAAAAAGGACATTTACGGTATACAGTGAAACATAGAAAATGCGCAAATTTAAGACCACGCAAATTAGCCGTTTTTCAAGAATGGGCGAAATTTAGACACAGCGAAATGAAATGATTTTACAGTATATAGCGCTTAATACATATAAATATTGTCCGATTTATTATTTTATTTTCATTTGTTTCAGCTTACATAGGGAAAGATCTACAATAGAATAGGTGCAGGGTGCAGCTCAAAGGAGCTATGGGCGAAGGCCAACTCTTTGAAATTTTCACAAAAATTGGTTAATATTGGGCTTTAATGCATATGGTGCTTCTAACTAAGGGTTTTGAACATGTGCTCATCATGTATAATTCAAAATTAGCAATAATGTATGGAATTTTAAAAGATATTCAACATTTCATCATTGTTGAACAGCCCAAGCCAAAGGGGTAGCAGGTGGGAACCCAAAAGGAGCAGGGTGCTCGCCCTGCTATTTCACCCTGGATCTTTCACTACCTTACATATGCACTTACACTCCTCAGTGGGAGACGCTTTAGGTGTATAAAATTGCCCGGGGACCAATATTACCCGGAACTAAAATCCAACCAAAGTCTATTTCCCCAGTACCCAGAATCATTTGGCGTGTCAAATTCCAGCCTGTCTGGAATCATTTTCATTCTAAAATCCCGTATATGCCCGCCACTCCCCACCCCCACCCCACCCCAAGGG
This sequence comes from Congeria kusceri, assembly GCA_027627225.1. Lineage (NCBI taxonomy): Eukaryota > Metazoa > Mollusca > Bivalvia > Myida > Dreissenidae > Congeria > Congeria kusceri. The sequence continues at coordinate 15,900,750 of CM051026.1, read as the reverse complement.
CAAAATATTAATAGGTGCAAAGTACACAGAGCTTAACTTACTTGTGTTTGTTAGCAAACTCTTCCGTATATTCTTTGGCTGGGTCAATTTCATTCACCGCTGCCTCGATTTTGTCGTAAATTGCAACGTGCTCCTTGGTCGCAAACGTTGTATGTCTCTGGAATTCCTCCATTAAATCTTTGCTGAAATTCAATAATACTGGGCATTAACAGGTTTTCATTCAACATCATACTGTTTTACACCCCCTAAAATAAAGGACAGTAGAATGTTAGTAAGGTTTTCTCTCTGCTAATGCAGCTGGACTATCAGATCTTTCATATTTATTAAAACTGTTTTAACTGTTTAACTGTAGTAAAGGTAGTTTATGAAGTATTTTTCATCAAACTAAAATACGCCTTTTTGTCTTACCATTGTTGTACTAGAATTCCATTTATTCCTACCATCACAGCTAGAATTTCACTCTTACAATTGCAGTACTAGAATTCCATTTATTCCTACCATCACAGCTAGAATTTCACTCTTACAATTGCAGTACTAGAATTCCATTTATTCCTACCATCACAGCTAGAATTTCACTCTTACAATTGCAGTACTAGAATGTCTATTCTTTCAACGCAGTTCTATTAAAGGATTTCCATTTTTCGTATATTCTTTAACTATAAATTCCCTTTACTCTTCTTACGACCGTATTCAAAATTTCCCATTGCTCTTACCATTGCTGTACTAGAATTTCCCATTGCTCTTACCATTGTTGTACTAGAATTTCCCATTGCTCTTACCATTGCTGTTCAAGAATATCCCATTGCTTTAACCGTTGCTGTACTAGAATATCCCATTTCTCTTACCATTGCTGTTCTAGAATTTCCCATTTCTCTTACCATGGCTGTACTAGAATTTCCCATTGCTCTTACCATTGCTGTACTAGAATTTCCTATTGCTCTTACCATTGCTGTACTAGAATTTCCCATCGTTATTACTATTGCTGTTCTAGAATATCCGATTGCTCTTACCATTGCTGTACTATAATTTCCTATTGCTCTTACCATTGCTGTACTAGAATTTCCCATTGCTATTACCATTGCTGTTCTAGAATATCCCATTCATTTTTTTTTTTCACCTTTGGGGGAAAGGTGGCGGGGCCCTTCAGATGGGGAATTTTACGGCAAAAGGGGAATTATATTTTTTTAGAAAAGCATTATTACATATTCTACTTTGTTATAAAAAATTAATCAACTGTTTTGCTAGAAATGATAACTTAGATAATGCACTAAATTGGTTTGATGAAAGATTGCTGGGATTTTTTTTACGAAAATGCCTCTATCTTAGTCAATTTTTGTCAGATTTTGGTCAAATCTTTTTCAAAATAAAGCTTACATTCTGATGGGAAAATTAAGGCAAATATAGGGGGAAAATATATAATTTTTAGCAGGGGAATGGGGCAGAATTTCGGCCCCAAAACGGGTCCTTAAAAGACACTGCCATTGCTATTACCATTGTTGTTCTAGAATTTCCCATTGCTCTTACCATGGCTGTTCTACAATTTCCCATTACTCTTACCATTGCTGTACTAGAATTTTCTATTGCTCTAATCATTGCTGTACTAGAATTTCCCATCGTTATTACCATTGCTGTTCTAGACTATCCCAATGCTCTTACCATGGCTGTTCTATAATTTCCCATTGCTTTTACCATTGCTGTACTAGAATTTCCCATTTCTCTTACCATTGCTGTTCTTGAATTTCCCATTGCTCTTACCATTGCTGTTCTAGAATTTTCCATTGCTCTTACCATTGCTGTACTAGAATTTCCCATTTCATTTACCATGGCTGTTCTAGAATTCCCCATTGCTCTTACCATTGCTGTACTAGAATTTCCCATTGCTCTTACCATGGCTGTTCTAGAATTTCCTATTGCTGTACTTGAATTTCCCATTGCTATTACCATTGTTGTTCTAAATTTCCCATTGCTCTTACCATGGCTGTTCTACAATTTCCCATTACTCTTACCATTGCTGTACTAGAATTTTCTATTGCTCTAATCATTGCTGTACTAGAATTTCCCATCGTTATTACCATTGCTGTTCTAGACTATCCCAATGCTCTTACCATGGCTGTTCTATAATTTCCCATTGCTTTTACCATTGCTGTACTAGAATTTCCCATTTCTCTTACCATTGCTGTTCTTGAATTTCCCATTGCTCTTACCATTGCTGTTCTAGAATTTTCCATTGCTCTTACCATTGCTGTACTAGAATTTCCCATTTCATTTACCATGGCTGTTCTAGAATTCCCCATTGCTCTTACCATTGCTGTACTAGAATTTCCCATTGCTCTTACCATGGCTGTTCTAGAATTTCCTATTGCTGTACTTGAATTTCCCATTGCTATTACCATTGTTGTTCTAAATTTCCCATTGCTCTTACCATGGCTGTTCTATAATTTCCCATTGCTCTTACCATGGCTGTTCTACAATTTCCCATTGATCTTACCATTGTTGTTCTAGAATTTCCCATTCAATTACCATTGTTGTAATAGAATTTCTCATTGCTATTAGCAGTTTTGTTCTGGAATTTCCCATTGCTCTTACCATGGCTGTTCTAAAATTTCCCATTGCTCTTACCATTGCTGTACTAGAATTTCCCATTGCTCTTACCTTTGTTGTTCTAGAATTTCACATTGCTCTTACCATGGCTGATCTAGAATATCCCATTGCTCTTACCATTGCTGTACTAGAATTTCCCATTGCTCTTACCATTGTTGTTCTAGATTTTCCCATTGCTCTTCCCATGGCTGTTCTACAATTTCCCATTGCTCTTACCATTGATGGACTAGAATTTCCCATTGCTCTTACCCTTGCTGCACTAGAATATCCCATTGCTCTCACCATTGCTGCACTAGAATATCCCATTGCTATTGCCATTGCTGTTCTAGAATTTCCCATTGCTCTTACCATTGCTGTACTACAATTTCCATTGCTCTTACCATGGCTGTTCTAGAATTTCCCATTGTTCTTACCATTGCTGTACTAGTATTTCCCACTGCTATTACCATTGTTGTTCTACAATTTCCCATTCCGCTTACCATTGCTGTACTAAAATTTCCTATTGCTCTTACCATTGATGGACTAGAATTTCCCATTGCTCTTACCATGGCTGTTCTAGAATTTTCTATTGCTCTTACCATTGCTGTACTAGAATTTCCTGGGACGCCTGGTGGTGGTCCAGAAAGAACGGCAGCGTTTTGCTACTGTAGTGTTGTTGAAACGACTTCAATTCGCACAGCGACAGGATGTACTTGTTGTGTTGTTTGTGTAACTTGGTGCTTGCCTGGATGTAAGCCTGACGGGCGCTTTCCACTTTTCCTTTTCCTGAAAAGAAGTTCCCTTTTGAATTTATGTTGCTGAAACACACTTTCCACTTTTGAACCACCTTTTCGTGGAAAAAAGGACCCTATTTAATCTATGTTACCGACGCTTTCCACTTTTACGCAAACCTTTTCTTGGAAATAAGGACTCGATTGAATTTGCTTACACAGTTTCCACTTTTGAACCACCTTTTCCTGAAAAAAGTTCCCTTTTGACTTTATGTTGCTGAAACACACTTCCACTTTTGAACCACCTTTTTTGTGGAAAAAAAGGACCCTATTTAAACTATGTTGCTGATCCTTTTCACTGTTTCGCCACTGTTTCTTGGAAAAAAGTACCCTATGTAATCTATTTTGCTGATGCACACTTTCCACTTTTCCCCTAATTAATCTATGTTTCTGACAAAAACTTTCCACTTTTTCACAAACTTTTCCTGGAAAAAGTACCCTATTTAAGTATCTAGAGATAAAAAAATATACTTGCTTTAAGTCCGACCAAAAAAAAGGTCGAAAAAAAAGATGCAAATATGGCAGGGCCATCTCAGCCAGGTGCCAAATTTCAACATTGGGCTAAGTTAGTTTCCATTTTGCTACAACTTTTTTTTTTTTTAAACCATATCAAATGCATGGAATGAGTAGAATTTCATTGCAGTGAGATAGATCTGGCTAAAGATAGTAACTGTTAGCCAGGGTGAGGCCTGTAAGATTTACTTGCCCTGCTCGAAAAAGTGTATTGAATACGCATTTAATATCTATAAAAAGGCTGCGGTATTGGCACCATATTTTTTCTGCGTTAAATGTGTATAAAGTGTATTTTTTCTGTACTTTTTCTGCATTTTGATTTAAAAATGTATTAATGCATTAGAAAATACACCTACAATACACTTCAAATACACTTAAGTGTATTTATTTGAAGGTATAGTTTATCTTTCAAGGAGAAAAATACACTTTAAATGTACTGAAGTGTGTTAATGCAGGAAAAATGCAGAAAAAATAAACTTTATTTATGTAATAAGTGTATTTTTTCTGCATTTTCATGTGTATTAAATGCGTATTAAATGCAGAAAAAATATATGGTGCCAATACCGCAGTGTTTAATACAAATTAAATGCGTATTAAATACACTTTTTCGAGAAGGGTGTTACTATTTTTATCTATTATGTGGTGAACTTCATAGGCACTTGGTTGTTCAACAAATAAAATATAATCCTATTCCCTTTAGTATAAATATACACAAGGTAGCCCACTCGCCATTTTCTATCGTAACGGAAGTTGATTGAGACAGACTGACTGGTTATAATTTTTAGTAGTACCCCGTCATTAATGCATGGGCTATGTAGATTTCAAGAACCCAATATGTAATTTCATTCATTAAAACCAGCCATCGACTTCCGTTAAGATAGAAAATGGCGATTGAGCTACCTTGTGCATATATATATATATAGGAAAACGACTTCATTTGTTGAACAACCAAGTGCCTATGGTGAATTTTTATCGAGTGCACTGAGATTTTATCAAATCATCAAGCCTACATTGATGAAATAGCACCCCATGGGATAAACTTAGCTGCATTTACACACTGTGGAATACAGCAAACTTGCTCAGTACAATGACGTCATTTTGTTGTTTGTTATGACGTCATTTTATGTTTTTTGTGTTATTTAGTGTTTTTTCTTTTGTATAATCTCAAGATATAGACAGACAATTATGGAATAGAATAGTTCAGTTTATTTGCTTGGCACAAAAACTGTTTAATAAGCTCCGCTGAATAAACTTCTCTTTATATATTCTCTATTGCTCGTATATGGCCTGAAGACTTGTTAGTTGGGTTACGGAGGTTAGTGCAAGATACAGGAGACGCCCCATTCCAAAGGAGACCCTGGGTCTTTTGGTGCCCGGTGTGAAGCATCTAGTATACTGCATCTTGGTTTAACGTCTCACCAGACAGACGAGTAAGTAGGTAAGGGTGTAGCGGGGACTCAATGAACAAAACATATACACGATGCGTCCATCCAATCCCCATGTAAACACCGAATGACAAAACCTATGTATACACGTATATTACGTTACTTTTCTGGCAATTATTGTTTGAACAATGGCATTAATGATAAGAAATACAAATCTTAAAGGGACTTATTCACAGATTTTCTCATTTTTGAAGTATGCCATTCAATGTCTAAACTTGACAGATTTAAGCATCAGAACTAAAAAGCTCAAGTATAATAACAAGAAAAGTATTTAGAAACAAGATTCTGAGTTTGATAAACACACATGCCCCCAGTTGGTGCTGGGTAGCCCATTTTTTAGTCCAAATTAGGTCAAGGTCAAAGTAAAGTTGGGTGATATGGGTGGAGTGGGGATGGTCATAAACTGTGTAAGTATCCAAGTGTTGTAGTAAGCGGTGTTGGTGCTGGATGAAACGGTCAAATCTACTTAACCTTGTCACGGATGGAAGGACGGACGGACAGGACGATCACTATATGCCTCCTGCATCAAGATGCTGGGGGCTTAAAACAAAAACAGAAAAAAAACAAGAGGGCCCTGAGGGCCCTAGGACGCTCACCTGAGACCTTGTAACCCAATTGGAATTTGCATCCCAGAGGCGTGGCTTATTTTTATCCCAGGGGCATAAGTTGAACAACCTTGAACAAACCTCTGGGCCTTGCGGTTTCAGGTAAAGATTTTTTAAGTCATTTTGCTATAGAAGTCTATATAAGCCATGTGACCCCTCGGGGGGTGGCCAGATTTGACCCCAGAGGCATAATTTGAACAATCTTTGGAGAGGACCACTATGCAATGTTACATAACAAATATAGGAAAGCTGTGGGCCATGCCGTTTCAGAGGAGAAGATTTTTAAAGTCATTTTGCTATTTAAGTCTATATAAACTATGAGACCCCGGGGCGTGGCCAGTTTTGACCCCAGGGGCATAATTTGAACACTCTTTGCAAAGGACCACTATACAATGTTACATACCAAATATGAAACCTCTAGGCCTTGCGGTTTCAGAGGAGAAGAATTTTAAAGTCATTTTGCTATTTAAGTCTATATTAACCATGTGACCAATCAGGTGTGGTCTGTTTTGACCCATGGGGTATAATTTGAACAAAATTTGTCGAGTACCACTATAGGATGTTAAATACCAAATACGAAACCTCTGGGCCTTGCGGTTTCAAAGAAGAAGACTTTAAGACATTTTGCTATATAAGTTTATATAAACCATGTGACCCCCTGGTCATGGCCAGTTTTGACCCCAAGGGGCATAATTCGAACAAACTTTGTTCAGGACCACTAAAGGATGTTACATACCAAATATGAAACCTCTGGGCCTTGCGATTTCAGAGGAGAAGATTTTAAAAGTCATTTTGCTATATATTCTTTATAAACCATGAGACCCCCGGGGCATGGCCAGTTTTGACCCCAGGGGCATAATTTGAACAATCTTTGTAGAGGACCACTAGAGGATGCCACATATCAAATATGAAAGGTCTGAGCCTTTCTGAGCCTTGCAGTTTCATAGAAGATTTTTAAAGTTTCACTTTTTAAATCTATGTTTAGCTCTGGTGACCTACATATTCAGCGGACCGGAAAGATTTGAACAACTTTGAAAGAGGTCCACCCAAGAATCATTCCTGTGAAGTTTGGTGAAAATCTGCCAAGCAGTTTAGGAGATGTTGTTTGAATGAAAAGTTGACGACGCACGCACGCACGCACGCACATGCACAACGGGCGATCACAAAAGCTCACCATGAGCACTGTGTGCTCAGGTGAGCTAAAAACATTGGTCCCACTGGGGTTCGAACCCAGGACCTCCAGATTAAAAGGCTATTGCCTTAACCACTTGGCCATTCCAACTTCTATATTTCACTCTGTGTATTTACTTTATGTAAGTGTTCCAAGTATTGTCAACAGTTTCAGCGAAAACAGCCGAAACACTCCAAATTAATCCATCGTTTAGCGTTACAAACGCTTCATAATTTTATCAATTTCAACTGATGATTTCTCATAAACGAAACAGTTTTTACAGTATATTTCTACTTCCGTAGTGTTATATTGCTTCGTTGTATACACTGTTCTTTCATGTTTGCAATCGGTGAAAAAAAGTTGAAAAATTGTCAATCTGTCAATCTGTTAACAGGTCCCTTCAACAATATTGCAAGCATTAGGCAGCGTTTTTTTTTTTTTTTGTTTTGTTTTTGTTGGGGTTTTTCGCAGTTTTTAACAGTATTTCAGTCATATCACGGCGGTCATTTAACTTACTCACACTTCCTGGGCAAGCTTAGCCGATCTAAGCGGTTTACCAGTACTTAGTGCACATACCTATGCCAGTAACTGACAACTGCCCTACTTGAATCAGAGGTAGGGGGAGAATGGCAGTAGAAATAATTTCATGACCAATCTCCACACAAGTTATGTGACCGGGCTGGGGTTCGAACACACGATCCCCGGATTGACAGTCTAGCGCTCTACCAACTGATCTAGCTGGACCCGGCTGTGTTTTTTTAAGACCAATTTGAGGTCGAACTTCCATAGTAATCATTTCATTAATAGAAACAGTGTTTTCATTTCAGTTTAACAATTAGCAAATAGCAAACAATGAATATTACATTCACTGATGATCACGATGTCTGCCATTTTGTTTATCGGATCACTCTTACCATAAGTTTAATTACTGTTAAGTGTGAAAAAAAACTTATTTATTTGACCTCAACCAATCTTATGTAAAGTTATGCAATTAATCTATCAATTACTGGAGCATATTATTATGTCTTTGTTTGTATAACCATGCTGTAGACCGTAGCTGCTTTACTATTGTCTGAAATCTACACCATATGCAAATATTGATAGGTCATGCACTTTGATTGACTCTTTGTCCCAAATTTTCGCGAGTCAACATGACGCATGCATGTCAATTATGGGGCGTCCAAATCGAGTCAAACCAAAGTTCTGAGTGTCAAAACCGGGAGTTCCGGGTGAAATGAAAGCCCTGATTGCAAGTCATGACTTACGCAAACACAAGTCATGACTTACGCAAACACAAGTCATGACTTACGCAAACACAAGCCAGTAAAAAGGAAACATGAATCAAATCTAAATTTTTAACTAAATGATATTTCAAATCGAATCAAATTTGATTGCTAAATAGTTGCATCTGCAAATGCGACTAGACCATGGCATATTGTATTTGATTTTAATACCATGCACTGCATATATTCTTACAGAAATTTTGATTACAAAAAATTGGGTGGGGAAAGGAAAGATTTCGGTTTTTGTACACGTATAAGTCGCATCGCTGTAAAGGTCGCAGGCACAAATATTTTGACAAAAAGTTGCGTCTTATACTCCGAAAAATACGACGACATAACAAAAAAACTGTTGATTATTTTTGGCCGATTTGCAATTTCAAAAAAATGAATTTAATACGGTACATGCACATTTGCACTCGACAGCAAATCATAGTTTATCACTACAATCTTTTCACACACAAATCTTTAATCCCAATATTTTTAGTCTGATACTAATGGATGCATCCTAGTGCCACAGTCTATATGAGGCACGTTGTGGGAAAACTGGACTTAATGCATGTGCGTAAAGTGTCGTCCCGGATCAGCCTGTGCAGTCTGCACAGGCTAATCCGGGATGGCACTTTCCGCCTACAGTGGATTTATGTTTAGAAGAGACTTTCTTGAAACAGAAAATACCATAAAAGCGGAAAGTGCCGTCCCGGATTAGCCTGTGCGGACTAAACAGGCTGATCCGGGACGACACTTTATGCACATGCATTAAGACCGATTTTCCCACGAAGCGCCTCAAATTATTTTTGAAATCAATTTATTTCATAATTTGGAGATATTAAGTACGAAATGAGGAGAAAATATCTCCTAATTAGGAGATACTAAGTCCTAATTACGAGATAAATAATGAGTAGATATTAATTCCTAATTAGAACTTAGCATCTCCTAATAAGGACTTTGTATCTCCTAATTACGAGATAAATAATGAGGAGATATTAATTCCTAATTAGAACTTAGCATCTCCTAATAAGGACTTTGTATCTCCTAATTATGAGATAATGGAATACAAAAATAATTTAGACTGTGGCACTTAGACGCTTCCATAGATACTTAGTTCAGTTATGATAACAATTTACTTGCAACTGTTTTATTTAGAACAAATATAAAGGCCTAATGGGATTATTATTTCATGTTTACAAGGATGGAAATGTTACCACTGATAAAAGAATATGATACCCTTCCTGAATAAGTGTATCAAATGCTGCGGTATTGACACCCTATTTTTTCTGCGTTAAATGCGCATTAAATACACTTTTAGTACACTAAGTGTATTGTTTCTGTACTTTTTCTGCATTCTTTACAAAAAAGTTTATTAATGTACCAGAAAACACACTTAAAATACACTTTAAATACACTTAAGTGTATTTTTTCAAGAAAAATTGCATTTTTCAAGGAGAAAATTACACTTTAAAAACAAAGTGTGTTAATGCAGGAAAAATGCAGAAAAAATACACTTTTTTCTGTAATAAGTTTATTTTTCTGCATTTTCAAGTGTATTAAATGCGTATTAAACGCGGAACAAATACAGTGCCACAACAACAACGTTAAATACACATTAAATGTGTCTTAAATACACTTTTTCGAGAAGGGTAAGCCCCACACTGCTAAATTTCGAACCGGGCTCGTTCAGATTCTCTGTTTTATATAGGCTTGTAACATTTTCTTGCTACTAAAAAGAATTCCAGATCGTCTTGCCAAACTGCTGATCGGTATGAAGCCCGACAATATGTCTTGAAACCCCGAAATATGTTGTGAAACCTCTTAATATGTTGTGAAACCTCTAAATATGTTGTGAACCTCTAAATATGTTGTGAAACCTCTTAATATGTTGTGAACCTCTAAATATGTTGTGAACCTCTAAACATGTTGTGAACCTCTAAATATGTTGTGAAACCTCTTAATATGTTGTGAACCTCTAAATATGTTGTGAAACCTCTTAATATGTTGTGAACCTCTAAATATGTTGTGAACCTCTAAACATGTTGTGAACCTCTAAACATGTTGTGAAACCTCTTAATATGTTGTGAAACCTCTTAATATGTTGGGGAACCTCTTAATATGTTGGGGAACCTCTTAATATGTTGTGAATCCCCTGTATATTTTGTGAAACCCCTAAATATGTTGTGAACCTCTAAATATATTGTGAAACCTCTTAATATGTTGTTAAACCTCTGAATATGTCATACCTCTAAATATGTTGTGAAACCGCTAAATATGCTGTGAAACCCCTAAATATGATATAAACCTCTAAATATATTGTGAACCTCTAAATATATTGTGAACCTCTAAATATATTGTGAACCTCTAAATATGTTGTGAAACCTCTAAATATGTTGTGAAACCCCTAAATATGTTGTGAACCTCTAAATATATTGTGAAACCTCTGAATATGTTGTTAAACCTCTGAATATGTCATACCTCTAAATATGTTGTGAAACCTCTAAATATGCTGTGAAACCCCTAAATATGATGTGAAACCTCAAAATATTTTGTGAAACCTCTAAATATGTTTTGAAACTTTTTAATATGTTGCGAACCTCTAAATAAGTTGTGAAACTACTAAATATGTTGCGAACCTCTAAGTATGTCGTGATACCTCTAAATATGTTGTGAACCTCTACATACATTGTGAAAAATCTAAATATTTTGTGAATTTCTAAATATGTTGTCAACCTCTAAATATGTTGTGAACCTCTAAATATGTTGCCTTTTTTAGTTTAAGCCTATTTACCCTTCTCGAAGAAGTGTATTAAACACGCATTTAATGTGTATTAAACGCTGCAGTATTGGCACCGTATTTTTTCTGCATTAAATGCACAATTAATACACTTTTAGTACACAAATTGTATTTTTTTATGTACTTTTTCTGTTTTTTTTTACAAAAAAGTGCATTAATGTACTAGAAAATACAGTACAGCTCACGCGAAAAAAAAAAAAAATCAACAAATTCCTCGTTCCGCAGAGTTTAATGGCAGCGAGTCGACTCGGCATCGACCATCGTAGCCGCGTCTGTTCGCCGAGGCACACCGCGTCTGTTCGCCGAGGCACTTCGCGTCTGTTCGCCGAGGCACTCCGCATCAGTTTCCGCGGCATGATGCCGAGGCATCCTGCGTATCATCTTGTTAAATAATTCAATTACATGTATATGCCGAAACAATTAATTTTACTGTGTTGTTGTTTTCAAAATACTGTTTAGGTAAAACTGGCCGTATTTCGATTTGAACACGTTTTTACGACATTCCCAAGTGAATGCATAAAATTTACATTTTTATATTGTTGTGATATGATTATCTTATTTGGTAAAATTATGTGATATGAAAATATTAAGATTTTGGCACCGGTTCACAATAATTGTATTGTTATAAGTGTTTACTATTTGGTAAATTTATGTTAGGTAAAAATTATGATGGATTTTCGACACCGACTGCTAATACTTAGTCACTAGGCGTACGTTCTTTGTTCCGAATTAAAAGAAAATTTAGGGCATGTAGATTAATCTCATGTATTTAGCGTGTTCGTTTCGTAAATATTTCTTCAAATTATTGACGTCAACTTTGAGGGGCTATTTCTCGGCTTTGGAATGACCTAGAAAGACACTTCAAAATTCTTGGGAAAATTTCATCATTTCTAAAAATATTTCAATAACGCTTATTAATATTCATGTGAACTTTACAATCCGCAAATGAAAGGGCAGATATACATATAACGCGAGGTCAGCGTGTCAGCCGAAATTCAGTGGGTTGAGCGTCATTGTTAAGTTCAAGTTCAAACGTTTTATTTTAAGTCAAGTTTATTGCATGAAACAGTTTACAATGTTTTTAGCAGTACATACAATAGGTCTGTCAGATTTTCATAGCCCCCATTTTGTGTATTTCACACCTGATGCATTTTTTTTATTGACGTATGTTTGGTTGTATTTTTAGACGTCCAGGACGCAAAGAAGCCGTTTTCGCACCTAGATGTTGTTTTTGCCATCATGTTTGAGCTGAGATAATTAGCAGTTTGAAGCCACATCAAGAACCAAGATTCAATTGTACCAATAACTTTGGATGTTGTTTTGTTAACGATGCCAATTATCTCCTAATTATAACATATTGTTTGAACATGTCTATATGCAGACGGTACAGTTACACACTATACATGTATATAGTGTACTTGTAAAATTTCTCCTCGGCATTCCGCCGTGTGAATGGACACGGCGGCATTCCGCGGATCGATGCTGAGTGCCTCGGCGATTCGCCGCGGATCGATGCCGAGTGCCTCGGCGATTCGCCGCGGATCGATGCCGAGTGCCTCGGCGATTCGTCGCAGAACAAAAAGATATGTCCGCGGCGTAGCCGAGTGATTTGTTGGTTTCGCGTGAGCTGTACTGTACACGTAAAATACACTTTTATGTATGCTTTGAATATATAGTGTATTTTTCAAGGAGAAAAATACACTTTAAATGCACTTAAGTGTGTTAATGCAAGAAAAATGCAGAAAAAATGCACTTTTTTCTGTAATAAGTGTATTTTTGCTGCATTTTCAAGTGTATTAAACGCGTATTAAACGCAGACAAAAATATGATGCCAATACCGCAGCATTTAATACGCATTAAATGCGTATTTAATACACTTCTTCGAGAAGGGAATTTAGGCTAGATGTGTCTAAAGCCCGGTGCTTACTGAGACATCTTTGAGTCTGTTTCCTGGGTAGAACCAGTACTTGGCACGGGCGTAGCTTCCTTTAGGCACTATAGGCACGTGCCTATACATTTTTGTCCAGAGATGAAAAATTTAAATATGCCAAAAATGCAATAAAAATAAGAAGGGGGATGGGGGTGAGGGGATCTTTCTTGGCTGTGTTGATACTGGATTGTTTAACGAGTAGATCACATAAATATGAAACAAATTTCATGAAACAAATCTACTTAAACACAGTATTTTAACTGTGTAAATTGACTAGTTTCACACTGTTCTTACAAATATTCATAAAAACACCATAAAGTCAGTTTTTTTTCAAATCTTTATATGATTTGTTGAGGCATCCAAACACCTACCAGCCCGAGGACGCTAAACATAGAATCAAATTGGTATGGCCTGATCCATTACACCACTGTGGCTTCACAAATGTTGTGTAACCTCTAATTACGTTGCTTTATATAGGCAGGTTTGTGACAGTATTTTGCTGTCCAGTAATAATTAAAGAATTCAGGCTTGCTTGACCAAACTTCTTCTTTCAATGATGAGATTACATTAGTTAACAATGAAAATTAATCTGTTTGTTTGTTTGTTTGGATTTTTCGCTGTTTTTAATAGTATTTCAGTCATATCACGGCGGTCAGTTAACTTACTCACACTTCCTGGGCAAGCTTAGCCGATCTAAGCTGTTTACCAGTACTTAGTGCACATACTTATGCCAGTAACTGACAACTGCCCTACTTCAATCAGAGGTAGGGGGAGAATGGCCATAGAAATAATTTTATGACCAAACCCCACACAAGTTATGTGGCCGAGCTGGGATTCAAACTCACGATCCCCCGATTGAAAGTCCAGCGCTATACCAACTGAGCTAGCTGGGCCCGGTAAAAAAAAATTAACCTAAAAGATTCATAAAACTTCGACGCCAACTTCACTTCAAGAAAAACAAGTCTACATAAGTCGGAGGCTTATACATTCTGAAACGCACTTGACACACAATAGTACACTGCTTCATGCATTAAAACGTTGAATATGTGTATCATTCTTGTCTAGGTTGAAGTGAGTATCTTGAAAAAACTTCCTGATTTTAAATTGTCTTCAAACAAATTGTTATGAAATGTAGTTGCATAAAGAGTGCTGTTTGTAGATCAATCAGCAACAGTTTTGCTAAATGTATAACCTTTTATTTTATGCTTGGAACGTCCCATTAGATGTTTTAGTGATGTGGGAAAACTGGGCTTAACGCATGTGCGTAAAGTGTCGTCTCGGATTAGCCCGTGCGGTCCGCAGAGGCTAATCCAGGACAGCACTTGCCGCTTTAATGGCATTTTTTGTTTCAAGGAAGTCTCTTCTAAACATAAATCCACTGTAGGCGGAAAGTGTCGTCCTGGAATAGCCTGTACGCACTGCACATGTTAATCCGGGACGACACTTTTATGCACATGCATAAAGCCAGATTTTCCCACGACATGCTTCCTTCAGTGATGTGTTTCTGTTTCCATTGGATAAATGCGAGAACATCTTGTAATTAAATACAATTGTTCCATAATGATGTTAATATAATACACTGATATCAGTGCTTTTTGTTTGCATTTCTTTCAGTATATAACATTTTTCTTTTGGTTTCGTTCAACCACAACAGGAAATGAAGCCTTGATGTACAATCACAAAAATATGTCATTTCAAGTATCATTCAATCAGACAAGCAATGTACTAACATTCTTTACAATAAATTGACTTTGAAGTATTATTCGATTAGAACATCTATTGTACAGCCATCTTTAACAATAACAGAAAATGCTTTTTAAATACTGATAAATGAGTGCATTTAGCCAGTAAATTTTAACACAAAGATGCAGACGCCCATAGATAAAATGTTGTTGATGTTAAATTGCATGTTAAATCAATGATTAATTTAAAATAAATTTCAAAACATGATTTAATGGAATACAATTAAGCAAAATTTATGTTCCAATTGGCTGCATCAGTTTGTTTGTTTATCTATTTGCTAGTTAAAGAGACTTGTTCACAGATTTTCGTATTTTTGGAAATTGTTCTTAAATATCTTAACTGCAAAAAGTAAAGCACCTGGACTAACAAAAACAAAAATTATATTAAGAAAAAAGATTGCAATTAAAACATTTGCCTTCGCATGGTCTTGAATCTGAGACCATCTTGATCAAAATATACTGGCGCCTTAACCACTCAGCCATTATGGGAATACATTTTTAACGCTATGTTTGTGATACATGTCTTTTCCAAAGTACCGCAAAAAAGCGTTACTGCTTTATAATCATTCCTATTTCAAATGATGGTCACTCTTAAACGACACAATATTTCCAATTTATTTCTTGCTTATACCCATGTATATTTGAGGCGTGTCGTTGGAAAACCGGACTTAATGCATATGCGTAAAGTGTCGTCCCGGATTAGCCTGTGCAGTCCGCACGGGCTAATCCAGGACGGCACTTTCCGCCTACAGTGGATTTATGTTTAGAAGATACTTTCTTGAAACAGAAAATACCATAAAAGCGGAAAGTGTCATCCAGGATCAGCCTGTGCGGACTGCACAGGCTGATCTGGGACAACACTTTACGCACATGCATTAAGTCCGGTTTTCCCACGATGCGCCTCATATATATATATATTGTAGCTCTCTTTGAGAGATGTATGACAAATTTTGAAAATTGCCAATTTGCCAATCTGTGAACAGGTCCCTTTAACAACTTGACACGCAAAGTTATCAACAGATGTGCATGATTTTTTATTTTTGTTGTTTTTTTTTTTGGGGGGGGGGCGCAGGCTGGAAGGCTGGAAATGGGCCAATTAACAAATGATTAAATTTTGGAGGTGATCTGGATCACCATCTGTATCCAGGAATTTTTGTTAAACTGTTAAGGATCATTTATTATCAGGACATAGGGCTATATGCAAGTTGCCAATTATGCTGTTTAACTAATAAGATGAGCAATACATGGGGAAAAGAGCTGTCTAAGTGGAGATCTGGGTCCATATTTGGAAAGATTCTTAAGTTATTATCATTTTCCGATAAAAATAAGTCGAAATTGGAACTTATGTTTGAAACACTATAATTTTGACTATTTGCATAATAAATGCAGGATCTGACATGAGTTCTCATTTAATACCATATTTTATTAAACGAGTTCAGGAATTTTGTTAGTAAGCGAACCTTTGGCGAGCTTACTAACAAATTTCCTTTATGAGTTTAATAAAATATGGTATGCATTGAAAATGAGTGTCAGATCTTTTTTATCACATGCTTTTAAACGAAAAAAAAAACTAAAAAACTTCTCATTTGACCAAAACATGTTGACAATTCCAAAAGTTGTGTACCCACGTGACGTCATTTCATATTGACGACGTCATTTCACCAAAATAACGTCATGCGATAGGTCGGTCAAAGAATATGTAGCCAATGAAAACGCTCAAAATGTTATCTCACACATGTGTAATATAAAAATATTCGTAATGGCTGTATTACTCGGAAAACAAGGTATAGCATGTGATAAATACTAAATATGAACACACTTGGAATTATACTGCAATTTTGTGTCAAAACCTTCAAACAAAACATTTCTTCGTCAGAAAATCTAATTTTAAAATTGCAAAATTTAATATTTTTCTTAATTTTCAGCCAAGATTTTGCTATATCGAGGATTGGGTGTGAAACTATTGTATCTGATACAGAAATGTTAAGCAGATACAATAGTTTTACACTATCAACCCTGGGGCCACAGTTCAGAAACATCTACAGTTTATCTTTAAATATTTTCACTTAAGTTACAAAGTGTAAAAGTTAAGAATAAGTTGATAATTAGTGAACATTGGGCAGAATTTCATGTATACATGGAATAAAATGCTTAAGAAAATGATTTTAAGGCTAAGATTTCACTTAAAATGTTTCTGAAATATGACCCCTGCATTCTTTTAGTGCTTTCTAGTTACCTTTAGAATTCGCGTCCTCATATTTGGTCCGTTCTGACCTCACCCTCTCTACCATCTTTGCGTAGTCGCCTTTGTTTTTCTGAACTTCATCTTTTATCTTCAATGAGACATTAAAGAATACTATATCATGTCAATACATGGTAACTCTTTGAAATAACTCACTTGCCCAATACATGTCAATATAACTCTACGAAATACCTCACTTGCCCAATACATGTCAATATAACTCTACGAAATAACTCACTTGCCCAATACATGTCAATATAACTCTACGAAATAACTCACTTGCCCAATACATGTCAAAATAACTCTACGAAATAACTCACTTGCCCAATACATGTCAATATAACTCTACGAAATAACTCACTTGCCCAATACATGTCAATATAACTCTTTGAAATACCTCACTTGCCCAATACATGTCAATAAAACTCTTTCAAATAACTCACTTGCCTGATACATGTCAATATAACTCTTTGAAATAACTCACTTGCCAATACATGTCAATAAAACTCTTTCAAATAACTCACTTGCCCAATACATGTCAATATAACTCTTCCAAATAACTCACTTGCCTGATACATGTCAATATAACTCTTTGAAATAACTCACTTGCCCAATACATGTCAATATAACTCTACGAAATAACTCACTTGCCCAATACATGTCAAAATAACTCTACGAAATAACTCACTTGCCCAATACATGTCAATATAACTCTACGAAATAACTCACTTGCCCAATACATGTCAAAATAACTCTACGAAATAACTCACTTGCCCAATACATGTCAATATAACTCTACGAAATAACTCACTTGCCCAATACATGTCAATATAACTCTTTGAAATAACTCACTTGCCCAATACATGTCAATATAACTCTTTGAAATACCTCACTTGCCCAATACATGTCAATAAAACTCTTTCAAATAACTCACTTGCCTGATACATGTCAATATAACTCTTTGAAATAACTCACTTGCCAATACATGTCAATAAAACTCTTTCAAATAACTCACTTGCCCAATACATGTCAATATAACTCTTCCAAATAACTCACTTGCCTGATACATGTCAATATAACTCTTTGAAATAACTCACTTGCCCAATACATGTCAATAAAACTCTTTCAAATAACTCACTTGCCCGATACATGTCAATATAACTCTACGAAATAACTCACTTGCCTGATACAGGTCAATACAACTCTTCCAAATAACTCACTTGCTCACTACATGTCAATACAACTCTTTCAAATAACTCACTTGCCCGATACATGTCAATATAACTCTACGAAATAACTCACTTGCCCAATACATGTCAATAAAACTCTTTCAAATAACTCACTTGCCCAATACATGTCAATATAACTCTTCCAAATAACTCACATGCCTGATACATGTCAATATAACTCTTCAAAATAACTCACTTGCCCGATACATGTCAATATAACTCTTTGAAATAACTCACTTGCCTGATACATGTCAATATAACTCTTCAAAATAACTCACATGCCTGATACATGTCAATATAACTCTTCCAAATAACTCACTTGCCCGATACATGTCAAAATAACTCTTTGCAATAACTCACTTGCCCAATACATGTCAATATAACTCTTTCAAATAACTCACTTGCCTGATACATGTCAATATAACTCTTCAAAATAACTCACTTGCCTGATATATGTCAATATAACTCTTTCAAATAACTCACTTGCCAGATAAATGTCAATATAACTCTTTCAAATAACTCACTTGCCTGATACATGTCAATATAACTCTTCAAAATAACTCACTTGCCTGATACATGTCAATATAACTCTTTCAAATAACTCACTTGCCCAATACATGTCAATATAACTCTTCAAAATAACTCACTTGCCTCATACATGTCAATATAACTCTTCCAAATAACTCACTTGCCCGATACATGTCAATATAACTCTTCGAAATAACTCACTTGCCCAATACATGTCCATTTAACTCTTCCAAATAACTCTCTTGCCCAATACATGTCAATATAACTCTTCAAAATAACTAACTTGCCCAATACATGTTAATATAACTCTTCCAAATAACTCTCTTGCCCAATAAATGTCAATATAACTGTTCAAAATAACTCACTTGCCCAATACATGTCAATATAACTCTTCCAAACAACTCTCTTGTCCGATACATGTCAATGTAACTGTTCAAAATAACTCACTTGCCCGATACATGTCAATGTAACTTTTCAAAATAACTCACTTGCCCGATACATGTCAATATAACTCTTTCAAATAACTCACTTGCCCAATACATGTCAAAATAACTCTTCCAAATAACTCACTTGCCCAATACATGTCAATATAACTCTTCCAAATAACTCACTTGCCCAATACATGTCAAAATAACTCTTCCAAATAACTCACTTGCCCAATACATGTCAAAATAACTCTTCCAAATAACTCACTTGCTCAATACATGTCAATATAACTCTTCCAAATAACTCACATGCCTGATACATGTCAATATAACTCTTCCAAATAACTCACTTGCCCAATACATGTCAATATAACTCTTCCAAATAACTCACTTGCCCAATACATGTCAATATAACTCTTCCAAATAACTCACTTGCCCAATACATGTCAATATAACTCTTCCAAATAACTCATTTGCCCAATACATGTCAAAATAACTCTTCCAAATAACTCACTTGCCCAATACATGTCAAAATAACTCTTCCAAATAACTCATTTGCCCAATACATGTCAATATAACTCTTCCAAATAACTCACTTGCCCAATACATGTCAATATAACTCTTTGAAATAACTCACTTGCCTGATACATGTCAATATAACTCTTCCAAATAACTCACTTGCCCAATACATGTCAATATAACTCTTTGAAATAACTCACTTGCCTAATACATGTCAATATAGCTCTTCAAAATAACTCACATGCCCGATACATGTCAATATAACTCTTCAAAATAACTCACTTGCCTGATACATGTCAATATAACTCTTTGAAATAACTCACTTGCCTGATACATGTCAATATAACTCTTTGAAATAACTCACTTGCCCAATACATGTCAATATAACTCTTCCAAATAACTCAATTGCCCAATACATGTCAATATAACTCTTTCAAATAACTCACTTGCCTGATACATGTCAATATAACTCTACGAAATAACTCACTTGCCCGATACATGTCAATATAACTCTTTCAAATAACTCACATGCCAGATACATGTCAATATAACTCTTTCAAATAACTCACTTGCCCGATACATGTCAATATAATTCTTTCAAATAACTCACTTGCCCAATACATGTCAATTATAACTCTTCAAAATAACTCACTTGCTCAATACATGTCAATATAACTCTTCCAAATAACTGATTTGCCCAATACATTTCAATATAACTCTTGAAAATAACTCACTTGCCTGAAATATGTCAATATAACTCTTCCAAATAACTCACTTGCCCAATACATTTGAATATAACTCTTCAAAATAACTCACTTGCCTGAAACATGTCAATATAACTCTTCCAAATAACTCACTTGCCCAATACATTTGAATATAACTCTTCAAAATAACTCACTTGCTCAATACATGTCAATATAACTCTTCCAAATAACTGACTTGCCAAATACATATCAATATAACTCTTCAAAATAACTCACTTGCCTGAAATATGTCAATATAACTCTTCAAATAACTAAATTGCCCGATACATGTCAATATAACTCTTCCAAATAACTCACTTGCCCAATACTTGTCAATATAACTCTTTGAAATAATTCACTTGCCCGATACATGTCAATATAACTCATCAAAATAACTCACTTGCCCAAAACATGTCAATATAACTCATCAAAATCACTCACTTGCCCGATACATGTCCATATAACTCTTCAAAATAACTAACTTGCCCAATACATGTCAATATAACTCTTCCAAATAACTCTCTTGCCCAATAAATGTCAATATAACTGTTCGAAATAACTCACTTGCCCAATACATGTCCATATAACTCTTCCAAATAACTCTCTTGCCCAATACATGTCAATATAACTGTTCAAAGAACTCACTGGCCCAATACATGTCAATATAACTCTTCCAAATAACTCTCTTGCCCAATACATGTCAATATAACTCTTCAAAAGAACTCACTTGCCCAATACATGTCAATATAACTCTTCTAAATAACTCTGTTGCCCAATACATGTCAAAATAACTCTTCCAAATAACTCACTTGCTCAATACATGTCAATATAACTCTTCCAAATAACTCACTTGCCCAATACATGTCAATATAACTCTTCCAAATAACTCACTTGCTCAATACATGTCAATATAACTCTTCCAAATAACTCACTTGCCTGATACATGTCAATATAACTCTTCTAAATAACTCACTTGCCCAATACATGTCAATATAACTCTTTCACATAACTCACTTGCCCAATACATGTCAATATAACACTTTCAAATAACTCACTTGCCCGATACATGTCAATATAACTCTTTCAAATAACTCACTTGCCCGATACATGTCAATATAACTCTTTCAAATAACTCACTTGCCCGATACATGTCAATATAACTCTTTCAAATAACTCACTTGCCCGATACATGTCAATATAACTCTTTCAAATATCTCACTTGCCCGATACATGTCAATATAACTCTTTCAAATAACTCACTTGCCCGATACATGTCAATATAACTCTTCCGAATAAATCATTTCCCCGATGCCCGGGACAAGTAAAAATCTATCCGGGCAAGTTATTGATGTATCTTTTTGAAAGGGCATGTATAAGAAGGATAAAAATTAGGAAATAAAGCAATGCATTTACCCAGAAAAGTTTGCACTAAATATATAATAATCACTTGATTTTCTTTCTGAACAAACATCACCAATATCATGTTATTAATTTGCTGGTATTTTTTCCCTCATTTCGGACAAGTTAAGAATGGATTCAGGCAGGCTGAATTTGTACGCTTACGCCCGAATGGTAAAGTCCTTCGAAAAAATATTGTAAGGACAGATTTTGCCTTATAAGTAAATTCATCTATGAAAAATTCTGCCTTTGCAACAGTGAGTAAGTGAGGTATTTGTTTTAATTTAAGTGAACTGTTCTAAAAGGGACTTGTTCACAGATTTTCGTATTTTTGAAGTATGCCATTAAATGTATTAACTTGACAGATTTAAGCATCGGAACTAAAGAGCTCAAGTATAATAACAAGAAAAGGATTGAACAAGAAAAAACAAAAAACAGTCTCAACAGGTTTCGAACTCGGGACATCTGGACTACAAGGCTAACCCCTTAATCACTCGGCCATTCCAATGGCTGTATTTATCGCTGCATTTTTACTTTCTGTAGGTGATCCACATGTTGTCAACAATTTTAACGAAAACAATAGAAACACTCCAAATTATTCCATCGTTTAGCGTTACAAACGCTTTATAATAGTATCAATTTCAACTGATGATAACTCATTAACGAAACATTTTTTACAGTATGTTTCTAGGTCTGTAGTGTTATTTTGCTGCCTTGTATACACTGTTGTTTTATTTGTGGAATGGGTGGCAAAAAGTTGAAAAATTGTTGATTCGTCAATCTGTGAACAGGTCCCTTTAAACTTCCAAGTTCACTACAAATGCTTGTCCTGAAACAGATCTAGAGCAAACTAGCAGGGCGCTGCACCCTGATCCTTTTTAGGTCCATCCTGCTGCCCCTCTGGGTTGGTCAACACAGAAATTGTTGAATATCTTTTAAAATCCCATATGTTTTAGCAAATATGCAATGTCAAATGAATAGACTATGTTTAAAAACCTTAATTACCATAGAAGAGTTAGACTCATAAAAACGCTGAATTAAGTAATTATTAGAAAATGTCAACAAACTGGTACATCTTTCCACCCTGCTCCTTTTTAGCAGCACTCTGTACTTCTTTATCCTAGATCTTTCCCTATAAAATGTAAAACAAAAACATGTAAATTTACCCTTGTAAATTCCTTCTCCAGACGGTTTCTTTCCTCTTCATAGTGTTTTTTAGCCGCTTTCTTTTCTGCAATTAGGCTGCTCAGTTTGTCAGCCACCTTGGTAGAAAGACCGTCTACACCGAACTGCAGAAGTTCTATGAGACCGTTTGTTCCTTGTATGATCTCACCCCAGGCCTGAAAATAGCAAGAGGTTAAAGGGGCATATTGACAGTATTTTGCATAAATATAGAAATATAGGAAAACAAGACAATTTCTTATTTTTCTCGGATATATTTTTCAATTATTAACAATATATTGATGGGATTGTTAAGAAACAAGATTCTGTGTTTGATAAACACACATGCCCCCGGTTGGTGCTGGATAGCCCATTTCTTAGCCCAAATTAGGTCAAGATCAAGGTCAAAGTGAGTTAAGGTGATATGGATCGATTGGGAACAGTCATAAGTAACAATTGTGTAAATATCCAAGTGTTGTAGTAATTGGTGTTGGCAACAAGGGGAGAATCCACTTTAAACTGTTGGCCATAGAAATTTCCATTTGGCAATACATTTTTCCTCGTAAAACCTTAAAATACCAAAAATAAGAAGGATTTAAACGTACCATAAATTTGGCTACTGAATATTTTTAGCCAGGGGGAGCCATCTGAACAAACTTAGTATAGGACCACTAGAGGATGTCACACTGAACAAACTTAGTAGAGGACCACTAGAGGATGTCACACATTAAATATAAATGCCCTGAACCTTGAGGTTTCAGAGTAGAATATTTTTAAAGTTGTCACTGTTAAATCTATTTTTAACTCTGGTGACCTACATATACAGGGGACCAGAATGATTTGAACAATTCTGAAAGAGGGTCACCCAAGGATCATTCCTGCAAAGTTTCCTGAAAATCTGCTAAGCGGTTTGGGAGGTTATGTTGTTTTAATGAAAATATTGACTCACGACGCACTACGGATAAAAGGCGGTCACAAAAGCTCACCTGAGCAAATTTACTCCAAAATACCAAGAGGTAACAGCAATTGTTAAATTAACAAATTTGTTTCAAAATATTGTAAAGATTTTGAATTGAAATGTCACCTTACGGGTACACTATTTACCTTAAATACGGAGCAGTACTGGTGGTACTCTGTGTCCTCCATCTTGGAAGCCGTCTGTACAAAACCTACCAGAGTAGCCAGGTATTTCTTGTCTCCCTCTGAAAGACAAAAGCTATAATTACATATCGAGGGTTAAATGTAAAAGTGGTGTACATACTTAACATTTCTATATCAAATAGTATACACAAGTTTCGCATTCAACCCTCTATATCGGTTTTCCATGAAGATTTGGTCTGCCATTCATCAGATAAGCCCATGGCTACAAACAGTAACATTTAATGACATTTAAAAATGTGGCTAAAGAATTTTTTTAGTCAGAGTCAATGGAAGCCCTGATGTATGAAATTTAAGGGATAAGATTCTGCTGCTTAGAACAGGAAAGGTACATAGCACAATAGAAGCTGAGTTGGTAATGGAGGGACGACTTACACATTGGCTGCAATGCTAATACCAGTTGTTCAACATTAATATCCCTGCAATGCCACCTTTGCCATCTAACAGCCTTAAATGTAATGCCTACTGTACATACATACACTTTTATTGAGCAGTATCATAAACCATTTTAATAATTCATCACTGGCTAGTCCACACAAAGACATTTTTTGTTTGTTCTGACAGACTTTATTGCCAATAGATTTACCATACAAATGTAAGGAACACATTCATACCTATCCGTTTGGTCAGACATGCTTTCATGTTCTCCAGCAGACGTATCTCGGTCTCTTGGACGTGGACGAGCGCATCGTGGGACTCACGGCCTTGGAAATCAGCACCGAATCCCATCTGTAATTTAAATATTTACATTCCATAGGCATTTTAATATGGAAGGGGTATGCATTCATAATCGTATGAACGCAATGCCTTATCACCCGCGTAGTAATATCTGTGTTTCCTATTTTTATGCAAATTATATTTCGACAAGAATATTTACATGAACTAAGATTTCTTATCCTGTTCAATATTACTCTTTTTTGCATTTATTGTTTACGTTTGAGTAAATGTTTTTATAATTAATATACATGAACATTTCGTTCCAGTTCTTCTTCTACAAAAATTGAATGTTAAATAAGGAGAAAATGACATTTTTGTAGGGAACTATTTTATTAATCGTAGTTTGCATTCTTTTTTGTGTAGTTCGGTTACAAGGGGCGGTACTTCGCTGTTCCGATAAGAAAACTGCTGTACGTGATATTTCTCTTAGAATGGCAATACAGTGCATGTTAAAAAAACATAATATAAAGGAATGCTATAAAATCATCCCAAATTGAATGTAAATATAAGGATTGAATTTAATTTTGGTTGCGTTCATGCGATTATGAACGCAATGGTCAAACTGGCAAATTAGCGTGCATCATGGATTTGCCAGTTTGACCATTGCGTTCATAATCACATGAACGCAACCAAAATTAAATTCAATCCTTAAATACTTCTCTTCTTTTTGAGGGTTGTGTAAGGAGTTATTTAGGTACAGAATATTCATTTAAACAATTTAAATACAATTTTATCTATCAGTATTTTCCCCCAAGGGAGGGGGGGCGCTGGATCTAAAATCCGAACAAAGTCTATTTCCCAGGACCCGGAAACATTCGGCGTGTCAAATTCCCACGTCGGGAATTGCTTTCAGTCTAAAGTCCCATATTTGCCCGCTGCTACCCTCTGGGAGAAAATACTGTAAATGTGCAATACATGTATTCTAATAATTGCTTGTAAGCTTACCAGTCCCACCAGGTACCAGTACAGCACATGCGTTACCTCACTATTCTAATATACTATTTTGCTGCTTAGCCTTTAATGTTCTTTTCTTCTCAGTGAAAAGCAATGACTGAAATTCTGAAAACTGTGAAATTGCCATTAGGCGTAAAAAAAATATGTTTGTTTCAGGTAACCCGACCTACCCTAAAAAATGCCCCAACCCTAGAACATTTTATTGGGTTTGTCAGATTGATTTTTGTTTAATTTACCTTTTTCAATAATTAAATGTGTTTTTGGATAAATAAGTGTTTTGTTTTGATAGTATCCACTTATAAACAATGTTTAAGGATATTACTGATATGTTTTGAATATTTATTCAGTTTTAGAATCGTCAAGTTGACCATTTACCAAAAAAAAAAAAAAAAAATTTCCACCTACCTACGCTAATTTTTGGGGCATGTTACCTGAAACAAACATTTTTGGTACGCCTTATGCAAAACTGCTAGTCTTACTTTTGCTGAAAATAAAGTCAGGGCTTGCATTAAGGGAAGTTTAGGAGTAATTAACTCCCTGTTTTTGTCACAGGACTTCCAAAATTGCAGCCATGGAAGATGCAGAACTTTCAAAATCGCAGCTAAGGATGATCCATCATGTAAGCGTGAACAAGTTAGAAGATAAATTAAGCAATTTATCTTAAGGCCTACATTAAAATTAAGTTTGTTTGCCATTTACCGACCGAGCCACAAAAAAGCCGCCGACTCAAAATATTTTATTGCAAAATCTGCGGTAATCTTGTTTTATTTAGTTATTTTTTCTTGCTTTAAATTTCGTATTTTCTTCCGCTCACAGCTTTCTAACGCTTCAATTTTGATCATTAAGGCCACTGATCTATATTAATGATAATCTTTCTTTGTTAACCTTTCATTGTTAAATTGTCATTTGCAAAAACAATTATATTTGAGAGGACGGAGACATCGGAGTTAAGAACACATTTCTGATGTTTAGCTCACGGGGAGCTATTGGTATAGAAGACTTCTCCTGGGTCATCCCTCGTCCGGTGTCTGTATGTTGTCAACAGTTTGGACTGTTATCGCGATAAAGACAATATTTCTGTTCAATCTTGACAGTTTGTGTTTGACCATAAAAACTCGGATGGTATCGATAATGGGCCAAATCGGACCAGAAACCTTAGAGTTATTGATCCCTTTTCAAGAAAAAATTAATGCAGACATAGCTTTTTTTTCAATAAAGTTCTATTCATTTTTCATATTATCTTGACCAAACTTCCATGGATTGTGTTTGACAATAAGGTCTCAGTAGATGCCAGCAATGGGCCATATTGGGCCACAAACACCGGAGTTATGGCCCCTTTTGTGGTAAAAAAATGCAAACATTGCCTTTTTCATGCATGGAGATATCATTTTTCATTACATCTTGATAAAACTTTCATAAGTTTAGAATGACCTTAAGATCTCAGCACAAGCAGCAAATAAGACAGATCAGGCCACAAACACTGGAGTTATTTTCCATTCAATGTGAAAAATAATGCAAACATGGACTTGATGCAAGACAAGGACTTCATTTTCAACCAATCTGGACCAAACTTGCACAAATTGTCTATGACCACAAGATCTGAAGCGAATTTGAATATAGGAAGGGTAAATGAGAATACACTCCACTCTTTTGAGCAAGCCAGCAAGCATGACATGACCTTTGCGCAGTCGTCGCCGTTATCATTCAGAACTGCAGCATTAACACTATTCTTCAGAAATTGCCTGCAAAAACCAGAGAACATATATTTAGGTCCTTTCCTGTTAAACTCTGTTTATGTTTGTCTTTGACAAGCAATGGCAAGCTATGGAGCAAAACAAAAACATGTATGAGAGTTAATCAGCTAGACACATTATTTATGGACAAGATGGCATACATTCCTGCATTTGGTAAAGCCTGTCACAACAGTATAGCCTTTCATCTGTGTCAGTACCCATCATGGCCTTAATTATTTGTGACATTTTCATCAAATTATTTTTGATTTTCAAGTCATTGATTGATCTGACATTTTTCTAGTCAAACAGTATTATGTATTTGTACTGTATAAATATTAGCGTGACTGTTGAGTCAATTCAGCCGTTAACTATAATACACGTTTTCTTGTCAGAGAGTATGTATCGATGCTGTATTAATTTATAGCGTGTCTAGTTAGTTCAAACATTGGTATTAAACGGAATACATGTACTTCGCACATTTCTAAGCATTGCTTATTCTATTTTATGTTTATTCTCCTTATTTTAATAAAGCCAGGTTTAATTGCTATTTTAATGACGACATTCATGTATGACAAAGGTTAAATTCTCGGAATATAAAAATAAAATATTGTTCCTACCTACCGACCCACCTCTAAAAGGTCGGGTCGGTAAAGGGCAAACATAAGATTTTTTAATTTAGGCCTAATTTATACCTGTTTCACTGAATACATTGGCATATAAACACTTGATGAAAAAGAACTGGCCCTAAAAACACCTTGAATTTTATACTGAGTTTAATTCTGAAATGCTCGGTACTTATGTAGCCCATTACTGTCAAAACTTCAAAATTTTATGTGCAAAACTTCCAAAATCAGAGGCCAGGAAGTTCAAACTTCCAGTTTTCAAAAGTTAATGAAATCCCTGAAAAGTGTCGCTTTTTATATTGGGCTAAATTTGCTGTAACATCTTATTGCTCAAAGACAATTTTAGTGGTGAAGACTAAATATTTTAATTTCTAAAACATTGCCATTATTTGTAACAATTAAGTTACTCATCAATGTTCTTTATGTCAACAACAAATAAACTGATTTACAGTTTACATATGCTGAAAGTTACCTAGTACATGCATTCAATAATTTAATTCCGCTTTAAACTTGTGTATAAATCTTCTACATGTATGTACAGATCGCTATATTGAGACTGAGAGCCCTGTTCATCGGAAAGATCATGTATCTGTAATTGTTCTACGCAACTGTCCAATAGGATGACACGAGGCTTTCAGCGTAGTGTACTTTTGATGAAATTGTACACAGCAAAGGTTATCGAGATTTGTTTTAAAATGCAATGGTGTGTAGGTTGAATTGCTACTGCATGCAAAATGTAAGTGTCATTGTACAAATATTTACAGAACTGAGGAATAAATTGTCTTAACAGGTATGTAAACACAGAGGATATTTATTGATTTCGGTGTAAGATCATATTTTATTTCACTAGTGTTCTTAGAAAATGATTATTTACACGATTGTCGCAGTGTTTTATGCTTTTCCACCAGTTATTGTACATTTTAAATAGGTTTAAAGGGAAAATTTTGCTGGACTCAATGAAGTCATGACGTCAAAATAATTACATCATTTCACAATTTTGAGTCAGGCTGTTTCATTTATAATAAGTTATTAAATCAGGAACCAGTGTGAAACAGTTAAAATTGCCAGTGTTAATTTTCACTGACCAAATTTATTTCACTTATATATTCCGAAGAATCACTGAAAAGCATTAAACAAATAATATAATAATTTATAATGTTATTTCAGGGTGTAAAAGAAGCTGCCAAAAAATTTGGTTGGTGCCATATTTGTTATAGTGGAGAACTTTCAACCACAAAAGTCATAAATGTTCCTTCTGCATTAACAATTAAGGTCCAGGGGCTAAATATTGCCCGTATTAAGAGTAACACAATATTTGCCTAGACTAGGGCCTATCCAGTAATGCTACGAAACAATTAAACTGCATAACGTCACTAAAATAATAAACAGATAGCGTCAGACTTGTAATATGTTATCTTCCATGAAAAACCTTCCTTAAAACGAAACTAAAGTTTATTCTCAAGTTATTTGAGTTCTGAAAATGTATTGATTTAGGATGCAATTATCACTTACGATGGCTAATCAAATGTGTTTCTTCGTGTGCAGTCTTCTATATTTCTTAGGATGCACGTCACAAATTGTTAATTACATTCCTTTGCACGAAGAGATAACTGGAAATCAATTATTATCTCGATAACAAAGTTGACAAAATACTCTTCCTGATTCGGGATTGTGTTGTACGTCATCAAAACGTGTGGTATCTAATTTTCGAAATAAATCATCGTCATCATCACGGAAGCAAAAGTCGAACCGGCCACAAAAGGTCGCAATCGTGGTATATCGACAACTCCAGAATGCTCCGTAAGATAGATCTCGTGTCTATCATGAAGCCATCTTGGTTTGATACACCCAACGGTGATCCGCCTGTGTTATAGGGCTATACACGACGCGCGTTGAAATAGCACCACATTTTATGTCGAAACAATGATAAATGAGGAAAGGTAGATGTATATTTTACAGGCATCTTGATCTATTATCCAAACGGCTTACTATGCAAATATAAGTCCAAGAAATTATAATCTGGTATCGAAACTGATTCTAGTGTTTACAAACTATCCAAACTGAAAACGAAACTAGACTTAATAGTGAAACAGATGTTAAGTTAAATTACACTGATAAACACAAGGTTTTGAGGAAGAATCAAATAAAGATAATTTAAAAATAAAGTCTACACAATACGGGCTTCCATTGCAATTTACTACTGGCTTTGGAAAAGGCCTTATTTGTCTGGTAAAATTACATGTTTTAATAATATATTTATTATTTTTTGTAATTTAATGTATTTATTTTATAAATTTTATGTTGTTAATGTTATTATAATAAAATATTATGATATTCTTCAGTATATCCAGTTCCTTCATTTGTATACAATAATTAAATATATGAAATTCAATAGTATTTTTGTTATTTCTTCTTCTTCTTATTATTATTATTATATCATTTGTTTCATTTTATTCATTCACTTTTATCTAATGTCCATGGTTTCATATTAGTTATTTACCATAAGTTATTCTGATTATAGTGTTTTTGCAGCATTAATATTATTACTTAAGCTATAAATAGTTGGCATAATTCTTGTTAACTAGTACAACTAATTTAAGTCTAAATAGCATTTTACTTTTTGTTCATGACTGTTTACCCTTACATCGCATGCTCAATTACAAAATGTTCCTTAAAATTTTGTCACATGTCTCTTTTTTACAGGTGGACTGAATTTTGCAAGTCTGTGATTAATATGGTCATCTCCCTTAGAATACCAAACTTGGCTGTGACTGGTATCCCTACAAGAGCTCAATGAGAACTTTCAGTTTAGAAACTCGACTAGAGTGTAAATAATCTGGCAGACCAACAAAATATTATCCAATAATACAATGAAAGACTGTCAGTTTTATGTAAATATGACTATGATACTATGACAAATGAAAGGAACACAGGTTGAATTTACCATCATGTACTGTGACAATTTTAAGCTGTTCTTAGCTTCTGTGTCCTGAACTTGCAATACCATAATGATGTATTTGAAGCACATATATTTTATAACTGGTTATACATTTATATAGCTTTGAATAATGCTTTGATATATTTCCTATATAAAATGTATATAATATTTTTATATATTAATATAATTATAATGTCAATGTAACCGTCATTATAACAAATGCGATAGAGGGAAATTAGAATATTTTCAAAACACATAATCTCTTACAAACTTGAGAAGTGATAAGAAAGAAATACAGATATTTTAATGTGCCTGAACTGTGACAATATGGCAATTTTGAAATGTATGGACACATCCAGCAGCTACATTTTGGAATAAGTGAAATCAGTAACATAGCGTTATTTCTACAAGCAAGTAAAGAACCCAGGCAGGACATTTTCTCTGATAGTACTCAGTTATATCTAGCCAGTAGAAACACATGAAATATGCTTTTATTAACAAGATTACCAATTATACTGTATTTAGTGATGTATCTGCAATGATGAACTTTGAAGGAAACAGTATGCATCTATATAGTGTAATGAATTTAATGGTGATAAAAGTAAATCACCTTATTTGTTGTAAAGTTCTGTTTTTAACAAATTATAACCATTTCATATCAATTTTCTCCTGATATCAAACATGAAAGTGACATTTACACAAAATATTAAATATAACAACATGTACTCATCTGGTTAATTTAACTATATTTTTGTATGCATTTATATGTGCAATGCTTATAAAGAAATTGAAGTACTGCGATTATATTGGTTAGTGGTACGCTGTTTAAATGAATTCCAAAACTGGATTGACATAATTACTGTCAGTTTAATACATGGTCAGTGAGGATAAATGATTTTATTGATCTTATGGTAGATATTTTTAAGTATTTTTTGTGTTCCAAAGTCGTTTTGTGATTATTTTTTTCAATTAAAACAAAATATGAGTGTTATATACTATTATTTTTTTAGTGCTTTTGAAGTTGGCTTTATTGAAACAAGTGGATCAAAATGATGCAAGGCACAATATTTGCTCGAGTCAGAAATGAGAAAATTGCAATTTGCTTGCATCAAAAAGCAGGATTTGGCATCAATTGAAATCCCTATCCGAGACTGGGTGTCCATAATAGTATCAAAGTGAGTGGCTTTCTTATAATACATTTGATTCATATTCTCAGGAGCATGTTGTTAATGTCATTAAGCAAATCCAAGAATTTAAGTCATATTATACCAGTATATGAGCTAATTTTCAACACACAATTTCGTGCCGAAATGGCAGGTTTATTTTACATTTCAAATGTGCATGACAGTTGATAAATAAGTATTGATACAACTTTAATAATACAGATTCATCAATCAGTATATTTGACAAAAGCAAAATTTGGTAGTGTAAACTACATTTATTAAGAAAAAGAAAGCAAGATAACAGTTACACATTCTGCATAAACTTAAAACATCTTTACCTGTGGACAAGTTACATTACGATCAAGGTGTTGAGTGAATTATGTCAAAAGCACCATAACTATGAAACACTAGTACGTATGTTTCAGTGTTGCACAGAAATGATGCTGAAGATACTGAGCATATTTCCAAACTCCAGTTGGCTTCAAATTGAGCTGAATATATCATTATTCCACAGCTGAATGGCATCTCATATTATTTACCGTACTGTTGTTTGAGTAATTATTAACTGCGACCACTTTATTTATAATAATTCCCAATAATTTTCAACATTTTCGTGTGCATTTTGTTGACTACTGTTCAATACTGTAGCTTACGGGCGCAGCCATTTTTGATGATCATGTGATTGAAAGTAGTCCAAAATGTCGCATGATGTACCAGAGGCGATTTATTTTTAGAATTGCCTGTGTACCCAGAGTGAAAAGGTCGAGTAGTCGACTAGTAAATATTGCTTAGATGTTTAGAATGATACCCTTTTGTAAACAGATAGGATAGATAAAAATATGATCTGGAATTTATACTCTTGATAGTTTTCTTAGTTTTGTGAAAACCAATCAGTGTGGTGTTCACCTCCACCATCATCATCATCACCACCATCATCACCACCATCATCATCGTCACCCCCATCACGAATACAATCATTATCACCACCATCATCATCGTCATCACCACCATCATCATCAACACCACCATCATCATCACCACCACCATCATCGTCACCACCACCATCATCGTCACCACCATCACCACCATCATCGTCAACACCACCATCATCATCATCACCACCACCACTATCATCGTCACCACAACCATCACCACCACCACCACAATCATCATCACCACCACCATCATCGTCACCACCACCACCATCATCATCATCACCACCACAATCATCGTCACCACCACCATCATCATCACAACCACCACCATCATCATCATTGCCACCACCACCACCATCATCACCACTACCATCATCATTATCATCATCACCACCACCATCGTCACCACCACCACCATCATCGTCACCACCACCACCATCATTATCATCATCACCACCACCATCATCGTCACCACCACCACCATCATCATCATCATCACCACCATCATCATCGTCACCACCATCATCACCACATCATATCATCACCACCACTATCACCATCATCATCGTCACCACCATCGCCATCATCATCACCACCATCATCGTCGTCATCATCATCATAATTATCATCATCAATATCAATGCTGACAGCAGTCATAATTTTCTTCTGTGCGTATTCATTGATTCAATTTGGTTGAAAGGGTTTGTGAAATCAAGTCAATATGTAGACTAAGCTGTCGGCAGTTACAGGTGGTACCATATACTGTATCCTATAAATCGTATAGTTTCAGTCATCATTACATCGTAATAATTCATAACAATCATTGTCATCATCATAATCATCATCAAACTCGGCATCAACATGATCATCATCATCATCATCATAACCACCTCCACCATCTTAAACAATGGCATCATCATTTTATCTTTATTCACTTCTCAAACAAGTGTATTTAATACGCATTTATATTTAATGCTGCGGTATTGGCACAGTATTTTTTCTGCAAATAATACGCATTTAATACACTTAAAAGTTCAAAACAACAACACTTTATTACAGAAACAAGTGTATTTATTCTGCATTTTTCCTGCATTAACACACTTAAGTGCATTTAAAGTGCATTTTTCTCCTTGAAAAATACACTAAATCTACACTTAACGGTATTTTAAATGTATTTTAAGTGTATTTGCTAGTGCATTAATACATTTTTTTTGTAAAATGCAGTTAAGTGCACTAGAAGTGAATTTAATGCGCATTTAACGCAGAAAAAAATACAGTGCCAATTCCGCAGCGTTTAATACGAGTTAAACGCCTATTAAATACACTTATTCAAGAAGGGTTATTACAATTTGTTCCTTTTAAACAAAATATTCTCCAATTTACTGACATAAATTTACTTTTTTTATAACAAATAATATAAAGCTAAGATATCGAATTTGCTGACCGATGAAAATGCAGCAGCTAGTCTGAGTTACGGTCACACCGTCCATTGGCAGCTAGTCTGAGTTACGGTTGTACCGTCCATTGGCAGCTAGTTTGAGTTACGGTTGTACCGTCCATTGAGAAACTAGTCTGAGTTACGGTTGTACCATCCATTGAGCAGCTAGTCTGAGTTACGGTTGTACCGTCCATTGGCAGCTAGTCTGAGTTACGGTTGTACCGTCCATTGAGCAGCTAGTCTGAGTTACGGTTGTACCGTCCATTGGCAGCTAGTCTGAGTTATGGTTGTACCGTCCATTGAGCAGCTAGTCTGAGTTACGGTTGTATCGTCCATTGGCAGCTAGTCTGAGTTACGGTTGTACCGTCCATTGGCAGCTAGTCTGAGTTACGGTTGTACCGTCCATTGGCAGCTAGTCTGAGTTACGGTTGTACCGTCCATTGGCAGCTAGTCTGAGTTACGGTCGTACCGTCCATTGAGCAAAATGTACAATTTTTGTCAAACTGAACCTGAAATCAAAATGTACCATCATAGATGTCAAAATGAACATGTTTTAAATTGTCGATTTGCCAGTATGTGAACAGGCCTCTTTAAGGCTACATTTCCACGAGTATGTGTCGATATATCTGCAGAATTTCAATTTGGAAGCACGGTTTCATGAAATCCGTATCCGTGTTTTAGTTGTGTGTGTTTTTTCTTCGAATCTGGCGGTCTAAATTTTGGCATTAGACCAGCATACTAATTTTTAATAGTGGTTGTAGACTGCAACTTGCAGTATAAAAAAAATAAAAAATTCTGTAACATTAATTCCATACCATTAATTCCATACCATTAAGACGAGCATACTAATTTTTAATAATGGTTGCCGACTGCAACTTGCAGTATAAAATTCCATAACATTAATTCCATACCATTAAGACCAGCATACTAATTTTTAATAATGGCTGCAGACTGCAACATGCAGTATAAAAATTCCATACCATTAATTACCACTTAACCAATTCCATCAAATTCCGTACATTTGACAGCATTTATTCAAATTCAATATACATCCTTAATTTATGAGCATTTAACTGAATCCAACAGATTCCCAGTTATGGAGAATACGAAGATATATACCTACAATTTTTTCTGTAGTTTTAATAGCATACACATTACCCTTTATCTTCCTAAATGGCGTCCGTATGTTGTCCGCATTTGCATAAAATCAGTGAGCAATACTATAAGGACGCACTTTAAACACACGGACATGAAGATATGGATACGAAGATATGGAACTGTTCCAATTTTCATTTAAGACGATATTCATTTAAGACTTTTTATTCTGTATATATATTTTATTACATTCACATTGCCACAATAGCATCACAGCATGGATATTATTATATTAAATTCCAGTATTTTTACTGTCATTAAATTCATCATCTGTCATAAAAAAAATATTAGCTAGCACAGTTTACAACATTTTCACACACATACTGGCTCTCAAAATACACAAACTTATGTTATCGTTTTCTTTTCAAGTTCTTTACAAAACAATTTGACTGACATCAAAATCGCTCACTAATAGATTAATAGAGGTGACAGGTCATAATATAATCACAAATTATTTTCATTTGAAGTTCTTGACAGTAAACTTCTAAAAAATGACCCCTCAATAATAGCTACTACAGGTCATAACATAATCACTTTATTTTCATTTGAAGTTCTTGACAATAAACTTATAGTTGTCATCAAAATGACCCCTCAGTAATAGCTACTACAGGTCATAACATAATCACACTTTATTTTCATTTGAAGTTCTTGACAATAAACTTATAGCTGTCATCAAAATGACCCCTCAGTAATAGCTACTACAGGTCATAACATAATCACACTTTATTTTCATTTGAAGTTCTTGACAATAAACTTATAGTTGTCATCAAAATGACCCCTCAGTAATAGCTACAACCGGTCATAACATAATCACACATTATTTTCATTTGAAGTTCTTGATAATCAAATTCTACTACCTCCAAAGTCTCTCACTATTACCTTACGCAGATTAATAAAGATCATATTAACATAGCCACTGAGTTTGTTTTCAGGATAATAAAATTGTACTACATGTATCATCAAAATCTCTCGTTAATAATCGAAAGTGGTCAATAAATAATCACTTTTTTGTTTCAAGCACTAGATAATCAAACTGTAAGATCACCAAAATATCTCGTTAATAGCTAATACAGGTCTTTACAAATACATAGTGAGGTTGCTATCAAGTCTTGCCATCACCCATTTAATTGTTTGTTGGAAATAGCTATATTTCCATACTAGAGTCACAAATGCATGTCACTATAATTATTATTTCCTTCTTTTATCCATACATCTTTTTTTTAAATAGCTTTAAGCTCACTATAGTCGCAAATCTATGTTACGATAACTGCTATTTTCCTCTCAAGTCTTTTTCGTAGCATCCATACAACAAGTATTTGAAATTGTTATATTTGCTCACGAGTCACAACATCATGTCAATATCGTTATTATTTCCTCCTGAATTCTTTTCCTAGCACCAATTTAAGAATTTTTGTAAATAGTAATATTCGCTCACTAAAGTCACAAACTAATGTCATTATTATTATAATTTCCCGTTCAAGTCTTGTTTGCAGCATCAACAAAACAATTATTTAACATAGCTATATTTGCTCAGGGCTGTTTCAAGAAAAAAGATGATGAGGGGGTAGAACGCTGATGTAGTAAAATTCGGTGGGGGGGGGGGGGGGTGATAGGTGATAAAACGGATTATCAATGACTTGAAAAAAAAAAAAAATGTGTTGGTGGTACCCCATTTTTGGACTGGCGTTCCACCCCTCCTTCACCTTTTTTCCTGGAACAGCCCTCACAAGA
Source organism: Congeria kusceri (assembly GCA_027627225.1). Taxonomy (NCBI): domain Eukaryota; kingdom Metazoa; phylum Mollusca; class Bivalvia; order Myida; family Dreissenidae; genus Congeria; species Congeria kusceri. Next base: position 15,863,115 of record CM051026.1, on the reverse strand, counting down.
ATCACAAACTAATGTCGCTATCATCATAATTTCCCACTCAAGTCTTTTTGGCCGCATCCATGTATTCTTTGGCAAGGTCAGGATTCTCTTGTATCCACTTTTCAGCTGTGTTCTCTTTCAGCCAATCTGATGTATTGATCTGGTTCTTTAGGGTGGAGAACAGATCCTCTAGGCTGTCAGGCTTTCCTAAGTCAATTATTAACATGAAGTCAACATTATGAAGTCAATTACCAACATGAAGTCAACACTATGAAGTCAATTATCAACATGAAGTCAACATTATGAAGTCAATTACCAACATATTGTCAACATTATGAAGTAAAGTATAAACATGAAGTCAACATTATGAAGTCAATTATCAACATGACGTCAACATTATGAAGTCAAGTATCAACATGAAGTCAACACTATGAAGTCAAGTATCAACATGAAGTCAACATTATGAAGTCAAGTATCAACATGTGAAGTCAATTATCAACATGAAGTCAACATTATGAAGTCAATTACCAACATATCGTCAACATTATGAAGTCAAGTATAAACATGAAGTCAACATTATGAAGTCAATTATCAACATGAAGTCAACATTATGAAGTCAAGTATCAACATGAAGTCAACATTATGAAGTCTATTATCAACATGAAGTCAACATTATGAAGTCAATTATCAAAATCTCAAAGTCAGTTATAACCAATGAAAGTCAATTATCAACATAATCAACATCAAAAACTAAATGATCATCATTTTGGTTAATGACAAATGTTATAAAGTCAATTATCAACATTATGAAATCAATTTTCAAATTTTGGTCTTGGACACAAATTATTAAGTAAAATATCAATTAAAGTCAATAATCAACATCATGAAGTCAATTGTCAACACTATAAAGTTGATTATCACCATCATGATGTCAATTACCAGCATTACAAAGTCTTTTTTTTTTAAATTACCACCATTACAAAGTCATTTTTTTAAACCATGAAGTAAATAATAAATATCTGACAATAAATGGAGGACCTCTGTTTCAGTTCATTTTTTTGGGGTTCTTGAATGTTTATCAGAAATCGTAACAGTCCTGTGAGACGCAGATTAGAATACGATGACTATGACAACGATGGCTTATTTTAAGGTGATTGGTTTAGCATTGTCTGAGAATAAGAGGACAGGGCCCGTATCCACGAAACACCTTAGGGAAAACTTAAGTAAATTCCTTAAATTCATAAAATTCCTCAAGTCTCTGGCTGTTTCATGTATAGGACTTTTAATATTAAAATGTTGTTAACTTGTAAATATGGCTTATATGCTTAGTATTACAGCCTTCTGTGTACAGAAATTATTGGATTTTTCACTTAAGTACAACCTAAGTTAAGATTTCTCTTAGGAGCTTTGTGAATACCAGCCCTGAATGTTACCTCCAAATGCTCCTGAACTTTCCGAGGACTTGCTGGCATCTTCGCTTTCTCTGAGCTCTGAAAGAATCAAATTTTTTTAACATAAAACATGAAACTCCAGCTTAGCAACACTAGACAAACCCTGATTTTTTATATCTAAATGATTACAGCATGACTTCTTTAACTGAAGCATCGACAAATTGAATACCGACAGTAACTCAAACAAATCTCAAAGTCCCGGCGAATTTGTTAATACTTTAAGTAAGAAATTACGACCTTTAACCTGAGCATCGATAACTTAATAACCCAAGAATATATGTCGGTCTCTAATCTATTGTACTGTTGAAATTTACCCTCCATAACTTGAGGAGATTGTTCCAACCTTTATGTAGTGACTGTCTGGCCGGTGCAAACCGTTTGCACCTTTATGTAGTGACTGTCTGGCAGGTGCAAACCGTTTGCACCTTTATGATGGTTGCAAAAGGATTGAGGGGATGTGTTCTCAACAAATGCCAATTAAAAGAATTTAATTAGCCTAAATAACAAAATTGATATGTGGCGCGTCGTGAGAAAACTGGTCTTAATGCATGTGTGTAAAGGCACTTTCCGCTTTTATGGTATTTTCTACTTCAAGGAAGTCTCTTCTAAACATAAATCCTCTGTTGGCGGAAAGTGCCGTCCGCACAGGCTAATCCGGGACGACACTTTACGCACATGCATTAAGACCGGTTTTCATACAATGCCCCTCATACGTTCTTCATTAATAAGATTTATTATCTTATCTCTATATACTGTAAAACATATTATCCTTCCAGAATAATACTGACAACTAAGCAGTTTTATAACATGTGTTCTTTATTGTTTGTTTTTTTATAAACATAGCTAATAATTGAACATTGTAAGTATTAATGTTGCCGACTTATAATTAATAGCTCTGATGATTAAAAATGTAATCGAATATTTCTCACGTCTCAATATGAACACCTCAATAACTCACGGCCTTCAATAACTCGAGCCTTTTCGACCTCGAGTTAAATAAGTTTACTGTATTTATATCTTAATGTCCTTTACTTAAGACATCATACAAATTGCCACTGAAATGACTGTATACAAAACGAAACAAGAGGGCCATGATGGCCCAAAGCGCTCACCTGAGAACTGGTACAGATGAAGACCATACTGTTGTGACAGGTTTGAAAATTAAGGTATCTGAACAATACACATAGGGGGATAGGATCAATTTAAAACATCGGTTAGTGCAATGGGCTTACTAAAGTATGAGTTGGGTAGTGGATGTGCATGTTTTTGCTAATGGTTCTCAAATCATTTTTCTCGATACTCTTATCTCACCCTTTTTCCATTAGTCATTGACAATTCTGGAAAATGCCAGAACAGTAGATTTTGATTACTTTTTCGCAAACAGTTTTGGAGAACTAGTTGCAATGCGATAATTGCGATGGCTGTGCTATAAGGTAAAGTTTTGCTTTTTCTTTGATAATTTTCTGTCCAATGATAATAAATGATGTTAATGCAGGCTCTGAAGACATCAATGTTGCATGTACAAATAACTGCATGCAAGTCTTGCAACTGTTGGAAATCAAATTTATCAATCAATTTTTATGGTCATGCACAAACTATGTAAGTTTGGTCAACATTGAATCAAAAATTGCATGTACAAGCCAATCATTGATAACTTGTTGATGTTTTTTCAAACATAAGGGGCAATAACTCTAGTTTTTCTGGCCCGATCATGCTTATATTCGACTTCACCTGTAGTCTTACGTTCATAGATAAACCGTACATGATTGGTGAAGATTGAATGAAAAATGAAGTCTCTATCCTGAATAATGTCCATTTTTGCAGTTTTTTTCACAAACAAAGGGCAATTGGTGTTTCTGGTCCGATCTTGCTTATATTTGACTTTAACTGTAATCTCATGATAATAGACAAAATGTGTTAGATTGGTGAAGATTGGATGAAAAATGAAGTCTCTATCCTGAATAATGTCCATTTTTGTATATTTTTTTACTAAACAAAGGGCAATTACTCTGGTGTTTGAAACATGATCTGGCCCATGTTTGGCGTCTGCTGAGATCTCATGGTCATACACAAACTGTGAAAGTTTGGTTAAGATTGGATGGAAAATAAAGTCTATACATTGGAAAGGGGTATTTTTGCACTTTTTGCATGAAAAAGGGGCAATTACCGGTACTCAGGTGTTACTGGTGTGATCTGACCCAATAACAATCCCACCCGAGATTTTATGGTCATACACAAACTGTGCAAGTAAGGTCAAGATTGAATAAAAAATGTAGTCTTTATCGCGATAACGGACCAAATTGTTGACGGCATACGGGCGACGAACGATTGACGACGGACGATGCCGGAGACGTCCCCTATAACAATAGCTCACCGAGCACTTCGTGCTCAGGTGAGCTAAAAATAAGAAGCAAGTACGATTAAAACTGGGGTCAAAGGTCAATGCAATCCTAAACCTCACAACTGGCTTTGCTGCACATTTTCAGGCAAATTATTATGAAATTTCGGGAATTTGATAAAAAATAAAACTCTTATTCAATACCTACTGAATATAGGCAGATCTTATTATGTAAATGTTTTACTTGTTTCTATCGATGTACATTATGCATGTCAAAGATGTCAAGATTTATCATCTGAACACCTGTTTTAATGCACTGCATGCTGAAAGTCTGAGTCTAAGGCCCCCCAAAAAAAGTTCCGTTTCTGGTCTCCCTAACTACCCTTTACTTTTGCTGCCTACCCTAAATATGTTTGGTCCAAAAAATGTTTATCTTCTTTAATTTTCTGTTCACTCATACATTTTATTTTCTCAGATTTTACTTAAGATTTAAAAGGAATTGTTTGGGTATCGAAAGTTCTTCAGTCGAACTAATTACAATATTTTGTTTTAAATTTATTTCAGGGGTATTGTTTTCAGAAAAGTTGGGCATTGCCTTTGAATGGTTGTTTACCGGTAGTTTTTTCAACTTTTAACAGGCAGTTGTGTCGGCATGTTGGTCGGTCAGTTTGGCATAAAGGTTTTGCAATCTGTCAACACATTACTCATCTGTATTGTATGTCCATTCTGAATAGACACCTATACGGAACACACACCATTTTTTGCCAGAGACCAGAAACAGAACTATTTTTTTATCTGGCCTAAGAGATTTTTTACAATTATTACACGAGGTCCAAAAGGACCAGCAACGCTCCCGGGCTTTGACGCGTGGAAATTTCAAAATACGCTTGTTTGACTCGCGAGGTTATTAGTTCATGCGTCACTTTTGAACCGGGGCAAATTCCGGACTTGCGTCATAGAGTATAACTCAGCTGGCTGATTATCCCAATCATTCGAACAGCGATGTCAAAGCTGATAAAACACTCAGCGATTATTGGTTGGAGGCGGAGTCAATCTTTAAAAAGACGCTGTCAATCAGCGGTCAAGTTATCGTGTAGCTCCGCCCATTAGGCGGAGTTTTGTAGCTCAGAAAAATCTGTATTGACGAATTAAAACGCAGTTATATACGCTTCCAATGATGTGAACAATCGACATATCAGCGTAATATACATGTATCCACACTTAAGTTAATGTACATGAGTCTGTTAGAGTAATGTTTATTCCTGACCATTTAACGTTTAAAACACAATTTACTCACCGCTTCCGTTGTTGATAATATCCACATTCCTCAATATAAAGGCATTGTTTTAAATTACTTTCCTTTATATTTTGGGTAAAATTATTCATATATTTCCAAAATTTGGAATCCGATTTCAACAAAAATTCTGACTCTTCTGTAAAATTTCTTATATCCGAAATATCCACCATCCAATTTTAGTGTTCGAGTGTCATAAACACATTTTTAATAGTCTGTGAATTACATGGAAATCCTTTGTTTTCAAGAAAAGCGCGCAAAAGTTATGCTGACACAAACGACGTCACGTTCCACGCATGGAAAGCGTGCATGTATAGACCATGTCATCGAGGAATAACAAATTGGTAGTGCAAGAACTTTGAAATCTTTTCTTTTTGTTTAAAACTTTCGTAGTGCAAAGACTTGAGAATTTGAATAACTATTTTATTGCAGTGTATTCATTACAGTAAACTTTTTAACAGTGAAACAATATTTGCGGACCGTAACTACGCATATTTTTTTGGGAAGTAAAGCCTACGTTTTATTGTTGCACATGATACGCGATTTCTATAAAAAAAAATCATTGGTATTTTTAGTATGCAAAGAATATGCTAAAATCGTCTTAATAATGATAATAATAATAAATAATAATAGATCTAATAATATTTATAATAAATAGATCTAGTAATAATAATAATAGATCTAATAATAATAATAATAGATCTAATAATAATAATACTGGATCTAATAATAATAATTATATAATAATAATAAGAAGAATAAGAAACTAAAAGTAAATAAATTAAAAAGAAAATAATAAGTAATAATAAGTTAATAAAAAATAATAATTAATAAATTTAAATAATATTATTAAATTATAACATAATTAATACATAAATACAAATAATAATAAAAAGAAGGAAAATGAATGGAAACTACCTACAAATCATCGACTCATGAAGGTTTATATCTGACTCTTGGCGATTTGATTTTGACTCTTGAACATTTGACCCCAAGTGTCATTGACTCTTGAAATTCAAAGTATAAGGAAAGCCCTGAATGCCTAACTAGTTTAAATGATAGAGACGTTGTTCATGTAGTCATAATATGGAAAGAAAATCAGGTACTGATATATTTAGAGAAAAAAATCTTGACATTGTTGAATTTTTGGTAAATTAATCTTTTAATTCCATTAATTTTGCATCCTTTGTGAACTTGCCCTTTCAGACCAACAGGTCAAAATTTTAACTTGCCTGAATAGATATGAGGCGCCTCGTTAGAAAACCGGACTTAATGCATGTGCGTAAAGTGTCGTCCCGGCAGTTTTCGATTTTATAGCATTTTCTGTTTTAAGAAAGTCTCTTCTAAACATAAATCCACCGTAGGCAGAAAGTGCCGTCCCAGATTAGCCTGTGCGGACTGCACAGGCTAATCCGGGACGACACTTTACGCACATAGATTATTTCCTTCTCGAAAAAGTGTATTTAATACGCATTAAATGCGTATTAAACGCCGCGTTATTGGCACAGTATTTTGTCTGCATACAGTACGCATTTAAGACACTTGAAAGTGCAGAAAAATACACTTTATTACAGAAACAAGTGTAATTTTTCTGCATTTTTCCTGCTTTAACACACTTAAGTGCATTTAAAGTGTACTCTTCTCGTTGAAAAATACACTATATCTACACTTAAGTGTATTTTAAGTGTATTTTCCAGTGCATTAATACACTCTTTTTTTTAAAGGCAGAAAAAGTACAGAAAAAATACACTTAAAGTACTAAAAGTAAATTTAATGGGATTTAACGCAGAAAAAAAGGGTTCCAATATCGCAGCATATAATGCGAGTTAAATGCATATTAAATACACTTATTCGCGAAGGGAAAGGACCTTGATTAGCCTGAGCAGCCATCTAGTTCAGTGCAGTGGAAACTTTGGCCAAGAGACTTACGAGTTTTCGGAAAGTCCACTCACAAACCAACATGGCAAAAGTTTGCTGACCTTCGACAAGTAGAGCTAAGAGGACTGATTATCACACAAGAAGGTGACAAAAAGACGACACTAACGATTAATTTCACTAATACTAGACTGTGTAACGCTTGACTAAAAGAATCTTACCCAGAGAACGCATAGTTAAATAAAACCCTACCTTTCTGCATTTCAAATGCTGGCGATTCTTTAGGAGTAGCCATAGCTTTGACTATATCATCAAACTGAAAAAGTTAAAATTCAACGGAAAAATTATGAAAATTAACTTATTTAACATTATACAACCTTATTTTGCTGAAAACAAGTACTTTGTTTCTTGAATAATGAGAAAAGTACCTTTGCGAAAATAAATTACCTTTACAAAGAACTGATAGCATTTGTCATTGCCATGGTCTTGTTTCTATAAATACTTGACAAACATAAAAGTGGATTAGTTTATTACATAAACACTGTCAGTGGTCAATCTATGGCACTTTAGCGAGCGCAGGAACATTAGTAGTAGTAGTCGTAAGATAGTTTTGGAAATCATTAACAGTGCATAACTTTTATTAAGTGTATGATTTTGTAGTCGAGTTTTAATACCACTGGAAGCATGTATCCCAAAAAGTTGTTTTTTTATATGATTTTTTTCTTAATGTTTCCATCAAATTTTTGTTACAATATGAACAATATATTAAAGAAACACAGACAATGATATCTATTCAGTCTTCAGGAATACATTTTAAAATCTGTTGACAGTCCACCGAGTCAGCTCAATAAACTTGACTCGAGCAGACTACAATTGAGTGGACCACAGTTTGTAGATTTTCTTTCAATCTGTTTTGTTTGTTTGGATTTTTCCCACAGGCCTGTTTCGCTTGTCGGGCCTGACATGCCTTCAAAGCAGTTGGTCGTTTGCTGACCTGCTTTAATTACAATGACATGCCTTAATTTTCAAAGCGACAACCCTTAATCCCTTTATCTGATTACATAGGTCTTTAATTGAAGGGTCATAAAAGAACTCTGTATTGGTTCATAATCTCGCTTTCAACAGTGTGATTGACAATAACTGAAAAGTGTAGTCCCGCCCACAACAATCTCATGAGCCAATCAAATATGACAATTTTAAAATCAGAGTTTATACCTTACTAACAACTAATAGCGTTTGACAACAAATACTAGCGCTTGTCAGGAAAGGTGAACATGCATTTTAAAACATTTAATTATTGTTTTTACCATTAAATTTATCCGGGTTATTCCCGAATCTATTTCACAAACTGACAATCGAAAATATGGAAACAAATAATGTAATATAGAGCCTCATTTTAAAACATAGTTTGATATTGTCAAACATGCCTTCAAGAAATCCTGTGGGAAACCCTGCTGTATTTAACAGTAGTTCAGTCATGTAACAGCGGTCAGTTAACCTACTCACACTTTTCCTGGGCAAGCCAGTACCAAGTGCATATACTTATGCCAGCAACTGACAACTGTCCTATTTGAATCAAAGGAAGGCCGTAAAAATTATTTCATGACCAATCAAACAACTCAGCTAGCCTGGCCTGGCTCGTATATCTTTTGTATATTCTAATTTCTATCTGTTATATAAATAATTAAAGACAATGAACATTTTAGGACTTATTCTCTGATTAATTAGGAAACCATTTGGTCTTAATATACAAAGTCAATACCAAAATAGCTAAAAAATACTTGTTTTATCTTCTTAATTGATGGACTGCTGGTCAAGTTAACTTATAAGTTTTGCTGAATCGAGCAAAAATTTGTTGGACTAATAAACAACAAAATAACTCGAAAAAAAATGTGGGCCTCCAAACGTCATACAAATATGATATCGCAAGGCAAAAAGAATATAACCCAAGTGTCATATAATTTCGGGACGATGATTTTTACTAAGTTTTTATAGATAGTTATTTACTACATTTACATCAAGTAAAATCTAACAAATTTATTTTTATATATTACGAACAAATGTTACTCATTCGATGTGGTTTTTATATATAACCTCTGTAATTGTAGAACATTTAATACTGATCAAGACACCTGTTATTGTAGCAACAAGGGACGTAACTTTGCTTAATGGTTAAACACCACTAAATCTTACACAAAGTAAATATACAGTTCCTCCGCTCGATCAGTTCAATTTCCCCATGTACGTATTTACCTCATGCATTCTGGTCATTGTGCGTTTTGGTCAGACCCCAGTGTACAAAACTAGGTGGAAGGCAAAAATGTATTTTACTGCATAAGTTAAGCAAGCACAAAGCTACACTAAAAGCCATTTATCACATATCCTTGTTCGGAATAATGACATTGTAAATGTTTATGAATTTCGTTGGAATGTCCACAAATCATATCAGTATCGGTGAACTTGAGTACAAGACAAGACAAGACAACAGTTTATTGTGTAAATATAGGCCACCGGCCCAAAATACAGAGTACAAATTATAGAAATATCATGAATTGAGTTGTGTTGAGTCAATTTAAATGTACATCTTTCTTTTTCATTATTTCATTAACAAAGAATGCTATGTTTTTTAATTTTATGTCATCTAAAATTTGCATAAGATTACAGAAATTATGAAAATTATGTTCACCATTAAACCATGAAAAAAAATATTTTTGCCTCTCTTGGCTATATTTAGGACATTTAAAAAATGCATGAAACTCGTCTTCAATACAGTTGTCAAAACAGTGAACTAACAATAACTACAAATGCGGTTTTCTCTTGAAATCCCTAAATGTTGACCAGTTTCAATGGCTAATTTATGACTTGAACAGCGGAATCTAGCTAATGATTTTCGAGCAAAGAATGGTATATCGATATATTTTTTTTTTCTGGATTTAACATAGATTTAAAGTGTTTGTATGTATCACATCTTGGGGGACTTCTAATGCTTTCTATCCAGTTCTGTCTTTTACAATCAACCAGTCTATGTCTAAACGACAGTAAAAATAACTCTATGTTTCCTACCTCTTGACTAAGCCAAACAAAACCAAACCCATAGCTAAACAAAATATTTTTTATATATGTAACCCAATTTTTTCTTCCAATATCGTCTTGTCGTTTTAACATTATATAACAATTTCTTGGATATCGATTTTCTGTCATACTAATTAACTTACACCAATATTTAATCCATTTTACATGGTGTTCTATACAAAGAGGTAATCTACCACATTCTCCTAATACAACACTATCATCGATACAGTTATTTACGCCAAGAAAATCTTTACAATACTGAATTTGAACTTGCTCAAGAACATCTGAGAATTCTATTCCGTATATTTCCGATCCATAAGTAAGTACAGGCTTGACCATGGAATCAAACAATTTAAAACAATCAGTATGCGAAAAATATTCAAAAGATTTCTGGTAAGATTTAATAGCAAAAATGGATTTTCTGGCCTGAGCCGCGAGTTTTTCTTTAGCTTTTCTCCATGATAATTTTGGCGTAAATAGAAGACCCATATATTTATTTATACACTGATGTGACATTAACCGGCTTGTCGTCATAAACCCATTGTTCGTATGATCTAAGTGGACCGCCGTTTCTAAATACGATTATTTCAGTCTTTTGTTGGTTAATTGTCATACCAGTGTTTTTACAAAATTCAGAAATGGAATTCAATTGTTATTGTAACTCAACAGCAGTATCGGCGCAGCTCGCAACGTCGTCTGCAAAAAGAATACATATTATATCTGAAATTTCTTCGGTAATAAAAATGCCCCTATGACCTGTAGATCTTATGAAGGGAGACAACTCATTTATGTACAGGTTGAAGATTATAGTGCTACTTACGTCCCCTTGTCTAGTCCCTATGTTACATTTAAAGTTTTGTGAAGCGTAATTATCATTAACTCTCACACATCCGTGTAAATTGGAATACATAGATTTTAATACTTTTAATAGCTTTCCCATTACTCCATTCCTAAACATAGTTGCAAATAATTTATGAAGAATCAACCCATCAAAGGCCTTTTGGAAGTCCACGTATAGAACATAAAGTCTACCACAGGGTCTACATATATATTTGAATCGTTGAATATCCGGTACGGAAACCAGCTTGTGATTCTTCGATCTTGTCGTATATATCGGCCCATTTGCATAACCTGTTATACACAATATTAGAGAATATTTTATACATTACATTTAATTAGTGATATACCCCTATAGTTAGAAGGGTCATCTTTAGCACCTGACTTATACACCGGGACGATAATACTATCTCGCCAAATAGCTGGGAAGTGTCCAGTAAATAAAATCTGATTAAGCAGGGCAAGGAGTATCGGTTTTATTATATGAATTGTAGTTTTGTAAAATTCGGCTCCAATACCATCAGTCCCTTGCGACTTTCCACATTTAAGTTTTAAAATACTTTGCGTTAGTTCTTCATCAGTTATCTCGGAATCCAAGATTTGATCCTGCTCATCGCCATTTGCCTACGACTCTAAATATAGATCGCTTAAATTTGGTTGATTTTCCTTAAAAAGAAGGCATTTAAAATAGTCATGCCACGCACCTGCGTCTATATATGGAGTATCCTCATTTCTTACGTTTTGACTACCCTTTATTAATGTCCAAAATAACTTTGGGTTTGAACGAGATAAAACTAACTCGTTTCTTTTTGCGGTTTGATATAATTGCTTTTTAGCAAAACAAATATTTTTAAATTCACTACGGAGCGTTACATATCGCTAATAATCCAGTACATTGTTAGTCACTCGAAACTACCGTAGTGTCGCGTACTTCGATTGTTTAGCCACGTTACATTCTTTATCCCACCATGGTTGGTTATCTGATTTGTCATTGCTACTTCCAGAATTAGTTTTATAATTTACCCTCATTTGGGATGCTGAGTATTTGTACAAATATATTATTCTATCAACTGTGCCTATCAATATCCTCATTAGCGATTAAATTTAATATCTGCGCACGTTTTACATTTATTTTCGATTAATCTTAAGAATGTATCCTTGTGCGTATCCTTCCATTTATATTTTTCTATTTGCACCAGGCCTTCGCTACAGTTGTGTACGTGATTATGTTCGCGAGTGTCAACATCAGTGTTTTTTGTTTTGCCTAATAATAATTTAGAACATAAAGGCAAATGGATTCGTCACGCATATCAATATTAAAATAAGTAACATGCGAAAATAGTTATGAAGATACAATATGGTAATCAACAACACTAGCACCATTATTAGTAAGGCATGTGAATTTCCTACAACATCATCATACATACGCCCATTTAAAATATGCATATCATGTGTACCACAAAGTTCACTGAGAGACTTTCCAAACAAATTATATCTTTGGAATCTTTGTTATTCCGTGGAAGATAAAAAATATCAGAGTTATAGTCAACATTCATATTGTAGATGTTATCTATATTATCATCTGGTATGTAATCTAATAAATTTTTAGTACGTGCATTCAAATCGCCAGCTAAATATACAAATGCATCTGGGTAACGGGCTCTTAGAGCTGAAATATTAAAGTCAATAACTTTCATTCCATTTTTCTCATTCATTTTCTCATATATTGGTGACCTTTCTGGTGAAACATAAGCAATATACAATATTATATCTCTCATAGAACTATATACAGAACTTTTAACATACATAACTATGCAGCCCTTATAATTTTGACATATTTGAAAAATAAAGTTATCTTTTAACAAATCATTTTTAATGTAAACGGCTATACCGCCGCTATTAGGCCATGCAGTACCTAATTTTGTTCTAACATAATCAAAACATGTATAACTAAATAGCAAGTTGCTAAATTCGTTATTATAATCACTTCATGTCTCTAATAAACCAATAATGTTGAGCGATCGCAAATAATTGACAATGTCACTGTTATTTGCAAGTTTTCGTAAGCCACATACATTCCATGTGATAATGTTTATGTTTACATTCGGGCCTTGACCTCTGTCCTATTTTACCCCGCCTGTGGCCTCAATTGTGGCCTCAATATTGTCCCCTACTTGTATTGCCAATTCTCGTGATTTCCCCGGATAAGTCGTCGTATTTGTATACTGCATTGTCAATCACCAGCTTATCAAAGCGCATTGAAGCGTATTGTCCTTGATTTCGCGCCTGAACTAATCGCTTTCCAAGTTCACGCCTGTGTAGTTGAACTCGCTCAGTAAAGTCCTGGCGTACTGAAAACTCTGATTGCCTGTCAAAAACGTGCCTTGACTTTCTAAGAATGGTGTCACGATCCTTGTAGCGTGCAAATTTTGCTATAATTGGGCATTTATCAGCATTTCTACTACCTACTCGATGTGCTCTCTCTATTTCTACATGTTCTAATTCTGACAGCCCAAGTTTGTCCTTAATAAAATGCCTCACTTTCTGCGCTGTGTCCTCCCACTTTTCCCCGAGTTTACCTGGTATCCCGTGAAAACGCAGATTAGTTCGACGTGAATGACCTTCAAGGCTGTCCACTTTTGCGCTTAGGTTATAAATCTGCCTTTTCATATCTTGGTTTTCTTGCTTTAAAGTTTGGTTTTCTAATTTCAGCATATTTACTGTATTGCTAATGTCATCAACTTTAGAGTTAATGGAGGACAAATCAGCGCGCACATCAGCTTTTATATCTCTTAGAAAAGCCATTACCTCATTGTCGTGGTTAGATCTTGTCATTCGTTTGTGTGTATCATGTGTATCTTGAGAAGGTGTCAAAGACGGTGCCGGTGGTGTTACCGCTGCCTCAGCGAACGATAACGTCCTTTGATTTTGCGTACGTGGCGGTCCAGGATTCGTCTCCACATCCCCATCCAGTAACGTCAACACATACAGAGCAATAGCAAGCCATAAACATACACTTATACTCCGCCTGCCCACACACAGTGTACACAGCTTACTTTTTGTTGTCCTAGGCATCACAAATAATCCAATTCTCAACCAATAAACCACTATATCTATCCCCATTTTTCAAAATTGTACAGAGCAAATTTCACGTGCAGCCATTATCAAGGGACACAACACGATACCAATAATATAGAAGTCTCTTTTTCTGTATATTCAGCCACTTAAGACCTAGGCATCACAAATAATCCAATTCTCAACCTATAAACCACTATATCTATCCCCATTTTTCTAAATTTTACATAGCAAATTTCACGTGCAGCCATTACCAAGGGTCACAACTCGATACCAGTAATATAGAAGTCTCTTTTTCTGTATATTCAGCCACTTAAGACCTAAATTGCTTTTATATCCTAAATGCACACAATTTCAACACCAATTAGACTTCATATTTAAATTTAAGGTCTCTTCTACAATATAAAGGCCAGATAATTTACATCTACATCTACAGGTTATGACAAACTGTCAATAATGACAATTATTATTAAAAGAATATCATTCACTTAGTTACTGACCAATCCTGGAAGGCACCCCTGCAACAATGAATTTTTCAGATGTTTCCTATCTTTTGGTTCAGTCTTCATTTTGATACTTAAACACTTAAACTGTGTTATATTTTTCATATAATTCATTAGGAGCATTCTGTATTAGACTATCAAACACCCAAATAAATTTTTGAAAAAGAAAGTTTACAAAAATCCCGTGTTATGCATGTAGTGTGTACCGATTTCAAAGAATTTCTTCAAATATCTTAATGTTATAAGAAAAACTATAAAAAAACTTATTAATTTTTTTATGAGATAGAATTGTCACAATACAAATAAATAAAACAAGTTTAATAAAAAAAATAACAAATAATTTCCATTATTCAGAGGGAGGCTAAATAGACATATGTGGCTGAATAGATAGGAAAGAAGGATTAATAAATTAACAGTTCTAGCAGAACGCTGTTAAAATGGACCTGTTCACAGATTGACGGATTGACAATTTTACAACGTTTTGTCACACTCTGTGTACACAGACGATTCTAAAAATGATATACAATTATTGACCAGATGGCCATTGAATATGATCTGAAATTCACTGGTAGAAAGACATATTGACCGAGGCGCAGCCGAGGTCAATATGTTTTTCTGCCAGTGAATATCAGATCATATTCTATGGCCATCTAGTCAACAAATGTTTTATTATGTAACCGGCTTACTACGTTGTTGTTTAGATACCAGTTAACTCCGGATTATAATGAAAACAGAAACAAATACCATGACATGAAGTTTATTTGTTTAACATTCTTTTTAATGTGTATTTAAACGGAAGTACAATTATCACCAAAGCAAGACTCCTAAATATAAACTAATAGAATCAAATGTCTTAAATGTAATGGGAGGGGAATGACTTTTACTCGTCAACGTAGGTAGGAATTACCTTTCGTGTTCGTGAGAAAAAGCCCAGTTTCAGCAAAGTCACAGGCTTATATACCCTAACAGGCAATCACAAATAGAGGCCCTGCTTTAACTCGAAACACTACGTTATAATTATAACGAGTTTTATAATTTAGGCACTTAATCAATCTCTCAGTAGGAAGAATAGAAGCAGATCTAATAGAAGAGAACGAATTAAGAATCTGGAAAACACAGAATGTTACAAATGTCACTCCAAAGGTCACATAGCTCCAACATGTCCCCGAAATCTGTCGGAAAACTAGACGTGGCTGAGATTGAGCCCGAAATGTCAGCCATTGGAACTTCTGAGGTTCGTGGGCAACAGAACATTATCTTAAATGCTTTCAGGACAAGGTCTTGTTTATTTGCAAAACTGACAATTAACAGCTATACCTGTCAAGCACTGATTGATTCTGGCTCCTCTGTTAGCATCCTGTCAACCAGTATGGCTAGAAAATTGAAATTAGATCTAAGTCAGCTAAAAAGGGTTAATCAAACCCTAACTGCTGCTAATGGTAGTGAGTTAGAAGTTTTGGGGAAAACAAGAGTTGATTTTCAATTAGACAATGAGCCATTTTCTTATGAATTCTTAGTTGCAGATTTGGATGAAATTAACGTTATTCTGGGTGGGGATTTCTTGGAAGATTTTGACGTTCTGCTAAAGTTTGGCAAAGCCTTAATGCAAATTGGTAAGCACAAAATCAAACTAAGTAGACATGAAAGCCAAAAAGTAGCACGCATTCGGTTAGAAAATACATGTACCATCCCCGCGGACTCAGAAATGACAATCAATGCAAACATAGATGGTTTATTTTTTGAACAACAAGGTATAGTTGAATCATACAAACTGGTACAAAAACGAGGCTTACTTATGGCAAAAACGGTTATTGATGCTAACCGAGCCGAAATTCCAGTTACTTTTATAAACTTGACAAATAGAAGTATAAAAATGGACCGAAATATGACAGTTGCCAGCTTGCAGCCAATTTTGTCAGTGAGTGAGATGAATGAACATGATCATAAAATTCAAGAATCAATTACCTTGCCTACTCACATTCAGCCATTACTTGATGAAGCTTCCGAAACTCTTAATACTGACCAACAAAATAAGCTTAAAAGTCTTCTGAATGAGTATAGTATAGTGACATATTTGGCGATGGTTCTGGAAAGGTCCCCCAGACAGACCTAGTAGAACATACAATTGATGTTGGAAACGCAAAACCAGTTAAAACTCCCCCAAGACGTGTCCCTCTTGCTCAGAAAGGTATTGTTGAATCTGAAATTCAAAAGATGCTCGATAATGAAATCATTGAACCTAGCTCCAGTGCTTGGGCGGCACCAATCGTACTAGTAAAGAAAACAGAAATAGATGTATTGGCCTCCCATTTATATAACTAAACACCATGAAGTCCATGAGGAATAAATGGTCAGCAAATAAAGTAGCCAGAAATAGACTGGTTATAAGATTAAAAGTGTAAAAAGTATAAGTAAATAATCATTCCTGCTACAATTATATGACACGCTATAATTTTTATCTTGTCCCGACGTTTTATACGCCATTTTCCCAAAAATGGTGAATTACGCGCCAAACATTCTTGTATTTAAACGACGTCATTTTAGATAGCGTTGTTTATATTATTGTAAAGTGAGAACACTTGATGTGTCCCCGCTGTGTTTGCATAAACGTTAGTCGTAACGAATGGACATGGGTACCAACGTCAGCTATTTTAATCCCAGTCAATATAAACAGGGAAAAACCCAAAGTCCATTGAATATGAGATATATTTTGTGTTTGCCGACTACAATATAGCCCTTTATTTATAGGTCATGTAATATTCTATCTTACGGAGAATTCCGGAGTTAGTCGATGTATCACGGTTGCATTTTGTCACATGTTTTGTCTATTCGGAATAGGCCGAGTCTAGCTGATGCGTATCTAGTCTGGTACCCGAACCGAACCTGTTAGTATTGGGTACCAGACTAACTCCTATCACGCGTGTAATTCTAGATTTTAGTGGTAAGTCGCCTACGAGATAGACCGGAAGCTGTCTTTGGTCTGCATCGTGCTGATTTGAAAGGACCCGCCAATATTTCTTTATTGGTAATTTGGCTCCGTATAGTTGATATTTTAGAAAAATTACCAGTTTTATTGATGTGTATGTTAAGCATTTAATATAAGCTTATTTTATATTTAAGTTCCGCGCAATTAAATATAGCAATATTGAATGAGGGACATCGTTTTTGTGACTCCGAAACGATATCTAGTTTTAAAACATAAGAAAACAATTTTAAATATCACAGTGGGTGATGGAGGTTTCGTCACACTACAGTTTCGTCATACTTATTTTGTGTACGGGGGGAGTGGAGGTTTCGTCACACTGATATATAGTAGTGTATTATACATGGTATTGACATTGAATAAGATTTTTTGTTATGTGAATAAATATATTGAAATATATTGGAGTTTTTGTGTTATTTTTTGAGTGTGATTGAATAGAGTATCATAAAAAAATATGGTTTTAATGGTCAATATAATTAAAATGAATTATGTATGCTTGACATGTACAGGTTTTATTATTTATATTAATTATATGTGACTTTGTAAAGCATGGAAATAAATAATATTATAAAAAAAATACTAAAATTATAAATGTTGTTGATTTTTCTTATGCTTATAAATATACATAAAATAACATATTAACCGCATTCCAATGATTAACTTGATAGTACAAACACATTAATTAGCGCCTTGCAAACAATCAATTAGCGACACGCGCCTTTAATTGTCAATTAATAAACAACTCAATTATCTTTAATTGGCATCGTGGATTATACAAACTGTGTATTTAAACAGATAGAGTAAATATTGTCAATTGAACAAGAAGTATATAATAGGTGAGTTGTTCATTGCAACCACAAATCCAATCATGGCTTCCGAATATCCATGCGTACACTGTAAACGGAACGTGAATGATGATGAACGTGCAATATCTTGTGATCAATGTGAAAGATGGCAGCATCTGTCTTGTGAGACAGGTATCAGTCTGCGACAATATCGTAAAATGATGAAAGGTGAAGTCGTAGAGTGGAAGTGCAGCGAATGCAGCCGACCAGTGGAAACCAAAGACCTACCAGAGGTACCGGAGGTATCGGAGAGTCAAGCTGACAGTTCATACATGTCAGAACTCTCTGTCGATTCACGAAGAGACGAAGTCGAAGATTGGTCCTTCAATATAACTGGCCGGGACATTGTACAGCCGAATGTGCCACTAGACCAATCAATACGGGAACGTCCTCTGGATGCTGTGATATCAGAAGACAGACCCGTTACGTATGAAATAATAAGTGGCGGAAGTAAACGAGGCGGCAACAAGCTGGTCAGCAGCGATGGATATTCATACACTGCTAGGGTATGTACGATGTAAATAATAAGCAGCAATACCAAGAAAACAACAACCACAGTAATAATAATAATAACAATAATAATAATAATATAATAATAATAGTAATAATAATAAATAATAATAATTGTATATTTATATATAAAAGTATTAATTTAACATTATTTGTCTTATTTCAGCGTAGCAATGGAGCACGGAAATACTGGACATGCAGCATCCGGAGCAAGAACATGAAATGCAACGCCAATGTGAAGCAGTTCGGTGACATGTTCACAGCGTCGTTGGGTGGTCACACCCATCCCGCGAATCCTGGCGTTCCGAAACAAGTGAAGGCTCTTGCCCATGTTAAGGACAGGTCCAAGAAGAACGTGTTACAGCCAGCGGCGAGTATAGTGGAGGAGGTCCTAAAGGAGCTTGTAACGGAAAACGACGTCAATCTGCCGAAACCGGCGAACCTTATCAGAGCTGCCAACCTCTTCCGACAACACATGCGACCCAAAGACCCAACCGATTTGAACTTTGAGGTAATAATACTAAATCATTATTACGTATTACATAATAATAATAATAATAATAATAACAACAACATAACATGATCGCTTTCTTTATTTACTTATCGATAATTTTATATTGTAGGTCGACGTCGACTTCATCGGCGAAGACTTCTTGGTGGAAGACGTGCGGGTGGGCGATCAACGCCACATCATCTTCGGGACTGCCAATCAACTCCATCAACTAAAGGAAGCCCGGAGATGGTTCCTCGACGGAACGTTTAAGCTGGTTAAAAATCCATTTCACCAGCTTTTCACCATCCACGCCTTTGTAAAAAAAGGCGAGGACACCAAACAAGTACCGCTGGTGTATGTACTGATGTCGAGGAGATCGAAGGAGGACTACATCCAGGTGCTGTCACGCATCCACCAATGCCTTGAAATCCGCTGGTAGAGTGGTTCATGCTGGATTTTGAAGCAGGTAATTGTTTTACCATTGTATTCCTTGAAATTTGAATAATCCTCTTTTTTTTCAATATTTTTATCGAACTTAGAATATCTATTTTTACATTATATATTTTATCGAACTTTTATTAATGTAAACTTTACTTTTTTCTTTGTTTTTTTTCAGCTGCGTGGCAGGCGATTCGACAGCTGTACCCAAGATCGACAGTCAAAGGCTGTGTATTCCATTGGAATCAACGTGTGTACAGGAAAGTAGTGAACGAGGGTCTCACAACAGCTTATGCGGCAAAGGGCGACAAGTTCCTCTTCTTGAGGAAACCCATGTCCTTGCCGTATCTGCCAAGTGAGCACATCGTTCCTGCCTTCGATCAGTTGATGATACAGGCTGAAGAGGTACTACTATACTTGTGTATATTACTTATTTTATTTTCTCATATGATTTAATTATAGTTATATGATTTAATTATATTAACAACTTAAACATAAATTAACAAAAATGTATTATGTGTACTTGCTTATGACATAAAATTATTGGTTAAATTTCAGGTTGGTGGTCCTCTTCTGAATGTTGTCCAGTACATGGAGCGCACGTGGATCCGGGGATCAATGTGGCAGCCGGAGCATTGGAGCGTGTACCGACAAACTGTGAGAACTAACAACGATGTTGAAGGTATTATTATTATTATTATTATTAATTTATTATTATTATTATTATTATAACCAGACAAACAACAACATAATTTTTATTCTTTGATTATTTATTTTCGTAACATAATAAACAAAATTTTCACAACCTTTGTTAATTATTTCAGGCTGGCATCGAAGAATAAACACAAGGGCAGGGCGTGCCGACCTAGGCTTTTATATGCTTGTCCCCCTTCTACGCCGTGAGGCGGAGACGGTGGACTTGACAATCCGCCTTGTGTCGGAGCACTCCCTAACCCGTGTTCAAGGAAATCCACGGAAGATTGTTCGACACCTGGGACAAGTACGAGGACGACGAGATCACGACCACACAACTACTGAGGACATGCAGCCACATCACGGGACTTGGACCAGATTCGACGCACGACCCGATCCACGATGAAGACGTCTAAAAGGAATATCAAGAATATAACAAATGTGTAACGTGTGTGTACTATAGACTGCTGGTTGTGAACAGTGTGATGTAATGTATCTGTTTTGTATTGTATTATTTATTGTATTTGAAATGTTTCCTTTGTATATATTGTATGTGTTTGTGTCACTATATTTTTTATTATATGTAAATATTATTAATGTATTGTGTAATGTAATATTTTACTAAATGGATTTTTGGATGTCCGTATCAATAATGAATGTTTGATATGCAAAATGTAAATATTTTTGTTGAATTTCTACTTTTTTATTAAAATGCATTTAAAAAATAAAATTAATATAAATAAATAATCTCCAAACACAACAATGTTGTTTTAACATGAAACAGGGTTGCAAACTAAAGGTGCTAAAGTTTCCCAATATTATTCACACCTATACGGTGTATGCTATATATTACTATTGTGACGAACCCTCTACCCGTTTTATACACAAAATTAAGTGTGACGAAACCTCCATAATTCATCACAGTGACCCACTTACTGACTTCATTTGCTTTCATTATCAAATCAACACGCTTATTGTGTAATTGATACCATGTACAGCATATAAATATACTAAAAAAATGAATGCAAATAACCGAACATGTTCAGCCATGCTCTGGGCAAATATTGAGCATGTTGAGTTCCTCATATGGGAAAATAGGGCAGTATTGACCATTAAAGCCCATATTATTCGGTGCATTACTTGTTTTTGTGTAGTTGCAAAGGCCGCCCCATTATTTGCAGTGTCGCTGTCATATATAACAACATCTCCGATTTTCCAAGGTTGCCTCAAGCGTCTGCTTCAAAATTTGACGATGCGCGCAATAAACACGCTGGCAGTCGATGGGATTAACAACTGTGAATAGCCACATGGTGTTTATTGCACCTAATGGATATTGTTTTTTATTCGGATTACACAAATCGTCTGGCAGTCAATAGTTGGGTCTTAGGGCTAGGGCTGTGGATAGTTGGGTAATTGACGACTAGGGCTGTGGATGGTTGGGTAATTGACGACTAGAGCTGTGGATGGTTGGGTAATTGACGACTAGAGCTGTGGATAGTTGGGTAATTGACGACTAGGGCTGTGGATGGTTGGGTAATTGACGACTAGGGCTGTGGATAGTTGGGTAATTGACGATTAGGGCTGTGGATAGTTGGGTAATTGACGACTAGAGCTGTGGATAGTTGGGTAATTGACGACTAGAGCTGTGGATGGTTGGGTAATTGACGACTAGGGCTGTGGATAGTTGGGTAATTGATGATCCAATCCAAGAATTGGGGTTTACGATTCACAGAACGAACCACTTATTAGCTGTTACAAATTGTGATACAGGAAAACACTCTCATGAGTCATGAAGATTAATAACTTTATCATATTAAACCAATTTATCGTCTTTTTCTCGTCATTATTTTGAAATATCTAAGTATTTCCATACTGGGGATGTAAATTTTGCTGGTGGTTTGCGGTATTGTTGTTCTGCCATCAGTCTCCGCGAAAGTCATGAATTTATTACTGGCCACGACGACCGGTAATGCCCCAAATATTACTGGCGCGGACAAACTATTACTTGCCACATATATTTTTGCAAGAAACATTTAAATATGATAAGATCAATATCATTGAAGTAAACTAAAAAAATAAACACTTGAGAGTCAGTGCTTTATTAACTAAAGCTACTACTATCAGAATATTAATTTTGCAAGATATATATGAATTCAGTTGTATTTGTCAAATTCCCTTCAACGTCTTCAACAATAGTTTACACACAAATTTTCACACTTAAACTTCAACTGGAAATATAAGACAACAACATTGATAGGTTTCATGTAACACAGTCATTACACTGTCACATCAACCAAGAAGTCGGGAACCAATTCTCTCGCGAGAATTTTGACATCATCTTAATGAAACACAAACATGTTTAAATTCAACCAAATAAAACGCAAGACGGAACCAGTCGAACTAAAGCCGAAAACGAAAGGAGATTCCGAAGTGATGTAATTTTCTAAACATAACGTGCAGAAATCGATGTTGTATAATATTTTTGACCGAAATTTTCACCGGACACGAGGACCAGTATTCAAACAGTTTTTCCCGGACCTCACGGTGTTTTATCGGCAATGTCCGACGGTCTTTCGTGGACACTGCGCCATACGTCATTGACTTGCGCGTGTGTATGACACAATTGTTTTGATAGGAGTTTCGCATTCATGTTTTCTTATCTTTTTAATTTGATTTGGGATTTACGTGCACTGGCGCATATTTAGGCATACTTTGGCAAAACTTGCGTTATTTCTTGTTGGTGACTTGAAAAATGCTGGTTTTGAAAAAACATCAAATGTAATGCTCTACTTGTCACGTGACTTGCGTTTACATTCTGCTATTTGGAAAACTCATACATGCATACACACATTTAGCTTCAACATAATGTCTCAAAAGGGTTTATTTTGAGTATTAATTAACTTATTTTAAGCTAATCAATATAAGGTAAATTTAAGATCGCGATTAAACGATCTTGGCAATGGCGAGTATTTGTACTCGATTTCCAGCCCGACATCCTGAGTATCCGAGTAGCCCTATTTAGGACAACCAGTCGACCATGCGGCATGCATGATGCACCCATTAGATAATGCTGTACGTATGCCGGGTCGCCGTAGATAGAGATGGACATGACTGGTATTGCCAACATATTTGCTTCAGCAAATGCTTTCAGAAAGGCTATTTGGGGCATTTTAAGACTGTTCACAGAAAATCAACCATAGCCCTTTCTCTAATAATGCAAAAGTGCTATTTTTCTTGGTTAACTAGATTTTACCGTTTTGTCTAGCACCAACACCACTTACTACAACACTTGGATATTTACAAAGTTGTTACTTATAACCGTTTCCAATCAACCCATGTCACCCAACCTCACTTCGACCTTGACCTAATTTGGACTAAGAATTGGGCTATCCAGCACCATTGCGGCATGTGTTTTTATCAAACACAGAATCTTGTTTAACATTAAATTCTGCAACGAAATTCAATATATATAATAACATTTCAAGTGTTGCAAGCAAATCTATTCCAGGTTGTTTATGGAAATCCCTTCAAACAAATTCCAAGTAAATAATTTTCCCTATCTACTGAGCAACTGAACATGAACTCCTTGTGAAGACGTAATGATGCTGCCGGCAATATGAGAATTTTTTACTTAAATGGAAAATGTACTTTTTACCGAGGTGATTGGGGCCTTAAATTTATTCCAGTGTCCGGGAAAGCCTTTCAGACCTGGGACACATCAAGTAAAACAGTACAAGGTCCAGGACAATTGGGGTTAGAATACTGGCCATCATGGTCAAGTACTGACTTGCAGACAAAATGTATGTTTTTGTGTGGCAAATGATATGGAGTTTTGACCAATAAAAATTACCAGATTACCAGACCTTTTTGGCCAGTAATAGATATGGAACTTGAACTTCCACGAAAAGTGATATCCCACAGTAGACAGCCCCAATTAGAATGAACTGAGAACCTAAATTCATTAATATTGCTTTGACAGTTTGTCTAACAGAGATGTCTATATTTTCAGGTATTGTTGCATCTGTGGATTCAGAAGCAATGTCAGAAACTGCAAAAGGATCCAAGCCAGTGGTAATTAATTCTTTTTATATATGACATACAGTACTTTGATATTGTCAGCTCATAGAACTATTTGAGAAGTGTGTTTGCTAGCTAAAAAAAGGTACTATATTTTGTAAAAATTTAGCTACGCAAGTCCTGTCAAAATTGTATCAGTTTTTGCCTTAAATTTTTGGTGCTGTAGCCCATTTGAGCTAGTTGATTAGCACAATCAATAGCCGCATTGAAAAACTGCTTTGCTAGCCAGAAGTCTTGCAATAAAGCGCTATGAAAATGCAATAAATACACAGAATTATGTTGTTTTAACAGTTATCATGTATCATTAATTTTTTTAATTTAAATGTTGGTGATGTAATGTACATACAATATGTCTATTTGGTTAACTTTTATCACAATGCACTGTAGGTATATGTTAATTGTTGTTTATGAGATGTTAATACTTTGATCATAATTTTTCATCATATTGTGCCATGATAATTTTCTGAAAAACCCACTAGTCCCATTGGGCTAAATTAAATGCATACAAATTTCCACAAGCCCCAAATCAAATGCACTTGACGGGGCCTCCTTGGGCCAGTGGCTTAGTGTGAAGCCTGTCGTATTGCTTTTGTCTTGATTTCTAAAATTTGATTTGACTTAAACTGGCATACAAGGTGGCATCAATATAGGATTAATTCTGTTACAGATTTACTGAATTTAATTAAGCTTTTGCTTTTTGTGTTAATTATTAGATAAATAGTGTTTTAGTGCATATTTTAATTATTCTGTAAAAGGGAATTCACACATAATTAATTTACTTAATTAAAATTGAGCAAATGTTCAATATTTTCCAAAAAAAAACAACAACACTTCATGTGGAGTCATACATAGCGATAAAGTCCTAAAAGTAACATTGATATTGTTAAAATACTGTACAACATGTGTATGCATAGCAGTAAAAAAAGTTATTTATAATTATATAGTATCTGTCTGTACAGAGTGGCAAGGATTGGAACTTGGACCAGTTCTTGGAGAAGAACGTGGAATTGGAACGGTTCTTCACCAAGCAGCAGCTGGACAAGATGACGTTCCATGAGCAGAGGAGGCTCAAGAACATCGCACAGAACTATGAGATCATGTGTTATATGGGTATTGTATATTGCTCTGAACTATGAGATCATGTGTTATATGGGTGTTGTATATCGCACAGAACTAAGAAATCATGTTTTATATGGGTATTGTATATCACACAGAACTAAGAAATCATGTGTTATATGGGTATTGTATATCGCACAGAACTAAGAAATCATGTTTTATATGGGTATTGTATATCACACAGAACTAAGAAATCGTGTTATATGGGTACTGTATATCACTCACAACTATGAGATCATGTGTTATATGGGTATTGTATATTGCTCTGAACTATGAGATCATGTGTTATATGGGTATTGTATATCACACATAACTATGAGATCATGCATTGTATGGTATTGTATATCGCACAGAACTATGAGATCATGTGTTATATTGTATATCGCACAGAACTATGAGATCATGCATTATACGGGTATCGTTTGTGGCACAGAACTATGAGATCATGTGTTTTATGGGTATTGTATATCGCACAGAACTATGAGATCATGTGTTATATGGGTATCGTATGTGGCACAGAACTATGAGATAATGTGTTATATGGGTATTGTATATCACACAGAACTATGAGATCATGTGTTATATGGGTATCGTATGTGGCACAGAACTATGAGATCATGTGTAATATGGGTATTGTATATCACACATAACTATGAAATCATGCGTTATATGGGTATCATCTATCACACAGAACTTTGAGATAATGCGTTATATGGGTATTGTATATCGCACAGAACTATGAGATCATGTGTTTTATGGGTATTGTATATCGCACAGAACTATGAGATCATGTGTTATATGGGTATCATATGTTGCACAGAACTATGAGATCATGTGTTATATGGGTATTGTATGTGGCACAGAACTATGAGATCATGTGTTATATGGGTATTGTATGTGGCACAGAACTATGAGATCATGTGTTATATGGGTATCGTATATTGCTCTGAACTATGAGATCATGTGTTATATGGGTATTGTATGTGGCACAGAGCTATGAGATAATGTGTTATATGGGTATTGTATATCGCACCGAACTATGAGATCGTGTTATATGGGTATATTATGTGGCACAGAACTATGAGATCATGCGTTATATGGGTACTGTACATCGCACAGTACTATGAGATCATGCGTTATATGGGTATCGTATATTGCTCTGAACTATGAGATCATGTGTTATATGGGTATTGTATATGGCACAGAACTATGAGATAATGTGTTATATGGGTATTGTATATCGCACAGAACTATGAGATCATGTGTTATATGGGTATATTATGTTGCACAGAACTATGAGATCATGTGTTATATGGGTATTGTATATCGCACAGAACTATGAGATCATGTGTTATATGGGTATCTAATGTGGCACAGAACTATGAGATCATGTGTTATATGGGTATTGTATGTGGTACAGAACTATGAGATCATGCATTATATGGGTATTGTATATCGCACGTAACTATGAGATCATGTGTTATATGGGTATTGTATATCACACAGGACTATGAGATCTTGTGTTATATGGGTATTGTATGTCGCACATAACTATGAGATCATGCGTTATACGGGTATCGTATGTGGCACAGAACTATGAGATCATGCGTTATATGGGTATTGTATATCGCACAGTACTATGAGATCATGTGTTATATGGGTATCGTATGTGGCACAGAACTATAAGATAATGCGTTATACGGGTATCGTATGTCGCACAGAACTATGAGATCATGCGTTATACGGGTATCGTATGTCGCACAGAACTATGAGATCATGCGTTATACGGGTATCGTATGTCACACAGAACTATGAGATCATGCTTTATATGGGTATCGTATGTGGCACAGAACTATGAGATCATGCTTTATATGGGTATCGTATGTGGCACAGAACTATGAGATCATGTGTTATAATGGGTATTGTATGTGGCACAGAACTATGAAATCATGCGTTATATGGGTATTGTATATCACACAGAACTATGAGATCATGTGTTATATGGGTATTGTATATCACACAGAACTATGAGATCATGCTTTATATGGGTATTGTATAACGCACAGAACTATGAGATCATGTGTTATATGGGTATTGTATATCGCACAGAACTATGAGATCATGCGTTATATGGGTATCGTATGTGGCACAGAACTATGAGATCATGCGTTATATGGGTATCGTACGTGGCACAGAACTATGAGATCATGTGTTTTATGGGAATTGTATATTGCTCAGAACTATGAGATCATGTGTTTTATGGGTTTAGTATAACGCACAGAACTATGAGATCATGTGTTATATGGGTATCGATGTCGCAGAGAACTATGAGATCATGGGTTTTATGGGTATGTATATTGCTCAGAACTCTGAGATCATGTGTTTTATGGGTATCATATATTGCTCAGAATTATGAGATGATGTGTTATATGGGTTTAGTATAACGCACAGAACTATGAGATCATGTGTTATATGGGTATCGTATGTGGCACAGAACTATGAGATCATGCGTTATATGGGTATTGTATGTTGTTCAGAACCATGATATCATGTATTATATGGGTATTGTATATTGCTCAGAACTATGAGATCATGTGTTATATGTGTATTGTATATTGCTCATAACTATGAAATCGTGTGTTATACGGGTATTGTATATCGCACAGAACTATGAGATCATGTGTTACATGGGTATTGTTTTATACTTTAAATTTAAAATTGTGTTCCATAGAGTGGTATTTCTTGTGTTCCATGGAGTGGTATTTCTTGTGTTCCATGAAGTGGTATTTCATGTGTTCCATGGAGTGGTATTTCATGTGTTCCATGGAGTGGTATTTCATGTGTTCCATGGAGTGGTATTTCATGTGTTCCATGGAGTGGTATTTCATGTGTTCCATGGAGTGGTATTTCATGTGTTCCATGGAGTGGTATTTCTTGTGTTCCATGGAGTGGTATTTCTTGTGTTCCCTGGAGTGGTATTTCATGTGTTCCATGGAGTGGTATTTATTGTGTTCCATGGAGTGGTATTTCTTGTGTTCCATGGAGTGGTATTTCTTGTGTTCCATGGAGTGGTATTTCTTGTGTTCCATGGAGTGGTATTTCTTGTGTTCCATGCAGTGGTATTTCAGGCAGAATAATATCATGTTATGCTTGTCATGGCAGTCTTCACGAAACTCCGTCGGCCCTACAGACCTGACCGACTAAATTTGTCAAGGTCCGAAAGAAATTTCAAGTTTGTCGACCCAAACTGTCAGACGCATATATTTTCTATCAAATTGAAATTTAAACAGAACACGATTATTATAACTTATTTTTTTAATTCAACAGAATTACACGATGAGTATTTCGATTGCAATTTAAAAACACTGATGACCTCGTATCAATACAGCATGGACGCCTTAAGATTAAGTGTTAGATTCTAGGATGCAACCATTTCCGTTTGTGTACGCATGTTTATCAAAGACAAAGAACGCCCACTCTGCAATAAACACACTCCCCTTCTGCACCAGTGTATTAATTATCCATATATTCTAGACGTAGGTGGAGTCAGTTTTACTACAATCAAACCAGTTAGCCAATGAGAACGCGTAAATGTTCCAATATGCAAATGTGCATGGTCGATAGAAAGTTTATCACGCCCTCAGTAAAGGGATAAACAATTTGTTAAACTATCCCATTAGGTATGCGTTTTGCGATGTGCATGTTTTTAACTCCAACGTATTTAATAAATTAATTACTACAAATTAAAAGAAGGCAATATAATTATTTTGCGAAATGAATATGGTACTAATTATGAGAATTAATATGAAGTTGTGTAACTTGATAAATTGTGTACGCCGATCGCGTCAAAAGTATATCTTCATTTGTTAAAAAAATTACATCTACTAGCTACTGTTCACTAATAAAAGTATTATTCCAAATCATCCATGTACACTAATTATATGCAACAACTTTGGATGAGGCAACATCTGAAAGTTAGCGAGAGTAATGGCAGTACACTTGTCGAAAGTAAAAGTACATAAATTCCAATTCATCTAAAATGTTTTTTAATGTCTTTTTAATCATTTAAGTCCTTTTCAATTGTTTCATTACCGGTAATCAACAAACATTAAGATTTTTTAACACAAAGCATTGTATTTGTTGTTTTGTGATTGAAAGAGTGGGTGGGGTGAAGCAGGGACCTATTTTATAGGCCCCTGGGTGAAGATAACTTGGACGCTAGCTTTTGCTATTTAATGTTCATTTATTTTCTTTACCTTTTTTAACCACTAGAAACTACATTTTGTTTTTGGACTATTAAAATATGACATTGTATAAAATATGTAAAAATATATACAAGACCCTATACAAAAATAATAATTGGATTTTATATATAAACTGTATAAAGTGAAATAGATCTACGTATGTGTGAATTCAATTAAAACATATTTTATAAATTTAACTTTGTAAAATATAACAAGTTATGAAGATTCATCAGAGACTGAATATGAGTGGTACATATTGCATACATACATACATACATACATACATACATACATATACATATACATACATACATGCATACATACATACATACATACATACATACATACATACATACATACATACATATATATATATATACATATATATACATACATATATACATATAATATTTTTGTTTTTGTTTTTTTAATTTAAAATGTGCGGCAGGTCTGACAGATTTTTCTTGTTAGTCAGACCAAATGTCTGACTGACGATCTCCGAGTTTCGTGAAGACTGTCATGGGGGTAAACATTACAGCAAAAAACAACTATTTTCACGAGTGATCTGCTTTAAAATATTTCCATTTAGTTTTGAAGAGTACATTTTAAAGCATTTTGTTAGGCAATAGCTATGTATTTCTTTAGCAAATTTAATAACAAAATAAAATCTAAGTAGCTGCATTCTTTATAAAAGAAGTGGTTTTCTCTGTATTAGTAAAACAACTTGGGAAGCATTCGGATTAGGTAAGCGAGAGGTCACAGGTTCGAGTCCTGGACTGGCTACACAATTTTCTCACACTTCGACATTGAAATTCCTTTCCATCTATGTTTGTCTCAACTGTTTAATTTTTTCCTTGAACTAACCTAATATTGTTCATTAATGATTTACTCTAACAGGTCTTCCAGCCATAAAACCAGATTTCATGAAGGGTCCCGCCTACCGGGCCAAGGCTGCGGAGGCTGCTGCTGCTCAGAGTCGCAACGTGTGTGTGAACAAGTCAGACTCTGACAGTGATGAGGAGTGGACCCCGGATATGGAAAGGAAGAAACGAGCAAAAGGTAACGTTTGCAGAGATTTTAATAGCGGTTATCAGAGGACTCATAAAGTCTGCATCCCCCAAAAACATACTACATCTTGGTCATGATAGGTCATGATAGTTTCTTTACAGTCAAGCATATTTCATGTTGAAGGTACCTTGGGACCATGTCTTTGAAATGAGTTTTGCCCGATGGCTTTAAACTTAGCAAAAACAGGCCTTGTAAAGTCTGCATCAACAAAAATATGCTGTCGAAGGGCCATGATTGTTCTTAGTTTCAATACAGTTGCGCATATATCTCATTAAATACCAGTCATGCCGCTTTTGGAGCATAGTTTCGAAATGAATTTTGCATGGTGGCTTTAAACTTAGCAATATACATGTATTGTATGGAAATAGATGATTTGATATTTTACTTAACTTTTACTAGTTTTGATATTTGTTGATTCTTTATATGTAACATATTTAAATTTGATTTAAAATGTTATTTTCAAGATGTAACTATCCATATTAATTATATGTTTTGCGGAGAATGCTGTCAAAAGGACTGTTCCCCATTTTCTGAAACCAGGAGACAGAGTGAAGAAAGTGAAGGTATTAGTTGGTGTTTTTGTAGTGCTGTTTATCTTACTTTACTTTATTGAACAGAATTAACTAAATTGATGCTAAAAACTCAGCAAAGCTTTCAGACATAGAATTTCAACGTTGTTCTAAGGCTTCCCAAAGTCTGTGTTCAATAGCAATTACCATGCCTGTCCATATGTCCACCTGGCCCCACGCATACGAACATTTTCATCTCAAAGTTAGTCTAAACCAAAATATAGACAATTAAGAATGCTTGTTACATTTGAATTTTGATTTCCATTGGTTTAATATTTAAAATTAAGACTAAGATTCAACTTACGAACGTTCGTAATCATGGGCCCAGGGTTTATACCATCGAACTGCTGACAGACGGTTCAGTTATTAGTCCCCTACAATCATGGGCCCAGGGTTTAAACCATCAAACTGCTGACAGACGGTTCAGTTATTAGTCCCTTACAATCATGGGCCCAGGGTTTATACCATCGAACTGCTAACAGACGGTTCAGTTATTAGTCCCCTACAATCATGGGCCCAGTGTTTATACCATCGAACTGCTGACAGACGGTTCAGTTATTAGTCCCCTACAATCATGGGCCCAGGGTTTATACCATCGAACTGCTGACAGACGGTTCAGTTATTAGTCCCCTACAATCATGGGCCCAGGATTTATACCATCGAACTGCTGACAGACGGTTCAGTTATTAGTCCCCTACAATCATGGGCCCAGGGTTTATACCATCGAACTGCTGACAGACGGTTCAGTTATTAGTCCCCTACTGGTGTTTCACCAGAGGGGACTATAGGTTTGCCCTCCGTCCGTCCGTCCGTCACGCCGTTTGTCCGCAAAATATTGATCCTGCGATAACTCTTGAAGTACTGAAGATACGTCGATGAGACTTGGTATACATATAAACGGCAATGTGAGTATTATGCACGACCTTTTCTTTTTTACCGGAGGTCAAAGGTCACGTGACTGTAAATAAAAATAGAAATAAACTAAAACAAACTGGATCCTGCAATAACTCAAAAAGTACTGAAGATATTTCGATGAAACTTAGTATACTTATAAAAGGCAATGTGAGGATTATGCAGGACCTTTTATTTTTCACCAGAGGTCAAAGGTTACATGACTGTTACTAAAAATAGAAATAAACTAAATACTGTTATAATCGAAAAGTACATAAGATGTGACCATGAAACTTGGTACAAAGATTGAACTGTAGGTTTGCCCTCTGTCTGTGTGTCTTTCTATCTGTTCGTCCGTATGTTTGTCTTTCCATCTCCAAAACCTGGTTACTGCAATAACTCAAAAAGTACTGAACTTATTTCGATGAAACTGGGTATACATATAAACAGCAACGTGGCAATGTGAGGATTATGCACGACCTTTTTTTTTCACCAGAGGTCGAAGGTTAAGTGACTGTTACTAAAAATAGGAATAAACTAAATACTGTAATAATTCGAAATGGACATAAGATATGACCATGAAACTTGGTAGGTTTGCCATCTGTCTGTGTGTCGTTCTGTCTGTTCGTCCGTATGTCTGTCTGTCCCCAAAACCTGGATCCTGTGATAACTCGGAAAGTACTGAAGACACTTTAATGAAACTTTGTATACGTAGCAACAGTAATGTGAGAATTATGCATGACCTTTTATTTTTCACCAGAGTTCAAAGGTTACGTGACTGTTACTAAAAAATAGAAATAAACTTAATACTGTAATATTTTGAAAAGTGCATAAGATATGATCATGAAACTTGGTACACAGATTGGACTATGTGTGCGTATGTCTGTCTGTTCGCCCGTCGGTCTCACTCTGTCTGTCCCGTCCCCAACACCTGGATCCTGCAATAACTCAAAAAGTACTGAAGATACTTTTATGAAACTTTGTATACATAGAAAGAGCAAGGTGAGGGTTGTCCACGACCCTTTATTTTTCACCAGAGGTCAAAGGTCACGTCACTGTTACTTAATATAGAAATTAACTTAATCTGAAATAATTCGAAAAGAACATAACATATGATCATGAAACTTGGTACACAGAATGGACTATATGATTGCCCTCTGTCAGTTTAGTACTGCAATAACTCAAACAGTAACTAGAATGTCTGGTCAATGTTACTAAAATAGAAAAAACAACAACTTAATACTGCAGTGACAAATGGGATTTGAATATGGAACTTTGTACATCTACAGATAAAGGGCAATTTGATGGTATTGCACAATGGTTAATTAGCAGGTGTTTTCACCGGTAGCAGACTCCTGTATTGCTTGCAATACTATCAAAGCCTTGTTACTTATTTGTTACTTGTGTTATAAATAAAAAAGTATTAATTAAATCTTAGTCTTAGTCTTATTCATTCCATCAATGGAAATCAAAGCTCAAATGTAACAAGGACTTTCATTGGTTGGGTTTTAAGTTCAGACTTGAGTTTGAGATTGAGATTTTTCGTAGTCGTTGGGCCTGCTGCCTAATTAAAGCACCTATCACTACTGCTATTTGAAGGATACTTTTGAAACTTAGTGTTGTGATAGAATGGATTTAGAGGTACAAGTGTACTGTGCAGAGTTCAAGAACCATAACTCTGTCCAATATTGATGTCGTTATTTGTCGTGTTTTAGTAAATTGAGTCACCTCGTGTTAAGGAATATGATAAAAATTGTTGTTCGTAATTAAAAAAAATTGTTTAAACATTCAAAGGCTCCTTAGTGAAAACTTAAGTAAATTTCTAATAACCATAACATTCTGAATTTCTGTTGTTGTTTAATTCAGGTTTATTTTGTCCTAACTGGTTTTACTCTGATAAAGAATCTACAGACCTGTGCTTTTTGTGGTATCATATTTCAAATATTAAATACTATTTTTCAGAATGATAATTTTCTTTGAATTTTCACCTAAATACGACGTTAAATATAGGTAAAGATTTCCTTAGGAGCTTTGTGTAAATGGCCCCTGGTCATACATAATTTTAGTTTGACATTCCTACAGTGGTGTTTGTGGCTTGGGAAAAGTCTTGAAAACATTACGTTCGGTGTATTTGCGTATTCTATGCGGTCAGATTGTCAGAATATGTGTGATACAATCAAAATTCTATGTCTTGTATAAACACTGCAGAGAGTCAAGAATACCAAGACGAAAGATGAGGACAAGAATGAGTACAGTCTTCGAGAGAGGAACCCGGCCAGCTGTATGAACCTTGAACTACCAGACGATGACCATTTCCTGTGTAAGTGAATACAATAGCTTCCCCGACGATGACCATTTCCTGTGTAAGTGAATACAATAGTTTCCCTGACGATGACCATTTCCTGTGTAAGTGAATACAATAGCTTCCCCGATGATGACCATTTCCTGTGTTAGCTTCCCCAACGATGACCATTTCCTGTGTTAGTAAATACAATAGCTTTCCAGATGATGACCATTTCCTGTGTAAGTAAATACAATAGCTTCCCCGATGATGACCATTTCCTGTGTAAGTGAATACAATAGTTTCCCCGACAATTACCATGTCCTGTGTAAGTGGATGCAATAGTTTCCAGATAGTGATGACCATTTCCTGTGTAAGGGAATACAATAGCTTCCCCGACGATGACCATGTCCTGTGTATGTGAATACAATAGCTTCCCCGATGATGACCATTTCCTGTGTACCAGTAAGTGAATACAA
Organism: Congeria kusceri; assembly: GCA_027627225.1. Lineage (NCBI taxonomy): Eukaryota > Metazoa > Mollusca > Bivalvia > Myida > Dreissenidae > Congeria > Congeria kusceri. The sequence goes on along the minus strand of CM051026.1, from coordinate 15,828,004 downwards.
TAGCTTCCCTGAAGACAATAGCTTCCCAGGTATATGTCATCACGACAATCACATATACCGGCATATATTTATGAATGATTACCCTCAAACATTGTAACAAACGTGGGAACTCCCGTTGGGTTGCTAAATTACACAGTGGGTACATATTTGCGGTGGTCGTAAATTCGCGCAATTAGGGGAGCGCGAAAAGTGCAAAAATTAGGCCTCCACAAAAGTTAGTGATTCCACAGTAGTTTACCCTACAATGACCATTTCCTGTGTTAGTGAATACAATAATTGTAAGGGAACACAATAGTTTCCCAAATGATGATGACCATTTCCTGTGTAAGTGAATACAATAGTTTCCCAGATGATGACCATTTCCTGTGTAAGTGAATACAATAGTTTCCCAGATGATGACCATTTCCTGTGTAAGTGAATACAACAGTTTCCCAGATGATGACCATTTCCTGTGTAAGTGACTACAATTGTTTCCCAGATGATGACCATTTCCTGTGTAAGTGAATACAATAGTTTCCTAGATGATGATGACCATTTCCTGTGTAAGTGAATACAATAGTTTCCCAGATGATGACCATTTCCTGTGTAAGTGAATACAATAGTTTCCTAGATGATGATGACCATTTCCTGTGTAAGTGAATACAATAGTTTCCTAGATGATGATCATTTCCTGTGTAAGTGAATACAATAGTTTCCTAGATGATGATGACCATTTCCTGTGTAAGTGAATACAATAGTTTCCTAGATGATGATGACCATTTCCTGTGTAAGTGAATACAATAGTTTCCTAGATGATGATGACCATTTCCTGTGTAAGTAAATACAATAGTTTCCTAGATGATGACCATTTCCTGTGTAAGTGAATACAATAGTTTCCTAGATGATGACCATTTCCTGTGTAAGTGAATACAATAGTTTCCTAGATGATGACCATTTCCTGTGTAAGTGAATACAATAGTTTCCCAGATGATGACCATTTCCTGTGTAAGTGAATACAATAGTTTCCTAGATGATGACCATTTCCTGTGTAAGTGAATACAATAGCTTCCTAGATGATGATGACTATTTCCTGTGTAAGTGAATACAATAGTTTCCTAGATGATGATGACCATTTCCTGTGTAAGTGAATACAATACTTTCCCAGATGATGACCATTTCCTGTGTAAGTGAATACAATAGTTTCCTAGATGATGATGACCATTTCCTGTGTAAGTGAATACAATAGTTTCCTAGATGATGATGACCATTTCCTGTGTAAGTGAATACAATAGTTTCCTTGATGATGATGACCATTTCCTGTGTAAGTGAATACAATAGTTTCCCAGATGATGACCATTTCCTGTGTAAGTGAATACAATAGTTTCCTAGATGATGACCATTTCCCGTGTAAGTGAATACGACAGCTTCCTAGATGATGGTGACCATTTCCTGTGTAAGTGAATACAATAGTTTCCGAGATGATGATGACCATTTCCTGTGTAAGTGAATACAACAGTTTCCCAGATGATGACCATTTCCTGTGTAAGTGAATACAATAGTTTCCTAGATGATAATGACCATTTCCTGTGTAAGTGAATATAATAGTTTCCTAGATGATGACCATTTCCTGTGTAAGTGAATACAATAGTTTCCTAGATGATGATAATTTCCTGTGTAAGTGAATACAATAGCTTCCTAGATGATGACCATTTCCAGTGTAAGTGTAGTGCCCAAGAAAATCCCAAACTGAAATCATTACTAGGCAGCAAGTCTTAAACACACTCAGTAAATATAATAGTCTACCACCTTTGGCAAGTTGTGTTGAAACATAACTCAGGCTAAAAAAATTGATGATTTGTTTCTCAGGCTGTACCGCAACGTTTTTTTTATGGCCAGCCACGAATTTGATTTAATATAAAAAAAATAAATTTATTAGCTATTTCAGTTTGACGATCGCGCCCGGGTTTTAAAGGAGCAGTCCAGAAATATGTTAATAAAAATGAAACTTTGCAGAAAGTGTTTCTAATGGGCATGTTACCGAACAAAATACAAACACTGTGCATTGAAATCTGTGAATTATTAACATTTTGGTAGCTTGCTATAGTCTATTTTCTGTATGCGATAAATGGTAATGACTCTGGAGTAAACAAGCATGTACATTATAGTATATTCTGTTTGTACCAAGTGCTTTTGAACAATGCCTTTTGTAAATAAGAAACAGATTTCGGACTAATAAACACCATAAACATTCATAAGAACTATTACTAAAATTACGATGCATTGAATTAGATTCCATGGACAGCTTCTTAAAATTAAATGAATCCGCATTTTAACATACTTGCGCAGTGCCTAAATCCGCCACATTTGGGGGGTATTTTTAGGATATTTTCCAAAGTTGTTTACCGATAAACATAAAAATTCACATAAATCAAGTGAGGTTTAATGTGCATTTACTGGCGTGTTTTGGTTACATTTCAAATACTTGGCAAATGAAAAATATCTATTGAAATAGAAGGCCTAAACAGTGTAACAAAATGAGCATCGGAGTGCCTAAATCCGCCACCCCTCTTTTAAATGTTCAAATTGCTCGAAAATGATATTATTTTATGAATAACGTTTTCAAAGCAACTTCTATTGACAAAACTCCAACTTTTGTTTCTTTAAGGTTCATTTTCTAGTGTTTAAAATAAACACAGTGATCCGAAGTTGCTTGGTTAAAATCGTAAATCAGGAACCGTGACATTCTTATTCCACATTTGACTATTGTTCTTATATAATTTTCTATATTAAGCTGCTTGTTGTGTGTTGTTAATACAATGTTTCAATTTCTTCAAATACTCATTTGTATTTCTAAAAATAGCTCTGGAACTGAGGCCCTGCGCGCAGGTGGAACAGATAATTCGGGTTTTGAGTAGCGATACATTTGCGCTCTTAGTATGCAGTCCTTTCCGTCTTTTATTGTATGTAATGCTAATGAATAATGGTAATTTTTATGCTGCACATGCTCCCATTGACATAATATTAAAACACGATAATTTAATTTTATCATTGACACCATGCGGGGCTTCAAAATTGCGCATGCGCGGTATGAAATAGATTCCCCGCATGCAGCTTGTTTGCATTTAGGGGTTATGTACAAAATAATTGGATAAAATATTAATTTATGCACAAATCAAGATGAAAACTCGTCAGCGTTGTTAAGGGCAAGTATATGATTGATCGAGATCAACAAATTAGAAATCGCCGGTAAAAAAACGCTTATTCGGATGGGGTGGCGGATTTAGGCAAGTGGCGGATTTAGGCACTGCGCCAGTAGCAGGAGACGAGTAACCCGGTGGAAATTTCGGTATTTCCAGTAACTTTCTTCCTGGCTGATTTAATTATATAAATCGGATATACACACATTATGAAATATTGTGTAAATTTTGAAAAAAAAGATTCATATTCGATAAATATCGTCTATTTGTTGATTTAAACTTTTGTTTCGTAGATGCTTTTGCTTTTGTAATAGCATTCCATATTTTTTTGATGCCAGCTGCATTGACAAGTGTTGATTTTCCTTTCCAAAATTATTGATGATTTATTGCTAATGTAATTCCTATTTTTGACAGTTATTGGAGTATGAATTACGAAAAGTTAAATTCTATACATAGAAGTACTTTAATGCTGATGGTATATCAATTTGAAGGCACTTATGTTAATTATGATCATTCAAATTGATTGTCTGTTTACGTCAGCTTGCATAAATGACCGTTTGTGATAAATAAATCTATAGTTAGAATTTTAAAAAAGGGATGTTTTTCTCGTTATTAAAACTTAAAGTTGTCTTTAATCTGTTTTTATTTAGTTTTTTTAAAATAAGCCATTACATACTGCCAATAGAAAAGAGTAGAACAAAAAAATAAAATAAAAATACGTCAAAAAAAAAATTTCGCCCTCCCTTCTGAAAAAGTGCCTGAGAAACAAATCATTAATTTTTTTAGCCCTAGACTGTGAAATATTATCATAATAATAAATAAATTGAGAGACCAAATCCATGTTCAGCACTTTTAATGTGATGAATCTTTGAGTTTTTTATTTGAATGATTAGATGATTAATTGTTGCTTGTGTTTAGACTGTGAAGAATGCAACAAGGAATTTGAAGGGGACTGCCCTGTCCATGGACCCTACAACTATATACAGGACAAGGAGGTAGGTTTGATGGCAATTGTTTCTGTTTAACATGAAAGCTGATGGGCATAAATAGACTTGTTTATAGCTTTTGAGTTCTCCATAAATTAATGACTGAAATGTGTTCCTTCGATACAATATTGACCATTTGACTATAATGACAAAACAAATACCATACAAAACACACACAAGAAAGGAAGCAACAAAATTAATGTTTCATTATAATTAAAATCACTGTTTTAATTATATGACTAAAAAAGACATACCTGTCAATTCAGGTGCTGGAAGGGGACCCCCTTAAGGCTGACCATACATTACCAGATGGCCTTGAAATAAAGACATCCAAAATGCTTGGAGCTGGTCTTGGAGTGTTTTCCAAGATGCGACTGGAATCTAGGATGCTGTTTGGACCGTACAGTGGCGATATCATCAAAGACAGCCAGGCCGCCAATCAGTCAGTGTATTGCTGGCAGGTCAGTGAAGTGTCCAACTGATGTTTGTGCTTTCATTCACAACATTCATAGTGATATCAAACATGTACTTTGAATTGGCAGTTGCGATTTCTGGCACTTAGGAATGTTACAATTATTTAATATTTTTATCATCTAGAGAACTGGCTGCTTTTACTTGAAGTAAAAGATTTGTCCGAGTCATGATCTTTTTGATAACACATCCTTTATCAAAATACAATTATTACTGTCAACATGTTTTCATGACTGACTTTCAAATGGAGTTTGAGCAACTGATGTTTTGGTTAACATATAGAAAACAATTTTTTTAATTCATTATGCAGTTACCATTTTAGACACTTTGGTTTCGTGGTTTAGATGGTCATAACTCACAAAGTATATTCAAACATTTTGAGGTCCTAACTTTTAAACAATTCTGGACTTGTATTATGAAAATACCAGTATGACATGCTAAAAAATCTTGTTGGGGGAGTTCACATTTGTTCAATCAAATTATGCATGATTTTCCTTTCAGATCTATAAGGAAGGAAAGCTCAGCCACTTAGTGGATGGCCAGAACAAGGCCACCTCTAACTGGATGAGATATGTGAACTGTGCAATGACGGAGGCAGATCAGAACCTTGTGGCATTTCAGTACAAGGGAGGAATCTATTACTGCACCTTCAAACCAGTTTTGCCAGGTTTGTATCGATAACAGTACTGAATATGTGGGATAAATCAATATAATTATAGCTAATTGATAGGCATTTTAGAAAAGGTTGCAGTTAAAACTGTTCTCCCGAAATGTGAGAGATTTTGTCAAGAGATGACAAACTCTATATAGGTGCATCGGTTATAGAATTATTTAGATTTCTAATGTATTGTTGAAACAGGGGAAGAACTGCTGGTCTGGTACGGTGATGAATATGCCAGGGAACTTGGCCTCATCAGAGACAAGAATTTGCTCTTTCGACCTAAATATGTCAATGGAGAAGGTTTGTTTGGATTTTTTTTTTGTATTTCAGTCACCAAGTCATTATTCTTTTTGGAAACACAGCTTGAGCGGTATCACAAACAATAGAAACACATTTGTCAGTTTAACCACATATTATACTCTTATCAGAAACAATGGGATAATGCTGGTAGTGCATACATTACTTATAAACACGCAGCAATAGAATTAAGAAAAATATGCTTCCTATAATTATTTGTGTTGACATAAAATATTAATGAAAGGAACATTATAAAGTGCAATATAAACTGTGTCATTAATAGTAAGCCCGTGATCAAAGATGGGCATGGTTGTTTGTACTTTTATTGCGAGTTAGTTTTATCATCAAGTCAGGTGAATGTGAAATGAAAAATACCATTTTGTGTAATATGCACTTGTTTTTTCTCATATCGTGTCATTATAATGTTTTACTAGAATCATGACAAAATGTCAGCAGTTTGAATGTATTTAAAAGTTTGCTTCTTTTTGCTTTATAAAATCATTAAATGTGTCCATAATTGTATTTGGATATCCTTATTTTTCAGTATTTTACCCATGCGTTTTCTGCAAGACAGCTTTTACAACTGCAGTCCCATGTGTGCGCCATTTGAAGAATATGCATGGTGGTGATAAACTGACATCGTATGATTTGCAAGTTCTTGATCAATGGCTTCGAGAAAATTATGATGAGTATCTAAAAAAATATTCAAAACATTTGAATAACAGAACTGAATACAAAAACCACAACAATGTTTTAAATTGTGAACATGAATGTGCAATTTCAAACAGTGACTGTAATAAAAAGCTAACAAGTAAAAAAATGTTAGAAAAGAAAAACATGGACAATAGTGATGAAAAGAAGTACAAGTGTGAGGTGTGTGGTTATGCAAGTAACAAAAGTGATCACTTGAAGACACACATGAGGATACATACAGGAGAAAGACTGTACAAGTGTGAGGTGTGTGGTTATGCATGTAACCAGAATGGTACCTTGAAGACACACATGAGGATGCATACAAGAGAAAGACCGTACAAGTGTGAGGTGTGTGGTTATGCAAGTAGCTATGGTCATCACTTGAAGACACACATGAGGATACATACAGGAGAAAGACGGTACAAGTGTGAGGTGTGTGGTTATGCATGTAACTGGAGTGGTAACTTGAAGACACATATGAGGATACATACAGGAGAAAGACTGTACAAGTGTGAGGTGTGTGGTTATGCATGTAACCGGAGTGGTGACTTGAAGACACACATGAGGAGACATACAGGAGAAAGACTGTACAAGTGTGAGGTGTGTGGTTATGCATGTAACTGGAGTGGTAACTTGAAGAGACACTACATGAGGAGACATACAGGAGAAAGACTGTACAAGTGTGAGGTGTGTGGTTATGCATGTAATCGTAGTAATAGCTTGAAGAAACACATGAAGAAACACATGAAGAAACACATGAAGAAACACGCAAAAGAAGAAAATGAAGACATAAAACATAGCATTTTTTAGAATTATCATTTAAAACATTTTTTTTTTAATTTTACAACTTTACAACATTTTGATTGCATGCAGATTTATTAAAATATTTGCTTAATATTTATGTTTTGAATTCCATATTTAAGTCAACTTAAGGTGCAAATAAATTATATTTATATTATGTTTAGTTTTGATCTCAAAATAATGGAAAATAACACCGTTAACAAATTTGTTTTTTCAATTTACTTACATACATGTAGATGTTATTATTTTGACACATCTATTTTTAGATCATTGTGTCAATTTTGACATCTCTCTACTAAAAATGTGTGTAAAAAGATTCAATACCGTAACTACATGTAAATATGAATAGTAGAAATTTGAAGTACAGAACCATTCTTTAAGCAAAAAAGCCACACACAAAATTATTGTAAAGTGCTTGAGAAAAAGTAATGGTGGAATTTTATTTCTAAGTAATAATGATAAACTGTTAAATTTCGTTAACAGACCTTTCCAGCTTTGATCATGAATAGTTTAAACTCGCCCCCAGCTATTCTTACGGGAGTAATTTCCATTCATTGAATGTCACAAAAATTACCATATGCTCTTTTGTGTGAAATAGTTTAACCACGTAATATGTGATATCCTTGAACACAGCAGGGAAGATAACTCTGTCTAATAAATTAAACATTTCAAAAATGGATAAAAAAGTGCCGGCCATTTGGGCTTGAGTTAAATGAGAAATATTGCAGTAAATATAACATGACTTAAATAAAAACTGCTGCATTGTAAATATTGTTAATATTTGTCCATGTGTTAATGAAATTGATGTGCTTACCATTCTTATGCCCCCAGAAAGTGGGAGGCATTAAGCGTTACACTTGTCTGTCCATACGTCCGACTGCACGTCCTGAAATTTTGTGTGCTCAACTCCTCTTTAATTGCTGGGCAGATTTCGCTCAAACTTTCAGAGCTGAAGGACCTTCATGAGTAGATGATCGCAAAGGAAGGAATTTGACTGCCCCCAATTTTGGCAGAATTATCACCCTTTGTTGTTTTTTCCACTATACAATTTTGTGTGCTCAACTCTTTAACTGCTGGGCCGATTTTGCTCAAACTTTCACAGCTCATGAATCTTAATGTGTAAATGATCGTAAAGGAAGGAATTTGTCTGCGACCAATTTTGGCAGAATTATGGCTCTTTGATTTTTTTTCCACTATAGAATTTTGTGTGCTAAACTCCTCTTTAACTGCTGGGCGGATTGAACTCAAACTTTTACAGCTGAATAACCTTATGTGTAGGTGATTGGAATGGTAGGAATATTGGCTGCGAAAAATTTTGGCAGAATTATGGCACTTTCATTTTTATGCGCCTGGCATCTTGATGCAGGGGGCATGTAGTGGTCGTCCAGTCCGTCCTTCCATCCGTGACAAGGTGAAGTAGATTTTACCGTTTCATCTAGCAGCAACACCGCTTGCGACAACACTTTGATACTTACACAGTTGTTGCTTATGACCATTCCCTTTCCACCCATATCTCCCAACTTTGCTTTGACCTTGACCTACTTTGGACTTATAATAATTCCAAAGTGCCATTTCTTGGTTAACTTGATTTTACCGTTTCGTCTAGCATCAACACGGCTTACTACAACACTTGGATATTCACACATTTGTTCTTATGACCGTTCCCAATCCACCCATATCACCCAACCTCACTTGGACCTTGACCTAATTTGGACTAAGAAATGGGGTATCCAGCACCAACCGGGTCATGTGTGTTTATCAAACACAGAATCTTGTTTCCACTGTAGAATTTATATGAAAATAAATGTGTGAAGGCAAAAATTAGCGTTTGCGACACGCCCTTTGTTTGTGTCCAAACATGCATCGTGGGGTGCAACACGCCCTTTGTCTGTGTCCACACATGCATCGTGGGGTGCGACACGCCCTTTGTCTGTGTCCAAACATGCATCGTGGGGTGCGACACGCCCTTTGTCTGTGTCCAAACATGCATCGTGGGGTGCGACACGCCCTTTGTCTGTTTTAAACATGCATCGTGGGGTGCGACACGCCCTTTGTCTGTTTTAAACATGCATCGTGGGGTGCGACACGCCCTTTGTCTGTGTCCAAACATGCATCGTGGGGTGTGACACGCCCTTTGTCTGTGTCCAAACATGCATCGTGGGGTGTGACACGCCCTTTGTCTGTGTCCAAACAGGCATCGTGGGGTGTGACACGCCCTTTGTGTCCAAACATGCATCGTGGGGTGCGACACGCCCTTTGTCTGTGTCCAAACAGGCATCGTGGGGGCATCCGTGTCTGTGACACATCTAGTTGAATATATATACTTGATTGTAAGTTGTTCAGTTGGTTCAAAATAAGATTTGCTTTAAGATTTCTGTATTTGTTTGTTTGTATTATTATGGCCCCACTTTAGAGGGTCGGGGGCATATAGATTTTCCCTCGTCTGTCCGTCCATCTGTGCGTCCGTCCGTCGGATTTTTGTGGCGCACATAACTAAAAAAGTATAACTGCTAGAGTGATGAAACTTTATAAACATATTCATCAGCATGTGAACTTGTGCACCTGGGTAGTTTGGTGCATTTTTCCCGTCATCGGCAGTTTTGTGACATCTAGCGGAATGTGGGGGCATCTGTGTCCTACGGACACATGTCTACTTTTAGATATTTTTTTCATTGTTCTAGACATTGACGATAGAAATATTGGAGTAAATACTCATGTAAACTTCTGTAAAATTATGCATTAAAAATAAAAATGGGTCTCGGACTCAGTCGCAATACTCGTTAAAAATCTTTCAAGAAATTGTAATGAAACGAAACGCATCTTGTTTGAAAATGAGTTTCTTAATGAATTGATCGAGTTATTGTACATGTTAATCAAAAAGCAATTCCTGAATCAGTAATTCATTCTAATATGATACTCGCTCGTTTTTCTATAGATAAAGAATACAATAATCGTTGTTAAACTACCCAATAAACGATCCAAAAAGAGGTTACGATACTGAGCGGGGCATAGTAAAAAGTAGTTCCAATTACAATTGCAGAAATATGTCAAATCATGTTAGAATCGAAATAATTTTCGCATTATCGTTGTTTATCGGCCAATAAACAACTCTTTGTTGTTCTAATGCATGGCTATTAAACAACTCGGGGCTTATGCCCTTGTGGTTTCATTCCTATGCATCAGAACTCCAAATTGTTGTTTATTGGCCGATAAAGAACGATAATTAGAAAACTTTTTCTTAATTAAATCATTAAAGTAGACATTGAAAACTGAAGTTTTGCATATGTAGGGGTAATTACTCCTTTATTAAACTTTGGAGTTACAGTACCAATACCCTTTTTGAATAAGCGTATTAAAAGCTACGGTATTGGCACTCTATTTTTTCTGCGTTAAATGCGCATTAAATACACTTTTTAGTACAGTAAGTGTGTTGTTTCTGTACTTTTTCTGCATTTTATACAAAAAATTTTATTAATGTTCTAGAAAACACACTTAAAATACACTTTAAATGCACTTAAGGGTCTTTTTTGAAGAAAAAGTGCATTTTTCAAGGAGAAAAATACACTTTAAATGCACTTGAGTGTGCTAATGCAGGAAAAATGCAGGAAAAATACACTTTTTTTTATGTAATAAGTGTATTTTTTCTGCATTTTCGAGTGTATTAAACGCAGAAAAAATACAGTGCCAATACCGCAGCATTTAATACGCATTAAATGCGTATTAAATACACTTACGAGAAGGGACCCTTATAATAAATTATCATCCAGAGGGCTGTGGCCTGTATTTACCAAGCTCCTTAATAAGAAAACTTGAAGTAAATTTCTTAAAATCATAACGTCCCTTAAGTTTGTGGCTGTTTCGTGTTTTAAACGCACGCATAAGCGTTTAACGACGACTTTTATTGATATATAGCTGAATTATTGTTTGGATTAGTTGTTTGTAGGCAATATTTGTAGGCAATATTTTGCAAATACATCAAAATGTTTCTAACTATGTTTCATGTTTCACCTTTTTGTAAACTTTCCACCATGGTTTCTATCAGATAAAAAATGATCAGAAATTTTTACTTCGGTACAACTGAATTTATCGTTTCCCTTAAGAGCTTATTTAGAGAATTCTGGCGCTTATGTGTCTAAGATATAGCTGAACTTTGTTATCTCGAAGTCGACATAGCAAAAAAACAACAAAAAACAAAATAATTTTATATAAAATAAGAAGGAAGGAAGCCTAAAGAAAGCCTTGCGCCGACTTCGAGATAACAAAGTTCAGGTATATAATTTTCCACTTCGACATACCTGGAATTTCGATTTGAGCTCGAGATAACGAAGTTCAACTGTAGTTTTACTGTATAGTCATTCCCAGGATGGTGAGGTAACATATGGGCATTTTATAATTTATGAATATGTAGATATTATTTAGGTACATGCATTTTAATGCGCATTTCATTTATGACATGTGTATGAAATGTTTAAATTGTACACGTATCTATAAATGTCTTGTAAATAATGTTCTAGTTTTTACAGTTTCAAAATAGTTTATGTCTTCTTTGAAAGTATTAAGCATTGTTAAATATTGAATAACATTCCTGTTAGTTTAATGTTTTAAAATGTTTGTTGCATGTGTTAAAATTAAAAAAAACACTCCTATTTATGATTGTTTATTTTTTTGTGCCCCCCCCCCCCTCCCCCCCAATCGAAAATATTGGTGTAGTGACGGTGTATTAATGGTTTGCAAATGTCTGTAGGTAGCTCAGTCTGTCAGTTGGATGGTAAATTTTATTTTTATACTCAAACAGTTTTCATACAATCTTCACCACAATTGATGAAAATGTTGGTGGGCATTATATATTGGCCAAGTTTGGCATAATATCATGATAAGTTTGATTTTCGGCCCAACTTATGTTGGGGCTTTGGAGTTCTTGCCCTGGAACTAATGTAAAAGAATATAAATTTTTTTGTATGAAATTGCGTGGTTTCTTTAAAAACGACAATTTCGTTGGTACTTGCTTTTGTGGATTTCATATTTTGAAAAAAAAATCGAGTACTTAAGTTAACTTTCGTAAATTAAATATTCATAATATCTAAATGTCTTCTATGACATAATCAGGATTGGCAGTGTACAATTTGACAAACTTCAGTTGTCTCCCTCGTTATAATCACTATTGCCAACATATCGCAATAGATATTGTGATAAATAAAAATACATCACAATATATCGCCATATGGACTTCCAATATTATGACAGCCTTAACTGCAAATACTATGTGATTAATTCACACTAGTCCCTGAAGGGTTCAGGGTTGTTTCTGGAATGGGAATTCTGTAACTGGCACTATGCCTCGTCACTTACTTACAACTCGTATTCGAGCATTGACCAACCATATCATTGGAGAGAACTTGGGCTTAATTTCATCATAGGAACCCACTGTATCTATTCCGTTACCACTACATTATATACATCTGATGAAGAAGAATAGCGTACTTGAGCGAACATGGGTTTCGACGATGGCTCGATCGTGTCAAAAGCCTGAAACTCGTTGAGACACTATTTCAACACTAATTCCTGGGTAGAACCAGTACTTGGTGTCTTTTGAGAAAGATCATTTAAAAGCTCACAGAGAAGGGATCCAACTGTTTGCAAGACGGACACCTTATCCATTAGGCCACTGCAACCTTGAACTTTGGTGGCACACAATAAAAATTCCACATACTGGACAGTAAAGGGTAACCTCAACTTAGGTCATATTTAAGGTAAAATTTCAAATATAATTTTCCGTGTGAAAAACAATGTTTTATATTTGAAATATGGTAAACTAAGAAGTATCTGTTGAACTTGATATGATTAAGACCATTTAAGACGAAATTAACTTTAAAATAACCTGCCACAGATTTAAGTAATTTCCTTAAGTTTTCACTAAGGAGCTTTGTGGATATGGTCCCAGGGGTCGTATTTCCAGAAACAAGTAAAATCTTACCCTTAAAAATCATCATTTTCCTTAAGCATTCCATTCCATGTGTACGTAAAATTCTTCTTAGTGTTCACAAATTATCAACTTATCATTAGCTACTATTTAATTAACTGTAATTAGATTCATTAATTTATATGCAGTTTTAACAATATTATGTAGTTTTAAAAATATTACCTTACAAAAATTGGAACTTAAATAAAAATATTCTATGATAAACTTAAGATGTTTCTGTAATATGGCCCCAGCTAAAGCAAAACAAACATTAATTTGCTGCTGTGGAGTCTAAATTATCTACTAGGGGAATTATTTAGGCAGCTTATCTACACAGAGTTACGCAGAGCGATATCTGATGCCGGTCACAAAATCCTTTGGTGTACAACAAGTGCATGTACAACTGATTACTGATGCCGCGTGCCGAGTGATATGAAGTCCTTAGTGTGCGATATTTCTGGCAATAATCAGGAATACTCCACATCTACTCGCCTATAAGGCACCTATCAATATTTTCCCCCATGAGCGGCGTGGCAGGTTGACCAAGGGGAATTTGACTAATTTTATTTGTTGGGGTTTAATTCTCCACCCTAGAGCCAAGCATTTTTGTCTACATCTCCGTGGGAGATGCTATAAGGGTATCAAATGCCCACTGGGCCAATCCAACCAAGTTCTATTTCCCCAGGACCCGGAATCATTCAGCGTGTCAAATTCATGCCAGTCAGGAATCGCTTTCAGTCTAAAGTCCAGTATATGCCCATTGCTCCCCCCTGGGGGAAAATGATGATAGGTGCATAACTTGATCATCGGCACTCAAGGAATGGTAAAATACCTGTATTAATTTTCTTCTGTTGCTGTGTGTGGTGCTTTTAGGGTGTGTGGTTGGTAACCTGTTAAAGTAAACCAGATCTGTTTTTATCTTTTAACATTTTAGATACTCCAGTGTTAATCTTAAAGCTGTTTAAACTCATTATTTTATTATAAAATAACATATTGGTGGTTAAACTTGCAGAGTCTAAGTCCTCGAAAGGTGTTTAACACGCTGTGTAAGGTGAACGTCTGAGGGCCATATGGATCTCTTGTTGTGTTTTTCATTGTGACTGTCAGTGTCAATTGATAAATGATATTTACTTGCAGATTTAATTTTGATTCTGTTCAAATTAAACACTACACAAAGTTTTTAGTGTAATTAATAATCCATGCAACGAATTTAGTGATATTTCTTATACAAGGCTAAATTCACTGTAAGAAATTATTGCTAAGTATCTTAATGCTTTCATTGTGCATTACAAAAATACTCAACGTTGTTAATACGCTTAAAATAAGAGTGTCATGTTTATTAATTTTACAACTTAATCTTTATTAATTATTTTTGAATACTTAAGCTGCATTACTTTTATTGTTAAATGAAATATAAAATGTCTGAATTTTATGACCGAATCAAAACGTTACATTGACAAGGCATGATCATTTAATTGGTTTCGCTTTCACTTTTAATTGTTCACGTGACAAAAACAATTCAACGTGTTTTCACTTTCAATTAGTTTCTACCAGGTGTCGCTTTGAGCGTCCCAGGTTAATTACGAAAACAGAAAGGAGTCGGCTATTCAAAACAAATCCGAAAACAAAAACATGAATACATAATATTGAAATTGTGAAACAAAGTTTCCAAATGTATAAAAATTATGATCAAATATTGATTTATATTGAATTTAAGAAGTTTTATTAAAACAATAAAGGTCTTGTTTTAACTATTCATCGGAAATGATAGTAGGAAGTGACTCACCTGTAACTCCTTTCAGTAACCACAATGCCAAAATGGCGACCAAAACTTCAAAAGTTGGTCGTCTCTTACAAAAACACAAGTCAACATTGACCAGAGACGTCGACATCAATAGAATCGTATCTAAACTGACTCAAAGAGGTGCCCTGAATGAAAAGGAGGAAGAGGTTATTCTAGAATGTTCCGATCAAAATAAGAAAGCAGATATATTTGTGGATATTTTAAGTGAGAAAGGATCTCGAACTTTTCACGAATTCTGTACTGTTTTAGAAGAGTGTTCACCACATTTGCTGACAAAGTTCCTTCTTGACTCAACCCCAGGTGAGAATCATTTTAATTTCGTCCGATGTTTGTCTTGCTTCAGTTAAATATACAACGAAACAAACAAACTTACCTTTAGTAAAGGGAGACAACTATGACATCTGTCCAATCTGTGTGGGCTACTAACTTAATATCTAAAGGGACCTGTTCACAGATTGACGAATTGACAATTTTCCAAGTTTGTGTCATATATTCCCAAAATTAAATAACATTGTATACAAGGGAGCGAAATAACACTAGGGCAATAGAAATATACTGTAAATACTGTTTTATTTATGAGTAATCATCTGTTGAAATAGATAAAATTATAAAGCATTTGTAACACTAAACGATGGAATGGTTTGGAGTGTTTCTGTTGTTTCGTTAAAATGGTTGACAACACTCGAATCACAGGATGCAGAAAATGCAGTGACAAATATAGAAATCGGAATAGCCTAGTGGTTAAGGTGATGGCCTTTTTATCAGGAGGTCCCGGGTTCGAACCCCGGTGGGACAAACAAAATTCTTCCTTTCTTTTTAAAATACTTGAGCTTTTTAGTTCCGATGCTTTAAATCTGTCAAGTTAAGACATTTAATGGCATACTTCACAAAATGCAAAAAATCTGTGAACAAGTTCCGTTAAACAGAACTGATGGTAGGGGCTGGACGCAGAGTAACTGGGTATATTTTTTAATTTCAGTCTATTTGTACTGAACTCATGCATGTGCTACAATATGTGAAAAGATGTTTATATACTGTTAAGCTAAATTGCTATGCATTATAGAGACTTACACAGTGATTTCAATTGATGCAGAAACCTGCTTTGTTGACGCAAGCAAATTCCAATTTACACACTTTTGACTCAAGCAAATACCCTACCTTGCATCATTTTGATGCAGTTGGTTTTCATTTACCAACTTCAAAAGCGCTAGAAAATAATAGTTTATATCATACTTATAAATATTTGTTACAGTATTTTTAAGCACGTAACACAAATTACCATTTTCTGAGCATTGAACAAATATGCAGAACCAGCATTCCAAAAACTTCAATATTGTGACCCCTGAAACTTGTCATTTTGACTCCTCGAAATTTCAACCTACCCTCCTCGAATTAGCGTATTAAAAGCTGCGGTATTGAGATATGAGGTGCGTCGTGGGAAAACCGGACTTAATGCATGTGCCTAAAGTTTCATCCCAGATTAGCCTGTGCAAATTAGTCCACACAGGCTAATCCGGGATGACACTTTCCGTCTAAAGTGGATTTATGGTTAGAAGAGACTTCCTTGAAACAGAAAATACCATAAAAGCTGAAAGTGCCGTCCTGGATTAGCCTGTGCGGACTGCACAGGCTAATCCGGGACGACACTTTACGCACATACATTAAGTCCGGTTTTCTTCAATCTGTAAGCAGGGATTGAAATCCAGGAGTCAAATGACTCATACCCTTCTCGAAGAAGTGTATTAAATACCCATTTAATGCGCATTAAACACTGCGGTATTGGCACCATATTTTTTCTGCGTTTAATACACTTGAAAATGCAGAAAAAATACACTTATTAAAGAAAAAAGTGTATTTTTTCTGCATTTTCCCTGCATTAACACACTTAAGTGCATTTAGAGTGTATTGTTCTCCATAAAAAATGCACTTTTTCTTCCAAAAATACACTTAAGTGCATTTTAAGTGTATTTTAAGTGTGTTTTCTAGTACATTAATAAACTTTTTTGTAAAAAATGCAGAAACAGAAACAATACACTTAGTGTACTAAAAGTGTATCTAAAGCGCATTTAAAGCAGAAAAAATACGGTGCCAATACCCCAGTGTTTAATACACTTTCAAGAAGGGAACAGCTGCTTGCAGATTCTGGCCATAAATTGAGAATGTAACACAACGTTTATCATCCACATGAAAAAAAAAAACAGCGAAAGAACAGGATTTGTGGTTATGATGCTCTAATGCATGGTTTTATTGCTGTCCATCAGAACTCGAAACTATTGTTTATAAGCGGATAAATAATAACAAAAAATTGTCAAGATTTTGTTGTCATTTGACACATTCAGGGGATAGCCGTGAAGCCGACGTGGGCGATAACTTCGCCCTGGAGTTGTTGACATCGCCCATAAATTTCATCAAGGAGAAGTCCACTTCGCCATCTGTTTTAAACTTCACATAGTAAAAATTATCAATCAGACACCAGTCATAAAAGCTTTGAAGTCAACTTCCATAAAAAAAGAGAACGTAATCCAAGTAAATTTCAAAAACGCACATAATTACCTGATACGCAAAACACATATCAATCCATACTAGATGTAAATATTCATGTTAATATCCAATAATTTCCCTTGTAATACATTTTCCATTTTAATTCCAAGACATTTATTTCATCACCCCATTTAAATATCCATTTTATTCCATGCAATAAAGCAACTGTCTGATTTTGTTCACACCCTTGACATTTCCTCTGGAAACTAATTCATTAATGCTGGATGGACAGTGCTTGCATTGTTCAGGTACAGTGGTATTGATTGATGCTTTTTTTCATGTGCTAATTGTGTTACACACTTAGTTCTACAAACTGCTAGACAATGTCCCCATCTCAGCAGTCACATCAAAGACTTTTTGAAGTCAAACAGACACAGTTGCTATTAGCTGTTGCTAAAGGCTTGCAGATTTGAAAGCCCAATCTAATTGATTACGTCACGCTGTCACTCTTCTTAGATTTAACATGTGTTATTATTAATGACTGGTGTTTTTAACAGATTTTATTGTTTGTTCAAATTAGATAAATAATTGCACAGTAATTTTAAGGAAGTGTTTTATTGACAAAAAAAATGATTTAATAACTAACAAAATATAATTAATATATAATTAATTTTTAATTCCATAAAAAAACAATGTTTTATGATGCACTGTGAACGTTTAGATAAAAAAACAAACTAGTATTTACATTTAAAGTTTTATTGATGTTTGTATTGCTAGAATGGAAACTTGGAAAAAAAAACTTGGAAACTAGAATAATGTAATACAACTTGAAAATATCTTGTTCTTAATTTATGGAGAATTTGATGATGATAATGACCTGATGATGGACTTGGTACTATGATAATGATTGACATGGTCTGATGATAGTAAAAACAAGCAAAATTATGGTTAAGCGCTTTTTGGAAAACACTTCTCCTTGAAGTGGCCTCACTTCTCCCTAAACTGAACTGAGGGAGAAGTGACTTCTCCCTAAAATTTGTCCCTAGGCTGAGCCCTGTACATGATACATGAATAAAATGCTGTACATTAGAACTGTTGTTAATAAGCTGATAAACAATGATCAGTTGAACATTATTTATAAATACAATGTAAATGTTATTGTCAAGATTATGTTTTTGTTCTGGTGCATGACGCATTAATTAAAAGCTATCCATAAGTACTCCAAAGATAAATAGGAAATTTTATATAAATGTTATTATAATAGTAAAGATTTTTTGGTCAGTTCTTAGGCATGAAATAATTGCTTTCCACCTTGAAAAACAATGACAAACAATGATGAAAAGAACATTCTGACATGAAATTCGCTAATTTTTTTATAGACAATGAACAAAATTATCGTTGATAAACTACCCAATCAACAACGCAAAAAGTAGTCCCGATTGGGAGCGGAGCATAGTAAAAAGAAGTTCCAATTACAGTTGCAAAAATATATGTTAAATCATGTTGGAATCGAAATAATTTTCACATTATCGTTTTTTATTAACAACTGTTTGCCGTTCTGATGCGTGGCTATTGAACAACTCGGGCTAACGCCCTCGGGGTTTAATTTCTATGCATTAGACTCAAATCATTGTTTATTGGCCGATAAACAACGATAAATAGAATTTTTTTTCTTAATTATTTATAATAAATGTCAAGCTTATTAATATTAACCCCATTTATGCTAACAATCTTAAATCCAAACCATTGTTTATCAGCTGATAGACAACAATTAATTGAAAATAATTCATGAATATTATGTACGTGGCAATGACAAGATTTTTAATTTGCGAGTAACCGCACTTTGGATCACAATTTCAGACTCGGACTCTGAAAAAAAACCCACGCAGGCGCTACAGTTAGGATTCGAACTTGCGCTGAAAGAACGAGACGCCGTTTTACGGGAGAACGCTAAAGCGATCAAGGAGCGCGATCAGGCGATGAGACAGGCCCAGCAGTTTTTGAATGAACGCGACAATGCTCTGGCCAGTTTGGAAAACCTGTCTGCAAAGCGAAACAATACGTGAGTACAGCTATTGGTTTTCTCCGTTTGATTGTGTGCAGACCGCCAGGCCTTTATTCATCCCTTTGGGGATGGGGCTCTATGCCCTCATTTTGGGTAAAAATAGCGTTGTATTTGGCATTTTAGGGCGGGGGGGGAATTTCATAGCACCGGAATCAAATATCCTGGGGTAAGATCAGTTTTAGGGGAAAACTGCATAATTTGAAAGAATTTTTCTGAGGGCATGACACCATAAAAGTTAGAACGGCCCCTACTGTAAAAGGAAAAAAAGCCCTGACTACTGTCTCCACAATTTTTTGTAGATGAACTTGCCCAAACCATTCTCGAATAAGCGTATTAAAAGCTGTGGCATTGATACCGTATTTTTTTATGCGTTAGTGTATTGTTTCTGTACTTTTTTTGCATTTTTTACAAAAAAGTTCATTAATGTACTAGAAAACCCATTTAAAATACACTTTAAATGCACTTAAGTGTATTTTTTGAAGAAAAAGTGCATTTTTCAAGTAAGTGTATTTTTTGAAGAAGAAGTGCATTTTTCAAGGAGAAAAATACACTTTAAATGCACTTAAGTGTGTTAATTCAGGTAAAATGCAGAAAAAAATTCACTTTTTTTCTGTAATAAGTGTATTTTTGTCTGCATTTTCAAGTGTGTTAAACGCAGAAAAAATACGGTGCCAATACCGCAGCGTTTAATACACATTAGATGCATATTAAATACACATTTTTGAGAAGGGAAGTCGTGAAATTTTAAAGTTACCCAATGTCATAAAATTTTAACTTGCCCAAATCTACTTTGCCATTGTACACAATGAAGAACAAAATGATCACCTGATCAGTGCTTATGATAGAAGTATATGTTCGCTGTTTATTCAAATTCAATGCAGCCACAATTTTTTGTGGTCCAAAATAATGCAAACTCGTACCAAAATTTCAGAGATTGAATTTCGGCGCCTTTCGAACTTGCATGAGTTTGACTTGATGTTTCCACACCTTCGATGAAATGATCCTCAGTCCACATCTGTCAACATAAGTTGTCGATTATTCGCTAATAAAGACTAATTGTCACTAGTTTAGGAAAGTATTTCATGTTAATCTCATTTTCCACAGACCAAACACAGAAAGACGATCTACATCACCGTCGAGGCGAAACAAAGACAAACTGAAAGCAGTCGACAGCGATCTGGAAGTTGAGAATGAGGAGGTAAGAGTTACTGTTCTTGGATGTTAGGAGTTGTTGCCCTTTGTTTTGAAAGGAGGTAAGAGTAACTGCTCTTGGATATTAGGATTTGTTGCCTTTTTTACTTGAACAAAGTTAGGAGTTACTTTTCCTAGATGTTAGGCGTTGTTGCCTTTTGTACTTGAAAGTAGGAAAGAGTAACTGTTCTTGGATGTTAGGAGTTCTTGCCCTTTGGATTTTATGAAAGGGAAGAGTAACTGTTCTTGGATATTCGCAGTTGTTGCTCTTTGTATTAGATAGGTGGTAAGAGTTATTGTTCTTAGATATTAGGAGTTGTTGCTCTTTGTATTTGGTAGGAGGTAAGAGTTACTGTTCTTAGATATTAGGGGTTGTTGCTCTTTGTATTTGATAGGAGGTAAGAGTTAATTGTTCTTAAATATTATGAGTTGTTGCCCTTTTTAATTCAAAACAGGTATTTTTCTATGATGTTAGCATTTGTTTTTTGTTTTTTTAAATAAATGTGCACATGAATAGAATTAGTATGTTGAAATACTTTACTTCTAATTATTTTTTTTTACACATAAATGCTTAGGTGAAAAGTGGTCATATTTGATATTTTAAATCGTAATGTTTTCTTTGCAAATATTTTATAATAAAACTTTAAAGCAGTTATGATTTCCCCCCACATTTGAAGATATCAACTCCCAAACTTTACTAGTTTCAGTTATTTTAAACTATTTTTGACTATTTTTCAACAAGGGCCGAGAAAGATTCAAACGCCTAAAGGTAGGATTGTGCATGTGAAAGATAACTCTGATTTGGTAACCGTTTTATTGTGGTGGTTACCTCTCTTTGTACATGGATTTCATTTTGGCTAATTTTTACTTTATTATTTTAAAAACGGTTTTTGGACTTTGCATTTTGCTAACAGTTTTTTCGTATCGAAATAATTATTAATAAATATTTTGCTGTTCTAACTTACTGTTTTTCAGAGAGAGTGGCTTATGCATGTTTGACATAGCATGAAATTTTGAAACTATGTGCTATTAAAGGGACTATGTCATCAAAAAATTGGCTCCCTATTGCACTGTAAATTATATTATTTGATGGAAATGTGCTTTACTAAGATTTTGCATTAAATCAATAAATAATAATATAATACACAATAAGATATATCATAAAAACAAATTAGCAAAAAAGTCCGAAAAAATTAAAACCCCAAGCAGGTATCGAACTCAAGACATAGGAGCCATTAGAAGAAATGACAATAGCCAGCGCTTTAACCACCTGAGCTATCATACTTGGTAACTTAACTATGGTTATACAAAATGCTCACAATTCTGACGTCAAAATGTAAACAAAAATGAGCCAAACAAACGCAACCCATATTATAAATTGATTTAATCTCAGAATGCGTACACTCTTTTTCCATTATATATACTCGGTTTGAACCATTATTATATGCTAGTATTAATATCTTAATTTCAGATTTTTAAAAGAAATTGTCCCCTTGAGGTCCTTTTTGATGACAGAATCCCTTTTAAACATTTAAAGGGGAAGATCATACAAACAAAGTTATAATGTTTTCTGTCATTTAAACTTAGTATATTGTAAAATATTACTTTGAAGTGGTTATATTCAGAAGTGATATCGCTTTAAACACATTTCATTTCTTTTTTTTTTTCTAAATTATTGACTTGAATTGAGCAAGTATTTGTTTTGGTGTATATGACTGTAATTAATAGAAATATAACATAAAAATGGCCACGGTTGTGAATAAATTAATAAATGAAATAATAATTATTTAGAATTTGTTTTTTCACACAAAAAATATGTGTACATGTTTGTTGTACAAAACTTTTACCATCAAACCAGGAGTTTCTGTGGATTTTGTAGATTTCTAAATAAAAAAATCGGCGAAGTTATAATGCAACGAACATTACAATTGCGTTTATGTTAGGGAATACAAAAGACTTAGGTGGCAAATTATTATATACCATTATCGAAAAAGTGTATTTAATACGCATTTAGTACGTATTAAATGTGGTATTCACGCCGTATTTTTTCTGCGTTTAATACGCGTTTAATACACTTGAAAATGCAGAAAAAATACACTTGTTAAAGAAAAAAAGTGTATTTTTCTGCATTTTCCCTGCATTAACACACTTAAGTGCATTAAAAGTGTATTGTTCTCCATGAGAAATGCACTTTTTCTTTAAAAAATACACTTAAGTGCATTAATAAACTTTTTTTGTAAAAAAATGCTCAAAAAGTACAGAAACCCAATACACTTAGTGTGCTAAAAGAGTATTTAATGCGCATTTAACGCTGAACAGGTATGGTGCCAATACCGCAGCGTTTAATACGCTTATTTGAGAAGGGAAATAATAATTTAAAACGCAAGTGCCTTAAGTTGAACTATATAATTAGTAATTGTTTGAATATTTACTTCAGCTTTTGATAATGTTCATTTTCTGCACTAGACCTGACCAGCGTGTAACAGCATGAAATTAATGTGTTACTAAGTAAGGCCAGTTTTAAAAAATTGTTTGCCATTGCCTACCCAAGTTTGCTGGTAACGGGTAGGTAGGAATGCAATTTTTTTCTTGGGGGGTGGGGGGGATGCAAATTTATAAATGATCCATTTAGCATCAAAATATAGCGTATAACACAGACATTGCTTTTGATAAAATAATCAAGTGTCTGTTGATATAACGAGAGCTTGCTAGCAATCATCTTTAATCATCTTTAATTAGACAAGCCGGGCCGGCTAGCTCGGTAGAGCGCTGGACTACAAATCCGAGGATCGCGGGTTCGATTCCCAGCCCGGCCACATGACTCGCGTGGGGATTGGTCATGAAATTATTTCTATGGCCATTCTCCCCCTACCTCTGATTCAAGTAGGGCAGTTGTCAGTTACTGGCGTAGGTATTGGAAAAGTGTGAGTAGGTTAACTGACTGCCGTTATATGACTGAAATACTGTTGAATATGGGGAAAAATCCAAACAAACAAACATGAATTAGACAATGAATGCTGACAAGCAGCCCATTGTTTTCACAAATTTGATAAAACATTATTAGAATTGCACTTGATATGGCATATTAGAAGCAAGGGTCTAGCGGATACAGTTAATTTATTAACCCAGTGGAAAACGACCAAAATGAAAGAAGAGCGAGCATTTATTTAAACCAAATAAAAAATAGAATATTCACAATAAAAAAAAAACAACCACAACTGGTTTTATTTAACAAAGTAAAAAACTTTTGAGTCTGGACTTTTTCTCGGGTAGGTAGGCAATGGCAAACAAAGTTAATTTTAATGTTGGCCTAAATATTTTGCCAAACTGATTTTGTTTATCAATCTAATTATGGCCTGCTTTTGCCAGCAAGTGATATGTTACTGAGTAAATCTTGTGCCAAATTAAGGCTATCTGCCTAATAATGCATTTTATTATTTTATTAAGATAGTAGCAGTTTTATCAACGTTTTGTCACGTTACACCCAAAGAGATCAAAATATACCAATAAAAACAGCAACAACAAATTATTAAAGGCAACTTTTAAATTATTGTTACTTTTCCATCACTCTTATATGGCCTGCATATGTCACTTATCTTATATGTGCGGACTGCAGATTCTAATCCAGGATGACACTTTATGCACATGCATTAAGCCCGGTTTTCCCACAACACAACTCATTTCTTATTTATCATTATTTTCATTACAATCATTTCTAGGTCATTGTGCATACTACATGTATTAGTCTTGACTGGTTGACCAGTTTAAATGCAAGATTAAAATTTAATGTAAGTTCAGCTTTAATGTAATATCATGTATGTTTTCTAATTTATTTTAGCATTGGCACATATCCCTTCTCGAATAAGCGTATTAAAAGCTGCGGTATTGGCACTAAGTGTATTGTTTCTGTACTTTTTCTGCATTTTTTACCAAAAAGTTTATTAATGTTCTAGAAAACACAGATAAAATACACTTTAAATGCACTTAAGTGTATTTTTTGAAGAAAAAGTGCATTTTTCAAGGGGAAAAATACACTTTAAATGCACTTAAGTGTGTTAATGCTGGAAAAATGCAGAAAAAAAGCAACACTTTTTTCTGTAATAAGTGTATTTTTTCTGCATTTTAAAGTGTGTTAAACACGTATTAAACGCAGAAAAAAATATGGTGCCAATACCACAGCGTTTAATACGCATTCAATGCATATAAAATGCACCTTTTCGAGAAGGGAACCGTGTATTCCCTAAGAAACACCCCCGGGTGATTTACATATTTCATAAAGGGGGGGGGGGTAAAATACAAGTCGAGTTCTTGGTGTTTTGATTCTCAAAAACAGGTGTTGTGCATGCATTTGCATTGAGTGTTTATAGAAAAATAAACGTTCAGGTATTAATTAGGCAGGGAGGTTTGGGTATTATTTAAAAAAAATGGGGGGGGGGCATTTATTAGGATGGGGCTGTTTATTTGGGAATATACGGTATTTCATTGCTTAATGTTCAGAAAATGCCATCTTTAACATGATGGACAGGTAACATTAAACAAATAAAGCAAACGGAAATACTATGGCATTGTTTTGGTTTGTGTCAATGTTTACCATACACATCACAAAAATCACTTGTAAACCTTGTTAGTGCCGTAGTTATGCCCCCTATCGAAGATGGAACCCGTCCAATATACCCCATATTGGTTTGCTAATGTCAGTCGGTCGGTCTGTCTGTCGGCCAGTAGACCGATTTCGAACAGTCCAACAGTTTTTTTCCAATCTTCACACTCTTCATGAAAATGTTTTTAGGCATATTATCTCGTCTAAGTTCGATAAATCAGTCCAATTTTCCCAGGAATTGTGGAGTTATGGCCCTTGATTTATTCTTGCAAGGACAATATATCAAGGGAGATAATTGAAGTGTAACCTTAAGTAATAATTTAATCATCTCTCCTTGCAAGAATTACTTCCCTTTGACTGGAAACAGAAACCCTTGTCTACTGTACTGCATGAAACTCAGTTAAATGATACTTATTACTACCTGTACATGCCTGTACTCAGTTTTTTAATCAGCAATTACCTCCCCTGATTTATAAAGACTATACATTAGATGCAGTCCCTGATATTCATCCATTGTCTCATTTGTATTTCCTGGCTTCAAACACCTGGTTACATTAATTTTGTCCCTTTTGTTTATTTGCTTATTTCCAGTAGTAGTTGCCTCACTTGATTTTCTGCAAAACCTTTGCAGCATTTACCTGCCTCCCTTGAAATTTACAAAACACTGCACTGATTATCTCCCCCTACATTTGCATAGTTGTCTCCCATCACTTTTTGAAGCACTTTTTCAAATGCCAAAAAAGTTGAAACTGAAAATTAAGGCACTCTAAATATGCTGGATTACTTCCATAATTCCAAGCTTTATGTACGGTCGATTCCCGATGGCCTGAAGTCGCGGGGACCGGCATGAAAACTTTGAGCCAAACAGAGTTTGATAATGTTAACTTATATATGAACAAGCCTTATTTACAATTTCCATTTGAAGAGTATTCAGATGTTAAGAATGGTTATTAACAGACATCAAACATTTTATTTATATATTAATGTTATTTATTTTAAGATTGTAAAGGCTGTGAAATCAATTATTGCGTTTACTTAACACTTGACACTATTCAAGTGCATCTATTCTAGTAACGATACTATTCAAGTGCATCTATTCTAGTAACAACACTATTCAAGTGCATCTATTCTAGTAACGACGTGGTGCGACCAAAGCAAGTATGAGCCAAACAAACAATTAAATGTGTGAAAACTGTAACTGGGACCGTTAAAAACACTTTGAGCCATCTGAAAATTCGACCCTCTTGAACTCAAGTCAAACGACAGAAATTTATATGTATATATAGCAATAATATATTGGTCCCATGAAGAAACTTTGAGTCAACGAGAAATTCGAGACGAGCGAGTTCCAGGCATTGGTAGTCGACTGTAATTTCTTGTACCAAGCATTACACAATTTTCGAACAGTAATTGCTTGCCTTTACGGTAACACAAACTCCTTACAATTATTGTCACCTCTCTTGTAATGTGTATTACAATCATTGGTCAGTATGCTTATTGTTTTGTACCATGTTCAGTGATTTTTTTCGCACATTTTAGTGCCATTTAAAGGCAGATTCCCATGACAAAATATCCTCCATTTTTCCACCAAATTGTCTATTTTATTCACCAAAGTAATTAGTATTTTACAGGTGGGTGCTTAAATAGAAAAAAAAAATTATTGAATGATAATTTGAGTCTGCACCATTGTCAAACAGAAGTTAAGTAGAAGAAACATATGAATATATTAATCATTAAAAAAGCAAAATAACTACACATTTCATGAAAAATAAACTTTTAAAAACTTTCCCTATTTTAAAATTTATTGCGCTAAACTTCCCCATTTCATGGGTACAGGCAGTTTGGAAATTTTGAAAAAAAAATCACTGATGTTAAATGTGATATTTGAATTATTTGTCTTCCTTGTCTGGTATGAAATTGTCTCCCCTGTCCATTTATAGTAAACGATACATCACAAACATGCAATAATTTTCACAATTTTTCTTGTTCTAAGTTTAATTTGTAGTGCAACCGTTTTATTCCAAAAGATTTAATGTTTTTCTTGGATGAAAGAAATTTAAATTGTCAACAAGTATCAAAAAGTACCGCAATCTAATTATTTCAGTTCTTTAGAATATATATGGTGTTAAATTAGTTACTGCAACTTACTATCTTTCTAGCGAGTAAACAAGCAGTAAGTAATCAAGTTTAAAATAATTGCCCATGAGTTTGGACTGTATTCAGTTTAGATTGTGTGCTGGGTCTTTTACATGACAATTTCATTTGCACTGCAGATCTGGTAATTTTGTGTTTTCCACTTCATTTTTGAAGCTGCAGTCGATAGAATTATAGAATATATTCAATACATCTTAAATTGACATTAGTTCTAATGAATGTTAATGACGTTTATTTGACTGAAAATTATTACTTATTTAGGAAATGCATTTTATAATGTCTATGTTCGAAAACACTTGGTTCAAGCGGAATATACACTAATGTACATGCTGATTTACTCCAGAGGCATCACCAGCTATTGCATACAGATAACTATAGGATAAAGGGTTACCAAAACGTTATTATTTTACCCATTTCAATGCAGATTTGGTTTCGGGAAGATGTCCATTAGAAACCCTTTCTGTAAAGTTTTATTTTCATTTACAGTTTTCTGGACTGCTGCTTCAAAATTCTAAGTGGTTTTTATTCATATATAAGAATGATTAAATAAAACAAATGTTTTTAAGAAACTTATAGTTTCTTTATCTTAAAAAAGTCAACATAGTGAAGTAGCACAGGTTTATTTCTGTTTGAAAAGAATTTTATGACAAAAGACTAAATCAAGAAAAGGACAGATATGCGTAGCCCAAGTGACCGACAGAAGTATCATAGTGGGAAGGTTTCGGGCACAAAACTGGCGATTAAGAATTGTAAGAAAATTAATCAGCGCACCGTAGATGCTTCTAGACGGAAGAAGAAATGTCAAGTAAGTATTTTGAGGCATTATTTTGTTTTCTGTTTTGTTTGACAATCAAGTAAGCATAAGTTTTGTGTTACACTTAAGAGAAACTACCAACAAATAAATCAGTTGTTATCTAAGTCAAGAGTATAAGTGCATTGAGATGTTTTATGGGGGCCATTTTTGTGTTATTTAGGGGAAAAAATAATGCTCGTTCTTAATGGCAATCATGGGAAACAATTCATAAGGCCAGTTTTTTTGTGACAGGGGAGAGAATTTATATGACAATTCTTTGTGACAGTGGAGACAATTTCTATAACAATTCTTTGTTTCAGACAGGGGAGGTAATTTAAATGACATTTCTTTGTGACAGTGAAGGGAGACAATTTCAATGACAATTCTTTGTGACTGTCAGGTGAGACAATTTCTATAAAAATTCTTTGTGACAGTAGGGGAGACAATTTCTATGACAGTTCTTTGTGTCAGACAGGGGAGATAATTTCTATGACAATTCTTTGTGACAGTCAAGGGAGACAATTTCTATGACAATTCTTTGTGTCAGACAGGGGAGACAATTTCTTTAACAATTAATTATGACAGTCGATGGAGACAATTTCTATGACAATTCTTTGTGACAAACAGGGGAGACAATATCTATAAAACTTATTTTAAGTAATTAATATGCAACGAGTCCTATCATGGTACTTCTTCTTTCTGCTTTCTTTATCTGGGGCCATATTGCACAAGCATCTTAAGTAGAATACTATCCTTATCCTTTAAATCACCATTTTTCATTGACGTTGTATTTAATATTTGATTTTATTCTGTGGTAAGTGTGTAGTACCAGTGTTTTTTTTTCACCTTTTTGGGGGAAGGTGGCGGGGCCCCTCAGATGGGGAATTTTACGGCAAAACGGGATTTTTGTTAGAAAAACATTATTAGTAAATGTATATGTTTATATTATACTTTGTTATAAAACATTAATAAATCAATTGCTTTGCTACAAATGATAACTTAGATAAAATGCTTTAACTCGGTTTGATGACAAATTATTGGGATATTTTACGAAAATTCCTCTACTTTAGTCAGTTTTTGTCCGATTTTTTATTTTTTTTTCCAAAATGAAGCTTACATTCTGAGGGGAATTTTAAGGTTAATATAGGGGAAAAGATATACCTTTTAAGCAGGGGAATGGGGCCAAATTTCAGACCCAAATTGGCCATAAAAAAAACACTGAGTGCATACCATTTTATTATTAACTGTTGTTTACTTAACTGTAAAGAGAATGACAAATTTAAAATCATGAAATTACAAACATTTTTATGGCGAACTTACGATGTTTATGGAATTACAATTCCAGGGGTCGTATTCCAGAAACATCTTAAGTGAAATCTTATCCTTAGCCTTAAAATTGTCATTTTTCTTAGGCATTTTATTCCATGTATACATTAAATTCTGCTAACTGTTCACCAATTATCAATTTATTATTAATTAATATTTACTTAACTGTAATCGGAATCGTTTATGTATATGTAGCTTTAAAAATATAACTTAACATGTTTCTGATATATGGCCCCAGAACACTAGCTGCTTTAAGTGAAAATATTTTAAGATAAACTTAACATGTTTCTGATATATGGCCCCAGAACACTAGCTGCTTTAAGTGAAAATATTTTAAGATAAACTTAACAGGTTTCTGATATATGGCCCCAGAACACTAGCTGCTTTAAGTGAAAATATTTTAAGATAAACTTAACAGGTTTCTGATATATGGCCCCAGAACACTAGCTGCTTTAAGTGAAAATATTTTAAGATAAACTTAACAGGTTTCTGATATATGGCCCCAGAACACTAGCTGCTTTAAGTGAAAATATTTTAAGATAAACTTAACAGGTTTCTGATATATGGCCCCAGAACACTAGCTGCTTTAAGTGAAAATATTTTAAGATAAACTTAACAGGTTTCTGATATATGGCCCCAGAACACTAGCTGCTTTAAGTGAAAATATTTTAAGATAAACTTAACAGGTTTCTGATATATGGCCCCAGAACACTAGCTGCTTTAAGTGAAAATATTTTAAGATAAACTTAACATGTTTCTGATATATGGCCCCAGAACACTAGCTGCTTTAAGAATGTTGTGTTTGAAAGCATAGATTTTTGTTGGTTTGTAAAATATTTATAACGAGTCTTAACTGATAAGAGAGTCTTTGTTTTCGGCATAAGATTTCTTCAGATGTGTTTGAAGTACCTTTTGACATTTTCGATGTTATGTAAACAAATGCACAAGTCGAAATTCTTATCGAGGCCTATGAAGATTTTGTTACATAAAAAAGGTCAACAAAATGGCTGATTATTTCTTTGTGGTGCATAGGGTTAGTAGAGTGCACAGAAATAGTAAAAAAGAACAACAACTTATAAATATAAATAAATAAATACAGAACAAACTTTATTGCGACACACTGTAATTCACAACATCACAATGTGAATGACGTAAGCTTTCTGCCAACAATAGATTTATACTACGTAAAATAAGTTTAGCAACAACGTTACCAAATATAAAATGCATCATTACGTGAAAACACAACTTCGTTTATTGCTCGTATTTTCTTATAACATTGTGACATTTATACAAATCGTGATGTTGATATTCACAAGTTATTAAATTGCACAGTCTGATCCGGGACGACACTTTACGTACGTGCATTAAGCCCGGTTTTCCCACGACACGCCTCATTCACCATCTTTAAACGGAAGCACCATAATATAAAAAGAAATAAAATGCTATTTATTTAATGATGACTCAAGTTTTATTTGTGTTGCAAAACTTATTTTATTTAGTATAGTTAAAATGACATGGAAAGACTTTTTAAAGAATCACATTGGATTCCTAAATTAGAAACTAAACATTCGAAGGGACTTAATTCCAAAATTGTACCTACAGTTTAAATCCAGTTGTTATTTAATGTACTATATTGTATAATTACATGTTGTTTGATATTATTAAATTAGTTAATTTTCATTAAGAACTGTTTTCATTAATGTCTCCTTAAACACTTGATAATAGATAGTTCAATTTGTTAGTGGTATATATAATATTTTATTATGCCCCAACCATTCGAAGAATGGTGAATGGGCATTAAGCGTTCCCCCTGTCCGTTCGTGTGTCTGTCCAAAAAATTCCATGTCTGGTCAATATCTCCATCATGAGACAATGTGTTGCGCACAAGACCCAGGTCTGTACCTCCAAAGTCAAGGTCACACTTAAAGGTCAAAGGTAAAAAATGGGGTCTGTTTTTCGTGTCTGCAAAATAACTCTGTCATTTCTGGGTGGATTTTGAAATATCTTGGTAGAAATGTTCACCATCATGAGACAATGTGTCACGTGCAAGACCCAGGTTTGTATTGTCAAGGTCATAATTAGAGGTCAAAGGTAAAAAATGGGGTCTGTTTTCTGTGTCCGGTCAATAACTCTGTCATTTCTTGATGGATTTTGAAATTACTTGGTAGTATGTTCACCATCATGAGACAATGTGTCACGCGCAAGACCCAGGTTTGTATTGTCAAGGTCACACTTACAGGTCAATGGTAAAAAAATGGGGTCTGTTTTCTGTGTCCGGTCAATAACTCTGTCATTTCTTGATGGATTTTGAAATAATTCGGTAGAAATGTTCACCATCATGAGACGATGTGTCACACGCAAGACCCAGGTTTGTATTGTCAAGGTCACACTTAGAGGTCAAAGGTCAAAAATGGGGTCGGTTTGCTGTGTCCGGTCAATAACTCTGTCATTTCTTGATGGATTTTGAAAATACGTGGCAGAAATTTTCACCATCATGAGACGATGAGTGGCACTCAAGATCCAGGTCCATACCTCCAAGGTCAAGGTCACACTTATAGGTCAGAGCTAAAAAATTTGGGCCTGTTACTGGTGTCCAATCAATAACTCTGTCATTTCTGGATGGATTTTGAAATTACCGGTACTTGATCGAAATGTTTACCATCATCCCTTCTAAAAGAAGTGTATTTAATGCGTATTAAACGCTGCGGTATTGGCACTGTATTTTTTCTGCGTTTAATACACTTGAGAATGCAGAAAAAATACATTTATTACAGAAAAAAAGTGTATTTTTTTCTGCATTTTTCCTGCATTAAAACACATAAGTGGATTTAAAGTGTATTTTTCTCCTTGAAAAATGCACTTTTTCTTCAAAAAATACACCTAAGTGCATTGAAAGTGTATTTTAAGTGTGTTTTCTAGTACATTAATAAACTTTTTTTGTAAAAATTGCAGAAAAAGTACAGAAACAATACATTTAGTGTACTAAAAGTGTATTTAATGCGCATTCAACGCAGAAAAATAGGGTGCCAATACCGCAGCCATTAATACGCTTTTTCGAGAAGGGGAGTCTTGCACAACTCCCCCGGTCCATTTAACTGCTAATACATTTCTGTGACCAGGCCCAATCAGCAGGGGCACCCTTGTCCAGTGGACATATTTCTAGTTATCAAATAACTTTGAACTGAAAGTGAAAGTAAAAAGAACTCAGGCTGATAGCCCGCATACATGTATTTCAACAAATTATTTAATTCCTAATAAGTTTTCTATGTACCATTGAAAACTCCAATTTGGGTAATAATAAAGAGTTTCTTGTTAAAAAAAAAAGACTGGATCAAGACAATGATAGGATAACCACCAAATTCTATATGAGGCGTGTCGTGGGAAACCCAGGCTTAATGCACGTGCGTAAAGTGTCATCCCAGATCAGCCTGTGGAGTCCGCACAGGCTGATCCTGGATGACACTTTCCACTTGTATGGTATTTTCTGTTTCAAGGATGTCTCTTCTAAACATTAATCCACCTTAGGCTGAAAGTGTCGTCCTGGATTAGCCCATGCAGACTGCACAGGCTGATCTGGGATGACACTTAACGCACTTGCATTAAGCCCGTTTTTCCCATGACATGCCTCATATATTTGTTCATTGGTCACTCTCCAACCATTCCAGAAAATTAAATGCAAATCTGTGTATAATTTTTTGAGTAGAGTTGCTAACTAACAAACAATGAGACAAACCAATATTGGGCAAAAACATGACCTTGGTGGATGTAAGATCAAAGATGCTAATGTTGGTCTGTCTGTCGGTCTGTTGGTCGGTAGACCACTTTCGTTTCCGTTCTCTAATTCCAATAGTTTTCATCCTTTCTTAACCAAACTTCATGAAAATGTTTGTGGGTATAATATCTAGGCCAAGTTCAATAATCAGCCAAATCACTCCAGGAATTGTGGATTTATGGTCCTTGAATTATCTGAAATTGGCCTTTTTAGCCCTTTCCGCTCTAAAAATCTATTAAAAAAAAGTTTTCATCCAATCTTCAACAAACTTCATGGAAATGTTTGTGGGTATAATATCTCTGCTAAGTTTGATCATTGGCCTAATCGCCCCAGGAATTGTGGAGTTATGGCCTTGGAATAATCTATGCCAAGTTCGATAATAAGCCAAATCGACCCAGGAATTATGGAGTTATACCCTTGAATTATCTGAAATTGGCCATTTAAGCAGTTTCCTCTCCGTATGTGCAACAGTTCTCAGGCCAAAAATAAAATTACTTTTGTTTCCCCTTCCCGACCGACCCACTGAAATTGCTGCGACCCAAACAATTTTTTCGGGTTCCAAGGGGGTAAAAATATTTTTATTCTGCGCCGAGTACGAAATGGTACGAAACTCTGTGGTTATGAATAAAACGCGATGGGTACAAATCAACCAAAGCGTAGTTCTCGGCACGCATTTTAAGTAGAATTTTCCACACAGTGATACTACAGCGCAGGGAACCACTGTAGCCAAGATGGAGGACCACGCCATTTGCGTGTATGTGAAAGTTAAGGAAAAAACACTGTTGATGGATTAATTGCATATGATTAAATAAGATTAAATAATTAAGTTTTTCACACCTGTACACTAATTAAAGTGATTGTAGACTGGTCAAGTGCAAAGCTGCAAACAAAATGGTGGACATCGTGATTGTCTGTGAATGTTATGTTTGCTATTTGCTTAATTCCTAATTGTTAGATTGAAATGAAAAGCTGTTTGTATTAATGAACAAATAATATTCAAGACAACTACGACTGCAAGTTTACTGAAATAAATCTTATCATATCACCTACTATATTTGTCAGAATGTGCAAAACGAGAAAGTGAAAGTACAAAGTCAGTGAGAATGTGCGAAAAGAGAAAGTGAAAGTACAAAGTCAGTGAGAATGTGCGAAAAGAGAAAGTGAAAGTACAAAGTCAGTGAGAATGTGCGAAAAGAGAAAGTGAAAGTACAAAGTCAGTGAGAATGTGCGAAAAGAGAAAGTGAAAGTACAAAGTCAGTGAGAATGTGTGAAAAGAGAAAGTGAAAGTACAAAGTCAGTGACTAAAATACAAATTTAGATAAATATAATGTCTTCAGTGTATATACATGGTTTCAATATATGACTTATTCAGATAATACAGGGTTGATCTGCATTTGATGTAAGGATGCTAGAAAAAGTATTCAAAGTGTGCTATTGTGTCAACATATCTCAAAAGTAATACATGGAAAAGCTCTAGTTGAGTTTGTCAGCAATGTTGACAATTCTTAAATGGATCATATAAATCTGATCATATAAATGGATCATATAAAGGGATCATATAAATCTGATCATACAAATGGGTCATATAAATCGGATCATATAAATGGATCATATAAATCTGATCATATAAATGGATCATATAAATCTGATCATATAAATGGATCATATAAATCTGATCATATAAATGGTTCATATAAATCTGAAACACTGTTGAAAAACAATGCCAAACTAATATGTTTTACGCTGTTATAGTGTGTTATCAAAATTTGAAACAAAGATGGCAGATTCGAGTTATTGGAAAACACATTTTCCATATGTTGGACGTGTTTGCATATCTAAATCACAAAAAAATAGGTATAGATTATGGATTATGATTTCAATATGAGTAGCTATTGTTAATTTTCAAAGTGCACTGAAGGTCTGTGAATTGGTTTACTTTCTTATGGAAATTGGAATATGGACACACTATGATAAAT
The DNA here is from genome assembly GCA_027627225.1 of Congeria kusceri. Lineage (NCBI taxonomy): Eukaryota > Metazoa > Mollusca > Bivalvia > Myida > Dreissenidae > Congeria > Congeria kusceri. The sequence goes on along the minus strand of CM051026.1, from coordinate 15,792,798 downwards.
AAATTTGACTCTTGAAATTTGGTTGTCTGTACCTGTAAATGCATTGTGTTCCAATTTCTCAAGAAAAGTCACTTCTCTTAAATACATTTGTCAATTTTGGGTGCATAAGAATAACAATTTGTTTTTTTCTTAATTCATTTTCATTTATTAAATATGAATAATAAAAACATAATATTACAATAGAATCATTATGTATTTTACAATCTAGTAAATGTTTAATATGTCTGTAATACGTGTACATATTGTTATAGCATTAAATAAATTACTTGGATAGTTCAATTTTACAAAGATGTAGCTCATTTGCAATGTAAAAAACAAAGGAAAACAATTTTTTTTCATACCTACCTACCCAACCGTATTTTGCATGGGTCGGGAAGGGGAAACAATTTTTTTCCTACCCAACCGTATTTTGCATGGGTCGGGAAGGGAAACAAACATTTTTTTTTCTACCCTACCGTATTTTGCATGGGTCGGGAAGGGGAAACAAACAATTTTTTTCCTACCCAACCATATTTTGCATGGGTCGGGATGGGGAAACAAACAATTTTTTTCCTACCCAACCATATTTTGCATGGGTCGGGAAGGGAAAACAAACTATTTTTTTCCTACCCAACCGTATTTTGCATGGGTCGGGATGGGGAAACAAACATTTTTTTTTGGCCACATCAGATCATTGCTTTAAACCTAGAGGGGGCTTAATTGTTGTGATAATTTTGGAGACCTACAGATATAAATTAATGAAATGTAATCCTTCGGGTTAATTGCAGATAATTTGAAAATAATGTTTGACAGATACAGACAAAATTCTTTAAAATTTCAAGATTAATGGGAACTTAGTAATTGAATGACAGAACAGTAATTTCTCAATGGTAAATTGTTAAATACTTACCCTTAAATGTCATTTAAATACTATGCAAATATTATTTTTTTGTGCTTAAAAATTGTTAAATATACCTTTTAAACTAGCTGTGTCTTTATTAAAGTTACCGGTACTTATTTACTTGTGAGGAAATTAACTATTTCAAATAGGGGATTTTTTTTGTAGTTGATAAAAAAAGAAACCATTGCATATTATAGGGCTATGTATTGACTTTGAAATATTTTTTTATTCAATGATTTACGATAAAGTTTACTACCGTTAATGCATCTTATTCCTTCTGTATCTGACTGCACATTGTTTTAATTTGATAAAAAGGAAGAATCTTAAAACATATGGCATAAAATATTAAAATAACAAAATTCCAATTAAAATTTGCTTTTATTGCTTATCATTGTTGTTTGGTTATTTTGCTATTCTCTCATCTGCATAAGAAATTAAAATGGGAGAAAGAAATGCTGTGTATAAATATGAGTGTTTTTTTTCAGTCCTTTGTGAATAGGACCCAAGGACCTTAAAATTGTGAAAATTAGCGCCACAATACCATTGTTTGTGAAAATGACATTTCGACATAGTATTACATTGTATTATGTATGCAGTTATTCATTCAGGGTTATTTTACATAATGGTGAAATTGAATTTTAATTGAATGTGAACATGTTGTATGCCTTTGATATAAACATCTTAATCAGTCAAGACAAAAAAACCTGTGCATGAAATAAAAATAAAATGCACAAAAAGTCAGATTTAAACTTGCTGCATGTAGCAATGTGAATTTTGGTTACAAAAATTGTGAAAAAATGATACTTTTTTGCTTTGTGAACGGTGCCCTATTTTGGCCCCAAATTGATTAGGAAAAAACCCCACTGAATATATAATGTAAATAATTCAATAAATAATGGGCTACCAGGTATGTAGAAAACCCACTGAATATATAATGTAAATACTTCAATAAATAATGGACTACCAGGTATGTAGAAAACCCACTGAATATATAATGTAAATACTTCAATAAATAATGGAATAATGGACTACCAGGTATGTAGAAAACCCACTGAATGTATAATGTAAATACTTCAATAAATAATGGACTACCAGGTATGTAGAAAACCCACTGAATATATAATTATTTTTATTGCTGTATGCTGATGACATAGTTCTCTTTGCGGAATCGGAAGTAAGTTTACAAAATGGATTAGATTTGTTAGATGAGTATTGTGCGAAATGGAAGCTTTGTGTTAATATTAACAAAACCAAGATAATGATCTTTAAAAAAGGGGGACAAAATAGAAGAAACTTGAAGTTTAGTTATCAAGGAAACGAGTTAGAAATTGTTAATAAATTTACATATCTTGGAATAGTATTCACAAGGGGGGTTCCTTTTCAGCAACATATGATGCGCTTTCAGGGCAAGCCCTTAAAGCACTATACAAGTTAAAATCAAATTTGGTGAAATTTCCAAATATTTCAGTTAGCCATAGTATCGAATTATTCGAAAAGCTTATTGAACCAATTTTAAGTTATGGCTGTGAAGTTTGGGGATTAAACAATAGCATACAAATTGAAAGAATACACCTACGTTATTGTAAACAGGTGTTGGGTGTCCGACTTCAAACACAAAATAATTTCATTTATGGTGAACTTGGGCGTAAACCCCTTATAAATAAACGGATTGTCTGTGTTTTAAAATATTGGTTAAAAATATTACAATCTGATGATGTTAAATATATTAAAATTGTTTATAATATGTTATTACATGATCTCGATCTTTATCCCGAAAACAATTCTTGGGTAAAATCTGTTAAACATATATTAGATACACTAGGTTTTGATGAGGCATGGTTTTTTCAGTGAGTAGGAGACATAAATTGTTTTATATCTATTGTAAAACAATGCATATCTGATATATATGTTCAGAACTGGACAACCGATTTACAACAAACGACAAGGGGTAAAAGCTACTGCATTTATGGAAATTTTAAATTTCAGCCTTATCTCAATATTGTAAATTTATCAAAATTTAGAACCGAGTTAACGCGTTTAAGAGTATCTGCTCACAGACTTGAAGTCGAAGCAGGGCGGTGGCACAAGCCTGAAAAGACACCGTATCAAAACAGAAAATGTAAGCACTGTAACGTCCTCGAAGATGAGTTTCTTTTTTTACTTGAATGTCCATCGTTTAATAGTCTTAGAAAACAATATATACATAGATATTATTGGAATCACACAAATATGATAAAATTTATCGAACTCTTACAAACTGACGACAAAAAGACAATTAAAAATCTTGCAACATTTATTATTAAAGCATTTAAATTAAGAACTGAATTATATTATCAATAGTTTCTCTCCATATAGTACTGTCTGTTTCTTAGTCATAGCACTAATAGCTATATGTATACACATTTTTTGAACATTCATTTTTATTTGAATAAGATACTGATTTGTTATTCAATATGCAAATTATATATTTACCTTAAATTAGTATTGGTAAACGGTGTTAAAACGTTAAAAATGGCTGTTTTATTTGAATATGCCTGTTTGTAGGGTTATCAATTCTTTCATTATACATTTTAAATTGGTATTGCTTAAGACAGTATATTTATATGCCTGCATGTCACTGACCACTGTTGACAATATAGTATATTATATGTATGTGTACGCATGGGCTTAAAGCCTAATGTATTCTGAAATAAACCATATAATGTAAATACTTCAATAAATAATGGACTACCAGGTATGTAGAAAACCCACTGAATATATAATGTAAATACTTCAATAAATAATGGACTACCAGGTATGTAGAAAACCCACTGAATATATAATGTAAATACTTCAATAAATAATGGACTACCAGGTATATAGAAAATTATGTTTATAAAGCTTTAAACTTTGAAGAGTATTGGAAAGTAATTTTGATAAATTTGTTAGATAATTGAAATCCATTAAACACACAGTGAATAATTTCTGTGTCATTAGATGTCCTGTTTACTTTAAGTACATTTTTGAGGTGGAAGGTCACGAAGAATTGAAAATCTTCAAACGAATGTTTATTTTTCTTGCGGTTTTTGCTGAATTAGTACATGTAGATATACTTGTCTGTGTACATGAAGACTACCACGGACAAAGGATTTTCGTTAATGGGGCTGTTTTAGCTTTATAGAAAGAACTGTAGGTGTTTATAAAATTCTTAATCAAAATATGGTGCTATTTATAATGAAATGTGTTAGTGTAAGTTATTATGATTATACAAGACAACATAGGAGAGATATGTGATAATTTACAAAATGTGTATTTGATGATTTACAAGATGTGTATTTGATGAGACAAGAGACAGGTGTGATACAAGAGTTTGTGTGATTATATACTAGAGGTACTTGTGGTTATTATTAGTGTATGTGAAACTATACAACAGATATTTGCGATGATATACAAAAGGCATATGTGATAATTTACAATAGGTATATGTGGTAATATACAATATATATATGTAGTAATATGCAAGAAATATGTGATAATATACGAAACATATATGTGCTTATATATAAGTTATATAACTGAGATATTGTGAGATGATGTGGGTTTTTTTAAAAGAGATATATATGATAATATAATAGTGGTATACAAGAGATTTATCACATTATATGTGTCTGATAACATACAGAAGGTACAATATATATATGTTCATATAAGAGATGATCATTTAAAATATGTAAATGTGGTTATATATAATTGCATATGTAGGCGATTGTAATGTATATTTATTAGTACTTATGTCGTGATCAAGAAAAGTAGATTAATCCAGGTTCGACCTTATTTGTTTGACTTTTAAAAGTGCAATAACAACAATAAAAATAATGACATCTATATAAACGTAGATCAATCGCGGCGACGTCGCAGGACATCTCGCCAAATTTATGACAGTATATGAGTGTGAAAACTTTGATCATCTTTTTTTCTCACTCAAGGACATTGTAAAAGCTGTAAATTTCTGCAACTCATCTGAAGTTAATAAAAGTTTGTTTTCCACTTTTATACATACCCTTCTCGAAAAAGTGTATTTAATACGCATTTAATGCGTATTAAATGCTGCGGTTTTGGCACCTTATTTTTTCTGGGTTTAATACACTTGAAAATGCAGAAAGTACATTTAAAGTGATTTTTTTGTGTGTTTTCTAGTACATTAATAAACTTGTTTGTAAAAATTGCAGAAAAAGTACAGAAACAATACACTTAGTGTACTAAAAGTGTATTTAATGTGCATTTAAGGCAGAAAAAATACGGTGCCAATACCGCAGCTTTTAATACGCTTATTCGAGAAGGGTTAATACAAGTTTGTTTTCCACTTTTATACATAGCACAATGGCAGACAGTATGTGAATATCTAACCATAAAACTGTTACTTCTCACACATATTTTTTGGTGAAAATTTATCAAATTGTTTTTTTATCTCCGAAATCAGAAAACAAAAAATTGCAAAAAAAGATAATTAACGTGCCAGAACATTGAAAGATAAGTAATTTTCAGATAAGAAACAAAGAAGTGTCTGTATTTCTATCCTAAGTCAGGAAGATCACATTTCTTATTAGGTGAGGAGAGGAAGGTCGGACAAAATATAACATTGTAGTCAGAAAAGACAATCTTTGTGCTAAATGAAAAATATTGCATAGGCAATGTTTCTTATCTACATATTGTTTTTGTGTGAGTGTATTTGTATGGGTAGTATGTTATGTGTCTTTAAGAGCGTTAAGCCTGGTGAAATTAAAAACGTTGCTGTTGAAACATAAAATCAACAAAAACTGGAAATGAATTCAGCTGAAGAATTTGTTCAGTATGCCTTGAAAAAAAGTGAACAAATAAATTGAGAAGTGGATTAATTATTGACATCAGACAATTGTGTGGTGATGAAATTTTGTGGCAAAATGTCAAAGATGAACCCATAAAAAAAAATAAAATTGATGATTAAATAAAATATGAAATGAAAAAGATAATGAAATAGATTTGTAGCAAGTGCATGTTCAATTTAAAAGGATTAGCGTATATTCAATTGAAAAGGATTGTATGTTTAATGTAAATACATAAACAGTTGAATAATACAAAGTATTGCAAGCAAGGGATTGAAATCCTATCGTTTCTGCATGAATAGCTGACAAAATATACAGACAGGGTTAACAAACAATGAGTTTACGGTTACACACCAGTCTTTGGAATGCCTTGCAGAAGGTCCTCAAGGTAGGTAACTCTTTTCTTTACAGAGTTGTCGTTCTTGAATAAGTGAACAATTCTAACCATACTTATATACAGAGCTATGGTTTTGCCTTTATATTGACTCATCCTGCCTTTGTCCAAAAAGAGATATACATAATTTATGGTTCTAACAAAATTATGCTGAATTTGTGTCGAAACTTTGAATCAGCAGTTTAAGGCTGGATACGTATTTATCTGCCCTGAATTTTGTTTCCCGAAAGTGCACACGCGTATTTGGGAAAGTGAGGTATAGGTTATAGACAGGCAGGGTTTGGATTATTATATGCAGAAATTAATTTGAAAATAATTTGTCAAAAGAGAGGAAAATGGAAGATTTTAAAGAAAAATTAAATGCAAATATTTGAAAGATTTTTTTTTTTGTATGGGGCTAAAGGAGTACAGTTGTATTTGCATAATTAATAAAGCCCTTGAAACACTGTCCCTTTAACCTCTCCTTTTGTCACACTTTTCATACAGTTTACCATTTTAAGTATAAATCACCACGTATTTGCACTGGTAACAAATTTGCGGCTTTTAAATTTTTTGTAAACCCAGTATAGCGTAAATGATGGAGTGGTTTGTGGTTTACGTTAGGCTTGTCTCGTTGGTGGTAGAGTAGCCGAGGAATTTGGTTACAGTTTAAAACCCCTTTGGAATGTTTTATGCATTGTAATTTAGGGATTTGTGTGCCCATTTTTTAAAGCCTGCATATTGTGAAGGTAAATCGGTAAAGTGTTCATTTGTGTGGAATAACGTGAATGTTGATGGCTATTTAAGGCTTGAAAATAGAAATGGAATGATGTGAATTTTGATGACCGTGAAAGGTTCGAAAATAAAATTGATGTTTATTAATTAATTCTGAAGGAATGAAAATTTGTGTTAACCTGGATTTCGTTGGTTAGTTGCATTTCCAGTTGTATAAGTTTTTAAATTAAGTACAAAACTTGGGGTAGGAAAAAATGCTTATTGTTGGAATCTGCATTCAGTTAATTACAATTGCGATTGGGAGGTTGTGGCTTTGATACTTATGCACCTATCAATATTTTCCCCCGGGGGGGGAGCGGCTGGCTGACCCAGGGGAATTTGACAAGTTTTAGTTTTTGGGGGTCTAATTCCCCACCCTAGTGCCAAGCATATTTGTCTAAATCCCCTCAGTGGGAGATGCTATATGTCTGTCAAATGGCCCAGGGGCGTAAATTACCAGGATAAAAAATCCGACCAGTCTATAACCCTGAGAACCGGAATAATTCGGAATATCAAATTCCCGCCTGTCGGAAATAGCTTTCAGTCTAAAGTCCCGTAGATGCCTGCCACTCCCCCACTGGGGGAAAACATTGACAGGTGCATTATTCGCCTCGCATTTGAATGATCATTCTCAAAAGTCATCAAGTACTGGTTCTACCCAGGAAATGGACTCGAAGGTATGCCAGTAATCCTGTGTCTTTCGACACAATCCAGCATAAATAAATAGATGTAAACTAAAAATATGTCAAACATCTTTCATCAGTAAGTGTATTATTATTGTACAAATGTACATGTTTATTAAAGGGACCTGTTCACAGATTGACGAATTGACAATTTTCAAACCTTTTGTCACAGATTCGAAAAATAAACGAACAGTGTATATAAAGGAGTGAAATAGCACCACTGACCTAAAAATATACTATAAATACCGTTTCGTTCATGAGTAATCATAATTTAGAATAGATAAACTTATAAAAGGTTAGTAAGGCTAAACGATGGAAAATTTTGCAATGTTTCTGTAGTTTTCTTTGCAATTGTTAAAAATGCGTGAATCACTTACGTAAAGTAAGAAATGCACCATCAACTATATAAGTAGGAATGGCGGAGAGGTAACGAGGTAGACTTTTGATTGGGTGGTCCGAGGTTCGAACCCCGGCTTTTTCTTTCTTTTCTTTCTTTTTCTTCTAAAAGCACCTGGACTTTTTATTGCAGATCCTTTAATTTGGCACGTTAAGACGTTTAATGTCATATTTCAAAAATCTGTGAACAAGTCCCTATAAAGCCATGCATTTTTGCATACCCTGGGGCAGTTTGGGGGGGGGGGTATTTTTATTAGAAGTAGCTCAAGATGTAAATAAAGACTCATTGTTGTCTATTTCGTGTTCCACTGATTGAAATGTTTATGTCATAAAGCTGACATACGGACATATCTTTATACAGTATCTTTATGGCGTAAAGTGACAAGCACGTACTGGCCGACATGTAGATATTCACTTGATAAGACATGAATACAAATTTGTCAAGATTTTCTTTGTGAAAATGTGTGACAGGGTTTGCAGTGATCAAGGTCTGTCTAATGGATACAAAAAAAAGCAGCAATTTGCAGTTTATTTGCAACAAATTTGTGAACAATGGATTTATTTATCTTATTTGTGTATTCAAACGTGTGTTAAATGTGTTGAGATAGTGTAAGCAAGTAAGGGAGCAAAATTTGTAGAGGTAATTGACATTAATACCTTGAATTTGTCTGATTCTTTAATCGTGATTAAGTATGTTTTATACTTAATGTATGCATGAAAATCGTACACAAAAATATCGTGTTGTATTTAAAATTCAGTGTATTCAAGCTACTAAATGATTTAATTTTGTTGTAAACCTTTGTTGTTTTATATTGTGCATCTTCAGTTGGAATACCGGAATTAAAAATAGAAAGTTAACTTGGAATAAAGTGAAAGTGTTTATTATGCAAAAATAAATGTACAAGACATTATTTAACACAGGGAAGTACAGGAAGTATTTTAAACGCAAAGAAAGATGATGGAAAAGAAAGACGTGGCTTGCTTGAATCAGAATTCATGAATTATGTGTGACAGAATTGTTTATTTATGGTTGCTTGAAGTGTGAAACAAACATGGAGGTATTGGGAGGTTTTAGGAAACTTCAAATGAGATTGGTAAGTGGCTTCTCAAAAAAGTGTATTTAATGCGCATTTAACGCGTATTAAACGCTGTGGTATTGGCACCGTATTTTTTTTTCTGCGTTCAATGTGCATTAAATACACTGTTAGTACACTAATTGTATTTTTTCATATACTTTGTATGCATAAAAAAAAAAAAAAGTGTATTAATGCACTAGAAAAAAACACTTAAAATACACTTTAAATACATGTATTTGTATTTTTAGAAGATACGGTGTATTTTTCAAGGAGAAAACTACATTTTTAATGCACTGAAGTGTGTTAATGCAGGAAAAATGCTGGAAAAATACGCTTTATTTCAGTAATAAGTGTATTTTTTCTGCATTTTCAAGTGTATTAAACACAGAAAAAATATGGTGCCAATACCGCAGCGTTTAATACACATTAAATGAATACTTAATACCCTTTTTAAGATGGGATAGCTTTAAAATATCTGTTTTTGTGGTCATTTGTATGTGATTATGTAAAATATATATTCTAACATGATACTCGCTAATTTTTCTATAGACAAAGAACAAAATTATCATTGTTTAGCTACCCAATAAACAACTCAAAAAGTAGTCCCAATTCTAAGCAGAGAATAGTAAAAAGTAGTTCCAGTTTCAGTTGCAAAAATATATGTCAAATTATGTTAGAATCAAAATAATTTTCGCATTATCATTGTTTATCGGCCAATAAACAACTCTTTGTTGGTCTGCTGCATGGCTATTAAACAACTGGGGCTAACACCTTCGTGGTTTCATTCTTACGCATCACAACTCCAAATCATTGTTTATTGGCCGATAAACAACAATAAATAGAAAATTATTTCTTAAATGCATAACAAATACTGCAAAAATAATAATATTTGTTTGACACTAATTTTTAAGGAATTCATGGGCAAGAAAGATCAATGAATTTTAAATCTCAAAGGCCATAAATGCACAAAATATTTTTTATGAAGTCTACGAATTTAATTGTCCATGAAACTGTAATTTTTTTTAAAAACCACAAAATGTCGTGCCGATGAATATAAATGGTTTTGCAGTAAAATGTTAATAAACATGCAAAAGGTACACATTTGAGGACCGACTTTCACCATGTATACATCTGAACACAATGAAGTTCACAGAAAATTTCACTTAAGGCAAGTTTGAATTGAAATAAACTTCAAGTTTTAGTTGTCAATTTTGGTGTGTAGGTAAACGAAATATCATGTAAAACATATGCAACAAAATAAAAATCTATACAAAATGTTAACATTTCATGAACCTTTTTTTTTTCGATGTATGCATCTAGACACATGCAGTTCACTCATGGTTGGTCAGTTTAAAATTGACGTACATTTCAAAATTAAAAACTACCTGGCCCCATGTTCACAAAGGATTAACTCTAGGATCAAGATCATACTTCACTGATCTTGATCTTCTCGCTCAAATAAGGCATAACAAAAAAATGTGTTTGTTTCAGGTAACCCGACCTACCCTAAAAAAATGCCCCGACCCTAGAACATTTTATTGGGTTTGTCAGATTGATTTTTGTTTTATTTACCTTTTTCAATAATTAAATGTGTTTTGGATAAATAAGTGTTGTTTTTTTTATAGTATTCAGTTATAAACAATGTTTAAGGATAGTACTGATATGTTTTGAATATTTATTCAGTTTTACAATCTTTAAGTTGACCATTTACCAAAAAAAAAAAAAAAAAATCCCGACCTACCTACCCTTATTTTTTGGGGCATGTTACCTGAAACAAACATTTTGTTTTTACGCCTAAGGGGAATGTGACAATTTTTTTTTTGCTGTTCACATTTTCTCCTTGATAAAATAGCATGATTTTATGAAGGGTTTTGATTGAAATCTTTATATCTGATAGCAAATGTACGCTGATAGGAGCTCATAATCGTGTATAGTATATATTTGATCAAAAATTAAATTTGATCCTGATTTTTAGTGAACATCATTTTTGAGCCTGATCCTGAAATATCTGGCTAAAGTTCATCTTTAACCTGAAAATCAGACTCAACTTGTTTTGTGAACGTGGAGCCTGGTTAGTAGTGGTTTAATAAAAGGTTTTAAATGTTTAACCATCAAACACTCAATGGTCAGAGTTTATGAAGCTCTTCTGTAAACATCTCTGTAAGCTTCTTTAATCTCACAATATTCATACTCTAGGCCAAAAAAAAAATTGTGTGTTTCGTGCAACGGTCTAAAAAAAGTAAAGTAGGTTCAGGATTATATGGGTTTTTTTACCTTTTTTTTAACGACACATTTCAGTAAAAAAAAACATTGAAAATAATCTAAAATCTGACAAATACTGATTTCACAGAAAACAATTGTCGCCAAAAACTTTAGGGTCGGGTTTTGTTTACTAGGTAGGGTTCGGTTGCCTAAAACTTTAGGGTCGGTTTTGTTTACTAGGTATGGTCCGGTTGCCCAAAACTTTAGGGTCGGGTTTTGTTTACTAGGTATGGTCCGGTTGCCCAAAACTTTAGGGTCGGGTTTTGTTTACTAGGTATGGTCCGGTTGCCCAAAACTTTAGGGTCGGGTTTTGTTTACTAGGTATGGTCCGGTTTCCCAAAACTTCAGGGTCGGGTTTTGTTTACTAGGTATGGTCCGGTTGCCCAAAACTTTAGGGTCGGGTTTTGTTTACTAGGTATGGTCCGGTTGCCCAAAACTTTAGGGTCTGGTTTTTTTGCTAGGTATGGTCCGGTTGCCCAAAACTTTAGGGTCGGGTTTTGTTTACTAGGTATGGTCCGGTTGCCCAAAACTTTAGGGTCGGGTTTTGTTTGCTAGGTATGGTCCGGTTTCCCAAAACTTTAGGGTCGGGTTTTGTTTACTAGGTATGGTCCGGTTGCCCAAAACTTTAGGGTTGGGTTTTGTTTACTAGGTATGGTCCAGGTACCCAAAACTTTAGGGTCGGGTTTTGTTTACTAGGTAGGGTCCGATTGCTCAAAACACAGAAATTTTGTGTTTGGCTTAAGTCTGTAGCTTCTGCATTTATTAGTCAGCTTTATTTTTAAACACTATTTGAGATGGATTATTAAAAAATGTTTTATTTCATTTATTAGTCAGATAGCATGCAAGAGTTTTATTTCATTTATTAGTCAGAAAGCATGCAAATGGTTTATTTCAGTGCTGAGCCAGTTGGATTGCAAATGTTTTATTTCATTGATTAGTCAGTGTACTTGCAAATGTTTTATTTCATTGATGAGTCAGTGTTCTTGCAAATGTTTTTTTTTATTTCTGGTGCAGTTGGATTGCAAATGTTTGATTTCATTGATTAGTCAGTGTACTTGCAAATGTTTTATTTCATTGATGAGTCAGTGTTCTTGCACATGTTTTATTTTATTTCTGGTGCAGTTGGATTGCAAATGTTTTATTTCATTGATGAGTTAGTGTTCTTGCAAATGTTTGATTTCATTGATGAGTTAGTGTTCTTGCAAATGTTTTATTTTATTGATGAGTTAGTGTTCTTGCAAATGTTTTATTTTATTGATGAGTTAGTGATCTTGCAAATGTTTTATTTTATTGATGAGTTAGTGATCTTGCAAATGTTTTATTTTATTGATGAGCCAGTTTGATTGTGCATGTTTTATTTCATTTCTGAGTCAATGTACATGCAAATGTTTTACTTCATTCCCGAGTCAGTGTACTTAAAAATGTTTTACTTCATTCCTCAGTCAGTGCACTTGCAAATGTTTTCTTTCATTCCCGAGTCAGGGTACTTGCAAATGTTTTATTTCATTGACGAGTCAGTGTACTTGCAAATGCTTTATTTCATTGCTGAGTCAGTGTACTTGCAAATATTTTATTTCATTGATGAGTCAGTGTACTTTAAAATGTTTTATTTCATTCCTGAGTCAGTGTACTTGCACATGTTTTATTTCATTTCCGAGTCAGTTGGCTTGTAAATGTTTTATTCAATTTCTGAGTCAGTTGTATTGCAAATGTTTTGTTTCATTGCTGAGTCAGTTGGATTGCAACTATTTTATTTCATTGCTGAGTCAGTTGGATTGCAAATGTTTTATTTCATTGCTGGGTCAGTTGGATTGCAAATGTTTTATTTCATTGCTGAGTTAGTTGGATTGCAAATGTTTTGTTTCATTGCTGAGTCAGTAGGATTGCAGATGTTTTGTTTCATTGCTGAGTTAGTTGGATTGCAAATGTTTTATTTCATTGCTGGGTCAGTTGGATTGCAAATGTTTTATTTCATTGCTGAGTCAGTTGGATTGCAAATGTTTTGTTTCATTGCTGAGTTAGTTGGATTGCAAATGTTTTATTTCATTGCTGGGTCAGTTGGATTGCAAATGTTTTATTTCATTGCTGGGTCAGTTGGATTGCAAATGTTTTGTTTCATTGCTGAGTTAGTTGGATTGCAAATGTTTTATTTCATTGCTGGGTCAGTAGGATTGCAAATGTTTTATTTCATTGCTGGGTCAGTAGGATTGCAAATGTTTTATTTCATTGCTGAGTTAGTTGGATTGCAAATGTTTTATTTCATTGCTGGGTCAGTTGGATTGCAAATGTTTTGTTTCATTGCTGAGTTAGTTGGATTGCAAATGTTTTGTTTCATTGCTGGGTCAGTTGGATTGCAAATGTTTTGTTTCATTGCTGAGTTAGTTGGATTGCAAATGTTTTATTTCATTGCTGAGTCAGTTGGATTGCAAATGTTTTGTTTCTTTGTCAGAGTCAGTAGGATTGCAACTATTTTATTTTATTCTGATGCAGTTGGATTGCAATTGTTTTATTTTATTTCCGAGTTAGTTGGATTGCAAATGTTTTGTTTCATTGCTGAGTCAGTTGGATTGCAAATGTTGTTTTTTTTGTCAGAGTCAGTTGGATTGCAATTGTTTTATTTTATTTATGATGCAGTTGGATTGCAATTGTTTTATTTTATTTATGATGCAGTTGGATTGCAAATGTTTTATTTTATTTCTGAGTATGTTTGCTTGCACATGTTTTATTTCATAAGAACTGAGTCATATGGATTGCAAATGTTTCTGATATTTTTTCTACCAGTAAATGGTGTATTTATTTGTTTCGAATGTCGTTTAATGACAGAGCCCCTTGTTGACATCTTCAGAAAAGAAAATACAATAACAAACATCTCTGTTTATTATTTAACTCTCATTTATTATTGGATGAGGATTGAGAAAATGTTGATTGCTTTTCTATGGCTATTCTATTGCTATTCTATTGATTTTCTATGGCTATTCTATTGCTTTTCTTTTGCTTATAACAACAAATGATGAATACACAATTTATTGTCATAAAAGGCAATGTTTTTCTTTGCTTGGTAACTCTTATTTGGTTGATATCCCACATTTTATAAGCATTTACTAACATCCCAATCATGTTTGACATGGTAGGATGGACAATTTGAAAGTAGACAAAATTCCTTATGTCTGAGTCACACTTTTTGTGTTTGGAGATAAAAAATTGTGTTGATGAATAAGTAAAAATGCTAGGTTTACTAATAATAAGAACTCAGAATATATTAAAGGGACCTGTTCATATATTGGCAAATTGACAATTAAAAAATTGTCATAGATTCGAAAAAGAAATTTTACATTATATACAAACACGTGAAATAACGCTCATGACTAAGAAATATATTATAAATATTGTTTCGTTTATGGATAATCATCATTGAAAATAAGATACAGTTATAAAGCATTTGTAACGCTTTTCAGTGGTATTTTGGAAAACACATGTATCACTTACATTGAGTTAAAAATACACAACCAAATGTGTAAGTTTGAATGGCCGAGTGGTTGGTTAGCGCATGAGATATTTTATCTCAAAGGTCTTAGGTGCAACCCAGTGAAGGCACATTTTTAAAATGAACTTTTTTTCTTTATATAATATTTGTTTTCGATTATTACAGATGCTATAGTTTTTGCAGTAATGACATTGAGGTAATTACTTTCTTCAAAAATACTAAAAATCTGTGAACAGGTCTCTTTAAAAACGTGACCCAGACACAGAATGACAACTAGGTATTATAATTATGCCCCCCATCAAAGATGGTGGGGTATATTGGTTTGCTAATGTCAGTGGGTCAGTCTGTTGGTAGACGACTTTCGTTTTGGCTGTCTAAGTCCTAAAGTTTTCATTTGATGTTCAATAAACTTAATACTTTAAAGATTGCTTTTAACCTAGGGAGGGGGCGGGGGGGCATACCTGTTTTACAAACAGCTCATGGGGTGGGGGCTATTTTAGAATCGCATTGAATCCTGTGGAAAAGGCTCCTGTACTAACAAAATTCCTGAACTCGTTTAATAAAATATGGTATGAAATGACAACTCCTGTCAGATCCTATATTTGTTATCAAGCTGCTGCATTTATATGTGGGTCACTTGTGTGTAAGGTCCGGCCAGTGAACTTCTTTGCAGAGTTTAATAACAGATTAAATGGTCAGTATTGAACAGAAAGAGAAAGGCACGCATCCTTAAAGGCCTATTTACGTTTCTGTTTGTTTGTTTGTTTGTTTCGTTTGTTTGTTTGGATTTTTCGCTGTTTTTAACAGTATTTCAGTCATATCTAGGCGGTCAGTTAACCTTCTCACACTTTTCCTGGGTAAGCTGGTATACCAGTACTAAGTGCACATTCTTGTGCCAGTAACTGACAACTGCCCTACTTGAATCAGAGGTAGGGGGAGAATCGCCTTAGAAATAATTTCATGACCAATCCCCACACAAGTTATGTGGCCGGGCTGGGATTCGAACTCACGATCCCCGGATTGACAGCCCAGCGCTCTACCAACTGAGCTAGCCGGGCCCGGCTTATTTTCTTTGATGACATGCATTGATATCCATAATTGACTATGTCAAAGAAAACTTTTGCTCTCAATTGTATGTTAATGATATGTTTTATAATATGTAAGAAATGAGCTATACTTAACCACTTGCAATAAATAACTAGTAAATTATATAATACACAATGAGATATTTGATAAAAGCAAATTAAAATCTCAAGTGGGAATTAAACTCACGACTTAGGACTCTGATTGTTAAAAGAAATTGCCCCCTTGAGTCCCTTTTCGACGCCATACTCCCTTTAAAGAAATAATTTATTTCATATTTATCTGAAGTAAGAATTGCTAAGACTCATTCAAATCATTGCATTTAACCTATATCATCGTATCGAAACTAGAACTGTGGTCTAACGTCTTTAAAATTATTTTAAAAAATCCCCCATGCCTCGTTACTCCTCAAAAATATTTGTATGCAGTCATTGGCAGTAGTAGAGATTTGATTTGCAGATGAAAGTTGTTGGCATTTTATGAATTTTCTGTCCGATAACAAAGTCTGTGTGCTCGATGTTTGTCAATACGATTTCATTTTGGCATTGAATGCCAATCTAGGATTTTAAGGAATTAAAATGGCTATTGGTTTAAATGTCAAAACTATTGATAGGTTTCGATAAAAATTCAATGTCAAAAGTATTGTTAGGTTTCATTATAATTAAAGGGACTATGTCAAAGAAGGGGAATTCCTTTAAAAAATCTGAAAGTTAGATATTTATTTCGGCATATAATAGCGGTTAAAAAGGGGTATATATTATGTGATTAGAGTTTACGCATTCTGAGATAAAAATCCTTTTATTAAATGGGTCTTGTTTGTTTGGCCCTTTTCCTGTTTACATTTTGACGTCAGAATTGGGAGCATTTTATATAACCATAGTTAACACACGATTCCTTACCTAGCATGATAGCACAGTTGATTAAAGGGCTGTCTACTGTCATTTTTTCATATAGCTAGTTGTGAGTTTGATACCCACTTGGGGTTTTAATTTTTTCAGACTTTTTTGCTGATAAGTTTTTATCAACTATCTTATTGTGTATAATATTATGTTTTATTTATTTAATGCACATGTCATAGTATAGTGCATTACTATCGTGTACGATAATTTATAGTCCAATAGGAAGTCAATTTTTTGTTGACATAGTCCCTTCAAACGTCAAAGCTGCGAATAGTTTGTCAAGATCTCAGTTCTTGTATATGACAAAAGTAAGTAAGTACTGGAATTACAATACAATATTTTAAGTGATTTTGTTCCGTATTTGAACAAGTCTTTAAAGCAGCTGTCCAGAAATTTGTTTATAAAAATAAAACTTTGCAGAAATTATTTATAATGGACATTTAACCGATAACAAAAACGAATTAAAATCCGTAAATTAATAACGTTTTAGTTACTTTTTATCGTTCAGTTATCTGTATGTGATAGCTTGTGATGCCTCTGAAGTAAATCTTTAACGTAAAGCAGCAGTCCAGAAATATGTTTATAAAAAAAATAAATCTTACCGATTAAAATGCAAAAAACACATTGAAATCGGTAAAATAATAACGTTTTAGTTACTTTTTATCGTTCAGTTATCTGTACATGATAGTTTGTGATGCCTCTGGAGTAAATCAGTATGTACATTAGTGTATATTCCGTTCGTACCAAGCGTTTTCGAACATAGACATTATATAATGCCTTTCGTAAATAAGAAACAGTTTTCAGTTGAATAAACGTCATTAACGTTCATTAGAACTAATGTCAATTTACGATGCATTGAATTATATTTTATTGAGTATGGCTATATGTGGACTCGTTCGTTCCTTTTCACTGTTTGCTATTTCGATCAGATGACAGAGTCAGATTCTTTAAAAATATATTATTATGGCAGATTAATATTGATGTATTGCGCATTTCCTTATTTTCATCAAATATAGTTCAATAATAAATTATATTGCTTGCTAACGAAGGTATCAAATTTGCAAGAACATTGGTTTCCGCCCATTTTTCATGTGAACTAACACTTAAGAAAATTTCAACTGAAACATTCACAATCAATTCGAATGATGCATCCAAAATATGCAACAAAGTTCTGTTTGTGCATACACCCTGACCTTAGTTGGTGAAGTATTTCATGCCCCTTACCTTGCCTCGAAAAATATTTCTGCTTTAACTGACCATGGTTTGGAAAAAATGCACGCAGTCTGACCCCTAAGTGATAAGAAGGTAATGCATGTGACTGGCTCGTTAGTTATATCAATTTTATGCTCAGTGCTGTGCCCAAATTAGCAATTAGTTTCATTGATAATGAATGTAGGAATTTTATGTGAGGCTAATTAAATTGTGTGGTGTAAGATAGAAGGGTTGTGGACAATGTCTTTGGGTGAACATGTGAACATAGTGTTTGTGTGAAATATCGAGTGAAGTATTTTGTAAACTTAATTTTTATTGAAATGTTGTATTAATTGTTTTAAGATTTAGATGTTGTTGTTGTTCTGGCTGTACAACATCATGTGTCTATGTGGCTTTAAGATTCATTTTATATTGACATAACCATATTATTTTTGAAAGGCATTGATTGTAATATTGTCTTTTAAGTGAACCATTTTATATAAATTTATTTTTGAGTGTTGATGTGACTTTAAGGTCTCTTGCACAATTATCTTTAATGTAAAATATTTTATATATTTTTTGAGTGGTTATGTGGCTTAAGATCATTATTGTCATAAGCATATTGGACCTTTAATCTAGTGCACTCGCCTTTCAGTATTGAGTAATCACTATTTAACCATAACAGATACCCAGGGTAGATTAAAGAAAAACGTAATCTGTTTTCTATATAGGTAATAGTCGGTCAAATACAGACTTAGCTAGTGTTTTGTGTTTTGTTTGAAAACAGTCGCTCATGGGTGACAGATAAAGTGCATATTAGAACTTGAAAGCATGAAATGTTATCTAATGCATGTTGTTTGCTTTAACAGTTTTTGGGGGCTAAAGGCTCGAATGTCGAGCTTTTCTTTTCTTTTTTTGTGAGGTCTTTGTTTAGTAATTTGGTTTTTTTAATGCAGATTGCAAATCCGCAAGTATTGTGGTTTTTTTTTGGAATTTATTAAGTATGTTTGCTACAATTTGAATATTTTATTTCAAAATTAAGATTACAATATTTTTAGGTATGGAAACTACAATTAAGACATAACAAGTTTACATACAAATTATAGTTATTTATTTTAAAGGATACTATAATGTGAAGTGAATTTTACAGCAGTTCTTAATGCTGGAAGAAACGAGGGAGGAAAAAAATATAAAAATCATAAATTTTAAATCTGTTTATAAATATCTTGAAATTTGGATGTTTACTGTTGAAAAGTAATAAATAATTGGATGAGAAAACAAACCAGGGGTTTGATGGAAAAACTGGGTTTAATGCATGTGCGTAAAGTGTCGTTTCGGATCAGCCTGTGCAGTCTACACAGGCTAATCCGGGATGGCGTTTTCCGTCTACAGTGGATTTATTTTTATAAAAAACTGCCTTGAAACAGAAAATACCATAAAGCAGATTTTACGCACCTGCATTAAGCCCGGTTTTCCCATGACAAGCCTCAAATGTTTTGATTACTTGACATTTTCTTGTAGAAGAAAGGAAAATAATGAAATTATAAACTTGATTAATAGAAATAGACATTGGAGGAAGACCTTTGAAAATTTGTTGACATTTTAAAAAATTCTAGTGAAATTATCACAAAATGTACGGACCCAGGCATCTACGAAGCAATAGAGAGCACTTTTATCAGAACCGGATTCATTCGAAAAGTTTGAACGACCTAAATGTGAAAAATCCATGGACTTTGCAGGGGTTAGAAAAGGAGAGTGAAAGTTACTGGAATTTTGGGGTAAGAGAATTAATATAATGTCGTTTTAATCAGTGTCAGCAATTTTAATGATTAATCAGTGACTAAAATCTGAATGATTAATTGGATCAAAACTTAATTGTTTTGCACTTTATTAAATTTTTATTGAAAAAAATATGTTTTTCATAATATATTGATAAAATACAGTCCCCAGTCATTTAAACATTGAAATCAAAATCAATATTAATGTGTTACCTACATTATAAATTTAAATCTTTAAAGATATTACATCAGTTATAAATTAACCCCATATGAAGAAAAACAGTTTGAAAACTCCCCCCATCTAAGAGCTTTTTGGGGTACTATTCCCTGAAATCCGAATGAAGACCTTCCCCAGGGTCTCCAGCAATAAAATTTGTCCCATACTCAGACAGTAAACCCACTGCATGTGACATTTTTGTAGCTCTTTGTGTGAGAAACAGGTTGGATACACTGTTATCTTGTCAAACTGTCAGTTGAAGTCCTTCTGTGTGGGACCAAGTTGACATGTACCAATGACAGAAGAAATTTTTGGGTTGGTAATCCGTGAGTATAGTCTGCATGGAAGCTGCTGTCCAGTCAAAACGGCTAATGGTGTATTTCGGGATTCTTGGGGACTGGGTAGTCCCCAAGTGTAACCATTTTGACATGTCTTGTACCACAGAAAGTATTAATGTGAATATTTTTTGTTAAAAGTGCTGATATGCCACTCTGACAGCAGAATATTTGTAATTGTTGATCAGTAGATAATTCTTCCGTTGAAAGCCAAAAGGGCCGATCAACCTTCTTTGCACATATGCTGATATGCCCTTTTGGCTTTCAATGGACGAATTATATTCTTTATTAAAGATATATTACCACCATAACTGTATCTGGTTTTGGATTGGGGTATGGGATAAAAGTTCTTGTGTACAGGTGACTTTATACTGACATTATAATTGTTTTAGTTGTCAATCATTAAATATATTGCATTTATGATGCTTTTCCCACCATAACCAGTAAGGTGTTCTGTATTTGGGGATTAGTGCAATCTCATTGAAATCAAATCCTAACATTGTTAGGATATGAAGAAATCGTATAACAGGTCACGTTCAAATGACCTTCCGTGGAATATAAACAAGTAATAATGCTTTTCAAAAAAATAATTCCCTGTTGCCGTAAAATTCCCCTTCTGAAGGGCCCCACCACCTTTCCCCCAAAGGTGAAAATAAACACTGACTTGGTTAAAATGCACTCACTGACAATAGAAATGTTTGTTGTTAATCAGAGACCATATTTCATTAAAGTTGCGGTGCCACTATACAGTAGTTGGTTGGAAAGTCACTGAGGGTGGGATTGTGGTCTAAAACAGTTTGTATTTTCAAGCAACAATGACTTCAAATGAAATTAATAAGCAAACTAATTCAAAAACAGTGATATTTTAAAGACTCAAATATGTTGGTGGTGGTGGTGGTGGTGGTGGTGGTGGTGGTGGTGGTGGGGAATATAGAAAATTATCTTAAGGGCTCAAATATCAATTTGCTGGAATTCTGATTATTTTTTGTCTAAAGAAAGTGCTGATCATACATTTAATTGATACACTCATTATACATTTGACATTCATTTGAATCTGGCCAATCTATGTGAAGGGTATCTGCCCATCTGATGGTCAATAATTAATGAATAATAATTGACATGGTCAAGAGTAATTAGTAAATGTGTGTTCAGAAGAGAAAGATCATAGAAGGATTTGTGAGTGCAAAATGTGCATGGTATGGTCTCAAATATTGTAATGTGGTGAAACATCCCAAGGCATGCCTTGGCTGTGTGTGTTGTACTGGTCAAGTCCTAATGGACCAACTGTCACATTTATGGTCACACTGACCATGCTGACTGGTCCTCAGGGATGAGCATGTTTGCTAATTGGAATTTAATTGCAATTACTGTAATGTTGGTAATAAAACCACTGGCTGGTATTTGAAAGTTGTTGGATGCCATTTTCACTCCCTTTGCTGAGCGGGGAGGGGGGGGGGGGAGCGAGCTTTGTGGAAAAATATATAGCCTTACTTGTTCATTTTTAACAAAAGCGGCTTTGCCATTTGTCCTCACAATAATTTTAAAGTGCATGTATATTCTGGCAAAAATTCTCTTGTCTGTACAAGAAACTGAAACACACATTTCTTCAAGGTCCTTATGTAATGTCACTGACCATGCAAGGCCCATAACTCTAACTTGCAATTTGGAAGAAATATGCCCCTTTTTTGTACTTAGAAAATTCAGGTTAATGTTTGCGTGCAACAACTCAATATCAATTTGTGTTATTCAGTTGAAACTTCACACATGTCTTCAGGGTCATAATGTAAGGTCACTGACCAAGGCCCATTACTCTGACAAAGAGGTACGAATAGTCGAGCGCGCTGTCATGAGACAGCTCTTGTTTACATTTTTGGGACAATATTTATTACAACGGCTACGGTAGTGTGCACACTATAGTAAATGAACACTATATAAATACTAGTGTTTCATATTTCGTTAAATGTTATACCTTATTAACTATATCATTGTACAGCTGAGAGTTTATTTGCGCTTGAGCGGTTGACTGTAAGAAGTTTAACACTGTTAACATAAATGATTACATCATTTTGGGGTAAAGTGTTGTAATGTGCAGTGTAACCTAAATTCTTTGTAAGCAAATGAGAAATTTGAAGTACAAAAATTGGGTACTGAAAGGAATCTGGTAGGAGATATGAAGATTGTAGGGTGTAAAAGTCGTCAGTTTTCAGGACATAATTGTTTTACCGTTGGATGATTTACTGCAAAATGGTCTTAATTATTCAGAATTTATAATGAGGAGTGTAATTAATTCTCAGGATGATATTGTAGGACAGTTATGTGATATGAAAACGTGGAATATTTAATGCAGTCAGGGTTTGTGAATGAAGGGAAAATATGAATGAAAGAGTGAAAATGAGATGTTGAATTTAGAATTATATTATAATAAGGTTCACATGCAAATTCAGTGAACAAATTTGTTTTCTGTTTGTTCAGTTAGTGACTTCTGACTAATTGTGTGCTTAATTTGTGGTGATAATGATGTGATTTGGATTGCAAAGTTTATCTGTGAATATTTAAACAGAGTGAATAGTTTATCGCAATGGATTAACAGTATAAAATCAAGATCAATCTTAGCTGATCTTGATCTTCTACCTTAAATAAGTGGAATATCGTAAATTTCTTTGAGTTGTAGATCTAATATAATGTTTATCAGTTTATTTTTTATTTTTATGAAAATAATTTAAATTATTACATCAAAGCTATGGTTTATTACGGTGTTCCTTTAGTGCCACTCGTTGTTTCGCACTTTCGACCTTTGGATTACAAGCGCGAGAACGCGAGAACACTATACAAAGTTGCAAAATCACGATGCGAAATTGCGAGATTACGATGCGTCGTAATTTTGCATCGTGATTTGCTTCTTCGTAATGTGTTCTCGTGTTTGTAAATCATAGGTCGAAAATGCAACAACGAGTGGCCCTAACAGAACACGGTAGTTTTTGCATCTCATTTACTTGCTGTGCTGATTATATTTTCAGTGTAGTTCTGTTCATTTGTGAAGTTGCTGAAAAGCCAGAGAGCTTATCAGTTGCTTATGGGCCCTTTTGGCTTACAGAGAGGAAAATAATTTGCATGAATATTGATAGATGGTTTTCTGATATGGTCTAGTAATATTGTTGGTGTTGACAGAATCCTATTGCCATTAATATAAGGTTTTGTCTGGGTGTATCGGTGAATAAATTATTGTACATAAGTTGCATATTTAGGTTCTCAAGACTAGCAGTGTTTTGTATCAAGACTAGCAAGGTTTCCTATCAAGACTAGCATTTGTCATAAACAAATTGTGTTTTACCCAAAAATGAATTTGAAGAAGTGATTATTTTAATTATGTATTATTGGGTAATATACCATTATCATTGTAATTTAAATACCCAACTTATGTGCATACGAATAAACCAAAGTTTCGATTCAATGCTTTTGCTAAATTTCTCCCATTTCATAATTATGATGCATAATATGGTTTTTGATCTATGTCCATGATGCTGTAATTGCATCTACTAGTAGAATAATTAATGTGCCGTATACCATAAGGGAATTTTTAAATGATCAAGTTCTATGATATGTAACCTCTTATGTTTGATGACTTATGCCATTTTCATACAAAGGACACAAATAATTCATATAAAGTTATGACAACTTTGTTAAAATGTCTTTCTGTTATAATGTCTTTTCATGAAAATTTCATTTGGTATTGCTGTTAAGTGTCCTTTTATTTCAGTTCAGTTAGGCGTAAAAAAAAAAGTTTGTTTCAGGTAACCCGACCTACCCTAAAAAAATGCCCCGACCCTAGAACATTTTATTGGGTTTGTCAGATTGATTTTTGTTTAATTTACCTTTTTCAATAATTAAAAGTGTTTTGGGATAAATAAGTGTTATGTTTTGATAGTATCCACTTATAAACAATGTTTAAGGATAGTACTGATACGTTTTGAATATTTATTCAGTTTTAGAATCTTCAAGTTGACAATTTACACACACACACACACACACAAAATCCCGACCTACCTACCCTAATTTTTTTGGGCATGTTACCTGAAAGAAACATATTTTTTTTTACACCTTACATACACTTTAGTAATTTAATTTGTTTCAAGGAACTATAGGCCAGGTGTTAAATACATGTACCAGAACAGCCTAACTGGTTGAGATAACTGAAGGAGTTACTACAGTTTGCCGCTCATTAAGGAACTAAATTAAATGATTTATGGGGTCGACACGCTTTCTTGATGGCATTTTATTTAGAAACAAATTTTTGAAATAGTTGGGAGAGTTTGTTCATTTTATTGGGGTTTTTCGCCCGTTTTTTAATGGTAGTTCTGTCATATCACGGCGGTCAGTTAACGTACTCACACTTTTCCTGGGCAAGCTTAGCCGATCTAAGCGGTTTACCAGTACTAAGAGCTGACATACCTATGCCAGTAACTGACAACTGCCCTACTTGAATCAGAGGAAGGGGGAGAATGGCCGTAGAAATAATTTCATAATCAATCCCCACACAAGTTATGTTGCCGGGCTGGGGTTCGAACTCGCGAATCCCGGATTGACAGTCTAGCGCTCTACCAACTGAGCTAGCCGGACCGGGCATTGGGAGAGTTTGAATCTTTCATGGACATATGTGGCAGCATTAGAAGGTCATAATATGGCTAATTTGCTTTTACCAATGCTAGGGCTATTTACTAAACATTGGACTGCTAGCTAGAACATTTAAATACATAATTCATTGCCATGATATCTGCACATTAAGCCATGTAAACTGTTTCAGACTTTCAAATGCCAAATTTCTACTTTCACTTTCAAGACCTTGAAATATAAAAGGTCTGATTCAAGGCTTGCATTAAGGGAAGTTTGGGAGTAATTTACTCCCAGTTTTTGTAAAAGGACTTCCAAAATTGCAGCCATGAAGTATCAAAAAGTCAAAAAGAATGCTTAAGACTTCAATATCCTACACTTGGAAGTGAGGACTTCCAAAATGTTCGCTTAATTACAAGAAATAATTCAAAGTTTACAATAGGTTTGAAAAAAAAAAACATTCGAGTGAAAACATGACTGTAATATATAGTAGTGATATATGCTGTCAAAATTATAATGTACATATTTATGTCAGGCAATACTGTCAAAACTTCCAAATATTATGAGCAAAAAACTTCCAAAATCAGAGGCCAGGAAGTTCGAACTTCCAGTTTTCAAAAGTTAATGAAAGCCCTGTCTGATTGGCTGGTTTGGAAAATCACATGACTGACAATTATCAAGCTTTGTCATAAGAACACTGGTCACTAAAAGCTTTTGCCCAGTCTGTCCTTCCATAGAAAATGTATCTCTCAGGGCCAAAAAAAAATGTGTGTTGGGCAGCGGTCTCAAAAAAAGTTTGGTGGGGTTGGGATTGGGGTTTCTGTGTACTTTTTTCACATTTCGGTAAAAAAACATCGGAGGCGCGTATTGAGAAAACCTGTCTTAATGCATTTACGTAAAGTGTCGTCCGCACAGGCTAATCCAGGACGGCACTTTCCGCTATTATGGTATTTTCTGTTTCAAGGAAGTCTCTTCTAAACGTAAATCAACTGTAGGAGGAAAGTGCCGTCCTGGATTAGCCTGTGCGGACTGCACAAGCTAATCCGGGACGACACTTTACGCACATGCATTAAGACCGGTTTTCCCACAATACGCTTCATTGAAAATTATCTCAAATCTGACGAATGCGGATTTTATAGACAACAATCGTTGATAAAAACTTTGGGGGGGGGGGTTGCCCGAAACACAGAATTCTTTTTTTTTTTGCCTCAGTATTGAAATGCCTTGTTTATAGGACTTTTCCAAAATATCTGTTTGACTTTTGTGGTGTGGTTTACTTAGCTCCACATCATGTTAAATATTGGCTGGTGCTATTTGTTGGTATTAAGTGTTTTTTTTGGTTTAGTGCAGCAGAGAGAGCTCTGAAAGAATGCAGACAGAATAAGTTGACAGAATAACTATTGGTGTTTGATAACAATAAAGTGGCTTGATAAGCAATAAACCTAGGATATTGGCGTTAGAACCAATTTTGTGTGTGTATTAGTCCTCTGTAGTTGGTAAGCAGAAAGATTTTAAAGAAAACTTTAATTTAAATTTTAAAAAAAGGAACAGAAAAACTGTTCATCATAATTTTATTGAATTATTTATCAAGGGAGTTTATTGAACAAGGGAGATAACTTTGTTCTATTTGTATAAAGGGAGATAACTTTGTTCCAGGTTTGAACGGGTGGATGTACTAAATAATATACCTGGACAGTTTGATGGACGACAATTGTGTTTGGTGTGACAATGGAGAAAAATATGCAAACATTAGTCATGTTGAAGCATTAAAAAAGGGAAATAATATTTAAAATATTTTTTTTTTAAAGGGAGATAACTTGTTTGTGTTGCAACTGTTTTAAACAATGGAGGATGATTTGAAAATAAAACTCAGTGGGAAGCTTAAAGTGATCGAACAGGTAAATATTTATAGTTCAAGATTTATTGTGTGTAAATTCCTTTTGTTCATGCTTGTGATTATTATGTGCATGTACAGAACAGCTCCAGTGAAACAAGTATTTTTAGTGTTTTTTTTAGGGCCAATTTGGGGCCTAAATTAGGCCCCATTCCCCTGCTCAAAAAGTATATACTTTTACCCTATATTTACCTTAAAATTCCCCTCAGAATGTGAGCTTTATTTTGAAAAAAAAAGACCAAAATCGGACAAAAATTTAGTAAGATAAACAATCCCAGCAGTTTTGTCATCAAACCAAGTTAGTGCATTATCTAAGTTTTTATCATTTGTAGCAATGCGATTGATTATGTTTTATAACAAAGTAGAATATAAACATGTAACAATGCTTTTCTAAACAAATAATAATTTTATTCCCCTTTTGCCGTAAAATTCCCCATCTGAAAGGCCCTGTCACGTTTCCCCCAAAGGTGAAAAAAAAACACAAATATTTTAGACGCCCTGGCGGAGTCAGTATATTCCATGCAAGTTATTACTCTGCAAATCTATGCGCAGTGCTAGCAATACCGCCACGAAATCACTCGGTGTGACTCAGTAAGCAGGTAAAACTGATAGCTGATGCTGCGTGATGTAGAGCAAACACTCCGCGATATTTCACGCCGTGTCCGGTCGGATCAGGTATTAAAATAAAAAAATTTTGGACCAGAAATATGTAGGGTCGGCAGCAAAAGTAAAGGGTCGGTCGGGAGACCATAAATGGGACTATTTTATTGGGGGGGGGGGGGGGCTAAGTGTGGCAGGGTGCATTGGCTTGTAACAAAACTGAAAATAAGACCTGGGTCCATATTCCAGAAAAATCTTAAGTTTATCTTAAAATAATTTCACTTATAGTTCCAAGTTTTGCAAGGTAATATTTTTTAAACTGCATATAAATTAATGCCCTTCTCGAATAAGTGTATTTAATATGCATTGAACTCGTATTAAACGCTGCGGTATTGGCACATTATTTGTTCTGCATTAAATGCGCATTAAATCACTTTTAGTACACTAAGTGTATTTTTTCAGTACTTTTTCTGCATTTTTTACAAAAAAGTGTATTATTGCACTAGAAAATACACTTAAAATACACCTAAGAGTGTTTTTTTTGAAGATATAGGGTATTTTTCAAGGAGAAAAATACACTTTGAATGCGCTTAAGTGTGTTCATGCAGGAAAAATGCAGAACAAATACGCTTTAATAAGTGTATTTTTTCAGTATTTTCAAGTCTATTGAACACGTATTAAATGCAGACAAAATACAAATACAAATACAAAATACAGTGCCAATACCGCAAAAATGTGTAGTAAATACACTTTTTCCAGAATGGCAGCCGTAGAATTAAAGTATCATTGCCAAGAAATCTATTGTCAACAGTTTCTTTCCCCGTTAAATTTGATCACTTCTTTTCTTTTCAATTTGGCATTAAGGTTTTGTCATAATTATAAATAAAGATGTTCTCCGGTCCTATTCCAGAGACATCTTAAGTGAAATCTTATCTCTTAGCCTTAAAATCGTCATTTTTCTTAAGCATTTTATTCCATGTATATATGAAATTGTGCTTAATTGTCACTAATTATCAAAATA
Source organism: Congeria kusceri (assembly GCA_027627225.1). NCBI lineage: Eukaryota > Metazoa > Mollusca > Bivalvia > Myida > Dreissenidae > Congeria > Congeria kusceri. The sequence continues at coordinate 15,764,403 of CM051026.1, read as the reverse complement.
TTATTAACTACTGTTTACTTAACTATAATTGTATTCACCCTTCTCGAAAAAGAATGTGTATTGGCACCGTATTTTGCGACTAGGATAGAAACCAGATTTTTTAAAATAGATTTTTCAGCTGTTTCTGATTACTTATGATGCTGATGCAACAAGAATTTCTATTATTGGTACAAACATTAACTCCAGTGCTATAAACATTTGTAAAAACGCTGGGGTAGACAATGTTTTTTGTTCATTTGTTGATAAGCTTAGTGGGTTTTAGTGGACAAGTAGTATTTTGCGACTGGTGATGCAACCAGAATTTTTTTTAAAGATTTATCAGCTGTTTCTGATTACTTCTGATGCTGATGCAACAAGAATTTCTGTTGTTGCTACAAACATTAACTCCAGTGCTATACACGTGTGTAAAAACGCTGGGGTAGACAATGTTGTTTTTGGTTCATATGTTAATAAACCATGTAGCTTTCAGTGGACAAGTAGTAGTTTTCGACTGGTGATGCAACCAGAATTTTTTTTTTACATTTTTCAGCTGTTTCAGACTTCTTTTGATGCTGATGCAACAAGAATTTATATTGTTGGTACAAATATTTACAAACATAAACTCGGCTACTATTAACATTTGTAAAAGCACCCTGGGCAGGCAATGTTTTTCTGCTCTATCGCCTGTATATCGGTGTCGAATTGTCTTTTTATTGAGCGGGGTGTCACAGTAGACGACCGTATCAATTCTAGGTAGTTGAATGTATCAAAAGGCTTTTTGAAGTCACAAAAACGTGAAACATAAGACCCTTCATCGAATGCTCCCCAAATTTTCTCAAATTTCTACACTGGACAGCTTGTTGAAGGTTTCATGACACGCAATTGTAGTAATTAATTAATATCCGACCCAATTTTTATTTTTAGACCTAACAAATCTCGGTCATTTGACATTTTTTCAGTTAATGTAATGTTTTTCTTCATTTTGATTATGAATTCTTACAAACAATAATTGTAATTAAAGCCGCACAAACGGTGGAAATGGCTAAATTCAGAATCTACAATAACACGGTTATCGTAATGTATGTGTTAGTATGTGTTTACGTTAGTATATAACTTACGTCAGAAACATATTGCAAAAACACTGATCCTCCAAGTAAAACTGTTTACAAACACTAACTTTATTTACTGCCGACTTTCGTAGCGTTGCGGACTAAATCCAAATATTCACCGTTAACATTTGGCGACATGCACGATACTCTACTTTAAACACGAGGGACTTCGGCTAGTTTCGTAGTATTGAAAATGTAAACATATAACTGAACTTCAAACTGTTCGAATTCCATTTATTTTAACAAAATGTGTATGAGTCTTCAGTTCATAATGCATTATTTCATACGTTTGTTATCTGAACATTAAACGTTTACTGTTTAGTTTTAATGTGTATCACCTCGTTAGTGCCTTTAATTAATTTTGTACCCACCCTTCTAGAAAAAGCGTATTAAATGCTGCGGTATTTTTTCTGGATTAAATGCACATAAAATACACTTTTAGTACACTAAGTGTATTGTTTCTGTACTTCTTCTGCATTTTTTACAAAAAAGTTTATTAATGTACTAGAAAACACACTTAAAATACACTTTAAAATACACTTTGAAACATGCACTTTTTTTGAAGAAAAAGTGCTCGTTTCAAAGAGAAAACTACACTTTAAATGCACGTAAGTGTATTAAAATGCAGGAAAAATGCAGAAAAAATACACTTTTTTTCTGTAATAAGTGTATTTTTTCTGCATTTTCAAGAGTATTAAAAAATGCTGAAAAAAGACGGTGCCAATACTGCAGCGTTTAATACACATTAAATGCGTATTAAATACACTTTTTCGAGAAGGGTGTTCATCAATATGGGTTCCTGGTGAAGTGAACATTTAAATTACTTTCTTGTCTTCAAATGTCTGTTAATAATAAAATGAAGCGTAAAAACCGAGCTTAATGCATGTGCGTAAGTGTCGTCCCGGATTAGCTAATCCGTGACGACACTTTCCGCCTACAGTAGATCAATGTTTATAAGAGACTTCCTTGAAACAGAAAATATACCTGTGCTGTTATTTATCTGCACAAGAGTCGAGGTTTAGAGTGTGATATTTTTGATAATTGAAAAATGTATTCGAGAAAAATATATAATTGTTTTAATATATGAAAATACCATCGATATTCCCCTTTTAAGACGTGCAGTTATCTCCCTTGTTATTAACCACTGGCCTAATAAATGTCTGCACCAGAGTGGGAGTTTATTGTTTGATATTGTTGATAAATATATGAGGCGCATCGTGGGAAAACCGGACTTAATGCATGTGCGTAAAGTGTCGTCCCGGATCAGCCTGTGCAGTCCGCACAGGCTGATCCGGGATAGCACTTTCCGCTATTATGGTATTTTCTGTTTCAAGAAAGTCTCTTCTAAACATAAATCAACTGTAGGCGGAAAGTGCCATCCTGAATTAGCCTGTGCGGACTGCACAGGCTCATCCGGGACGACACTTTACGCACATGCATTAAGACCGGTTTTCTCACGATGCACCGCATATATAGATCACACTATTATGTGAAGTTGGAATTAGACGTCAAACATAGAATAAACTATTTTATTACAGCAATGTTTTATATGCAGTTTACCATGTGTAATATAAGAATTTTGTAGAGTAATTAGTGCAAAAGACTCCTGCATAATATAACTGCATCAGTAAAATTTATTTTACCACAAAACTGTATACTGTATGCATTTACAAAATGTTCACACACAAAATTGACCTGTGTCCATGAGTGCATGAACACAGTTTATAAATACCCCCAAAAGGATCAAAGACACAATCCGTTCTTATAAAAAAAGTCATGGAAAAAAGCTAATTATACCAAAAGTATTCACAGAATATATCAAACATTAACAACATGAAATGCTTTCTGTGAAAAAAATGTTTGATGTCTTATTATAACTTCACATAATACAGTGTTTTATTGGGATAATAATAGGAAATTGTCTGGTTTTAATATATGAAAATACCACTGGTATTCCCCTTTAAGACATTTATTATCTCCCTTGTTATTACCCACTGGCCCGTTAAATGTCTGCACAATGGGGGTTTAGAGTTTCACTTGATAAGGGTGGCAACAAGATTTTTGTTACACAGTAATCACAGCCTTTGTCTTAGATAGTGTTAATTGTGAAGTGTGAGTGGGCAGATTGAATAAATTACTCAAATGTAGCATGTTGGTGGTGTTACCGTATTTAACACAATGCTGGCTCTGAATAAATTTGACTTGGTACTGCAATCTTCGCAATAATAGATCGATTCAGGTTTTGCCTCGGGTACAAAAATTTATAACTGCCTACTAACATGAAATTTTCAGGGGCCATATACACAAATCATCTAAGGAAATTCTTAACCTAAGACATAATAAAAAAAGAGAAAAAAAATACAATTTTCCATGCGAAAATCAGTAATTGTTATTTCAATATTTAAAATGTGGTAAAATAAGAAGCATCTGTGGATTCTTTTAGCAGATTAAAACAATTTAAAACACTAAATCAACCGTCAGCAGCCTTAAGGAATTGTATGATTTTAAGAAATGTACAAAACTTTTCACAACCCTTGTCGAAAAAGAGCATTTAATATACATTTAATGTGTATTAAACGCTGCGGTATTGGCACCGTATTTTTTCTGCGTTTAATACGCTTGGAAATGCAGAAAAAATACACTTATTACACAAAAAAGTGTGGTTTTTTGCATTTTTCCTGCATTAACACACTAAAGTGCATTTAAAGTGTATTTTAAGTGTGTTTTCTAGTACATTAATACACTTTTTGTGTAAAAAATGCAGAAAAAGTACAGAAACAATACACTTAGTGTACTAAAAGTGTATTTAATGCGCATTTTAATGCAGAAAAAATAGGGTGCCAATACCGCAGCATTTAATACACTTATCCAAGAAGGGTAAGGAGCTTTGTAGATATATGGTCCCTTATATTATTTTAAATGTCCAAGTAACAGTTATGTTGCAAAATCAAAGTTTTTGGATATAAATTCATATGTCTTAGCTAGAGAAAGATCTCGGACATAAAAGGGTACAGGGTGGGGGAAAACCGGACCAGTTTGATGATATTTTCTAAGAATTTGCTAAATCCAGGGTTTTAATGAGTCCAATGCTTTTAATTAAGTTTTTTAAGCACAGTCTATTCATTTGTCATTGAATACCTTCAAAAATATATTGATTTTTCAAAAGATATTCAACATTTCTATTTTGACCAGCCCAGAGGGGCAGCAGGGGGGAACCAAAAAGGAGCAGGGTGCAGCACCCTGCTATTTTGCTCTAGATGTTTCCCTACTTAACGCCAATCTAATCACTTGAAATGTTTTCATCTCATGTTGTTGTCTGCAAGCGTCTTTGTATATTTTCATGGAATTCCATTGGACTTGAAAGTAAGATATGTCTCTAAGACCGTATTGACCTGTTGTTAAGCCGTATTGATGTTGTCTCGAGTATTCGGTATTGATGGATACACTAATATCAAAACATCCAGTTGTTCGTTGCAGGTACAGTCAAAACATATATGAGGCCCGTCGTGGGAAAGCCGGGCTTAATGCATGTGCGTAAAGTGTCATCCCGGATTAGCCTGTGCAGTCCCCATAGGCTAATCCAGGAAGGCACTTTCCACTTTTATGGTATTTTCTGTTTCAAGGAAGTCTCTTCTAAACATAAATTCACTGTAGGTGTAAAGTGCCGTCCCAGATTAGTCTGTGCGGAATGCACAGGCTAATCCGGGACGACACTTTACGCACATGCATTAAGCCCGGTTTACCCACGATGCGCCTCATATTGTTTCATGAGGCCAACAAACCTCAAAATCAATTTTCTAAATTATAAAACTTTGCATATATATCCCCGGCGTCTTGATGCTGAAGGCATATAGTGATTGTCCTGTTCGTCTGTTAGTTATTCCGTCCACGAATCCAGAAGAGGTTGTCGAGATTTTTCCATTTCGTCCAGCACCAACACTGCTTACTACAACACTTGGATACTTGCACAGTTGCTACTTATGACCGTTCGCAAGCAACCCATTTCACCCAACCTCACTTTGACCTTGACCTAATTTGGACTTAGAAATGGGCTGTCCAGCACCAACCAGGGGGGGCATGTGTGTTTATCAAACACAGCATCTTGTTTTCTTTGACATTTGAGCAAAATTAAATAAGGTTTCTTTTAAAGGACTTTTGTGTAATACAGACATAAGTCTATAGCATTTAAGTTAAAAAAAAGTATTTTATTGACAGCCTTAAAATATTTCTGTCATTTATCCACACAAAAAATGCAACTCAGCATTAACACATCATTATACAAATGGTAAATCCATATTAAATTATTTAAAAAAATTCCTTTAAAATAAGTGCACATAATAGTAACATAAAAGGGCTGTTAATTTTAAGTCTTCATTGTACATTTGCTTCTGATATTTACTAACATATGATTATCATCTTAAATGCTTGTATAATTATAAATAATAAGTAGTTAAAAAGAAGCCAATAAATACTTTGTTCATTTTAACACCAGTTTTAACACCAGAAAATAAATTATCATGGTCTCCGACTTGATACAACATTAAAATGTGTATCAGACAGTGTTAAGTCAATGTTTGCATTCTTACAATTCAGTTCTACAAATTTCTCACATTAGCATTGTTGTAAGGTGTTATTTTCTTGTACCCTAAAGCACTTTGGCCCTTGTTATCTACATTCAGAATCAGAAAACAGTTGTGCAAATCACAGTGTATAAAATTAATGCTCTTAATTAAAATCTGGGTTGTATCTGCATTCCCATTGGTCAGTGGATGTCATAGCTGTAATTTGATTGGTTAGTCTGATTACAAATGGCTACCCATTGACTAAGGGAAGTAACCTTTTGTTCTTGTTGAAAGTAATATTATATTGATGACAGGAGAAAAATAACCATGATTTATTAATTATTAATTCTTTATAAGTATTTAAGTGACATGACACTGCTTTAAAATATGTATATTATTTACATGCATCAGAAGTGCTAATTAGAAAAAATACCGTGAAATTGTGAGATTAAAATCTAAAGTTAAAACATGAGAATTTGGCCCAAGAATTTTTGTATGAGGAACAATGTTTTTGTTAAGGTAAGTTATTTTGTAGAACTGATAAGTGCTTCAAATAAATAAATTGATTAAGTAATACATATATAGTGAAAATATAGATTTTTTAAAGAAAAGATAAGTGCTGAAATGAATATATGCATAAATACATTTAAATAAAAATATAGATGAAATAATATTTTCATAGATAAATAAATAAATGTTTAAATGTTTAAATGAATGAATGAATCAATAAATAAATAAATAAATAAATAAATATATATATATAGTATTAAACTATAATAAATAAGTAAAGTAAGGTAAGTAAGTAAGTCATATAATGCAGTTAGCCCTTTATCATATTATATACTATTTTATGGTCATTAAATCTTATAATAGAAGTTTCATCTAGTAATAGATTAGTCTAAAATCTTGGATACAGTTGATAATTAATTACTTTAGTAGATTGGATTAAAATGACGTCGACCTATTGTCCAGAAATATCTTTTGATGTGTTGTTCGACTTCTTATTCTCAATCAGTTTCCAATAAATACAATCATTGTAGTAATTGAAAAAGGCCAAAAACTGTGACTCTTTGATGTCAGTAGAAACATATGTTGTTTGAACTTATGGTTCGAGACATTTTGTTCAGTAATATTTAGAAAGATTGAAGTATTATAGATTACAATTGTTTTACAGTAGATTTTGATTTAGATTTTGTTTTGTGATTTGAAAACAGTGTGTGATAAACTGTCTAGAATATGATCATTGTAAAATTATCAGGTAATGATTTAAAAAAAATATGTTATAACCATTATTTGTGTTTTTATCAGCATTGTAAAATTATCAAGTAATAATGAAATCATATGTTATTACCATTATTATGAACATGATAAAATTATATCATGATTATAGCAACATTATTATTACTATTATTAGTAGTAGTAGTTTTTGTTGTTGCAATAAATATTGTCAATAGTTTACCACTGTCATCACTGTCGAGTTATTGCAGTTATCAGAATCTCTATTACCATCATTATTGATATTTTGTAATCATTGTCATCATTATTTGTTTGTACTGTTGTTGTTGCTGTTGTCCTATTAATCATAATACACAGTTATTTCAACAACAACAACAGCATTGCTAAAGTATCATCATCAGCACCAATACTAGCTCTGTCTAGTAATAACTAAAAATGTAGTGTGTCATGTACAAACCGGGCTTAATGCACATACGTTAAGTGTTGTCCCGGATCAGCCTGTGCAGTCCGCACAGGCTTTTCCCAGGCAACACTTTCCGCTTTTATGCTATTTTCTGTTTCAACGAAGTAATTTCTAAACCTAAATCCATTGTAGGCGGAAAATGCCGTCCCGGATTAGCCTGTGCGGAATACTCAGCTAAATCGGGCCCACACTTTACGCACATGCATTAAGCCCAGTTTTGCCACGACACGCCTCTAACGTAGTGTGACATGTGTCAAAATTTATTTCAGTACATAAGTCAAAGACATAACTTTAATTTTACTTAGCAGATGGCTGTTTGCAGATGCTAAATATAAAGGTGTTGATTTATAATTGGCAATAACAGGTGTTGGAAACTATTTAAAATTTAATTGGCAATAACAGGTGTTGGAAACTATTTAAAATTTAAATTGGCCTAAAATTTGACCCCCAAAAAAAACACAACAACAACATATGCAATTTAAAAAAAGTAATTAAAGAAAAAAAAAAAAAATTAATTATCTCTATAACCATTGAATTCCAAAGGAAACACTTATAGTAGTAATAATAATAATGATAATAATAATAATATTAAATACAAATAATAATAATAATACTTATAAAAGTTAGAGTTAAATGATATTTTATCAAATGAACACTGTCATGTAAATTCTTTGAAAAGGAGAGATGATTCTAACACAGACATTTTTGACTTGTTATCACTGATTCTAATCTCACAGATGTTAATTAGGTGTAAATTACAGGCATGATGTAATTAAGATAATACCAAAATTAGTGTCTGTTTTCTTTGGTTCAAAAATGCTTGCAGACAGTTATTGCCCTTGGGTTATTTTATTTTGTTCACAATCAGATATACAGGATTACTTCCCCAAAGGGCAGTTGTTTTTTTTTAGTTTAATATATTCTGTGTTCATAACGATGAGTCAAATGTTTGAATATAATTTGGTATTATTAAAACTTGTAACATTAAAAAAAAAAAAAGATGTATAAAATAAATGTTTCCCAGCCTAGTTAGGTATACAGATTTACCTCCCTTAGGGAAGTTGTTTTTTTCTTCAGTTTAATGTATTCTGTGTTCATGATGATGAGTCAAATGTTTGAACATGATTTGGTATGATTAAAACACAAAAATAAAATGTGTACCCCCGCCTAGTGAGATGTACTGGGCCCAGTTGCTCAAAACTTTAACGGCCGGTTAAGCTAACGGCCTGTTAACTTTATATGTAAATAAAACTTATATTACAAGCTACTCGCTTATGAAGCATTTAACAATTATTTGAGCATATAAATTTATTTAGAAAAAAATACATGCAGCTTTTAAAATTTTAACATTTTATTTACATCGATAACTTCATCCAAAAGTTAACGGCTGTTAGCTTAATTGTCCGTTAAAGTTTTGAGCAACTGGGCCCAGGTCTTGTCAGGCTTACTTCCCCTTAGGAAAAATAAAATGTGTACCCCCGCCTAGTGAGATGTACAGGTCTTGCCAGGCTTACTTCCCCTTAGGAAACTTATGTTCTTGCTTGAGTTGTACGTATTGATTGTACACATGATGAACAATAAACTTGGAACATAATTTCGAATTATTAAAACTACACATGTTTTAAAGAATTAAACACATTAGCAGTATTGTTCCCTTTATAGTCAACACCTTATAAATGTTTCTTCTTGCAGATTTAAAACATATGACAAAATCCTGAATTTCTGCATGAAATTATTTCTGATTATTGCAATACCATTATTATAGCCCTCTTTTAAATTTTACATATTTTTTTTTTCAGAAACATATTTATTACATAATTATCAAATCCTCTTAGGGAACTGCAAGTTCTTTGCTTTGAACTTCCCTAATTGCTTGAATGCTGTTTTGGACAAGAAATATAAATCTTTAAATTATTTATGCCCCCAGCATCTTGATGCGGGAGGCATATAGTAATTGTCATGTCCGTCCTAGATTTTACTGTTGTGTCTAGCACCAACACTGCTTGCTACAACACTTGGATACTTACACAGTTGTTGCTTTTGACAATACATAATCCACCCATATCACCCAACCTCACATTGACCTTGACCTTATTTGGACTAACAATAATTCAAAAGTGCCATTTCTTGGTTAACTAGATTTTACTGTTTCGTCAAGCACCAACACTGCTTGCTACAACACTTGGATATTTACACAGTTGTTACTTATGACTGTTCCCAATCCACCCATATCACCCAACCTCTTTTTGACCTTCACCTAATGTGGACTAAGAAATGGCCTATTCCGCACCAACTGGGGGCATGTGTGTTTATCAAACACAGAATCTTGTTTCATGATTAAGAAAATATTTTTCTTCTATTTTCAGAATTCTGACAATGTGGTCTGGGAAACTCACAAGGTCACCCTGACACGGGTAAGTAAACATTTAATTTATTTGTGATGTAGATTTTTCCATTTGCGCATTTATTGTTATGCTAGAAAGCAATTGGTGAACGCAAACCTTCACCGAGGCTTCTTATTCTCCAAGTATGTTGTGAAAGTAATGAGTTATAAAGCATATTGTGGCAATTTACTCTAAATGTTATAGTGATTAGGAACAAATTCTTTTATCACAGAAAATGAAAAAATAAACAATGCAAGGTGTCATTTTTGATGTGTACTAAATTTCTAGTTTGGCATTAATAAATAAAATTAGTAGCAGAAAGTTTCAAGCGTACATGACATTTGAAAAATTAAATATTCTCCAAGAAACTGTGAATATAAGGATCATTTTCAAATAATGTCAAAAATATTACTTGCCTTTTAGACAATTATGACTACTTAAAAAATCATTTAAAAAAGTATATTTGAGGCGCGACGTGGGAAAACCGGACTTAATGCATGTGCGTAAAGTGTCATCCCGGATTAGCACAGGCTAATCCGGGATAGCACTTTCCGCCTACAGTGTATTTATGTTTAGTAGAGACTTCCTTGAAACAGAAAATACCATAAAAGCGGAAAGTGCCGTCCTGGATTAGCCTGTGCGGACTGCACAGGCTAATCCGGGACGATACTTTACCACATGCATTAAGACCAGTTTTCTCACGACACGCCACATTTCTTGTGTATCAGGTGCCAGGGTTTGGCTTTGGTATCGCCGTTAGTGGCGGGAAAGATAACCCACATTTCGCCAACGGCGATCCTTCCATAGCGATCTCAGACGTCTTAAAGTCGGGCCCAGCGGAAGGAAAACTACAGTGAGTAGTTGTTTGTTTTCTGCGACAAATTATTATTAGGGTGTTTTGGGGTTTAAAATTTGGCTGCATTCCCCCATTTTATGTGAACATTTATCTTTTCCCATTTGTCGCTAAATAACTTTCCCTTTGGTTGACAAGTTTTAATGAAACCATGTTGTAATTATTATCAGATAGTAAAAGTAATCAGAAATTCTCTTTATATGTCGTTTTTTAGATTATCACTTACACAAATTTCATTTATGTCATTTGCATGTGCTACAATAAATGTAACATATATACAATACATATTTTGCAGTTTATATGACCAACTCGAAGTGTTTCTATGACTTAAGTTTTCAATAAATTTGAGGTAAAAAATGTATAAAAAATATTCAAAACTAAACATTCAATTCTGTATTTGCAGGATCAATGATCGAGTATTGAGTGTGAATGGAAACTTGCTGGAAAACGTGGACCACTCCACTGCCATATCAGTATTAAAAGACTGCGGAAGCACCGTGAACTTGGTAAGTTGTAGTTCTTCACCCTCAATTGATTCTCTCCCTTTGTATGGTACTGTTTCAGCTGATTCTCTCCTTTTGTATGTCATATTTTATGGCCGTATCAGTATTAAAAGACTGCGGAAGCACCGTGAACTTGGTAAGTTGTAGTTCTTCACCCTCAATTGATTCTCTTCCTTTGTATGGTACTCTTTCAGCTGATTCTCTCCCTTTGTATGTCATATTTTATGGCCGTATCAGTATTAAAAGACTGCGGAAGCACCGTGAACTTGGTAAGTTGTAGTTCTTCACCCTCAATTGATTCTCTCCCTTTATATGGAATTCTTTCAGCTGATTCTCTCCCTTTGTATGTCATATTTTATGGCCGTATCAGTATTAAAAGACTGCGGAAGCACCGTGAACTTGGTAAGTTGTAGTTCTTCACCCTCAATTGATTCTCTCCCTTTGTATGGTACTGTTTCAGCTGATTCTCTCCCTTTGTATGTCATATTTTATGGCTGTATCAGTATTAAAAGACTGCGGAAGCACCGTGAACTTGGTAAGTTGTAGTTCTTCCCCCTCAGTTGATTCCCTCCCTTTGTAGAACACTCCTTTTGGCTGATTCTCTCCCTTTGTATGTCATATTTTATGGACACTGTGAAGCACTGTAAACTTGGTAAGCTCTGGAAATTGTAAAAAAAAAACCTAGCCACTACGTTTAATTACTAAACTATTTTTATAAGAAATAATGTTCTTGCAAATTTCATAAGCTAAGGCTGGTCGGATTGTATGTACCGTAAAAACTCAGTCATAAGTCGAGATTTTTTTCCTTCAAAAATCGACTAAAATTACAGTCTCGACTTATGAGGCAGTTCATGAAAAAAAAAAAAGGAAATTCAAGGAAGATCGATCCTCGCGGCGTCGCGGTAATGGTTGTTTGTTGTTGTTGTTGTTGTAGAGAAAACTCGTTGATTTATAACACAAAACGTCTTCTATTAACTGATACTTACCAATTAATATAATCACAGTTTGCAACTTTACTCTTGTTTTATTTTGATAATTTAATAGGAAGTTTCATGTTAGCAGTTGTCTTTTTTAACTGTGAAATCGTAAACAAAGAGTCAAGGTCAAGGGCATTAATACAAGTCTCACGAAAATTCGCAATCTGCGTGAATTGACACTTTGACGTCATCAAAGTAAAGCCGATTTCTGTCAAGAAGCCATAAAATAACCCTTTCTCGCCGATAAAATTGGCTTCCTTTGTCTAGAGAAGCGACATGCTTAACCAACCACGTGTTTGTTACTCAGTGGCAATCGTCCAATTATGTTAGAGCACGTGCATAGCTCCGCCTTTCGAACTTTTACAGAGAACGAAGGTGGAGTTAACGGCCTCTTGGTTATGTCAATCATTGTTATAAAATCAAGTTTTTACCAACATGTTAATCAATTGTTTTGATAGTCATATTAAAAGTACCGGTACAAAGATTGGATTACAGTGATCAAATTGTTTCATCAGATTAAAAGCGTACTGTTGGTGAAAATAGTTTGTGGGTTATTACTAGCGTGGATTGTTAGAGTGCAAACTTAATATTATTAATATTATTAACTAGATTTTAAAGTGCATAAGTAATATCTGGATTTAATAATTAGATAAAAAAAACTGGACTTAAGTTAAATCTGTGAAAATGCCTGGCAAACGCAAACGCCAGGCATATGACAATGCATTTAAAATACGCGTGATAGAGTTTGCTGAGAATTCTAACAACAACAGTGCAGCTGAACGCGAGTTTGGGGTTAGTGAAAAACTAGTACGTGATTGGCGAAAGATGAAAGACACAATCATGAGTGGACCTATTAAGCAGAAGCGTCGTGTTGTGCGGATCAGTCCGTATGACGACATGGAGAAGGATCTGAACGTCTGGATTCTAGATCAGCGGCAATGTGGTTTTGCTGTTTCACGCAACGCGATCCGACTCAAGGCTCAGGTGATGGCTAAGAATTCAAAGTACAACATCGACGTGTCGGTGTTCAAGGCATCTGCGGGTTGGTGCACCCGCTTCATGAACCGATATATGACCTGACACTGCGTCAAAGGACGCACATTGCCCAGAAGTTGCCCAGTGACGTCGATGCGAAGGTGTGCTCCTTCCACAGCTTCGTGCTTAAGGAGCGGAAGGAGTTTGAGTATGAACTTTCGCAGATCGGGAACATGGATGAGACGCCTATGTTCTTCGATATGCCGGGTTCGAACACGGTCCACCCGATCGGAGAGAAATCCATCTCTATCCGGACCACTGGCTCGGAGAAGAGTCACTTTACTGTGATTCTAGCCTGTATGGCCGACGGGACCAAGCTACCACCTGCAGTGGTCTTCAAGAGGAAAACGGTCCCTAAGGAGAAGTTCCCTCCTGGGATCCACGTGTATGTCCAGGAGAAAGGCTGGGTCGATGACCAAGTGCTAGCGCGGTGGCTGGACGATGTTTGGAGCAAGCGACCGGGGGGATTGTTGAAGAAACGATCGATGCTTGTGTGGGACATGTTCCGTGCCCACCTGACGGATCGGGTCAAGAAGCGATTGACGGAGCTGCGCACCCGCCAGTCTGTGATACCGGGAGGGTGTACTTCGGTGTGGCAGCCGCTTGATGTATGTTTGAACAAGCCGTTCAAGGTCGGTGTGCGCCAGCAGTGGAATGCATGGATGGTAGACGGCCCGCGTGACCTCACCAAAGCAGGGAACTTGAAGCGGCCTGGTCTGGCAACAGTGTGCGAGTGGGTACTAGCGGCGTGGCAGGGTATCCCACAGCGTGCGGTCGTCACCTCCTTCCTGAAGTGCGGGATCTCGAACAGCATGGATGGCACACAGGATGATGCAATGTTCGAGGACCTCGTGATGATTGGACGACCATCAGAAGTTTCTGATGTGTCTGTGCATGCTGCTAGTGATGAGTGTGATGATGACGATTCATATGTGTACGGTGATAGGTTGACGGATGAGCAAGTCGCTGCTCTGTTCAACAGTGACAGTGACTCAAGTTTTGATGGATTTTAATGTTGGATTATTACTAGTTATCAAATTGCAAGGTAATTATATTGTTTACTGCACTAATATCTGGATAATTTTATTGGATAAAAACATTAAACCGGACAATGAATTTGACGAGGTCTTTGTCATTTTACTGACGCATATTTTCATTTTCCCAATTTCTAGTAATTCTGACTCGACTTATGAAGTGAACATAATCAAAATCGCCAATTTCGTACCATTTTTTACCCCCCGACTTATGAGCGGGTAGACTTATGACTGAGTTTTTACGGTACCATATTTTTGTGCGAAAAACTATGTTGGAAAAAAAAAGAGAAAAGTGCATGTATGTACATGAATGTCTTGGTTTTCAACTAGTCATATTTTTAAAAGAAATAATATTTGTAAAATTTTATAAGGTTAGACCAATTGGATCCTTATACCCGATTTTGTTGGACAAATACTTTTGACTTTTATAAGGTTAGGTTGATTGGATGCAATATTTTGTGTGGATATATTGGTTGTACAAGAAAAGACCCATGTACAGTGTTTTTTTTCACCTTTGGGGGAAAGGTGGCGGGACCCTTCAGATGGGGGAATTTTACTGCAAATGGGGATTTTTATTGAGAAAATCATTATTAGTAAATTTACATGTTTATATTCTACTTTGTTATAAAACATTAATAATTCAATAGTTTTGCTACCAATGATAACTTAGATTTTGCTTTAACTTGGTTTGGTGAAAAATTGCTCGGATATTTTATGAAAATTCCTCTATCTTAGTCAGTTTTTGTCCGATTTTGGTCTTTATTTTTCTTCAAAATAAAGCTTTCATTCTGAGGGGATTTTAAGGTTAATATAGGGAAAAATATATAGTTTTAAGCAAGGGGAATGGGGCTGAATTTCGGCCCTAAATTGGCCTTAAAAAAACACTGCATGTATTTACATGTATGTCACTGTGTTTTGTTTTCAGGTGATAAGAAGGAGAATAGTTCTACCCGCATCCTTGGAAACAGAAACCCCGCCTCTCAAGGTGACGCTGTCAAAACGGAACAGAAAAGACGGTACGAAAAATATATGAGGCGCGTCGTGGGAAAACCGGACTTAATGCATGTGCGTAAAGTGTCGTCCCGCATTAGCCTGTGCAGTCCGCACAGGCTAATCCAGGACGGCACTTTCCGCCTACAGTGAATTTATGTTTAGAAGAGACTTCCTTGAAACACAAAATACCACAAAAGCGGAAAGTGCCGTCCCGGATTAGACTGTGCGGACTGCACAGGCTAATGCGGGACGACACTTCAGGCACATGCATTATGACCGGTTTTCTCATGACGCGCCACATGCATATTTACAAACATGACATATTCATGTGAGATCTGGGCTGGTATTTATAAAGAATCTTAGTCAAAAATTAAGAAAAATCTTAAAATTCTCAAATTTTATTATTGGATTTTCTGACAAAGTAATGCATTTCTGGAAGATTTTGACACATAATTTGCAATGTAATTCAAAGTGTATTAATATCTAGCATTAGTCATGCAAATGTTTCAAGGCATAGTGTTTTAAACACCAATTCTAATTTTGACTTGTGTTCAACTTAAGTTAAGAATGACTTAAGAATCTTTATAAATATGGGCCCTGGACGCTGTAACTTCTTTATGCTGACTTGGTTTAAACCTTTGAGGCGCGTTGTGGGAAAACCGGACTTAATGCATGTGCGTTAAGTGTCGTCCCGGATTAGCCTTGCAGTCCGCACAGGCTAATCCGCGATGGCACTTTTTGCCTACAGTGAATTTATGTTTAGAAGAGACTTCCTTGAAGCACAAAAGCGGAAAGTGCCGTCCTGGATTAGCCTGTGCGGACTGCACAGGCTAATCCGGGACGACACTTTACGCACATGCATTAAGACCGGTTTTCTCACGATGCACCACCTATTCATTTAAGCTTGATTGTTTCAAAAGCCAGAGGCTTATCAAGACATATTCGAGTTTGTATCCTGGGTAGAACCAGTACTTGGTGTTGTTTGAGAAAGATCATTTGAATGCTCCCAAAGTAGGGATGGAACTCACGACCTCCGAATCACATATCCGCCTCAAGTGGTCAAAATGTCTCCACGACTATCAAACTTTAACATTCTGTCCATTGAAAGCTGTAGGCGGAAAGTGCCGTCCTGGATTAGCCTGTGCGGACTGCACAGGCTAATCCGGATGACACTTTACGCACATGCATTAAGTCCGGTTTTTCATATGCTGAATGGCCCTTCTATAGTGCAATAAATTTAGTCCATCTGTTTCTTCACCCAGAAATAGATACATGTTTCAAACAGTTTGGAACATGTACAGAAAAATGTCAATTGTTGCTTTTACCATGTGAAAATATTTTTGCAGTATTAATTTTTTTCCATTTGTAGACTTCGGTGTTGTGCTAGGGTGTAGGTTTTTCATCAAGGAAATTCTGCCAAATAGTTTGGCTGCCGAGGATGGTGGACTTAAAGAAGGCGACACGATTTTAAAGGTAAACTTTAAGTAAATTAAAGTTACCCCCCCCCCAAAAAAAAAGAACAACAGAAAATTAAACAAATTCATTTAAATTTGTATTCAAACTTGTGATTTTTTAATTCTTGTTTTAAAAAAGAAAACAATTTTAAAAGAATACTTTTAGTTGTGGTTAAGCAAAATTAACAAGAAATAAAAAAAGGGCAGTAATTCCATTAATATTGTAGACAGAGTTGTGTTTCTTGCATTTCAAACTGAGATTGTATAATATTCAAATAGCAAAGTTTATTCAACTGAGGTTTGTACAGTATATGCACATACGCTGATGGGATAGAAAATATTCCAGACTTCTTTTCTTCTTCACAGACAAAACTATAGAGAAATTTATGTTTCTGTATTTTTCAGATAAACAATGCACCAATCGACAGTCTGTCTCTCATAGAGGCTAAAAAACTTATTGAGAAAACAAAGGACAAGTTACAGTTTATAATCACCAAACAGCGAGAAAACGAGCGGCGGAAAGATGACGGTACGTACAAGGGTGTGTATTTTGTTTTTGAAAAGTTTTGTGCGAGTTTTTCTGGTTTCAGTATGTTAGTTTTTTATTTTGTCTGTTTTTTAATCGCCTAATAAAAAGCGATTTGGAGTTCTTATGCGGTATATTAAATCACTCAGACTAACGCCCTCGTCGTTTAATTCCTACACATCAGAACTCCAAATTGTTTTTTATTTGTTGATAAACAACTCTAAATTTAAAATTATTTCATGAATTTCTATTCCCTTCAACAGAATACTTACTGGTCTATGGAACTAATGTCCTTATTGTTTAATTCCTACGCATCAGAACTCCTGATCATTGTTTATTAGCTGATAAACAATGATAATGCAAACATTATTTTGATTCTAACATGATTTGACTTACATTTTTGCAATTGTAATTGGAACTACTTTTTACTATGCACTGCTCAAAATCGGGACCACTTTTTGTGTTGTTTATTGGGTAGAATATCAACTATTATTTTGTTCTTTGTCTATAGAAAAATATGCGAGTATCATGTTAGAATACTGGTTATTTCATGCATTGCTCCATTAATTTTTATTCCCTTCAACAGAGTACTCACTCGGCTATGGTACCATGCAGAGCACTCTGCCTAAACACGGAGACAAGGTGTACCAGACCAAGTCGAACATCGAGGACAGTCCGTACAAGGCACAGTTCGCCCCACAGGTATGTATGTCAGCAACAGCAGCTGCAGTTACAAATGTAGCAACAGCAATCGACATTAGCACAAACCTGAAGGCAAAAACCTGGTTAAATTGTTTTCGGGCTTGCTAATTGTTTTGGTTTTTATGTAGCAGGGCTTGTTGAAAATGTTTAATGCCAACCATTAAATAAGAATTCAGGCTTGTTCGCTGAAAAGCCTAATTTTGACGACTGTAGCAGCAAGGACAACAACAACCATCACAACAATAGCAGCAGCTTCAATAAAAACAGCAGCAATAACAACAGTAGCCGACAACCAGAGGACCACCAGAAGTGACAACAGTAGCTATGAGAATCACAAGAGAAACAAGGCAGCATTGATATCAGTAACAATCACAACATTAACAATAAAAACAAAACAAAACAGAAACAACAGCAGCAGTACAATCAACAACAATAAAAAAAAACAGCAACAAACCAAGAAGTGACAACAGCAAAAATTACAAAAACAACAGCAACAATAGCAAAACAATTAATTGTAATTTATTATACAAAACCAACAAAACAAAAATCTTCATAAAAGTTTGAAAATGACATAAATGCTCTTATCACTTGCTATACCTTGTTTCCCATGTAATACAACCATTACGAATATTTCTATCCCACACGTGTCAGATAACATTTTGAGCGTTTTCATTGGCTACATTTTCTTTGACTGACCTATCGGATCACGTTATTTTGGTGAAATGACGTCGTCAACATTATATGACGTCACGGCAGTACACAACTTTTTGGATTTATCAACATGTTTTAGTAAAATTAAAAGATTTTTGTTTCGTTTAAAATCATGTGATAAAAAAGATCTGACACTCGTTGTCATTTCATACCATATTTCATGTTTTATTTAACTCGTCCAGGAAATTCGTTAGTAAGCTTACCAAAGGCTCGCTTACTAACAAAATTCCTGAACTCGTTTAATAAATTATGGTATGAAACGACAACTCGTGTCAGATCCTGTATTTATAAATATAGTAAAAACAATTGTGGCGCGTCGTGGGAAACCGGACTTAATGCATGTGCGTAAAGTGTCATCCCGGATTAGCCTGTGCATTCCGCACAGGCTAATCCGGGATGGCACTTTCCGCTTTTATGGTATTTTCTGTTTCAAGGAAGTCTCTTGTAACCATAAATCCACTTTAGGCGGAAAGTGCCGTCCTGGATCAGCCTGTGCGGACTGCACAGGCTGATCCGGGACGACACTACGCAAATGCATTAAGTCCGGTTTTCCCACGACGCGCCACAATTATGATTGAGTCTTTAAGCCAACACTACTTTTCAGGACATTCCCCCAGGTGCATACCCAGCCAACAGCCCGTATTCGAAATACGACGGCAGATATATCTACGACCACGAAGCCGCCCCACCCAGACCACCTCTTCCATCGGGAATCGATAACAGTGAGTCTTACTCATTGGGTTTTGAGTCCCCTTCTTGAATAAGTGTATTAAATGCTGCGGTTTTGGCACCCTATTTTTCCTGCGTTAAATGCGCATTAAATACACTTTTAGTACACTAAGTGTATTGTTTCTGTACTTTTTCTGCATTTTTTACCAAAAAAGTTTATTAATGTACTAGAAAACACTTAAAATAGACTTTAAATGCACTGAAGTGTATTTTTTGAAGAAAAAGTGCATTTTTCAAGGAGAAAAATACACATTAAATGCACTTAAGTGTGTTAATGCAGGAAAACTGCAGAAAAAATACACTTTTTCTGTAATGAGTCTATTTTTTCTGCATTTTCAAGTGTATTAAATGCGTATTAGCAGGTGGGTGGGGGGCAGTGTAACGTTTTTACAACACATGCCAAACATGTCCAATCAACGACAATTGATAATTGACAGGGGGGCCTCTTCTTTACAAGGGCCGCGAATTAACCGTTTGTAGGAGGCGCAAATATGACGCATTGTTTCCACAAATAACAAAACTGGGCCATGTTGTGATAACGGTTTCACAGTTTGCACAAGACGTACATTGTTGTTTATTATCCTTAAGTGACATCTATGTGGTTAACTTGTTTACAGTAAATTACAATTACTCTCTAAGTAAACCAATCAAACTGAATCCATTATCAGCCGATCAATTTCTGTAACAAAATTAGCATGATCTGGTCAATCTTAATATGTGTCACTTGTAAATTATTCTCCATTATATCAACACCGTTTATTATACAAGAGTCTTGATTACTAAACAATGCCACCATCACGTGCTTGAAAGTACTTTACGCGGTCATTAGACAAAACCCAGGCAACGTGTAATCTGCACAGCAGATACAAGCTTCATGGTTCTGAAAAAAACCGGAACGATTAACAAATTAAATAATAATACATTTAACTGTATCTTACATTTCTTCATATTTGCCTAACACTCACCAAGTTATATCGCTCATTTACCACTGAAACCAGGTTCTTTTTGAAACAACTACGTACACTTTTTTTTTTTTTTTTTTTTTATTCATTTTCAACATACATCTCAATTACAACATGATTTTATATATAAAGGTACATAATGGATTTAGTCAGTTATATCATACTTCAATATCATATATAATAACTATTTATGTGCATACAAGTATTTTAGGTATATAATAAAAAATAATATTTGCTTTAATATTCATGTGTATATGTTTAATATAGTTCCCAGAAAAATACATTTTTGAGACGATGCTATAATATTTTATAAAGATTAAAAAGGAGAGGGGAGATGATAAGTTAAATAATAAAGGAGAGAGAGAGTTTGTAATAAAAAAACAAAAACGTAAGATAAAGAGGATATAGGCAAGATTCATCAAGAAGTTAGACAAAATTGTGCCATTTTTTGTTATGTTTATCAATTTTATCTTTTTCAAAAGCAATTTGCTTTTCTAATGTTATTTTCATTCTTAGAGCATTTTTGAAAATCTCGATATTTAGCTCTTCGGCTCTTGATTTGGCGCTAAATATATAAGACTTCATTAGAATAATGATATAGTTTATCACTTGATTATAAGTGCCTCCTTTTTGAGTACCAAAAACAATATCGTTTACATTCAGATCAATATATATTTGTTTACTGTTTAAAAACAATGTGAGCTCCCGCCATATGGGTTGTACAGAATTACATTCATATAAAACATGTATAATTGTTTCCTTAAAACTTGCACAAAATGTGCAGAGACTTGAAGCTGTTAAATTACATTTATACAAATATGCATTAGTGGGTAATATGCACTGTAAGATCTTGTACTGAAAATTGCGTAAATTATTATCTATAGTGGCTTTAAATGGTATTAAATAAGCATGTTTCCAGTCAATACTATGTTCATAGGAGGACATTATTTTTTCCCATTTCATTTCTTGTTTGGTTTTATTTTCGTTTAAGATTTGTTGTAAATTATACAAGTATTTACATACTGTTTTTGTTTTTTGTACCTTTTCAAGAAATGTGTTATTGCTGAAATTTACGAATTCCATTTCAGATAGTTGTTGTTTGTAAGTTATTGGGATACTTTGGATTAGTGTGTAATATTTAAGATAGTCTGTTGAAGGTAATTCATACAGGTTTTTAAAAGCTTCAAATGTATAATAGGTTTTTGACCTAAAGTCATATAGATGTTCTAAGGACTTTATACCTCTATTGAACCAGTTTAGGTAAAAGAAGGTATCTTGGTTATTTTTTTGTATTGTTGAGTTATTCCATATAATCGTTTTATTTACATGTCCTGCTTTTTCATTTGATTTAATCTTGTTCCAAGAAGAAATGATGTCTCTGAGGAATACATTTTTAAAATTTGAAACAATATGTTTTTCCTTAAGTGGACATTCAAACACGAGATTTCCGCCATATTTATTGATTTCTTTCTGATAGAAAGTTTTCCACTGCCCTGTATTGTTTATGTCTGTTAATCTTTTAACCCAGCTGGCCTTATTTGCATGTATAAGAGCGATAATATCTGTGAGTTTGAGTCCTCCCTGTTCTATTGGTTTAACAAGAGTTGTTCTTTTTATCTTTTCGGGTTTACCATTCCATACAAATTGGAATATAGATTTAATAATTGTTTGTATTATATCATGGTTAGGGGTGGGGAGGATTGACAATGTATACATAATTTTTGGTAGGGCAAATGTCTTAACCACTGTGACTTTTCCGAGAAGTGTTAATTTTCTATGTTGCCACTGTTTTAAACAAGTTTTAAAAGCTTGTAATTTTGGCTGGATGTTTTTGTCTATATCGAGATTTTCATCATTTGTAAAGTAAAAACCAAGCGTTTTGGCTTCTTCAGAGGTCCAAAAAAAATGTTTGTATTTGTTAAATTTAATTTGTGTATTTTTTAGTGAACCAACTCGCATTACAATGGATTTTTGTGTATTAAGTTTGAGTCCAGATATTTCACTGAAGTCTTGAATAGTATTTATCAGTGCTGAGAACGAATTAAGCGTTCCATCTGTAAGATAAGTTGTATCATCTGCAAAAAGTGTTTGCTTTATTTCTTGTTCGTTTATTTTTATTCCTGTAATATCTTCATTTTTTTCAATAAAGTTGGACAATATTTCTATACTTAATATAAAAAGTGTTGTTGACTACGTACACTTAGTATACATATTTCGGATAGGTAAATATTGGGACAGAGTGCCGAAATATAGTAGTATATAGTAGTATTTACAAAACGAATATTCAAATATATTCGAATACCTAAAACGAATATTCGAATATTGATTTCAGTATTCGGTCCCATCCCTAGTTTTAAGGTATTCGAATGGCGACCATTCAATCGAATATTCGAATAGTTTTATCATCCCTGAAGTTTATTTCCGACACCACCACTAACAACAACAACAACATAAACAACAATTAACTGGATCACTCATCTCATGACTTTGTATTACAAGAAAATCGGAGAAAAGTATCATTTGCTAACTATTCTGTTGCAGTCATCAGTAATGTTCTTTAAAGAGGCGTATCCACAGATTTTCGTATTTTTGAAAACTGTTATAACATGTCTTCAGTGCAAAAAAGTAAAACATCTAAGAACCCCAAATATTATAAAAAGAAAAGCATTAAGAAGAAAAAAGGGATGTTTTCCGGTCATTGTCCCATCGCTAGAGTAGGGATGTCAATGGAATATCCAAAGTTAAGAGATTCTGAATAGGAATTTGGTGTCTGGATCAGGATACTTGTTTGGTATCTGATTATCCATATACAAATAACATATCACAAAACAAACTTCAATTTGCTTTAATTTAGTTATCATTGCATTGCCTTTAAATTTTAAAATACAAGTAATTCAATGGGTATTTTATACTTAAGAAATAATTTTCAATTTATCGTTGTTTATCAGCCAATAAACAACGATTTAGAGTTCTGATGTGTAAGAATTAAACCACGAGGGCATTAGCCCGATTGGTTAAATAGCCATGCATCAGAACGACAAAGAGTTGTTTATTGGCCGATAAACGAAGATAAAGTGAATATTATTTCGATTCTAACATGATTTGACACATATTTTGTGCAATGGTCAGAACTAAATTTACTATGCTGTGCTCACAATCGTGACTTCTTTTTCTGTTGTTTATTGGGTAGTTTAACAACGATATTTTTGTTCTTTGCTATAGAAAAAATAGCGAGTGTCCTGTTAGAATTAACAATTTTGAAATGAATTCCTCAGATGGTCCACCACGGTCACCTAGTCCAGTGAAAGACGGTTACTATAGCGACCGTGACGACAGGCGTAGGAAACAGGCCTACGGAAACTACGACACTGTAGATTGTGACACTGATATGGGTATCGTGAGACGACACCATGAAGAGTGAGTTTGTTAGGTGGTTTTTTTCCAGCACATTTGGAAATTAAAACGATACATGATAAATAACTGATTTAATTACCTTCCGTTAGATTTTACAGTTGGAATTTCGATCAGCATGCCACATTTTTCGTTTAAGTTTGGAAGTTTTAATTTATGGATGTATTTTCTCCTGTATAACTATTGACTAGATGTTTTGATTCAACACTAGTGCAAAATAATTTGAAATTTGAAAAAATGTCAGATATTTTAGATTAGGAGTGAGTTAAGACCATTTTCTGATAATTTAATAATTGTATCCGATATGGAAATGTTAAACAGATACAAAAGTTGAACACTCAGCTCTCGAAATGGATATTCATGACACCAAAACAAAGAAAACGCCGCAAACCAAATATTGCCTATGACTATATATGATAACCAGTACGGCTTATTTTTTTCAGACGATACGTCGGAAAACGTAAGGACATTCGACCGGAACCGAGGGTCGTAACATTCCAGAAAGATCCGGAACTTGGGCTGGGATTGCGGCTGGCTGGGGGTAATGCCACGGGGATATTTATCGCATCGGTGCAGACCAACTCTGCTGCAGACATTGAGGGTCTCACAGAAGGGGACCAGATTATAAAGGTACAGTTCTTGCTAGGGACCCCAAAATGAGGAAATAGGGTTTATGCAAGAACGTATTGTAGATTTTGTGTAGTCCTACACATTTACATTAAGAGACTCAAAAGCGATTTTGAACGTACTTCTGAACGTCGTCGTTTTTAAATGCTCTTATGAATTAAGAGATCATTTTCGATTTATTATTGTTTAGCGTCCAATAAACAACGATTCGGAGTTCTGGTGCATAGGAATTAAACCACGAGGACGTTAGCCAGCTTTGTTTAATAGCTCTCATCCAAACTCCAAATAAAATTGTTTATTGGCGGATAAACAACGATAATGCGAAAATTATTTCGATTCTAACGTGATTTAACATATTTGTGCAATTATAATTGGAACCTCTTTTTACTATGCTCCACTCAGAATCGGGACTTCTTTTTGCGTTGTTTATTGGGTTGTTTAACAATGATAATTTTGTTCTTTATCTATAGAAAAATTAACGAGTATCATGTTAAAATGAATCTTGTACAACATTTGACTTCTTGTGCTACCTTTTAGGCCAACACCAAAGATATTGTTGGGTTGACGCGAGAAGAAGCAGTAATGAACTTGACGAGTCTGCAGGGAACAGTGTCGTTGGAAGTCCAGTATAAGAAAGAAGGTAAAACAATATGGGATAACAAGAATACTATGTTAGTGTTGAATACAGATAAGTTTATTTAGCGAGGCTTAGAAAACCTAAACCACAAGCCTTGGCGAGAAAATCGGACACTGAATAACACGAAAAACATCAGATGACGTCATGAAAATAAACAACATGACGTCATTATAATGCGCCTGTTTGCTGTATATAACAAGGTGGAATTCAGGTTAGTGTATCCCACGGGGTGTCATTTCGTCAATGCAGGCGTGATGATTGGATAAAACAAAATATGGGTCTTGGGTTCGCGAACCAGGCTACACTCTACTTACTTTTAGAGTTTAAGTAATGGTCAGATTGGCATAAATAGTAATAAAATAAAAGAAGAAAATACTCAGTCTGATATATGGCCGTATAATAGGCCAAAAAAAAAAAATTGTGTGTTTCTCGCAACGATCTCAAAAAAGTTAGCTTGGATTGGGATTGAGTTTTTTTTTTAATGTTATTTTTTAAAGACACATTTTGGTAAAAAAATATTGAATAAAAATCTAAAATCTGATGAATACACATTTCATGGAAAACAATCGTCGCTAAAAATTTTGGGACGGGGGTTTTCGTTAGGTAGGGCCTGGTGGCCCGAAACATAGATATTTTTTTCATTTGGCCTAAGCAGATAGTGAAATGAGCATTTATTTTTTTTGTTGTATATGTTTCAAACTATAACATACAGACTTTTTTGTTATTCAGAATAATATAACATGTAAAGTATTTAAATTTTGTCAGATATTTAAAATCACATTTTATGACAAATGTGTTATGTTGATTGAATTTGACTTTGTGAAATTCCAAAGTTGTTCTTTCTTATAATAGAACCGTATGTCTTATAATGTGTTATATTTATAGAATTGGACTG
This sequence comes from Congeria kusceri, assembly GCA_027627225.1. Classification (NCBI taxonomy): domain Eukaryota; kingdom Metazoa; phylum Mollusca; class Bivalvia; order Myida; family Dreissenidae; genus Congeria; species Congeria kusceri. Next base: position 15,738,621 of record CM051026.1, on the reverse strand, counting down.
TTTTATATTAAAAACATTTCTATTTATAGAACTGGACTGCATCATGTCAAGCCATGAAGCGGGCGACTCGTTCTACATTCGCACGCATTTCAATCATGAGCAGCTGGAACCCGGCGAGCTTTCGTTTGTGCAGGGTGACATCTTCCATATCAAAGGTTGGTTGGCGTTTAATTCCTCGGCATAGAAGATTTGCAGTTGATGCATGGGCACTCTGAGAATTTTGGATTAGAAAGAATTCTGATTTGTGTTACGTGTTGTGTGTGTGTTAAAATATGATATATGTGGAGATTATTATTAATAACCACCTTATTATGTTTTTGACCAAGATATTTTGTCTATTTCAATCTTGTCATTAATGGAGTTAAATGCATATTTCAGAAACCCTATTTTGCGGATGTGTGTTCTCTTTAATCGGGGCTTTTTTTTTGCCATTTTGGGAATATGACCTATACCCATGAAATTGGGAATTTCAGCATTAATTCAAGTAAGAAATTGGAAAAATTATAATTGTTTGATTAATAAAATCTGAATAATTATAGATAAACTACATAAAGTAGAATATCAGTAAAACAGTTATTGCAACTTCAGCAGTCTTTATATGAACACTGAACACCTTTTGGGAATCAGTTGGGAATTTTGGGACTGGATTTGGGGGAAAAAAAAGCTTTTTGCCATTGGGAATATGACCAATAATGGCTATAAAATCGGCAAAAAAAAGACCTGCTAATGACAAATGTGTTGATGAAAATCTTGTCACTCAAAGAGGTAACTGCATATGCGGATCCAAATTATTATGTCATTGGCAATCTTGTCACTAAGGGAGTTAATTTTAGGGACCCTATTTCACAGAGTTGTGTTCTCCTTAATGACAATAGTGTTGGTGACAATCTTATCACTAAGGGAAATTACTCCATATTTCAAAACTCTAGTAATACAATGTCAGTGGCAATCCTATCACTAAGGGAGGTAATTTTGTATTTCAGATACCCTATTTTCAGAGTTGTGAGCTCCTGGCTGACTATAGTACAATACAATAACTGAGGGAGATTACTCCATAATTCAGAACTATAGTATTTCAATGTCGGTGGCAATCTTATCACTAAAGAAAGTAATTCTGTATTTCAGTTACCCTATTTTGCGGAGTTGTGAGCTCCTGGCTGACTATAGTATTACAATGTTAATGGCAATCTTATCACTAAGGGAGGTAATTCTGTGTTTCAGATACCCTATTTTGCGGAGTTGTGGGCTCCTGGCTGACTATAGTATTACAATGTTAATGGCAATCTTATCACTAAGGGAGGTAATTCTGTATTTCAGATACCCTATTTCGCGGAGTTGTGGGCTCCTGGCTGGCAGTAAGAATGGGGAGGAACAATCAGGAGACACAGAAGGGGATCATACCAAACAAGAACAGGTCAGAATTTAGTAAATACATTCACTCAGCACTTTCTAATTAAATTTCCAGTGGGCTCTGTAAACCAAGAGCTGTAATGAATTTGATTCAGTAAGAAAATGTCAAACCATTTTCTGTGAGGGTTTGTGGTAGTTAGCATAATTGCTCTTATCATGCTTGAGTTATGCCCCCTTTTTTAGAAAAAAATAGTTTTAATTCGGCTTGTGCGGACAATAACTTGAGAAGATGTGTGCAATCATTATTCCACACCCCTGTTACTTGTTCATTTGTGTACACTTATTTCATAATTTTATAATGAATTTGAAGGGTAATGCCACTGAAATCATTCCAGGGCAGAGCAGTTGGTGATTTCAAGTCAGTGCCGTAACGAAGATGACAAAGATAATTCGCCTTCGAAAAGAAGCGGCCTGTTTAAGCGTAAAGTCGCCAGGCGGTCGAAGTCTTTGAGCAAAGACCATTGGGAAGATGTCATATTCTGTGGGTATTTCCTGTGTTCTATTTTTAGAGCTACAACAATCTATTTTTAGAAACGTGCATTCCTGTTAAAAATGTTTGTGATCAAAGTCTCTGAACAAAAATCTCTGGGTGTGATGTTTCTGTGGGTATTTCCTTCGTTCTATTTTTAGAATTTTGAAAAATGTATATTTAGCACGTTTCTAAAAATAACCTTTCCTGTTCTTATTGTTTGATAAGTGTTTTCAAATGAAAATATGTGCACAAATTGTCTTTTCTTTACTGTTATATGGTCTTTTCTGTTGTTATTGTGCCATTAACAAATGAGACGTGTTGTGGGAAAACCTGGCTTAATGCATCTGCTTAAAGTTTCATCTGGGATCAGTATTTGCAGTCCGCACAGGCCAATGGGGGACAACACTTTCAGCATACTGTGGATTTATGTTTAAAAGAGACTTCCTTGAAACAGAAAATACCATAAAAGCAGAACGTGTTTTCCTGGATTAGCCTGTGTGGACTGCACAGTCTGATCCGGGACGACACTTTACGCACATGCATTAAGCCTGGGTTTCCCATGACACACCTCATTTTTACTACTCTAAAAGTCTTTGTAACTATTTTCTACACTACTTAATGTTTCTGAAAGACTATATTTTGTCTTTTGTATCGTTATATTTCTTTAGCTGACCCAACTGGTAAGAAAGTAGACCCCCTTAATTTAAAGGATTTTGATCAGCATAACTTCTTTTGCCATAACCTTGTATTTATCTATATTTAAATTGACCTGCCTGGATTATTATAGATTTTCTTTCCTTTTTACAAAGTAGTCAACACAGTAATATTTTAGCTTGCAGGATTTTACTCATATTCAGATGTTATACTTTATGTGTATCTTCCCTTCTCGAAAAAGTGTATTTAATATGAATTTGATGCGTACTAAACGCTGCGGTATTGGCACCGTATTTTTTCTGCATTTAATACACTTGAAAATGCAGAAAAAATACACTTATTATTTTCTGCATTTTTCCTGCATTAACACACTTAATTGCATTTAAAGTGTATTTTTCTCCTTGAAAAATGCACTTTTTCTTCAAAAAAATACATGTAAGTGCATTCATAGTGTATTTTTATTGTGTTTTCTAGTATATTAATAAAAAACTTTGGTAAAAAAATTAGAAACAATACAGAAACAATACACTTAGTTTACTAACGTGCATTTAATGCGCGTTTAACGTAGAAAAAATAAGGTGCCAAGCTTTTAATACACTTATTCAAGGAAGGACCCCTAGAGAAACTCTATTTATTCCGTAGTTTTGGTGTCCATCCCATTTTAATCTATTCTTGTTCTTCCCAAAGAAACTTTCTTTAAATCTGTGATTTTTGCTCCAGAAATACTTAAAAACTTCCTTTGTTGCTTTCTTTTGCATGATTGAATATAAAGTTTTCTGCAGCATGAAAACACAATCTCATTAAAACCATCCCCAGTCTGACGCTACTATATTATCCGCTGGCTGGATCTGATGACTTTGCATTATGGGTCACGTTCAGATGACGTTTTCAGGAGCCAATCAAATTGTTGCCTTCAAAATGTTGTGGTATAACATCATATATAATGCACAAAAACTATGCACGAAAGTAACGTGAACTTTGGATGTTTACTCGCCTAAGGTACCACTATATCCGTTGTTATTCCCGTGAAAATTAACTGTAAATGATTTATTCCCGAGGATCAGCTGGTAATGCATCACTTTTCAAAAAACGTGGCCAAACATTGTTGTGCAAAAGGCGATTTCATTGGGCGCAGCAGGGCTGATATTTTATTGTTCCGAAGGTCATTTGAATGTGACCTGTTATACGATGTCTTCAGATCCTAACGATATAAGGATTTGATTTTAATTAGATTGCATGAAAATACAGACTGTTAGATGCCATCTTGTTCATATATCTGTAACTTTGTATCTACGCTTGCCATCGATTTTGAATTTGTTGTATTCTATTTTTAGAATTGATTTCTTATAATTGTTTTGATGAATGAGTAACTCGGCATGAAGATTTAAAAAAAATGTAGTTTTGTGTCTAATTGGTAGATTTTTCCTGTATATTTAAGTGATAGATTTAACCTCAGGGTGTATTTTAGCATTATTTATTAATTTGTTTCATATATTTCATAGTTTATTTATAATTGTATTTTTTCGTTTGTGTAAATATTTTGATTTTGGATATGTGGGAACTGAAGAATTTTATCATTTACATTTGAATATTTGAAGGTAATAGGTCTGTACACAGTTTGTTAAGTGGATGGTTCGTAATATTGTATAAAGACCATAAAAACATTTTTTTTTATCGAACATGTTTGAAAACATGTCTTTTTTGTTTGTTGAATACAGATGCTTTGTCCAGTCATGTTCAAGGTACCTGTTCACAGATGAATGAAGTTACAATTTTTTCAACTTTTTGTCACCGATTCCAAAAACAAAAGTGCATACAAGGGAGCAAAATAACACTATGGACCTAGAATATACTGTAAAAACAGTTTCGTTTATGAGAAATCTTCAGTTGAAATAGATAAAATGATAAAGCGTTTGTAACGCTAAGCGATGGAATAATTTGAGGTGTTTCTGTTGTTTTCGTTGAAACTGTTGACATCACGTGGAACACTTACATAAAGTAAATAATGTATTGTGATATTTAGAAGTCGGAATGGCCGAGTGGTTAAGATGATAACCTTTTAATCCGGAGGTCCTGGGTTCGAACCCCAGTGGGAATTTTTTTTTCTAAATACTTTTCTTGTTACTATACTTTAGCTTTTAGTTCCGATGCTAAGTTGAGACATTTTATGGCATACTTCAAAAAATGCGAAAATCTATGAACAAGTCCCTTTAATGAAGTTTTAAAAACAATTTGTTTTACATTCTCATTGCAGTCATAACCAAAGAAAAGAAAAAAACAAACATGTTAACTTAAAAAATAAATAAATATGATTGTTCTTGTATATTTCAGCACATTTACAGACCAAGTTTCCTGCATATGAAAGGGTCATACTTAGAGATTGTAAGTATTTTGTCTTACTTAAACTTTACAGGTTTGTGATTTTAGAAACACTTCTGGCCCCGTTTTCACAAAACAAGTTAAGCCTGGTTTTTGGGGTCACGATAAACTTGAGCCAGATTTTAATCAAAACCTCACAACATTTCACGTTTGTTATCTAGACAAAAAGTTATTCCCATACAAAGTATTTTTGACAATCTGGAAAAAGGAGGAAAATACCCTACCCCCCTTCAGTTTACACTTCAGTTCCCATAGGATTCACCAAAACTCTTAATTTACCAAAAAACTTCCCTTCTCGAATAAGTATATTGAACGCGTATGGTATATGCACCGTACTTTTTCTGCAATAAATGTGCATTAAATACACTTTTAGTACAATAAGTGTGTTTTTGTCTGTACTTTTTCTGCATTTTTTACAAAAAAAAGTGTATTAATGCACTAGAAAATACACTTTATATTCACTTAAAATACACTCAAGTGTATTTGTTGAAGACATAGTGTATTTTTCAAGGAAAAAAATACACATTAAATGCACTTAAGTGTGTTAATGCAGGAAAGATACGTAAAAATACACTTGTTTCTGTATTTTTCTGCATTTTCAAGTGTATTAAATGCAGATTAAACGCAGAAAAAATATGGTACCAATATCGCAGCTTTTAATACGCATTAAATGCGTATTAAATACACTTATTTGAGAAGGGTTTCTTGCATCTAACTTGTCTTGAATGTGATATGTTATCATTACCTCTGCCAAGGCGGTTATGTTTTCTGCCAGTGTTTGGTTGTCTGTCTGTCTGTCTGTCCTGTCTGTCTGTTAGCAACTTTATTATGCCCCCCTTCGAAGAAGTGGCAGTATCTTGCTTTGCACCTGTCAGTCGGTCGGTCGGTTGGTAGGTCGGTCGGATGGTCGGTCGGTCCGTAGACCATTTTGTTTCCGCACGATATCTAGAGAACGCTTTGACCAACGATCATGAAAGTTGGTATGCTGGTTACTTGGGAGGAAAGGAAGACGCCTATAAATTTTGAGGTCAACAGGTCAAGGTCACCATTGCTAAAAATAGAAAAATGGTTTCCCCTCAATAACTTGAGAACGCATCGAGATATTTTTATGAAACTTTATACATAGATACCTTATATTGAGACCTCACTTTGGATTGCATATGGGATGGGTGGGGTCAAGGTCAAGCTCACCGTTACTTGAAATAGAAAAACGGTCTCCGCTCAATAACTTGAGAACGCATCGAGATATTTTAATGAAACTTCATACATAGATACCTTATATTGAGACCTCGCTTGGGATTGCATATGGGGTGGGTGGGGTCAAGGTCACCATTACTAAAAATAGAACAAACGGTTTCAGCACAATAACTTCAGAACGCATCAAGATATTTTAATGAAACTTTATACATAGATACCATATATCGAGACCTCGCTTGGGATTGCATATTAAAAAAATTTCTTAACAATTGCACATATTCACAACTTGGCTACAAGTAGGGGGGCATACATTTTTTACAAACATCTCTTGTTTGGATTCGCATGTTACAAGGTTCTTTTCTGTCAATTTAATATGATAATTATCTTTCTTTAGGTGGTTTCGTTCGTCCCATCGTCATTTTTGGCCCTCTTGCTGATGTGGCAAGGGAGAGAATTCTGAAGGAGTTTCCAGACAAATTCCAGTCGCCTCGTATGTATCTGTATTTGAAGTGAACATTCATATATATTGTCATTGTTAGCAGAATAATTTTGTTTTAAATTGTTGTCACAGCATCAACTCCCCTTGATATGAACAGCCACAATGAAAATATATAATAAAACTCACTATTTTCTAGAAATCGCATCGATGTACCAGTAGTGGTTTACCTCCCTTGGCAAATTTATATACATGTACAGTATTTACATACATTTGTTTACAGAAAACACATGATAAATTTCAACAAAAATATGATTTAGCGACGACGACGCATAAAATTATGACTTTTTTTCCCACCATACTTATAATAAACAATTTTGGAATCATTTATGACGTCAGATTACAAAAACTGCAATTCATATAATCGTGATTCCATTGCAGAATTTAGCTGAATTGTTAATATTGTGTAACTCAATGAACAAAATGATCTCCATTTTGCAGAGAGCGAACGTCACGGCGAAGACGAGAAGAAGGGACGATCAGGAATCATCCGACTCGGTGCCATCAAAGACGTGATAAACAGGGTAGGTGTGCAAAATATGGGGCGCGTCGTGGGAAAACCGGACTTAATGCATGCGCGTAAAGTGTCGTCCCGGATTAGCCTATGCCGTCCACACAGGCTAATCCAGGACGGCACGTTCCACCTATGGTGGATTTATGTTTAGAAGATACTTCCTTGCAACAAAAAATACCATAAAACTGAAAGTGCTGTCCCAGATTAGCCTGTGCAGACTGCACAGGCTAATTCGGGACGACACTATTCTCACATGCATTAAGACCGGTTTTCTCATGACGCCCCTCATATGTTTCAATGGGACCAGGGGGATGGGGGTGGGAGTCATCAATTACCAGGGTTCTTACAGATCTGAAAAAATCATGTAAAATGGGCTTAGTCTGAACAAATCATGATAATTTGCATTTTATCACGGAGAAATCATGGAATCTTGATAATTTGGATTTTATCATGGAAAAATCATGGAATCTTGTTAATTTGGATTTTATCATGGAGAAATCATGGAATCTTGATAATTTTATAATGGAGAAATCATGGAATCCTGATAATTTGGATTTTATCATGGAAAAATCATGGAATTTTGATAATTTGGATTTTATCATGGAAAAATCATTGAATTTTCAAAAATTGTCATGGAAAAGTTGAAAAGTAACATTGAATAAGTCTGTAAGTGCATAAAAATGATCAAATCCATGGAGATATATTCGAACAAAAAGTCAAAATGAAGACCGTAATGATGGACAGAAATGTATTGTAGCGCTAGAAGCAATTCTGTTCTATTATTCAGAGCCTGTAGCAGCCTAGAAAAATGATTTGTGGCGCGTCATGGTAAACCAGACTTAATGCATGTGCGTAAAGTGTCATCCCGGATTAGCCTGTGCAGTCCGCACAGGCTAATCCGGGACGACACTTTCCGCTTAAAGTGGATTTATGGTTCGAAGACACTTCTTTGAAACAGAAAATACCATAAAAGCGGAAAGTGCGTCCCTGGATTAGCTTGTGCGTACTGCACAGGCTAATCCGGGACGACACTTTACGCACATGCATTAAGACCGGTTTTCCCACGACGCGCCACATTTTATTACGTAGATCAAATAAAATATGAATATCAGTGCACTAATTTTACTAGTTTGCTTGGATTGTATCATGGCAAACTGAATTATGTCATGAAAAAACCGTGGATAAATCATGGCATTTTGGTGTCAGCAATTTGTATGAACCCTGGTTACTCGTTTTCTGCTGCACCTGATAAAAATAGTTGAAGCGTTCTTAGACTTAACTACAAAAAAAAACAAAAAAAACTAGAATCAAGAAAAATTACTTGTGCGTTCACACATATACTGGGTGCCAATGCCGCTTATGTCATTGTGTACCCTTCTTGAATAAGTGTATTTAATGCGTATTAAACAATGCGGTATTTGCACCGTATTTTTTCTGCAATAAATGCACATTAAGTACACTTTTAGTACAATAAGTGTATTTTTTTCTGTACTGTTTCTGCAGTTTTGCAAAAAAGTTCATTAATGCACTATAAAATACATTTAATATACACTTGAAATACACTCAAGTGTATTGTTTGAAGACATAGTGTATTGTTCAAGGAGAAATATGCACTTTAAATGCACTTAAGTGTGCTAATGCAGGAAAAATGCATAAAAAATACACTTGTTTCTGTATTTTTTTTGCATTTTCAAGTGTATTAAACGCAGATTAAACGCAGAAAAAATATGGTACCAATATCGCAGCTTTTAATACGCATTAAATGCGTATTAAATACACTTATTCGAGAAGGGTAGATATAGATTTGATGCAGATTGCATGCCAACATTGAGTGATAGGGGTCATTGAAATTAGCGGTTTGACTAAAGGAAGGCTGAATTCTTGTCACTTACTATTTGTTATTTTAAAAACATAAAAAGTGGACACATTAGGCACAAGAAAACATTTTACTCAGGAGAAACCATTCCCACAACAGCTGGCCACTGTACCAGTCATTCTTCAAAGACAGCGAACATTTACTGGTCTTGGACTGACAGACCCATGTTACCCTTCTCGAAAAAGTGTATTGAATATGCATTTAATGTGTATTAAACGCTGCGGTATTGGCACCATATTTTTTCTGCGTTTCATACGCATTTAATACACTTGAAAATGCAGAAAAAATACACTTATTACGAAAAAAAAGTGCATTTTTTCTGCATTTTTCCTGCATTAACACACTTAAGTGCATTTAAAGTGTATTTTTCTCCTTAAAAAATGCACTTTTTCTTCAAAAAATACACTTGAGTGCATTTAAAGTGTATTTTAAGTGTGTTTTCTAGTACATTAATAATTTTTTTTGTAAAAATTGCAAAAAAAGTACAGAAATAATACACTTAGTGTACTATAAGTGTATTTAATGCGCATTTAACGCAGAAAAAATATGGTGCCAATACTGCAGCTTTTAATACGCTTATTCGCGAAGGGTTATGGTCAAGGTCTTAAAAGTGTTAAAAATAAACATTAAGTTTATCAGTTCATGAAGTTTCTATACTCACAAAAGTGTTGAAGATTAACATCGAGTTTATCAGTTTATGAAGTTTCAACACTCACAAAAATGTTAAAGATAAACATCAAGTTTATATAGTTTCAACACTCACAAGAGTGTTAAAGATAAACATAAAGTTTATCTAGTTTCAACACTCACAAAAGTGTTAAAGATAGACATCAAGTTTATCAGTTTATCAAGTTTCATAACACACAAATGTGTAAATCTATTCATCATATGAGGCGTGTCGTGGGAAAACCGGGCTAAATGCATGTGCTTAAAGTGTCATCCTGGATTAGCCTGTGCAGTCTGCACAGGCTTATCTGAGATAACACTTTCTGCTTTTATGGTATTTTCAGTTTCAATGAAGTCTCTTCTCAACATAAATCCACTGTAGGCAGAAAGTATCGTCCCAGCTTAGCCAGTGCGGACTGCACAGGCTGAATCGGGACAACACTTTACGCACATGCATTAAGCCCGATTTTCTGACGACATGCCTCATATGATGAAAACTGTGCACAGGCTAATCCGGGACGACACTTTCCACACAAGCATTAAGCCTGGTTTCCCATGACACATCGCATATTATTTCTATTGCAATTTTACCCTTCTGTTCCCAGAGGAAGCACTGCATGCTAGACATCACCCCGCACAACGTTGATCGGATGAACTTCGCACAGTTCTACCCCATCGTCGTCTTCCTGAAGGCCGACTGTAAAACTACGGTAAAGGAGCTGAGAGCAAAGTGGGCCAAAGGATCAAGTAAAAACCCAAAGAAATTATATGAGCACAGTATCAAATTGGACAAGTTCTACCAGCATCTGTTCACAGGTTAGTAGTACTGTTCAGAAAGAAAAATATGTATAGTTGTTTGTAATGCTTTTGTAACGCACACAACAAATAAATGTTATCCATTTGAGTAATTTTTCAGTAATTTGGTAGCCATTAAAGCTGTTAGAATTTGTTTTATTCTACATAAAAATAAAAAATGTCTTCTTCATAATTGCTTAAGTTTTAAAACTGAGAACCATTTAATTTAGGGCAGCTCTGTTCAGAAATGTTTCCATGAACTTAAAAAAAGTTTTCGATATCGCCCTATTGCTATTTTAATATATTATGTAATTTCTATTTATAGCAACAGTTACCAACAATACATCTAGACCTCATCCAGGAAGCGGGTAGAAATGATTAATCTAAATTCTATTTATAGGAGTTCTGTGTAAAGATATGATTTAATTTCTATTTATAGCAACATTTACCCACAATACATCAGAGACCTGGTACAGGAAGCTGCTAGAAATGATTGATTGCAAACAGTTCTATTGATGGCATGGCTATTTTTAGAAATTGTGTCATTTCTATTTATAGCAACAGTTACCCACAATACTTCAGAGACCTGGTACAGGAAGTTGCTAGAAATGATTGATCTTCAGCAGCAGCAGCAGATCTGGATGTCAGAGAAAAAGGTATAACAAAGATCTAGCATGTTTTAAATCGTTAAAAATACCCTGTTTATAACATCTAGCATTGTTAATGTGTTATTCACCTATCAATACTTTTCCCCGCGGGGGTTAGCGGCGGGCAGACCTAGGGGAATTTGACCAAAGTCTATTTCTCCGGGACCCAGAATCATGTGGCGTGTCAAATTCCCACCTGTCGGGAATAGCTTGCAGTCTAAAGTCTGGAAATGCCTGCTGCTCCCCCCCTGGGGGAAAACATTGATATGTGCATTAGCATGTATAACTTTTGATCCAGGAGTAGGTGCAATCACCATCAGGGAGGTATGTAAGTTGATAGGTTCAGATGCCTGATTACCTGCAATTAACATGGTTAATGATATCATAAGTACAAAAGTCAATGAATAACAAACGACAAATACATATACAGATTGTTTGTTACAATTAAAAAAATCTATGAAAATGTCATTTTAAAACATTTTAATTCGTTTACAGCCCGATGAAGACATTTCGGACGACTATCTGTTTCCGCTGACCAATCGCCTTTTGTTTTCTGGATCTCACGGCGACGCGAGTGACACCGACACCAGACATGCTTTCGATGACATTGATGCAAAACCCGTGCAGCGGAAGAGGCAACTTGTCCGGTCCTCGTCAGACCCAAGTGTGAACACGATGGACCGAGTTCCGGGAATTCCCCCATATCCGGATCCACCCCGTTACCAACGGCAACCAAAGGTATGTATCTGGTATCATTTCTATTTTTAGAAATTATGTAATTTCTATTTATAGCAACAGTTACCCACAGTACATCAAAGGCCTGAAGCGTAATGAGATACAAAAGTAAAATGTTATATATTTAAGAAATAACTTTCGATTTAGAGTTGTTTATCGGCTAATAAACAATGATTTGGAGTTACAATGCATATGAATTAAAGCCATGAGGGAGTTAGCCCGAGTTTTTTAATATACCGCATCAGAACGGCAAATCGTTGTTTATAAGCCGATAAACAACGATAATGCGAAAATTATGTCAAGTCTAACATAACCTTACAACATTTTCTGTAATTACAATACCAGCTTTATTTTACAGTTTTGGAACTACTTGTTCAAGTTGTTTATTAGCGATTTAACAGTATAAATTTTGCGGGTGCGCCCTTCTCGAAAAAGTGTATTTAATATGCATTTAATGTGTATTAAACGCTGCGGTATTGGTGCCGTATTTTTTCTGCGTTTAATACACTTGAAAATGCAGAATAAATACACTTATTACCCCAAAAAAAAGTATTTTTTCTGCATTTTTCATGCATTAACACACTTAAGTGCATTTAAAGTGTATTTTAAGTGTGTTTTCTAGTACTTTAATACACTTTTTTGTAAAATATGCAGAAAGAGTTCAGAAACAATGCACTTAGTGTACTAAAAGTGTATTTAATGCCCATTTAACGCCGAAAAAATAGGTGCCAATACCGCAGCTTTTAATACGCTTATTCGAGAAGGGACATGTTATATTAGAATGAGTAGCTAATTACTTTTTCCGCTGGTGGAATGGAACAACCCCACACCTTTCACAGTTTGTTTACTGGTCCGGCTAGCTCATTTGGTAGAGCACTAGACTGTCAATCCGGGGATCATGAGTTTGAACCCCAGCCCAGCCACATAACTTGTGTGGGGTTTGGTCATGAAATTATTTCTACGGCTATTCTCCCCCCACCTCTGATTCAAGTAGGGCAGTTGTCAATTACTGGCATAGGTATGTGTGTGCACTTAGTACTGGTAACCGCTTATATCAGCTAAGCTTGCCCTGGAAAAGTGTGAGTAGGTTAACTGAATGCCATGATATGACTGAGATACTGTTAAAAATGGCGAATAATCCAAACAAACAAACAAAACAAGCATTCACCGTTTGTTTGCATATGTATTTAAAAAAAGAACTTGTTCAATACCCACCTTTGATTTGTATCATTCCATTGAGTATATTTTTAAATTTCAATTTCAGGATGGGAATCAAAATTACCAGGATATTGCCTATGATGGTAAGGCCAATTGTATTGATATGCTTTTATATAGGGATGGGACCTAATACTGAAATCAATATTCGAATATTCGTTTTACGTATTCGAATATATTCTAATATTCGTTTTGTAAATACTACTATATACAGCAATCTGTCCGAATATTAACCTATCCGAAATATGTATACGACGTGTACGTAGTTGTTTTACCTTGTTTCAGTGGTAAATGAGCGGTATAACTTAGTGAGTGTTAGGCAAATATAAAGAAATGTAAGATGTTTTTAAATGTATTGTTAATTAATTTTTAATCGTTCCGTACACACATTTCTCATTACATAGATTACATGCGACCTGGGTGTTGTCTAATGACCGCGTAAAGTACTTCCAAGCACATGATGGTGGCATTGTTTATTAATCAAGACTCTTGTATAATATACGGTGTTGATATAATGGAGAATAATTTACAGGTGACACATATTAAGATTGACCAGATCATGCTAATTTTGTTAAAGTAATTGATTGGCTGATAATGGATTCATTTTGATTGGTTTACTTAGAGAGTAATTGTAATTTACTGTAAACAAGTTAACCGTATAGATGTCACTTAAGGACAATAGACAACAATGTACGCTTTGTGCAGATTGTGAAACCGTTATCACAACATGGCCCAGTTTTGTTATTTGTGGATACAATGCGTCATATTCACGCCTCCTACAAACCGTTAATTCGCGGCCCTTGTAAAGACGTGGCCCCCTGCCAATTATCAATTTTCGTTAATTGGATTTTGTTTGGCATGTGTTGTAAAAACGTGACACTGCCCCCGCCTACCTGCTGGGCAGGAAATACAACTGGAATTCATGTTAACTTTGGAATCAAACTGGAAAAAAAAACATGAATTAAAAAAAAAAATTGTTCTTTAATTAAATTTGAAAATCAAATATTCATATTCGTTTTTTTATATTCGAATAGTACCCGATATTCGAATATTCGATTATTCGGTCCCATCCCTACTTTTATATTTTATGCTAAATAGTAAAATATAGAAAAATAGCAGTGAGATATATCCCTATATCACTCACAGTGAGGGACTACTTTTTGGGTCCCGATTTAATACAGTAAATGAAACAGGCCGTCATCGATGCCGGACTAAAAACTGTGAAATGACGTCATTATTTTGACGTCATGGCGTTATGATTCCTGTGATATTTTCCAATAAAATGTAAAACAAAGGTTAATAAAGCATTAAATAAAAAGAAAATTTGTTTTCGGTGTGATAACGTGTTATATCATCACAAAAAAGGGAGACAATTTACATATTTTTACTCATGCAAGCGCTTGTGAAAATATTAATTGTCTCTCTTTCCGGTGATGATATCACGCGTTATCACACTGAAAACAAACAAATATCCTCTATATATTTCAATTTAAATATTTGTGAATGTTGAAAGCTGTACTTTTAATAGTTGACTGCAGTCATGTATTAATATTTTAAACATTTCAATGTGACACTCTTTGAGACAGTTTAAGTATAATGGGCACAAAATCTACTTGGTAAAAAAAAAACCTGGCTGGTATTTTATTCAAGAAAATAAACATAAATAAAACTTGCGTAGTTTTAATAATAATATTTTTTACTTTATAAAACCTACTGATATGATTTTTAATTTCAGATTCCTACACGCAAAGATCAGAGGATCGTTATTACCCGTCGTATTATGCAGAAAACAACGATGATCGGCGACTAAACCGCCATCACATAGATCCATACGCCACTATCACTCCCAGCGAACGTCTGCGTGGGCGAATGCCATCTGATCCTCAATGGAATGATGGGTAAATTGTATTTTTAGATCGTCGATGGAGTGATGGGTAATTGCTATTTTTAGATTATCAATGGAATGTTGGGTAAATGCTTTGATATTCATCTTATCAAAGGAGTATTGGATGATTGCTGTTTTTGTATTTTAAGTGGATTTTAGTTTTATAAATTTAGTATACATACTAAAATTGAATATATTCTTGTGAACGATAATTTGTGATTTATTTCTGTAACTCCTGTTGCAGCTACGACGACAGGCAGCCACCACCGCCCCAGGCGCACCAAAACGACGTCGTCTACTCAAGGCCGTTACCAAGGCAACGCAACCAGCTGTCACCTAGCAACCAAGGTCAACCCGGGGGTCAAGGTCATGAACCTGGTTCCCCTGGTTACGGCCAGGCACCAGGGCAGCAGAATGTGCCACCACCCCCACCACCACATAATGTACGCTGGCATTTAAATGAAAGAAATTATGTTCATTATGTTTGAAAACAAAAGTTGGTTATGTGCTGCTGCAGATGAAAGTTTGTGATAGTAGTGATGATGATGATGATGTTGGTGATGATGATGATGATGATAAAATGATATGATGTTGATGATTATGGTGATAAAAGTGATGATATAGATCTAATAATGATGATGATGAGAAGGAGGATTTATTCCAGACCTACTATGAGAGTTCCTCCTACTCCAGTGACTCATTCACGAAATACACATCGAACCCCGTAAACAAGCACGACGACTCAAAACTTCGAGACAAAATGGGCCAACTTGCAACAAGGAATGCCCGATCAAATGACCCCTACAGGTAACAATACGATACTATACCAGGGACACCGTACCCAAACCCTCCCTTCATCACTTTTGTGTACAATTTTTCCACACATACCCTTGCACCCGATACGAATATTGTACATGCCTTTCGGCGTTTATTGAAGAATTACTGTAGAATCGTTGAATTTCGTGGGGATCAAATTTCATGAAGTTGCATTTTGTTTCAGAATATGTACTGTTTTTATGTGTTTGAACCAAATTGTAATTTTTTAAAAATATTATTTGATTATTTTGTGTAGTAATACATCTCACAGTTATATTTGCACTAAAAACATGAAAATTAAATCCCTGCAAAAATTAATGATTTTACAGTAGATAGCATTCTGTGGTTAAGCATCGCTATTCTGTTGGAACTATGATTTTACTGTGCTTTTTGTGCTTATGGGGCAGAGAGCGATGCATGTTTTATGTAAATAATAAATGTAAATTGATGTTGCAAATGATAAATGCCAATTACTGTAAAAAACTTAAGGTCTTACCCTTGACTGGTATTGGGGAAATTTGCCTGTAAGGCATTCTGTGTATTTATTCAGAGAGTTCTTGAGATATTTTTTTTGAAATCTAGCTACTAACCAATCTTTTAGTTTTTCTATTTAGCCAGTTTTCGACATTTGTAGTTTTAGCCGGTTGTGTCTAGTAATCTGGGTTTTTACCCTATCATTTGTGCATTAATTAACTCTATTTTAGATTTGTGTATTCTATCATTCATCTGCTCATCAAAAGTTCTACAAATAATTCCATTCCATTTTTTAACATATCAACTCATTTAACGGGCATTTGGTTGCTGCAGTAACAAATTAGATTACCATTAATTATACCCCCACAAACGAAATTTAGGGGGGGGGGGGGGGTATATAGGAGTGAGCTTGTCGGTCTGTTGGTGTTTGGTTTCCGGATGATAACTCAAGAAAGGCTTAACAATTTCAAATAATTTTTGGTACACATGTGTAACATCATAAAATACAGGTCAAGTTCGATGTTGGGTACAAACCACTAAATTTTGACAGAGTTATGGCCCCTTTTCGACTTAAAATTCCCCTAAACACATGGTTTCCGGATGATAACTCAAGAAAGGCTTGACATATTCAAATAATTTTTGGTACACATGTGTAACATCATAAAATACAGGTCAAGTGTGATGTTGGTCACAAACCACTAAATTTTGACAGAGTTATGGCCCCTTTTCGACTAAATTCCCTAAAAACATGATTTCCGGACAATAACTCAAGAATGGCTTGACAAATTCAAATAATTCTTGGTATCCATGTGTAGCATCGTAAAATACAGGTCAACTTCGACATTGGTTACAAACCACTAAATTTTGACAGAGTTATGGCCCTTTATTTGACTTTATTCCCTAAAACATTGTTTCCTGACAATAACTCAACAATGGCTTGACATATTTAAATAATTGTTGGTACACATGTGTAGCATCGTAAAATAAAGGTCAAGTTCGACATTGGTTACAAACCACTAAATTTTGACACAGTAATGGCCCCTTTCTGACTTAAATTTCAGAAAAACATGGACATAAACTCATGAAAGGCTTCACATATTTGAATTATTTTTGGTATATAGGTGTAACATCATAAAATACAGATCAAGCTCAACTTTGGTTACAAACCACAAAACGTTGACAGAGTTATGGCTCCTATTGAAATTAAATTTTTCCAATTAAAGCATTCTCTCTCTGACCATTTCTTTCGAATGGATGTCATAGTTTTGTGACAAAGTCATATTGTGAGGGTATATCCGTCACTCATGTGACAATTCTAGTTTCAATGGGTTAACCAAATATGTTGGGATTACTTACAAATCATTATACGATGCATTAACCTGAACTGACCTATGATAAATTACTCTAACCCCATTTATTACTCTAACCCCATCATAAGATTGTAAGCGTCTGTAAAATTATTTCCATTCTGATTAATCTTGACAATATCTGTTACAAAGATTTCCATTCAGGCCACTTTAATATCTAAAAAGTATATTCCCTTCTTGAATAAGTGTATTAAACGCTGCGGTATTAGCACCATATTTTTTCTGTGTTAAATGCACATTAAATACACTTTTTTTACACTGAGTGTATTTTTTCTGTACTTTTTCTGTGTTAAAAAAAAAAAATGTATTAATGCACAAGAAAATATACTTAAAATACACTGAAGTGTAATTTTTGAAGATACAGTGTATTTTTCAAGGAGAAAAATACTTTTTAAACGCACTTAAGTGTGTTAATGCAGAAAAAATGGAGAACAAATAAACTTGTTTCTGTAAAAAAGGGTATTTTTTCTGCATTTTCAAGTGTATTAAATGCACATTAAACGCAGAATAAATACGGTGCCACTACCGCAGCGTTTAATACGCATTTAATCATATTAATGCGTATTAAATACACTTTTTCCGAGAGTATTCGTAACTAATGTATAAATGAGTGGTGGCGTGGGAAAACCGGGCTTAATGCATGTGCGTTAAGTGTTGTCCTGGATTAGCCTGTGCAGTCCACACTGGCTAATCCAGGACGACACTTTCCGCAGTCCACACAGGCTAATCCAGGACAACACTTTCCGCTTGTATGGTATTTTCTGTTTGAAGGAATTCTCTTCTAAACATAAATCTACTGTAGGCGGAAACTGTTATTATGGATTAGCCTGTGCGGACTGCACAGGCTAATCTGGGATGACACTCTACGCACATGGAATAAGCTTCTATATTGCACATTAGGTCCCCATGATGCTGACCTATGTACATGCTTGGACAACTATATTATCAATTTCACACCCTTGTTATTAAAATATTAACCCATATTTTAAATCACTTGGTTAAGTTTAAGACCTTTATTGTGCGTTATCCCCCATATTGCATGATAAGGTCCCATGTTGTTTAATACGAACGAGTATTGTACTTTTCCTGCTATATTGTTAACAACAAGTCTCAAATAAGTCCACTTGCTGTCTAGAATTGTGCGTTATCACACTATATACACATGGTTATAAACAACCCTTCACCTGTCTGAGCCCATTTGCTAAACTATATCCCCATGTGTTAAGAAATGAAACTAATATGGTAAACTTATGAACTTTTAAAACCCATATCATGCGTTATTGAAAACCTGAACCATGTGTTATTGATCCTGTATCGTGCTTATATCAAACCCAGATCACGCATTATTGATCCTTTATCGTGCTTATATCAATCCCATATCAAGCGTAATTGATTCTGTTGCCACGCATTATTGAACCCGTTACCATGCGTTATTGATCCTGTATCGTGAGTTATCAATCCCATATCATGCGTTATCACCAGGTTCACCCGCAGCACGGCCAATAAAGTCACCACTAGCAACATCGACAAGAACAAACTTTCAGATCTCTCCGCAAAGTTCAGGTATGTATAAGAAATATGGCCACTTTGAATGGGAAAAAAAGCAAATTGTATCAAGAAATGTCATATGCAACAGCTCTTACATGTAGCAACTGTACAGCTTTCTGTTACAGCTTACGCTCTCGAAAAAAAAAAACGCTTGAAAGCTCAGTTAAGGACATTTTCGAGGGTTGCAAACCAAAAGGTACCACCTGCTATTGATTTCAATCCCAGTTGGTGCCTTCTGGGTTTCAACCCTTGATTTTTACATGCACATAATTTATAATAAAAAAGTAAAAGTAAAACAAAAGCCAGGCCGGCTAGCTCAGTTGGTAGAGCGCTGGACTACAAATCCGAGGATCGTGGGTTCGATTCCCAGCCCGGCCACATAACTTGTGTGGGGATTGGTTATGAAATTATTTCTTCGGCCGTTCTCCCCCTACCTCTGATTCAAGTAGGGCAGTTGTCAGTTACTGGCATAAGTATGTGCATTTAGTACTGGTAAACCAGCTTACCCAGGAAAAGTGTTAGTAGGTTAACTGACAGCCGTTATATGACTGAAATACTTTTGAATACGGCGAAAAAATCCAAACAAACATGTAATAAAATATTCCTTCTGCAGTGTACTCTATTTATACATGTTGTTTTATCATGTATTTCTGAGACTTAGTGCTTGGTGATTTATTAGGCAAATGCTTTAAAAGTTAAATCAATTCTGTTGCCTTATAATGCAATACATTTAAGTAAGCTGCCATAACTGCAAAGCTGTACAGAGCCGTAAAGGTACACAGATAATAAGAACAGATTCACAATATTCACACAATAGAACAATGGGCCTCAATATATGTCGTGGGAAAACCGGGTTTAATGCATGTGCGTAAAGTGTTGTCCCCGATCAGTCTGTGCAAACCGCACAGGCTGATATGGGATGGCCCTTTCTGCCTGAAGTGGATTTATGTTTAGTAGAGACTTCCTTGAAACAGAATATACCATAAAAGGGTAAAGTGCCAACCCGGATTAGCCTGTGCCGACTGCACAGACTGATCCGGGACAGCACTTAACGCACATGCATTAAATCCGGTTTTTGCCACGACGCACCTCATATATTTTTATTCAGAGACCTACAAGAAATTTGGTCATTTATTTATCACTTATGTGGAAACGCACTATTTATTCAGAAACCCGTATCTGTGATGTATTTCTATTTAGTGCCCAACAGGTCACTGGAGTTTTTTTATCATACATGTCAGTTATGTTAAGACAGAAACCATATTCACTATTCAGATACCCTAAAATATCCTGCATGTAATGTTATTCAGATACAAAAGTCCCGAAGATTCTTTCAAATAATCTCAGAAGTGTTCATGTCTTGCATTATTTAGTAATCAGTGGCTGGCATTTCTGCTTAAAAACGAAAATGAGGCCTGGGCTTAATGCATATGCGTAAAGTGTTGTGCAGAAGCACAGGCTAATCCTAGACGGTACTTTCCGTTTTTATTGTAATTTCTGTTTCAAGGATGTCTCTTCTAAACATAAACTAATGTAGGCAGAAAGTGCCGTCCCGGATCAGCCTGTGCAGTCTGCATAGGGTGATCTGGGACGACACTTTGCGCACATGCATCATTCCCAGTTTTCCCACGACATGCCTCAAATGTTTGATGAAGTAGAAGTCATTAGAGACAGGGTGGCCACTTACTGGAAAAAAGGGAAAACAGGGAAACAGTATAAAAAATTCCCTGCAGGGAAAAATCACGGAATTTGAAAATTTGGCAAAAATCGGGGAATTTGACCAAAACTGTTAGAACAAATCCAAAATGAAGTAGTGAAATCTAGAATTTAATAAATATTTCAACAATAAACCAACAAAATTATCATATTTGTTTAGAATAAGAAGTTAACAATAGTAAAAATGGCTAACAATGCAAAATAGTGGTCATATATTTATGTACTCTATCACCACTTTGCACTAATATTTCCGGTAATTTGACAATAAATGTCATGAAAAATTAAATTTCGGTCAAGGAAAAATCAGGGAGACATCAAGGAAATTTATTTCGGCATTTCAGTGGCCACCATCAGAGAAAATATTCATTTTCAAAGCCTGAATGTACATGTATTAATGCTTTTTCATTGGTTCTACAAAATTTAGACCTACTTGCTTTCAGATTGCACCCAACTAGGTCAAGATTCAACCAAAACATTAGTTGTCATTTATTAGTTATCACTTTTCTATTTTGTAGACTCGTTTTCCAAGCTTATTTTATTCTTTTTTTTCGGTGGGTAGTATTTCATACACACTTTACGTGCTCGTAAGACTAACAGTTACATTATACGGAACAGGTCAGCAATCACTCTCATTACATCAACAAGAATGTAATGTAGACTTAGTATCAGTTAGAGCCGGGTCCGGCTAGCTCAGTCGGTAGAGCGCTAGACTGTCAATCCGGGGATCATGAATTCGAACCCCAGCCCGGCCACATAGCTTGTGTGGGGATTGGTCACGAAATTATTTCTACGGCCGATTTCTCCCCCTGTACTTAGTATTGGTTAACTGCTTAGATGGGCTAAGCTTGCCCAGGAATAGTGTGAGTAGGTTAACTGCTTAGATGGGCTAAGCTTGCCCAGGAAAAGTGTGAGTAGGTTAACTGCTTAGATGGGCTAAGCTTGCCCAGGAAAAGTGTGAGTAGGTTAACTGACCGCCGTGATATGACTGAATTACTGTTAAAAACGGCGAAAAATCCCAGCAAACAAACAATCAGACAGTATCAGTTAGAAATATGGCATTAAATTCTGGTACCTTTATTACATGGTCTGCAATTTACTTGTGACAATGCAAGCAATCTCTTTATGATAGTGTCATCCTTTTGTTCATACGACAATAAAAAGAATGTTAGAATGACATTGCCCTATTCAGTGTTTATGACATCATCAGCATTTACCTTAGACCATATTCAGTGTTTATGACATCATCAGCATTTACCTTAGGCCCTATTCAGTGTTTATGACATCATCAGCATTTACCTTAGGCCATATTCAGTGTTTATGACATCATCAGCATTTACCTTAGGCCATATTCAGTGTTTATGACATCATCAGCATTTACCTTAGGCCATATTCAGTGTTTATGACATCATCATCATTTACCTTAGGCCATATTCAGTGTTTATGACATCATCAGCATTTACCGTAGGCCATATTCAGTGTTTATGACATCATCAGCATTTACCTTAGGCCATTATATCGTGTCATTCTGTACCTCTATAACATCACCATCAATGTTGTTATGACATCACCAACTTTGACAACAACATCATATAATTACAATACTATGACATCAACATACATGTTTTTATCACATGCTATTCCTTGTTTCCCGTGTAATACAACCATTACGAATATTTTTATCTTACACATGTGTAAGATAACATTATAAGCGTTTTCATTGGCTACGTATTCTTTGACCAATCGCATGACGTCATTTTGGTGAAATGACGTCGTCAACATGAAATGGCGTCATGTCAGTACACAACTTTGAGAATTTATCAACTTATTTCGGTCAAATTAGAAGGGTTTTATTTCGTTTAAAACCATGTGATAAAAAAGATCTGACACTCGTTGTCATTTCATACCATATTTTATTAAACTCGTTCCGGAAATTCGTTAGTAAGCTCGCCAAAGGCTCGTTTTACTAACAAAATTCCTGAACTCGTTTAATAAATTATGGTATGAGATGACAACTCGTGTCAGATCCAATATTTATGACATCGCATTGTATTTAGTATGACATCATCATTCTGGTCATACTGAGAATATCAGTTATTATAATGTCATCATGTCATATACTAGGACATCATCATGTCATATACTAGGACATCATCATGTCATATACTAGGACATCATCATGTCATATACTAGGACATCATCATGTCATATACTAGGACATCATCATGTCATATACTAGGACATCATCATGTCATATTCTAGGACATCATCATGTCATATACTAGGACATCATCATGTCATATACTAGGACAGCATCATGTCATATACTAGGACATCATCATGTCATATACTAGGACAGCATCATGTCATATACTAGGACATCATCATGTCATATACTAGGACATCATCATGTCATATACTAGGACATCATCATGTCATATACTAGGACATCATCATGTCATATACTAGGACATCATCATGTCAGATTCAATGACATCATCATGTCAGATACTATGAGATCATCACGTCAGATATTATGAGATCATCATGTTATATATTATAACATCATCATGTCAGATATTATTAAATCGTCATGTCAGATATTATGACATCATCACCATTTTTATGACATCATCATTTATTGTCAAGCGATACTTAAACAAACATTGGATGCAGTGAAACAAACAATAAAAAATATCATTGTATGTGATTTAGTGTATATATTATCATGTTAAAATAAGTTTACCTTATTTCATTTATTAAATAACATTTATGACAGATATTGGCCTCTTAATGGGAAAATTTTCAAATATCAAATTTCGTTGCATCCTGAAAAATAGTCCCATTGCATTGTGGAGTAATATTTCTATGATGCTGAAAAATAGTCTATTTGCTTTGTGCAGTAATATTTCTGTGCTGCTGGATGTCGCATAAAATGAAACATTCGGTCTTTCGGTCAGTGTCTCAAAATAGTGCTTTAAATAAAGGTTCCTCGATTTGTTTAATACTGTAAAATTATTTTATTTTACAGTGTCTACAATTCACGCATTCATAAACAAAACCGATTATTTCGCATGGGCTTGTATTTGTGCATAATTCATTACATGTATATATCGTGCCAAAAGAAAATTTATGCGACGTCTTTATTTCGCGCTCTGTTTCGACCGCAAAAAATGAGAAAAGTTCAACCACCACAAAATAAAATGGTTTTACAGTAGTTGCTCAATGTCTGGTGCAGCTAGGTTGTTCTATTCCTCTGCTGCAACATTCGAAACTATTTTGTCAGCAGTGTCTTCTTTTCAATATGTTTTTGATGGGAGGGAATGGATTCCATTACCCAGCATGCAAGAAATATTACTGTTCCATGTAGCCCCTTAATGTATGCATCACTAGGGAAAGATCTAGGATCCCATTAATGCGTATTAAACGCTGCGGTATTGGCACCGTATTTTTTCTGCGTTTAATACACTTGAAAATGCTGAAAAAATACACTTAGTACAGAACAAAATTGTGTGTTTTTTCTGCATTTTTCCTGCATAAACACACTTAAGTGCGTTTAAAGTGCATTTTTCTCCTTGAAAATTGCACTTATTCTTCAAAAAATACACTTAAGTGTATTTAAAGTGTGTTTAAAGTGTGTTTTCTAGTACATTGCTAAACTTTTTGGTAAAAAATGCAGAAAAAGTACAGAAACAATACACTTAATTTACTAAAAGTGTATTTTTAATGCGCATTTAACGCAGAAAAAATATGGTGCAAATATCGCAGCTTTTAATACGCTTATTCGAGAAGGGGTGCTGCTGCTTAAATAAAAGAAGCCGAGTGGAAAGCCAGAGAAATTCTGTGATTTTAGCAAATGCTATGATATTTACATCTATGACTGAATATTTGCAAAAAAAATGCATTTATTTTCAAAATTTATGAAATAAATCATTTGATCTTGTTTCTCTGTTGTCTGTAATTATATTCTAAAATTGTGTTCTAAAATCAGTCAGTGACATGACATCAGAGAAAGTGGGCGGAGTAGTGGGCGGACTTAATTCCTGTTATTGGTCAGTAGTACAATAACGCTTTAAAATATTGGGTCGACGTCTTCAATGTAATTGTGCAATAGTGGCATAATAATTCAGATTGTATTTAGAAGCCCAGAGGGGCAGCAGGGGGGGGGGGGGCCACAGCAGGGGGGGGGGGACAACAAAAGTGCAGCACCCTGCTACTTTGCCCCAGATCTTTCCCTAACACCACACCAGCCTATCAGTGAATGTTTACCCCCACAATCAGTGTATGTTTACCCAGTGCCACGCTTGAAATCGCAAGCCCTCCTTTCCTAACCCCGTTTTCTTCAGGTTGGATAACGATAAATTAAAACTAAGCTCGTCGAGTCTATCAAAGTCACCCCAAGGTACGGTCTCACCAAACACATCAAAACAGCAAACGATGGAGCCCGATGTGATACCTGGAGGTCAAGGTCACATGAACTCGCAGTTCGGGCAAAGTGAAGGTCAAAGGTCAAGGGTTATGGGGAGAAAACAGCCACCACCCGTACCTACGAAGACTTATCATTTGAAAGAACGAGGAATTGAGCCGGATGAACAAAAACTTCGCCAATATGAAAGTGCTAACTTAAGGTACGGTGAAATAGTTTACTTGATAATGTGTTATTAGAAATAACTTAATGAAATACTTAACAAGTTTAAATTTAGAGAAAAACATATGTTGTTAGCGTTACATTTAAGATAACCTTCAAAAGGCTTAGGTTGCATAATAAATGGTACCGTCGCTAACGGCTTTTCAATCGTGGTAAAAAAGTAAAATTATGTATTTGTTAGCCTTCGTTTGAATGTTCTGCCTAAGAGTTATTTAAGTGATCTATGTAGCTATTTGCCTAATAATATAAGGGTGAATTATGCTACTATCAATGTTTTGTTTTTTTTGGGGGGGGGGGGGCAGCGGGCATATACGGATCTTTAGACTGAAAGCCATTCCCTACAGGAGGGAATTTGACACGCCAAATGATTCCAGGTCCCTGGGAAATGGACTTTGGTCGGAGTTTTCATCCTGGTAATACTGGCCAACGGGCCATTTGATACACCAATTAAGCATATTCACCTGTGGGGATTTAGACAAAAATGCTTGGCTCTAGGGTTGGGAATTAGACCCAAAAAATTGAAATTAGTCAAATTCCCCTGGGTCAGCCCGCTGCTTCCACCTGGGTTACAATTTTGATAGTTGCATTATAGATGTTGTAGTATTAGTTCTCTGAATATATAGGTCAGTTAAGACTTAATGTGTTTACTTTTTGCAGGGGTTACGAATACAGAGATGGTAACAATTACACCGCTCTGCCAGTACGCAATGATCCTAACGAAAAACACAGAGGGTATACAAATGATGGTGATCGGTACCCAGCCTCATCAGCTGACCATTACAAATCTGAAGATCCTTATGAGTATGTTGCACCCAGAAGACAGAATGCTGGGAACCAACAGTTTGTAAATAGAAACAGTAGGGAATACCCAGAAAACCAGGGGAATCCCATGACCAATCAAAATTCTAGAACATTTATGAATCAAATTTATATGGATACAGAAGAACTTAAAAGATATCGGCAAGAAAGGGAGCAGCAGCAACAGGAGCAACAGAGGGGTTATTATAGGTCACCTGAAACTAGGACAAGGTAAGGTCATAGGTCAAAGGTCACTGGGGCACTGAAGGTTGTTTCTAAAAATAGAACTTAACAATACATTCTGAGAAGGGAAAATCGGTACAAGTTATATTTCAGTTTTAATATGAAGATTATTATGTAGGTAATAATAATAATTATTATTACAGGTATTAATGTTACATTGATTTTGGTGTTTATTAATTTACCAGAATTTGTTATTAGGAAGAAAATGGCTTATATATTGAATAATGAGAAGTGCTTATTTAGAAACTTTTTCATCAAACTGATTTTCTGGCTTAAATAGCTTAACGCTTTTGGCGCTTTTGGATATAATCTAACATATTTTGTATTGGCTTATATATGATACTAATTCATATTCATTTCGAATACACCAGAACTGCATAAATTTGTATATTTATTGCATTACACTTTCTATTTCGTTAGATGAAATCATTTGTATATATTGGTAGTTAAATTCATGTTTTGTAGTTCCTGATTTCATAACGCTTAAAGTGTTTTATTTCACATTTTTAGTGCAAAACCTTTGCAAGTAAATCGATATTCACAAGTCAATATTGTCAGGTAAACATAATTTGCATGTTTTGAAGTGAAAAGTAGTTAGATGTAAAGTAATTTGTTTTTATGCCTGGCATCGAATATGGTGGGGATATTGGATTTGCTTATGTCGGTCCGTCGTTTCCACTCTCTAAGTCCAACAGTTTTCATTTGATCTTCATGAAATTATTTGTGGGCATAATATACCAGCTTGATAATCAGTCAAATCGCCTGAGAAATTGTGGAGTTGTGGCCCTTGAAATTCCTTAAATTGGCATTTTTTAGCCGTTTCCACTCTCCAAGTCCAACAGTTTTCATGCGATCTTTACCAAACTTAATGAAAATCTTTGTATGCATAATATCTCGGTCAAGTTTGATTATCAACCAAATCGCCACAGGAATTGTGGAGTTTTGTCCCTTGAATTATCTAAAATTCCGCTCTTTATGTCCAAAACAGTTTTCATGTGATCTTCACACAACTTGATGTTTTAACATTGCTTTAAAAGCAGCAGTCCAGAAATATGTTAATAAAAATAAAAAAAATTAGAAATCATTTCTAATGGACATTATACCGACCAAAATACAAAAAAAACGCATTGAAATAGCTAAAATAATAACGTTTTGGTAACATTTTTAAAGTATAGTTTTCTGTATGTGATAGCCGGTGATGCCTCTGGAGTAAATCAGCATGCACATTAGTGTATATTTTGTTTGTACCAAGCGTTTTCGAACATAGACGTAATAAAATGCCTTTCGTAAACAAGAACAGTTATCAGTTTAATAGTCATCATTAACGTTCATTAGAACTAATGTCAATTTAAGATGTATTGAATTATATTCTATGGACTGTGGCTTTAACCTAGAGGGGGCATAACTGTTTTACAAACAGCTCGTGTTTTTGGTAGAATTGGTGGGTTGGGTGGGAGATATATATATGTGGCGCGTCGTGGGAAAACAGGACTTAATGCATGTGCGTAAAGTGTCATCCGGGTTTAGCCTGTGCAGTCCGCACAGGCTTATCCGGGACGTCACTTTCCGCCTTAAGTGGATTTATGGTTAGAAGACACTTCATTGAAACAGAAAATACCATAAAAGCAGAAAGTGCAGTCTCAGATTAGCCTTGGCAGACTGCACAGGCTAATCCGGGATGACACTTTACGCACATGCATTAAAACCGGTTTTCCCACTGCGCGCTACATGTGGGGTTTGCTTGAGAATGTTATGAGAACATTATTTAACAGGCTTGTATTTCTCATGGAATGTTCAAATGTAGGCACAATTAAGAAAAATTTAGATTGGGGAAAAACAGCCATACGGGCAAGGGTGGCGTTTTTATGAATGTCTTGTAGCTGGCATTAGTTGGGTAAAACATTGACACTTTGTGGAAATTTGATTGTCTGAAGAAAAAAAGACCCAAAGATTGGAGGTGTCCCTTCTCGAAAAAGTGTATTTAATGCGTATAAAATGCTGCAGTATTGGCACCATATTTTTTCTGCGTTTAATACGCATTTAATACACTTGAAAATGCAGAAAAATACACTTATTATAGAAATAAAGTGTATTTTTATGCATTTTTCCTGCATGAACACACTTCAGTGCATTCAAAGTGTATTTTTCTCCTTGAACAATACACTATATCGTCAAAAAAAACAAACGTCTAGAGTATTTTCTAGTGCATTAATACATGTTTTGTATCAAAATACAGAAAAGTACAGAAAAAATACACTTAATATGCATTTAACGAGGAAAAATTACGGTTCCAATACCGCAGCGTTTAATACACATTAAATGTGTATTAAATACACTTTTTCGAGCAGGGGTTGTAAACTGGACATTTTGCTTTTAAGTAATATGAGAATTAAACTTGGGTGTGCAATGATTTTATAAAAATTATGTTATTTGTTTTATAATTAAAGTGAGTGCAACTTTGTGATGAATAACTGAAGCTGTGAAAAATTTTTAAGTAAAATATCAATAATTCATATTTTAGACCCTCAGAAAAATGCTTAAAGAAAGTTGTAAAGTGGTATACAAGTCTAGCTTTTCATATTTGTTTTTTGCTTGAAGAAAAACAAACAAAATAATTGACCCAAGACTGACTTGCTTTTTACAGAACAGACGATGAGCTTCATAAATTGAAAGAGAGTCATAAAAAACACTCAAAATCCACTGATCATGTGCATAGAAAGCAAAAATCTGACTCTGCTCTAGCAACTAAACAGCCGAGACAGAATTTTTCATCATATAAAAAGCTCATCACTGCTGGTGTTTATGGCACTAATAAATTAGCTTCAAAGTCACATGATGAGCTACGGTAATTGTGATTGGTTGAGTGTTTTTGTTAAATAAACTTTGATTGGTTGGTGGCTAGATATGTAGTTTACTACCATAATTTTGATTGGTTGAGTGTTTTTGTTAAACAAACAGTGATTGGTTGGTGGCTAGTTGACTAGAGTAAAAAACTTTATAGTTTATATTAAACTAATTCTGATTGGTTGGTAACTAGTTAAATAGCTCAAAGCTTGTTTGTGATTGGTTAATGTTCTTTGTGTGTTTTGTAAATTGCTGTGATTGATTGGGTGTTAGTTGTAAGCTTGCTTTTGATTGGGTGATTGCTTTTTATGCTTTAATTATTACATTCTTATGTCCCAAACATGTTGGCATAAGAAAAACATATCAAAATATTTTTGGTAATATATTTGTGATATTTCCAGCAAATTATTATACCAGACAGCCATTGTTATTACAGAAGTAAATACAGGTCATAAAACATGCAGAACTTATTAAAGAATTAGTTCCAATTTAATTTGATTCTTTTGAAACTGCAAATATAGTATTGTTTCTATAAATATGTGCTGTTTAATAAATTAAGTTGTTTTATTTTAAAATTGTATTTATATAGACTGCTGGTAACCTTAACTTTATTATGGCGTATGCATGATAATTATTGTACGAAGAACCCTGCCCCACTCTGAGAAAAATCATATTACCTCTGTTATTATATTCCGAAGTCCTAAAACCACATTTTATCATCCATTATTCTTTCCCAAATTATTCCTTAATGATCATATATCTTAGTACACAAGCTTCCATGAACAAAACTTGGATGTAAAGATTACTGAAATATTCATTTGGAATATGAACTCATCACTATAAGTAAGATTTGCTGAAGTTTTCATATGATTTATACCTAATGTTCATTCTTGTAATGTATAAGTATTTTAGAATAATAAGCTTTGTATAATTATTATTGAATCAATTCATATGTTCAGAAATATTTTTCTTGTTTTTTTTTAAAAGGATAAACTTAAAATGCTAAGTTTTACTGAATGAAGTTTTAACACAATTTACCGGTATGAAGAATTTCAATAGACAAATACATCATAATATTAGTATTTATTGTATGTTAACAATTATTGTTATGTTATTTTCATGTTTAATTGTTATGTTATACATTGTATTTATATATTATATTTCTTTAATGTCATGCATAACATTTCTTCTTGAAAAAAAAACCCACATGAAATTATGTTTTATATTGTACTTACCATATTTATTCTATGTTTTCAGACACACTAAGTTTTCGGACACCCACAAAATCTGTCGAAATAAATATTTTTGGCGCCTCTATATTTTCAGACACTTTCAGAAAAGGAATTAAAATGTGATTATATGTTTGCGGACGGATAATTTATGTCAACTATATGTTGAATCGATAATTGGCAATTTACACCAATTACCTGTCCACTAAAATCTTTCGTATGGAGTGACAGGTTTTATCACAGACGTCTCTCATATTGTTTGCCAATTTCATCTTGCGAAAAATTCAACTATATTTTGAATCGATAATTGGCAATTTACACCAATTACCGGTCCACTAAAATCTTTCGTATGGAGCGACAGGTTTTATCACAGACGTCTCTCATATTGTTTGCCAATTTCATCTTGCGAAAAATTTGCGGCACCATTCTGCATGTCAATTATCAAGTTAGGGACAATATTATGGCTTCAATAAACAACCTCGTTGTCAACAATTAACACCTCTGGCTATGAACGAAGTCCACATCCGCAGACAACTTTACAAACAAGTGCGTAGCTTATTTGCGAATGTTACGACTTGACGATTTTTCAGAATCTTTGTTTTCGGACAGATTTTGATCAATTATTTTTTTGTGAATCTAAGTATACAGACGCAGGAAAAAAAAATATTTTTAAGCGTCTGAAAACATAGAATAAATACGGTATATATTTTTAAAAGGGTTGAGCGCGAAACTATTGTATATGATATAGAAATGTTGAGCAGATACAAGAGTTTCACACTCATTTCGATAGACAAATAGTGTGTGTTATACACAATGTTTTACAGTACATAATAATAGAAGTATGTAGTATATGGGGGAACAATTATTGGTATCTTATTTCATGTTTAATTGCTATATTATTAATATTTAATTTCTTTAATACAAAATATTCTGTTTAATATAAATGTATTACATTCTTGAAAGGACCCACATAAAATCATGTTTAATGGATGTAGTTATATATTAATACATTTTGTTAGTTATATAATGTATAAATGTATTCTTTTTATAAAGGGATCCACGTGATGTAGATGTGAACCACATGCGGGCGGGGTCCGGGAGTTCGCAAACAGGAAGTGCCTTTGAGTCCTACAGCAAGGCGTCGCCTCTGTCATCGTTCGGAAAATCCGGGGACCCGGCCATGGGGACGAAATCTCCCGCAAAGTTGACACA
Organism: Congeria kusceri; assembly: GCA_027627225.1. Lineage (NCBI taxonomy): Eukaryota > Metazoa > Mollusca > Bivalvia > Myida > Dreissenidae > Congeria > Congeria kusceri. Next base: position 15,706,788 of record CM051026.1, on the reverse strand, counting down.
GGACGTCCAAGCATTACCGAGGTATACTTCATGGGTGTAATGATTAATGTTAAATAAAAACAACATGCATGACTTGTGTGTTCTGGAGCTATATTTGTTCAGTTGCCGGGCCCGGCTAGCTCAGTTGGTAGAGCGCTGGACTGTCAATCCGGGGATCGTGAGTTCGAGCCCCAGCCCGGCCACATAACTTGTGTGGCGATTGGTCATGAAATTATTTCTACGGCCATTCTCCCCCTACCTCTGATTCAAGTAGGGCAGTTGTCAGTTACGGGCATAGGTATGTGCACTTAGTACTGGTAAACCGCTTATATCACTGCCGTGATATGACTGAAATACTATTAAAAACGGGGAAAAATCCAATTAAACGAACAAACGAACGAACGTTGCCCAGTGATTTGTTTCCTTATATAACGTGGTCAGGTAAAAGGACCCATTCCCAGTGCCAAATATGGTTTATTTTTGCCAGTTGGAATGGAACGATTCCCAAATCTGAATACACAGACTGCGAATCTAAGTCGTAAATAGTAAACTTACTTGTACGCTTATGGCTGCATACTATTGAAATACAAAGTTCAATAAGTATAACACTCGTAACTTTTTTAAATGTTTCATAATTAGCAAGATTTCACGATGCAAAATTCCTAAATTGATGGGTACCGAACCAGTGTTTTTGATGGGTACCGGACCAGTGTTTTTGATGGGTACCGGACCAGTGTTTTTGATGGGTACCGGACCAGTGTTTTTGATGGGTACCGGACCAGTGTTTTTGATGGGTACCGGACCAGTGTTTTTGATGGGTACCGGACCAGTGTTTTTGATGGGTAGCGGACCAGTGTTTTTTTAAAGGCCAATTTGGGGCGGAAATTCGGCTCCATTCCCCTGCTTAAAAAGTATTTATTATATACCTGTTTAAAATCTTAAAAAAATACATAATTTAATCAAATGGTGAAATACACGTCGACAGAAAAATTAACCGTATTATGCTACTCGCTATTTTTCCGATCCCGTATTACCATACTAGCTGGACTACTTTTTAATGACGTCATAGACTTATGTAAACAAATAATATAATTTATTCCTACAATGATTAGTCATTATTGTAGTTTTTAAACACATACAATAAGGTAAATGCACATTTGAAGTTTAGTGTGGTATATAATAAAAGGAATATTATGCTAGTCAATTGTTCTAAGAGTATGTATTAGTCTCGTGGCTTGCGTTATTTCGTATCACACTCGAGGCTCCGCCTCTCGTGTGATACATCATTACACAAGCCACTCGACTAATACAAACTCTTGGAACAATTGACTAGCGTAATATTCCGTTCATATTTTTCCGCTTTATTTACCTTACAATTCCCCTCAGAATGTAAGCTTCATTTAGAAAAAAACTTGACCAAAATTGGACAAAAACTGACTAAGATAGAGGCATTTTCGTAAACAATCACAGCAATTTTTTATCAAACCAAGTTTGTGCATGATCTAAGTTATCAGTTGTAGCAAAACAATTGTTTAATGTTTTAGAACAAAGTAGAATATAAAAAGTTGATAATGCATTTCTACAAAAACAATTCCCCTTTTGCCGTAAAATTCCCCATGTGAAGGGCCCCGCCCCCTTCCCCCAAAGGCGAAAAAAACACTGCGGACCCATTTCCAAAGCAATGAAACAAATTTCTGTTGCTCAGAAAAAAATCTTACCTTGCTATACTGAGTTTATACCAGGCCCAGTTTACATTTAGCAAAACTATAGATAACAGTTAATTCTTAGTTCTAACAAGACACGCTCAAAATTTCGGTTGTCAAATCACTAATTAACAACTAAAAAAAGTAGTTCCGAAACTGTAAAATATAGTTTGTGTTTTAAAAGCAGAATATGGAGTCTGGTCATGTTAGAATCGAAATAATTGTCGCTTTATCATTGTTTATATGTCAATAAACAATGATTTTTCGTTCTGATATGCGTATATTAAACCACTCCGGCTAATGCCCTCATGGTTGAAATCATATCCATCAGAACTCAAAATCTTTATTTATTTACAGATAAATAACTCAAAATCGAAAATTATATCTTAAATAACAAATACAACTGTGGTTTTGTGACTTCTAAAAGTGAGACTATCACTCTTGGTATTAATTTTTAAGAACAACCATATTAAGTTTAATATTTTATTTGTTCAGCAAAATCTCTGGTGATGGTTTACCAGCGTTGGTGGAAACCTCAGAACCAAGTTCTAACAATGAGGATGAAGCTGCTGTCAATGGTCATGTGATTTCATTCGACCAATCAAATGCATTGCTTTTGTCACATGGCATGTCACATGATGGGGCTGACCAATCAAATGCTGTTGTTGCTCACATTGACTCTGAGGGCCAATCAGATAAGACTATTGAGTCATGTGACATGACATTGGATAAAATGGACCAATCAGATGATGAGCTGAAGTCACCTGACCAAGACAGCCAGTCTGAAACAGAGACTTTGTCAACTCCTGACACTGTCATTTTGAGAGGAGGGTATGTGGCATGCAATTAAAAAATTCATTGGCATGATGCCAGATTTTGCCACATTTGTCATTAAACCGCTGCCCTCTAATTGCATGCAAAACTTCATCTTTAAATTAAAAAAACCCTCCATAGGCATGATGCCAAATTTCGCCATATTTATCGGTCAACATTCCGTCACTGCCTTTAAATTGAACTTTAACGCATTCTTTATGTAAGATAAAATGTCCCTAGGTTCCATGCATGGCATGAAAAGATGGCTTATAAATCTACAAGAACACTAAACCATTAATATTGGTGAAACTAATTGTCATTTAAAGTTTCAATCTTACAATTAAATAATACATCGTATTAGAGCTATATTTGCAAAATAATGTGGAAAAGAGAAAATTATCTCAATTGTTCCTAAAAAGCATGAAATCAGTTTTAATACAAGTTTTTCCTCCATTTCCTGATAGTCATAATAGCTATGAAACCCATGCTGGTTAGGCCATCCTTAAAAAATTGTTTGTTTACGGTAACGCGACTGACTATTTGGGCCTGACTCACAAGTTTTTATACGCTTCTGTGCAGCAAATTTTTTTCTATAAGAAAATGTTAGTTATATATTCATATTTTCTTCATTTTTTAATTCATAACGTTTTTATATCAACTAAACACTGCATTCTAATAACCTTGCAATAATATTTCCAACTAAGGGTCGTCTATCTTTGTTCCCACCCCCCCAAAAAAAAAAAAAAAAAAAAAAATATGACCTACCTACCTACCCACCTTGAAAATTCTGGGTCGGGTTACCGCAAACAAACTATTTTTTAAGGATGGCCCTGTGAAAGCTGGACAGGGCATGTGTACTCAACTAGGCATAACATAGAACACATTTACCTAAGGCCACAACAAATTGATCAGTTGTTCTACGGATTTTGTCCAAACAAAATTGGAGCGAGCGAGCGAAATAGAAATAAAAATATTTTTTTTCCATTTTCGATAAAATCGGAGGCGAGCGAAAAGCGCAAAATAAAAAAAAATCCTATCATGCCCATAGTGTTTAAAAATTACTCCCAAACGCCATCATAACTTGATATCTTGTCAATAATTTCTTCTTCATCTGCTCTGTTCCATAAATTGTTGTCAAAATCAATATATATGTAATAAACAAAGCAACCAATTTCTCCATTTCTTCTTTGACCATGTCCTGCAAAGGGTTTTGTGCAACAAGTCTTCAATAGTGATTCTGCTATTAAATTAACGACCGGCAGTAAATACTAAATAACCATATCTTAACTATAAGAAAGTAGACCTTATACAAGGTAATTGTCATTATTAAAATATATATTTGATACACCAAGTCATTCACTACCAACAGTTTAATAACATGAATATGAAATGTCATACAATAAACACAAAACAATTTAGGAATCACTAGTATAAGATCTGTATCTTTAAATGACACGACGAAACAACTGGACGCCACCATTTTTTTAAACCGTAAACCAGGACTCACACTGACTCTTATTTTTCTTGAGCCATTTTTTTAAATCGACTCGCAACATCGTTGCGTGTTTCCATGTCAGGGAATAGTTATATCTTACTGTTTTAATTGCTATAAAATTATACTTCACTGTGCTGTATTATAATTATGGCATTAACAAAAGCATTAGTATACTTCGATTTTTATATTAACATTTTTCTTAATTGTTCATTGCAGTAAACTTGGATAATTATTTTTTATTTAAACATACACTCTTAAACTATCTACAAGATGTTAACAAAATATATCCATAAATAAATTAAATTTAATAACTAACATAATGACTTGGCTTGCCCTGTTAAATGTACCTTAATATATAAAGGCTGAACAAAATGTACACCAAACAGATACGTTGAATTTATAAAATGGACATGTCAGAAAAAACTTATATGTGTGGATATTAGAAGTAAGAAATCAAGGACAAACCGCTGGTCAAAACTGTCCGAAATGTAAACATACCCGATAATCTGTCCATTTGACATAATCCAGACATCCAATTTCACACATCCTTTATCAACAAGATAATCCTTTAATTAACTGTTAATTAACTTCTGATATTACGAGAGCTTAATAGCAATCATCTTTAATTAGGCAATGAATGCTGACAAACAGCTCATTGTGTTTTCACAAGTTTGATAAAACATGATAAGAAATTGCCGAGTTGAAATACACATGGCAGCTGTGCCAGACTGGCTGTTGGCGATTAAAGGTCTGGGTCATAAATTATATGCTCTGGACATTAACCAGTCGCCGCAAAGTGCCTTATTCACGTCTATATCAGTACCAATTGCTTGTTATGATTTGGGTACACCACGAAGACGGCGTTTAACGTAAAATGAGAGTCATTAATGAAAACTTCATTCAAAAAAATCGGATGCGGGGCAATCTTCTAGGTGCGGGCGCAAAATAAAAATAATTTTTTTTTTTTTTTTCGATTTACGATATTAAGGTGCGGCAATCCGACGAACATCTGATCAATTTGTTGTGGCCTAAGTGCCCACTTATTCAAGTTTTCTTGTCCTTAAGGCGTAAAAAAAAAATATGTTTGTTTCAGGTAACATGCCCAAAAAAATTAGGGTAAGTAGGTTGGGATTTTTTTTTTTTTTTTTTTTAAATGGTCAACTTGAAGATTCTAAAACTGAATAAATATTCAAACATATCAGTAATATCCTTAAATATTGTTTATAAGTGGATATTATCAAAACAAAACACTTATTTATTCGAACACATTTAATTATTGAAAAACTTTAATAAAAAAAAAATCAATCTGACAAACCCAATAAAATCTTCTAGGGTCGGGTCATTTTTTTAGGGTTGGTCGGGCTACCTGAAACAAACATATTTTTTTTTACACCTAATATAATTTTCTTTATAATTGCTTTAGCATGATTATTGTTACTGTAAGCACACAAAAGTTTACTATGAAATATTATGCAGTTTCTTAAAAATTTTATTTAAATATAGCCACTAAATATTATTTGAGGCATGTCGTGGGAAAACCGAGCTTAATGCATTTGCGCTAAGTGTCATTCCGGATTAGCCTGTGCAGTCCGCACAGGCTAATCCAGGATGGCACTTTCCGCTCTGTTTCAATGAAATCTCTTCTTAAACATTAATCCACTCTAGGCGGAAAGTGCCGTTGTGGATTAGCCTGTGTGGACTGCACAGACTAATGGGGGACGACACTTTATGCACATGCATTAAGTCCGGTTTTCCCACGACATGCCTCATTTACTTGTGCATTTGTTAAGCACTTACACTAAAAGGTGCTTGTTCTAAATAGCTAGTTTTTATATCAATTAAAAAAGGAGACTCTGGAAATATTAACATAATATTTCCTTGACAAAAGTGCATGAAACAAGTGATTTATCTGTTTTTACATTTGTCTCTATTGTGGATATTTTGTGGATATACCGGTAGTTGAAAAGAGCAAACAAAATATCTAAATATCAAAATATCTAAACAAACAAACATCAAATGATGTCGCAAAAATCTACAAAATGATGTCATATGACTCCTAGTATTAGCTTTTTCCTACAGCATTGAAATAAAGAAATATCTACTTAACAAGACAAGAGACAAGACAAGAGTTTTATTCGTGACTAGTACAAAGTACATGATCTTGAAAAAACGAACATATATACATTCTATATGCGGGTTTATTTCATTGCTGTATGCCCAAAAACATGATAAATAACTAGGCATGTTTTACCCCCAGATTTGATCCCACCCAGGACATTGACGAAAGCCACACCGTAGTGGCCACCGCCCGGGGATTGTTCAACAAACAGGGAGGGGTACTGGAGTCCCCGGAGACCGGTGTGAGCATCGTCATCCCTCCGGGAGCCCTGTCCGGGGACCAGGACCAGGAAATATACTTCAAAGTGTGCAGGGATAACTCCATACTGCCACCACTGGATAGAGAAAAAGGTAAGAATTAAGGAAATATAATACTTACATAAAAATAATTAAAGATTGAAACATGTTATTATTATCTGGTGTTTAATTATTATTTGTGGTGCGTCGTGAGAAAACCGGTCTTAATGCATGTGCGTAAAGTGTCTACCCGGATTAGCCTGTGCAATCCGCACTTGCTAATCCGGGACGGCACTTTCCACTTTTCTGGTATTTTCTGTTTCAAGGAAGTCTCTTCTAACCATAACTAAACTTTAGGCGGAAAGTGCCGTCCTGGATTAGCCTGTGCGGATTGCAGGCTAATCCGGGACGACACTTTACGCATATGCATTAAGTCCGGTTTTCCAACAACGCGCCTCATTTGTGCAAATTTGTATTGCAAGGGACAAAACTTGTTATGCATCCTCTTGGCCCTTAGCTCCCTTAGTAAGGGACATATAGCAAACAATAGGTCAGTGTTTAATAAAGATAAGTTAATTTATCGAGGCTAAGAAAACCTGAACCACCAGCCTTGGCAAGATTTCACGTTTTCATGCCCAGCAAATAAACTTCTATTCAACGACACTTACTTGGTCTTCTATTTATCCCATCATTTCTGTCTTTATTTTGACAATAAACCAAAGAAAAACACTAAATAACACGAAAATCATAAAATGACATCACAACAAACAACGAAATGACGTCATTATCCTGTGCCTGTTTGCTGTATTCTACAGTGTGGAAATACAGCAAACAACGAAATGACGTCATTATCCTGTGCCTGTTTGCTGTATTCTACAGTGTGGAAATACAGCAAACAACGAAATGACGTCATTATCCTGTGCCTGTTGGCTGTATTCTACAGTGTGGAAATACAGCAAACAACGAAATGACGTCATTATCCTGTGCCTGTTTGCTGTATTCTACAGTGTGGAAATACAGCACAGTTTATCCCACAGGGTGTTATTTCATCAAAGCAGGCTAAACGATGGTATAAAACTCATTATTCCCCATGGCAAGTCTTTGTTAGCTCCCTTGGTAATGTGTGCAATTGTTATGATTAAAAAATGCTGTTACAAGGGACGTAATTCATTATTCATTATTTAGGCAAGACATTGTTATCTCCCTTGGAAAAGTTTGCACTTCCTATGATTATTATGCTATTGCAAGGGACATAATTCATTGTCCTTCCCCAGGATAGAGATTGTTATCTCCCTTGGACAAGTTTGCTATTCCTGTGATTATTATGCTATTGCATGGGACATAATTCATTGCTCTTCCTTCAGGTAAAATATTGTTATCTGCTCTGGAAAAGTTTGCAATTCCTATGATTATTTTGCTGTTACAAGGGAAATAACTCATTGTTCATCCAGGCAACACATTGTTATTTCCCTTGGTAATGCATGCAGTTGTTATGATTGCTACTCTGAGTATAGGACATAACTCGCTATTCTTCTGCCAGATGATGATCTCATATCCTTTGATTATTATGCGATTATAAGTGACACAACTCATTATTCTTCTGTCAGGAGAGACGTTATTATCCCCCCTGGTGATGTGCGGACCCCACGGATTGAAGTTCAATCAGCCAGTAGAGTTGCGGCTGCCACACTCCGCTTCTGTGAACCCGGATAGCTGGTCGTTTGCACTGAAGTCAAGTGATTCACCTTCAGGTATGTCATAGTTAAATGTGAAGTAAGAGTTAGACATTTAAGCAATCTCATTAAAATCAAATCCTAACATTGTTAGGATCTGAAGACATCGTATAACAGGTCAAATGACCTTCGGAACAATAAAATATCAGCCCTGCTGCACCCAATGAAATTGCCTTTTGCGCAGCGATGTTTGGCCACAGTTTTTGAAAAGTGATGCATTTCCAGCTGATCCTCTGGAATAAATCATTTACAGTCAATTTTCACGCAGTAACAATTTTCACGCAGATAATCTTAGGCGAGTAAACATCCAAAGTTCACGTTAAAATTTCGTGCATAGTATTTGTGGTTTATAAAGGAAGTTATACCACAACATTTGGGAGGCAACAGTTTGATTGGCTCCTGAAAAGGTCATCTGAATGTGACCCCTAATGCAAAGTCATCAGATTCAGTCAGCCGATAATATAGTAGCGTTAGATTTTAATGAGATTGACATTAAAGGAGCCAATTTACAGATGGACAAATTGTCAATTTTTTGTCACAGATTTCAAACAAAAAAATAGTTACTTTTACTAAGAAACAGGTAATGATTCTGTTTTACTTTTACTAAGAAACAGGTAATGATTCTGTTTTATCACAGAATGATCTGCAACTGACGCGAGCAATTCTGAAATGTCATAATTGTGTGTCTTCTGAAATAATTTTCGTGCCCCCGGCATCTTGTCTGCAATTCCGTCCATACGAGTTCAGCTAGATTTTACCGTTTTGTCTAGCACCAATACCACTTACTACAACACTTGGATACACAGTACACAAGCTGACTTTCACCTTGACCTTGACTTTGTTTGGACTTTGGAATAATTGAAATGGGCTGTCCAGCACCAACCGGGGGCATGTGTGTTTATCAAACACAGTGTCTTATTGATTTTAAAGTATACCCTGAAGAGTGCAATTACATAGATTGGTCCTTTTTAAATAATGTCGCATATAACACAGGATGAGTTTATCAAACTTGATCATTTCGCATTTACAGGTCACCCCACCCAGTTACAGAACATGAAACGCGCAAAATGTCCATTGTTAAATTGCCAATAAACAACTCGAAAAAGTAGTTCCGAAACTGTAAAATATAGTTCGCATTGTAATTGCAGAATATGTTGTCTGGTCATGTAAGAATCAAAATAATTTTTGCTTTATCGTTGTTTATCAGCCAATAAACAACTCTTTTCCGTTCTGATGCGTTGCTATTAAACAACTCAGGCTGTCGCCCTCGTGGTTTAATATCTACGCATCAGAACTGCAAATTGTTGTTTATTGGCTGATAAACAGTAATACATAAAACATTATTTTATATTTTACAATGAAGATGTTTTATTCCTTAACATTTTCAGGTCATCCCACCCAGTGGCAGAACATGACCTTGGCCGAAAGAGAAGGTCAAACCCAGAGTAGAGTGGGCAAGAACAGCGTATCTGTCCTGGTCGACCATTTCTGAAGGAGATAATAAACTGACTTAAGTTTGGTTTGCCCTCCCCTGAAAAATATGTTTTCAGCAAAATGTTTCCAGCAACTTTGAAAAGTGCATTTGATGCCAGTTTTTAAGGTCATGGATTCAGCAGATTTTAGGCTAATGGATTGACCATAGTGTTAAATCCAGTCAGGTCGACCAGTTTTTAAAAGAAACTGTAAACTGACTTACAAATGATTTGACTGTATTTAGCAACTTTGTTGTTTTCGAGGTCAAGGATTCAGACTTAGATATTGGATTGACCACACTGTTAAATCCAGTTTAGAGTTGTGTTTCACACCGAAAGTTACAACCAGTCTAGGCGAACATTTTTGAAAGATATAATAAACTGACCAGTTTGGTTTCCCTTCCCCTGAAAAAGATGTATTTAGCAACTTTAAAAAGTGCATAATTATTGTCCACTGAAAGCCAGTTGGTCTTATCAGCATTATGCGCAACAAACGCTGATGAGTCATTTGCGCTTTCAGCCGATGCCGGTTTTAAGGATTCAGAATGCGATAATGGATTTACCACAATGTTGAATCCAGTCTAGAATTGTGTTTCACACTATTATCCCATAAAAAAAAAACAGTCAAAGTTTAAGCTTGAATGACTGACCTCAGTGTGGAGTCCGGTCTGGAATTATGTTTCACACATAAACCTTAAACCAGCCTGGGTTCAAACTTAGATTCTTGACCTCAGTGTTGAATCCAGTCTAGAAATGTTTTACACAACAACAAAAAAACAGTCAAGATGTTTTTGAAATGAAAATAGTGGCAGTCTGGAGCCCAAGCAGACATTATAAACTGCCGACATCACTGAAAAATAATATAATATAATAAGATTTAAAAACTATGAATGCTGCATTTATGAATTTTGATTGCTTAGTGTTTTTCAACAAATATATCTTCATACGTAACATTCCTGTGAACAAAAGTGTGTAAATATTCATCTTTTGAATCATACTTAGACCAATTTATATTGTTACCCTTTAAACGAAACTGTGCATTTCAGTTACGTGAATGTCTTCAAATATGATAATGAGGCGTGTCGTGGGAAAACCGAGCTTAATGCGAGTGCGTAAAGTGTCGTCCCGGATCAACCAGTGAAGTCCGCACAGCCTTTCCACCAACATTGGATTTATGTTTAGAAGAGACTTTCTTGAAACAGAAAATAACATAAAAGCAGAAACTGTCATCCCGGATCAACAGGCTGATCCAAGACGATACTATTCAGATGCATTAATGGTTTTTCCACGACGTGCCACAAATACATTCCTCATTTGAATAACTGCTGATTAAATCTGCTTCTTGTTTATATAAATGTTTACATAAATGTTTATACTTGCAGTGTCCAGTACATCTGTTTTTAGAATTTATTTAATTTACAATTTTATTATGTTATAATGCGAGCATTTGATGTTGTTTTATTTTTTATTCTATGAATTTTGACTACCTAGAAATGGTATTTGTGCTTGTAGATGTTTGTTTTGAATATACCTAATAATTTTGCCAATGTATATACTTTTGTATAGGCAAATAAATGAAATAACAAATGTTGTGAATATGTTAGAGTATATTGTTATAAACTGTTAACAAATAATTACTTAAAGTTTGTTATTTTTATTACTCACTGTTTAATAATGTTCTGTAAATAGAAAACATTTTGTAGTAACTTTCATGCATTTTCATTATTTTGTATGAACAATTCAATGTTCAAAGATTATTTTTTTAAGTTGATTGAACTATTAGCTTTGTAAATTGCGAAATATTAAGAACAAAATATTGATCTCGAATCATTTTGTAGTAGTTTTGCAGTTTTTGGTAGGATAGATCTTCATATAGCAAATTTCAAAACTTGTTCTAGTTTCATTTGCATATTATTTTTATGTATTTCGTTACAGAAAAATATATTTTAATAAGAATTATGAATATCAACAATATTTGAGGCATGTCGTGGGAAATCCGGGATAAATGCATGTGCGTAAAGTGTCGTCCCGGATCAGCCTGTGCAGTCCGCACAGGCTGATCTAGGACGACACTATCCGCTTTTAAGGTATTTTCTGTTTCAATGAAGTCTCTTCTAAACATAAATCTACTGTAGTCAGAAAGTGTTGTTCCGAGTTATCCAGTGCGGACTGCACAGGCTAATCCCGGACGACACTGCTTTTAAGGTATTTTCTGTTTCAATGAAGTCTCTTCTAAACATAAATCTACTGTAGTCAGAAAGTGTTGTTCCGAGTTATCCAGTGCGGACTGCACAGGCTAATCCCGGACGACACTATGCACATGCATTAAGCCCGGTTTTCCCACGACACGCCTCATTTGTAGATTGCTGATAAAAACATTCCTTTAAAGATTTAAACTAAACATTGTCCAGAATGGTGACCATCATTTTTTGTAATGCACTTACCAATATTTTCCCCCAGGGGCGGGAGCGGCTGACCGAGGGGAATTAGACAAATGTTATTTTTAGGGAAAAACATTTATAGGTGCATAACCTATAATGGGTTTTTTCCATTGGTCAGTATTCACATGAAAATGTTTCGAGCCTTGTTTTCAATTCACCGATAAATGATTGTTTCGTGATAATTGCAAAAAAATGATGATATGAAACTCTTCTATTGATTGAAGTTCTCAATGCAAAGTGTCACAGAGTTTACTATAACCAATTGCCGGTTTACATTTTTGACATATCAAGAAACTAAATGTTGTGCTTAAAGCATTTACACTGTTATCCAGTGAAGTTGTGAATGAAATATGTCATTATTTTTGTGAGATTTATGTTCATTGCATGTTTTGTTAACAAATATATCTTTAAACATTATTATGTTTAGTGCTTTTTGTTAACAAATACATCTATGTCTTAAAAAGGTTTTATGTTTTGTGCTTTTTGGTGACAAAATAACTGACCATAGGACCACAAAGTATCTCAATCTGAAACTTAGCCTAAGCACAAAATATTAACCAATGAAATCTGTTGAAACACAAAATATTGACCAATGAAATCTGTTGTTACATATCGGTAGCCTTAACACAAAATATTGACCGATGAAATCTGTTGTTACTTATCGGTAGCCTTAATACAAGATATTGACCAATGAAATCTGTTGTTACATATCTGCTTTGAATTTCATTGGCTTCTATTTAAAGTTTAGACTCAGAGATTGAGAACTTTCGTGGTCCAGTTGTGAGGAAACTATTTGTTGTGAATATACCAGGTTGTTATTGATATTACAGTAGTTGTTGTTTTTAACCATTTTTTATTTTATCACCATTACATGTGTATATATTTCATGCAAAATATCTTCTTCATACATGATTATATATGCCAGGAGAATTAATTGGATTGTGTCTATGGAAGTGCGTAAACAGTCATTTTAAACTGTGTGCTTTGTACAGAAAAGAATCCGCACACATGCGAAGTACAATAGAACAACAGCAGCTGTGGGTTTTAAACTGCATGCTTAAATACATGTACCATATTATATTAGCCTCGTGTTTATGAAAGTATGATGGAGCTATGCTGTATAGGTTTATGACAGCTATATATAGGTATATATATTTGTTGACCTAGTGTTTTTATGATTGGTGCAAATTAGATAAATAGTTTATGAAAAATGTTAATGCTTCGTACAAACGCCTACAGTGTCTATACCAGTATCTGTCAGGAAAATACGATTGAGGAGCGTCGTGGGAAAACGGGGCTTAAGGCATGTGCGTCAAGTGTTGTCCTGGATTAGCCTCTGCAGTCCGCGCAGGCTAATCCAGGACAGCACTTTCCGCTTTTGTGGTATTTTCTGTTTCAAGAAAGCCATTGTGCTTGTCTGCATAAGATAATGTAGGGCTTACCCTTGGGCATATGTACCTAACTTTACTTAAATCATATTTTGGCAATTTATTAAATCTTTATTAAGAAAAAAGCGTTGTCCAAATTAAATTTTCTTTGGCCAGATAGATCTAATAAAAATTTTAACCATTGGATTTTTTTGGGCAAAAAAAGGCATAAGTTTAACAACCAAACTAAATTTCAACTAAGTTTAACAATTTAACTACATTGGTGTTTTTTTGCAAAAAAAGGCATACGTTTAAAAACTAAACTAAATTTAAACTAAGTTTAAAAACTAAACTAAATTTTCCTTTGCCAAATAGATCTTATTAAAATTTTAACCATTGGCTTTTTTTGGAAACAAAGGCATACAATTAAAAAGGCTCATAGAAATAGGGCCTGAAACCTTGAATCAAATCAAATAATGTCTCTTTTTATAATCTCCGCTAGCTCTATTCCAGATGTAATCATATGTCATAGTTCCTCAAAATTAAAACTGAACTAAATTTAAACTAAGTTTAAAAACTAAACTAAATTTTCTTTTGCCAAATAGGTCTTATTAAAATTTTAACCATGGGCTTTTTTTGGAAACAAAAAGGCATACAATTAAAAAGGCTCATAGAAATAGGGCCTGAAACCTTGAATCAAATCAAATAATATCTTTATTCATAATCTCCGCTAGCTCTATTCCAGATATAATCATATGTTATAGTTCCTCAAAATTGTCAGCTTAGGCGGAAAAATAAAAGTTTGTTTCAGGTTACCCAACCTACCCTAACAAAATGCCCCAATCCTAGAACATTTTATTGAGTGTTAATTTTACTTTTTTCCAATAATTAAATGTGTTTGTTTTTTTATAAAGAAGTGTTTTGTTTCGATAGCATCCACTTTAAAACAATGTTTTATGATATTAAAGACATGTTTTGAATATTCATTCAGTTTTAGATTCTTCAAGTTGACCATTTACCAAAAAAAAATATTATAAAAAATTCCCTGCCTACCTACCCTATTTTTGGGGGTATGTAACCTGAAACAAACAATTTTTTACGCCTTAGATGAATTGTTTGCATCTAGACCAGTATTGTTGGTAGCATAAATTAAAAATTGTGTAAAAGACTCAAAATCTCATTTGTGTTGCGTCGTGGGAAACCGGTCTTAATGCATGTGCATAAAGTGTCGTCCCGGATTAGCCTGTGCAGTCCGCACAGGCTAATCCAGGACGGCACTTTCCGCTTTTATGGTATTTTCTGTTTCAATGAAGTCTCTTCTAAACATATATCACAGTAGGCGGAAAGTGCCGTCCTGGATTAGCCTGTGCGGACTGCACAGGCTAATCCAGGACGACACTTTACGCACATGCATTAAGACCGGTTTTCTTATAACGTGCCACGTTTCATTTTTTTCCTGTATATGTGTACAGCATCTATATTTTTGATAAGTAACTTTGTACCAAATATGAATTTATCTCTTTGTTCATTTCTGTGCACATTCAATGACTGTAATAACAGATCATATGTATATGTTTTGTATATTGACCCCTGCCTTTTTTCATATATATATATATTTTACAAATATTAATGTATTAGTACATGTATTAACAAAATACTTGAAGAAATAACATAAAACATGACATTGTGTTTGTTTTCTTTATTAATTTGTTTATTCTTCTAAATATCTAAAATCCCATTTCATGCCTAAGTGTCCCATTTCATGATGAAGTGCCCGACTGCATTAGTGTCCCATTTCAGAAAGAAGTGCCCCACTGCCTAAGTGGTCCAGTTCATGACAAATTGTCCCACTACATAAGTGTCCCATTTCAGGACGAAGTGTCCCACTGCCGAAGTGCCCCCTTTCAGGACGAAGTGTCCCACTGCCTAAGTGCCCCATTTCATGACCAAGTGTCCCACTGCCTTAGTGTCCCATTTCAGGAAGAAGTGTCCCACTGCCTAAGTGTCCCATTACAGGATGAAGTGTCTCACTCCCTAAGTGTCCCATTTCAGGACGAAGTGTCTCCCTAAGTGTTCCATTTCATGACTAAATTCCCCACTGTCTAAGTGTCCCATTTCAGGACGAAGTGTCTCACTCCCAAAGTGTCCCATTTCAGGACTAAATTCCCCACTGCCTAAGTGTCCCATTTCAGGACGAAGTGTCTCACTTCGTCCCATTTCATTACGAAATGCTTCACTACCTAAGTGTTCAATTTTATGACGATGTTTCGGTCGTAATCAATCATGCAGATTGTTGTGTGTTAATAAATTATTGCATAAATACTACTTCCAATAGATTTTAGTAACACTAAAGTCGTCAAAGTGTAAACACAACGCAAAAAAAATGCACATGTAACAAGATGGCATTTTGAAAATACTGAATTCATGGTACAAACAAAGATCTATCAATTTGTTAATAGATCGCTTGTGCAAATTACAAGCATTTGACACGTAGTTATGAAAAAAATATCTATATTAGATAGTGACAAAAACAACAGTGGTGCGGGGGCCACCGTCCACGGCCCATCATGCGCCTATCAGCTCCCGGGGGGGGGGGGATGTCGGGTCCCGGGGCAGGGCATTTCAGAATATTTTCAGTAAATTTAGCCACTGGCTTTTTTTTTTCAGAAAAAGTATTTTTTATTCATAATTTATTGGATGTTTGTCATTGGAAATGATGTTTTCACTGGTTAGCAACAACAGCTCCAGATAACATTTGTTTGGAGGTTAAACGTAATGGGCGTAAGGCCAGAGTTTTTTGTATTTATCGGTTATCGGACACATTTTGGAAAAGTGTCCGGTTGGAGGAGGGAACAAATAAAAAATAATAATAACACAGACTTGAGTAAATTAATGACTAGATTTTCACTAGCGGAAATTGGCAGTGATATTAAAATCTTTATGAATTATTACTTACAAAAATCATATAACACATTAACTTAATCACTGCATGATAACCATGACATTAATATCAATAATAGTAACATTGAAAGGCAGCGTTTATTATATAAAAACTACTGTTATAATATGCTCACACTTACAGTAGTACTACGTCAGATATAGCTGGACAGGGGCCATATTATTATGTATAACAGCATGTTTAATGAATTGAAAACTAACTAAACATTTCTTCAGCGTTTTTTGCATTCCGTGTAACAGGTTGAAACCCTTTCACGAGGTCATTTTACGATATCGGTTACATTCTCTACATTTTTTTTTGCTTTTTGGAAAAAATCGGGTCGGTGGATCTGAGAACCAAGAAATAAAAAAACTCACTTAAATGTACGCTCGGTCCAAAATGCATTGTGATTAATGTACTTTCAGTCGGGAAGTAAAACGGCAAGTTAGAAATTGTTTAGCATAAAAGTGCGGACGAATGCAATGTAGTAACGTTAAATTATGTATTAGATATTTTAAGAAGACAATACAAAATTATGAATGGAATTTCTGCACATCGGGCCACACGGTTAACAGTTACATGTCTGATTTTCATTTTCACTTGTACGCATTTATATTTGAATTTTGGTGCGGAAATGTACAGCCTGATTTTATTCGTTTGTGCGTATCTTTTGAATTTCTGTGAGTCAATTACCCGTGCACACGCCTTAACTGGTCGTCTGGGCCCATATCCACAAAGCTCCTTAGTGAAAACTTGTTTAAATTTCATCAAATCGTAAAAGTCTGTGGCTGGTTTTTAAAAACATGTATTTTGTCTAAAATGTTTTGTTATCTTTTAAAGATTAAACGGATGCTTCTTCTTTTACAATTTTTATTAAATATTAACATTGATTTTCACGAGGAAACTTATATTTGAATTTTTCACTTAAATATGACTTAAGTTAAGATTCTCCTCAGGAGCTGTGTGGATATGGGCCCCGGTAGCAACGCGTCCGATGCATGCGGAACAACTATTATTAAGATCATCTTTTCAAATGACAAAATTCGCGGTACTTCCGTTAAGCAATGTGGAAGAAAGTCAAGAATGCTTAATTTTATTCGAGGCTGGTCATTGTTTTATTTTTGTTCTAAATCCTAAAACATCCATTTTCATAATTCGTTGTAAGGTTCAGTTTAAACTATCGTTTGTAGCAATAAAGGCAAATAAAACTTGAGATGCTAGTTTCATTACAAGTAGAGATCGATGTTTTCTTTTTCTAATTTGTTTTGCATTTTCTTTTCAAAGTCATCGAACTAATATAAAAATAACGGACATACGCGCGAACAATGTTCCAAAATATGTCGATATGTGTGAAGTTTGTGTGTAACCTCCAGTCGACAACAATATTCTACAAAATGGACTAGTTTTATGCGTAACCTGTTTTGCATAAATATGCAAAATTAAAATTTTGATTGGATAAAAAATACTGACGTCATTTGTCAATAGGGTTTTCCCTAAATTTTGTTTTGGTTTACAAAACATAGCTCGGAATATCGGTAAATATCTGTTTCATCGCGGGATTATTGTAAGTATTTAATGTCGAACAATAATGAAAACATATTTAAATGGACTGGACTTGCATTATTTTGGTACTGCGCTTGTATAAAATATTAAGTTTTATGTGTTTTGACCGCTTCTTTTACAATTTTAGAGGGGATTCCGTCCAATTTTCGAAGGTAGAAAAATGTTGCCAAAATCACTTTTCACCAAGCATTTAATCATAAAAAACCTTTACAAACGAAAATTATATGCACTGTATTAATATCTTTCACGTGTTTTCATCTTTTTTCAAAGCAGGTTCGAAATATTCTGCTGTCAAATTTGTAAACATTGGTTTACACAGTATGTAGACGCTTGCAAATTTCGTGTGTAACTAGGTCGGCACACAATTTGTTTGTTTTCGACCTTATTTGATCATCTGGGCCGAAATTAGTTTGTAATTTTGGAAGCGTAAGATACATTTCTGTATTGTGAGCAAATATCTTTCATGTTCAGTGTTATTAAATGCTCGAACTGGCCGTGAATGACAAAATATTCTGTGTAGGTTAAATTTAGCGGGTGCGGAAGTCGCCGATTGTTTACACAGGACGAGTTGATTTTATGTCGCGGGAAAGGCTTTTAATCACTTATAGTTTGTCGTCTGCGATTCATTAACTTATTTGTTAAATAGCATTGCTTTAACTTTTTTTTTGTAATTAGTTGATGGATAATGCTTACTTTAATATTTTCGACCCGTTTGCTTGAAAATTCCATGAAAAAATATTGGCATATATCATTGACCAACCCACACGGAATAGTCCAAAATTTGTGTATTAGTGTACAGCAATACGCCATTTGCTTAGGAATATTGAATATTTCAGTGATTTTACCAAACTTGCGGCGGTTCTGCCAATAATTTCAGTGAATTGAAAGTGTAAATAAGGCGTGTGTTGACTGGTATGGAAACTTTATAAACGTTGGATTAAATATTAACGATACAATGGATTTATGTTAAAAAGTTTTTTATTAAAATGAAACTGGAATTTGGAACTTTTGATTTGTTTTGGTAATGTTTGACAAATAAGACAATTAAATAATATCACGAATGGATAGTAGTAAGTGGTTGAACATTGTAAAACCTCCACTGAGATTTCATTTGGCAGGCTTAGAAGATAGATAAAATTAGATAGATAAAAGTTTGTAATAAATAACATTGTGATAGCGATAACAGACGATTTTTTTTATTTTAGCAAAACCTACAAAATTATACACCATTTTAAAGGTTATTCTTTCAGAAAACCAAAACTGCAATTGAAATTACTGTATCTTGAAAAATAACAAAGTTATGTGTATCAGAAGAAGGTAACCCCCCACATTTCCTTCTGTCAAATATGTAAATTCTGTCAATAATACACCTGGCAATAATTTCTGGCAGTTAAACAGGTTCAAAGTAATCTTTTCATGTCACTTTATGCTTTGTTAAGTAAATACTTCACATATTTTCACTGTCTTACATACATTGTGACTTATAAAAGACAACAAATCATTTAAAATGGAATGAGTATGAAAGCCAAATGCTGGACTGAATCTGGGTAAGACAATGTCTCTAGTACTGCGTAAAAAAACATTTGGCATTTACAAACTGCAAGTAAAAGATGTTATATATATTTATAAAGCTCAGTTATATGTATTATATATATATCTTTAACATGCTTAGTACATATAACATGCTAATTTATTTCAGTATTCGGAACAGTGTTTTCATTAACTTTAAAGGCATATATCCGACATCATCTCCAGTTTTAAGACCACTCTTTCTGGAGACCAAAACACAAAGTAAAATATTTTACCTTTTAAATCTGCCAAAAAGATCATGTACTCTTCAAAGTAATTAAAAAATGGCCACAGAAATGTAAATACATGTATTAAACAACATGCGGTCTTGATAAAAGGTGGTCTTTCAATGCAGCTTTTGCTTTAGGAACTTTTTGGAATACTAATTGTTCACTTGTTCAAATGAATTCAAACCATACCTTGAATACAACAATTAACATAATTTAAATGCTGAAATTTTTTTAAGTATTGATCAGAAAATACTTAAAAGAACATGGTCTTGATATTATACGAAACACTTTTCTGACAAATATGAACAGTAACATCAAACATTAACAAACTGAATACTGAATAGGCCATCTTAGGCAAGAGAAAAAAAAATTAAAAACTGCAATGCAAAGCACCACAACACAACTTTAAAGACTTCTTGGCTGACCATCTTGGAAACAACCTAACATGAGAAAGACTGTTAATTATTGTCTTCAAAAGCCACTGTCTCCACTGTCTTTTTTGTACTGTATGAACAGAAGACTAAAAACCAAAGCACAATATCTTCAAAACTGCAGCAATCCTGACATTAATATATGCAAAAGCAAATCATGCAATACTTACCAGCATTTTATGAAGTGCTAATAGTATTGCAGTTAAGTTAAAAAATCAAACATGCAGAATAAAAGCTGTTACAAAATTGTTTTCAATGTAAGAATTGTTTTTCAATGTAAGGATGTTTTAAGATTTAAAGAAAAAGAACAACAACAGAGCTTTAAATCAGGGTTGGGTTTTTTCCGGAAAAAACTTATTTTTTCCTTGCCGATGGCAAAAATTGGAAAAAAAACGGCAAAAATTGGAAAAAAACGGCAAAAATGGCAAAATCTATAGACATTGAAAACAATACGTTTAAACTGCTTTATTCAAATTCAATTAACAAATACATGCACTTTTTACCATTGAATATTTTCAATAAAAAGTGAAACTTTACAAACTTATTATTGGAATAATTATTCCAGGTACACCATCTACTCCCTTCAACTTTGCACATTGTGTGATTATGATACGAAAATCAGTACTCCAGCTCCTGTGAACCTCTCAGCATTCGGTAGCAGAAAACAAGTTTTCCTGCCTTTTCGATCCCAAGCCGGTTCCTTAGATTGGACTGTATATGGCTGAAGTTTGAAAACACTCTTTCAACTGAAGCAGAACTTGCGGGCAGCTTTTGTAGTCTAATCATTAGATAAACAAATCCTGGCAGAAAGTTTGAATTGTTCACAGCCTTCCACCAAACACAGCTATCCATGCTTGTTGCCGAAGTCGTCCAGAAAGAGGATGGATATGGTTCAGCTGGGCCTCAAAGCTGATGACTGAGGAGATGTAACACTCGTTTTTCTGTGTGATCCAATTTCTTGCAATTTCTTTTTGTTTATCACTAAGATGTGCACCTTTGTATTTTGGATGAAGAAGATATGCTGCCAAATGGAACGGCTGAAGAGCTTGATTCATTCTACTATTAATGACATCTTTGTGCTCAGTCAGATCTGGGTGGTGAAGTAGAGTAAACCAAGCATCGCAGGCATCAGCAGCATTGGCAGAGTCACCCTGAATGCGATCTAACATTTCAGATATTGGTCGCATTTGTTTGTGGAGATCTTTTGCCTGCTGGTACAAATTGAAATCATTAACTTTCCTTGCTATGTTGGAGTCAGTAGAGTCACCATGTTCCTGAGTAATTCTTATCATGAACTCTCTGTTTCTCAGAAATGTATCAAGACAGGTCAGTTGACTGTTCCACCTTGTGTCCCCAGGCAGCTGGGGCTTTACACTCCCTTCACATTCACCCAGCCATGAGCTGGGCTGGTGGTGATTTCTGAAGTATTTTTGCACTTCAACAACATGTTTCATTACAGATGATGGTGTAATATCTTGTCCTAGCAAATTCAGTAAATGGGCATTACATCCATACACAAGCAAGTCATTGTCTTCCTCATGAAGAAGCCGTCGCATTTTTTCCATGTTCTTGGCGTTATCTGTCACAATATTCTTTACTGTACATCCATATAAAGACGATGCCTTTTTGATGGATTCTTTACACATATCCCGGAGGTTTTCCCCTGTTTTGCTTGTTGCTCCTGTTGACTTGGCATCAATGAAGAATGCTTTCTTATCAACATGGACACACGTAGCCGTCACAGGATCATTATGGCAGTCACTCCAGCCATCTTCAATAAGAGTACAGTCTTTGCCTTCAATTTGTGCCTTTACCTGCAACTGTAGCTCTTCTGTAACAGAATCAAGTAGTGGTCCCGACAGTTTCTTTCTTGTTGGTGGCTTGTATCCAGGTCGCAGAGTGGACACAAAGGTTTTAAATGAATCATGCTCACTCACTGAGAATGGTATGTTACATGCAAAGAAGAACTTGGCTAAAAGTAAGTCCAGCTTTAATTTGGTTTCTTCCGATGTCACAAACACTTGGTTATTCAAGTCGGTTTGAATTCTTTTCTTTGGAGCTGGAGCACTGCTTGTCTCAGTTTCCAGGCCATGATTTTCTTCTGCAGAGCGTTTTAATTCAAATGAAACTACCTCACTGCATGTCTTCTGGTGTTTTCTCATAGGCTCTGCTTTGTTGCTTTGCTCATGACCACACTTCTTGCAAGGGGCAAGAGTCTTTCCATCTTTTTCTACCTTGTTGAAAAAGTCCCATACTGGGTCTTTATTTCTTCCTCCTCTTGTTGACATAATTATTGTAGATCTATATGCAAGTGATGAAGGTACATGTAGTTATAGTGAGTGAATTCAGAAACCGAATGGTTGTCTTACAATGGCTTAGAAGAATTTAAACCCATGAAAATGACTCAAGCAACTCTACAATAGGCCAAAAGGACATGCCCATTAATGTTAAGTGCCAGATGAATGCCTAACACACAACTACAATCCAATGTGGTGCATGCTCTGAAATTTCAGTACCTGTTTGTTCTGGAACCCATTAATTGTTCCCCTGAGGAACATTCCAGTGATTAGCAGCCCCATTAGCTAGCCCCAGTATCCCCAGTTCAATAATAAAGAGGCCATTATCACCTGAGTTGGATTTTGTTCTCCTGTTTTTTGCTGCATAACAGGTGTCTTGACTCAGACATGGCATTCAAGTCAAATGTCTGTCTTCTCCTTTCCCCCACTTAATATGAACACCAGGTGCATATATAAACACATTGAACCCTATCTCATTAAATTTAAACTGTATTTGTTTGTTGTTGTGTTTTTTTATATTAATTTTATACATAAATTATTTTGATTTTTGCCACCCAGTTTTTTCCTTGCCGTTTTTTTCCGGTTTTTACCATGGTTTTTTCCACTCATGGCAAAAACCTGACAACCCTGCTTTAAATATTAAGAAAATATTAAACCTTGTAAGTATACAACATGAAGTCATTCAATTAAACCTGCAGTGACCACTTAAAGGCAATGACAAGGGAGGGAGGGCTCACCCCTCTCCCACCCAGCTACCTTATTTGCAGCTCATTCAAGATATGGTATAGACTAAATTGATCAATTATAAATGAAAATAAAACGACAGGCTTTACATTTCAGTTGTGTACACGGTGGTGATTGAGGATCAATGCTTTGCTATAAATCGAGAAATTATTTGTATTGTCAAATTGTTGTCCACTTTCAGTTTCACTATCTTCCAGCAACCTAAACATCTTAAATCTTATGTAATAATTATTTTGATGTGGTGAATAGTTTGCAGTACCTGTAATATACAATCAAACAACAAAGATTGACAAAGACGTCAAAGTTGCGAGACTGCAATACCTCGCGAAAACTGATAACATTCAGGGGAGATCACTCTTTGCAGTATGACGAACGTTAAGCGGAGTGACACGAAATCAGATTCGGTTGATAACGGGTCGCTATCGGAAACTGACAGAAGAACACGAAGTACCTGATCGACAGTTCATTGAATTATATGAATTGCGCAAAAATGCGCTAAGATGTAATTGTAAGAAACTGATGTTAAATGGTGGATGGATGCTTATATTTTGCTGGTAGACTTGTGCTTTCCAGTGACCATATTGTTTTCATCAGACAAATGACCAGTGAAAATTGCCTTAATTTGGCGCCTTGATGCTCTTCCATGCATTTATATACATAATTTATTTTCAGACCAATAGAAAGCGTGTTCTTTCACCTTTCCAATGATGTATAATACATGATTGTAGCTAAAAATAGGCAGGAGTAATTTAGATTTAAATCACATGATCCGTTCGTGTAAACAAAGATGGCAGACGCAAATTCTGTTCAGTACACAACAAAATCGGCAATTTAATAGTGAAGATGATCAACAAAACGCTCATGATTTTCAATTTTATTACTAATATATAAACATTTCAACTTTAATGTCTTTAATTCCATCAAAACAATGACTTTTATGTCCGTAGTTAATTTTCAGCGATGTGATAAAAATGTATGGTTTACTATGGTGACAGATATGGACTGGCTGAATGAACAAAGCTTTGTTATCGCTAATTGTGATTTTATAAAATTGACAGCCTTTAAGTGTCAGATTCAATGGTAGTGTAATTAATTAGCCCTGCAACAAGTTTTAATTTTTATATAGCGCTCAATTCACTCCTGGTGGATATTGCCATTGTAATATTTGCTCAGCGCCTAACAATGCTAGTGCCAGTGATATAATGTTTGATACGTTGCATGTTTTTATGCTACTGTGTCTTGCTGCTTATAGTATTTCTCAGTCAAATTCTCACCTGTCAATAATTATTTGTAGCATGCAGACAAGGTAGTGATTGGCCCATAAGGTACTTCAACAGCCTTGCTGTTGGTCAATTTTTTTGTGAAGCAGTAAGAATGTTCGTCTCTCGTGCCGGTAACCTGGGTTCAAACTGCAAACAGGTGCTCAGAGTTCACTTGTTTATTTTAGACCAATTCTTAGTGTTAAATCTAAAAGGGCATGGCGCTTGACTTGAGAAAGTTCATTTTGTGCGCGGTGACACTGTTAAAAAGGGCATATTAGGTTTTAGTAGTTTTTCTGTTTTATCAAGATCTCATTAAAGATTGATTGTATGAACTACATTCCATCATCTTTTTCAGGTAACTTCTATCATTATAGTCACCATGCATTAGTATAATGCAAAGAACGCATATAGAGGAAAACGCGGTGCGAAGAGTCACGCAAGGGGAGATAAACCAAGTGCTGAGTGCGGGAAGATTGATTCAGGGGGCGGGCCTAGGCAGTGGTCCGAGATTTGAGACTGAAGTGATGTCCGGGGGCCTACAGTTCCCCGGATTGCAGAATTTACCGTAAATATTTATTTTCCTTTCAAAACTTATTGGCTATAAATGTGTTATTTTTGAGATAGGAATACAACAGACTATATGGTCAACAAAACCAGTCCACTGTGTATTAAGTGCTCAAACATACCAACAATGATTTTTAACTTGATTATATTTTCCAACTGAAAACATTTAGTTTCCTTAAATATTCCTTAAATAAAGTCAACATATAAAATTATATAAAAGGCAAACTTGAAAATGCTTGAATTTGGATCTTTTTTCCTTGAAAAGTGCTTGATAATTAAGTGGTTGAATTTTGTTAACGAAAATACTCTATGAAATTTGTGTAAAACCACTGTTATTGTTCTTATTTCAGTGGGGCCGGGGCTACCAGTCATGCCCACCAGGCCCCTATTCAGCTCCCAGTGGGGATGTCTGGCCCCGTGGCTGGCGCTGTGACCCCGGGGCACGGACTGGGCGGTCCACACCCACCACCAACACAGGTAAGATGAATAGTCAATTTAACTAAGCTTGCTCAGATTCACGGTTTACCAACTCAGTCTCTGCGAAAGTCGTGAATTTATTACTGGCCAAGAGGACCGGTAAGGCCCCAAATATTACTGGCCAAGAGGACCGGTAAGGCCCCAAATATTACTGGCCAAGAGGACCGGTAAGGCCCCAGATATTACTGGCCAAGAGGACCGGTAAGGCCCCAAATATTACTGGCCCGGACAAACTATTACTGGCCACTTATTTTTTGCAAGAAACATTTAAATACGATAAAAAAATATATTTGAAGAAAACTAAAACAATATACACTTGAGAGTGCTTTATTTACTAAAGCTGCTACATGTACTATCAGCATGTTAATTTTGCAAGATATATCCCTTCAGCGTCTTCAGCACAATGGATGACCCTCAATTATGAAGTTATGACTTGTGGAAACAGATACAGCAATCGCTGTCATAAAATATTTTTTACTTAAATTTTCACCGGACACGAGGGCCAATATTCAAACAGTTTTTCCCGGACCTCACAGATTTTTATCGGCAATGTCCGAGGTCCGACGGTTTTTACAGATACTGCCTACTTTTTACATCATTTTGCTGTCAAGTAATAACATAAGAATTCCGGCGTGCTTGGTTATTTTATTGGAATTACAGAAACAAACATCAGTCATCGAAAATAACTGTATGGCCAAGCAAACCAGAATTCTTATATTACCGTAATCACCCTAAGTATTGGGACACCCCTAATTTTTGGAAAAATAAATATTTTACGCGCCCTTAATATTGGTACACATTTGAAAGTTGAATTATTTCGTGTCCCTAAGTATTGGGTAGGGAAAGATATAGAGTAAAATAGCTGGGTGCTGCACCCTGCTCCTTTTTGCTTCCCCCCTGCTGCCGCTCTGGGCTGGTCAACACAAAAATGTTGAAAATATTTTGAAGTTTTATATATTTTTGCAAATCTTCAATAACAAATAATTGAATATGCTTAAAAACCTTAAATCCAAGTATAAGACTAAGGAATTCCCTGGAATTAGAAAATTATTATAAAATGTCAACAGACTGGTCGGGCTTTCTACCCTGCTCCTTTTTAGTAGCCCCCTGTACCTTATGTGATCCTAGATCTTTCCCTAATATTGGGACACCAAAATAACATCTTATGTTGTTACTGTATAAAATAATTAATTGGTTCAAGATATAGAAATCAGCAAATGATACAGGATGTGATATGGGTTTATTGCTTGGAATAAAACTACATTAAAACATGAATACGAAGACAAATGCGCACTGTAATGCATATAATGGAATATTATTTGGTTATGGCAAATATTATCTTTTATTTTAATATCATGCACTGCACATATTCTTACAAAAATTTTGATGAAAAAAAAAGTGGGTGGGGAAAGGAAAAATTTCGGATTTTGTACACGTATAAGTCTCATCGTTGTAGAAATCCCAGGCACACATGCTTTGACAAAAAGTTGCGTCTTATACACCGAAAAATATGGTAAAACTGAGAATCTGAGCAAGTACAGTTAAAAATTTACCAGTGTTTTTTTGAGGGGCCAATTGGGGCCGAAATTCAGCCCCATTCCCTTGCTTAAAAAAGAATATATTTTTTCCCTATATAACGTTCATATTCCTCTCAGAATGTAAGCTTTATTTTGAAAAAAAAAAATGACCAAAATCAGACAAAAATTTACAAAGATAGAGGAATTTTTTTAAACAATCCCAGCATTTTTTTTTTTATCAAACCAAGTTTTGCATAAACTAAGTTATCATTTGTAGCAAAACAACTGATTAATGTTTATAACAAAGTAGAATATAAAATGTTATAATGCTTTTCTATAAAACAATTGCCCTTTTGTTGTAAAATTCCCCATCTGAAGGGCCCCGCCACCTTTCCCCAAAAGGTGAAAAAAAACTGAGTGCAGCGCTTACTGGCTGATGCTAATTTTAACCACTGAAACATGGCGTCACAGAGTGCAGTTTAGGGAAAGATCTAGAGCAAAATAGCAGGGTGCTGCACCCTGTTCCTTTTTGGTTCCCCTCTGCTGCCCTTCTGAGATGGTCAACACAGAAGTGCTGAAAATCTGTTGAAATTCAATATATTTTTGCAAATATTAGATGACAAATCAATAGATATGCTAAAGAACCTTAACTAGAAGCATTATACTCATAAAAACCATAAATTTAGCCAATTTCTAGAAAATGTCATCAAACTGGTCTGACTTTCCACCCTGCTCCTTTTTAGCAGCACCCTGTGCCTTTTTGGATCCTAGATCTGTCCCTAATAGTTCAAAAGTATAAAATGGAAATTTTAACGAGACAAATGCCTCATGATTTGTGGCTTTTTGATTAACACAACAAATGCTGATATCAGTGAAGTTTGTATTGTTGTATACTTATTCACAAGCAATTGGGCATCAGTTATAAGTAGCTGAACAAAACTCGGACATTCTTTTAGTCATACATCTTGTGTTTATTATTCTACTTATAGGTGCACACAGCACAAGTTCAAGGTCAACAACAGCAGTTCCAGAGGTTAAAGGTGAGTTATTTTTGTGTCACCTGAAAAGGTGACATATAGGGGTTACTTTGGCGGCGACAGCTGCGGCGTCCCCTTTAGTTATTGCAGACAAGTTTTTGTGCAGTCATTATGAAACTTTAGGGAAGTGGGCATAAAAAGAAGGTTAAGTTCGATTTTCGGCATAATTGCTCTTATTGTACTTAAATTACACCCGTCAGCATCAGGCGACTCTGAGTTATAGTTTAATCTCATTAAAATCAGCACCAGTCTGACGCTACTGTATTACCAACTGACTGCAGTCTGACGCTTCTGTATTACCGACTGACTGCAGTCTGACGCTACTGTATTACCCACTGACTGCAGTCTGACGCTACTGTATTACCGACTGACTGCAGTCTGACGCTACTGTATTACCGACTGACTGCAGTCTGACGCTACTGTATTACCCACTGACTGCAGTCTGACGCTACTGTATTACCCACTGACTGCAGTCTGACGCTACTGTATTACCCACTGACTGCAGTCTGACGCTACTGTATTACCCACTGACTGCAGTCTGACGCTACTGTATTACCCACTGACTGCAGTCTGACGCTACTGTATTACCCACTGACTGCAGTCTGACGCTACTGTATTACCCACTGACTGCAGTCTGACGCTACTGTATTACCCACTGACTGCAGTCTGACGCTACTGTATTACCCACTGACTGCAGTCTGACGCTACTGTATTACCCACTGACTGCAGTCTGACGCTACTGTATTACCCACTGACTGCAGTCTGACGCTACTGTATTACCCACTGACTGCAGTCTGACGCTACTTTATTACCCACTGACTGCAGTCTGACGCTACTGTATTACCAACTGACTGCAGTCTGACGCTACTGTATTACCCACTGACTGCAGTCTGACGCTACTGTATTACCCACTGACTGCAGTCTGACGCTACTGTATTACCCACTGACTGCAGTCTGACGCTACTGTATTACCCACTGACTGCAGTCTGACGCTACTGTATTACCAACTGACTGCAGTCTGACGCTACTGTATTACCCACTGACTGCAGTCTGACGCTACTGTATTACCCACTGACTGCAGTCTGACGCTACTGTATTACCAACTGACTGCAGTCTGACGCTACTGTATTACCAACTGACTGCAGTCTGACGCTACTGTATTACCCACTGACTGCAGTCTGACGCTACTGTATTACCAACTGACTGCAGTCTGACGCTACTGTATTACCAACTGACTGCAGTCTGACGCTACTGTATTACCAACTGACTGCAGTCTGACGCTACTGTATTACCCACTGACTGCAGTCTGACGCTACTGTATTACCCACTGACTGCAGTCTGACGCTACTGTATTACCAACTGACTGCAGTCTGACGCTACTGTATTACCCACTGACTGCAGTCTGACGCTACTGTATTACCCACTGACTGCAGTCTGACGCTACTGTATTACCCACTGACTGCAGTCTGACGCTACTGTATTACCCACTGACTGTAGTCTGACGCTACTGTATTACCCACTGACTGCAGTCTGACGCTACTGTATTACCCACTGACTGCAGTCTGACGCTACTGTATTACCCACTGACTGCAGTCTGACGCTACTTTATTACCCACTGACTGCAGTCTGACGCTACTGTATTACCAACTGACTGCAGTCTGACGCTACTGTATTACCCACTGACTGCAGTCTGACGCTACTGTATTACCAACTGAATGCAGTCTGACGCTACTGTATTACCCACTGACTGCAGTCTGACGCTACTGTATTACCCACTGACTGCAGTCTGACGCTACTGTATTACCCACTGACTGCAGTCTGACGCTACTGTATTACCCACTGACTGCAGTCTGACGCTACTGTATTACCCACTGACTGGATCTGACAGAGTATGGATCTGGGAAAGTTTTTGAAAATGTGTTGTTTTTTTTCTGGAAAAATCATGGAATCTCGATAATTTAGATTTTATCATGGAAACTTCATGGCATTTTCAAAAATTGACATGGGACGTTGAAAAGTATCATTGAATATGTCTGTAAGTGTATGAAAATTATCAATTTCATTGAAATTTGATCAAACAAATAATCAAAATCAAGAGCGTAATGACGGACAGACATGTGTTCGATTGCTACATGCATTTCTGTTTTATTCTACAGGGCACGAATCAGCCTAGAAAAATAATTGTTAAAATGTAGATATCAGTGTACTATTTTTACTTTAGTATGTTCAGATTGTATCATGGAAAACTGACCTATGTCATGATAATAGTATGTTCCGATTGTATCATGGAAAACTGACCTATGTCATGGAAATAGCATGTTCAGATTGTATCATGGAAAACTGACCTCTGTCATGGAAATAGTATGTTCAGATTGTATCATGGAAAACTGACCTATGTCATGGAAATAGTATGTTCAGATTGTATCATGAAAAACTGACCTATGTCATGGAAATAGTATGTTCAGATTGTAACATGGAAAACTGACCTATGTCTTGGAAAAATCATGGAATCTTCACATGATGAGTGACATTGAATGATCCAAAATTAATAAACCTTTTGCAGGCAGTCAGATTGCTGCCTTCAAAATGCTGTGCTATAACTTTAAAAAGTAATTTTTTTTATGGAATTCACAAAATTAACATGCAGTCTAATGCCTATTTGGCTGATGAAACACTGTATTAATCCTCAACTTTGAAACCTGATTTACGATCACAGTATTTCTTTAATAGTTTTGTTATTCTTGCAAGTGGAATGTGCACATTGGTTGATTTATCTTGACAGTAATGATGGGCCCGGCTAGCTCAGTTGGTAGAGCGCTGGACTGTCAATTCGAGGATCGAGAGTTTGAACCCCTGCCCGGCCACATAACTTGTGTGGGGATTTGGTCATGAAATTGTTTCTACGGCCATTCTCCCCCTACCTCTGATTCATGTAGGGCAGTTGTCAGTTACTGGCATAGGCATGTGCACCCAGTACTGGGAAACCGCTTATATCGGCTAAGCTTGTCCAGGAAAAGTGTGGGTAGGTTAAATGACTGCCGTGATACATCTGAAATACTGTTAAAAACGGCGAAAAATCAAAACAAACAAAAATTGACAGTAATTAGTAATTCTTGTGTTATTCTGGCAGGTGGAGGATGCCCTGTCGTACCTGGACCAGGTGAAGTTGCAGTTTGGAAACCAGCCCCAGGTCTACAACGACTTTCTGGACATCATGAAGGAGTTCAAGTCTCAGACGTACGTCTCGCAAAGTCTCAGGCGTATGTCTTGCTAAGTACCAGACATAAGTCTGGAAATGTCTCAGATGTTAGTCTCACATAGTCTCAGATGTTAGTCTCGCATTGTCTTAGTCTCTAGTCTCGCATAGTCTCAGATGTTTGTCTCGCATAGTCTCAGATGTTGGTCTCGCATAGTCTCAGATGTTAGTCTCGCATAGTGTCAGATGTTAGTCTCTCATAGTCTCAGATGTTAGTCTCACATAGTCTCATACGTAAGTCTCGCATTGTTTCATGCGTAAGTCTCACATAGTCTCATACGTAAGTCTCGCATAGTCTCATGCGTAAGTCTCGCATAGTATCATACGTAAGTCTCACATAGTCTCAGATGTTAGTCTCTCATAGTCTCAGATGTAAGTCTCTCATAGTCTCAGATGTAAGTCTCACATAGTCTCATACGTAAGTCTCACATAGTCTCAGATGTTAGTCTCTCATAGTCTCAGATGTTAGTCTCTCATTGTCTCAGATGTTAGTCTCTCATAGTCTCAGATGTTAGTCTCTCATAGTCTCAGATGTTATTCTCTCATAGTCTCAGATGTAAGTCTCACATAGTCTCAGATGTAAGTCTCTCATAGTCTCAGATGTTAGTCTCGCATCGTCTCATACGTAAGTCTCACATAGTCTCAGATGCTAGTCTCTCAACGTCTCAGATGTTAGTCTCACATAGTCTCAGATGTTAGTCTCACAGTCTCAGATGTTAGTCTCTCATAGTCTCAGATGTTAGTCTCAAATAGTCTCAGATGTTAGTCTCTCATAGTCTCAGATGTTAGTCTCACACAGTCTCTGATGTTAGTCTCACATAGTCTCAGATGTTAGTCTCACATAATCTCAGATGTTAGTCTCTCATAGTCTCAGATGTTAGTCTCACATAGTCTCATACGTAAGTCTCACATAGTGTCATGCGTAAGTCTCGCATAGTCTCATGCGTAAGTCTCGCATAGTCTCATGCGTAAGTCTCGCTTAGTCTCAGAGGTAAGTCTTGCATAGTCTTCGACGCAAGTCTCGCATAGTCTCAGACGTAAGTCTCGCATAGTCTCAGACATAAGTCTTGCATAGTCTCAGACGTAAGTCTCGCATAGTCTCAGACGTAAGTCTTGCATAGTCTCAGATGTAAGTCTCACATAGTCTCAGATTAAGTCTTGCATAGTCTCAGACGTAAATCTCGCATAGTCTCAGACGTAAGTCTTGCATAGTATCAGATGTAAGTTTTGCAGAGTTTCAGTATTTTGTCTTTGTGCCTAGTTTCATAGGCAAGTAATTTTACTAAGTTTTAAAATATAAGTCTTGTATGCAAGTTGTAGCATTAAGTCCCAAGATGCAAGTCTTACGAAGTCTCAAACATAAGTCTTGCAAAGCCTTAGACATAACTGCTCCAAGGTCTTAGACATCAGTTCAACAGTGCTTGTCTGGTACACTTGCTTGGTTAATTATTGGTGGATTTAGGGTAAGACTTTGGGTAAGAAAAGGCTCAGATGCTGCTTTACATAATAAGGGGATCAAAGACATGGAAATTAGCTATAAACTGGGGTTTAAATTTTACATTTTTAATATAAAAAAAGACAGTCAGAGGGTAGAATTTGCAATTTTTCACTTGATCATTCTGTAGGGGTAGTTACTGATGATAACATCAAGTGCTATGAACTATTTCTTTCTCACTCCATTTCCAGTATCGACACACCAGGAGTCATCAACCGAGTGTCCAACCTCTTCAAGGGTCACCCGGAGCTTATTGTGGGCTTCAACACGTTCCTCCCACCCGGATACAAGATCGAGGTTCAAGCCAACGAGATCAATGTTCACCAGCCCGGCCAGCAGACCGTGTCCATATCCACGCTGAACCAGATGGCTCAGGCGGCCGCGTCGTGTCAGCAACACGTGAGTCAGCAACATGTGAGTTTTTTTAACCAGTCTGTAACACGAGTTTTCCCATGCATGCATAATTTGCAATAAATTCCATAAATTTATGGAAGGACTTCAGTGTTTTTTTCACCTTTGGGGGAAAGGTGGCGGGGCCCTTCTAATGGGGGAATTTTACAGCAAAAGGGGATTTTGTTTTTCGAAAAACATTATAACATGTTTATATTCTACATTGTTATAACACTTGAATGAATTGTTTTGCTACAAATGATAACTTAGATTAACTTGGTTTGATAAAAAAAGTGCTTGGATTGTTTACAAAAACCCCTGTATCTTAGCCAAATTTTGTGTTTACAAAACCCCTGTATCTTAGCCAAATTTTGTGTTTACAAAAACCCCTGTATCTTAGCCAAATTTTGTCAGATTTTGGTCAATTTTTTTTCAAAATGGAGCTTACATGCTGTGGGGAATTTTAGCGTAAATATAGGTGGAAAATATATACGTTTTAAGCAAGGGAATGGGGCTGAATTTCGGCCCCAAATTGGCCCCAAAAAAACACTGGACTTGCCCATTCTTTGGAAGGACTTGCCCATTTTGGCATAAGCCATACCCATTTCAACTTGCCCAAATCCACCTGACCTAGTCTTAATGTTTTAATTGATTCCTCATAAAAAAGACATCCAAACAAATGCAAAATATATCGAGCAGCTGCATTTCAGTTCGTAAATCCGTACAGAGGTATGATAAATCGCCATAGTAGTTCGTGTTCTAGGGTAGTAACAGAAGTTGACCCAGGGACTTCAATTGATGCAGAATCATGCTTTTTGAAGCAAGTAAATTGCAATTTGCTCATTTTTGACTGCAATTTTTTTTTTTTAATTTTTGATTTGCAAATAATCTGCCTTGCATCATTTTGTTCCATTTGCCAACTTCAAAAGCACCAGAAAATGATATTATTTATCATATTTTTTAAAGCAAATTGTTCAAGTTCTTAACATGTATTAACACAAATAACCGTATGCAGAGCATTTAACAAGTATGAAGAAATGACATTCCTGTGACTTCAGTATTTTGACCCTTGAAAGTTTAATTTTGACCCCTCAAAATTTCAATTCTTGGGTCATTTGACTCCTGGTTCTCAAAATCTACCGAAATCCCTGTTGACCCATTTTTTCATCTCCATAGAAACCTGTACAAAGCCACGTGGCTAACCTGCCCAGCCACAACAATCGGGCAGTAACAAAATTTGACAGGAATTTTTTTTTCACATTCAAAGAGGTTGAATTCGAGCCAGAGATATAAGCCTTCTATCAGGGTTGTCATTTTTAAAAGAAGCAAGCGATTTTTATCTACATCTAAACGATGTAGCCAGGGGTCTTGGATAGCCCCTTGTGATATCACCTATTGCAATTTTTAAGTTACTGAAAAAAACAGCCGATTTTCTCATGATTTTAAACGATGAATTTGATCGGCAATTGGTTAATAATCCATAGCAGTCAACCGTGAGTGGTAACAACAGAAATTGACACAAACTTCGTTTCGTCTCCATAGAAACCCATACAAAAAGGCATGTAGCTAACCCACCAAGCCATCATAACAGGAGGGCTTGCATTCAGGGAAGTCTGGGAGTCATTTTACTCCCAGTTTTGGTCACAGGACTTCCAAAATTGCAGCCATAAAAGTCCTATGTAAGGGTTAAAGTAAGAAAAAAACACCTAAATTTACCTATTTACGTAAATGTTGACCTTTTTCAATGAATTAATCGGCATATTATCACCTGAATTGTATACTTCATTCCATGTACTAAATGGTCAGGACTTCCTATATCGAACACTGGGAAGTCGGAACAAAAGTCACCTTAGTGTAGCGTTTTTTTTCACCTCTGGGGGAAAGGTGGCGGGGTCCTTCAGATGCGGAATTTTACGTGAAAAAGGGGAATTATTTTTTTAGAAAAGAATTATTACATGTTTATATTCTACTTCATTAGATAATAATCATCAATTGCTTTGCTATAAATGATAACTGTGATTATGCACTAACTTACTGTGATGAAAAAATGCTGGGTTTGTTTACGAAAATGTCTTTATCTTGAACAGTTTTTGTCCGATTTTGGTTCCTTTTTTTTAAAAAATGAAGCTTACATTCTGATGGGCATTTTAAGGTAAATATAGGGGGAAAATGTGTGGCGCGTCGTGAGAAAACTGGTCTTAATGCATGTGCAGTCCGCACAGGCTAATCAGGGACGGCACTTTTCGCTTTTATGGTATTTTCTGTTTCAAGGAAGTCGCTTATAAACATAAATCCTCTGTCGGCAGAAAGTGCCATCCTGGATTAGCCTGTGCGGGCTGCACAGGCTAATCCGGGACTACACTTGACGCACATGCTTTAAGACCGGTTTTCCCACGACGCCCCTCAGATATACTTTTTAAGCAGGGGAATTGGGCCGCATTTCGGCCCAAAATTGGCCCTAAAAAACCACTGCCTTAGTGCAAGCCCTGATAACAGTGCGCCGTCTTAGTCAGCCAATAGTGTTTTAATATTGTAGATGCACAACCTTTCTACTCTTGTTGAAATCAGTACTGAAAAATGATCTTTTTGTTTCCATAGAAACCCATACAGAGCCACGTGGCTACCCCCCCGAGCCACAACAGTCAGCCCTCCCAGCACTCCTACCATCAACAGCCGCGACCAGCCACAGTCGACAGCCCAGCCAGTCAGCCGAACGCTCAACCGGGACAGCAACCGGTGGAGTTCAACCATGCTATAAATTATGTTAACAAGATAAAGGTAAGGCGGTTGAAATCAACCGTACTTTGAATTATGTAAACACAATCAAAAGATTCGTGCAGAAGGTTCCAAGGCTAACCAAAGTTTAATTTTTCAAAGGACGCAATTTGCTTTCAATTCTAGTCAAGAGTTGTCTGTCATGATTAGGTCCCCTATTTCAGTACAAGTTTTCAAAGGGACATAATTTGCATTAAGATCTTGCCAAGAGTTGTTGGTCATGATTAGGTCCGCTGTTTCAGTACAAGTTTTCAAAGGGACATAATTTGCATTCATTTCTTGCCAAGAGTTATTGGTCATGATTAGGTCCCCTATTTCAGTATAAGTTTTCAAAGGGACATCATTTGCATTCACTTCTTGCCAAGAGTTGTTGGTCATGATTGGCTCCCCTATTTCAGTACAAGTTTTCAAAGGGACATAATTTGCATTCAGTTCTTGCCAGGAGTTGTTGGTCATGATTAGCTCCCCTATTTAAGTACAAATTTTCAAAGGGACATAATTTGCATTCAGTTCTTGCCAAGAGTTGTTGGTCATGATTAGGTCCGCTGTTTCAGTACAAGTTTTCAAAGGGACATAATTTGCATTCAGTTCTTGCCAAGAGTTGTTGGTCATGATTAGGTCCGCTGTTTCAGTACAAGTTTTCAAAGGACATCATTTGCATTCAGTTCTTGCCAAGAGTTGTTGGTCGTTGGTCATGATTAGCTCCCTATTTCAGTACAAGTTTTCAAAGGGACATAATTTGCATTCAATAAGTTCTTGCCAAGAGTTGTTGGTCATGATTAGGTCCGCTGTTGCAGTACAAGTTTTCAAAGGGACATCATTTGCATTCAGTTCTTGCCAAGAGTTGTTGGTCGTTGGTCATGATTAGCTCCCTATTTCAGTACAAGTTTTCAAAGGGACATAATTTGCATTCAATTCATGCCAAGAGTTGTTGGTCATGATTAGCTCCCCTATTTCAGTACAAGTTTTCAAAGGGACATAATTTGCATTCAGTTCTTGCCAGGAGTTGTTGGTCATGATTAGCTCCCCTATTTCAGTACAAATTTTCAAAGGGACATAATTTGCATTCAGTTCTTGCCAGGAGTTGTTGATCATAATTAGGGTCCGCTGTTTCAGTATAAGTTTTCAAAGGGACATCATTTGCATTTATCTCGAGTGAAGAGTTGTCATGATTAGCTCCCCTATTTCAGTAAAAGGTTTCGAAAGGGACATAATTTGCATTCAATAATCTAGTCATGAGCTGTCCAACTTTGATTAGATCCCATTTCAGTTGAAATTTTAAAGGGACATATTTTGCCTCCATTGATCTAGTCATGAGTTGTCTGACATGATTAGCTCCCCTGTTTCACTAGAAGTTTTCAAGGGACATAATTTGCTGTCAATAATCTAGCCAAGGTTTGTCAGACTTGATTACCGCCCCTGTTTCAGAATCGTTTTCAAGGGCAACCGGAAATCTACAAGGCGTTCCTGGAGATACTTCACACCTACCAAAAGGAGCAGCGCACCATTAAAGAAGGCGGCTTGGTAAGTAGTCAGGGGCCATAACTACAAAGCTTAGAAAAAACACTTAAGTGTCAAATTTAAATTCAGATCAAATTTTAGATGTGAATTGTAATTATTTATGTACAAATTATGGTTACACATAAGTGTAAAATTTAAATTCAGATCAAATTTTAGATATGAATTGTAATTATTTATGTACAAATTATGGTTACACATAAGTGTAAAATTTAAATTCAGATCAAATTTTAGATGTGAATTGTTATTATTTATGTACAAATTATGGTTCAATAATAATTTGTTGACTCTTCACCAAAATAAAACCTCTAAGACTGCATGGGACTATGTCATCGAAAAGGGCCCCAGTGGGGCAATTTCTTTAAAAAAAATCTGAAATTAAGGCATTACTTCAGGCATATAAAAACGGTTAAAACAAGATACATATAATGGGAAAAGAGTGTATGCATTCTGAGTTAAAAATCAAATTATTATAAGGGTCATGTTTGTTTGGCCCTTTTCATGTTTACATTTTGACGTCAGAATTGTATTTTGTATAACCATAGTTAACGCAGGATTCATTACCAAGCAGAATAGCACAGTTGGTTAAAGCGCTGTCCACAGTCATTTCTTCTTATGGCTTCTGGGTCGTGAGTTCAATACCCACGTGGGGTTTCAAAGTTTTCAAACTTTTTTGCTAATTTGTTATCAAATAACTAATTGTTTATTATATAATTTTTTATTTATTTAATGCAGATGTATTAGTATAGCTCAATGCTTATCATATAATATCATTTATAGTGCAATATGTAGACAATTTTTCGTTGACATAGTCCCTTTAAGTTTTCTAAGGAGCTTTTTGAATACAGACTCATATATTCTCAGTGGCTTAAAGACCTCGTATGTATCACAGGAGTACAATTTTGACGTTTTCAAAAACCAATTCTAGATTTTGTTCACCTTTAGTGATCTTTTGCCATTCGTCCACCAAAAATGGAAATGTGTAAGGGCTTTTTTTTGGCCGATTTTGTAGCAGTTATTGGGTCATATTCCCCATGGCCAAAAGTATCTTCTTTTTCCCAAATCCAGTCTCAAAATTCCCAATTGATGGTTTGACTTTCAGATGTTTGGAAATAAGGGGTGTTCAGTGTAGAAATTAAGTCTGTTGAAGTTGTAATATCTGTTTTACTGATTAGTTTTTGTTCAGAACATTTTATATTATGTACTTTATCTATAATTATACTAATTTTATTAATCACACAATTATATTTTTGCCCAGTTTTTGGGTGAATTGATGCTAAAATTCCCAATTTCATGGGTATAGGTCATATTCCCATAATGGCGAAAAAAAGCCCTATGTGTATTTTCTTAATGTGTTGTGGTTGATATCTCCTTATAGACATTTTCCTTCAATTTTCTTATGAAGCGAATAAATTTAACTGAGTGTTCAGATTTGATGCCGGAACATCAGTGTTGTTTTTCACCTTGAGGGGAAAGGTGGCGCTTCAGATGGGGAATTTTACGGCAAAAAGGGAATTATTTTTTTAGAAAAGCATTATTAAATGTTTATATTCTAGTTTGTCAATTGTTTTGCTACAAATGATAGCTTAGATTATGCACTTACTTGGTTTAATGAAAAATTGCTGGAATTGTTTACGAAAATGCCTCTGTCTTAGTCAATTTTTGTCCGATTTTTGTCAATTTTTTTTCAAAATAAAGGTTACATTCCGAGGGGAATTTTAAGGCAAATATAGGGGAGAAATATATACTTTTTTAGCAGGGGAATGGGGCCGAATTTCGGCCCAAAATTGGCCCTAAAAAAACACTGGCATGTAGGACAAGTGAAATAGAAAAGCAAAAAGCATCATTTATGAAAAACAGAAGTAAGACAATGTGAGATTTCTCCACCCTTGAACACATTACTGAACCGCATTTCATTTCAGGGCGTTCCACACTACCCATACCAGGGATCTGTACCGCAGGGTCACAAGCCTCTAACTGAGGCCGAGGTGTACGCACAGGTTGCCAAGCTTTTCCAGAACCAGGAGGACCTACTGGCCGAGTTCGGACAGTTCTTACCGGACGCAAACGGTTCATCGAATTATCCGGGCTATGTAAGTTTTGTTTTTGTCTCCTTCAAATATGGTGTGGTATATGTTGGTTTACAAATGTCAGTCCAGTGGTCGAAATTATCACCAGACCAGAGGCCACGTGCTGCTATATTTTCTGCTGTGCTCAGTTATATATAGGTGGGCTGGAAGCATTTTCTTGAACCACAATAACAACATGAGAAGTTGAGCTTTCTGGCCAAACTGCTTATTTCGATGACTTTCGATCTCTTGGTATGCCACATTCTTTTCTGCGCTCTTAGTCCACCAAATTTCATCTGATCTTCACCAAACTTGATGAAAATGTTTATTGGCATAATATCTTGACCAAGTTTGATGATCAGCCAAAAGCCACAAGATTGGGCTGGGCCAAGAGGGGGCCAAGGTTTGCAAACAGACTAATTGATTTTGCCATCCATATTTTACAACTTTGACATTCAAGGACTCATTTACATTTTTATGCCCTCGGCATCTTGATGCAGGAGGCATAAAGTGATCGTCATGTCGGTCCTTCGTCCGTGACAAGGTGAAGTAGATTTTACCGTTTCGTCCAGCACCAACACCACTTACCACAACACTTTGATACTTACACAGTTGTTGCTTGTGACCACCCTATCCACCCATATCACCCAACCTTACTTTGACCTTGACCTAATTTGGACTTATAATAATTTAAAAGTGCCATTTCTTGGTTAACTAAATTTTACCGTTTCATCTAGCATCAACATCGCTTACTACAACACTTAGATATTTACACAGTTCCCAATCCACCCATATCGCCCAACCTCACTTTGACCTTGACCTAATTTGGACTAAGAAATGGGCTACCCAGCACCAACCTGGGGCATGTGCGTTTATCAAAAACAGAATCTTGTTACTTTCACATTTTCAGTCCCTGTTTGGCTCAGATTCGGTCCAGGGTGTCAAAAATGACCACTCATCAACTGTTACGATCCGTAGTTTCACATTTTCAATATCTCACATTTTTGGACTCTCACATTTTCAACCTTTTCACATTTCTTCTTCCACATGTTCAGTCCCTGTTTGGCTCGGATTCGGTCCTGGGTGTTAGGAACGACCACTCCTCCACGGTTAATAAGCCTGGTTTCACATTTTCAATATATCTCACATTTTAACTTTCACATCTATAGACTCATTCACACTTCTACTTTCACATTTTCAGGCCCTGTTTGGCTCGGACTCTGTCCTGGGTGTTAGGAACGACCACTCCTCCACGGTTAAGAAGCCCGGATTCGCGAGCAAGCCGCTGGGAACTAAAAGCTCCAACCAGCTTCGTCGTTCCATCCCCTCAAGTGCTCAGCAGCCCATTATAAAGGTGAGAAATTGAATTGTGTGAATCTTCCATTTTAAACGTGAGAATGAGAATTCGATGTAAATTACACATTATAAGGGTGAGATTGAAACATGAGATTGAACATTTGTCGTAAGTTACACATTATAAGGGTGAGATTGAAACATGAGATTGAACATTTGTCGTAAATTACACATTATAAGGGTGAGATTGAACATTTGTCGTAAATTACACATTATAAGGGTGAGATTGAAACATGAGATTGAACATTTGTCGTAAATTACACATTATAAACGTTAGAATGGGAATTGTGTGTTAATTACATATCATTGGCTTCCGCAGGATTTTGTTCAGGCGCCCAATAGGGGTGGGTTATAGAGTGGTATCCCCTCCCCACCTTGAATTTTTTTTTGCAGTACATGCCAAATGACGTTATCTGGTGGGTTTTAGCTCTGAAATTTAGGGCGAACACGTTTTAAATTGTGTGTGAACGTTTAAACAAAATAACATAAACGAAACATCATCGTTTAAACGGTATACCTTTAGACCTTTAAAAGCAAAAGCGTCATTGTTGTTGCGAAACTGAAAGTAACAATTTTTTTCCGGATGTTTATGTCCAGTGCGCATCACATTCGCACAGTGACGTCATGGTCAAATCCACTATTCTCGTCATTCTCGAATTTTTAGGTTACACTCGATCTACTTACGGAGCCTCTTTTTTTCATTAATTATGTTCATATGGGCATGTGTTTAATGTTTTAATCGTTTATTGAATGGGTGTGCATGTTTCTCGAGTGAAAAACGGCCATTGTGACGTAAGAGATTAGCTTTCGCAGCAATGGTCGGTCTGCAGCCAACACAGCTAATTAATTGATAAAATACACGCGCCCCGGGCGATGTCTATAAGCCCATCACCAATATTTAGGTGCTCCGGATATGTTCAAGTTAAAATTTAAGCGCCCGGGCACCGGGGCGCTAAAAAGGCCTGGGGAAGGCCCTGCATATTATAAGGGTGAGAATTGGCATTTGGTATATATTCTCCATTAAAGATGAGAAATTGTGTAAATTGCCCATTATTTAG
Source organism: Congeria kusceri (assembly GCA_027627225.1). Taxonomy (NCBI): domain Eukaryota; kingdom Metazoa; phylum Mollusca; class Bivalvia; order Myida; family Dreissenidae; genus Congeria; species Congeria kusceri. Next base: position 15,664,887 of record CM051026.1, on the reverse strand, counting down.
CAACGAAATTGTGAAAATTTCCAATTAAAATGGTAAGAAATTGGTGAGAAATTGTTTAAATTGTACATTACAGTCAACAAAGGTTACAAATGTTATAAATTGCACATCTATGCATAATGAAGTAAATAATTTGTAAATAACTCATTAAAGACGCGCACAATTGTGTAAATTTCGCATTACACTTAACAGAGGTGTAAAATGTATAAATTTCCTGTTAATGCATGATACAAATAAAAATGTGTAAAAAAAATGTTAAAATTCTGTTCGTTTTCCATTAAAAAGGTGAGAAATTATGTACATGTAAATGACCCATAGTAAGGTGAGAAATTATGATCCATTATAGAAAGGTCTATGCTATTAAATGCCTCAATGCAAATGTTTTACCAGAAGCCGCGTATGGGAACTTTGAAGGACGTGTCGCTGGCAGAAGCTGGCAAATGGGGGACCCTAAACGAGTACGCTTTCTTTGACAAGGTAAACATTGAAGTAACTTTTTGTTTTCAGATTGATGGTGCTGTTAATTATTTGGGTTTTTTGTGCATGCACTGTTCCAGTATTTATGAATAACATTTTTGATTAGAAAAAAACGTAAATCCGGAACTAATTGAAACTCTGGCCACTTATGTGAAGAAAAAAAAAATCACATTTTCTGTGGAAAATATTTCAAAATAACAGGTACGTTTTGAAAAGTGAATGATCACTACCTTTTTGTGTCACCTGAAAAGGCGACATATAGGGGTCACTTTGATGGTGGCGCGGCGTCCACTTTGATTTGTGCAGACAATAACTTAAGAAGTTTTTTGCAATCATTATGAAACTTTAGGGAATTGTTAGTAGGCATAAAAGGAAAGTTAAGTTCGATTTTCTTACTGTGCTTGAGTAATGCCCCGTCAGGCGACATACCTGACTCGCCGAGTTCTAGTATTTCTTTCCGCCAACCTAGAATTTAAAACCGGGCTTAATGCATGTGCGTAAAGTGTTGTCCCCGATTGGCTTGTGCAGTCCGCACTGGCTAATCCGGAATGAGACTTTCCGCTCCTGTGGTATTTTCTGTTTCAAGGAAGTGTTTGGTAAACATAAATCCACTGGAGGCGGAAAGTGCCGTCCCAGATTAGCCTGTCCGGGATGACACTTCATGCACAGTCCGGTTTAGCCGGGCCGGCTAGCTCAGTTGGTAGAGCGCTGGACTACAAATCCGAGGATCGTGGGTTCGATTCCCAGCCCGGCCACATAACTTGTGTGGATAATTGGTCATGAAATTATTTCTATGGCCATTCTCCCCCTACCTCTGATTCAAGTAGGGCAGTTGTCAGTTACTGGCATAAGTATGTGCACTTAGTACTGGTAAACCAGCTTACCCAGGAAAAGTGTGAGTAGGTTAACTGACCGCCGTTATATGACTGAAATACTGTTGAATACGGCGAAAAATCCAAACAAACAAACAAATTAAGTCCGGTTTTCCCACAACACGCCTCATTTTATTGTTATTTCAGGTCAGGAAAGCATTACGACATCAGGAGGTCTACGAGAACTTCCTTCGTTGCCTGGTTCTGTTCAATAACGAGGTCATATCACGTGCCGAACTTGTACAGCTTGTACAGACGTTCCTGGGGTAAGGAATTTAAAGGGCAACAACTCTTGTCATTTAGTTACAATCAAAGGGCAACAACCCTTGTCATTAAGTTACAATCAAAGGGTCATTAAGTACAATCAAAGGGCAACAATTCTTTTCATTAAGTTACAATCAAAGGGCAACAACTCTTGTCATTTAGTTACAATCAAAGGGCAACAACTCTTGTCATTAAGTTACAATCAAAGGGCAACAATTCTTGTCATTTAGTTACAATCAAAGGGCAACAACTCTTGTCATTAAGTTACAATTAAAGGGCAACAATTCTTGTCATTTAGTTACAATCAAAGGGCAACAACTCTTGTCATTTAGTTACAATCAAAGGGCAACAACTCTTGTCATTTAGTTACAATCAGATGGCAACAACTCTTGTCATTAAGTTACAATCAAAGGGCAACAACTCTTGTCATTTAGTTACAATCAGATGGCAACAACTCTTGTCATTAAGTTACAATCAAAGGGCAACAACTCTTGTCATTTAGTTACAATCAGATGGCAACAACTCTTGTCATTAAGTTACAATCAAAGGGCAACAATTCTTGCCATTTAGTTACAATCAAAGGGCAACAACTCGTGTCATTTAGTTACAATCAAAGGGCAACAACTCTTGTCATTTAGTTACAATCAAAGGGAAACAATTCTGTTATTTAGTTTAAAGGAAAAGGTCAACAACAAAGTCATATCACATGCAGAACTTGTACGTATGTTCCTGGGGTATGGCAACAACTTTTCATTTTGAAATGTATTGAATCATGTTTGGAAAATGAAATTGTAAAAGTGTATATTGTTAAGTAATATAAGTCATCAATGAAAGAAAGAGTATTTATTTGCCATGTTAGCCTTACATTATTCATCTTATTTATTTTATGCTTTCCAGTGATTTATAGAGGAATATCAGTAAAATAAAATTAGAAATTCACTGGTTCCCAATTTAATACAGTAAATGAAACAGACTGTCAGCAATGCCGGACTCAAAATTGTGAAATGACGTCATTATTTTGATGTATGACGTAACGTGTCCCGTAAATTTTGTCCATTTAAACCCATTTAAAATGTAAAAAACAACAGTGGAAAAGAGTATAAAAGAAAAAGGAAATTGTTGATTTCAGTGAAAGATCGCTTTTTTTTCACTTGTGATCATAGAAAATTAGGGATGGGACCAAATATTAGAATATCAGATAATATTCTAATGTAAAAAAACGAATACGAATATTTGATTTTCAAATTTATTTAAAGGACAAAATTTCTTTCACAAAAATCATGTTTTTGTTCCAGTTTGATTGCAAAGTTAACATGAATTCCAGTCGTATTGCCAAACATGTCCAATTAATGACCATTGATAATTGGCGGGGGGGGGGGGGGCAAGTCTTTACAAGGGCCACGAATTAACGGTTTGTAGGAGGCGAGAATATGATGCATTGTATCCACAAATAAAAAAACTGGGCCATGTTGTGATAACGGTTTCACAGTTTGCACAAGGCGTACATTGTTGTTTATTGTCCTTAAGTGACATCTATACGGTTAACTTGTTTACAGTAAATTACAATTACTCTCTAAGTAAACCAATCAAAATGGATCCATTATCAGCCAATCAATTTCTTTCACAAAATTAGCATGATCTGCTCAGTCTTAATATGTGTCACTTGTAAATTATTCTCCATTATATCAACACCGTATATTATACAAGAGTCTTGATTAATAAACAATGCCACCATCATGTGCTTGGAAGTACTTTACGCGGTCATTAGACAAAACCCAGGCGACGTGTAATCTATGTAATTAGAAGTTTGTGTACGGAACAAAATTAATTAACAATACATTTAACAATATCTTACATTTCTTTATAGTTGCCTTACACTCACTAAGTTATATCGCTCATTTACCACTAAAACAACTAGGTACATGTAGTATACATATTTCGGATAGGTAAATATTCGGACAGAGTGCCGTATATAGTAGTATTTACAAAACGAATATTCAAATATATTCGAATACCTAAAACGAATATTCGAATATTGATTTCAGTATTCGGTCCCATCCCTATAGAAAATCGATATTTTCTCTTGTGTCTGCGCCACTCATGAAAATATCTATTTTTATACGATCACTCGCTTAATAAAATACAATCTTACACTGAAATCAACAAATATGCTCTATATCTTCGGTTTGACTAAACACTGAAAACCTGCGGAAACCCGCGAAAACCAACGAAAACCTTTTTAAAATAAAATGAAAACTGCTCGAAAACATAAACTAAACTGTAAAAACCTGCCAAAAAGCATCGTAAACCTACTTAAAATAGCGAAGGCCTACGAATCCCACAGTTTGACAGCGAAAACCCGTGAATTGCGCACAATTCCAGAGTTACCATTGGGTTTCATATGTCTCCTCTTGTTTTCGCGGCATTCCGTTGGTTTAAGTGGGGGTTTGCGTAAGTTAATGTAGGTTTTCGTATGTTTCTGTGTGTTTTTTTTGTTTCGCTTTTGAATTTCATGTGTCTAATTGAATTTTTGGCATGTTTCCATTGATTTAGGTAGGTTTCCGTGGGTTTTTGCGGGTTTTCGGTGTTTAGTCATACCCCCCCGTTCAGCTGATTTCCTCCTTTTGACTGCTAATTTTATTATCAATAAAACATGCGGAGTTTTAGTGAGGCATTTGAGAAGGTTTGAGGTTTTTCTCTTGAAGTGTTCAGTATTCTCAATAATTTTTTGGAATGACTTGCCCGTTCGGGCAGAAGCCATACAATTTCAACTTGCCCGAATCCACCTGAACTTGTCCAAATAAGGAAATGAAACTAGAGATTACATAAACAGTTCCAATGATAGTGGAAAGAAATTCAGATGATGTATTTAAAGAAACAATTCTGATTGGACATTGTGGTATTTTTGATATATGAATCTTTTATTGCATTCATTTTGCATCCTTCATGTACTTCATCTGCCTTTCGGGCAGATAGGTCAACATTTAAACATGCCCAGATAGGTTTTTACTTGTCCCGGACTTCAGGCAAGTCAGTTATTTCGAAGAGTGTTTCTGAAATCACAACCTCGTTGTTCTGTTAAAAAGATCATATGAGGCGCGTCGTGAGAAAACCGGGCTTAATGCATGTGAGTAAAGTGTCGTCCTGGATTAGCCTGTTTAGTCCGCACAGGCTAATTCAGGACGACACTTTCCGCCTATAGTGGATTTATGTTTAGAAGAGACTTCCTTGAAACAGAAAATACCATAAAAGCGGAAAGTGTCATACCGCACAGGGTAATCCAGATTACACTTTACGCACATGCATTAAGCCCGGTTTTCTGACGACACGCCTCATATGTAACATCACACAGAGATTGTGTCTTATATTTACATCGAATGACCACAGTGTTTTTTTTTCACCTTTGGGGTAAAGGTGGCGGGGCCATTCAGATGGGGAAATTTACCGCAAAAGGGGATTTAAAAAAAAAGCATTACATGTTTATATTCAACTTTGTTATAAAACATTAATCAATTGTTTTGCTACAAAAGATAACTCAGATTATGCACTAACTTGTTTTGATGAAAAATTGCTGGAATTGTTTACGAAAATTCCTGTATCTTAGTCAATATTTGTCCGATTTCGGTCTCTTTTTTTTTCAAAATAAAGCTTACATTCCAAGGGGAAGTTAAAGGTAGATATAGGGGAAAAATATATACTTTTTAAGCAGGGGAATGGGGCCGAATTTCGGCCCCAAATTGGCCCTAAAAACAACTCTGGACCATCTCAAGGATTTCTCTGCCGTTCTGAAGCTATTCATAAAATATGCTCAAAATGTGCTCAGCGGCTCTTTATCAAACTAATTGATATAAATAAAACAAATTTCCAGCAAATTCCCGGAGCTGTTCAAATGGTTCAAAGACTTTCTGGGGTACAAGGATTCGGGCGGGACGGTGGAGTCGATACCGCAGAATGCCACTGGGAAGGAACGTATCAGCGGAGAACTCGCTATGGAGATAGGTATGGAATGGATGTTTAAGTGGTAGAAATTGTCTAGGAGAAATAGAGAATACTAGGTTAGTGTTGAATTAAAATAGTTTATTCAGCGAGGCTTAGAAAACCTTGGCATTTTGTTCACGTTTTCGTGTATTTCCACACTGTGAAATACAGCAAACAAGCGCAGTACTATAATGTCATTTTGTTGTTTGTCGTGATGTCATTTTATGTTTTTCGTATTATTTATCGTGTTTCTTTTGTTTATTTTCGATATAAAGATAGAAAGATGATGGGATAAAAAGAATACTAGTTGAGTGATGATTAAAGATAAGTTTATTTGCGCGAGCAACAAACGTCACAACAAACAACAAAATGACATTATTGTACTGCACTTGTTTGCTGTATTTCACAGAGTGAAAATACAGCTAAGTTTATCCCATGGGGCGTTATCTTGTCAATGCAGGCGTGATGATCGGATAAAATCTGATTATCGCATGAGCTATTTACGTGTTGCTAAGGGATATAAATATATAACGGAAACAAACACAGGATTGTAATATTTGGCAATATCTAAGTGACATCTGACAATATCGATGGGTCAGTGCAAAACTGTGCTAAGTCTATATACTAATATAGCATAGTTTTGCGCTAATCCATCGATATGCTTTTATAAATACATGTACGATTCTTTAAATAAAAATAGAATATAATAATTGAAAATTAGACAATATGAGGGAGCTAGAAGAATTCAAATGGTGTTACCATTTTGTGCTTTTATTGGAAGGTCTTTCATTTCTTCGCTATTAGGGAAAGATCTAGGATCGAAAAAGGTACAGGGTGCTGCTTATCAGGTGCAGGGTGGAAAGACGGACCTGTTTGTTGACATTATCTAATAATTTGCTAAATTCAGGGAGTTTATGGGTCTAATGCTCGTAATTAGGGTTTTTAAGCAAAGTCTATTCATTTGTCATTGAATTGTTGCAAAAATATATTGAATTTATTGAAAATATATTCAACATTTCTGCGTTGACCAACCCAGAGGGGCAGCAGGGGGGAACCAAAACGGAGCAGGGTGCAGCACCCTGCTATCTTGCTCTAGATCTTTTCATATCGCTATATTTGATGTTGGTTATTTGTTGAAATGTGGCGCGTCGTGAGAAAACCGGTCTTAATGCATGTGCGTAAAGTGTCGTCCCGGATTAGCCTGTGCTAATCCGGGACGGCACTTTCCGCTTTTATGGTATTTTCTGTTTCAAGGACAATGCATTCGGGATGACACTTTCCGCCTATAGTGGTTTTCTGTTTAGAAGAGACTTCCTTGAAACATAAAATACCATAAAAGCGGAAAGTGTCACACTGCACAGGCTGATCCGGGATGACACTTTACGCACATGCATTAAGTCCGGTTTTCCCACGACGTGCCTCAAATGTTTTCAGATTATGCGACTTGTAAGAAGTATGGAGCCAGTTACAGAGCCCTTCCTAAGACCTACCCCCAGCCCAAATCCACCGGACGCACTTCACTGTGCAAAGAGGTACGGAAAAGTTAAGGGCTGTTTAAGTTTTGAATGGGACATTCATTTGAAGTGATCTTGTGAAAAAAAAGGCACATGCTCAAAAAAGGCAACGGGAAACTATTCAATAAATTCCGAAGCTTTAGGTTATTACGTGGTATTTTCAGATTTGTCTTCATTTTTGTTAGATTATGGGAGTTTATGTACTGCAGTTTTGCCAAAATACTGATTCGTTAAACAATCGTGTTTGTTCAAATCTGTATCATATTTCTCGAATGCTTAGAAAATAATGTTGGCAGATACACAAAGTTTGTAAATAATACTTTACTGCTCTGTTATGCATTTATGATATTTCTTATTTCATATGATATAATTAATATATTGAATGTGTTCTTTCAATTTATCAGGTGCTTAACGACACGTGGGTGTCATTTCCGTCGTGGTCAGAGGATTCTACATTTGTCACGTCTCGAAAGACGCAGTTTGAGGAACATATCTACAGATGCGAAGACGAACGATTTGAGGTAGTTATTATGCAGCATTAATTGTATTATTTTGAAATTGACTTCATCATAGGGTCGTATTCCAGAAACATCGTAAGTGAAATCTTAGCCTTAAATTCGTCATTTTTCTTAAGCATTTTATTCCATGTATACATAAAATTCTGCAAAATGTGCACTAATTATCAACTTAATTATTAACTACCATTTACTTAACTGTAATTGGAATCAATAATTTAAATGTAGTTTTCAAAATATTACCTTTCAAAAATTGGAATCGAAGAGAATATATTTTAAGAAAATCTTAAGATGTTTCCGGAATACGGAACCAGGTCCTTAAAAGTGTTTGAATTTCCAACTGAAAAATGCTTGCAGTGTTTTTTTTTAGGGCGAATTTCTGGTCAAATTTTGAATTCTAAAGCCATGGTCTTGTATGTAAACCCTGATATTTCCACCTCAGCTCGATGTCGTCATAGAGACGAACCTCTCCACGATACGAGTGCTAGAATCCGTACAGAAGAAGTTGACGAGAATGGCCCCTGAAGACGCGGCGAAATTTAAACTCGACAACTGCCTGGGAGGAACGTCTGAAGTTCTACACCGGAAAGCAATACAGAGGTATGCACAAAAATTCTTCAGATATACAGAGGTGGGGAAATTTTTAAAAAATCAGATCTCTACAGGGTTCATACGGATCTGGAATCTTGATAATTTGGATTTTGTTATGGAAAAATCATGGAATTTACAAAAATTGTCATGGAAAAGTTGGTAAGTATCCTTGAATATGCCCGTAAGTGCATAAAACTAATCAAACAAAGAAGTAAAATCAAAAGCATAATGATGGACAGACATGTATTACAGCGCTTCAAGCAATTTCATTATATTCTACAAGGCGCCAATCGGCCTAGATAAATAATTGTGGCGCGTCGTGGGAAAACCGGACTTAATGCATGTGCGTAAAGTGTCATCCCGGATTAGCCTGTGCAGTCCGCACAGGCTAATCCGGGACAACACTTTCCGCCTAAAGTGGATTTATGGTTAGAAGACGCTTCATTGAAACAGAAAATACCATAAAAGCGGAAAGTGCCGTCCAGGATTAGCCTGTGCAGACTGCACAGGCTAATCTGGTACGACACTTTACGCACATGCATTAAGACCGGTTTTCCCACGATGCGGCTCAATTATATGATGTAGATCAAACAAAATATGGATATCAGTGTACTATTTTGACATTAGTTTGCCTGGATTGTGCCATGGAAAAATCATGGAATGTTGGGTTCATCAGTGAGTATGAACCCTGCATCTAGAAATTAAGGCTTAGATTGGCCCCTGAAAATGCGACAAAGATTAAACTTGATGATTGCCTTGTGGCGGTGGGGGACATCAGAATTCTACAGAGTAAAAGCAATGCATTGGTAGGTAAAAATTGAAAATTTGTTCAAATCTCTGAAATTTTTGAACAGGACAATTTGTCCGTGGATATGTCAGAAGTTCTACATTCGAAAGCTGAGAGGTTAGAAAAATTGTTAAAAAATCTCTAGAAATTAAGCCCTCCATTGGCCCTTCAATATTAAGAAATTATTAAACGGCAAAGCCGTAACGGAAATGGTTATTGGCACGATAAACCTGTACTAGCAAGAGGGCTTTAGCCCGAGTACTTATACAAGTTTGAAGTGCCAATAACCACTTCTGGCACGGCTTTGTTGTTTAATGAGTTGTTTATTATATACCACCGCTATTGGCACGGCTTTGCCATTTAATGAGTTTTTTATGATATACCACCGCTTTTATCTTTCAAAACATAAACAAAACTCGTGTGACTCAGTTTTTAAACACCGTAAAGACTGCGGAAAAGCGTGCGCGCTCACGTCATTATTATATGACGTCGTGATAAGTTACTTCCAAAATATATGTGTTGTATTTTCTTGACAGATACGCCGTTAATAAAGGTTTTTTAAGAAGTAGATCTAATATAAGCACATTTTTAATGTGACGAATTATTAATACCAGTGTTTTTTTCGGGCCAATTTGGGGCCGAAATTCGGCCCCATTCCCCTGCTGAAAAAGTATATAATTTTCCCCTATATTTACCTTAAAATTCCCCTCAGAATGTAAGCTTTATTTTGAAAAAAGGACAAAAATCGGACAAAAAATTGACGAAGATAGGGGCATTTTCCTAAACAATCCCAGCAATCAAATCAAGTTAGTGCATAATCTAAGTTATCATTTGTAGCAAAGCAATTGATTAATGTTTTATAATAAAGTAGAATATAAACATGTACTACTGAGTTTTCTTAAAAAAATAATTCCCCTTTTATAGTAAAATTCCCCATCTGAAGGGCCCCGCCACCTTTCCCCCAAAGATGAAAAAAACACTGAATACGCACGTAAATTAAATTAACTTTTATTCAGAAAAATGAGAGATTGCGTCATTATGCGCACACGAATTTTGGCGAGTTATTTTGCACTCGTGCAAATAGCTGGAAGTACCTGTATTGGCACCGTAGGTAAAGGTTATAGATTTTTTTCCTGTACAAATTTGTTACTACTTATAGTAAGGTATATAATAAGCAATTTTAAAATTGACTGTTGCTTCGGGTAAGTCAGTTTTTCATAGCAAAGCAACACCCGGGTGGGAAGAAAAAATGTTTTAAGCATGTTTCATTTTAACTTTTGCTTGTCCAAGTAAAGTAAACAGGGGATTATTTAGTCTATGTTGTCTCGTTGGTGGTATTTTAAATTAAGTGGCTGTTATGAATATTTTAGTACGCAAAAAATGTTTGTTGAACTTGTTCCAGAATATATGGGGACAAGGCACCTGACATTGTTGATGGACTCAAAAAGAACCCGGTGGTTGCAGTTCCCTTGGTTCTGAGGAGGTAAGTTCCACTGCTTATGTTCTTTGTGCATTTACGCTTCAAAATGTCTTCATACGCAATTGTACAGTCTGCTGTTAAATGCAAAAAAAACAAAATATTTCTGGACTAAAACTGACACTGGTTGTAACATTCTCATATTCTTCGCTTGTAATTTTTTGCGAATAACAGAAAAAATAACTCGCAAAACTAATTTGTACTGTGCTTTGGTAATTCAGTGATCATTTTTAGTGATTTTTTAAAGGCCAATGCTTGTGTGGAAATAGGGTCCCATTCCCCCAGCTCTGAATTATAAATCCCCTAGAATTTCAGCCAACGGTCAGAATATATTGTTTACTATATTTTGTTTGAATATATAGCAATAAAAAATGGGTCTCTCGAAGGAAAATCATACCAACGAAAAATTCCAGGCTTCGAGAGTTTACTGATTTTCACTGTTTTCAGGGGTGGGGAAATCCTATGCCCGACTTGTCTGACTTGGGTAATTTTACCGTCAGACAAGTCATTTTTTCCTGTCTACTTGTCCATGGACAAGTACAATTTCGAAGTGAGAAAATGATGTAAAAGTTAATTATCATATTATGATATACTTATACATTTGAATAACAAACTGTTATTTTTTATCCAATGACAAAATATATCAGCAATGCCTGGAATAACTGTTGCTTGCGGACAAGTCGACTTTTGCAATGAACTTGTCCATGGACAGGTAAACGATTTTGGTAATTCCACGCCCCTGGTATTTTTCCCCCAGGTTGAAGGCGAAGGAAGAGGAATGGCGGGAGGCCCAGCGAAACTTTAACAAGATCTGGCGCGAACAGAACGAGAAGTATTACCTGAAGTCACTTGACCACCAGGGGATCAACTTCAAACAGAACGACATCAAGGCCATACGCTCCAAGGCATTGCTGAATGAGATCGAAACCATTTACGACGAGGTGAGATACTTAATTATGTAAAGACTAACTGGTTGTGTATCAACTTCAAACAGAACGACATCAAGGCCATACGCTCCAAGGCATTGCTGAATGAGATCGAAACCATTTACGACGAGGTGAGATACTTAATTATGTAAAGACTAACTGGTTGTGTATCAACTTCAAACAGAACGACATCAAGGCCATACGCTCCAAGGCATTGCTGAATGAGATCGAAACCATTTACGACGAGGTGAGATACTTAATTATGTAAAGACTAACTGGTTGTGTATCAACTTCAAACAGAACGATATCGAGGCCATACGCTCCAAGGCATTGCTAAACGAGATTGAGACGATTTACGACGAGGTGAGGTAATTATGTCAAGACTAACTGGTTGTGTATCAACTTCAAACAGAACGATATCGAGGCCATACGCTCCAAGGCATTGCTAAACGAGATTGAGACGTTTTACGACGAGGTTAGAGATCTATACAGGGTTTTACCCTCCAAGTTGAAATATTTAATTATTAAAAGACTTACTAGTTGTTTATCAACTATGTAAAGACTTACTAGTTGTTTATCAACTATGTAAAGACTTACTAGTTGTTTATCGACTGTGTAAAGACTTACTAGTTGTTTATCGACTGTGTAAAGACTTACTAGTTGTTTATCGACTATGTAAAGACTTACTAGTTGTTTATCGACTATGTAAAGACTTACTAGTTGTTTATCGACTGTGTAAAGACTTACTAGTTGTTTATCGACTGTGTAAAGACTTACTAGTTGTTTATCGACTATGTAAAGACTTACTAGTTGTTTATCGACTATGTAAAGACTTACTAGTTGTTTATCGACTATGTAAAGACTTACTAGTTGTTTATCGACTATGTAAAGACTTACTAGTTGTTTATCGACTATGTAAAGACTTACTAGTTGTTTATCGACTATGTAAAGACTTACTAGTTGTTTATCGACTATGTAAAGACTTACTAGTTGTTTATCAACTTCAAACAGAACGACATCGAGGCCATTGCTGATCGAGATCGATACTATTTATGATGAGGTGGCATTATAATTATGTACTCTTTCATAACCACCATGCACTAATTATACCAATAATTTTGACGCAAGGTCAGGAAAAAATAACATTCTGGTCAGGAAACATCAGGGAATTTTGCTTAAATTTTTTTTTTGCCTTCCGGCTTATGGTACGTCCTTCCAATATTTATGCCCTCCATTGAAGAAGATGGCAGGGTATATTGCTAATGTCAATTGGTCTGTCTGTCGGTCGGTCTGTTGGTAGACCACTTTCGTGTCCGCTCTCTAAGTTCAACAGTTTATCTGATCTTTACCAAACTTCTTGAAAATGTTTGTGGGCGTAATATATAGGTCAAGTACTATAATCAGCCAAATCACCCCAGGAATTGAGGAGTTATGGCCCTTGAATTATCTAAAGTTCATAGCCGATTTTCACCCAACTTGGTGAAATTCTTTGTGGGCATATTATCTCGGTTAAGTTTGATAATCCACCAAATTGTCCCAGTAACTGTGGAGTTATGGCCCTTGATTATCTAAAATTGGCCATTTTAGTTATTTTAACCTAGAGAGGGCATAACTGTTTTTTACAAACAGCTCTTGTGTTCAGAAAATTGCTTGTTTTACCGCAGTTTCAACAATAAAACAAGAAAAAAAAAAAAATTTGTTTACGATTAGAAGTTAGCTTTATTAAAGAGCAAGTCCTTCCAAAAAAATAATGTGAGGCGCGTCGTGGGAAAACCGGACTTAACGCATGTGCGTAAAGTGTCGGCCCATATGAGCCTGTGCAGTCCGCACAGGCTAATCCAGGACGGCACTTTCCGCTTTTATGGAATTTTCTGTTTCAAGGAAGTCTCTTCTAACCATAAATCCACTTTAGGCGGAAAGTGCCGTTCTGGATCAGCCTGTGCAGACTGCACAGGCTAATCGGGGACGACACTTTACGCAAATGCATTAAGCCCGGTTTTTCCATGACGCGACATGAATTCTTCTCTGTTTCAGCGTCAGGAGTCCGAGGCAGGCACCCCTCACCTCAGTTTTGTCTACAAGGATAAGTCCATCTTGGATGATGCGTCCGGCTTGATCATTCATCATATGAAACGACAGACAGGTATCAGTGTTTGGGTTTGTGTGTGTGTGAATTGTTTCAGTTTTTTGTAAATTTAGGTTTTATGGGAACATCTGTTGGCTATAAAATTCTTGTTATGCCTCTGAAAAGAAAAGGCGACATACTGCGGTGGCGGCGGAAGTGTCCATTTTAGTTTGTGCTGACAATAACTTTTGTTTTTGTGCAATCATTATAAAACTGTAGGGAACTATTTGCAGGCATTATGAAACTTTTGAGAAGTGTTAGTAGGCATAAAAGGAAGGTTAAGTTAGTTTTTTTTTCGGCATAATTTCTCTTATCGCACTTAAGTTTAATCCCGTCAGGCAACACATCCGACTCGCTGAGTTCTAGTGTGCTTATTTAAAATACTACCAAATACTCGATTCAACAAAGGACATAATATTATTTCCTAAAGATATATTACTACAAAATTCTCGATTCAACAAAGGACATAATATTATTTCCTAAAGATATATTACTACAAAATTCTCGATTCAACAAAGGACATAATATTATTTCCTAAAGATATATTACTACAAAATTCTCGATTCAACAAAGGACATAATATTATTTCCTAAAGATATATTACTACAAAATTCTCGATTCAACAAAGGACATAATATTATTTCCTAAAGATATATTACTACAAAATTCTCGATTCAACAAAGGACATAATATTATTTCCTAAAGATATATTACTACAAAAAATGCAAACTGTGAATTACATTCTTGTCTTCGGTGTTTGCAGTGCTGCAATACCATTTATATTCGTCGGCATGAAATTTCGTGGGTTTTTGTAAAATGACAATTTCATGGGCGCTTAAATTCGTGGATTTTCTATTTTATGAAAAAAAAACAAACATCTAGAAATGCGTCAATCGTATCGCTGTTTTTTAAATAATTATGCGTTGGAATTTTAAATTCGTTGTTCGTTCCATCCTCGAAATCCACGATTATTAATGGTTCTGCAGTATCATTTTTTACTGTACATATAACCAGACAATGGGAAATCGGACAGTCAAACATGCGGGCATCTGACAAAATTGACTGTTATGTTCCAGGAATCCACAAAGATGAGAAACAGAAAATCAGGGTGTTACTGAAGCAGTTTCTCCCAGACCTGTTCTTTACCCCACCCACCCCATACCACCACTGATTGTTATATTTCAGGAATCCACATCAATGAAATCTGCACCATTTGATTGTTATATTTCAGGAATCCACATCAATGAATTCAGCACCATTGATTGTTATATTTCAGGAATCCATATGAATGAATTCAGCACCATTGATTGTTATATTTCAGGAATCCACATAAATGAATTCTGCACCATTTGATTGTTATATTTCAGGAATCCACATCAATGAATTCAGCACCATTGATTGTTATATTTCAGGAATCCATATGAATGAATTCAGCACCATTGATTGTTATATTTCAGGAATCCACAAAGATGAGAAACAGAAAATCAAGATGTTACTGAAGCAGTTTTTACCCGACCTGTTCTTTACTGCCCGACAGGAGCTTAGTGATGATGAAATAGACAAAGACGATGGTAAGAGAACAAATACATGTGGTGCGTCGTGGGAAAACCGGACTTAATGCATGTGCGTCAAGTGTCATCCCGGATTAGCCTGTGCAGTCCGCACAGGCTAATCCGGAACAACACTTTCCGCCTAAAATGGTTAGAAGACACATCATTGAAACAGAAAATACCATAAAAGCGGAAAGTGCCGTCCCGGATTAGCCTGTGCGGACTGCACAGGCTAATTCGGGACGACACTGTACGCACGTGCCTTAAGACCGGTTTTCCCACGACGCGCCACACATCATCTTTTGACTTCCTTTACCTGGGGCCATTTAAAAGGGTAATCACCATACGCACAGCATACAAGTTGATAACCATGTTTAGTGCTAGGATGGCACCAAGAAATCTGAACTAGTAGCCATAAAATTTGATTTTGCAAAGAAAACACATTATTTATGAATATTTTTAGAAAATATGCTTCATGTTTAAATATTTTCCAAAAATTTTAGTAGCCAAATAGGAAGTTTAGTAGCCAAATAGAAAGTTTAGTAAGTTTAGTAGCCATATAGAAAGTTTAATAGCCAAATTGAAAGTTTAGTAGTCCAAGAGAAAGTGTAGTAGCCAAATAGAAAGTTTAGTAGCCAAATACAAAGTTTAGTAGCCAAATACAAAGTTCAGTAGTCAAAGAGAAAGTTCAGTAACCAAATAGAAAGTTTAGTAGCCAAAGAGAAAGTTAAGTAGCCAAAGAGAAAGTTTAGTAGCCAAAGAGAAAGTTTAGTAGCCAAATAGAAAGTTTAGTAGCCAAATAGAAAGTTTAGTAGTCAAAGAGAAAGTTCAGTAACCAAATAGAAAGTTTAGTAGCCAAATAGAAAGTTTAGTAGCCAAATAGAAAGTTTAGTAGCCAAATAGAATTTTTAGTAGCCAAATAGAAAGTTTGGTAGCCAAATAGAAAGTTTAGTAGTCATTGGCTATTAAGGGTACTGGTAACGCTAACATAGAAATGTCAGTTAAACCCTAAACCTAGTGATGACGTCTATATATCCACCATTTAAGTTAGAACCCACTTTTAAGTCAGGCATCGAAAACAGACGATAATAATGATGGTTTTGTCTTAACATCCACTGTTTAAGTTAGAACCCACTTTTAAGTCAGGCATCGAAAACAGACGATAATAATGATGGTTTTGTCTAAACATCCACCGTTTAAGTTAGAACCCACTTTTAAGTCAGGCATCGAAAACAGACGATAATGATGGTTATGTCTTAACATGCACCGTTTAAGTTAGAACCCACTTTTAAGTCAGGCATCGAAAACAGACGATAATAATGATGGTTTTGTCTTAACATCCACCGTTTAAGTTAGAGCCCACTTTTAAGTCAGGCATCGAAAACAGACGATAATAATGATGGTTTTGTCTTAACATCCACCGTTTAAGTTAGAACCCACTTTTAAGTCAGGCATCGAAAACAGACGATAATAATGATGGTTTTGTCTTAACATCCACCGTTTAAGTTAGAACCCACTTTTAAGTCAGGCATCGAAAACAGACGATAATAATGATGGTTATGTCTTAACATCCACCGTTTAAGTTATTAAACTCTGTTTAAGTCTGGTATTGAAGGTTAAGGGTTTAATTTGACACCATAAATGGTTTTCAACTGGAGTGCATTGCGATAAATGTTGAGTAAGAATTGGGCTAATAGAAGAACTGGGCTAGTATAAGAAATGGGTTAATAGAAGAACTGGGCTAGTATAAGAACTGGGCTAGTATAAGAACTGGGCTAAAAGAAGAAATGGGCTAATAGAAGAACTGGGCTAGTATAAGAACTGGGCTAGTAGAGAACTGGGTTAATAGAAGAACTGGGCTGGTATAAGAAATGGGCTAATAGAAGAAATGGGCTAGTATAAGAAATGGGCTAGTAGAAGAACTGGGCTAGTAGAACAGAACTGGTTTGATAGAAGAACTGGGCTAGTAAAAGAACTGGGCTAGTAGAAGAACTGGGCTAGTAGAAGGACTGGGCTAGTAGAAGAACTGGGCTAGTAGAAGAGCTTTAGGGCTACTAATTTAGCTTATATGCAACGGAGCAATCACAAAGATTTACACGTATGTTATATGTCTGTTGCATAGTTATAAATTATGTTCAATGTTTTTGCAGAAGAAATGGACACGGATGAAGGGGGCACTGATCACGAGAAGGACTCTAGGTCAGACAGCGAGAAATCAGACAAGAAACGGTCCAGCGACACTGACACCCCCACAGTCAGAGTGAAGACGGAGAAAACAGAAAGTGCTACAGGTAACATACAGTTTTTAGCCCGACTTCGAAGAATAGGTGAGCTTTCCTACAACCCCCCGGTGTCGGCGTAGGCGTCAGCATCCGCGTCTGAATTTGGTTAAAGGTTTCATTCAAAAGTCTTGTAACTTCAAAACTAAACATGTTATTCACTTGAAACTTGGAATATACCTTTGTCATCAACTCTAGTGTCAGGGGCAACATTCCCCAAAACTTTTGTATTTTGACAGTATTTTGACAGAGTTATGCCCCTTTTTATAACTACATAAGTTATTCACTTGAATCTTGGAGCTAACCTTTGTCATCAACTCCAGTATCAAGGGCAACATTCCCTATAACTCTGTTTTGTATTTTGACAGAGTTATGCCCCTTTTTCACATAGATTTTCTGGTTAAAGTTTATATTCAAAAGTTTTGTAACTTCAATACTACAAAAGCTATTCACTTGAAACTTGGAATATACCTTTGTCATCAACTCCAGTGTCATGGGCAACATTCCCCATAACTATGTTTTGTATTTTGACAGAGTTATGCCCCTTTCTTCACATAGATTTTCTGGTTCAAGTTTATATTCAAAAGTTGGTAACTTAAAAACTACGTTATTCACTTGAAACTTGGAACTAACCTTTGTCATCAACTTTAGTATCAGGGGCAATATTACCCATAACTTTATTTTGTATTTTGACAGAGTTATGCCCCCTTTTCACTTAGATTTGTTGTTTGGAGTTAATATTCAAAAGTTTTGTAACTTCAAAACTACATAAGTTATTAACTTGAAACTTGGAACTAACCTTTGTCATTAACTCTAGTATCAGGGTCAACATTACCCATAACTCTGTTTTGTATTTGACAGAGTTATGCCTCTTTTTCACATATATTTTCTGGTTAAAGTTTATTTTCAAAAGTTTGGTAACTTCAAAACTACATAAGTGATTCACTTGAAACTTGGAACTAACCTTTGTCATCAACTCTAGTATCAATGGCAACATTACCCATAACTCTGTTTTGTATTTTGACAGAGTTAGCCTACTTATTACATAGACTTTTTTGTTAAAGTTTTTGATCCAAAAACTTATCAACTGTACAAGGCTTCACTTAAAAGTTTTGTATTTTAACAAATGTATGCCCCTTCCACTATCCAAAATATGTACCAACTGAAATACTTCGAATAGTCGAGCGCTCTGTCCTCTGACAGTTCTTGATGTCAAGCCAGTCTGCAGTCAGCTCAACTAAGTTGTCACAATTGCGGATAGGTGTATGTGCATGAGTATGTTGGTCCGTCTGTGCATGCTTGCGTCTGTCTGATCTTGCCCGGAGTGTAACTTCATCATTCATGAGGCAATTTTAAAATAACTTGCCACAAATGTTCACCATGTGAAGACAGCATGTCATGCGCAAGACCTGTGTCCCTAGCTCAAAGGTCAAGGTCACACTTACAGGTCAAAGGAGAAGATTTGCTTGTTAGAAAATGTTATTTTAAAATAATTACAATACAAGTTGCTTTCGTGACAACGGGCTCGACACGTTGCCAACTGGCATCTAGCACAAGTTTGTATTCACTGACATTTAAGAGGCCCATTGTGGTATTATTATGGTCACTAAATTTAAAGAAAATGATTTTTAACTTTTGGATTTGCAGTTTTTATAACACTTCAACAAGAAACAGTTAAATAAGCAAATTTTAATTGATATACTTACTTACGAAACAAATTAAAATGTCTGTAAATAAACATCGACAAATTAATATTTCAGAATTATTGCTCAGGAAAACTGAAAAACTGATGTGAAAATTGAATGTAGCCCTTTATATTTTTCTCCAACTGAAAAAAGAAAGGGCTACTTGTACTATGCAGCAATTAATAAGTGTAAAAATAAGTGTTCCAAGCAGGGCCGGCTAGCTCAGTTGGTAGAGCGCTGGACTGTCAATCCGGGTAAATGACCTGTGTGGGGATTGGTCATGAAATATTTTCTGCGGCCATTCTCCCCCTACGTCTGATTCAAGTAGGGCAATTGTCAGTTACTGGCATAACTTTGTGCACTTATTACTTTCGAACCTCTTAGATTGGCTAAGCTTGTCCAGGAAAAGTGTGAGTAGGTGAACTGACCGCCGTTATGTGACTGAAATACTGTTAAATATGGCGAAAAATCCAAAAAGGAAAAAAAAAATTTAGTACGTGTTACAAGATTTGTCCACCCTTTATATTGTTCAGAGTTACTTTTAATGTTCACAGAGCCAGTAAAGAGCAAAGCGGAGACCAAAGTGGAGGTCAAAGAAGAAAAGATGGACACTGGAGACGTCTCCAACGATGCCAGCGATATTAAAATGGAGTCGGAAACTGAAAAACTGACCACGGAAGAGGAGGAGGATGTACGAATTTTGTTTATGTGATAATTGAAAATTTTCAGTTTAGTGTTGTTTAATGGCTAATAAACAACAGTTTATGACAAACCGTTGTTGATTGATAAAATGATAATGCAAAAATTATTTTGATTCTAACATGACCTGTTAAACTGTTAAAATGAATTATACAATAAGAATTACAATTTCTCTCTGTACTGCCCATCTCCCTGTGTATAAAATTATGTTTGTACACATATCACTGCTGTTACAGTGACATCATTACAAATTCTTTGTTACGTAACTTTCATTCATAAAAACTGAACTTCAAAGAATAAACATCATTTGAAAACTTTCTTCTTTTTGTTGTTTAGTTGAAATTTAACAAATGTTGTACTTTGTCTATAAAACAATCTGCTTGTGTCACTTTTTCACCGCATGAAATAAACGAGTAATATTTACTTCCAGGACGACATCTACACACTTTTCTTCGTCAACAACAACTTGTACCTGCTATTCCGCCTGCACCAGTTACTGTGCGAGCGTCTGCACAGGATCTATGTGCACTCGCAGACGATTGCCGAGGAGGAGGCCCTGTGTAGAAAGGATCGAAAGGAGTCCACGGCCGTAGCTTTACGACTGAAAGCTCCGAGTAAGTCAGATTTTAGGACTCGCTTCATTGAATTTTTTATTTCTTCTTTGGGTTCTTTGTGTAATGGGGGAAGAAATCTACCAACTCCCAAGTGTGTGTAATGGGGGAAGAAATCTACCAACTCCCAAGTGTGTGTAATGGGAGAAGAAATCTACCAACTCCCAAGTGTGTGTAATGGGGGTAGAAATCTACCAAATCCCAAGTGTGTGTAATGGGGGAAGAAATCTACCAACTCCCAAGTGTGTGTAATGGGGGAAGAAATCTACCAACTCCCAAGTGTGTGTAATGGGGGAAGAAATCTACCAAATCCCAAGTGTGTGTAATGGGGGAAGAAATCTACCAACTCCCAAGTGTGTGTAATGGGGGAAGAAATCTACCAAATCCCAAGTGTGTGTAATGGGGGAAGAAATCTACCAAATCCCAAGTGTGTGTAATGGGGGAAGAAATCTACCAAATCCCAAGTGTTTGTAATGGGGGAAGAAATCTACCAAATCCCAAGTGTGTGTAATGGGGGAAGAAATCTACCAGATCCCACGTTTGTAGGCAATGTCAATTGTGACTGCAAAGTAAGTTCCAGGACGGCCCACTACAAATTCAGTCTTCACGAATAAATTATAAAATCAGTGGACCGTCGGTCCACCAAGCCAGCTAAAAAGACTGGACCAATTAATTGGACCATAGATTGGAAATTTTCTGTCACTCTTTTGTATTCAATCTGTTATATAAATAACTAAAACCAATAATGTTTTTTGAGACTTATAACTCTCATTAAACGGGAAATCCTTTTCTCTACCACAGTGCTCCTGGACCTTAAAGACCTTACTTGATGGACCGCTGGTCCAGTAAGCTTACACATTTTGATGGACCTAGCAAAAATTTGGCGGACTCGGTCCAGGGTCCACTGGTTTGTCGTGAAGACTGCAAATTCAAAACATTCCGCCCAAGAAAATTCAGTTTGGCTAAAATCTTTTTTTACGTTTAGTCCTATGGAATGATGCTTAGTGGTAAATATCAAAAATGAAGTTTTTGTTTTTAGGAGAATTCAGCTGGACGAAATTTTTATAAAGTTTTCGTTCTTTTCAGGAGAAATTGAACCGGACAAGTTATAAGTTTTCGTTTGTTTTCAGGCGAAATCGAGCCGGACGAATATTTCCCGTACTTTTTGGACATGGTTAAAAACGTGTTAGACGGGAATCTAGAAAGCTCGAGTTACGAGGACCAGCTTCGAGAGATGTATGGGATCCACGCGTATATCGCCTTCACCATGGATAAGCTGGTGCAGAATATTGTGAGACAGGTGTGTATCAAGTCTGTTTTCTGTGGTGATTGGGAGACAGGTGTGTAACGAGTCTGTTTTCTGTGGTGCCGGACCCGGCTAGCTCAGTTGGTAGAGCGCTGGACTGTAAATCTGGGGATTAAATTCACGCAAATCCGCGACTGTGTTATAGAGGTATGAATCACTTTACTGTACAAAAACGATCACAATAAAATTTAAAAGAAATATGAATCATTCATCAATTACAATGTAGTAAGAAATATTTAACTAAACTTTTTATGACGTAAATGATTAAAACATCGGGACAGTCACATGTAACTGCGTATATTAATGAACGATTACACATGTACATTTGAAGGAACGTATAAACTCCCAAGGCTAAATTAAAAAATCAGTAAATATTTGCGGCAGATATAAATTCGCACAATGGCGGGAGTGCAAAAACCTTGCAAATTAGACCTCTGCGAAAATTTGTGATTCCACAGTATATTGGTTGGTATTGGTTTCAATATTTGAGGCGCGTTGTTGGAAAACCGGACTTAATGCATGTGCGTAAAGTGCCGTCCCCGCACTTTCCGCTTTTATGGTATTTTCTGTTTCAAGGAAGTCTCTTCTAAACATAAATCCACTGTAGGTGGAAAGTGCCGTCCTGGATTGCACAGGCTAATCCGGGACGACACTTTACACACATGCATTAAGTCCGGTTTCCAACGACGCACCACATTTCTTCTTTCAGCTCCAACACATCGTGGTTGAAGAGAACTGCCTCAGAGTGACCGAACTTTTCAACGAGGAGCGTAAAAACAGAGCGACGGGGGGTCGCATAGCCACGCGTCATCAGCGACTAACGATGGAAAACTGTTACCAGAAAAGGGCTGAACAGTTCCTGATGGAGGAAAACTGCTTCAAAGTGACCATAGTAAGTGGCCAACAGTTGTCAAGTGTAATATTTGGGTCAGCAGTCTCCGCGAAAGTCGTCGGACCTCGGACAAAAGCCAGTCAAACCGTACGAGGCCCAGTTTAAATGACCAGAACACTGGCCCTACTGTCTGTTGAAAAATTCTAGTTAAGTACCTCCCTTCTTGAATAAGCGTATTAAAATGCTGCGGTATTGGCACCCTATTTTTTCTGCGTTAAATGCGCATTAAATACACTTTTAGTACACTAAGTGTATTGTTTCTGTACTTTTTCTGCATTTTTTACAAAAAAGTTTAGTAATGTACTAGAAAACACACTTAAAATACACTTTAAATGCACTTAAGTGTATTTTTTGAAGAAAGAGTTCAATTTTCAAGGAGAAAAATACACTTTAAATGCACTTAAGTGTGTTTATGCAGGAAAAATGCAGAAAAAATACACTTTTTTCTTTAAAAAGTGTATTTTTTCTGCATTTTCAAGTGTATTAAACGCATATTAAATGCAGAAAAAATACGGTGCCAATGCCGCAGCGTTTAATGCGCATTTAATGCCTATATCGGGTCCGTTACCTTTGCAGTTAAAAAAGCAATGATGGGCCAGCCCTTTGGGATTGGCCTGTAAAATTTCCACTAACAAAATTTTTTAAGGTGAAAAACTTAGATGTTTGCATTTTCAGTACGAGACAGAATGCTGCCTGACTAACATTATATAAATATTGCATTTTTAGAGGGCAATCGTGCATTTTGTCAACCCGAGTGAATTATGTTACACGAGGCAAAGTCTCAGAAAACATTATTCTCCAAGAATGCGATATTTATTTTATTATACCGAAACAAATGTCTACCGACATGACGTTATACCAAAGCAGTTGTCTACCGCCACGACGTCATAGCAGGTGACATTTCTATGTGATATTTCCAGTAATTGACTGTTCGTTTTTATATGAACAAAGATGGAAGACAGAAGGGTGAGGTATAATAATATAGAATAGAATTTGAAAATCTCAGTCTGACTGTGGAGTTGATAGACTGGCTGTACAGACTTAGCTAGAAATTATTTTAAAAAAAACAACGATTTTCTCCATTGTTCAGTGAAGACTGAAAGCCAACTGACTTTCTATCTAGTTGATATATACCCACCCTAGAGACTTCACTACCCTTCTCGAAAAAGTGTATTTAATACGCATTTAATGTGTATTAGACGCTGCGGTATTGACACCATATTTTTTCTGCGTTTAATACACTTGAAAATGCAGAAAAAATACACTTATTACAGAAAAAACTTTTTTCTGCATTTTTCCTGCATTAACACAGTTAAGTGCATTTGAAGTGTATTTTTCTCCTTGAAAAATGCACTTTTTCTTCAAAAAATACACTTAAGTGCATTTAAAGTGTATTTTTAGTGTGTTTTCTAGTACATTACTAAGCTTTTTTGTAAAAAATGCAGAAAAAGTACAGAAACAATACACTTAGTGTACTAAAAGTGTATTTAATGCGCATTTAAAGCACAAAAAAATAGGGTGCCAATACCGCAGTGTTTTTAATACACTTATTTCAAGAAGGGTAGATTGTCAAACAATATGTTGGTATGAAAAACTGACCTTTCTGCACTTTCAGTGAATGCTGACTGACTTCAGAGCTGGTGGACCAGCAGTGTTAAATAAAACTCAAAAATCTCAGTCTGTGGGTGAAAAACAGAGATTTTCTGAACTGTTGGGAAAGATCCAGAGCAAAGAAGCAGGGTGCTGCACCCTGCTCCTTTTGGGTTCCCCCCTGCTGCCCCTCTGGGCTTGTCAACATTTCTGCACATATTGAATGGCAAATGAATAGACTATGTTTAAAAACCTTAAGTAGAAGTATTTGACTGATACATGCCATGGATTTAGTATCATTTGCCGAATAATTATAAAAAATACCAAAGAACTGGTCCGACTTTCCACCCTACTCCTTGTGAGCAGCACCTGTACCTTTTGATCTTAGATCTTTCCCTAGAACTTTCTTTGAGGGGCGTTGTGGGAAAACGGGTCTTAATGCATGTGAGTAAAGAGTTGTCCCGGATTAGCCTATGCAGTCTGCACCGGCTAATACGGGAAGGCACTTTCCGCCTACAGTGGATTTATGTTAAGAAGAGACCTCTTTGAAACAGAAAATACCATTTAAGCGGAAAGTGCCATCCCGGATCAGCCTGTGCAGACTGCACAGGCTGATCCGGGACGACACTTTTTGCACATGCATTAAGTCCGGTTTTCCCACGATGCGCCTCATTTTCAGTACAAGACAGAATGCCGACTGATTGAGTTGATTAACCAGCCCTAGTGATATAGACACATTGATTTTGAAAAACTGAGATTTCCTCCATTTTCAGTATAAGACTGAATGCCGGCTTACTATCGAGCTTATGGACACGTATCATGAGGCGGCAGAAGACCCCGTTGAGGTGGAGCGCTGGAGTGAGTACGTCGAGAAGTACGTCAACAACGAGGATACTGCCACCGAGGAACTGAAGGAGATGTTGAATAGAAAACCTGTGTTCTTGAAAAGGTAGGTTTATTCATAGATTTGACAGTAGTACTAGATATTGACAGTCAGTGTTTTGTTTTTCACCTTTGGGGGAAAGGTGGCAGGGCCCTTCAGATGGGGGCTTTTACAGCAAAAGGGGATTTTGTTTTTAGAAAAGGGGATTTTTAGAAAAGCATTATTACAGGTTTATGTTCTACTTTGTTATAAAACATTAATAAATTGCTTTGCTGCAAATGATAATTTAAGATTATGCACTAACTTAGTTTGATGAAAAATAGCTGGGATAGTTTAGGAAAATTCCTCTTTTTTAGTCAATTTTTGTCAGATTGCGGTCAATTTTTTTTCACAATAAAGCGGTCATTCTCAGGGGAATTCTAAGGTAAATACATGTATAGGGGAAATGTATATACCTTTCAAGCAGGGGAATGGGGCCCGAATTTCGGACCCAAATTGGCCCTAAAAAAAACACTGTACAAGATCTCCAGGCCCCAAAACTACGAAAGTTTTCAATCTCAAACTTAGTCCCAACTTAAAATATTTACCATTGAGAATGCTTGTAACATTTGAGTAGTCCCAAATTGACCAGAGCCAAAGGTGAAAAAAAAAGCTCTGTAAATAACTACAGATTGCCATATTTTCCCCATGATCAGTTTCCTATTATCAGTAACATTGATGAATGCCCCGACTCAACAGTCTTTGTATAAAAACCCGAGGATAAAAGCTCATTATGGCAAACCATGACTTTTCTTAGCTTGCTGATATTGGCTTACCGTCGAATTTAGAATTTAATTGATAGTTGATACAAAGTACATTGATTGGACCCATTTCTTCCCTTTCACATTAATAAAAAAAGAGCTGCTTTGTTTTTGCTTTCAGAAATCAATGTTGAATGGTCAATTTATTAATTTTGATGTCTCACACAGTATAATGCCGGATAAAGGATTTAAATCAGATTTGAATATTTGACAAGGAGACTTTCATAATTTATCATCTTAATACAAAAGGAGCACCTTTGCTTATTATTTCAGAAATGTCCGGCAAGTTCGTAAGAAGAACAAAGAGCAACAAGGCGAAGAAGAGAGGACGGAAAAAGAGGAATCCGATAAAATGTCGGAAAAAAGTGGTCGATCGTCCAGCGAAAAATCTGACAATAGCGACAAAATCAAAGGGAGTAAAAAGGAAAAAGAAAAGAGTAAGGAAGAAGAGAAAGTGGATGAGGAAATGGATGTGGATAGGGAAGAAGATGCTAAAGATAAGGATAATGAGAAAAATGAGGATGGCGACGCTGATAATGATAATGAAGAAGAAAATGATGATGATAAGGAAGATGAGGAGGATGACTATGGTGGGAAGAATGGTTCAAGGACGGGGCGAGAGATTGATATTATTGACAACACGGAATGCAAGTTTAACGTGAATTCGTTCAAGCTGGTGTACGTTATTAACAGCGAGAGTTATCTGTATAAGCGAATGGCGTTGAAACGGGCAAGAGAGGTGAGTTAGAATGGTTCCATTTCTTGATGGTAATATGAACTGTCTTACAAGTTAAATAGTGGCTTGTTCGATTCCCAGCCCGGCCACATAACTTGTGTGGGGATTGGTCATGAAATTATTTCTACGGCCATTCTCCCCCTACCTCTGATTCAAGTAGGGCAGTTGTCAGTTACTGGCATAAGTATGTGCACTCAGTACTGGTAAACCAGCTTACCCAGGAAAAGTGTGAGTAGGTTAACTGACCGCTGTTATATGACTGAAATACTGTTGAATACGGCGAAAAATCCAAACAAACAAAAAACAAATAGTAGCTTAAGTAAAAAAAAAATAAAAAGTATATTATCGTATATTTCAATTTTAAAGGGAAGTAAAGTTAAGTAGAATCATTGCTGAAAAACCTGTGTTGGGCTAGTGTTTAAGCCCGAAATAGTTTTCTACTGTACAGTTAAGAACTCTGATACCGTTATATATCCCATCATCGTGTGTGCATTGACGAATTAACACCCCATGGGATAAACTTGGAATAAAGCAAACGTTGCAGTTGCAAATGACATCATCTTGTTGATTTTCATGACACCATTTTATGATTTTCGTAATATTAAATGTGTTTTTATGCCCCCGGCATCTTGATGCATGAGGCATATAGTGATCGTCCTGTCCGTCCGTCCGTCCCTGACAAGGTTAAGTAGATTTTACCGTTTTGTCTAGCACCAACACCGCTTACTACAACACTTTGATACATACACAGTTGTTGCTTATGACCATTCCCTATCCACCTATATCACCCAACCTTACTTTGACCTTGACCTAATTTGGACTAAGAAATGGGCTACCCAGCACCAACAGGGGGCATGTGTGTTTATGAAACACAGAATCTTTGTTTTTCGTTTATTTTCAAAATAAAGACAGCAAATGATGGGATAAATAGAATACTCGCCAAGGATCATGGCTCAGGTTTCAGGTTAAGCCTTGCTAAATAAACATACCTTAATTCAACACTAACCTAGTATTCACTTTATGCATAAAAGCTCACGCTTGACATAGACTTAAAAATGCCAATGAAACATGGAAAGTCAAAGAAAGTGTGTATGTTATTGATGCTTGAATTTACTGTTTCTTTTTTCATTTTTGTTTTTATGCCCCCAGCATCTTGATGCGGGAGGCATATGGTGACTGTCCTGTCCATCCATCTTCGTCCGTCCGTGACAAGGTTCAGTAGATTTTACCGTTTCGTCTAGCACCAACACCGCTTACTACTACACATGGATATTTACACAGTTGTTGCTTATGACCATCCCCAATCCACCCATATCACCCAACCTCACTTTGACCTTGACCTAATTTTGACTTGTAATAATTAAAAACTGCCATTTCTTGGTTAACTATAATTTACTGTTTCGTCTAGCACCAACACCGCTTACTACAACACTCGGATATTTGCACAGTTGTTACTTATGGCCGTTCCCAATCCACCCATATCACCCAACTTCACTTTGACCTTGACCTAATCTTGACTAAGAAATGGGTTATCCAGCACCAACCGGGGGCATGTGTGTTTATCAAACACAGAATCTCGTTTCATCATCGATGTCTCTTTCCTCATCTTTCCAGTCTCACAAAGACCTGTCGTTGAAGCTGCATAACAAGTTCAGTACCTGGGTTGATAAATGGAAACGAGGTAAATTAGCTTTTCTGTACTTTCACATACGGAAGTGATATGTGAATATTGGTATACTAAACATTTTAATAGGGAAACAATCTCAGCAAAAGTCACAAATCCATTACTGGCCATCAGGGCTTTCATTAAGGGAAGTTTGGGAGTAATTTACTCCCAGTTTTTGTCATAGGACTTCTAAAATTGCAGCCATGGAAGTTGCAGAACTTCCAAAATTGCAGCCATGGAAGTTCCATCACGTAAGGATGAAAAAGTTAAATGAAGTAATTTATCTAAATGTAAACCTCTTTCACTGAATAAATTGGCATATAAACACTTGATGAAAAAGAAGTAACCTTAAAACACCTTGAATTTTATACTTAATTTCTTTTTCCTAAATGCTCAGGACTTATGTAGCGCAATACTGTCAAAACTTCCAAATATTATGAGCAAAACTTCCAAAATCACAGGCCAGGAAGTTCAAACTTCCAGTTTTTTTCAAAAGTTAATGAAAGCCCTGCAGCCATGAGGTCCTGAAATGTGTTAATTATTTCTATCACCGTGCCTAGTCCAGACGCATGTTGATACTTTGAGGTGTTAAACGAATTAATAAACTGGCAATCAATCAACAAATAAATAATAATGAATAAATTGCTTTCAAAATTCGCTTCGCAGTTCACGTGACACGAGACCAAGAAACAAAGTGCTCCAAGTGGCTAAACGGAGACACGGGCAACAATCGGCCGTGCATCACGACTCGGGACGACATTGACGTCACCGACAAGTCCCCGTACTATAGGTACACGAAGTACAGAGTGAAGTTCCTGAAAGATCCGGAATCGGAGTTGGAATGAAAAAACGAAACAAAAAACAAATTCAGGGATGAATGATGCAAGAAGTGTGCTTCTGGTAGATTTTCTTGAAATCTGCGAAGATTCACTTTTACGTTAATACAGTCTTGAATGAAGCAGCATTTGTGTTTCTGGTAGATTTTCTTGAAATCTGCGAAGATTCACTTTTACGTTAATACAGTCTTGAATGAAGCAGCATTTGTGTTTATGGTAGATTTTCTTGAAATCTTCGAAGATTCACTTTTACGTTAATACAGTCTCGAATGAAGCAGCATTTGTGTTTCTGGTAGATTTTCTTGAAACCTTCGAAGATTCACTTTTACGTTAATACAGTCTCGAATGAAGCAGCATTTGTGTTTATGGTAGATTTTCTTGAAATCTCGTTAATGCGGTCTTGGATTATTATTTATATCACACGGTTTTACTAATTATGTTATCTGAGGTTTACGAAAAAAACAGTTCTTAGATGACCGCAGCTCTGATTTCTTATATATGACAAGTACAGAGTGAAATTAAAGGCTCAAAGTCAGAATTGGAATAAAGGAAGGAAAAATAATTGGCAGGGGGTCGGGGGTGGGGGTGGTGTTGGGGGTTGAACGAAGCAGCTATAATTTCTTATTATTCTTGTTGACCCTGAGTCATAGTTTAAATGAAAATTTGTTTGGGGATGAACAAAGAAATGTCTGAAGTCTTGAAAAATAAGTAGTTTTTTTCATTAATACAGCCTTAGAATAATATCTAAGTTTTCGTGTATTATCCATTCAAAAGAACACGAGTCAAAGCTGCAAGGAAACGAGTTGTTTGTGGGATGAATTGTTTGTGAAGCAGCATTTGTGTTTCTGACAGGTTCTTTTTTAAGTCTTGAAAATATGGTGTTTTGAATGGTACATTAATTTCTCCTTAAATCTTTATATACTAATTCGATCTAGATCTTTTGAGATTTATCTCATTTATTGTTTTTGTAATTTGCGTTAATTTTGCAAAATATTTTGTGAAATCTGTAGGCACATACTGTCTACTTTCTTGTGTATTTGCACACTTTGTTATGTGAGAGGATATTTGTTATATCATCTCTAAAAAGGGAGACAATTAATATTTTCATGAGCACTTGCGCAAGTGAAAATATGTAAAAATAGTCCCTTTCCAGTGATGATATAACATTTATCACGCCAAAAACAAACACATTTTCTTTTTATTTTATGCTATGGAGTATTTTTTTTACATTTAAAAAAGTAATCCAGCACAGTGAGTGATTTATCTCACTGATATTTTTCTATATTTCACTACTTAGCATAAAATAAATACATTGTATGTGTAACAGAAGTTTTAAAATATGCTGTAGAGAAAGAACTGACATATTTGACTAATTTATACATTATGAATTTGTACCGACATTTTTCTGATGTTGAAAGCTTAGGCCAAAAATAAAATTGGCGCGTCGTCAGAAAACCGGTCTTAATGCATGTGCGTAAAGTGGCGTCCCAGATTAGCCTGTGCAGTCCGCACAGGCTAATCCAGGACGGCACTTTCCGCTTTTATGGTATTTTCTGTTTCAAGGAAGTCTCTTCTAAACATAAATCCACTGTAGGCGGAAAGTGCCATTCCGGATTAGCCAGTGCGGACTGCACATGCTAATCCGGGATGACACTTTCTGCACATGCATTAAGTCCGGTTTTCCCACGACGCGCCTCACTTATGTTTGTTTCCACTTCCGACTCATGCAAAATAGGGTTGGGTAGGTAGGTAGGTAGGAATTTTTTTGGGGGGGTAAAAACAATTACATCGAAAATAAGCTACATTTGTGTAAAATTCAGTAATTTATTCATTGATCTTGTGATGTGTACATGTATAACAGACTAGATTAAAATAATTGTCCAAATTGACAAATACATCCGATACTGTCAACACAGCAGTGTTCAAATGGCAAGTGTTTGTTTGCTTCACATGCACGCTTGGGTAGATTTGTAGCCACTGCGTTATGTTCGTACCCACTGCGTTATGTTCCTGCGTTATGTTCATACCCACTGCGTTTTCGTACCATTTCATACTCGGACCAGAACTTTTTTTTGTACACCCTCGGAACCTGAAATTTTTTTTCGGGTCGCAGCAATTTTGGTGGGTAGGTAGGGAAGTGGAAACAAATACCATTTTATTTTTGACCTTAAGTGTTACATTTTGTGGTATAAATTTAATTTGATAAAGGTGTGGGTAGGATAATTGATTGGGATGTTAAAGAAAGAGGGTTCCTTTCAATTTAATCTTGTTTCATTTTTCATATCCAGCATATTGTACTTCAATCCCACTTTGGGATCATGTTGCGTTCTAGAGATATTTACTTAACTGTATGTACATACATGTATTGTCGTATCAGTATCACTGCATTTGTAGCATATTTCATTTATTTATCATTTTCATCGTCCGACATTATGCATGTGTCGAGTATGTTCACTTTGTACTTGTATACTTATTTGTTTGTTTGTTATGGAGAACAGAAATATTGTCAATTTTCATTCAAAGGTGGAAATCTGTGCACTTGCCTTCCAAAAGTTGGCATACTGCGATTACAAAAGTTGGCATATTTCGATTACATAGCTTTCATACTGCTTTGCAGCATATTCCATTTATTTATCATTTTCATCATCAGAATTATGAATTTGTCAAGTTTTTTCACTTTGTACTTTCATATTGCGATGTATGGATTAATTATGATCTTCAACGAATATTAAAAACGTGACAAAATGATCTTAAATTGGAAGGTTGGCAGTATGACAACTTAAGAACAATTTGTCACATTTTCAAACAAAAACTGCCACAATATTGAAGTTGTTGCAATGATCATATCATATAGGAGAAAGGCCTTCGTATTCGGCGCTATTTAACTATTATATTCCTGTCCTCTATTTGCATATAATCCATGAATATAAGAATTAATCGATACATCGCAGTTGGTCAACTTTGGAACGTGCATGCATTGATAACCACACTCGTCATTATGCCCCGCATCGACGATGGCAGGGTATTTTGGTTTGCTATGTCGGTCGGTAGACCGCTTTTGTTTCCGCTCTCTAACACCTACAGTTTTCATACAATCTTCACCAAACTTCATGTAAATTTTTGTTGGCATAATATCTTGGTCAGCCTGAGGAAGTGCAGGGTTATGGCCCTAAGTTTATCTAAAATTGGCCTTTTTAGCAGTTTTCGCTCCCTATATCCAACAGTTCTCATCTGATCATCACCAAACTTTATATTAAAAATTACTTTTGACCAAGAGGGGGCATAACTGTTTTACAAACAGCTCTTGTTCATATTCAAATTCATCACATTTTCTCTTGTAACAATTCATGTAGAGATCGTAGAATAAAGGAT
The DNA here is from genome assembly GCA_027627225.1 of Congeria kusceri. Classification (NCBI taxonomy): domain Eukaryota; kingdom Metazoa; phylum Mollusca; class Bivalvia; order Myida; family Dreissenidae; genus Congeria; species Congeria kusceri. The sequence goes on along the minus strand of CM051026.1, from coordinate 15,632,459 downwards.
TGGTTCTGTACGTACAGCCTTTTTTCAACCTTGTATAAAATTTTGCTTCCACCAGTATTTGGATTCGGATTTATAGTCTAAGGAAGCACCGAAGCCTGGTTTATACTCAGTTAATACAAAGTTTTATGCCATCATCACGCCGGCATAAATGAAAATGAAACAGTCCGTGTGATAAACTTTGCTTTATTTCAACGCCGTGGGATGAAGCAAACATGCGCAGTCTAACTACGTAATTTCTGTTTTTGGCTCACGTGAGCACGAAGTGCTCAAGGGTGATCTATTCTGGTCAGTCACCATTCGTCATCGTCAACCACAATTTACTTAAAAAATCTTCTTCCCTGAAACTGCTTGGTGGAAATTAACCTAACACGGTATGAATGTTCCTTGGGTAGTCCTCTACTAAAATACTTCAAATTATTTCGATTCCTTAAAAAAACATGGCCACCAGAGGCGGGGCATTTTTTCCTTTTGATTAAATTGAAAGCAACCCAGGGCCTTTTTGGCCACGCTCGTTTATTTTAAAACGTATTTGCACGTGCAATTTTTACGACGAAATGTTATTTTGAACACATTTGCACATTTTATTAAATTAAAATTTATTAGCACTTGCAATTTTTACAACTAAATTTTATTTTGAACACCTTTGCAAATATGATAAAATTAAAATTTATTTGCACTGACAATTTTTACAACTAAATTTTATTTTGAACACATTTGCAATTCTATTTTGAACACCTTTGCAAATATTATAAAATTAAATTTATTTGCACTTACAATTTTTAAGACGAAATTTTTTTTTTAACACATTTGCAAATGTGATGACATTAAAATTTTGTGGGCAATTCTTGCAACAAAATGTTATTTTGTACACATTTTTAAATAATGAAATTTAAAATTTATTGGCACGGTCAGTCTTACAAACATTTTATTTTGGACACCTTTGAAAATATCATTAAAGTAAAATGTATTTGCACTTGCAATTTTTACAGAACATAATTTTATTTTGGACACTTGCAAATATATTATAAAACTTGATTCTTAACAACTAAATTTTTAATCCGGACACCTTTGCAAATATAAAAGTACAATTTATTTGCACTTTTTACGAATAAATTTTAGTTGGAACACATTTGGGAATGTGATGACATTAAAATTGTGTGTGCATTTGCAATTCTTACAACAGTTTTATGTTGGACACCTTTGAAAATATGAAATTAAGATTTATTGGCACTTACAATTTTTAAAACTAAATTTTATTTTTTACACCTTTGCAAATATGATGAAATTAACAAATAATGGCACTTGCAACTTTTATGAAATTAAAATTTATTTGCACTTGCAATTTTGCAACTAATTTTATTTTCGAACAATGTTGTAAATATTATGAAATTAACATTTTGTGGGTGCTTGCAATTTTTACCAAAACATTTTATTTCAGACACCTTTTAAAATATAAAATTTAATTTATTGGCATTTCCAAATTCTATTGGGAAATTGCGTTGGGTGGGCGGGTTTTGTGGCGGCATCAACGTTTCGTTTTCCGCTCCTAACTCGAGCTATGACATTTCATAGATACCGGCTTGGGATTGCATATGGGCTGGGTGGGGTCAAGGTCACCATTACTAAAAATAGAAAAACGGTTTCGGCTCAATAACTTGAGAACACATTGATATAAACGCAATATTGGAAAACACATGCTGAAGATTACCACATTTATTCAAACTTCAAAAAGACAAAAACAGAAGAATACAATCAGTGCAAATTACATACTTTCATCCTGGATATAAAGAAAAACGCTCCCTCCAAATTCCTTTCAAGTGTTTTTGGAATGTTACAAATTTTACAGCAACAGTAAACAAGTAAAAGCAAATTTATAGTGACCTTACAGAGAGTAAGAATTCTTTGAAACTTTTATACACTTAAAATGAAATTGTTACCAAATAATTTAACATGCATACTGTGGAATCACTTAAATTTGCGGGGTTTAAATTTGGTGCACTTGCGTTTGCAGACATATTAGAGCGGTCTTCAATTCGCACACAAGCATTTTCAAAATATCACTTTATATCAAAATGATAGAAACAGTCGATGAGTTATTTCTTCACACAGGTTATAATTATAAAATAACTTTTTAATATATTTAATGAGGAAAATAACGGTTTAGCTGTTACTCATTAAAAACATTCACATCGCGGCAATTGCATATACCTGCGTATATTTATGAACGAACGTGGAAACTCTTGGAGTGTGGCTAAAGTATGCAATCGGTAAATATTCGTGGTGGTCCTAAATTTGCGCAATGGCGGGAGTGTGAAAAGCGCACAAATTTGTGATTCCACAGTAAATAATTACAAACACAATAAGAAATGACGAGATACGTTAAGTAGATAGATGAAGGATCTTTAGGGCATTGTGATGTCTGTTCATTAGTACCACAACCAGCATGCATTACATTTAAGACAAAAAAAATATATTGTGTGTTTCGGGACCCGGTCGCAAAAAAGTTAGGGTCGGGCTTTCGTTATTTTTAACCTTTTTTTAAGACACATTTCAGTCTACAAACATTGAACATCATCTAAAATCTGACTAATACAGATTTTACGGAAAACAATGGACGTTAAAAACTCTAGGGTTAGTGTTTTTCGCTAGGTAGGGTCGCGTTGCCCGAAACACAGATTTGTTTTTGTTGGCCTAAGGTCAAAACAAAATCCATGCATTAAAATCTAGGGAAAGATAAAAAAAAACTGTATACAATAATACATGTTATAATTGTTATATGTATTATTTTATAAATATATTAGGGAAAGATCTAGAGCAAAATAGCAGGGTTGTGCACCCAGCCCCTTTTTGGTTCCAACTTGCTGCCCCTCTGGGCTGGTCAACATAGAAGTGTTGAATTTCTTTTGAAATTCAACAAATTTTTGCAAATGATTTTTAACATAAATCAGAAGCATTTGACTCATGAAAACCCTGGATTATGCAAATGATAAGAAACTGACGACAAACTGGTTCCATTTTCCCCCTGCTCCTTTTTAGTAGCACCCTGTACCTTTTTAGATCGTAGATCTTTCCCTAATGTTCTAAATATGTACAAACGCCTGAGAGAAGTTGAGGATGAAAAAGAACTAAGGAAATATCATATAAACAACATGAAGAAAAAAACAACTTCAAAAATAGTAACTTGAAAACAGATTCTTCAAACTACCTGCTGGTAGTTTTGTTTGTTTTGTTTGGATTTTTCTCCGTTTTTAACAGTATTTCAGTCATATCACGGCGGTCAGTTAACCTACTCACACTTCCTGGGCAAGCTTAGCCGATCTAAGCAGGTTACCAGTACTAAGTGCACAAACTTATGCCAGTAACTGACAACTGCCCTACTTGAATCAGAGGTAGGGGGAAAATGGCCGCAGAAATAATTTCATGACCATTCCCCACACAAGCTCTGTGGCCGGGATGCGGTTCGAACTCACGATACCCGGATTGATGGTCCAGCGCTCTACCAACTGAGCTAGCCCAGCACACCGGGCTGGTAGTAGTAGAGAATTAAGAAAAATCTTAAAATTATGCAATACAATAACTAGGTTTTCTGTCCAAGAAATGCATTGTTTCAAGATTTTTGATGCAGCCCTTGCTATTTAATTGATTTATTAATATTTAGTATTTGTTACACACTTAGTATTTTCAACTGAAGTTAGGAATACCATAACAAAAGAATCGTTATAAATATGTGTTCAAACTGTATTAACTAAAACCAATTACAACTATTAGAATTACCTGTTATTTTTAAACGTATATATTAATGTAATTTTTATGTTACTAAGCAACGTAAAGTTGATCATGATAAAAACTGTAGCTAGAGCAAAACTAGAACAAACATGAAAGGAAAAGATCTGATCAAGATATCAATGATAGAATTAATAATAATTATAGAATAATAATAGAATAATCATTTATGATATGTATTGAAATTATATGATGTGTATTAATGCAAAATTTAAATTTCAACAAAGAAAATGTTAAAATCAAAACAATACAATATCACAAAAGAGATAAAATCATGGACGGATTGTATGAAACAATACATTTAAGTTACGAATAATGAGCATTAATTACTAAATAAAGTGAGGCATAACTACTCACATCAGAGACATGTGCTTTACCTAAATGAATATCACATACATAAGACAACAAAACACAACAATATAATATTAACTATGAACTAAAAGTCGTTATGAAAATTACAAAGACAGGAGTAAATAAAAGTTTGTAGTGTCATATTCCAACTAAACTGTATAATAAAACAAAAATGTCTGCTAACATTATTGTACTGAAAGTATTAACAAATTTGCAAATGTGGATTAACTTTATTACATTTAACTGAAAACAGTCTTATATAAACTATTATGTGAAGTTGGAATAAATTGTTGTATTACAGCAATGTTTTATATGCAGTTCACCATTTGTAATTTAAGAATTTTGCAGAGTAATTAGTGCAATAGACACCTGCATATATAACTGCATCAGTAAAATTGATTTTGCCACAAAATTATCATAACAAAATTGAACTGTGTCCATGCGTGCATGAACAGTTTATAAATACAGTATAAATTATCAAAGACACAATCAGTTTTAATGAAAAAGTCATGTAAAAATGCTAATTATACCAAAAGTATTGACCGAATATACCAAACATACATAAACAACATGAAATGCTCAGTTTTATGTGAAAAAACAACAAAAATCATGTCAATTCTATGTTTGATGTCTTATTCCAACTTCACATAATAGTGTGTTCTAAAAACATTTCCATAAATAAAAACAAAAACAAATGTTGAATTCCAGTGAAAGTCTACACAAATTTGATGCTACTTTAAATTTCAAAAATTGTACGCGAAGATTATAAAATTCATGTACATGTATAAGATACTAATTCTAAGGCCTTTTCCTTAAAAAAGTTTCTCTTGAGCAATTAAAGCCTCAGTCCATAAATATTTACTAAAAATATATTTTGCAAAAATTGTTTCTAATGAACATCTTACAGACCAAAATGCAAAAAAAACCTCATTGAAATCGGTAAAATGATAACGTTTTGGTAACATTTTTATCGCATATATTCTGTATGCGATAGCTGGTGATGCCTCTGGAGTAAATCCGCATGTACAATTTACTACACATTGTGTATAGTCCATGCATACCAAGCGTTTTCGAACATAGACGATGTAAAATGTGTTTAGTCAATAAGTAACAGTTTTCAGTCAAACAAACGGCATTTTGGTCGGTAAGATGTTCATAAGCAACAATTTCTGTGAAATTTATTTTTAGTCAATATTTATGGACAGGGGCTTTAACAGAATGATGAAACAACATTTACCCAATTCTAAACCCATTGTTTTCAAAAGTTTAAGACGTGAAGATCATAAAATGTGTAAAAACAGGCAAAAAAACCAACTGCCAAACATTTTTGGCGCACATTGATTGTCTGAAGTATCATGGCCCATGACATACAAAATATTATTTTTCTTAATAACGATACCAAGTTGACTGTGGTATTTGTCAATTTTGCATCGAAGTGTGTATGTACAATTTTACAACAGATAAATAAAACAACCAAATAAGGTTAATTATCATCGACATTAGTTTTCGAAAGTACAGCCAAACACTCCAATAGACATATACATGTTTAAAAAAAGAACAAAAAATGTTCCCCGATCTGGCCAGCACAGCCCGGTTTCTGTGACATCATGCGATTGGTCAGCTGAAGCCTGTTTCTTGTGTCTACCCTATTCAAGCCAGAACTTTTCGATTCCGCAACATTGTCTCTTTACACAAAACTCCTTAAGGAAATATTAACTTAAGTCATATTTAAGTGAAAAATTCAAATGAGGCGCATCGTGTCGTGAAAAAACCGGTCTTTATGCAGTCCGCACAGGCTAATCCAGGACGGCACTTTCCGCATACAATGAATTTATGTTTAGAAGGGACTTCCTTCAAACAGAAAAAAACATAAAATCGGAAAGTGCCATCCCGGATTAGCCTGTGCGAACTGCACAGGCTAATCGGGACAACACTTTACGCACATGCATAATGACTGGTTTTCTCATGACGCACCACAAATATATATTTTTGTGTGAAAATAATAAGTTTATATTTGAAATACGGTAAAATAAGAAGCGCCTGTTGATTCTTTAGCAGACTGAAACCTTTTCGTTCAAAATAAACTTTAAAAGAACCAGCCACAGACTTAGAGACTCTGAATTTTATGATTTTAAGAAATTTACTTAAGTTTTCACTAAGGAGCTTTGTGGATATGGGCCCTGTACACACACAAATCATGAAAATAATGAAAACAAAATATTGTTCACGGAATCCGGACAGCACAGGCCATTAATTAGGAATTACTGGCTGGAATTTATTGAAACAAATATACTTAGGCTGTACTTTTAAATTCAGTAACAATGTCAAGAAAAAAAAAGATAATGCACAAATTATTGTTTCCAGAATCTGGCGAACTCACTTTTCAATTCCGCAACATTAGGTAACAAGAAAAATAGAAAGAAAATTAACAAAAAACGTGTTCCATGAATCCACCCTTCTCAAGCCAGTAATTTTCAATTCTGCAACATTGTCATAAAAAAAAATAAACGAAAAACATTGTCATAAAAAAATGATCCAAAAAAAAGCAACACAAAAACTAGTGTTCATGGAATCCAAATCTGACGTCGTTGAGCCGGCTCAAGCATGTTTCTTGTGTCGTCGTTCGGCCAGCTTGGCTTGCAGACCTTGTTCCATGCGTGCCTTGTTCAGCTGCTGTGCCTTGAGGTACTCCTCCGTGTTCTTTGCGTACTGCTCCTTCAGAGCCGAGATGTCACCTGGGGGAACAGAGACAAGGTTGCCATTGGGTACACTTGTCATGGTATGAACCCGCCCTTCTCGAAAAAGTGTATTTAATATGCACTTAATGCATATTAAACGCTGCGGTATTGGCACCGTATTTTTTCTGCATTTAATACACTTGAACATGCAGAAAAAATACACTTATTACAGAAATAAGTGTATTTTTTCTGCAATTTTCCTGCATTAACACACTTAAGTGTATGTGAAGTGTATTTTAAGTGTGTTTTCAAGTGCATTAATACACTTTTTTGTAAAAAATGCAGAAAAAGTAAAGAAAAAATACACTTAGAGTACTAAAAGTGTATTTAATGCGCATTTAACGCAGAAAAATTACTTTGCCAATACCGCAGCATTTAATACACATTTAATGCTTATTAAATACACTTTTGAGAAGGGCTGTATGAACTTTAAAGCCACAATATGGGGAGACCTTGTTTGGGAGAATCAGGGCCCGTATTCACCAACCCATTCTTAGAAGTAAGACTTAACAATAAACAAGATTCTGAGTTTGATAAACAGACATGCCCCCGGTTGGTGCTGGGTAGCCCATTTCTTAGTCCAAATTAGATCAAGGTCAAGGTCAAAGTGAGGTTGGGTGATATGGGTGGATAGGGAATGGTTATAAGCAACAACTGTGTAAGTATCCAAGTGTTGTAGTAAGCAGTGTTGGTGCTAGAAGAAATGGCACTTTTGAATTATTATAAGTCCAAATTAGGTCAAGGTCAAAGTGAAGTTGGGTGGATAGGGAATGGTCATAAACAACAACTGTGTAAGTATCCAACTGTTGTTGTAAGCGGTGTTGGTGCTAGACGAAATGGTAAAATCTACTTAACCTTGTCACAGACGGAAAGAAGGACAGACAGGACAATCACTATATGCCTCCCGCATCAAGATGGCGGGGCATAAAAATCTAGGATAAAAAGGTACAGGGTGTGCTCAAAAGAAGCTTGTGGGACCTCTACAGTTCTTTGACAGTCTTCAAAATAACCCACTTGCCCTTAGCCCGGGTCAAGTAAAAATCTATTCGGGCAAGTAAAAATTTTGACATGTCTGCCCGAAAGTGGATATATGTTTAGGAGATACTTCATTGAGAAAGAAAATACCATAAAAGCACAAAGTGCCGTTCTGGATTAGCCTGTACGGACTGCACAGGCTAATCTGGGACGACACTTTAGGCACATGCATTAAGCCCGGTTTTCCCACGACATGCCTCATATTATTTCGAGAGATCATAAGTTCAATCCCTACTGAGGGAGTGTTCAAATGAATTTCTCACAAGACACCATGCACCAGTTTATAGCTGCCCATTTACCCATGGATTGATGCCATACAATTTCAATTTCAAACATCATTTACAGGGTGGCCACTGACATTTTGAAATAAAATTCCCTGATGTGTCCCTGATTTTTCCCTGACCGGAATTTTATTTTCCATGACATTTATTCTAAAATTACTGGTAAAATTAGTGCAAAGTGGTTATAGCATACATAAATATATGAACACTATTTTCCATTTTTAGCCATTTTACTATTGTTAACTTCTTATTCTAAACAAGTATGATATTGGTTTATTTTTGAAATAGTTATTAAATTCTAGATTTCACAACTTCATTGTGGATTTGTTCTAACACTTTTGGTCAGTTTTCCCTGATTTTTGCCAAATTTTCAAATTCCCTGATTTTTCCTTTTAGGGAATTTTTTTTCACCCTTTTTCCCTGTTTTCCCTGTTTTCCAAAGTCGGTGGCCACCATACAATATTAAAAAGAAGATTTAATTGGTAAACATTGATGTTTCATAACTAGTTTAATTTAACAGTCAACAACCATGATGTCTTATCAATTGCATGATTAATCTACATCTAGAAAACAAAATCGAATCTAAATTGGTTGGTTTAGCACTGAAAATAGAATCAGTCCATACAATCGAATTATTGATGCATCAAAAGAATCGTCGCAGCTCTATACAAGATCTTCCCCCGAAATGCGTTCGCAAGTGTCTCAATAAGCCTATGGCTATTGACAGAATCCAGCTAAAATATAATTAAATAGGTCTAAACTAACTTACCAAAGAGGTCATTCTTCGGAGGCATGTGTGCTATCTCGGACAAACATACTTAAATGAAAAGTTTTTAAACCTAATTCTGTTGCTATTACAACAAGCTTACCAAAGTCATTCTGTGAGTGAATAGGGGCTAGGTCTGACAGATATATACATTGAATGCAAAGAATAATAACTTTTGCTGCCAAAAAGTTTGTTGCAAGATTTAACAAACATTTAAATAAACCAGACGGATTTTCAGCTCACCTAATTCTGTTGCTATGACAACCAACTTTACTTACCAAAGATGTCATTCTCGGGGGGCATTGTGGCCGCTCTGTCAAACATTTCAATTACTAAACAAACAGATTTTCAGATGATCATTTTTTGTGACCTTATTCTGTTGCTATGGCAACTTACCAAAGATGTCACTCTGAGAGGGCATAGGGGCCAGCTCTGACAGGGGCAGGGGTGTCGGAGCAGGGGCAGGTGGGGGTCCCTGATTCTGAAATGAAATATATATCAAAAATTCATCAAACCACTTAAATTTTGTGATTTAAATTTGCTTACAATTCTGAATATAAGGAATGGACTAGCTATTATCGTCAATGACAGTAAACAGTGAACCTTTTCAGTCTTTGAAAGTAACTTTCAATAATCATCATTTGGGCCAGTAACTAAGAATGTTTACTTGCCTGAAACATTTTTACTAGCCCGAACTTTTTTAAATTAAAGATCAACAACTAACAACAGTTCATCATTTTATTATCTAGAAATAACACCACTTAGTGTTATAGAAGTGTGTAATACGTGTGTTTCTCTACTTAATTAGCATTTTGCCTGATCCAGTTTACACATGTTGCCATAGTCTCTGAAAGACTCGTTATGTTTCGCTACATAATGGGCAGTTCTAATTTGATAGGATTACTTGCCAGGTGGGCAATCTACTACAAATTTTTTCTGTGCCCGACAATATCTTTACTTGTAACAAATACAATTAGTCAAATTCCCCTGGGTCAGAATTCCCCTGGGTCAGCCCGCCGCTTATCCTCTCCCCTGGGGAAAACAATTGATAGGTGCATCATTTATCAAATGAAACCATAGATGTTTATGAAAAATGAAGTACAATCTGGCAATGAAACTTTGAAAGCTCTCAAACATAGTCTGAATATAAAACATTATACCTGTCATAAATATCTTTCTTCTTCACGTATATAAAAGTCAACGGTCCATTATTTCATAAATGTCATTTTAGCAGGCCGACTAAATAGTATAGTACCCAGAGCCAGCGGGCACTATTTCGTGTGGGTGATGGCACAGCTCGAGTTGTGTGTAACCGCAGTTTTGGGAGGCGTTTCATCAATATTTACGATTTTTCTAGGATGGTAATTTACGTATTGAGATCTATATATAGTTGCTAATGATTATACAATTACATAAATTCTGTTTCATCAACAATAGTATATTAATATGCGACTACATATATTATGGCGATTGGTTACCAAAAATAGCGTGACACAGTCTAAATTTTGTTAATGACATCATTGTCGCGCGCTGTTCGAAATAAACAAGTTGAGGAAATGGGTTTAAAACGAGGACGTGCACTTATAATTCTCCTTTGTCTTTGAAAATATGTTGCATATCTCAGCACAGACCACTTTGGACCACCTCGCATGATAGTAACCTACCAGCCAGCCCACCTACGGCTTCGGTCCGTTCAGCGTTTTCTGGCTGTTTGGTCGGTCACTTTTATGCGACGAGGCCCTCAGTGGTCTGTACTATTTCTTAAATATTTAAGAATCAAAACACTTTTTTCATATGGGCATTGTCTTTGATTGCAAGTTAACATAAAGATGAACTTTTAAGATTGTTCATGAACAGGATACCAGATCATCAGGAATGTATACAGGATATTCATTGATTTCAGTAGTAGTCATAGAAAACATACGAGGCGTGTCGTAGGAAAACCACACTTAATGCATGTGCGTAACGTGTCGTCCCGGATCAACATGTGCAGTCAGCACAGGCTAATCCAGGACGGCACTTTCCGCTTTAATGGTATTTTCTGTTTCAAGAAAGTCTCTTCTAAACATAAATCCACTGTAGGCGGAAAGTGCCGTCCCGGATTAGCCTGTGCTGACTGCACAGGTTGATCCGGGACGACACGTTACACACATGCATTAAAGCCGTTTTTTTCAAGACGCCCCTCATATCAATTTTCTGGGATCATGAAAGAAATGAAAGAATGACAAAACGAGGTACTTTGGCTACCTGAGCATCCGGAACGTTGGGTCCGCCGTCCACTGGGGCTGGTCGCGTGATTCCGATACCCTTCATGTCCATGTCGGCCTCCGACAGCTTGGTCTGATCTACAGTGAGTGGGAAAGATATTTTTATGCAGATCTAGAGCTGTGTAAATTGTTTGCTCACCTAGAGTTTGTGTTATTGTTATTGTTTTTTGCTGAAACTGAGCTTCACATTGTTTTATTTTCCAGGTAGTGTAAAAATATAAACTGTTTGCCGTTCTGCTTTTTTTGTTTTTTTTGGGGGGGGGGGGGATTTTTCGCCGTATTCAACAGTATTTCAGTCATATAATGGCGGTCAGTTAACCTACTCACACTTTTCCTGGGTAAGCTGGTTTACCAGTACTAAGTGCACATACTTATGCCAGTAACTGACAACTGCCCTACTTGAATCAGAGGTAGGGGGAGAATGGCCGAAGAAATAATTTCATGACCAATCCCCACACAAGTTGTGGCTGGGCTGGGAATCGAACCCACGATCCTCGGATTTGTAGTCCAGCGCTCTACCAACTGAGCTAGCCGGCCTGACCTGCGCTTGATAAACTGCAGGCTGGTCACGTTTGTTTATGTACAGTTTAATAATTGTTTATTGCTCTAGGCCATTTAAATATTAACTGTTTTATGGCTTAGTAATTTTTGTGCTGATATAGGCTAGTTCGCTTAATAAGGCCAAACAAAAAGTTTCTGTGTTTCTTGCAACCTGACCATACTTAGCAAAAACCCCAGACCCTTACGTTTTTAGTGACAATTGTTTTTCGTAAAATCTGTATTTGTCAGACTAAAGATAATTTTAAACGTTTTTTTTCCGAAATGCGTCTAAAAAAAAAGTTTAAAAAAGACTCAATCCCACCCTACCTAACGTTTTAAGACCATTGCCGAAAAACACAATTTTATTTTGGCCTTAGTAAGTTTTTTCTGATCTAGGCTAGTTTGCTTAAAAATCATCAAGAGTATAAACAATATTGTTTTGTTGATCTTGTGTAAATATAGTTGGTTATGAATATTCCAACGTGCCAGGTCAAAATGAAAATTGCCATATCGTACCTTGAAAGCCAGAAGGTGTTTTGTTTGTTTGTTTGGATTTTTCCCCGTTGTTAACAGTGTTTCAGTTAGTAACCTCTTGCACTTTCCTGGGCAAGCTTAGCCGATCTTAGCGGTTTACCAGTACTAAGTGCACATACCTATGCCAGTAACCTACAACTGCCCTACTTAAATCAGAGGTAGGGGGAGAATGGCCGTAGAAATAATTTCATGACCAATCCCCACACAAGTTATGTGGCTGGGCTGGGGTTCGAACTCACGATCCCTGGATTGACAGTCCAGCGCTCTACCAACTGAGCTAGCCGGGCCCGGCAAGGTGTCATAGCCTATGTACAAAGAGGGTTGATAGCCCCTTCTGGCTTTCAATGGACAATTATTATATGTGGTGTAAGGATATATGGTGTAAGGATATGTGGTATAAGGATATATGGTGTAAGGATATATGGTGTAAGGATATATGGTGTAAGGATATGTGGTGTAAGGATATGTGGTGTAAGGATACCAGTTCTTTGTTAACTGTTTTGGGAATATGACCTATACCCGTGAAATTGGGAATCTTACCGTCAATTCACCTAAAATTGGGAAAAAGTATAATTGTTTGTTTGAAAAAAAAAGAAATTTTTGATAAAAATACATAAAATCGAATGTTCAGAACAAATCAAAACAGCAAAATGGTTACTTCAATTTCAACAGTCTTTATTTCTACACTGAATACCTCTTATTTCCAAACATTTGAAAAGTCAAACCATCAATTGGGAATCTTGGGACTGGATTTAGAAAAAAAAGATACTTTTTGCCATTGGGAATATGACCCAATAATGGCATCAAAATCAGCTAAAACAAAGCCCTGGATAGATGTGGTAAATTGGAAAATGAAGCCCCATAATAGAGACAGACAACTATAAACTCGCAGAAACACTCAGAGATAGCACAGGTGCCTAGACAGATCATTGCACTCATGTGTTGTCCAACAAATGCTTTATACAGCATTCTAACATGACACGTGCAAAATTTCCGTTGTTAAATTGCCAATAAACAACTTAAAAAAGTAGTTCAGAAACTGTAAAATATAGTTCGCATCGTAATTGCAGAATATGTTGTTAGGTCATGTTAGAATCGAAATAAATTTCGCTCTAAGGTTGAATATCTGTAAATAAACGTTTCTTCATTCAGATGCGTGTATATTAACGCCCTCATGCATTCGCATTAATTCATATGCATCAGAACTCAAAACTGATAAACAACTCAAAATCAAAAATTATTTCTTAATTATATGGCTATTTTACCAATCTACCAATAATTCTCAATAAATAATTATTTCAAAACTTCCTAAATCCAGACAGTGTTCTCGATCATCACTAAAATAAATTCATTTGTTCTATCAATATATATTCATTTGCCTTATCTACGAATAATTCTTAAGTTATAAATCTTAAAAAAAAACACATTCCTGGATCTAGACCTTGATCCGGAACATTGCCAAAATATAACCATTTATTCATTGGCCCCTTTCCAATCTTCCTAGAAAATGTCATACATCTCTGTTCATAAAAGTTTTGTGTAGAGTCGCTAACTATCAAACACACAAACCAACACCTGCAAAAACATGACCTCCTTGGCATAGGTAATAACATTTTCAAACAACCAGGTAAGAAATTGTGCACTCAATTTGGGAGGTTTTAATGCACATTTCAATATTTTCCAAATGTTATTTTTGGGGTCTAACTCCCCACCCTAGAGCCAAGCATATTCCCCACCCTAGAGCCAAGCATATCTGTCTCAATCCCCTCAGTGGGAGATGCTATATATCTATTAAATGGCTGGGCGGCGTATATTACCGGGATCTTAAATCCGACCAAAGTCTATTTCCCCGGGACCCAGAATCATTCAGCGTGTCAAATTCCCGCCTGTCGGGAATCTCTTGCAGTATTAAGTCCTGTATATGCCGGCCACTCCCCCACCCCCTCCCCCTATGTGCATAAGTGAAAGAATTCTCTCCCAATGACAAACGGTGCAAACACTGTGTGTTGGACTACTAACCGATGTTGGAGAAACCATCTAAACAATTTTAATACATTTACTATTAATCAAATATAGCATTATTACAATGGCTGTTGCATGTGTTTAATCTACAAAGAAGACAAAAACGAGGTAGACGATGATTTTAAATATTACCTAGACCATTCATACTTAAAAAAAAATATACTTAAAAAAAAACAATGTTTTATACATTATAAATATATTAATAAAAGTAATTTATGTAACACTAATAGTAGAATTTACACCATTCCTGCTCGTGTTTTGTTATGAATGTATTTAGTGCGTGACAGTGACGTCATGTCACCAATATTGACTTGCATATTTGTGCGCATCATTCTGCGCATGAAACAGTTTGTCAAACCAGGCAACAGTCGAAAATGTATCACACCTTTATTTTAAAACATATGAGGCGTGTCGTGGGAAAACCGGGCTTAATGCAAGTGCATAAAGTGTCCAGAATCAGCCTGTGCAATCCGCACAGGCTGATCCGGGATGGCACTTTCCGCTTTTATGGTATTTTCTGTTTCAAAAAAGTATCTTTTAAACATAAAATCCACTGTAGGCGGAAAGTGCTGTCCCGGATCAGCCTGTGCTGAGATGACACTTTACGCACTTGCATTAAGCCAGTTTTTTGCACGACACGCCTCATATATAATTTATGGTAAACAGTTGAAAATATAGATTAATCATTTATATAGAGAGTTAGGTAATAATCTAAACTATGTCACAACTAAATTATATACATGCTATTTCTAAATTCATGCAAACTATTATGCATTACATTTTGCACTTATCAATTAATTTCTGTAACCAGAGAGCAGGGGAAGTAACTTTGCTAAGAAGGACTGGAACTTTTGCTTGAACAAGATTCTGCGCTACAAAAAGGGAGAAAACTTCACACAACAATGGAGGTAACATATCTTTCAGTCCAACATCACCTTTTGGAAGTGTGGTAATTTATCGTGCAACAAAAAAGGGAGATAACTTGAACTTTTAGGAAGGGAAGCAACTTTTCTTTTGTTCCAAAAAGGTAGGTACATGTTTTATTTCTTTGGCTTTCAAGAAGTAACATTTCTGTACCTCTGTTTTTGTTTTTCTTAAACAAGGGAAAGTTTGTTGTTGTGGCTATTTGATCATCAAATATATTTGAGGTACATAGTATAAGTTAACAAAATGTTGTAAAATGCAAACATTTTTTTTGTAATAATAAATTCATATTCACCAATATATTTGAGTTACAAAGTGTACGTTAACACAAAAAACTATATTTTAATAATAATAGTTCAATCTTACAAACAGTTCATTAATAAATATCAGGCGTGTCGTGGGAAAACCGGGCATAATGCAAGTGCGTAGAGTGTCGTCCCGGATCAGCCTGTGCAGTCTGCACAGGCTGATCCGGGATGGCACTTTCCGCTTTTATGATATTTTCTGTTTCAAAGAAATCTCTTCTAAACATAAATCCACTGTAGGCGAAAAGTGCTGCCCCAGATTAGCCTGTGCAGACTGCATTGGCTAATTCGGGATGACACTTTACGTACATGCATTAAGCCTGGTTTTCCCACATATATTTATCTATCATTTTTAGAAAATATTAGTCCCAGAAAATTGATAAGTGCACACATAATAAGGGAAATAAGGGTAAAAGTGGAAAGAACAAAGTACGATTAATATACCTGTTAGCCCTTTAAGACCTGTTAAAAAAAAGTTAAACACATGTCTGTAATAAGACCTCTACCAACTAAATATAGCTGTTAAAGGGACTTGTTCACAGATTTTCACATTTTTTGAAGTATGCCATTACATGTATTAACTTGACAGATTTAAGCATCGGTACAAAAGCTCAAATATAATAACAAAAAGTATGTTTGAAAAAAAAAAAAAAAAAAAAAATTCCACCGGGGTTTGAACCCGGGTCCTCTGGATTAAAAAACTATCAACGTAACCACTCGGCCATTCAGACTTCTATATTTCACCCTGCATTATTTACTTTATGTAAGTGTTCCATGTGATGTCAACAGTTTCAATGAAAACAACAGAATCATTCCAAACAAGAGATGTTTGTAAAACATGTATGCCCCCCCCAACTTGCAGCCAAGTTGTGAATATTTTCAATTGTTAAGAAATTTCCTTAATATGCAATCCCAAGCGAGGTCTCAATATATGGTATCTATGCATGAAATTTCATTAAAATATCTCGATGCGTTCTCAAGTTATTGAGTGGAAACCGTTTTTATATTTTTAGTAATGGTGACCTTGACCTTGACCCCACCCACCCCATATGAAATCCCAAGAGAGGCCTCAATATAAGGTATCTATGTATGAAGTTTCATTAAAATATCTCGATGCGTTCTCAAGTTATTGGGCGGAAACCGTTTTTCTATTTTTAGCAATGGTGACCTTGACCCCACCCACCCCATATGCAATCCCAAGCAAGGTCTCAATATAAGGTATTTATGTATGAAGTTTCATTGAAATATCTCAATGCTTGTCAAGTTATTGAGCGAAAAACGTTTTTCTATTTTTAGCAACGGTGACCTTGACCTTGACCCCACCCACCACATATGCAATCCCAAGAGAGGTCTCAATATAAGATATCTATGTATGACGTTTCATCAAAATATCTTGATGCGTTCTCAAGTCATTGAGCGGAAACCATTTTCTATTTTTAGTAACTGTCACCTTGACCTTGAACACACCAACCCCATATGCAATCTCAAGCAAGGCTTTGATATAAGGTATATATGTATGAAGTTTAATTAAAATATCCTTATGGATTCTAAAGTTATTGAGCGGAAACGGTTTTTCTATTTTTAGTAATGATGACCTTGACCCCATCACCCAATATGCAATCCCAAGCGAGGTCTCGATATAAGGTATATATGTATGAAGTTTCATTAAAATATCTCGATGCGTTCACAGTTATTGAGGGGAAACCGTTTTTTCTATTATTAGTAATGGTGACCTTGAACTTGACCCACCCACCCTATATGCAATCCCATGCGAGTTCTCAATATAAGGTATGTATGTATGAAGTTTCATTAAAATATCTTGATGCATTCTAAAGTTATTGAGCGGAGACCGTGTTTCTATTTTTAGTAATGGTGACATTGACCCCACCCACCCCATATGCAATCCCAAGCGAGGTCTCAATATAAGGTATCTATGTATGAAGTTTCATTAAAATATCTCTATGCATTCTTAAGTTATTGAGATGAAACTGTTTTTTCTATTTTTAGTAACGGTGACCTTGAAATTGACCCCACCCACCCATATGCAATTCCAAGTGAGGTCTCGATATAAGGTATCAATGTATAAAGTTTCATTAAAATATCTCTCTGCGTTCTCAAGTTATTGAGTGGAAACCGTTTTTCTATTTTTAGCAATGGTGACCTTGACCTTTGACCTGTTGACCTAAGAATGTATAGACGTCTTCCTTTCCTTATAAGGTATCTATGTATAAAGTTTCAGTAAAATATCTCGATGTGTTCCCAAGTTATTCAGCAGAAACCGTTTTTCTATTTTTAGCAATGGTGACCTTTGACCTGTTGACCTCAAAATGTATAGGCGTCTTCCTTTCCTCCCAAGTTACCAGCATACCAACTTTCAAGATCGTAGGTCAAAGCGTTCTCTAGATATCGTGCGGAAACGAAATGGTCTTCGGACAGACCTACCATCCGACCGACCGACCGACCTACCGTCCAACCGATCGACCGACCGACGGACAGGTGCAAAGCAAGATACCCCCACTTCTTCGAAGGGGGGCATAATTATTCCATCGTTTAGCGTTACAAACGCTTTATAATTTTATCAATTTCTACTGATGATTACTCATAAACGAAACGGTTTTTACGAGTATATTTCTTGGTCCATTGTATATACACTGTTCTTTTATTTTTGGAATCGGTAACAAAAAGTTGAAAAATTGTCAACTTGTTAATCTGTGAATAGGTCCCTTTAAGGGTTCACCATGAAGCTATTGTATCTGCTTAAAATTTCTATACCAAATACAAAAGTTTGGCACTCATACCTTAATACACCCTTCTTGAAAGTGTATTTAATACGCATTTAATGCGTATTAAACCCAGTGGTACTGGCACCATATTTTTCTGCATTTAATACACTTGAAAATGCAGAAAAAAATACACTTATTAAAGAAAAAGTGTATTTTTTCTGCATTTTCCCTGCATTAACACACTTAAGTGCATTTTAAGTGTAAAGTTCTCCGTGAAAAAATGCACTTTTTCTTCAAAAAATACACTTAAGTGCATTTAAAGTGTATTTTAAGTGGGTTTTCTAGTACATGAATACATTTTTTGGGGGGTAAAAAATGCAGAAAAAGTACAGAAACAATACACTTAGTGTACTAAAAGTGTATTTAATGCGCATTTAACGCAGAAAAAATACGGTGCCAATACCGCAGCTTTTAATACGCTTATAACAGAAGGGCATGTATCCAATAAAAACTTCAAGCTGATACATACACAAAACCAAGCAATTTTTAGTACAATGGACATTTTGGTTTTGTCTCTTTTCTTTACAGGACTTCATGATCACCGTCCAAGAACTAAATAGCTATTGTTGTGAATTTCCCTTGAAGTAACTTAGCGTCGTTTGAAATCTAACCCACTACAAATAATTGCTTATAACC
The DNA here is from genome assembly GCA_027627225.1 of Congeria kusceri. NCBI lineage: Eukaryota > Metazoa > Mollusca > Bivalvia > Myida > Dreissenidae > Congeria > Congeria kusceri. The sequence continues at coordinate 15,613,494 of CM051026.1, read as the reverse complement.
CAAAGCAAATTGTCAGTGTCCACAAAATTGAATAAACGTTAGTTGGATATTATCTTGAACATTTATATCAACATAAGATTTTTCACTTGTTGGGATAATTTGTTAGAAGTAGTTATAATTTTTTTCCACAGGTTCCAATTCTACAAGGAAAATACAGCTGCACTACCAACTTATAAAGAAGGCAAAAAAGATGAAAAATAACATACGAAAGAACACGGATGGATATAAATGGTGCTTTATGGTTAAAGAAAGGGAGATAATTTCTATATAAAGGGTGGTAACTCCTGTAGAGTCAAGTCAATAAATTATTACTACCTCCCGCATTGCCTGTAAGCCCTTCAAACACAAAACAAATGTAACACATTTTATATGCTTATAGTAACTCTGTCATTTGTCATACCAAAGAAAATTCTTCATGGTTTACAACAATCATCCGACATTTACCATCATTGAGACCAAATACCTAGATTTTCTTGTTATAAAACACTTAAATATACCTTCAGAAAGCTTTTTAAAAAAACTGGCAGCAGTATTTATCTTGAGGCTAGATTACTTTCGGTGAACAAATATTCTTGTGGCCACTTTACTTTGGGTGAAAACATTTCTTGTGGCCACTTTACTTTGGGTGAAAACATTTCTTGTGGTTAGTTTACTTTGGGTGAAAACATTTCTTGTGGCTAGTTTACTTTGGGTGAAAACATTTCTTGTGGCCACTTTACTTTGGGTGAAAACATTTCTTGTGGCCACTTTACTTTGGGTGAAAACATTTCTTGTGGCTAGTTTACTTTGGAGCAAAACATTTATTGTGGCTACTTTACTTTGGGGCAAAACATTTCTTGTGGCTAGTTTACTTTGGGTGAAAACATGTCATGTGGCTAGTTTACTTTGGGTGAAAACATTTCTTGTGGCTAGTTTACTTTGGGTGAAAACATTTCTTGTGGCTAGTTTACTTTGGGGCAAAACATTTCTTGTGGCTACTTTACTTTTGGTCAAAACATTTCTTGTGGCTAGTTTACTGTGGGTCAAAAAAATTATTGTTGCTAATTTACCTGTGTCATTGAGCCCGGATACGTCTCCGCCGGATTCCTTGATTTTCTCCCGGATCAGTTTGATCCGCTCAGCCCGGAGATCCTTCTCTACTTTACGGCCCTCTTCCGTTATCTTCGTCATGTCTTTCTGAATTGTGTTGGCAATAACCTGCAACAAAGGGCCACAACTCTCACAACTGTATTGAAATATTGTATTCTTCTGTTATTTATTAACAAGGTCCATAAGTGACAATTTTGTAGACAATATATTAAATGCTTGCTCTTTTTCCTAAATAGAGCTGTAAATATTTGTGTTTGATTTTATAATGAGATGATAACATTCATCAATGAAGGTGTTTTCAATAATCCTCAATGGCCATAACTCTAATAAATGTCTTGTAAGTACACGTAGTTCTTGTTTCTGGTATTAAAAAAACGGCAGAGTTCTAGGTCTTCAATTCTTCTTAAATGCAATCGGTTTGATTTTCTTTGTCATGTCCCTTCTGAATTGTTTTGGCAATAACCTGCAACAAGGGGCCATAACTCTGAAGATTTTGTTGCAATATTTTAAAATTATTCATTTAAAGACAATTTGCTTCGACTTTTAAAAGAAACAGAGTGAATGTATAAACTTTGTACCATCATGCCTAATGGTATGAACACAAAATTACTTTACTTAGTAAATAGCTGTATTGCTTCTGGTGTACATATGATATAAATATAGTTCATACTTGTATTTATTAACACATTACTTTATTTGCAGTTTACATTTATGGTGTATCTTTTGTAAATCCTATATATTGTTATAGTATGCCAAATTATGTTTTATGTATTATGACGTCCCTATAACGTCAAGGTTATATCATGTTACCTAAGGAAGGCTTTTCAGCTGCAACGCTGGGATTAAATACAAAAGCTATGTTTGAAGTTGGACTTCTTCATGACATATTCATTTAAAGACACCAACAATAGTTGTTTTTACCTGTAAAGGCACTGCTTTGTTGAAGTTTCATGACTGAAAACTTGAATGTTCTTGAACCAACACTTGTTATCAAGCTAACATTTTATCCAACAAACAGGTTATTAAACCAACACTTACGTTATCAAACAACCGCAACATTATCAAACCAATACTATAATACCCAAACCAACACTTACATTATCAAACCAATACTATAATACCCAAACCAACACTTACATTATCAAACAACCGCAACATTATCAAACCAATACTATAATACCCAAACCAACAATTACATTATCAAACAACCGCAACATTATAAAACCAATACTATAATACCCAAACAAATAATTACGTTGTCAAACAACCGCAATATTATCAAACCAATACTATAATACGCAAACCAACAATTACGTTATCAAACAACCGCAATATTATCAAACCAATACTATAATACCAAAACCAACACTTACATTATCAAACAACCGCAACATTATCAAACCAATACTATAATACCCAAACCAACACTTACGTTATCAAACAACCGCAACATTATAAAACCAATACTATAATACCCAAACCAACACTTACATCATCAAGCCAATACTATAATACCCAAACCAACACTTACATTATCAAACCAATACTATAATACCCAAACCAACACTTACGTCATCAAGCCAATACTATAATACCCAAACCAACACTTACATTATCAAACCAATACTATAATACCCAAACCAACACTTACGTCATCAAGCCAATACTATAATACCCAAACCAACACTTACATTATAAAACCAATACTACAATACCCAAACCAACACTTACGTTATCAAGCCAATACTATAATACCCAAACCAACACTTACATTATCAAACCAATACTATAATACCCAAACCAACACTTACGTTATCAAACCAATTCTATAATATCCAAACCAACACTTACGTTATCAAGCCAATACTATAATACCCAAACCAACACTTACATTATCAAACCAATACTATAATACCCAAACCAACACTTACGTTATCAAACCAATTCTATAATATCCAAAGCAACACTTACGTTATCAAACCCTCACTTATGTTATCAAACCAGCACTTGCATCATCAAACCAACACTTATGTTATCAAACCAGCACTTGCATCATCAAACCAACACTTATGTTATCAAACCAGCACTTACATGATCAAACTAACACTTACATTATCAAACCAGCACTTACATTATCAAACAAACACTTATGTTATCAAACAAGCACTTACATTATCACACCAACAATCATGTTATCGAACCAGCACTTATTTATCAAACCAACACTTACATTATCAAACCAACACTTAATTTATTGAACCAACACTTATGCTATCAAACCAACAATCATGCTATCGAACCAGCACTTATTTTTCAAACCAACACTTATTTATCAAACCAACAATCATGTTATCGAACCAGCACTTATTTATCAAACCAACAGTTATGTTATCAAACCAACACTTACATTAATGAACCAGCACTTAGGTTATCAAACCAACACTCAAGTTATCAAACCAACAATCATGTTATCGAACCAGCATTTACATTATCAAAACAATACTTATGTTATCAAACCAACACTTAAGTTATCAAACCAGCACTTACATTATCAAAACAACACTTATGTTATCAAACCAGCACTTATGTTATCAAACCAACACTTACGTCATCAAACCATCACATACATTATCAAACCAGCACTTACATTATCAAAACAACACTTATGTTATCAAACCAACACTTCAGTTATCAAACCAGCACTTACATTATCAAACCAACACTTAAACTATCAAATCAACACTTACGTTATCAAACCAACACTTACATTAATGAACCGGCGCTTACGTTATCAAACCAACACTTAAGTTATCAAACCAACAATTAAGTTATCAAACCAACAATCATGTTATCGAACCAGCACTTACATTATCAAAACAACTCTTATGCTATCAAACCAACACTTAAGTTATCAAACCAGCACTTACATTATCAAAACAACACTTATGTTACTAAACCAGCACTTATGTTATCAAACCAACACTTACGTTATAAAACCAGCACTTACATTATCAAACCAGCACTTACATTATCAAACCAACACTTAAACTATCAAACCAACACTTATGTTATCAAACCAACACTTATGTTATCAAACCAACACTTAAGCTATCAAACCAACACTTATGTTCTAAAACCAACACTTAAGCTATCAAACCAACACTTATGTTCTCAAACCAACACTTACATTATCAAACCAACACTTATGTTATCGAACTAAGACTTACGTTATCGAACCAGCACTTACGTTATCAAACCACTGCATAAGTGCGGCAGCTCGTCTCCATGTGACGTCGTAACACTGCAACGCGTGCTGATGACGTTGAGGATCCTGCATGTCTATGAAAACAGCGGGGAAAAGTTGGTGTTGTGTAACCTTTTTTTCATTAAATGACACATAGTATTTTAGTATTCTTTGACGTTCCTAATAATTTTTTACACCAAATAACTCATGAGCATTATTTGGCAATTATGCAAAAATTAACCTGCTTCAAATAAGGAATGGGCATTATTTTGCAAGACAAACAAAATGTTGTGCATTCTTCTGCTTCAAAAAACAATGCGCATTATTTTGCAAGACAAATACCAATGTGCATTATTTTGCGAGACAAACAAAATGTCATGCATACTTCTGCTTCAGATAACCCACATGCATTATTTTGCAACAACACACACATTTTAATGCATTATATAACACCAAACAACCCATGTGCATTAATGCAACTATACCCAATTTGCATTGAATAATTTTTCTCCAAATACACACCCTTGTGCAACAATTTACAAATTGCTGTGCATAATTTTACTCCAAATAACCCTGTGCATTATTATGCAATGACACACAAATTGATGTGCATTGTTTTACTCAAATACGCATCCTTGTGCATTTCTTTTGCAGCAGGTTTTAAATTTCCCCCATAAAATAACCCTTGTGCATTATTTTGCAGCAATGCACAAATTTCAATGCATTATTTTACACTCAAAATAACCTTGTGCATTATTTTGCAGCAATGCACACATTTCAGTGCATTCTTTTACGCCCAAAATAACCCTAGTGCATCATTTTGCAACCATGTACAAATGTCAGTGCATTATTTTACCCCCAAACTAACCCTAATGCATCATTTGCAACCATTAACAAATTTCAGTGCATTATTTTACCCCCAAAATAACCCTAGTGCATCAGTTTGCAACCATGAACAAATTTCAGTGCATTTTTTCACCCCCAAAATAACCCTAGTGCATCATTTTGCGACCATGTTCAAATTTCAGTGCGTTATTTTAAACCCCAAATCAACCTAGTGCATCATTTTGCAACCATGTTCAATTTCAGTGCATTATTTTACCCCCAAAATAATCCTAATGAATCATTTGCAACTATGTACAAATTTCAGTGCATTATTTTACCCTCAAAATAACCCGTGTGCATTATTTTGCAGCAATGCACACATTTCAGTGCATTATTTTACCCCCCAAATAACCCTTGTGCATTATTTTGCAGCACTGCACAAATTTCAGTGCATTATTTTACCCCCAAAATAACCCTAATGCATCATTTGCAACCATGTACAAATTTCAGTGCATTATTTTACCCCCAAAATAACACTAATGCATCATTTGCAACGATGTACAAATTTCAGTGCATTATTTTACCCCCAAAATAACCCTAATGCATAATTTGCAGCAATGCACACATTTCAGTGCATTATTTTACGCCCAAAATAACCCTTGTGCATTATTTTGCAGCAATGCACACATTTCTGTGCATTTTTAACTCCAAATAATCTTATGCATTATTTTACAACAATTATACAAATTTCAGTGTTTGTTTTACTCCAAATAACCCTTGTGCCTTAGTTTACCACAATTTACAAATTGCAGTTCATTATATAACTTGAAATAACCATTGTGCATTATTTGGCAACCATGTACAAATTTCAGTGCATTATTTTACCCCCAAAATAACCCTAATGCATCATTTGCAGCCATGTACAAATTTCAGTGCATAATTTTACCCCCAAAATAACCCTAATGCATCATTTGCAACCATGTACAAATTTCAGTGCATTATTTTACCCCCAAAATAACCCTAATGTGTCATTTGCAACCATGTACAAATTTCAGTGCATTATTTTACCCCCAAAATAACCCTAATGCATCATTTGCAACCATATACAAATTTCAGTGCATTATTTTACCCCCAAAATAACCCTAATGCATCATTTGCAATCATGTACAAATTTCAGTGCATTATTTTACCCCCAAAATAACCGTCGGGCATTATTTTGCAACAATGCAGTGCATTATTTTACTCCAAATAACCTTATGCATTGTTTTACAAAAATTAACCAATTTCAGGGCATTATTTTACTCAAAATAACCCTTTTGCATTACTTTTCAACAATTCACACATTTCACTGCATTATATTACATGAAATAGCCGTTGTGCATTATTTTGCAATGACACACACATTACAATGCATTATTTTACACAAAATAACCCTATGTATTTTTCTACAATAACACACAAATTGCTGTGTATTATTTTACACCATTATTTTGCAACAATGCACGATTTCAATCTAAACAACCCTTGTGCATTATTCTGCAATAATGCACACATGGCCGTGCATTATTTCATACCAATGTACACATATTAAGTAAAATCGTATTGGTTGAGATTTGTCTGCATCTTATTTTCTGTGCAACAATTCACACATTTCACTGCAAATACTTTACATGAAATAACCCATGTGCATTATTTTGCAATAACGCACACACTGCCGTGCATTATTGCATACCAATGTACACATTTTCAGTCGCCAGACACATTGTCTGCATCTCATTTTCTTTGCAATACGGAAACTCAATCTTTTCCCCCAAGTAACGAGCACAACTGCGAACGTTGGCGATCGCGGCAATGTTGTAGTTACGGACCTCTGTTGCAATCATGTACTTCAACGGGCAATTTCTAAATTTAACAACCAATCAAAGGTCAACATCATTATGCTATAAAAACATTCAACAATACCTGAAAAAGCAACCTTGCTTTTTTCAAACAAATGTTGGAGTCTCAAGTGATTTATTTTGCTTCAATTATGTTATTCACTTGTTGTTTATTTTTTCTGTTTTTGTTTGTTGTTGTTTTTTCTAATTGCTGTCAAAGAATATGCCTTTTCAATATTTTAAATAATATTTTAAAAGATGTTCAAACACATGTTTTAAAGACTCATTAGCAGTCTTTGTAACAATTCTTTTCTTTATCAATGACAGTGCAAGACCAACTATACTTCTAAAAAAAGTCAGGCATCCAACATTTGCTTCTCAACAAAACAAAGTTGCTTTTTAAGCATAAATGTACAGCAAAACTTTGTTATCTCAATGGATCATGTAGAATATTGTTGTGGTCAGCCAATGAAAATGGTTCTTACAACAAGGATATCAGCCAATAAAAATGGTTCTCACAAAAACAACATGGCTATCAGCCAATTAATATGGCTCTTACAAAAAAAACATTGATACCAGCCAATTTAAATGGTTCTTACAAAATACATTTTATATATATAAACCAGTAAAAATGTGTTTTACAAAAGCCATCAAGGAAACCATAAGCCAATGAAATTTACTCTCTTAATTTTACCAACGTTAGATATCTGCCAAATGAAAATTGTCTAACACACAAAATTTTGCTAGGATTAGAGATGCATGCACAGATAACAAATTTCATTTTATCTTAGAACATTAGGGTTAACACATTTGATATAATATTTATTGAGAAATAAGAAGTTGTTAGTTGTTTGTTTGTTTTTGTATTGTTGTTTTTTTTTTTTTTGGGGGGGGGGGAGTTTCAGGGTTTACTCTGACACAGGCTTTGAACAGAATTGGGAGAACAAAGTTTCCACTGCACATAACTGTACATATTAAAAACGACGACTACAAAATACCTGTGTATATATTATTTGTAGCTTTTGTTAGGGTTTCGACCTCCGGAGGCTTGCAGTACGGAAATTCTATAGTGTTGAGGTAACGCTGTGTAGATTGAATATTCTGTATTGCTGCGACTAAATTGTTGCGTACCTCTGTTGTTACGTTATACCGTATATGCCCCTGTCTAGAAATACTAGAAAGTATTAGACGATTGAAACTTTAAAGGTACTTGTTCATTGATTTTCGTAGTTAAAAAGACAAATTGCACTGAACTTATAACTGCAGAAGTTAAAGCAATTTGACTAAAGAATTAAAATATTACATAAAGAAAGCACAAAAAAGGAGAAAATGTGGTGCCAACACTGGGGCTCGAACTTATGAGCTCAGTAGTTACGTTATACCATATATGCTCTGTCTAGAAATATGAGATTTAGTGTGAGTTGAGTGAATTTTTCAACCCATAACATTTTAACAATAAACTTATCCATCATATTCAAAAATTACAGAAAATAGATCACAATTTTGTAAACGAAATGACAACACACACCTGGTGTGTTCCAAATTTGACGTCACTTAAATTTGATGATGTTATGTTATTATTTCGAAAATCTAATGTCAATTCAATAATTATTTAAACAGTGAACATTATAATGCTTTTTTAACAATTTATGTCCGAAAATCTCATGTATTTTCGCATATTACAGTAAAAATACCGTCAAATTGAGGGAACGTCAAATTTGGGTTGCACTAGAATATCTCAATAACAGTCATACAGTATACCTTAATGGATATTCTGCTAAGCTATAAGGATTGTGTCTAGAACAAATCTCTATTATCAAGAAACCCACACAAAAACAAATTTAAAAACGGAATGCATTAAAGACAGCACAAAAATAAAATTGTTAGTAATGGTGACCTTGACATTGACCCCACCAACCCCATACGCAATCCCAAGCGAGGTCTAGATAAAAGGTATCTACGTATGAACTTTCATTAAAATACCGCAATGTCTTCTGAAGCTATAGTGGAAACTGTCTATTTTTAGTAATGGTGACCTTGACCCCACCAACCCCATACGCAATCCCAAACGAGGTCTAGATAAAAGGTATCTACGTATGAAGTTGCATTAAAATACCGCAATGTCTTCTGAAGCTATAGTGGAAACTGTCTATTTTTAGTAATGATGACCTTGACATTGACCCCACCAACCCCATACGCAATCCCAAGCGAGGTCTAGATAAAAGGTATCTACGTATGAACTTTCATTAAAATACCGCAATGTCTTCTGAAGCTATAGTGGAAACTGTCTATTTTTAGTAATGGTGACCTTGACCTTGACCCCACCAACCACATATGCAAACCCATATGAGGTCTTGATATAAGCTATCAACATAAGATATTCATTACGAATTATACCTTAATTATACCTTAATTCGTTTTCAAGTTATTGAGCAGAAACTGTTTTTTTATTTTTAGTAATGGTGACCTTGTCCTTGAAACCACCCACCCCATATTCAATCCCAAGCGAGGTCTTAATTATACCTTAATTCGTTTTCAAATTATTGAGCAGAAACTGTTTTTTTATTTTCAGTAATGGTGACCTTGACCTTGAAACCACCCACCCCATATTCAATCCCAAGCGAGGTCTTGATATATGCTATTATTATATACCTGTTTAAAATCTTAACAAAATACATGCTTTATCAATCGGTGAAATACATGTCGACAGACAAAAAATCCGTATTATGCTACTCGCTATTTTTCCGATTCCGTATTACCATACTAGCCGGACTACTTTTTAATGACGTCATCATAGAGTTATGAAAACAAATATAATCTATGCATACAATGATTAGTTAATATTGTAGTTTTTAAACAAATACAATAAGGTAAATGCACATTTGAAGTTTATCGTGGTATATAATAAAAGGAATATTACGCTAGTCAGTTGTTCCAAGAGTATGTATTAGTCTCGTGGCTTGCGTTATGTCGTATCACACTCGAGGCTCCGCCTCTCGTGTGCTATGTCATCACACAAGCCACTCGACTAATACATATTCATGGAACAATTGACTAGCGTAATATTCCGTATTTCATATATTATGTAGTTTCATTACAATATGTCCATTCATTATAGAGCAGAAACCAAAAGTTGACACTGCCACCTCGTACAAATTTGAACTCAGCGAGTCGGATGTGTCGCCCGACGGGGCATAACTCAAGTAAAATAAGAGCAATTATGCCAAAAACCAAACTTAACCTTCCTTTTATGCCTACTAACACTTCCCTAAAGTTTCAAAATGATTGCACAAAAACTTCTCAAGTGATTGTCTGCACAAACTGAAGGGGACTCCACCACAGACGCCGCCAACACCATTATGTCACCCCTATATGTCGCCTGAACATGTAATTACCGAAATAACCCCTAAAGACCTAAAACAACTCACTGAGGAGGGATACTCTGCAATTTCATTCCCTTCAGAACAGCATGCCCAAGCTGGGGCTGACTGCATGATGCACCAAACCGCAGGATGTAACAAGAGCTGTCAGAGGACAGTGCGCTCGACTATTCGAAGTACTTCAGTTGGTGATATGATTATGTCGCAGTGATGTGATGGATATGTGGTCCGTGCTGCGATCGGGATGTCGTAAGTTCAATCCGTACATTGGTATCGTTCGATTTACCTTTCTCAAAAGATACCAAGTACTGGTTCTACCCAGCAAGTGGACGCGAAAGTGACTTAGTAGGCCTGTGGGTTTACTTCAGTTGGTACATATTTTGGATAGTGAAAGGGGCATAAATTTGTTAAAATACAATATTTTTAAGTGAAGCCTTGTATAGTTTATACATTTTTGAAACGAAAACTTTAACCACAAAGTCTATGTAAAAAGTGGGCTTACTCTGTCAAAATACAAATCAGAGTTATGGGTTATGTTGCCCCTGATACTAGAGTTGATGACAAAGGTTTGTTCGAGTTTCAAGTGAATAACTTATGTAGTTTTGAAGTAACAAAACTTTTGAATACAAACTTTAAACAGAAAATCTATGTGAAAAACGGGCATAACTCTGTCAAAATACAAAACAAAGTTATGGGTAATGTTGCCCCTGATACTACAGTTGATGATAAAGGTTAGTTCCAAGTTTCAAGTGAATAACTTATGTAGTTTTTAAGTTACAAAACTTTTGAATATAAACTTTAAACAGAAAATCTATGTGAAAAAGGGACATAACTCTATCAAAATACAAAATAGAGTTATGGGGAATGTTCACCCTGACACTGGAGTTGATTACAAAGGTACATTCCAAGTTACAAGAAAATAGCTTTTTTAGTATTGAAGTTACAACACTTTTGAATATTAACTTTAACCAGAAAATCTATGTGAAAAAGGGGCATAACTCTGTCAAATACAAAACAGAGTTATGGGGAATGTTGCCCTTGATACTGGAGTTGATGGAAAAGGTTAGTTCCAATTTTCAAGTGAATAACTTATGTAGTTTTGAAGTTACAAAACTTTTGAATATAAACTTTAACCAGAAAATCTAAGTGAAAAAGGGGCATAAATCTGTCAAAATACAAAACAGAGTTATGGGGAATGTTGCCCCTGACACTGGAATTGATAACAAAAGTATATTCCAAGTTTCAAGTGAATAACTTATGTAGTTTTGAAGTTACAAGACTTTTGAATAAAAACTTTAACCAAATTCAGACGCCGACGCCGGGGGTAGAAGGAAAGGTCACCTATTCTTCGAATAGTCGAGCTAAAAACAACAACCCCAATACGCCTTCAACCCCTGTCTAAAAACTCTCAAACAACTCACTGGGGAGGAATGCTTTGCAGTTCCTTCCATTTCTATATAGACTGTGCCAGCTGGCTGTCAGACCATGTGATGGAAATTTGCCACAAAAAAAGAGAGAGAACACAAATGCCACTCCCCCCCCAAAAAAAAAAACCTGAAAAAATGCCCCATTCCCCCTGCACCGACCAATACAACAAACAACTCACTGGGGAGGAATGCTCTGCAGTTCCTTCCACTTCTGCACGGAGTGCGCCAGCTGGCTGACCGCGTGGTGCAGCAGGACTCGCGCGCTCGTCCACTTGTAGTGCGCCACGCTGATGCGCTGTTTCTGGTCCATGAGGGAGTCAAACAACGCCTCGAGTTTGTTCTCTAGATCGCTGCCGTAATCACCACCGAATATGTTGGCTGGAAAACAAGAGTCACGAGTACGTCATAAAATGACTAGTAAAATGCCTATCCTTAAGCGCTATTTCTGGTCCACGAGGGAGTAAAACAATGCCTCAATCTTGTTCTCCAGATCACTGCCGTAATCACCACCAAATATGTCGGCTGGAAAACAAGAGTTACGAGTACGCTATAAAATTGTAAGTAATATACTACAATATTACTTGATCATGTTTCTGATCAATGAGGGTGTCGAACAATGCCTCTAGCTTGTTCTCTAAATCGCTGCCATAATCACCACCAAATATGTCGGCTGAAAAACAAGAGCTACGAGTACCGCTATGTTATAAAATGACTGATAAAATGACTGATAAAATGACTGGTAAAACGCCAACTCTCAAGCGCTATTTCTGGTCCATAAGCGAGTCAAACTATGCCTTTTATTTGTGCCCCATATTGCTGGCGTAATCACCACCAAATACGTCAGCTGGAAAACAAGGGTTATGAGTACGTTATAAAAGTATAATACACGAAAATATAACACTATCATGTTTCTGGTCCACACGGGAGTCAAACAATGCTTCTAGCTTGTTCTCTAGGTCGATGCTGTAATCATCGCAGAATATGTATGGAAAACAAGAGTTATATTTATGTTAAAAAATCACTAGTATACACTACAATATTACTCAATCATGTTTCTGGTCCATGAGTGAGTCGAACAACGCCTCTAGCTTGTTCTCTAACTTGCTGCCGTAATCATCACCAAACATGTCAGCTGAATATGAGAATGACAGTGAGGCCAAAAAAAAAAGGTCCCGTTTCTGGTATCCTGCCCAAAAAAATAAGGGTCGGTAGGTAGGGATTTTTATATTTATTTTTTTATTTTTTTTATGATGGGAGAATGGTTTGTGTTGTACACAGTAACAGTCTTTTTCAGTCTTTATTATTTTTGGACCAAAAATATGCAGGGTCGGCAGCAAAAGCAACGGGTCGGTCCGGAGACCAGAAACGGGACTTTTTTTTGTGGGGGGGGGGCCTAAATTAAAACAGTGATCAAAATGAGCACATGCCTGTTATTCCTGCACTGGCAAATCTTGAACCTGGGGCCTTATTCCAGAAACATCTTAAGTTTATCTTAGTGCGTTTTCACTTAAGTTCCGATCTTTGTAAGGTGATAGTTTGAAAACTACATATACATTTGCGAATCCAATTACAGATATATAGTCAAGTGTATAGTAAAGTGTATAGTCAAGTGTATAGTAAAGTGTCGTCCCGGATTAGCCCGTGCTTAACAACTTACAAAGAAGGCCATCTCTCTCTTCATACAACTTCGTCAGCTTATCGGCGGGCCCCTTGATCGCGTTCGCCTGACCCTCGAGCTCCCCGCGCTGTTTATTGAGGTCGGCAAGCTGTTGCCTAGCAACCTCTTCTCTGTTGCGAGCCTCCAAGTATTCCTCCTGGTCAGACGGAATTCAGAAAGTGTTAAAGGGGCAGTGATTTTTTTCAAGGCAAGTTGGGGTCCAAAAAGGGGCCCCATTCACAAGAAGTATTAAAGGGCAGTGATTTCACGAAGCAAAAAAGTACCCTTTGTCACAAATTTTAATCCAAAATTCACAATGGCTAGCAAAGTTATGTCTGACTTGTTGTCTGCTTAATTTATATTCCATGCTTATATTAAGAGGCATATACATGTAAAATGTTCAAATTCAATTAAACTTGTGTAATTTAACCGTGATGGAATAATTTCATACATAATAGGTTGAAATAATATTTTCACAAAATATGGTATTTCGGCACTAATTTTCACAATTCAAAAGGCCCAGGGGCAATATCCACACAGCTCCTAGGGACAGTCTTAGCTTAAGTCATATTTCAGTGACAAAATTCAAATACAATTTTCTGTGTGAAACTCAATATTTTATATTTAAAATATGGTAAAATAAGACGTATCTATTAATTCTTTATGCAATTAAAACCATTAATGACAAAAGCGACTTTAAAGGAATCAGACATATACTTAATTTGTCTTAAGTTTTCGCTAAGGGCCCTTCTCAAACAAGCATATTAAAAGCTGCGGTATTGGCACCGTATTTTTTTCTGTGTTACATGCGCATTAAATACACTTTTAGTACACTAAGTGTATTGTTTCTGTACTTGTTGTGCATTGTTTACAAAAAAGTTTATTAATGCACTAGAAAATACACTTAAAATAAACTTAAAATACACTTAAGTGTATTTTTTGAAGAAAAGTGCATTTTTCATGGAGAACAATTCACTTTAAACCCACTTAAGTGTGTTAATGCAGGGAAAATGCAGAAAAAATACACTTTGTTTCTTTAATAAATGTATTTTTCCTGCATTTTCAAGTGTATAAAAAATATGGTGCCAATACTGCAGCGTTTAATACGCATTAAATGTGTATTAAATACACTTTTTCGAGAAGGGATGCTATATGGATCCTGACCCAATTCAAGAAATTGAAAACAAACACTGTGAAGGGACAGCCTCACAGTCTGTGTTTGACAATACTCTTCTCTAAAACTTGACTTTCTAAAATGGGATTTTTCAATCTCATTAAAATCAAATCCTAACGTTGTTAGGATCTGAAGGCATCATATAACGGGTCACGTTTAAATGACCTTCCAAACAATTGAAATCTCAGCCTTGTTGCGCCCAACGAAATTGCTTTTTGCACAGCAAAGTTTGACCACGGTTTTCAAAAAAGTGATGCCTTTCCAACTGATCCTCGGTAATAAATCATTTACAGTTAATTTTCGTGTGGATAACAATGGATGTAGTGGTACCTTAGGCGAATAGACACCCGAAGTTCACGTTATTTTCGTGCATAGTTTTTGTGTTTTATATATAAGTTATACCTCAACATTTTGAAGGCAACAATTTAATTGGCTCCGGAAAAGGTCGTCTGAACGTGACCCCTAATGCGATGTCAAGAAATCCAGTCAGCGGATAATACAGTAGCGTCAGACTGGAGATGATTTTAATGAAATTGGGAATTTTGTAGAATCTATCGAAACTTGTCTGTTACAATGTGTTGGTGTCAAAACCTTTCAAACATTGAAATATGACAAATGAATTTATCACATGCTATACCTTGTCTCCCATGTAATTCAACCATTACAAATATTTCTATTTTACACATGTGTAAGATAACATTTTGAGCATTTTCATTGGCTACATATTCTTTGACTGACCAATCACATGACGTTATTTTTGTGAAATGATGTCGTCAACATGAAATGACGTCATACCAATACACAACTTTAGGATTTATCTACATATTTTGGTAAAATTTGACGTTTTTTTTTCGTTTAAAAGCATGTGATAAAAAAGATCTGACACTCGTCATTTTATACCATATTTTATTAAACTCTTCCAGGAAATTCGTTAGTAAGCTCGCCAAAGGCTCGCTTACTAACAAAATTCCTGAACTTGTTTAATAAATTATGGTATGAAATGACAACTCGTGTCAGATCCTATATGCATAATATAAAAAGAAAAGTCAGATGAAGGAAATTTCTCACAGCCAAAAACCGTGAGACTGCACCTTTCAACGGACTTTTGCACCTATCAATATTTTCCCCCAGGGGGGAGCAGCGGGCAAACCCAGGGGAATTAGACTTATTGTACTTTGGGGGGTCTAATTCCCCACCCTAGAGCCAAGCATTTTTGTCTTAATCCCCTCAATGGGGGATGCTTAATTGGTGTATCAAATGGTCCGGGGGCCAATATAACCAGGATATAAAATCCGAACAGTCTATTTCCCGGGACCCAGAATCATTTGCATGTCAAATTCCTGCCTATCGGAAATTGCTTTCAGTCTAAAGTCCCGTATATGCCCGCCGCTCCCCTCCTAGGGGAAAATATTGATAGGTGCATTGTCATTGAGTGTTTTTATTTTATACAGTCAAACATTTTGCTTCTAAATTGTGAGCCTCCATAAAAATACTTAATGTTTAGACAGAATTTGGAATAAAAAAGTCAACTTTAGTGTCAAATGAGTGCTTATTACATTAAAACATTTTGATTACACATTATGACACTTCAAATACTTTTTCTAGTGAAAGAGAACATGGAAACAAGAGCTGTCTCAGGGCACTCGACTATTCAAACCACTTTGTCAGAATTATTGGCCTTTGTCTGTACAAAAAGGGCCATAATTCTGCTAAATTGCGGGTCAGAGTAATGGGCCTTGGCCAGTGAACTTATATAATGACCCTGAAGACATGTGTGAAGTTTTAATTGAATATCTGTATTAGATATAGAGATACGGAGTTGCACTCAAACTTTAACCTAATTTTCTAAGTACAAAAAGGGGCATAATTCTGCTAAATTGCAGGTCAGAGTTATGGGCCTTGGTCAGTGACTTCACATAATGACCCCGAAGACTGGTGTGAAGTTTAAATTGAATATCTGCAGTAGTTACAGAGATATGCACTTGTTGCACACATACCTTAACAAGAGCTTTATGCCGACGCCGACGAACGGGTCAGTAGTGTAGCTAAAACAATTCTGTGAATAGTCGAGCTAAAAAACCTAGGATGCATAATATAAAAGATTCATTAACCAAAAATACACACAATGTCCAGATTTTTTTCTTTAAATATACCATAATCACTTGATTTTCTTTTCATATGACTTACTACAAGAACATCACTTTAATTTGAGGTAATCTCTAGGTTTTAGTGTCCAATTTCGTACAAATTTAGATGGATTCGGGCAAGCTGAAATTGTATGGCTTATGCCGCAATGGGCAAAACCTTTCAAAACATTATTGGGAAGACTGTAATGAGCCTGCAAACATCTAAACCCTGTGCATCAAATTTCAACATGTGCTTGCAAAAACCCGCTTTCGTCATCTTAGCTTGAAATTCGCCAACTACCGTAAAAGACCATGTATTATGCCCAAATTTTTACCCTAAAATTTGTCTATGAAATTGTGGTGCGCGTTATGCACGGTAACAGTCATTTTCCGGCCATTATTTTTTATTTAATTATAGAAAAGGGGGGGCATAATTCTGTTAAAATGCTGGTCACAGTTATGGGTCTTGGCCAGTGACCTTATATAATGACCCTGAACGCATGTGTGAAGTTTCAATTGAATATCTGTAGTAGATATATAGATATGGAGTTGTTGCACGCAAAATTTAACCTGATTTTCTAAGTACAAAAAGGGGCATAATTCTGCTAAATTTCAGGTCAGACTTATGGACCCTGGTCAGTGACCTCACATAATGATCCCGAAGGCATGTGTGAAGTTTCAATTGAGTACCTGTAGTAGTTACAGAGAGATGGACTTGTTGCACGCAAACCTTAACCAGAACATTACGCCGACGAACAGGTCAGTAGTATAGCTCGAACTATTCGGTAAATAGTTGAGCTAACTAGAACTCCGCAAGTCGGATGTGTCGCCTGACGACTGGTAGCTTACATGAATCCAAATAAAGAAGCACTAAAGGTTAATGCTTAATTATTTTTTTTTACAGATTTATTGAAATCTTCAAAAGCACTGCACTCTGGCTAATTGCAAAGAAAAGACTTATTAAAATCAAAAATGCGACACAAAGTATGAAAATTTGCAAAGGGCAATAACTCTGAAAGTATGAGGTGCAGAGTAACGGTTCTCGTGCACTGCAGTTCTCCTCAATGAGATTGATCTACCTATGAAATTTCTAATTGATAGCTTTCATTATATAAGTCTTAGAGTTATGCTGCGGACAAAAATTAAGTATGAAAATAAACAAAGGGCAATAACTCCAAAAGTATGAGGTGCAGAGTAACGGTTCTTGAGCACTGCACTCCCTCTCAATGAGATCTATCTACCTATGAAGTTTCAAGTTGATAGCTTTCATAGTCTAACGGTTATGCTCCAGACAAGCAAAAGGGGACGCCGCCGCCGATGCCGCGGACACCGCCACCGACATAAGTAACCCCTATATGTCGCCTAGTCAGGCAACACAAAAACCATTTGCAACGAATTTCAAACGGCAACTACAAAAAAGCCACGACTTGTGCTTGCAAAAAAAAAACAAAAAAACTTGCATTTCAACAATTTAAACTGTACATCTATAAAAACTAAGTCAACTTTAGAGCTGAGACGATTTATCCATGACTAGATTTGATTCAATTTCGATTTCAAACATCATTGAGTTGACTATCTTGATTCGATTAATGTTTCCTTTTTACAGGCATGTTTTTGCGTATTTATGAGTCATGACTTGCAATTACAGTACTTGTTATTATTGGTTAATGTCAACTTATGTACCCTATATATCAATATAAACAAAAGATGTTTGTAAAACAGCTATGCCCCCTCTAGGTTAAAATAGCTAAAAAAGGCTAATTTTAGATAAAAAGGGGCCATAACTACTGGACGATTTGGTTGATTATCAAAATTAACCGAATTAATACACCCAAAATTTTTTTCACCAAGTTTGGTGAAGATCAGCTATGAACTGTTGGACTTAGAGAACGGAAACCGCTATAAAGGCCAATTTCAGAAAATTCAAGGGCAATAACTCCACAATTCCCAATTCAACTGATTATTAAACTTGGACAAGACATTATGAACCCAAGCATGTTCATGAAGTTTGGTGAAGATTGGATGAACATTGTTTGACTTAGAGAGCTGAAACTGCTAAAAAGACCAATCTCAAATAATTCAAGGGCAATAACTCCACAATTCCTAGATGGATTTGGCTGATTATCAAACTTGACCTAAATCTTGTTATTACAATCATTTTCATGAAGTTTGGTGAAGATTGGATGAAAACTGTTGGACTTTTGAGAGCGGAAACGGCTAAAAAAGCCAATTTTAGATAATTCAAGGCCCATAACTCCATAATTCCCAGGGTAATTTGGCTGATTATCGATCTTGACCTAGATATAATGCCCACAAACATTTTCATGAAGTTTGGTGCAGATCAGATGAAAAATGTTGAACTTAGAGAGCAAAAAAGAGAGTGGTATACCGACCAACCAACCGACCGACCGACAGACATTAGCAAACCAATATATCCCGCCATTTTTGATGGGCAGCATAATAAGAACAATAGAAATATTTGGTGATAAGGTTTGACAACTAGTTCAATATGCCTGCAACCATGATTCCATGATCAATTTACAAGACTAATCCATGCAAACACCATAATTGTAATAAATTGTTTTATGACAAATCATCTATGAATATATAAAAGTGAATCAAAATCAAATTTGGTAGGTTTGGTATCGATAATCAAATCGAATCCATTTATCAATGCATCAATAAAATCGTTGCAGCAGTAGTCAACTTGCGCCATCGGTCACATAACTTGTGTGGGGATTGGTCATGAAATTATTTCTACGGCCATTCTCCCCCTACCTCTGATCCAAAGTAGGGCAGTTGTCAGTTACTGGCATAAGTATGTGCACTAAGTACTGGTAAACCGCTGAGATCGGCTAAGCTTGCCCAGGAAAAGTGTGAGTAGGTTAACTGACCGCCGTGATATGACTGAAATACTGTTAAAACAGCGAAAAATCCAAACAAACAAACAACTTGCACCAAGAAAACAGCCTAACATGTCAAAACCAGTGCAACAAATTTCAACACGGCAACTGCAACAAAGTCATGTGCTTGTAAGAACCTGCTCTTTTGTCATTCTAGCCTGGTAATCTTTTTCTTTAAACATTTCTTTGATGCTCCCTCGTAACAGATTCTCAACGTCCATCTTTTCTTTTATGCTATGTTAATATAATATGTTTACAATAAGGAAATATGTGGCGTGTCATTGGAAAACTGGGCTTAATGCATGTGCGTAAAGTGTCATCCTGGACCAGCCTGTGCAGTCCGCACAGGCTAATCCAGGACAGTACTTTCCACCTACAGTGGATTTATGTTTAGAAGAGACTTCATTGACACAGAAAATATCATAAAAGCGCAAAGTGCCATCCCGGATTAGCCTGTGCGGACTGCACAGGCTGATCCGGGACGACACTTTACGCATATGCATTTAGGCCAGTTGTCCCACGACGCGCCTCATATGTTGAAACATTGTGTAGATTTAACAACTTACATGTGGAAATTTCCATGGATTTTTGTGTGAAAAAAACACTTTAATTTCACATTAAATCACTGATTTTCCACCACTGTATTCATACACATGGAATTCTCCACTGCTATATAATCCATGGAATTGTCCACCTGTATTTTTCATACACATGGAATTTTCCATGGAAATTTTCCACCACTATTTTCCATACACATGGAATTTTCCACAAAGATTTTCACCACTGTTTTTCATACACATGGAAATTTTCCACACAAAAATTCTACAACTAAATGCATACAAATGGACTTTTCCATGGAAATTTTCCACCACTATTTGTCATACGCATACAATTTTGCATGGCAATATTACCTGCTCCCTGTTTAACTCCCTTCGAAAAAGTGCCTCATCCTTAAACATATCCTTGAGAGTTTTATTCTGCATATTGTCGACATCTTGTTTCTCTTTGCGTCTAGAAGTTTAAAAGTGCATACAAGCATGATGTGCAAAGATATCACCAGGGGTTTCATTAAGACCTGGTAACCGGGTAAATCACCCAGCTATTTCGACCTTATAACTGGCTTTTTTTTTGCTGAAGTGGTTTGTATGTAAACAACCCTTCTTGAAAACGTGTATTTTATACGCATTTTATGTGTATTAAACGCTGCGGTATTGGCACCGTATTATTTCTGCGTTAAATGTGAATTAAATACACTTTCAGTACACTAAGTTTATTTTTTCTGTACTTTTTCAGCATTTTTTACAAACAAGTGTATTAATGCACTAGAAAATACACTTTAAATACACTTTAAATACACACAAGTGTATTTATGAAAATATAGTGTATTTTTCAAGGAGAAAATTACACTTGAAGTGCACTTAAGTGTGTTAATGCAGGATAAGTGCAGAAAATATACACTTTATTTCTGTAACAAGTGTATTTTTCTGCATTTGTAAGTTTATTAAAGACGTATTAAATGCAGAAAAAATATGGTGCCAATACCGCAGCATTAAATACACATTAAATGCATATTAAATACACTTTTTCAAGAAGGGAAGGACCCCCAAAACCCCCGCCTACTTTTAATTGGTATCCTTCTACTCCAAAACCTAATGAAACCCCTGTAGCCCCCCTAGCAAAACTTCTAGAATCCAAAACGGTGTTTGCAGGGGTATAGTGGATATGGTGTCCGCCTTGTGATCCACAGTAGGCAGGTTTGCAGGGGTATAGTGGATATGGTGTCCGCCTTGTGATCCACAGTAGGCAGGTTTGCAGGGTATGGTGTCCACCTTGTGATCCACAGAAGGCAGGTTTGCAGGGGTATAGTGGATATGGTGTCCGCCTTGTGATCCACAGGAGGCAGGTTTGCAGGGGTATAGTGGATAGGGTGTACGCCTTGTGATCCACAGTAGGCAGGTTTGCAGGGGTATAGTGGATATGGTGTCCACCTTGTGATCCATAGTAGGCAGGGCATTTTTTCACCTCCTGGGGATGGGGCTCTTTGGCCTCATTTTGGGGAAAAAAAGCGTTATTTTTGGCATTTTGGGGAAAAATTTTCATAGCAGGGGAATGAAAAATCCCCAGATAAGATTAGTTTGGGGGCAAAACTGCATGATTTGAAATAATTTTTCTGAGGGGAGGACGCCTTATAATGGCCCCTACTATAGAAGGAAAAAAGGCCCTGGGAGGCGACTTCAAAGCCTACTAGGGGAGCGTTGAAATGATCTTTCTCAAAAGACACCATAGAGATACAACGCTTCACGCTCATCTCTCGATATGAGTTCTTACAGTTAAGCATTAAGGGCTGTTCCAGAAAACAGGTGATTGATGGTGTGTGTGTGGGGGGGGGGACAGAATGCCAGTCCAAAAATGGGATACCACCAACACAACTTGTTTGTTTCCAAGTTATTGATAATCTGTTTTATCCCCACTATCACCCCCACCCACCAAATTTTAATACATTGGCGTCCCGTCCCCTCATCACCTTTTTTCCAAGATGATCATCCATAAGTGAAACTATTGTTATGCAAATCTTCAGCAGATACATAGAGAATACTAAGTTAGTTTTGAATAAAGATAAGTTTATTTAGCGAGGCTTAGAAAACCTGAACCACGAGCCTTGGCGAGTGGTGCAGATTTTCGTGCCGAGCGAATAAATTTATCTTTATTCAATACTTACCTAGTATTCTATTTATCCCATCATTTTCTGTCTTTATTTCAAAAATAAACAAAAGAAAACACACTAAATATTACGAAAAACGTAAAATGACGTCACAAAAATCAACATAATTATTATGTCGTTAGACTGCGCATGTTTCCTTTATCCCACAGTGTTGAAATAAAGCAAAGTTTATCTCACTGGTTATTTCGTCAACGCGGGCATCACGATGGAATAAAACAGTTTTATGCTCAAACCTAGATACCAGTTCTTTACCCATCAAAAAAAAGCGTAAAATGTGTGTATCTGATACAGAAATATAAAGCAGATACAACAGTTTCACGTTCAACCCTCAATACAATATGAGGCGTGTCGTGGGAAAACCTGGCTTAATGCATGTGCGTAAAGTTTTGTCCCGGATCAGCCTGTGCACTCCGCACAGGCTAATCCAGGACGCCACATTCCGCTTTTCTTGTATTTTATGTTTCAAGGAAGTCTCTTCTAAACATAAATCCACTATAGGCAAAAAGTGCTGCCCCGGATTAGCCCATGCAGATTGCAACACTTTACAAACATGCATTAAGCCCGGTTTTCCCACAACAGGCCTCATATATTTTCAGGACTTACGTGTTCAACTCGAGCTGTTTTAACGTGATTTCCACGAAAATCATCCATAAGCATGAAACAATTGTATCTTACATAGAAATTTTTAGCAGATACAACAGTTTCACACATAAACCTCAATATGATATACTGGTGAAGTACCTAAATCAGGACACTTGCTGGTTTTTGGACAATTTCTCTGGATAATTGCATCAAACGATAATAAAAAGTGAAACATAATAAGTTGGGTTTAATCTTAAGCTTTGGTCAATATCTTAGAGTAAACTGCTACCTAAAACTAACTGAATGATGTGTTTAAAAAAAGCCTGTCACAAGTATCAAAATACGGATGGAGAGTACCTAAATCTGGACACTTTTTAACTATGTTTAATTACAAACAAATAATTTTATATAAACACTCAGTGTTTTTTTAGGGCCAATATGGGGCCGAAATTCAGCCCCATTCCCTTGCTCCAATAGTTTTGGTTCCCTATATTTACCTTTAAATTCCCCACCGAATGAAAGCTTTATTTTGAAAGAAAAAGACCAAAATCGGACTAAAATTTACTACGATACAGGAATTTTCATCTAAATTATCATTTGTAGCAAAACAATTCATTCATGTGTTATAACAATGTAGAATATAAACAGGTAATAAATGCTTTTCTTACAAAAAAAATCCCCTTTTGCCGCAAAATTCCCCATTGGAAGGGCCCCGCCAGCTTTCCCCCATAGGTGAAAAAAAAAGAAGACATTTTACTACAGCTGCCCTGTCCGATTTCTTGACATACGTTGGTGAGACAGGAGCGTGCATCAACTGATACCACAGAATTATCAGTCTTGATTATACAAACGCATTTCTTTTCAGGCGTCCGGATTTAAGTACTGTCCGGATTGACGAACTTCGCCAGTATATATATTCACGGTGATTATT
Source organism: Congeria kusceri (assembly GCA_027627225.1). Lineage (NCBI taxonomy): Eukaryota > Metazoa > Mollusca > Bivalvia > Myida > Dreissenidae > Congeria > Congeria kusceri. The sequence goes on along the minus strand of CM051026.1, from coordinate 15,589,557 downwards.
ATTCTTATTTAACAGGTTCGCTCGCGTAAAAGGACCAATTCCTAATGCTAAATATGGTTTATTTTTACCCGATTGGTATAAACAAAATCCTAAATCGGAAGTGACAAAAATGTTCATAAAGAAGAAATATTTATCTAAGTTGTAAATAATAAACACTTTTATGGCTACGGATAAACACCTCTTAAAATACCAAGTTCAACCACTGTAACACTATTTTAAGTATTTCATACATTTAATAATGTTTTAAAATGTCTCCAAATTAGAAAGTTTTCATGAAGCACAGTTCCCAATTTCATGGATACAGTGACAGGGAAACCCATGCGATATTTGCACATAAAATTGAGAAAAGTCGCATAGAAATGTTCGCCGATGCGATTCTACGTCGCATCAAAATTTTTGGGTACGATTTGGAAACCTCAGCCGTACAATACACCATTTTCGGTACGGTTTGCAGTTTTATCATATGTGGTGAGATTTAATCCATAAAATTAATGCCGCAGTCTGAAAAATCAATATCAACAGACGCCCATTACTTTGTGAAGCGCGAGCATCTGCTTGATGTATTTTCTCGATTCAAACAGACGTTCATAACGTGTAACTGCTGTAAATCCCATACAAATCAGAGGAAATCCCATAGATTGTTTACAAAGCCCATATGAGGCGTTTCGTGGGTTAACTGGGCTTAATGCAGGTGTGTAAAGTGTCGTCCCCGGTTAGTCTGTGCAGTCCGCACAGGCTAATCCAGGACGGCACTTTCTGCCTACAGTGGATTTATGTTAAGAAGAGACTTCCATGAAACTGAAAAAACAATAAAAGCGGAAAGTGCTGTCCTGGATTAGCCTGTGCGGAAGGCACAGGCTAATCGGGGACGACACTTTACGCACATGCATTAAGCCCGGTTTTCTTTCGACACGCTCCATATATATTTGTGGAGACGAGAAATTATCTCATATGGAAAAATCCTTTCCCAGTCACTGTGGATAATGGACCTAATCCGAAAGCAGTGAAAAAAATCGCTGATTCCTGACTTACGTGTTCAACTGGAGCTGTTTCAAAGTGAGTTCCACGGACTTCATGGTTTCCTCAACATCCACGGCAGCCTTGTGTTTCACCTCATAGTTCTTCAAAACGTTCTGTGACTCCAGCAACTGTACTTCCTTCTCGATCTCAATGTACCGAGTTAACTGCTTTGCATCCACCTGCAGTTTATAAATACTGATTTAAAATACTGATTTAACTGCTGTGCATTCACCTGCAGATTACCTGCAGAGTAAAATACCCTATTTAAAATACTGATTTAACTGCTGTACATTCACCTGCAGATTAACTGCAGAGTAAAATACCCAATTTGAAATACTGATTTAACTGCTGTACATTTACCTGCAGATTACCTGCAGATCAAAGTACCCAATTTCAAATACTGATTAAACTGCTGTACATTGACCTGCAGATTACCCGCAGAGTAAAATACCCAATTTTAAATACTGATTTAAATACTGTTCATCCACCTGCAAGTTACCTGCAAAGTAAAATACCCAATTTCAAATACTGATTTAACTGCTGTACATGCACCTGCAGATTACCTGCAGAGTAAATTACCCAATTTTAAAAACTGCTTTAATTACTATTCATCCACCTGCAAGTTACCTGCAGAGTAAAATAACCAATTTCAAATACTGATTTAACTGCTGTCATGCACCTGCAGATTACCTGCAGAGTAAAATACCAAATTTTAAATACTGCTTTAATTTACTGTTCATCCACCTGCAAGTTACCTGCAGAGTAAAATACCCAATTTCAAATACTGATTTAACTGCTGTACATTCACTTGCAGATTACCTGTAGAGTAAAATACCAAATTTTAAATACTGCTTTAATTACTGTTCATCCACCTGCAGCTTAAATTTCATATTATAAATACTGATTTAACTGCTGTGCGCCATTAACTCAACCTGGAGATTAAAATACCAATTAAAGCTGCAGTCAATAGAATATAAGTCAATAAATCTTGAATTAGTTCTAATGTACGTTAATGACGTTTATTCAACTGAAAACTGTTCTTATTTACGAAATGCATTTTATTATGTCTATGTTTGAAAATGCTTGGTACGAACGGAATATAAACTAATGTACAGGCTGATATACTCCAGATAGATCACCAGCCATTGATACAGATCATTTTACAATAAAAAGTTACCAAAACGTTATTATTTTACCGATTTCAATGCGTTTTTTGTTGTTGTTTTTTTATCGGTAAGATGTCCTTTAGAATTAGAAAAGATTTCTGCAAAGTTTTATTTTAATTAACATATTTCAGGGCTCGATGTTAACTTTTGAAACCACTTGTCCGGTTGGACTAGTAGCCCAATATTTCACTTGTCCTGACCAAAAAGTTACTTGTCCTGACCTTCAAATGTAATAATACAATATTTCACAACAACAATTAAGTGTTTAACGAAGAAAAACCAAAGGAAAATAAACCTGACATTTTAAGCAGACGACATGGTACTTGAATGTGTAACTAACGTAAATAAACCGCAAGTGAGAATGATGACGTAAAAATAATATATAAGGGGAGTAACCGTGTCAGTGCTGCGAATTAAAAAATGTAAGATTTATTTTCCTTGTTAACAGTATGGTGTAGTATTATATGTAAGTATCAGAGTAAATAAACCGCAAGTGAGAATGATGACGTAAAAATAATATATAAGGGGAGTAACCGTGTCAGTGCTGCGAATTAAAAAAATGTAAGATTTATTTTCCTTGTTAACAGTATGGTGTAGTATTATATGTAAGTATCAGAATACCTCGCGCTTTATCTTTAGAATGTAAACAATAACTTTTCGAAGGCAATTCAATGAAAATACTGGATTTTTTAGCCAATTTTGTTACTACGCAATTAGAGATAAAGAACACTTGTCCCATCGGACTAGCAGATTCTATTTTAACTTGTCCGGACTAACAATTTGGTTGTCACGGACAGTCGGACTACCGTTAATGTCGAGCCCTGTATTTCTGGACTGCTGCTTTAAACCCTGTGCATCCACCTGAGGATTAAAGTAATGCTTCTAAAATAGAATAGTGGGTCTTAGCAACCTCCGCGCCGAGCTTAAACTGTGTCCCAGCATAGCTGGATTTAATCCCAATCTCATTAAAATCAAATCCTAACATTGTTAGGATCTGAAGACAGGTCACGTTCAAATGACCTTCCGAACAATAAAAATATCAGCCCTGCTGCGCCCAATGAAATTGCCTTTTGCACAGCAATGTTTGGTCACGGTTTTTTAAAACTGATGCATTTTCAGCTGATACTTGGGAATAAATCATTTACAGTTAATTTTCACGGGGATAACAATGGATATAGTGGTACCTTAGGTGAGTAAACATCCAAAGTTCACGGTAATTTTGTGCATAGCATTTGTGCTTTATATATAAAGCTATACCACACCATTTTGAAGGCAACAGTTTGATTAGCTCCTGAAAACGTCATATGAACGTGACCCCTAATGCGAAGTCATCAGATCTAGTCAGCGGATAATATAACAGCGTCCGACGGAGATGATTTTAATAAGATTGGATTTAATCCCTGCCGGCATGACTTTCCACTAGATCTATAAACAAGACCAGACTTTCCACGTGACCATGGTCATATCACTTGGCACGAAACAAAATCATGGACAAGCACATAAAAAAAACGTGGACAACGTAAAATCCTTGCGTTGTTATGTTTACTTGTTTATGTATTTATTTTGTTTTTCATTTTAACTCGATATTTATATACCTGGACCAATAATGCAACATGTTTGTGCAATTATTATAAAATAATAATGACAAAATTAAAATTTTGTAAAAAATAAATCTTCAATCTCCTCATAATCGTCTCCCCTGAAAACTTCCAAATCTGTAAGTTTTTTAACTCGTGGTGGCAGTGGTAACTGAGAAGAGTAACAATGGGGAAGTAACCACTGCGGGGAGTTTGGTTTTCAACTCGTGGTGGCATCAGTAACTGAGAAGAGTATCAATGGGGAAGTAACCACTGCGGGGAGTTTGGTTTTCAACTCGTGGTGGCAGTGGTAACTGAGAAGAGTATCAATGGAGAAGTAACCACTGCGGGGAGTTTGGTTTTTAACTCGTGGTGGCATCGGTAACTGAGAAGAGTTAACAATGGGGAGTAACCACTGCAGGGAGTTTGGTTTTCAACTCGTGGTGGCAGTGGTAACTGAGAAGAGTATCAATGGAGAAGTAACCACTGCGAAAAGCTTGGGGTCTAAGTTCTCTTGTTTATCGAGGATAGCATTTAAAAAAACAGTTGGTGATATGACTTTTATTCTAGCCAAACAAAGCTGTACTATGTAGTTTGAAAAATAAACTGTATGTGGCGTGTCGTGAGAAAACCGGTCTTAATGCATGTGCGTAAAGTGTCGTCCCGGATTAGCCTGTGCAGTCCGCACAGGCTAATCCAGGACGGCACTTTCCGCCTACAGTTGATTTATGTTTAGAAGAGACTTTCTTGAAACAGAAAATACCATAAAAGCGGAAAGTGCCATCCCGGATCAGCCTGTGCGGACTGCACAGGCTGATCCTGAACGACACTTTACGCACATGCATTAAGTCCGGTTTACCCACGATGCGCCTCGTATGTTTTGGGGAAAAAAGAACTTGTGCACGACAATCGGACACGTATGCTTTTAGGACATTTACAAGTTACAGTGATTTTTTTTGCATTTTTTACAACTACCCATGCCTTTGAACTAGGGGATTTTTTAGAGAGAAAACCCTCAAAATGGGGAAAATAGTAAGTTTTCTTATATGTGGTAACAGTCATTTTTTAAAGCTAGAATTTTTGCTTCTAAACTCGGGTGCAAGTTACTCACGGTTGGTCCGTTACTGTTTTATTGATGTCTCGATCACTGATTTTTGGTCTATTTGCAACCTAATATTCTGTGCAAAAAAGCAATAAAAGTTGTCTATTTTTGTATTGATACACCAACTCAGCTCGATGGGCAATTTTTACTTATTTTGGGGGCAAAATTGGGCATTTTAGGGGAAAAATGGAACTTTATTGGGAAGGGGAAACTGCCTTTATTCGGCACTAAAAATAGCCAAAAAAATTTACTGAGTTAGTTAATTCAGACTCAGATATTTCAATGATAATATTCAATATAAGAGTATACAAAAATATAATTTATTTTACATTGATATGTGATTGTCTTTAAATCTGTTATCTCTATTTGTCGATGTACCAAAATGATGCAAAATAGTGAAATAAAATAAAAATTACTAGTTCTGACAGAGTATTAAACGAGGCTTGTCACAGGATGTGACGTATGCCCCGAAGCATATGCTTGTTAGAGGAAGGCAACACAATGTCAGTTACATGTTGGCAAAAATGATGCTTCCTACAAAAAGAGTTATGGTCCTTGTACTCTGCACGTCCTCTCAACATCCCCTATCAATATATGTGGTTTTATTGTAAATCACTTCAATACTATATGCACTTCCTCTCATTGTCCTCTATCATTATATGAAGTTTCATTTGAATCCCTTCAATACTAATGGAGTCATGCTCCGCACAAGAAAATGAAACAAAGGGCAATAATACTGTAAATATTGAAGAAAGAGTTATGGTCCTTGTACTCTGCACTTCCTCTCATAGTCCTCTATCATTATATGAAGTTTCATTTAAATCCCTTCAATACTAATGGAATTATGCCACGCACAAGAAAATTAAACAAAAGGCAATAACTCTGTAAACATTGAAGAAAGAGTTGTGATCCATGTACTCTGCACTTCCTCTCATTGTCATCTATAATTATATGAAGTTTCATTTGAATCCCTTCAATACTAATGGAGTTATGCTCCGCACAAGAAGCGTGACGGATGGACGGACGGACAGAAGGACCGACGGACGATGCGATTACTATATGCCCCCAGAGTTCGCTTCGGGGCTATAAAAAAAATTATTATTCTAAAGACAAAAGACAAAATTTCCGTTGTAAAACACCCATGAACAACACTAAAATATAAAACAGAGTTCTGATTATGACTTTGTATCAATAAATGACATCACTGGTAACAGCGGTGATGCCGTTTAAACATTCCCGCGGGAAGATAGGCGGTGCAGAGTAAAATGTAACTCCCATTGTTATTGCAAAAACATACTTGTCAGATCATGTTAGAATTGAAATAATCATTGATTTAGCGTTGTTTATCTGGAGATAAACAACGATTTGTCATTCTGATGCAAGTATGATGTCGTTCTGTCGTTTCTGATGCAAGTATATTAAACCATGACGGCTAAGGCCCATGACGGCTTAATCCTGCACATCAGAACTGCAAATCGTTGTTTATTAACCAATAAGCAATGCTAAATCAAAGATTATTACATAATTATACATGCATATATATCACAACAGTAGTACAACAGCCTAATACCTTTGGTCCCTGGTTGACATAAAAAGAACAAATGAGGCGTGAGGAAGGAAAACCAGGCATGTGCGTAAAGTGTCATCCCGGATCAGCCTGTGCGGACTGCGGATGACTCTTTCCGCTTTTATGATGTTTTCTATTTCAAGGAAGTCTCTTCTAAACATAAATCCATTTGAGGCAGAAAGTGCCGTCCTGGATTAGCCTGTCCGGGATGTCCGACACATGCATTAAGCCCGGTTTTCCCACAACACGCCTCAAATATATACAACGTGAGCTACTGAAAAGAACAACAATAATTATTATCCAAGTAACTGCAGGGGTCATACAAACTGATGAAACCAAAATTCCCTGATTTTTCCATGACATAAGTCCATTTTCCATGATACAATAGGAACATACTGAAGTCAAAATAGTACACTGATATCCACATGTTATTTGATCTACATATTCAATCATTTTTCTAGGTTGATTCTCGCTCTGTAGAATAGACTAGAATTGCTTGTAGCGCTGCAATACATGTCTGTCGACAACGACACTCTTGATTTTAATTTTTTTTTGGCATATAATTCAATGGATTTGATGATTTTATGCACTTACACACATATTCAAGGATGCTTTTCAACTTTCCATGGCAATTTTTAAAATTCGATGATTTTTCTATGATTAAATCCAAATTATCAAGATTCCACGATTTTTCCAGACAAAACCCATTTTCCATGACTTTTCCAGATCCCTATGAACCCTGAACTGTGTACATATAAACAATATGAGGCGCGTCGTTAGAAAACTGGGCTTAAGGCATGTGCGTAAAGTGTCATCACGGATTAGCCTGTGCAGTCTGCACAGGCTAGTCCAGGATGGCACTTTCAGCCTACAGTGAATTAATGTTTGGAAGAGACTTCCTTGAAACAGAAAATACCATAAAAGCATAAAGTGCCGTCCCTGATCAGCCTGTGCGGACTGCATTAAGACCAGTTTTCTCACGACGCCCCTTATATTTTAAACTGAACATTTCATTCTAGTAGTTTTCAAAATGCTGCATTATGAAATGTATCCTTGCCACTCTCACATCATTCACTGTTGCAAACGGTTGTGTAGGTTTTAGAAAAACGTAACTGACAAGACAATTACACTTCTGCCCACAATACAAACTGACTGGGAACCCATGCGAAAATGCGATATTTGCACATAAAATTGAGAAAAATCTCATAGAAATGTTCGCCGATGTGATTTTACGTCGCACCGACATATTTGGGTATGAAATGGAAAACGCAGCTGTACAATACACAATGTTTGGTATGGTTTGCAGTTTTGTGGAGAGATTAAATCAATAAAATTAATGCGGCAGTCTGAAAAATCAATATCAACAGACGCTAATTACTTCTTGAAGTATTTTCTCGATTCAAACAGACGTTCATACAATGTACTTGCTGTAAATCGCATAAAATCAGAGGAAATCCCATAGATTTTTGACAAAGCCAATACATTGTTGTGGAGATGAGAAATTCTCGTAAAGGAAAAATTCGTTTCCCAGTCACTGAATACAATGTCTTCATATCCTAAAACAGAAGTGTTGAAGCAAATTCTTAATACCTAAATGCGCCCACAGGGCTCAACGTTAACTTTTGAAACCACTTGTATGGTCCGACTAGTAGCCCAAAATTTCACTTGTCCTGACCAAAAAGTTACTTGTCCTGACCTTCAAATGTAATTAAAATGATTTTGACGAGGAAAAACCTAAGGGAAATAAACCTGACATTTTAAGCAGACGACATGGTACTTGAATGTGTAACTAACGTAAATAAACCGCAAGTGAGAATGATGACGTAGAAATAATATATAAGGGGAGTAACCGTGTCAGTGCGGCAAATTAAAAAATGTACCATTTATTTCCCTTGTCAACAGTACGGTTTAGTATTACATGTAAGTATCGGAATACCTCGTGCTTTATCGTTAGAATGTAAACAATAACTTTTCGAAGGTAATTCTGCGAAACTACTGGATTTTTTAACCAATTTTGTTACTACGTTATTAGAGATAAAGAACACTTGTCCCATCGGACTAGCAGGTTCTTTTTTAACTTGTCCGGACCAACAATTTGGTTGTCCCGGACAGTCGGACTACCGTTAATGTCGAGCCCTGCGCCACATGTCAATGGGCGAGAAAGCTGAGCTAACCGGATCGCTTAATAACCTTTCCCCCAGTGATGTACAAGTTCAATCAGTGTTTTTTATCACCTTTGGGGGAAATGTGGCAGGGCCCTTTAGATGGGGAATTTAACGGGAGAATGGGAATACATTTTTTTAGAAAAGCATTATTACATGTTTATATTCTACTTTGTTATAAAACATTAATTAATTGTTGTGCTACAAATGAAAACTTTGATTATGCACCAAGTTGGTTTGATGAAAAATGCTGGGATTGTTTACAAAAATCCTCTTTCTTAGTCAATTTTAGTTCGATTTTGGTCCATTATTTTTCAAAATAAACCTTACATTTTGAGGGGAATTTTAAGGTAAATATAGGGGGAACATGTATACTTTTAAGCAGGGGAATGGGGTTGAATTTCCGCCCCAAATTGTCCCTAAAATACACTGTCAAACCATGTCAAATGCCCATGGAAAGAGTAAAAGATCACCTACCCCGCCCGACATGGTGATTTCTGAATTAGGTGGGCTATATCTTCTATCCTTTTCTCAGCTCAATGAAATGTGACTGGCCTGAAAGAAATAAAAAGACATGTAATGGTTTATACAGATTCAGGGTTTTTCCTCATTACAATGGAAATGATACCGGTACCGGTCAAATAGGGAAATTAGCGTCCTTTTCAACAATATTCGGAATTTTATCACTTTCATCAAAAACTGCCAAAAAGGATGTAAAAACAATAAATGATAATAAATAAACTCTAAAGCAACTTGTTTCGTTGATTCTTTCACTTGTATTTATTGTTTGGAGGTGTTGAAAGTTAACTTTTTACAGGAACTCTGTCAATCTTTTCTGTTGTTTTTTCTATTTTGTTCAGAGATTTGGTTATTTTTAACTTCAAATTGGGAAAATGGGTATGCAAGTCTGATGGAGAATGGAAAAACACTGAGATTTATAGAAACCTCATTGTCAGTCAGGGTTTCCAACAGGCCTGCATCGCTAGTCGGGCCCGACATGCCTTCAAAGCAGGTTGTCGTTTGCCGACATGCTTAAATAAAGCCGACATGCCTTAAATTTTCAAAGTGACAACCCTTAATCCCTTTATCTAATTACACAGACATCTTTAATCGATAGCAATAAACGAACGCCGTATTGATCGATAAGGTCACACTTCCAACAGTGTGTTTGACAAGTGACTTAACAGTGAAGTCATGCCTATAATGTTCTTATGAGCCAATTAAATACGGTCATTTTTAGGGCGGAGTTTGTACCTTAATAACAACTAAAAAAAGTGTTTGACAACAAATTCTAGCTCTTGCCAGGAAATTTTTAAACATTTTATCATTGTATTTACCTTTTAATTTTATCCCGGTAATTACCTAATGCGTTTCACAAATTAACATTCAAACATATTAAAACAAATAATGCAGACTTCGACGTTAAGCGGTGGACCGAGTCCACCAAATTTTCGCTCGGTCCAGCAAAAGTTGCAAGTAAACTGGACCGGCGGTCCAGCAAAGAAATTTCCCTTGATCATTTTGATACCAGAAATCCCTAAAAATGTTTAGCCAATAATTTTTGGTAAAGCGCAAAATCGGCTTATTTGGATGCAAACTTGTACGAAAAGACGCCATGAAATTCAGTGTCAGATTCTCAACCATTTCCGCTTGCGTACGCATGTTTTTCTAAAACAAAGAACGCCTACTCGGCAATAAACGCACTCTCCTTCTGCATCAGTGTGTCAATTATCCATCAAATCTGTAAGCTAGATGTACTACAGTCACCCAGTCAGCCAATGAGAACGCATTAAATTTCCAATATGTAGATGAGCGTAGTCGATAGAATGTTTATCACGCCCTCATTGTTGGTAAAGGTGAAGAAATGTGTAACACATTTTCGTGCATGTTGTTACCTGCGTGTTTGTAACACACACATAATAAATAAAATACTACGTACTAAAAGAAGTCAGTATATTATTGTTTGCAAAATGTTTACTTAAAATACGAAATGAGAAGTTGACAAATTGTGTTTGCCGATCGCATAGAATTTTAGTGCGTAATGTCAAAGGTACGTCTTCATTCGTTTTAAAAGAAACTATTGCTATGACTACGTGTGTTTTCTAATAAACGAGCTATACACAAGTATAACTATAGACTGATTACACCCAAAAACTTATGCTGCCACATTTTCACGAAAGTTAGCGAAAGTTAAGTCAGTGAATAAAAATGTTTTATTACTCAACAATGGAATTTTTAAAAATAATTTTTGGACACAAAGCATTTATTGTTAAAGGAGTGGGTGGGGAGGGGTGCTTTGGTAACAATTACTGGGACCCCAACTCTTTAGGAGTAGGGAGTTCATGTTCTGCAATCCTAGCGAGCGGAGCAGTTTTCTTTTGATCTGCACATTCGAGTAAATTTCGGCCCAGGTACCAGCTCGGCCATTTGGGCCAGTACTGAACTCAAATAGGCTAAAACGAAATATACACCTGGTATTTAATTTAACTGGCAATCTTGTATTAATATTTGGCCATATTTTATTAGAGAGTGAATGTAATAAATACATTATTCATGTGAGAACAAAAGTCTGAAAACCATAATTGCTTTCATTTTATTTTTTAATAAAATCATTGATATAATATAAATTATATACATAAGAGTAAATGAAAATCTACAAACAACTTGTGGTCCACTAAATTGTTGTACGGTCCAGTTGATTAAGCTGGTTTGGTGACCGACGGTCCACTGCTTTTAAAACTTATTCGTGAAGACTGATATGCATTAAGTATAGAGCCTCACTGTAAAACACAATTTGACATTGTCAAAGTCATTTTGTTCACATAAACGCTAAATATGCAATTAAGCACGTGACCAATCCAAGCAAGTTTCCTTGTGCATGACGACATAATTTGTGCATGCTTTTGTAGCATAACACTGTTTTAACCAGACTTCCCGAAAGCTCAAAAAAAAAGGTGTCAGACATTTGGTCCCACAACCAGTCAAAACAAGCCAGACCGACATGAAAATTGCCCGACCGAAAATTCATTCATGTATGTATAGTCTGTAGTATACATTATTCATGTATACACTAGTGCGTTTTCGCGATCTCAAGAAGCAAACGTAACTTGCTCACCTTTTTTATTGTTGTTAACACCGATAACATACAATATACAATACATTTAATTAGTATCAAACTATGATATGACAACGCAAATCCGAAACACCTATCCAAATTTAAAAAGTTGTCGGACGGTCGGACCGATTCTTAGTAACTAAATGTTGGACCCACTTAAAATTTGCCAGTTATGTCCGTCCGACCGATGGTTTGCGGGAAGTCTGCTTTTAACATGGAAATACATTATTTTATATAGATTAAGAACCGCATAATGAAGTATTTAATAACCAAGGTTGACTTTTTCGCCTTTTAATGTTCGCTGTAGTATAACTGAAAACGATTGATGTTTGTTTTTTTTATTCAAAAATAATTAATAAAATAAAAAAGTTTTTGAAACAAATTGCGGTCAGGACATAATTTTAAGACGGATAAAGCTATGCTTTGCGAGTGGGGTCGAGAATTGCCGCTGTTTTCAGGCAGTTGGGGTTGATCGTTGCAGCCGATTTCTGACGATGTGGCTAATTTTGGGAAGGTAGGGACAAACAGAGCAGACGATTTGGGGGGGGGGGGGGCGCTAAGTGGGCAGATTGAAACAATTTGCGAGATATCTGGGTGGGTGGGGGTTTTTTTAGCGCGTGGGGAGTGTTGGGTATATCGACATGGCTTCAAGAAATCCTGCGGGAAACCCTGTCAATGCGAGAATTGGATGATAATTATGGCTATGTATAATTTTATAGACACGCAAAATCTGCGCCATAATTATCATCCAAAATTTTGTTTGTCCATCAAATTTCTCTCAGTGCATGATTTGCAGAAAACAAAAGTTAAAATGTCGCATCGTCGCAGTAAAGAAAGGGCAAAATTTAACTGGCGAAGAGCTATGAGAGAATTCGTCTGCAGATAAAGCAGTTTTTTAAATTAGCAGTTGTCCGGTTGTCCCCGACAACCAAAATAATGATTGGACAAACAGTATTAGCAATTTAAGATTGACAACAAATTATTTGAATGATGAATAATGTGGAGGGGTCTACTCAAACGGACGCCCACTTGCCCGTGCCGGGTTAAATTCGCCGCGGCCAACTGATTTTCCGGACAAGTAAATCATAGTAGTGACATATTTCCGATTGTTTCCTTTGCAATTATTTATTTTCTTTGAATTAATAGCGCTGTTTAACAGCTATACAGAAAAATGATTTTGATTGGTCGTTTGCATCATATAAGCCAATTAAACCACTCGAAACAGGTTCTGTTCGGCAGTTTCTCCAAAATGGCAGACGGTAACATTCTAAACGCGTCAAAAGTTTGTCCAATTGTTCAGAAAATAAATAATTTAAATAAGCAAAATCTATCAAATAAACAGACATCAGAAAAAGAAAGAAAAAGACAATATTTAAAAGAATCACGTAAACGAGCTTCCCAGACCTCATGGCTCAACAAATGGCCACATAGAATATGAAGATCGTTTGAAGCTTTCAAAGCAGGCCTATGAAGTGTTTGTCACTATTTTAAAATTGTGACTAATTTGTTGATGATTTAACATGTAATATGATCATCAGAAAATAATACAGTTGTGAATTGTTTCTGTTGATAGCTTTTATTTACAAAAAGTCATTTATAAAAATCATTAGGTTTAATACATGTTTGCTGAAATACATCTTATAATGCATTTATATTCTTTAAATATCAACAAACATTGACTTAAATATTGGGCAACCTTTTTTCACTGGGGGCAAGTAGATGTTCAAAGTAAATTGCCCCCTGGGCAAGTGGAAGTCAATCCTTATGTAAAACCATGAATGTGTTGTTGTTGTTTTTCTACACTGAAATCTTGACAGCAAAATATACTTTAACACCAGCAGTGAAAACTTTAATTGTACTCTTCCCATGAATAAATTGTGTTTATATATTTTTTTTAATATTACTTCATCATTAGTGAGAAATATAAACAAGATTCATGTAAAAACAAAAGAAACAACAGCACACATTTGAGGCGCGTCGTTGGAAAACCGGACTTAATGCATGTGCGTAAAGTGTCGTCCCGGATTAGCCTGTGCAGTCCACACAGGCTAATCCGGGACGGCACTTTCCGCTTTTGTGGTATTTTCTGTTTCTTGGAAGTCTCTTTTAAACATAAATACACAGTAGGCGGAAAGTGCATTAAGACCGGTTTACTCACGACGCGCCAAATTGACAGAAAGTGGTTGTCCAAAGGTCAACCATAAATAGAATCTAACTTCCAGGACAGCACAGTTACAACTCTCTTTGTTGAAATTGTAGCCCCAATCAGAACTGCTCAAAAGTATCCCTTTTTTACACATTTACGTACCGCAAAAATACAGATGAACATTATAAGTCAATGATAGACCAAAGTTATTGCAACAAGAATGAATGTTTGGCAATTGTGACTAATAACTTTGTTGCAATAAATGGCAATTCTGTTAGTTGCAACGTTACAACTCCCAGCTATATGACTCTCCGGGTCGCTGGGAGTTGGAATTGTTAAGGATCGTTTTCATACCAACACGCTGCCTAGAATCCAGACGGCAACACTGAACAGTAATATTTTCAAAATAAAATGTTTTAGGAGCAAATGGACACCAAAATATCATCAAGCTATATGCTTACTATGTCAACAAGGTCAGCTTACTTGATACGGGATGTTTGTAGAATAATTTTATTAGTCCAAGTTTCAAACACGTCTAAATTTTCCCAAAAATGTTTATCCTTTGCAATGAAAAACGCTGACGAGTGCAGAATCAAGTCATTGTATTTATGCCGTGTCACCCGAATTTCGTGGGTCTTATTTACGATTGTGACGCATGCGCGTTAATACATTCTGTTATCTCACCACTGAGATGGATAAAACACAATTTGCGATGTCGTCTTTGCAAACAAAGTAATTAAAAGACCGATTTTTGTTGCTATTTCATGTATATATTAAGTTATTGTACCTGACCCTACTGATCTGTATCGTTTGGACGCATCTCATAATTTCGTGGGTTCTGATTGGCCGGCCTACTTTGGTTGTGAAAGAGTGTTTACTAGGTATGTGCTGAACCCTGTGCTGATCAACAAACGAAAATTTTATCATTATAAATACACAGTCCTTATCATATTTTTTAAAAGGTAACAAAATAGGCCTAACGAAATCTACACACTTGTTCAATTTTGGTTGTGTAGGTTTAACTTTAGGCTTCATGAATCTATAAATATTCTACTGTATTGTGTTATTTATTGTTCTTAAATATTAAATAAATGATAAAATTGCACGCAGCGATTCATGGGTAGAAATGCTAACTTTTTTCAAAGTTAAAAGTTTGAAAATGTCAGTCAAATTTAGGGAAGGGGGATTGTTTATGATTTTTTTTTACTGAAAATAGCAAAATACCATTGAGAAATAAAAACAAGAGAGATAATCATACATGTGCAATTATCCTTGGAAAACTGTTCTAAATATACGACTTTTATAGAACGAAATGTCATGAATTTAATTCCAAAGTAGTTGTTGGGTAGTGAATAATTTGTGTATTTAATGTCATTAATTGGTGATTTAAATGACAAAGTCACTCACTGGTTGACATTTAATATGATTTCCTTTTCAGATACTACAAAATATACAATTAAGTTAACAGTTATAGTAATTCGAACAATGTTTTTGGAAGCAAGAGCGAAAATTCTATTGGTTTCAAACGGACACGAAATTATGGTAAATAGGCATAACCAAAGCTGAATTGATACATTAATGTAGCTATACACATTTGCTCAAAAGTATTCAGGACGTTCTATAAATTTTCTGTGTGCTTACAGATTTTTAAATCCCATAAATAAAAGTCCCATTAACTGTGTGTTTTTGTTGTTGTAATTGATCCAATAATCGGTTTGTTCATAAATCTTTTTCAAATTTAGTGTATTGTAACCTAAGGCTAAGCGTTAATTTCTTTAAATGAAACTGCATCATTGGAAATTATGAGATAGACTATGCTATGGAGAGCCTAAATTATCTTTCGTTTGTAACGCTGATATAATGTAGATGTTTAAATCAAGCACAATGTCGCACTATCATCTATGCACCTACATTTCGTTTCCTCAAAAGATTTTTCGTTTGTCGGCCATTGCAGTTTGCAGGAGCGCGAATCCGTTTCATAGCAACAAATTATTAGCGAATAATAATGTCGTTGCCGTATTTGATGTCGGTTACTTACCAACTTATTTTTTTTTTTTAATACGTTTACAATTGTATTTCCGCCCATGAAGCAATGTTTTGTTCGTCCGTATATCCGCCCGTATTTCCGTCCGTTTGTCCGTCCGTGTGTCCGCCCGTATGTCCGTCCGTCTTTTTGTCTGTCGAGACAGTACCTAGCTTTTTCTCGCATTATACAATATATTGTACGTGACCGAATGATATATTCATTTATAAACTGCTACTTTCAGAGGTTATTAGCATAACCTGTCAAAATGTAATGGTTAACATTTGTATTATGTTTGTATTGCATTGGGGGTTTTGAGTTTCTTCTATACAGAATCTTTGTGTATTCGTAAACCAGCATACAGGAGGTATTGGTTTTACCCGCCAAACGGACCCAAATATCGTTTCTATATACATGTAATATACCTAAAGGAAAGGATCGAGGGATAATTAATATAATTTATATCATTAAGTTGTTACTAGTAATCGGTTCACGGTTGGCTAAACAGAGAATATATATATATATATATGAGGTGATTCGTGGGAAACCCGGGCTGAATGCACGTGCGTAGAGTGTCGTCCCAGATGAGCCTGTGCAGTCCGCACAGGCTGAACTGAGACGACACTGTACGCTTTTTTGGTATTTTCTGTTTCAAGGAAGTATCTTCTATAAATGATTCCATATTAGGCGGAACGTGCCGTCCTGGATTAGCCTGTGTGGACTGCACACGCTGATCCGGGACGACAGTTTACGCACATGCATAAAGCCCGGTTTTCCCACGACTCGCCTCATATATAGTACAGGTCATAAATGTAGTAGTGTGGGGTGGGCGCATGGTAAACGCAGTCCATGAATTGGTGTATGGCGTACCATTAGGTCCTAAATTGATAGGACCTCGTCCGACCAGGTCCGACCACCATTCTAGGCGTTGACGTACTGGAGGGTAATAATTTCAACAAACGAGGTCAGACCAGGTCGGACCTGTGGTACGGGCTGGTCCTACCCCAGGTAGTAACTGTTTAAATGAGGTCGTACCAGCACCTACCTCAGGTCCGACCTGGTCGGACATGCTTCTTCCAGATCGGACCAGGTGCTACCAATTAAGGACCTAAAAATATCACAGGCTCTAACACTGCGCCCTAAGGCGTAAAAAATAATATGTTTGTTTCAGGTTACCCGACCTACCCTAAAAAAAAGCCCCGACCCTAGAACATTTTATTGAGTGGGTCAGATATTTTTAATTTATTTTACTTTTTTTCTCATAATTAATTTTTTGGGGGATAAATTAGTGTTTTGTTTTGATAGCATCCACTTCAAAACAACAATTATGATATTATAGGCATGTTTTGAATATTCATGCAATTTTAGAATCCTCAAGTTGACCATTTACCCCCCCCCCCCCCCCCAAAAAAAAAGAAATAAAAATAATAAATAAATAAATCCCTACCTACCTACCCTAATTTTTGGGGCATGTTACCTGAAACAAATATGAGGGGCGTCGTGGGAAAACCGGACTTAATGCATGTGCGTAAAGTGTCGTCCCGGACTAGCCTGTGCGGACTGCTAATCCGGGACGGCACTTTCCGCTTTTATGGCATTTTCTGTTTCAAGGAAGTCTCTTCTAAACATAAATTCACTGTAGGCGGAAATTGCCGTCCTGGATTAGCCTGTGCGGACTGCACAGGCTAATCCGGGACGACACTTTACGCACATCATTAAGACCGGTTTTCTCACGACGCGCCACATATATATTTTACGCCTAAAGGGTCGAAATTCATTGGGAGGTAGGACCTGCCCCTACCTCAGGTGCGACCTGGTCGGACCAGATCTTACTAATTTAGGACCTTATGGTGCGCCATAATGGTGTTCCCATTTATTTAGACGCAAACTAATATAGTCATGACGGAAAGACCTATACAAAGATAAACACATTTATCAACAAAACAAAACTAACTAAAACAATAATACTATGACATGTGCTACGTATACACAAGCGTTTACTAAGAATATGATTTAAATGAAAACTATTAATAATTTTTTAATTTATACATTTGTAAACGCTCTTTTCGTGTTGCAAATCCGGAAGAGAATTTCGAAAACGACTCCAGTCAGATCTTAGAACAAAGGCGCACAAATTAAAACTACTGGTCCGTGGAAAGAACAATGGAGATTTTATAAATCAGTAAGTATATTGTTTCAAGGCTGCACTGTTCAAGAAACAGATATTTTACCTTTATCATGTTTATATACAACATTTTACGTAGAGAAATCCGTGGGAAGTTACACCTTGTTTAAGCACCGTCAAATGCAAAATGTTGCGAGAATCTAAAATCGAGGTTTTATTTTGTAAGTAATTGAAGAATTACAAACAGTTACAGCACTAGTAAAAACACCGCTATCGTTCGTCTGATATTAAAATATAGGTCGAAAAAGGGCCTAAATCTCAATGCAAATTTAAAAATCCATGACATAGTTTGGTAACACCGAGTCTTCAGGCCAAAATGAAAAAAACAACTTTACAAAATGCAAAAGCCGAAGCCGACACCGACGCCGCTTTAGAAACGACAATATCTCGTGTTTTGTTTTTGTTTTTGGTGCTAGTTTCTTCATCAAACGAGCTCAAAACTAAATTCAAGAGTAAATACTAACATGTAGTAATGCACCTATCAATATTTTCCCCCCGGGCGGGGGCAGCGGCGGGCAATCCCAAGGGAATTCGACTAATTGTATTTTTGGGATCTAATTACCCACCCTAAAGCCAAGCATTTTTGTCTAAATCCCCTCAATAGGGATGCTTAATTGGTGTATCAAATGGCCCGGAGGCCAATATTACCGGGATCTAAAGTCCGTACAAAGTATATTTCCCGGGATCCGGAATCATTTGGCGTGGTGTCGAATTCCCGCCTGTTGGGAATTGCTGTCAGTTTAAAGTCCCGTATATGCCCGACCCCCCGAAATATTGGTAGGTGCATAATATTACGTGATCACGTTAATTATAACATTTTACTTTTAAGATTTTCGAAAAAAAATTATTTCCTTAAAAAAAGTGTTTGTTCATTATAGTATCACCACCCTCGCGATTAAGGGCCAGTCAGTTTTTATGAAAACTGTTGGACTTAGAGAGCAGGAACAGCTAAAAGGCTAACTTCATATAATTCCAGGGCCATAACTCCGCAATTGCTTGGGCGACATGGCCAATATATTCTGCCCACAAACGTCTTCATTAGTTTGGTGAATGTCATATGAAAACTGTTGGAGTTAGAGAGCGGAAACGGATAAAAGGGTCAATTGTAGATAATTCAAGGACCGTAACTCCACAATTCCTGTGGTGATTTGGCTGATTGTCGAACTTGACATTGATACAAGACAATTTCAGGAAGTTTGGGGAAGATCGGATGGAAACCGCTAAAAATGGCAAATTTTAGATAATTCAAGGGTCATAACTCCAAAATTCCTGATTAGGCTGATTATCGAACTTGGCCTGGAGATTATGCCCAAAAACATTTTTGTGAAGTGTGGTGAAGATCGTATGAAAACTATTGTACTTAGAGAGCGGAAACAAACGTGGTCTAACGACTGACAGACCTTAGCGGACCAAAATACCCCGCTATCTTCGAACGGGTGGTGGTAGTGCGGGGGGGGGGCAAACTAATACAAATGTATATATGCAGTTCTATCACCGTTATCCTGATTTTTTAAAACTGACCACACCACCCCGTTTTTTAAAGAGTATTAACAATAATTTTTTTTCTGTGTAGTTCAGATTTTACATTGTTTTGAATGTTTGAATATGTTAAGTGTACATGTCAATAAATAGTTTCAGTTGATATCAGTTCATTCGCTACAAGCTTGAACGTTAAATCTTTAAAGCAAACATTGACACCAATATTTGCCATGATTTTTAAAATAAAGGATTGCTGTTACAGTGTTATACAAGAAACATGTACATAATAACATATAGTTATTTTTCCCCCATCAATGTACGTACCTTTGATAATTTCAACTGATATGCTTTAAAGTAATTTTTTAACCTTAGCCGTACTTTAGTGAAATATTGAAATAAAGTTTATGCACCTATCAGTATTTTCCCCCAGGGGGAGCGGCGGACATATCCGGGACTTCAGACAGCGAATCCCGACAGGCGGGAATTCGATTCCGGTTCACAGAAAATAGACTTTGGTCGGATTTTAGATCCCTGTAATATTGCCCCCCCCCCCCCCCCCCGGTCCATTTGATACACCAAGCATCTCACATTGTGGGGATTTAGACAAACATGCTTGGCTCTAGGGTGGGGAATTAGACTCCAAAAAATAAAATAAATTCCACTGGGTCAGCCCGCCGCTCCTCCCTGGGCGGAATTATAGGTGTATTAATATGACATTTTAATACATATATTTCGCATATTTTTAACATAAAAAAAAAATAACTACATATTTAAGAATAAGAACATTAACTGTTTTGAGAAATTTAATGTTTAAAAGTACGTATACGACCTTACAATTCCGCAAAATTATCTCCCATTAAACATTAACAGAGCGTAACATGAGAGACAATTAGGTAGCGTAAAAGGGGAGACCACTGAGTAACTTGGCAAGGGAGACCACCGTGTAAAACGAAGGAGATCATTATGCTAAACAACGCCATTCAAACTCCCAACCTCGGCGCAGAGGTTTCACTGTGTCCCAGCATAGCTGGTTTAAATCCCTGCCGGCGCGAAATTCCACGTGACCATATGCAAACACTTCCAACTATGCTGGGACACAGTTAAATCTCTGCGCTGAGGTTGAACACCATTATGTAACACAGCAGATGAGGGAGATGAACCTATCAATATTCTCCCCCACAGGGGGGGGGGGGGAATATACGGGGGAAAATATTGATAGGTGCAAGACCTCTGTGTAATAGAGAAATTATTGCAATGCACTGTGTGGGCTCAATGACAAGAATCTTGTCAAATCGGAACACATGTATAGAACGCATATTAAAGTTTATTTTTAGGACCAAAGACATAGAAATAAAGAATACATGTTTTTTAAATGGTCATCTATGGGGAAACAAATAATTTTGACTCCTATTATTGGAACTTATTTACGCAGATGGAATCAGTTCGTACATGTAAATGGACTACTTTCCGCGTCAACTACAGAGGTGAATGGAATGTAGCCGGTGTGCAAGAGATTTAAATCATCCCTGACACCTCGGGAAAACATTTTAAACAGGTCCAAAAGCGCCTTTCAAATATCTATATGCTGTTCACCGTTTAAGGGGAAGAAAGCGAGGCGAGGAGTGGCAAGTTCTAAAGTTCGTAGCAGGGGCGTCAACTCTGTCGTGACTCGCAATGCAGGGGAGACCACCGTCAGGAAGTTGGGTTTTTAGTTTTCTGCTCGAAGCACCCAATACGTATTGTGCGCATGAATTTTCGTGTATCTTGCAAAGGAAGAGATTCTTAACTAGGGCGGATTCGAACTTGTAACCCCGATAGTACGAAGTCTACATACATGCATTGCGTAATGCCGGTTACTAAAGACATTGTGCAAACTGTGCAATAATTTCACCAATAATAATTTCAAATGCAAATTGAAAACCTGTATTTTCGAATAGCAATGGAAAATAATTTACAAAATACTATAAAAATGAGTGCATTTATGTTACAAATATGAATTTTATTTTGCAGAAAGTATATACTTAAATTCTTTATCACGTGACTATGTAACAGTAAATATGTTATCAAGACAATGTTTGCTCGTTCTGTTCACCTGTTGTGAACATGTGCATATTACTTCTTTATAAAATAAACAAAATACTCTTACAATGTATTCTAACATGATACTCGCTAAGTTTTCTATGGACGAAGAACAAAATTATCGTTGTTAAACTACCAATAAGCAACGCAAAAAGTAGTCCCCACTCTGAACGGAGCATAGTAAGCAGTAGTTCCAATTATAATTGCAAATTATATGTTAAATCATGTAAGAATCGAAATAATTTTCGCATTATCGTTGTTTATCGGCCAATAAACAACTATTTGTTCTGATGGATGGCTAGTGAACAACTCGGGCTAACGCCCTTGTAGATAAATTCCTACGCATCAGAACTCCAAATCGTTGTTTATTGGCCGATAAACAACTATAAATCGGACATTATTTCTGAAATAATACACTCACCGAGCTTCAATCCGTTATTCGCACAGTATTTGTTTGGCACAAAAACTATGAAAAACAAATTGCAATTTTACAATGCCAAACAATATTTCAAAATGTCTACAAAGTAATGCCCGGTATATTCCGTCACAGCAGAAAAGTTATAAGCTTAAAACCACTGATCTGTATGATAGGTTAAAATAGATTTCACAATGCATTTCCTTAATGGAATTCAATAGAACCTATCAACATGTTGGTAATCGAACCAAAGGATAACGCCATACTAGCGTAAATTTCGATTTAACGGCGTATGAATTAGGTTATTATTTATTTAAGGGTAGAGTATTTATTATTGATCAGAGGCCATTGGCAACCATGCTTGTACTCGACTAAATTTCAAACAGTTCCTTCGCTTCGGGTGTCACTTGGCTAAACTTCCAACTTTTCGCTCAGCATAAAGGTATAATTCAGTGGCGATTTGGAAGATCCCAGCGAATCACTTATTCCTCTTAGTAAAATTATGCAAACCGTCATTACTACAAAATTACGCACCTATCAATATCTTCCTTCCGTGTGTGTGTGGGGGGGGGGGGGGGGGGGGGGGAGTGGCAGCGGCGTACCTGCTTCGAATAGGTACTACCAGCCCCTACCTCGGGTAAGACCTGGTCCTATCTATTTACGACCTAATGGTATGCCATAATTTACCATTTCGTTCTTATTTCCATCAGTATTTCAAAGAAACCTTTGACATTACCGCTACTTTTGTTCGTGATAATATCAGACATAAGCTGAATTAGTATATTTACCTTTTTCTTCTCAACTTCTATTAGTCCGTCAGAGGTTACTTTTTTTCAGCAAAAAAATATGCTTGTCTTAGTTAACTTTTTTAGAGACCAGAAATCCATTAGGCTGTCAAAGATTAAAAACAAATCTGCAACACAATAGCAAAAAATGGTGAAAATCTATTAGGCCAGAGTATTATAATTTCTGGTGCCATGGTGAAATTTCTAAACAGATGAGCATTAGGAGGGGGGAAAAAAATGGGCATCGCAAAAATAATTAAAATACAATACGAAAAGTAATATTTTTTATTTAAACATATGTTTATTTTTGACTTGTTAATCACTGATTTCGATTGAAAATTTTCTTCATTATTTTACTATAATATTAAATAAAGCAAATTGATTGACTTAAATAATTCCCCTCACTTTTTAAATATCGTTAGCTTTTGTTTTGTGATTGATTAGATCATTTTACGCACTTCATTATTGTGAGAAGAAAAAGGGTTACATTACACAAATATTGTTTTCATATACGGAATGCCGCTACGATCGTGGAAAAAAAAATACATTTGCTATTTCCAATTTTATTTTTATGTACCTTTTTGGATATTTAGAAGAGGCTTTCCCGTAATACAAGAAAAAAAAACTCTGGCCTTATCGATCGCAGTGGTGTAAAGGATATGATGTCCGCCTTGTATCTGGAGATAATGAGTTCGATACCTACTCGGGTAGCGTGCGAAGACTGGTTCTACCCACGAAACGGACTTGTGGGTCTAGGACTCCATTTGAAATCAGCTTTCGTGCTTTCATGGGCCCTCCTTTTTGTACTTTTCGGACATTAAATATGAACAACAACATGTAAACGGTTAAAGAAAACTCCCTTTGAATCAGCAGCCCGACGAGTATTTAACAACATAATGCAAAAAAGGAAGGAGAAGAAGAAGAAGAAGAAGAAGAAGAAGAAGAAGAAGAAAAAGAGCTAGTTTCAGACTTTATTGGCTAAGGCGTAAAAACATGTTTGTTTCAGCTTGCATGCCCCACAAAAATAAGGGCAGGTAGGTAGGGATTTATTTTATTTTTTATTTATTTGATAAATGGTCAAAGTTAAGATTCTAAAACTAAATGAATATTCAAAACATATAGGTAACACCCTTAAACATTGTTTTGAAGCGGAAAACAAAACACTTATTTATCCAACAAACATTTAATTATTGGAAAAGGGTCAATCAAACAAACAAAAAATCTGACAAACTCAATAAAACGTTCTAGGGTCGGGGCAATTTTTTAGGGTAGATCGGGTAACCTAACACCGACATATTTTTTACGCCTGATTGGCACATTTGCACCTGGTCATTGACAATACCGTTTAAATTATAGCCAAGACACATACAACATAAATACAATTGTGCAAGCACATACAACAAATGTACATCGTTAGTTTGTTATACAAAGTAATAATTGTACTTTGGCGTAAATAAATAAGTAACTCATACTGATATAGTGCGAAGGAGCAGTTTAACACGCAATTTACCTTTACTTTAGTTCGCTTCATTGCTCGCGGGCTTGAGGCACATATTATTGATGAAATCGTACAAACATACTCATTGAAATATTTGCCAGTGATACGAAAAAGAATACACAATAGAAACTATACCATTATGCACCTATCAATGTTCCCCCCCCCCCCCCCCGGGGGATGGGGGAGCGGCGGGCATATAGGGGACTTTTGACTGAAAGCGATTCCGGACAGGCGGGAATTCGACATTCCGAAAGATTCCGGGTCCCGGGGTAATAGACTTTGGTCGGATTATAGATCCTGGTGATACAGGCCCCGGGCCATTTGATAAACATATAGCATCTCCCACTGAGGGGATTTAGACAAATATGCTTGACTCTCGTTGGGAATTAGACCCCAAATAATAAAATTTGTCTAATTCCCCTGGGTCAGTCCGCCGACCTCCCCCCCCCCCCGGGGGAAAATATTGAAAGGTGCATTATACTGTTATGGATAAATCTTTTTAACAGACGATATGGAATCTATTTATATATTAAATACGACAGTATTCACTTCATGCATGTGTAAACACAAAATATCATATATGTAATATCTGCCTTACCATATTTTCATTATTAGACTATAATTCTAATTACACATGTAGTTATAAGGATTACTATAATAACAACTCATCACAACAACAACACGAGGCACATTAATAAAGTATCCCCAATAGAAAGTAATTAAAAATAATTTCTGTTTCAAGCAATGCCAGTTAAACAAATTAATGGTGGGAGTAATTTTCGATTGACGGTCAATATATTACGTTCCCATGGGAAAATTGAAAGCTTGCACAATAAAAGAACGCTTCTGACATAATGTCACGTTATATGGGAAAGTGTTTACGTTCACAATGATTGCTTTTAACTATGGTACACATACATCTGCCGATGGCGTGATCATAAAACCCAAGCATATGATTGTTGGGGGTTTCTAGTTACATGAATGAATCTAATTCGGAACTCTCCAACACACAAAAAATAACAAAAACAACAATAATCAAACTGCTTTGATAAATTTGGTTCAGACGCATAATCACTTATATGCTAATTATGTGCAGTGAACCTGTTTATTTTAGCTCGATCGCATCCCACCCAGAAGCCTATAGAGACACCGTTGAGTCCATTTCCTGGGTAGAACCAGTAGTTGGTTTCCAACCTCCGCGCAGAGAGTTGACTGGTTCCGAGCATAGCTCTAATCAAATACCGTTAACCGATAGGGGAGGTAACCATTGCGAGGAGTTTGGTTGGTTTCATGTGAGATCGCAAGGCGGACACCGCATCCGTTACACAACCAGACAATTTCGAGTACGAGGAAATTTCCTGCGTAGAACCAGTACTTGTGTCTTTTTGAGAAAGACCGTTGGAAACTTCCCGGAGTAGGGATCGAACTCGCAAGGCGGACATCACATCCATTACATCACCAGGCAATTTCAAGTAGTAGTACCTTTTATGGATAGAACCAGTAATTGGTGTTTTTGTTAGAAAGCTAATCAGAACGTTCCGCAAGTAGGGATCGAAATCTCGATCGCGAGGCGGACACCACGTATCAATTACATCACCTGACCACTTCGAGTAATAATTCGTTTCCTGGGAAGAACCAGTACTTTGTGTCTTTTTGAGAAAGACCACTTTAACCTTCCCGAAGTAGGGATAAAACTCACGACCCGCCGATCGCAAG
The DNA here is from genome assembly GCA_027627225.1 of Congeria kusceri. Lineage (NCBI taxonomy): Eukaryota > Metazoa > Mollusca > Bivalvia > Myida > Dreissenidae > Congeria > Congeria kusceri. The sequence continues at coordinate 15,563,522 of CM051026.1, read as the reverse complement.
GCGGACACCACATCCATTACATCACCTGACCACTTCGAGTAATAATTCGTTTCCTGGGAAGAACCAGTACTTTGTGTCTTTTTTGAGAAAGACCACTTTAACCTTCCCGAAGTAGGGATAAAACTCACGACCCGCCGATCGCAAGGCGGACACCACATCCATTACATCACCTGACCACTTCGAGTAATAATTCGTTTCCTGGGAAGAACCAGTACTTTGTGTCTTTTCTTAAAAAGACCACTTTAACCTTCCCGAAGTAGGGATAAAACTCACGACCCGCCGATCGCAAGGCGGACACCACATCCATTACATCACCTGACCACTTCGAGTAATAATTCGTTTCCTGGGAAGAACCAGTACTTTGTGTCTTTTTGAGAAAGACCACTTTAACCTTCCCGAAGTAGGGATAAAACTCACGACCCGCCGATCGCAAGGCGGACACCACATCCATTACATCACCTGACCACTTCGAGTAATAATTCGTTTCCTGGGAAGAACCAGTACTTTGTGTCTTTTTTGAGAAAGACCACTTTAACCTTCCCGAAGTAGGGATAAAACTCACGACCCGCCGATCGCAAGGCGGACACCACATCCATTACATCACCTGACCACTTCGAGTAATAATTCGTTTCCTGGGAAGAACCAGTACTTTGTGTCTTTTCTTAAAAAGACCACTTTAACCTTCCCGAAGTAGGGATAAAACTCACGACCCGCCGATCGCAAGGCGGACACCACATCCATTACATCACCTGACCACTTCGAGTAATAATTCGTTTCCTGGGAAGAACCAGTACTTTGTGTCTTTTTGAGAAAGACCACTTTAACCTTCCCGAAGTAGGGATAAAACTCACGACCCGCCGATCGCAAGGCGGACACCACATCCATTACATCACTAGACAACGTTAATACGCTTACCTTTCATGGGTCCAGGGTAAAACAAGTACTTGGTGTCTTTTTCAGAAAGATCATTCGAACGCTCCTGAAGTAGGGATCGAACTCAACGACCTCCCGGAAGCAGGGCGAACACCAGACCCATTACACCACCCAACAATGTCGGGTACTAGTCAGGAGATATTCTGGGGTTGAATCAGGGATTCGCACGGAGACTGGTGGCGGTGGGTACTGTGACATGCCCACCCTGACCTATTATTTTAACGGGGAAGATACAATTTACGGAGTACTACATGCTCGTAGTATTAAGACGGACTCCATTTCTTAGTTTGAAAATACGTATCTCATTTTCAGCACCACACTTTGCATGGATTAAAAAAACAACATCAGTAGTGTTTGACAAAATTTTACATAGGTTCGTGTTTTTAATAAGACGTAGCTCATCTCGATGAGGAATCATTCTTAAAAACGACTTTTTGGCAGTTTTTCGATTTTTTTTTTCTAAGCCTTTCGATATTTTATTTTCTAAGCCATACGCACCGCACATGCGTGCACTTGTATGCCTGGGCACGCCCCTTGCACCAGACTTCCAGAAAGCTCAAAAAAGCGTCAGACATTCGGTCCGACAACCAGTCAAAACTTGCCGGACTGAAATAAAATTTGCCGGACTGAAAATTCAATCATTAAGGTAAAGTCTATAGTATACACGTATTCACTAGTGTGTTTTCGCGATCTCAAACAGCAAACGTAATTTGCTCACCTTTTTCATTGTTATTAACATCCATAACATAAAATATACGATACATTTAATTAATATCAAACTACGATATGACCACGCACATCCGAAACGTCTATCCGAATTTTACTGTTCACATGACTTACACACATTGTATTTACATTTAGCATGCCCTTGTTGTTCATGTAAAACCCGCGGTTAGCTAAAAAAAAATGCAAAACTTATGCTGACAATCACAACTTCACGTCATCCGCATGGAAAGCGTGGACGTATTGACAGTGATATATAAATGTGTAGCGCAAAGAACTGTGAAATCTTTATTTTTAGAATAAAAGTTTTGTATTGCAAAACGATTAGGTGTCTATAACATCGCGAAGGATGTGCAAATTGTATGTCATATTTTTACTCCGTCTAGATCTTTTGTAGACACCATGTATTTTGCATCTAAAACGCGAAAGCAGTTACGCGGTATCGATAACGTCGTTGTTGTATAGGTTAGTATTGATCTATCACTTACAGCGCTTTGTTCACGACCAACAGCTATTTGACATTAGGCTGCTAATTAAGCGATTGCAGTGAAAAGACCCGTTATTGTTTCTCGCATATCACGAGTTTCATTGAAAAAGTAGCGATGAAGGCGCGAAAATTTGCACCAAACGGGATTTATTTACGGCAGTTGGGGTAATAAGATGATCATTAATAAGCATGAAAAAAAATCATGATCAGATCCAGTAAAATGCGGATCACAATACAGCGAAGCTGTATTCAGTTGCTCTAATATTATTATTTTTTTATCCAGTTACATACAAGAATAAGTCTTGAAAAAGCTGTCGGACGGTCGGACCGATTCTTGGTAAATAAATGTCGGACCCACTCAAAATTTGACGGTCATGTCCGTCGAACCGACGGTTTTCGGGAAGTCTGCCCTTCTAGTACCCTTCCTAGGTAGAACCAGCACTTGGTGTCTTGTAGTTAAGATCAATGGAGCACTCACCGAGTAGAGATCGAACATAGACCTCCCTGGCTGTCCGGCTAGCACAGTGGTTGTTACACTCGCTTCTCACCTAGGCGTCCCGGGTTCGCTTCCCACTCGGCGCATGTGAGTTTGGTTGGTGGTCACCATACCGGACAGGTGGGGTTTCCTCCGGGTACTCCGGTTTCCCCCCGCAGCACAAGACCACACAAAAATTAAAATATATTTCAGTAAAAAATAAATAGCTCGAAATTGCAGCAGTGATTCAAAATTCGTCCCAACTTTCTCTAGTAAGCTAGTTAGGTAGCAGTGCTGCGGGTCCTTACATAATGCAGCCTCAGGCGAGGAAGGACCTCATAAACTTCGAAATACACATACACTCACGATATCCCAATCGCATCCGTTAAACCACTAAGGGCGGTGTATTTGTGTTCAGGGCTTTTATTAACTTTTGAAAACTGAAGTTTGAACATTCTGGCCTGTGATTTTTGAAGTTTTGCTCATAATATTTGTCAGTTTTGACAGAAGTGCGCTACATAAGTCCTCAGCATTTCAGAAATGAAATTAAGTGTAAAATACAAGTTTTTTTAAGGTCAGTTTTGTTTTCATCAAGTGTTTATATGCCAATTTATTCAGTGAAAGAAGTAAACATTTGAATAAATTACTTAATTTTTCTTCTTACTTGTTCATCCTTACACGATGGAACTTCCATGGCTGCAATTTTGAAAGTTCTGCAACTTCTATGGCTGCAATTTTGGAAGTCCTGTGACAAAAACTGGGAGTAAATTACTCCCAAACGTCCCTTAATGCAAGCCCTGTAGTTTTCTTTCTTTCTTATTGACTTTACTTTTTCCAGAAATTGTCCATATTTAATAATTTTGAATTGACTTTTTCAAGAAATTTTCCCGTGCCGATGAAATTGTCTATTTAAATGAACAGACCCTTGAAGAAGAGTTACATAACGTTTCAGTATAAAAAATCGTTTATTTAAACATGATCATTATTTCTTCACAATAAATCAATATAAATTATCGGGAAATGAACTTTGTTTAGCAAATTACATTACATCATCCAACTACTGTCGATATACCCTTTTAATTCAGAAATAATTTTCAATTTAGAGATGTTTATCGGTTAAAAAAGAACGATACATCGTTGTTTATTAGCAGATAAACAACGATAATGCAAAAATTATTTCGATTATAACATGACATGACGACATATTCTGAAATTACAATGCGAACTATATTTTACAGTTTCGGAACTACTTTTCGGAATTAACAACGGGATTGTTGCGCGTGTCATCCGAATGATCAATAGATCGATAACATCAATTTTGACGTCTGGATAACAAATGACACGTCAAATCGCCGTTCACTTGACAATTTTGGGCGAAAGTTGAGAAATCATAGTGCACCATTGTTTTACCTTTCAACGTGTTGTAATTCATTATATTGAGGAATTTAAACAGTTTCCCCCAAGTGTCAAATACGTCATTTGTTACGTCACTTCCGTCACCGACGCCAGTTTCAAACGATTGATTGACACACGAAGACATGAAATCCAGCTCCAACATGGCCGCTAGCATAAAACTGACACATTCAGTTAAAGGGACAGTTTCACAGTTTTTGGCTGTGAGCAATAATTTCTTAAAGTGACTTTTTCCTGTTCTACAATTTACATTTATTGTTCATATTTTAAGGTTTGAAAAGCATATTGATTGCGCAAAGGTAAACTTTTGACGAAAATCTGTTATTATTTCGAGAAAAAGTTGCAACCTGGTAGACATACCCTAGTATTTTTTATATAAAAAGGCATAATACATATCAAAATAATTATGTTTTGCAACCAAAACAGCTTAACAGACAGAAATTTCAATATATTCTACAAATTCCTGTTTTAAAATTCCATTTTAAAAGAAATATTTTGCCAACCATAAACTGTGTAACTGTCCCTTTAATGTGGTATTTCTCGAATTTTTGCACTTCAAAATGCACTACCTAGTACATGATATAATATTATTTCAAAATAGTGAATACAAATACTATGCTAGTAACACGTGACGTCAATGAAATAATGTATATATCTGTACAATATTCTAGCAAACTTAATACCGGTGTAAGTTTCGTAAAAATGATCGCCTTTAACAAAACAAGTGTTTCGAAGACTTATATAAATTGTACATTTTCTGATAAACTGCTATTTAGTGACTAGTATTGAGTTGCTTAGTCTTTTTAAATAACAACCTTTATAAGATTAACATGAACTAGAGACAAAGAAATGTAACAAAATCAGATTTTAAATGACCAACGGCTAAAAACTGCAAAGCCTAAAATATTCTTAATTCTGCAAAAGATGGTGCAATCACAAAAGCATGAGAATATGGGCAGGGAAACTTAATTATAGTAGTTCTGTGAAAGTTTGGTCGAAATCCCTTGAGAAATGTAGGAGTGGCGCTCTTAAGTGAATTGTCACTATGTATAACATATGTGCACAATAAACAAGGGCCATAATTCTGCCCAAAATGATAGAACCACAGAAGATCGACAATATGCGCTGGGCCACTTGGTGACAATTCTTCTGTGAAAGTTGGTCGAAATCCCTTGGGAAATGTAGGAGCTGCGCTACGAAGAGTTTGTTCACTATATAGTAAATATGTGCAAAATAAACAAAGGGCCATAACTCTACCCAAAATTATCGAATCACAAACGCCCGACAATATTCGCTGGGGCACTTGGAGACAATTCTTCTGTGAAAGTTGGTCGAAATCCCTTGAGAAATGTAGGAGGAGCTGCGCTCCGAAGAGTTTGTTTACTATATAGTAAATATGTGCAAAATAAACAAAGGGCCATAACTCTGCCCAAAATTATCGAATCACAAACACCCGACAATATGCGCCGGGGCGCATGGTGACAATAGTTCTGTGGTTTGGTAGAAATTCCTTGAGAAATGTAGGAGGAATTACGCTCTGAAGAAATTTTCACGCCCGCTTGCCGACCTTTTCCCGCGGAAAACCTGGTTAAAAAAGCCACTTGCTCCAAGATGGAATAATACAATATAAAGACAACATGTCATTAATAAATATTTTATTTTTCTCTCCACCACGTTATACTCTAACAAATCTACTAATTGAAATACTCGCCATCCTGGGGTCATATCTACAAAGCTAATAAGGAAAATCTTAAGTCACATTTAAGTCAGAAATGCAAATAAAATTTTCTAAGTTAAAATCTTTTTTTTTGTATTTAAAAACATTGTAAAACCAGAAGCATCTGTTGATTCTTGACCAGCTTTAAACCATTTAAAACAAAATAAACTTTAAATGAACCATTCAGATACCGGTCTTAATGCATGTGCGTAAAGTGTCGTCCCGGATTAGCCTGTGCAGTCTGCTTTTATGGTATTTTCTGTTTCAAGGAAGTCTCTTCTAAACACAAGTCCACTGTAGGCAGAAAGTGCCATCCTGGATTAGCCTGTGTGGACTGCACAGGTTAATCCGGGACGACACTTTACGCACATGCATAAAGAACGGTTTTTTCACGACGCGCCACATATATGCTTAGAAGTTTTCACCAAGGAGCTTAGTAGAATGGTAACAAATGCGATGAAATAAAATATGCCTGTCCAAAACTTGAACACCAAAATATAAACAACGAAAACTATGTTAGCATTACCAGCAGGCAACTAAAACTCTTGCATTAGAATTTATGTGTACAAGAGGCATATTTTTTATTTTTTTGGAGAGGGGGAGGGATATATAGCAGGTATTATTGCAAAATCTAAAGTTTGGGCTACTGATTTTTATTTTTATTTTAAATAACAATAACTGCAATTGTAAATAGCTCATAATATTTCACTTCTTCAATGAAACAATGTAAATTTAAAGTTACCAAAGAACTAAATTCACCAGACTGCACAACTTTTTAATTCTTATAGTTTTACATCAAGATGAAAATCAAATGCAGTCCCAAATACCAGTAACTCAGATTATTATTTCATTTATTATTGATTTCATTAAATATTTCTACTTTATACCAACACTCAAAATCCACATTTAAAAATCAGCATTAACCTCGAAGCAATGCCTCGTATTGTTTCACTTATTCAATTAAATATTTTATAATTCAGTTAAGATGTAAACGGGCATTCACAGTTCCACACAAGAGCTGTTTGTAAAACCAGTATGCTCCACTTTAGGTTAAAAGCAATTGTTAAAATATCAAGTTTGGTGAAGATCGGATGAAAAAAGTTGGACAAAGAGAGCAAAAACTGCTAAAATAGCAAATTTCGATAAATCGAGGGCCATAATTCTTATTTTACTTTACATTATGCCACCAAACATTTTCATCAAGTTTGGTGAAGACAGGATGAAAACTGTTGGACTTACAGAGCAGAAATTACGAAAAGGCTAAATTTTTTCATTCAAGGGCCATAACTCCACAATTCCTGGGGCCATTGGGTTGATTATCGAACTTGAAAGAGATATTATGCCCTCAAGGAGTTTAGTGAAGTTTCAGATCGGATATAAACTGTTGAACTAAATAGAGGGTAAATGAACTTGGTCTACCGACCGACAGACATTAGCAAACCAATATACCTCGCCATCTTCGATGAGGGCACTATAACCTCAAAGAAACATAGTGAACTACAATCCACATGGATTAACATAGGCTTAACAAACAAGACATTCAGAAATGTATAACTCAAACAGCAAAACTATGATAAGTTCTTGATAATTAATTCTTTTCTACCTTCTTGAAAAGATTACCACGGTACCCAAAGATAGGTGTCATTTTTCTGAATTTACAATAGCTAATCAAGTAAAGATCAGTAAACACTCAAAAAAATCTACAAAAGTTAAAACACACCAAAAGGAATAAATGCAAATTGTTGTATTTTCTTTATTTACAAGAATTTCAGTTTGAAATGTCAGCTAAGATTACCTGAATTATGCATACAAGTGTTCATACCAAAATTGTGGAAAAAATATGAAAGAATTTCGCGTTTACCATGGCACAGCTGAAGTTCTTATAAATATAGAAAAAACACAACAACGTCCATTTGGTGCATTATAACTTTTGTTGGGTGAACTTAAGCAACAACTAAAATTCCTCTTCAAAACAATGAAGATGTATTTTTTTGTAAATTTTTGGTGGGGAAAGCATTTAAATTGCAACAGAGTTTTTAAAATACATGTATGTCAATAACACACAACACTACACACCACAAATGACTACACATATGTATAAACTACACACCACAAATGACTACACATATGTATAAACTTTTCACACATCATGGATGAAATACATTACACTGGAATGTACAAATAAAACAAGAACAGTCCTACAATGAACATTTCTAACATACGAGGCGGGTCATGGGAAAACCAGTCATAATGAATGTGCGCAAAGTGATGTCCCAAAGTGTCTTGGACGGCACTTTCCGATGTTATGGTATTTTCTGTTTTCAGAAAGTATCTTCTAAACATAAATCCACTGTAGGCGTAAAGTGCCGTCCCGGATTAGCTTGTGCGGACTGCACTGGCTAATCCGGAATGGCACTATCGTACATGGATTAAGCCCAGTTTTCCCACGGCGAGCATCATACATATATTTCGATTGGTCCAAGGTCTCTGTTTCGGGGGATGCCACCTGCAGCCGTCAGATAAGGGAATTTCGACATTTTCTTAGAACAGGAAATTTTTTAATAACATAATAATACTTATAAATTATGAATCATTAATAGTCTGTTTCATTCAATAATTCATTCTTGATATATCAGCTGTTATATCAGAGCAAGGAAAATACAGACACTAATTGAAAATCTTACTTTACAGATAAAACAATCGATTATGTCAGTTATTGTCTAAAATGTTAACTTCTGGGGGAATTTCCGACCTTTTAAGGGGGAAAAAAGACACTGCTTTTGCTGGGGGAAGCAGCCTTATTTCGGCTGTAAAAATGACAGATTGAGGGTCTTGTGGGGAAGCGCAAACCTATGCTAAGTCTATGTTGAATACATGTTATATAGCATAGTTTTGCGCCGTGCCATCAAATTTTGCTGATGCGTTTTCTGTAATGCATTTTACACTAAAATGATCTGTAATAAGAAGATGGCGAAAAATTTCATTAAAAACTACTTCAAAATTGTTAAAACAACGTCAATCCATTTTTTTACCCATTGGGGGAAGGTGACCGGGTCCATTAATTTGAAGGGGAAGTTCATGTTGTAGGGGGATATAACAACAATTTGTTAATTAAAGAAAACATAAGACATTTCTAGACTTATTTCATTTTAATTTTATATACTGTTATACAAACAATAAACTTAAGCCTTGTCCCTAATTTTAACTTGAAAAATTGACAATTCTGTTGGAATGTGAACAAGCTGAAACTCGGAAAGTTGTGTGATTTTATTAACAGCTGAGGGAATGGGGACCTATTTTGTCTCCAAACAATGATCCATTTTTGTGAGAATTAAAAACAAAACTGTAAAATTTCAAACCAAATGTATGGGTAACAATACATATAACTGACACTGGAGTATATTGCATAACAATTTATTTTTCTACCTAAGGGAGACAACTTGCTAAACAAAAAATGACATTTAATACAAAGGGAGCTAATCAACTTTACTTTTACTTTTATTTACTCTATACTGCTCTAGTGTAAAAGATTCTAAACATGTTATTTTAATTTAAAAAACTAAATTATTTAGTAAAAAATGTTTTATGCTTAATAAAAGAGAAATCTTATGTGTAAACAAATGCTTGTAAACATGGTGAAACAATAATTACAATACTAACATGATCTAAATGAAAGTTACGAACATTTTAGTTTGACTCTGTTGATAAGTTATGCATTAAATAAATAAATTAGAAAAAAGTCACTTGAGGCATAACAACGAGTGAAAATATAACTTTCCATGACCACGAGTGAATTTAAAGTTGACAGTTCACCAAATTTTCTTTTTATAGAAAAATAGTCCGTTCTATGTTATATTTTAACAGTAGTGATAATATAACAGTGTATATTTTCACTGTTTTAACAATGAAAATATCAAATTTTATTTCACTAACAAAATTATATATTTCACTGAAAAGCATATAATAAATAGATATACAAACTTAGAAATAGATGAATATAATAATCTAGGTAAATCCTACCTCTAATGCCACATCTAACACAGTTGGCAAATTATTTCAGTTTGCTACATGACTATTGAAGCATTTTTCCAATAATGGAATGAACAAAAAGGTCATATTGTTAAACTAGTATTGATTCATCTAGTTCGTTTTACAAAATTAATTAAAGTCGACATATCCACTATACTGAAGCACAGGTATTTCGATACACCCTTTCATGAAAATTATTCTCGCAGATTATTATGTTATCTATGTCTTTCAATTCATTGTACGTTAATTATTTAACGTCGACATATATTTGCTGCATGATAAGTTTGATAACAAATTAACAACAAACAATAAGAACAATTACAACATTACTCTCTGAGAATTCTGTACTAAAATCAAAAAAACATATATATCTTTATCTTATAACTGTTTTAATATGAGTATACTGCACTACAGGAAGCAAGGCAAACAGTAAAACTAACTTTGTTTGCCATTGCCTACCTACCCGACTCTAACGTTATTTTTTCTGTTAAATCAAACCAGTTTTTTTTTTAAATTCTGAATGTTCTATTTTTTCTTTAGGTTAAATAAAAGCTCGTTCTTCTTTCATTTCAGTCGCTTTCCTTTGGGTTAATAAATTAACTGTATCAGCTAGACCATTGCTTAAAATAGGCCATATCAAAATGCAATTCTATGTTTTATAAAACTTGTGAAAACAAGGGGTTGTTTGTCAGCATTAATTATCTAAATAAAGATGGTTGCTTGCAAGGCTGTGTTATACATTATATTTTTACAATAAATGGATCATTCATAAATTTGCATTTTTTGTCCAAAAAAAATATCTACCTACCTACCCGTTACCAGCAAGCTTGGGTAGGCAATGGCAAACAAACAATTTTTGAAGGTTGGCCTAAACGTCTTGTATATATCCAGAAAGTCATTATTCTGTATTTTGTGTGTGCAGTTTTTTTCCTCCTCTACTCTGGCAGTTTCTTCTTTAATTATGCCCTTTCCTGGGTCTGTTTCTCTTCCATTTATTCAGCAGTTCGATAGATCACTCTTTGGATGGATTGAGACACGAATAATCATTATATTATTAACAATCAAGCTTCATTGGTGAGTGTCAACGAGAAAAAGTCCAAGAACATTTCGCTCCATGAAAGCTTTAAAGTAAGAGTTTTTCTAATATTATGTCAATGGTGATTTAAACACTGATTGAAGATTCCGACAGTTTTTTCCAATGGATAAAACAGCGACTTAACAATGATGCAACTGGTCACTGTGTGAAGGCATTCAATCTATTATAGTATAGACCACTGCTGTGCTATTGAATGGTTTGAAGAGATGTCTTTGATATAGGTGTGCAGATATCGATGGAAAACCCTGCTCATTTGCGTGACCACCCAGAGAAAAAACATCTCTGTTCGTGTCGAGCACTTCTTGATATAAATTTTTCAGTCTACTACAATATAAAATTATTGCACTGTCTCTTTTCATTTAAATGGTATACATTCTAACTGAAAGTCTTTGTAACAACTTGATAATGCTTTCTTTAAATTCTCTAATGTTCATGACATTTTGATTAACCAAATTACACTCTCACGCTCTTTCAGTTTCTTTTTTTTTGGACATCTGCAAGCATTTTCAAATCTTCATTAACTGTTGGTGTTTCATTCATAAACATCTACACAAATTAAAAAGTGTATCTAAAAGCATGACTAGTTTACTTGGTCTTTTTTACTCGTTTGGAATTTTCTTTTTCTTTTCTCTGTTGTTTCAACTTTTTCTTTTCTTCTTTCGCTTTCTGTTTGTCCCTTAGACTTTTCACAAGCTTGTATGTGAAAAATACTGAAAATAAAAATGTGATCATGTTTAGGGAATGAAGTAAAACTATAGAGGAAAATGGGTGCAGGATGAAGCGTACCATTTCCGAAGCATACCAATGCCTAAGCGTACCATTTTAGGATGAAGCGTACCACCCCTGTACACATGTGTTTTTACAACATGGCCCCCCGCTGATAATGTGTGATAAACTCCATCTGATACTTGGGGTGGAGTATAGAAAATGCGTGAAAGTGTCAATAAACAGTTTTTCAAAGGGAATTTTCAAAATTCATCAGGATGGATTTTATTTGTTTCATATTACATTAAAATATATTTTGGTACTAATACGTCGATTTTTAATGGTTTAATTTTAATTAAAATACTTTTATATAATGCATCTAAAATAGCATAAAACAAAGCACATATAACATAACAATGATGCACTTTTCATAAAATTTATTGTATTGTATACTTTATTTCAGTATCACCAATAATCAATTAACATACATTTCAAATTAAAATATCCATAAAATAAACTGAATGGCCACTCATTTTTAGTTATAGAAGATTAGTATTCAGTACAGAACTTTTATTTGACATAAGTACACTTAAAAGTTATTAAACAATAAAACTATTCCCATCATATTTCTTGATGAGTGCCTAAGTTAACTTATTTTAGATATACATCAACCAAGTCAAGTATTCTTTAATAATTCATTAATAATAGTAGTAATGCATTCTTTACTTCAATATATAATTGCAACTGCTTATTACATCTGTAATTTCTTAGTCAACCAAACTGAGAATTCATAAGTTAATTAATTGATTAATATTTTTTTCTCTATATTTTTTCATTATGCGTTTAATCTTGACCTTTTTGTTTCATGTCATTAAAAACAATGTGACGATGGACAATGCAAACAATATTTTATTTCATCATTAAACGTATTATTCAGGGGTCTCTCTCTGGTTTGGGGGAAGAGTACCTGTACCCTCAGGCGGGGAATTTTAGCGTCGTTTTACACAGAAGGGGAAATATCAACTTAGCAAACAAGTAAAAGATAAAACTATTATATATAGTTACATATCACATTATTTTTTCTAACTCTTTACCTGACAACTTTATTCATGAAAATAATCAATAAATTGAATATTATAATATCTAGTCAAATTTTAACCATCTGCGGTCCACCACTCGACCTATATAAGGTGGAGCAGTGCAACAGATAATTTTTCATGCAATTTAATAGTTTTTCACTTCCGATTTTTTCAACTTCCAATTTTTAACCTTAATTAATTTTGTTAAACTACTTATACTGATTTTAATACAGTAATAAACAGTGTTTTTGACTGTAGGACACGGTATGTGTGCCTTTTTGCTTCACCTGTTTTGATAACTTTTAAGCAGAAGCCATTTTCCAAAAAACAGAAATTACGGTTCCCGGCAAATAAGCTAGCAGTTAACTGTATATAAATGACGTTTTATAAAGAAAGCAAAAATAATCGGGAGCCTGACAAGTCAAAACGGTAATTTAACATGACCAGTTGTTTTTCTTCGGCTTTTATCGTTAACCGTTTGTAACGGTTCTTAAGTAAACTTGATCCCCGAAAATTAATCCCATAAACAAAACGAAAACAAATTCGATGGCAGTTCATTTAGGGGGAATTTCGATCTGAAATGGGGGAAAAATATATACTTTTTCGTTGGGGGAATGATGCCGAATTTCGACATCAAAATATGGAGATTGAATGTTATGTTATATCATTAATGTCTTTATGCAATCCTGCAAAGTGGTATGCTTGTTAAGCTTGGGTAATGGTAAGCTTCATCTGACATTCAAGGAAAAAACATAATATGTGGCGTCGTGAGAAAACCGGTCTTAATGCATGTGCGTCCGCACAGGTTAATCCTGGATGGCACTTTCCGCTGTTATGGTATTTTCTGTTTCAAGGAAGTCTCTTCTAACCATAAATCCACTTTAGGCGGAAAGTGCCGTCCTGGATGAGCCTGTGCGGACTATCCGGGACGACACTTTACGCACATGCATTAAGTCTGGTTTTCCCACGACGTGCCTCATATATATCTTGGTTATTAACAATAATTTTGATTTTTAATAAATGGTTTGATCATTATAATATGAGGTAATCATTATAATATGCTACATGTGATAGAGATATTGGTAAATAAATTTAAAGAATAAAACATACTGCTTATATTTCACTTGAGAAAATTTTGAAATGCAAATCATTTGATTATTGATAAATAAATAAAACATAATTTACTGATAATTAGACCATGGCAGCAAAATAAACTATATTTTCTATACATTAAATCTATACTATATACATATAATCGTTAAATAAAACACACAAAACGCCCCTAAAATTGCAATATTTCTTTGTAACGTGTCAAGAGTTGCCAACGTTGCAAACTTCTGAAAAAAATTCTGGCATACTTACTGACTAAAAATCCTATAATTATGCCTGGTATAATAAACACAGTGTTGTCGATGCTTTCCTTAATTGGTCCCGATCCGATATCAACCATTTTGATGTTTTCTGTTAGGCAATCTGCTTCGAAATAAACGTATTCACTTTCTTTTCGCCGGCAGATTTACGCGGAAGTGAGCTTAAATTGCATTACGGGTAATTTCTATTGAATTACAGTCCAACCGGCCACAAGTCAAACCGGCCACAGGTTAAACCGGCCATAAAAAAGTCAAACCGGCCACACAGTGATTTGGAAAAAAGTCAAACCGGCCTCATTTTTTAATCCTCTCAATGACTTGATGAATGTGTGCTTTATATATATTTTTATAGTACTTAATGTGTTAATTTTATTTTTAGACCATGAAAAACGACAATACATCTATGTATATATAACTTTGATATGTCTCATGTATGTTGACTCGCTTGGCTTCTTCTCTTCTACTCTGTCGTTGGCTTCTTCTCTTCTACTCTGTCGTTGGCTTCACAAACGACGAAATTTTCTTTAGTAGCGATGAGGCGCTCAGCTCTCTCCTCTGGTAGCTGGAAAAAAACCCATAGCGTACGTTAGTATATTTTGCATGTTTTAATTAAAATTCAACGAAAAACAAATCCAAGTTTAGTGCATGGATAATTAAACGAATACAAATTCAAATTTGATGCATGTAAATTCAAACGCTTATATTTAATGTATCACCTTTCCCAGGCTTGGAAAATTCTGGCCTGCATACTCCGGTATGCCTTCCGTTGAAGCCATCGCAACTTCATCTCGCTCACGAGTCGCACTTGGGATTCTACAGCGAGTGCCTCACTGTACAGAAGACGTACAAGCGTGTAGAATGGGGGCGCAACACCGGCTCTCACGTTCAACCGCCGGTGCCACCCTAAAATATATATAATTTATATATGTGTAATATGAATGTAATATTTAATATATAAATGTTATTCACGATTTTCTATTTACATGCTGTTGCCAATAAATGCGATGTTTGCATTTGTAATAAGTTCATTTTTACCGCACTGACTTTGATTGTCAGATTATTTAACAAGTGTGTTCCATAACAATTGAAGTACCGTACATTATTTGCCTTGTATTTATTATATTACCTTCCAAATCGTTGTTAGTCCTCACGGACTGGCCATATATGCTCCAGCTGTCGATAGGCCATAACTGGCTGTTGATCCACGTGCCGCGAATATACTGGAATAGGGGCTGCACGTGCGGAGCAGTGTTCAGGTCCTCCAGCATGTCAAACGTTGGCAGCACGTGCTCCGCGGGCCAAAACGGTAGGCAGAACAGCATGCGCACCAAGGAATAAGTGCCCTGGTCATTAATGTACTCCGTGGACAACCCCATAGCCTAAAAAACAAGCATAAATTTATCTCAACAGGATGCTGGTACATTGATATAATTATAGATTACTTTCAGTATTTAATTAGCACGATAAGTATTTCAATGTACTCAGTAGACAACCCCATAATATAAAAACAATCATAAATATATCTACAAAAAGAAGGTAATTAACACAATAAGTATTTTTATTCACGGTACGCTTAACATGTAAATTGCATTCAATACATTAAAGTACCTGGACATGTCGCCAAACAGCCTGTCCCCAGTGAAAGCTGCAGCCCTTGATTGACACCATGGGAAGTACACGTCTTAAGGCTTTCCATAGCGCCGCCTCGAAATCGACGACTACCTCTTGCACGGACAGCCGGTCTTTTAATGCACGTCTGATCACCTATAACGACATGATCACATATAAAATAATGAGGCATGTACAATACTGTTATGCTTATTTCATTGTATTTATTCAAAATAAATTGAAATATTAATTGCAATCGACCGATTACTCACTTTCAACACTTTTTCGTAGTCTTCAGTAGATTTGCCACTCATGGCTACGAACAGCAGTGGCACTTGCTTGGAACTATCTCCGCGTCGAACGAAAGCGTGTATAGATAGTAACATTGTGAAAGGGGACCTAACCACTTTGAAGGTGCCATCAATGTACCACCTCTTGGCTGCAATCAAAATGTCTAACTGCTCGTCGGTGGCAAATATCAGGTGTCTATTTCCGCCGACCTTCACCTCACGGCGAAAAAAGCCATCCGGTATCGCGTCAGTGTCGATCTGTAATGAAACAAAAAATTTCGGTATGTGACAAGGTTCCTGGAACAGTTTATATAAATTTAAATCTTGTAAGATAAAAATAAAATTTGTTTGTGTGTGTGTACAGTTACCTCAAAATTCATATCCTTGGGCTCCTCGGGCCTTAATGCCTGTCTGTGTCGGTTGATGCATCTGGCGATATAATCTTTCCTTAAATCACCAACCCTAACTAAGCCCTCGACACCTTGCGATGCTTCTTCGACTATAGAAGACGCCGTTCTCACCGTGTCCCGTGTCGCTGTTGGTTTTCCCTGAAGAATTGAAAACGTCATGACATCTATTATTGTTTGGCATTATGCATTTAGAATTGCAATTGGTAAGTGTTTGTGTATAAATTTACTTTATTGTTATATATATAGTTATATAAATGACATCAAACTAATTTGTGCCCTCACCTTTGCCATGATCTTTGCCATGGGGCCGCGTTCTGGTTCAGGAGCGTGTATGTGGGCTTTATTATTCCTGGTAAATTTCCCATCCGTTTCAGTCACTCCTGCAGGACATGTTCGCAGTCATCACATGTAATTGCTTCATCGGTATCATGCACTATTTGTCCGCAATCAATACACCTGTCATCGACACTCATGTTCTATTTGCGTTTACGAGTTAATACCACAATATGTTACAAAATGATAACTTAAATTAACAAATAAATCTATAAACGTTCTTATTTAATTTGTTAATCCTTTACAATAACTCACATATTTGTCCAATTGTCAAAAAGCAAGTATGCACAATATACATGAACGATGTATATATATATACTAAACATCTAATTGAACTGTGTACAGGTAGCCATTTCTGAGCATTTTAGTGCGAAACCGACAAAGCAAAAAATATTACACCTACTAATTAAATATTATCATATATGCAAACTGATGACAACAATCTACCTTACCAAACTAATTAAAGCATGATTAAAAGAGTCAACAATTAGCTTTACCTGTTTTGCAATTTAAGCATTAAATTAAGTGTCGCATGCATTTAATGTTCAAACACAATACAGCCAAACTTCACACCTATTAATAGAAACCTTTTCACTTATTAGCACTATGGTCGACTAACAACTAATATAAAGTGTATGTTGTGTATGGCCGGTTTAACGTTTTTGTGGCCGGTTTAACTTTTTTGTGGCCGGTTTCACTTCATTTCTCACAGAATGAGGCCGGTTTGACTTTTTTGTGGCCGGTTTGACTTTTTTTGTGGCCGGTTTCACTTGTGGCCGGTTTAACTTGTGGCCGGTTTGACTTGCTTCCATTTCTATTCACCCCTAGGATATAAAAACGCTGAAAGGAAAATGAAAAGTAGGATACAGGCTACAAGTAACTAATAGTTTCCAACCCCCCAAAATAATATGAATATCGGTGCTACCTAGTTTACATGCAAAAGCATATTATACAATATGTGTAAAAGTAAACAATTAAAAAAACACCAACAATTGTTGCGTGGTATTGTGGCACTCTGTGAATTTTATCAAATGTGTATTCGCCACGATATGAGAAGCATGGGTGTCAACCACTGTGTTAGCCGGACAGCTATCACTTAATGTCTGTCACTGCTTATTGATAAATATACATGTTGGATCTACTTGTATACTCAGTAAGAGAGCATATTGAAATAAACTTTAATAGTGCTATTTTCAGATCATCTGATCAATTTAAGTTATCCTCGTGTTTAATTAACTGAATTTATCACAGGAGTTAGTTAATATAAAAACTAACTATTTAGGTGAATTTAGGATTTAGTTGAAATAATGCTCGATAGGGATTTAAATGCTAAATTCTAACAAGACAATGTCATATGTATTATATATATTTTTTTGCTATTTGAAATGTTCCTATATGTTTAAATAGACAAAATAAAGACAACAATTTGCCACCCACACCTGCAAGTTCACCTCAGTTATGCCAAAGTCTTTAATGTTTTCACAGAATGCTACTGACTGAAGATAATTTTTAATAATTCAAGGGCAATAACTCCACAATTCCTGGGCGATGGCTGATTATTGAACTTGGTAAGGATATATCATTATTATTATTATTACATACATTCTTTTGTGATGTGAATTATATTACTTGTTATGTAATATTATAAAGTGAAATAAACAAATATCATATGTCTGTAGTACAGGTCATTTTGATTATGTCCCTTGTTTTGTATATGTCCATCTACTTTGTCAAAATTTAGTTTCCTGTCCAGTGTGCATCCATCCGTGTATTGTGATGAAATACTTGTTATGTCCAATCGTTTCTATGGATTTGTCCGATGCAAGATTTTCATTGTTTAGGATACTTAAAGCTATTCATTTCATATAAATTTTACTGACCATGCTTGCATTTGGCCACAGCACTGAGTGGACGCAAGTCTCACACATTTTGTGCATCATTGTTATTCCAACCTGGTGAGTTTTATTATTATTTTCTTTATTCAAAATTTGTATTATTTAATTATGAAATGTATAACATTGATTTGACATTAATTGCATTTCAATTGGTATTGTATATTTTGTAGTCTGTTGTGTTTTGTTTGTAACATTGTTCTTATTTGTACAGGTCTTTCCGTCATGACAATATTGGTCGACATCTAATAAAATGGGAAAAATATCAAATGGACTTTGTGTACCATGAGCCCCCACCCCACACAACTACATGTCTGTGTTGTTTGCACTCAAATTTTAAATCTGAAAACCGCTAAAAATGGAGCTGTTTTGACCAAATTTTAATAACTGGATCAGTTTAAACTATCTGGGTCCGTTTAAACTTAAGGCCGTTTTAACTTGCTACCAATCAGTGCATTTAAGTTCTACTTCATTAAAAGGCATGACTTATTTACACTTAAACGTTATAAAAACAACAGCAACAACAAATTTATAAGTAAAAACGATCATATTAACAGTTTGATTTTTTATTTTGTTGAAAGTGTGACAGTGTTTGCGACCGTAACGTTCACATTGTATCGGTCCGTAACGGACAACGTGCGCTTTTATCGAAATCGCGAGTGCATTCTGTGTTTCTGACGGGTGACTACAATCAAGTGTGATAAATTTCCTTAGAAAAAGCAAAACATATCTTTTTTGTTTTAAATTTTGTAAGCAGAGGGAACCATCTTTCCAAAGACACCAGACGCACAATATCTCAAAGAAAAGTAGCGAACGACACCCAGTCGATTTTGCAGTTTTAGGACGGAATTTGGTAATGGAGGCTCATTCTACGCAATGTGTTAAAATTTCCGTTTGTACGTGTCCCGATACAATGGTTACCATAAGAAAGGTATTTCAAAGAGGCGTTCTTATTTTTAAATATAAGTGCGACTTTGTGTATTTAAAAACACTTGAAACAATTCACGGAAAGCAGTTAAAGCTAGCAAAACGACATTACCAATATGCTACAATTAACTATTTTTGCATGTCCCTATTGATATTAGCAGACTATTATAGTGTATTTCTCGTTAATGTAGGTATTAATCATTGAACAACTATGATAACTTAATTAATGCCCAAAACATTACTTGTGACGTTTAATATCAATTTGCAAATGTACGCACATATCTCTACAATTTATAACATTTTACACGAGGTACCGATTCTTTGAAAAAGATACGTTACGCTACTTTGGAGTCTTTGTATTTTTATAGTTTTATATGTTTCAACGTAACAATAAAATATTTTGAGTCCATACTGTGTGTGTTGTTAGATAATAATGACATTATCTTAAAATAATGTACACATATTTCAAAATTACAACAATAATTCTCGATTGGAATTACCCAAAAGTAATAATAAGATACGTAACGAAGTTTCTTTTTTCTTCTTAAAGTATCAGCTAGGTTTGACAATAATAACATACCAACAATTAGTAATTGGCATTATTAATGTAAATTTAGCAAAGAGTACGTTCCGAAGAACAAAACTGCGCGCGCAAATTATGTTAAGAGCATAAGATACGTTTAAGTAAGATACGTTTAATCGATCAATGACATTAATTTTGGTGTGGTAAATCAAGCTTACCATACGCATGCGCAATTAGCATGAAATCAACATCCGGCGGAAGCATGTGCAGCCTTGCATGATGACGTGTATTACAGTTACTTAGGGGAAATTTTTTGACATGTAGAATTATCAACAATCCGATAGATAGGGTAAGTTTATACGTTAAATGAATAATTCAGTAAAATTAAACAATTGTTTTTAAACATGTTTGCCTTAATTCTGCTTTAAATCAGAAGCAACCGTCGGCTGATTGATTTCTTGATTTGTGTAACTAAAATGGCAAATACTTTTAGTGTAACGTATCTTATGCAGTGTGACGTAAATTATTGTCACTTATGTAATGTAATGTAATATGATTTGATATGATATATAATATTATATGATATGATATAATATAAACATATAATATAATATAATGTAATGTAATGTAATGTATATCATATATGATGATAAAACATAATATAATAATATATAATATAATAATATATAATATAATTATAATATAATATAATATTATATAAAATCATATAATATAATATGATATTATATAATATAACATAATATAACTTAATATAACATGATGTAGTAATATAATATAAAATTATATAATATAAAAATATATAATGTAATAAAATATAATATAATAATAGATCTTTATAATATAATGATATATCTATGTAATATAATGATAGATCTATATAATATAATATGATATAATATAATATAATATAATATTTCAGAACAATGGCCAAGACTGCAGCTGCAAGAGAAAGACAGTACAGGGAACGGATGAATAGGACTGACGATGAGTACCTTAGAAAAGAAAGAGAGAGAGCCAAATTATATCGAAAACCAATTAAATTACTTACAAAAAAGGAACAGCAGATACGCCGGGAAAATAACCGCTTGTATGCAATGAGATTTAGGTTAAAACAGAAACTAAGCCAGCATCATGACGAAACTCTTCAAGCGCAATGTGCTGTTTCAGTTAATTCCATTTTCAACCATCCAAGGACATCAAGGTCACAGTGCTCACCATTTGTTATTAAGATGAACTTTCCTTACAGAGGCAGAGCAAATAAAACGCTTTAAAAGCCGCATAAAACCTCCACAACCAAATTTACGTTCTGCAAAGAATGAGTCGAAATGGAAGAAAAAGTTCCAGCGAATAAAACGTATATTAGATGATAAAGGCAAACACAATTCAATAAGGTTTCACATACAAGGTGATCACAGTACTGCTCCTGAATCTCCAAAAAGCAGAACCAAATCAATGTTAAAAAATATCAAAGCAAGCCCACTGACAAAACGATCGTTAAGAAAACAACTGCTCATTTCCAACGTCGTTATGGCAGAAGTTTGATCTTCGAAGAGTGAAAATAGAGATGAGAAGAGGAAAATAATTTTGTCAAGGATTGTAAGTGGACAAATAGTTAAAAAGTACAGATGTGCTTCTTCTCTCTACAAAGCTACATGCGTTAGAAAAGGTCTTTTGCAAATCAGCAATATAAAACGGATCCACTTTCAGATGAAACTCAAACCTTAGCACACACGAGAACATATAAAACACCAACTAGTTAGTTTCCTAGAAAGAGACGATGTCAGCGTTATGTTACCCGTAACCGGGCAAAAATGATGTAAATAAACACAAAAAGAAACAGTCACAGACAAGGATTTTAACAGACTATCTTGAAAACATTTATGAAAACTTCAAGTGTGAAAATCCTTGTGTAAAGGTGTCGTTTGCGCTCTTCAAGAAAAACATGTTTGTGCACTATACACCAGAACATGTCAATAAAACTGAAAAGCCTCAAGACCAATGGTATACAAATAACCCAAAATGCCGAGGCAGCAAGCAAGAGAATCACATTAGATGATATGACTGACATGATAGAACAACTCAGTGACGACAAAATCGCTGAGTCTACAGATTGGAAAAGAGTAGAAGTTGATGGCAAGAAGAAAATGAAAATTGTTCAAATCAAACGCACAAAACAGGAATTCGTGGAGTTGATGCTTATAGAGTATGAAATTTTTGTGAAGCATTCAGATCGCGTTAAAGCGCAGTATGTGGCATTACGAGAGCTAAAACTGAATTTGACCAGCTGAGACCTTGTGATTCAAATGGATTTTGCAGAAAATTTTACTATTTCTGCAATGGATGAAATACAAAGTGCATATTTCAATGCTACAACTGTAACACTACATCCAATAGTAGTATACTTCAAAAATGGAAACGAGGTTCACCACACTAACTTTATGTTTGTGTCTGATTTAGAACAGCACAATGCTACGGCTATAATTGACAAACGAATGGTTGACCTGAAAGTGATGTTTCCAGAAGCAGATAACCTACATTTTTGGACGGACAGCCGTACACAATACAGAATCAATTATATATTTAGCGCCCTGAAAAGTTCCAATAAGAAGTACGGATACCGAGCCCGATGGAACTATTTTGTGGTCATGGGAAGGGTCCATGTGACGGCCTTGGGGGGACAGATAAACGCCAAGGCTGCTAATGCAATCAAGCAGGGTAAAACTTGCATTTAAGATGCGGCAGATTTTTACGATTGTGCCGTTGAAGTTGAAAAGAAAATAGCATACAGGTACTATTAACACGAAGAATATAATTCCACTGCAGCTGAACTTTCATCGATGTAAATAAAACCACTTCTGGGAACAATGAATCTGCATGCAGTATTGATAATCGATGAAACACTGTACTTGTCAGAAACATGTTGCTACTGTCACGGGTGTTTAGTGGGCGATGAAACACGTATTTGCAAGAAATGGTCAATTGAGAAGACACGTAAAACGGGCACAACAGAACTCATTGACGTCAGCAATGTCAAACTTAGCCGATGGAGGCGGAAATTCAAAGCACTCAAAACGATACCACAATCGAAACAGCAATTGAAACAAATGACACCCTTATTAAAACAGAATGGAATCAATCCATACTGAAAATTACCCACTACTTGATACGGCAAGAAGTACTACTGAAACACGTTTACGCTTGGAAACGGATTCGTTGAAGAGGAGACAGAGATTAAGTGAGATACAACCAGGAACATTTGTTGCTGCCACGTATGAAAACAAACGGTACATCGGGCAGGTGAAAGATGTTGATTTCGATGACGAAACAGTTTACATTACTTTTATGACAGAGAAAAAAGTAAAACATGCGACGAAAATATACATTTGGCCAGGCCGTAAAGATGAATTGTGGCTGCATATCAATGATGTTCTGTGTAGCATTAATCGATTTGAGCGCACTGAAAAAGGACAATTCGAGCTTCTGGCCTCTGAACATGCGAAAATACAGGCAGCATTTGACCAGGCGTCGATATAATTGGTTTCAAAATGAATTGAATACGTTATCGTTGCAGTAATTACCAATATATCAAATTTGTTTTTATTTCCATAGAATGCTAATTCATTTATGCTCTAGCATTTGCGTTGTTCAGATGCAGTATTACAGATTGATGCTTTTAAACACTATCCACGTGCTAAGCGTGTAACACGCTTTTCAGCTACAAACTGCTAGCCACAGTTTGACAGTCCCCGTTGCTATGGCTGTTGCTAACACAGTAAGATACGTTATCCTTGCAGTAATTACCAATATATCAAATTCAAGCCTAAATTGTACTGTATGAAATTACAAGAAACCAATGCGTTATATTAAAATACCACGTGTGTATAAATATCAATGCATCTTGCACTGGCCATTTTGGATCGAACGTGTTCTAGTGCTCTTGGTTTAACAACCCTCATATCTGGCCATCTCTTGCGGAAACTAATACTGCAGCAAATAATGCCATCAATTCTCTAATTGTGTGTAAAGACTGTCTTAACACGTTCAAATTCATCACTTAGCTGGTTTAATTTCCACCATGTCTCGACTTATAAAAGTCCTCAAGTTTTGAAATGCGTTTGGACTTCAAGCTTCTCTACATTGTTGGACGGTAAAATTGTGTCCGAATTGCAATAGATTGACCGATTTTTAAAACAGTGTGTAAAATTGTCATAACACATATAAAACCAACTCACATTCTATCATTGTTTACTTTTTCCTACTACTTCCTGTCATTAGCGCCACCTCGGAAGTATAATTGGCTCGTTTTCCAATGCATATCCAACAAGAGGTGGCGCCAGTGATTACAGACCGTGATATAGGAAATAAGTGTTATAAGTTTTAGTGAAATCCACCAAGCCATTCCTGAGAAACTAGCTTACCGAAAAACAACCCAAATAGTTAGTACTATAATGTTGATAAATTTTAAACTAGAGTTACCAAACTTGGCCTATGGGTTCAGTTTAATATGAGGCATAAATGTTTCTATTTTGAATAAAATCCCTAGTTATTAGTTATGTCTAGACATAAATGAGATACTAGCTTACCGAAAAACTTTCAACCTACCCAAATAGCATGCAATCTAATATTCTAAGTGTAAAAAGGCCCATAATTATGACAAATTACAAAATAAAATAGAATTACTAAACTTGCACTAAAAGTTAATTTTAATTCGGGGAATTAATGTTTCAAGTTTGAAGGAAATCCCTCAAGCCATTCCTAAGAAACTAGTTTACCGAAAAACTTAGGGCGGACCTTTGAGCTAGGGTCACAGGTGTTGCGCAGGACACGCAGTTTCCACACGGTGATAAACCTAGCCAATAGCATACAATGTAATATTATACGTGTAAAAAAGCCCATAATTATGACAAATTTCAAAAAAGAATAGAGTTACTAAACTTGCACTATAAGTTCATTTTAATTCGGGGAATTAATGTTTCAAGTTTGAAGGAAATCCCTCAAGCCATTCCTAAGAAACTAGTTTACCGAAAACGTTAACCTAGGGCGGACCTTTGAGCTAGGGTCACAGGTGTTGCGCAGGACACGCAGTTTCCACACAGTGATCATTTGTGGCAAGTTGTTTTAAAATTGCATGATAAATGATGAAGTTACAGTCCAGACAAGCAGTATTAAGCCCACATTTGACCTTGACCTGTAAGTGTGACCGTGACCTTTGAGCTAAGGACAAAGATGTTGAGCGCGACACGCTGTCCCCACACACAGATCATTAAAATTGCCTGATAAATGATGCCGTTACAGTCCGGACATGATCGTACGGACAAAATTTCGGGACATACGTACGTACGGAGAAGGGAAATGCTTAATGCCTCACACTTTGAGGGGGCATTAAAATGCTATGTCTGCACTTTTCCTTGGAATAACTCCAAGGTTCCTGGTTTCATTCAAACAACATCTCCTCCTAAACCACTGGCAGATTCACCAAACTTCATAGGAATGATCACTGGGTGACTCTCTTTCAAAGTTGTTCAAATCGTTACGGTCCGCTGCATATGTAGGTCACCTGAGCTAAAAATAGATTTAAAAAGTGTAAACTTGAAAAACCTTCTTATCTGAAACCGCAGGGCCCAGAAGTTTCCTATTTGATATGTAACATCCTATAGTGGTCCTCTACAAATATTGTTCAAATTATGCCCCTGGAGTTAAATGGTTTATATAGAATATATAGCAAAATGACTTTAAAAATATTTTCCTCAGAAACCGCAAGGCCCAGAGATTTCTTATTTGGTATGTAACATTGTATAGTGGCCCTTTTCAAAGATTGTTCAAATTATGCCCCTGGGGTAAAATCTGTTTACGCCCCGGGGGTCACATGGTTTATATAGACTTAAATAGAAAAAAATGTCTTTGAAATTCTTCTCCATGAAACCGCAAGGCCTAGAGATTTCATATTTGGAATGTAACAACGTATAGTGGTCCTCTGCAAATATTGTTCAAATTATGCCCCTGGGGTCAAAACTGGTTACACCCCGGGGGTAACAAGGTTTATATAGACTTAAATAGCAAAATGACTTTACAAATCTTTTCCTCTGAAACGGCAAGGCCCACAGCCTTCCTTTATTTGGTACGTAACATTGTATAGTTGTCCTCTCCAAAGATTGTTCAAATTATGCCCATTGGGTCAAATCTGGCCACACCCGAGGGGTCACATGGTTTATATAGACTTAAATAGCAAACAAATCTTTACCTGAAACCGCAAGGCCCAGAGGTTTGTTAAGATTGTTCAAATTATGCCCCTTGGATAAAAATAAGCCACGCCTCGGGGATGCAGATTCCAATTTGGTTACAAGGTCTCAGGTGAGCGTCCCAGGGCCCTCTTGTTCTATTTTTAGTAACAGTGACATTGACCCCACCCACCCCGTATGCAATCCCGAGCGAAGTCTCGATATAAGGTATACAGGTATTAAGTTTCATTAAACTATTTCACTTCGTGTTCAAATTATTGAGCGGAAACCGTTTTCTTATAGGTATGTGCACATAGTACTGGCAAACCGCTTAGATCGGCGTAGCTTGACCAGGAAAAGTGTGAGTAGGTTAACTGACCGCCGTTATATGACTGAAATACTGTTAAATACTGCGAAAAGTCCAAACAAACAAACAAAACTCATTTCCAGTCTGACGCTGCTATATACTACCCACTGACCTAACAGCGACAACTAATGGAGCGAACGCAGTGTTTTTTTTACCTTTGGGGGAAAGGTGGCGGGGCCCTTCAGATGGGCAATTTAACGGCAAAAGGGGAATTATATTTTTTTTAGAAAAGCATTATTACATACTATATTCTACTTTGTTATAAAAAACTTATCAACTGTTTTGCTAGAAATGATAACTTAGATAATGCACTAAATTGGTTTGATGAAAGATTGCTGGGATTTTTTACGAAAATGCCTCTATCTTAGTCCATTTTTGTCCGATTTTGGTCTAATCTTTTTCAAAATAAAGCTTACATTCTGAGTGGAATTGTAAGGCAAATACAGGGAAAAAATATATACTTTTTAGCATGGGAATGGGGCCAAATTTCGGCCCCAAAATGGAACCTTAACAAACACCGGAACGTTAAGATTTGTTTTTTATTTAATGAGATTGAAAAGCACATTTCTTGTGCAAGGGTAAACTTTTGACGAATACCGGTATCTGTTATTTTTGGGGGAAAACATTGCCACCTGGTAGACATATCCCAGTATTTTTTTTACACAAAAAATATATAATTATTATATATAAAATATATAATATAAAATATAAAAACAATATGGTTTGGAACCAAACCTCAATACATACAAAAAGTTTTGATAGATTCTGCAAATTTCTGTTTTAAAATTCCATTTTTAAGAGAAATGTTTGTCCAACCCCAAAATGTGAAACTGTCCCTTTAAATGTACAAATTATTGTTTTGCTTAAAATAACGAAATGTATAGATAAAAATTAGTAAAACTAGTTTCGAATTATACTATTTGAAAATATAGTCAAATATTTCATAAATATTACATTTTTTAGTAAAAAAAACAACATATTTATTATTATTATTATGTTATGGCTATGTATAATGCGTAGTATATAATAAATACAAGTTAAAACAAAGCGAAATTTTTTGTGATTAGTATTAATTCTAGAAAAAATGTCAAATGTTGCCAATTACTGCCTACAATTACTCATTTTTTTGCGAAATACTGGCACTTATAAATATATTTCTCGTATTGTTTTACTATTTTGAAAGGAAACAGAACAATATTTGAGTCTTTAATGATCCCATATACAAGGTATTGACTCAACAGCAAAATCCTTGAATTTCACGACACGTGTTGCGGACCTGCGGTCTAGTGTTAACGCACTGCCTTCACAACCCAGGGGTCGCAGGTTCGACTGCCTTCACAACCCAGGGGTCGCAGGTTCGAATGCCTTCACAACCCAGGGGTCGCAGGTTCGAATGCCTTCACAACCCAGGGGTCGCAGGTTCGACTGCCTTCACAACCCAGGGGTCGCAGGTTCGACTGCCTTCACAACCCAGGGGTCGCAGGTTCGAATGCCTTCACAACCCAGGGGTCGCAGGTTCGAATGCCTTCACAACCCAGGGGTCGCAGGTTCGACTGCCTTCACAACCCAGGGGTCGCAGGTTCGACTGCCTTCACAACCCAGGGGTCGCAGGTTCGAATGCCTTCACAACCCAGGGGTCGCAGGTTCGAATGCCTTCACAACCCAGGGGTCGCAGGTTCGAATGCCTTCACAACCCAGGGGTCGCAGGTTCGACTGCCTTCACAACCCAGGGGTCGCAGGTTCGAATGCCTTCACAACCCAGGGGTCGCAGGTTCGAATGCCTT
Source organism: Congeria kusceri (assembly GCA_027627225.1). Lineage (NCBI taxonomy): Eukaryota > Metazoa > Mollusca > Bivalvia > Myida > Dreissenidae > Congeria > Congeria kusceri. The sequence continues at coordinate 15,535,122 of CM051026.1, read as the reverse complement.
CACAACCCAGGGGTCGCAGGTTCGACTGCCTTCACAACCCAGGGGTCGCAGGTTCGACTGCCTTCACAACCCAGGGGTCGCAGGTTCGACTGCCTTCACAACCCAGGGGTCGCAGGTTCGACTGCCTTCACAACCCAGGGGTCGCAGGTTCGACTGCCTTCACAACCCAGGGGTCGCAGGTTCGACTGCCTTCACAACCCAGGGGTCGCAGGTTCGACTGCCTTCACAACCCAGGGGTCGCAGGTTCGACTGCCTTCACAACCCAGGGGTCGCAGGTTCGACTGCCTTCACAACCCAGGGGTCGCAGGTTCGACTGCCTTCACAACCCAGGGGTCGCAGGTTCGACTGCCTTCACAACCCAGGGGTCGCAGGTTCGAATGCCTTCACAACCCAGGGGTCGCAGGTTCGACTGCCTTCACAACCCAGGGGTCGCAGGTTCGAATGCCTTCACAACCCAGGGGTCGCAGGTTCGAATGCCGGCTACACCCTAACCTACTAACTCGTCTTTCGCTTGAGACGTTACACCGAGGTGCAGTGTACTAGGTGCTTCACACAGGTCACTAAAAGACCCGTGGGCGTCTCCTGTATCTTACACTATCCCCCGTAACCCCACTAACACGTCTTCTCGGGACGTCCGCCATATGGGAGAGAATCCCGGTGCACTCGAAAAAATGTAGAACACACACATAGAAATCACCACACTTTTTGCGTCATACCAGATGTTTAGGTTTTAGAATATGATACTTTGTTCCATTCATTTACGTATACGCCGGTTGTGGACATAGTGAGTCATGGAAATTTGATGCCATATTCGTGAGACATAATACTTGTTTAATACTATCATTGGACCTAGTGAATCATGAAATTTGATGCCATTTTCATGACGTATAATATTTTGAGTTTTAATTACTGAGTTCATACGGTACCCACTACTAGACGCATGTATTTGCAATTAAATGGTTTTAAAAATACGTCATTGTTACAAAGACAGCTTTAATTTAAATTTTTATCGACCGTATATATCCGGTTTGAGTGGCCGTAGTCAAGTTATTTAATGCCAATTTGGATTTTTTTTTTAAAGTATCCTGGTTATTACATAGTTAATATATGTACAGGTACATACAATACTTCACACGTGTATTTGCAGTTTAAAGGTTAAAAATACTTTTTTTATAATACGATAGCTTTAAATAAAATTGTTATCGCATGTATGATAGATATTTAATGGAATTACTCATATAATTTGATGCCTATTCGTGAGTGTTAGCATTTGTGAAAAATATAACGACTTTATGGGATGACATGCGGTACATATGAGGTGCGTCGTGAGAGAACCGGTCTTAATGCATGTGCAGTCCGCACAGGCTAATCCGGGACGGCAATTTCCGTATACAGTGTATTTATGTTTAGAAGCGACTTCCTTGAAACAGAAAATACCATAACAGCGGAAAGTGCCGTCCTGGATTAGCCTGTGCGGACTGCACAGGCTAATCCGGGACGACACTTTACGCACATGCATTAAGACCGGTTTTCTCACGACGCGCCACATATTTAGGATGAACTAAGGTGTAAAAATGAAGGAAATATGAGACACTAAACTTAAATCATGGACTGTAGTGAAGAAGGGTAGAAACTGGTTCAAAACGAGTAGGAGATGAAGAACATGTATTGAAGATATGTATCGCAGCAAACAAAGGGCAGAAACTGGTATAAAAAACAAAATTAATGAAACAAGCAGGAGAAAAAAACAACCAAACTAACAAACGAACGAATCAATAATTAAAACGAATGCAACTGCCAGAAACAACTAATACTAATACAACCAACACAACTAAAAATACAATTTTACTACAACAGCAACAACAACAGCGGCAACAACAGCAGCAACAACAACAACAACAAACAACAACAACAAAAACACATTAACAACCACCACGACCACCACGACTTCGACTATTTCTACTACCACTTTTACTACTACTACTACTACTACTACTACTACTACTACTACTACTACTACTACTACTACTACTACTACTACTGCTACTACTACGACTACTACTTGTATCACTACTACTACTGCTGCTGCTATTACTACTACTACTGCTATTGATATTGCTACTGCTTGTGTGTAAGTTTGTTACGTTATACAATGTGTTTTTTTAAGGTTGCTACAGAATCTTAGTTCAAAAATTAAGAAAAATCTTTAAAATCTCTAATTTTATAATTGTTATTTTTCTATCGAAGATATGCATTGTTTCCAGATTTTGACAAATAATTTGAAATGTAATTTAAGATGTATGTACATTTTGATCTTAGTCATTCGCGTGTTCCAAAGCATAGTGTTGCAAGCTTTAATTTCTGATTTAAACTTATTTTCAACTTAAGTTAAGAATGGCTTAAGAATCTTTACAAATTCGGGCCCAGATCTTGGCAACAGTCCGTGAATAGTAAGGTAACATTCGCAAGCAGGCGCATACCGGGTATTTATATAAACATTTCTGATCAGTCATTCTGTAGTTATCAATAATAAAATGGTACAGTGACGTCATAATACGTAAGTTTAAGATTACATATCATTGGTAGCCTAATGTAATTTAGTGCGTCAAAACTTTGTCACGTAGAATAACAACCACACCGGAACTAACGAAAACAAGTTATTTGTAATCGAAATGAAAGCATTGTGTTATGACTGATTTATACGGGTTGATGGGATGAAACATTTATCTACAGTAAAGTCATTCCTCGGCTGACTAAACAAGCAGAGGTTATTTCGGTTTAAAACCTACTTAACCGCCGGGTATATATAAGAGTTATTGTTAACCCGTAAAATCAGATTGCAGACGACAGATCGAAGGATAAAATCGTTGTCGGGCAAGTTTAATGTTCTGCCTTAGCGCTAAATACTTGCATTATTTGTAATACTAAACAGAAGTAATAAAACCAGACAATAAAAGTAAAAGTATTTAAAATAAGATGTGTTTAGTAGTCCGCGTGATTTCCTTGAAAGTTTTATTGATTTAATCTGAATTTTCGAGAAATCAAATTTAAATTAATTTCGCAAAGAATAAAGGTATATACAACTCAAGAAACTTATTTTTATTTGAAAGCGTGGATCGCGTCTGAAACGTGGCTTGCATAAATTGAGAGAAATAAATCTAAAATCGAAAGAAAAGCAACAATAAATTTGAAAGAACTGTGAACAATATATTTACAAGAACTTATTTATTGCGTTTTGGATCAAAATAGATTAAAAATGCATTTTGCGACATCGATATTTACGACATTGGTTGCCATAGCGACAGTGTCAGTAGTGAACGGTCACGGTATGTTATGGGACCCTCCGCAACGGTCGTCTGCTTGGAGATTCGGATACGACGTCCCGATAAACTATGACGACAACGAACAGTTTTGTGGCGGTGCTGGGGTAAGAATTCGCTCGTTTATTTAATCTATACCATATTTTAAACGAATCATACGTCCTAAATTAATTTCGACTTTTTTACATTAGTTAATATATGCCTCTATGCCAAAAACATATTATTTTACAGGAACCACGCGCACAAAGTATTATATCTATCGAAAAATGCTAATATATGTTTTCTGTCGTTATCCCACGGCAACTGCTACATTCAGTTTTCAAAGTAGAGACGCTGTTTATACATACTATTTTGCTGCGCAGCAAAGTATTATGTTAGTATTAAATTTCTATCTTAATACGCATTTCTGAACATAAGTTATTCTGAACATTTATTATCATATTTTTTTTTTAACTATACTGGCATCTCAAGACTAAATGTCGGTATACACCCAGCTTCTTAGGCGTTTTAATCTTTTGGAAAAAGTGGCGGGTCCCTTCAGATAGCGAATGTTACGACAAAAGGGGAATTTTTTAGAAAAGGATTATTAAACGTTTATTTATATTCTACTGTTATAAACTATTAATGAATTGTTTTTCTACTAATGATATCTTAGATCATGTACTCATTTGGTTAGAGGAACAATTGCTGCGACTGTTTACGAAAATGCCTCTATCTTAGTAAATTTATGTCCGATTTGGGTGTGTTTTTTTTCAAAGTAAAGCTTACATGCTGAGGGAAATTCTAAAGGTAAATTTATCATTTATAAGCATGGGAATGGGGCCTAAAAATATGGGCGTAACAAATTATGTTTGTTTCAGGTTACATGCCCCTAAAAATTAGTGTAGGTAGGTAGGGATTTTTTTTTAATTATGTTTTTATTTGGTAAATAGTCAACTTTAAGATTCTAAAACTATATAATATTCAAAACATATTGGTAATACCCTTTTACATTGTTTTGAAGTGGATGCTATCAAAACAAAACACTTATTTATCCAAAAACGTTTAATTATTGGAAAAAGGAAAAAAAAAATCAGACAAACACAATTAAATGTTCTAGGGTCGAGGCAGTTTTTTAGGGTAGGTCGGCTAACCTGAAACAAACATATTTTTTATGCCTTAGAAAGCTTAAATAAAATAATAAGATAATAAAATTTCTTTAGGTTTCTAGTACATTGTGATAAAACGTAAAAAATATGTTTGTTTCAGGTTACCCGACCTACCCAAAAATTTTATAACAATAAATTATACTTAAGACATAATTTCCGATTTATAGTTGTTTATCGGCTAATAAACAACGATTTGAAGTTCTGAGGCGTAGGAATTAAACCACTTGGGCTTTAACCCGAGTTGTTTATTATATCGCATCTGAACGACAAATCGTTGTTTATTAACCGATAAACAGCGATAATGCGAAAATGATTTCAATTCTTACATGACCTGACAACATTTCTGCAATTACAATGCGAACTATATTTTACAATTTCGGAACTATTTTTTTGTTGTTTATTGGTAGCTTAGAAATTGGGCGAATTTTGTTCTTTGTTTGTAGAAAACTCTGCACATGTCATGTTAGAATTATACATAATACGTAGTTAAGAATTAAATATATTTTCAGTTTAAATCCTGTCTTAAAATAAAGACACCTGTGCTTTTGATAAAAAACAAGACTAGTTATAATACAACTGCGTGTATATTAAAGTGTGTATGTACGATCTTTTATATCAATTATTTTAAAACAAGCAGATGAAAGTGACACTAAAACTTCAAAGCAAACAGAAAAACATAAAAATGACGAAGGAAACACTTCAAAATCAATTAAATCAACCAGTACTAGTGTCGACGTTTGCATCGTTTATTAGTGTTATGTAGCCTAAACCAACTGTCAAGTCAGCGTAAATACATGTATTTGAGTTTCCGCTTGAACAGACGAAAACTATTTGGTGATTAAAAACTAGCTTATTGTGCGTTTAAAAGCAGTGTTTGTTCTTAACTTTTATTCCATGTTAAATAGAACTATATGCTAATTAACTTTATTTTGTTAATTGCATGTACGCCACTATATCTGTTGTAAGACCGTACATACACACTTTAAATAATCGGGCCCAAAGTGTGTTCTGTCTCTTCTCAATCAACGCCATGTATGCAAACCAGGAAGAGGATTTTAGAATCGAATTAATTTTCGCATTATGGTTGTTTCTGGGCCAATAAATAACTGTTTGTCGTTTCTGATGCTTTGCTATTAAACCACTCAGGCTAACGCTCTCGTGGTTTAATTTCTACGCACCGGAACTCTAAATCGTTGTTTTGATGGTCGATGAACAACGAAAAAGCGAATTTTTTAATGCAGTGCAGCTTAACTCATTCTTTTACAGAGTTATCCGATGATGATGATGATGATAATGATGATGATGATAATGATGATGATGATGATGATAATGATGACATTGATGATTGTAATGATGAACGGAACACACACGGAACACACATGGAAAATACATATTTACTTTTCACGGAAGTAACCGAAGTCTTCCGAACATTACCGAACGCGAATCGTGTCTGTGTTTCAGGTACAATGGTTTCAGAACGGTGGCAAGTGCGGCGTTTGTGGAGATGATTACGCTGATGAAGTCAAACAGAACGAAGATCTCATAGGAAAATACGTCACCGGAACTATAACCGGAAGTTACGTAAAAGGGGCCAATACTGAGGTCACCGTCAAACTAACAGCCAATCATAAGGGTTGGTGGGAGTTTAGGTGAGTGTTAGCTGTATTTCTTGAAAGGATAATTAACATAGAAAACACTAAGGCGTACAAAAATGTTTGTTTCAGGTTACATGCCCCAAAAAATTAGGGTAGGTAGGTCGGGATTTATTTGTATTTATTTATTTATTTATTTATTTTGAATATGGTTAACTTACTATAAAAAACACACACTTATTTATCCAAAAACACATTTAATTGTTGAAAAAGGTATATTAAACAAAAACCAATAAAATGTTTTAGGGTCGGGGCATTTTTTAGGGTAGGTCGGGAAACCTGAAACAAACATTTTTTTTTCCGCCTAAGAAAACCATATACGCCTTGCCGATATCGTAAAGGTGTGAGTAAATCACAAGACGACCACAAATCCGCTGCAACTGTCCCATGATCATCATCGTCATGATCATCATCATCATCATCATCATCATCAGCAGCAGCAGCAGCAGCATTATGATAATAATAGTAATAATAATCATCATAATCATAGTAATCATCATCATAATCATCTTCATCTTCTTCTTCATCATCTGCTTCATCATCATCATCTTCATCTTCATCATAGTCATCATCATTATCGTCATTATTATCGTCGTCATCATCATCGTCATCGTCGTAATCATCATCATCATCATCATCATCATCCTCATCATCATGATAATAATAATCATAACCATCATCATCGATATAGTCGTCGTCGTCCTCCTCCTCCTCCTTCTCCTCATCATCATCATTATCGTCATCATCATCACCATCATCATCATCATCATCATTATCATCATCATCATCATCATCATCATCATCGTCATCATCATCATCATTTTCATTTTCATCCTCATAATCGTCATCATCACCACCATCATCATCATCATCATCATCATCATCATCATCGTCATCATCATCATCATCATCATCATCACCATCATCATCATAGTCATCATGGTCATCATTATCATCGTCATCGTCATTATATTCATCATCATTATATTCTTCATCGTCATGATCATCCTCATAATTTTCATCATCATCATCGTCATCGTCATCGTCATTGTCATCGTCATCATCATCATCATCATCATACTCATAATCACAATCATCATCATCATCATCGTTATCATCGTTATCATCGTCATCATCATCCTCATCATCCTCATCATCATTATTATCCTATTCTTCAACATCATCATCATCATCATCATAATCATCATCATCATTATATTCATTATATTCATCATATTCATCATCATCATTATCATTATCATCATCATCATCATCATCATCATACTATTCTTCTTCTTCATCAACATTATCATCATCATTATCATCATCATTATCATAATCATCATATTTTTAACGCCAAAGGTGAGTTGAAATATAGCAGTATTATTAGTCAGAAAACTAAGGCAGAAAAAAAATACATTGTGTGTTTCGGGCAACGGTTTCAAAAATGTTAGGTAGAGTCGTGTTTTTTTAAACATTTTTTGAAAGACACATTTCGGTCAAAACCATTGAAAAGTATTTAAAATCTGATGGATATTGATTTCAAGGAAAACTATTTTCGCTAAAAACTTAAGGGTCGGGCGGTTTTCGCCAGGTATAGTCAGGTTGCTCGAAACACGTATTTGTTTATCAATAAATAGCACTACTGTAAAGTCAGTTTAATTCGCGGTGGTCTTTTCGCGGTCCGACATTGCGTCAATTTAAGACCACGCGTAAATCTATATGTTATTTATATTAGCTGAAAAGCCGTGATGGCAAATTTTATAATATACACACAAACATAAAAAATGCTCAAATTTAAGACTGTGCGAAATAGCTTTTTTTCAATAATGCGCGAAATTAGACAAAAAAGAAATAAACATATTCTACAGTACATAAATACGGCCGCGTCACATGCACTTGATCATGTGACCAGTTTGAAGACATTGTATTACTTAATCAGTTTTGATTTTGAGCATTGTATTTGTTTAGAGATAATCAATCTCTAACAAACCTAGCCAAGTATACTAAGGGTAGTTACATGGATTTTATGTAATTATGACAAAAAATCACCTAACACCCTGGAAAACGGATCCTGTTGCTTGGCTTTTTTTTTTCAAGGTTTACCTAATATAAAATTGTATGGCCAGCCATTAATATTTCTTTTCGAAAATATACGAAATAATACTAGAATATAAAGTGAAGACAGACAACTCTTAAATCTTAGTAGCTTTTTTACTCGCGGAAGATGTCTTCCCTGCTAAGCTTCATTTATTGAATTTGATATGCACCATAGATCACTCTGATGGATTTGCATTTTTAGGTTAACCTTCGCGAAAAATGCTCTTGACATTTTTACGCATTTTTTTTACGCATTCGGTACGTGACATTTCAGGCTGTGCCGGTTACCGAACTCGCACACGAAGGTGACGCAGGGGTGTCTCGACCAATACCTCCTCACCAACGATAACGGAAACACCAGATACGATCTCGTGGCCAATCAGGTTCTAGCAACTGGAGAGTTCAAAATCGGCCTGAAATTACCAGATGACGTCACCTGTGAGAACTGCGTATTGCAGTGGAAGTATAATTCAGGTATAATATTTTAATTATTTTTATTTCAAATGTTTTTTTTTACATCCGACAAAGTTGTTATGTTTTTCCGGCGCTGGTATGTATGTAAGTGTTTTGGTGTCATTGTAAACACGAAAACATGAAAATAAATAAAATTTACTCGATATTAAACAACGTATCTCATAATTACGACTTAGCATCTCGTAATTACGACTTTTTATATCGAAATTAAGAGATAAAATGTGGTAATTACGAGATAAAAGTCGTAATTACGAGATACTAAGTCGTAATTACGATATACTAAGTCGTTATTACGATATACCAAGTTGTAATTAGAATATAATAAGTTGTAATTACGAGCCAGCAAAGCATACAGTATTTGGTATTCTAACATTATACACGCAAAATTTCCATTGTTAAATTGCCAATAAACAACTCGAAAAAGTAGTTCCAAAACTGTAAAACATAGTTTGCATTCAAATGTGGTCAGTTCATGTTAGAATCGAAATAATTTTCGCATTAATAAACTATTTGTCGTTCTGATGCGGTGTATTAGACCACTCGGGCTAACGCAATCGTGGTTTAATTCCTACGCATCAGAACTCAAAATCGTTGTTTATTGGCGGATAAACAACACTAAACCTTAACTTCTTAATTGTTTCAGGAAACAATTGGGGTTGCAATGGTACCAGTTGCTGTATTGGATGCGGACCTGGCCAGGAGAATTTCTGGAACTGTGCCGACATCGAAATCAAAGACGCCGGAAATAATGTGACAGCATCATCTACAGCAACAACAACCACTATCACCGCTACAACGACAACCACATCTCCAAAGACAACAACAACACCAGCCACAGCGACAACCACTCCAACAGCCATAACCACAACTGCTTCCACTACAACAGAAACATCTGCACAGACATCAACCTCAGCAGATGTTACAACGACCACCAAACCGACAGCAACAACTACATCATCATTATCATCATCGTCATCATCGTCGTCGTCGACATCGTCGTCTTCGTCAACAACATCATCATCATCATCAACAACACAAACATCAACATCAACAATTTCTTCCTCATCAGCAACAAATTCCAACAATAAATCGACCTGTAAAGCGATTGGTGCTTGGACTGGTGACGTTGCCATGAACGACTGGTGCGCAGTTAACTGCGCAGCCGGAAACTGCCCGTCCACGCATTGCTCGTGCGATTACGCCATTTCCGTTTGCGCATGCGTAGCTGTGCCGCCTTTCAATGTACCGGGTATGAAAGAATGGTGTTGCGCTAACTGCGCTTTGGGGTATTGCCCGTCCACACATTGTTTGTGTTAGGTTAGATACCAGTAAATCGTTGTGTATCCCTCCGTCGTCCATTGGAAAGTAGTGCCTATAACTAAAGAGTTCCTTTTTTTATCTGGTATAAAAGCCATTAAGCAATCTCAGACATGGCTTTTGGTTACTTCTACTATCCTACTGTTTCTGGAACATTTTGTTGCCTTTTATTGAAGGCTAACTTGAAAGGTGAACTCGTGGGGTGTTTTTACTAAAGTATGGGTGTTTTGTTGAAATATGACTGCCGAAACCCTGTTTTCTACCGGTGTCTGCATTCAAGTGTCATGCATTTTCTTAGAAGTAGCATGACATGTCTTTCTTATAGCAATGTTTGGAAGAGGACAGATTCATCTTTAAATTGATACTAGGCTTGCACAATCTGAACAAAAGAAAGGCTCGAAAAATGCTTTGAACGTTTGCCGTTTTATAAAGGGACCCTACGGGAATTGGATTTACTGGTATCTAACCTGTTCACGTTCTTGCGATGGACCGATTGTTACGTCTATTTTCTTGCATAAAATCAGTTGTATTATTACGTATAATTTCGCGGCTTTATTGAATGAAAATTGCTATTTTTCACTAAAATTGTCCAGTTGAGAAACGATTCGTTTAAAGTAAGTGAATTTCTGACTTCTAACAAAATATAACATTTATGCTTTTAAAATTTATAGTAAATAAAAAAGGTTTATTATTTCGACAACAATTTGTTCGCAGAAAAATAGCTGGATTAAGAACTATTATTAAGCCATTTAAATACCAATTTCGTTATTTCGTCGTATTACATACTATCTGCTGCTCAAGTATTTGCAATTATGTTAGTATGAAAAAGAGAATATTGAAAATGTACATGATCCAAAATGTATCAAAATCCATTGTTCTAAATGTGAAAAAACACTAAAATGGTCACTTTCCAAGATCCAACATGGTCGTCAAGCGGAAAAAATTGGCACCAAAAATCCAATATTTGCCGCCAAAAATCCAATATGGCCGCCAAAATGCAAGATGTCCGCCAAAAATCAAATATGGCAAATTCAAGTGGACTGAAAATAAACAATGGTATGAATGATTTTAAAATTTGAAATCCATCAACCACTTTTTTTGTATTTTGTTTAACGGTTTTTTGACAAAGGTGTTGGAAGATGTTCTCCACCTACACTAGATGTGTAAAGCTGATTTCTGGGATAACAACCACCACTAATGCACCTCTCAATATTTTTCCCCAGGGGGGAGCGGCGGGCTGACCCTGGGAAATTTTACTTATTTTATTTTTGGGAATCTAATTCCCCACCCTAGAGCCAATAATTGTTTGTCTAAATCCACACAGTGGGAGATGCCCGTGGAGCCCAATATTACCGTTATATAAAATCCATCCAACGTCTATTTCCCGGGACCCGGAATTATTCGGCGTGTCAAATTCCCGCCAGGCGGGAATCGCTATCAGTCTACAGTCTCGTATATAACCTCCACCCTCCCTGGAGAAAACTATTCATAGATGCATAATAAATTAAAAATGCACAAACAAAGATAGTTTAGACTTGATGTCAGTATCAGTTTTAAAATAAGAACATATCATTGTCTTTTTTTCCCCCATTTTATGGAAACAAACAATATTAATAAAAGCAAATACAAATTAAATTAAGAATTGATGTCAGCATCAAGTTTATAATTAAAATCAGTCTGTTGTTTTTTCTCGCCATTTAAAAAAACAACATTGACTGCATTTTTCAGTGATATCACATGTAGGCCGTATCATTCAGCTTTTTTCAGGTTTTTGACTTGAATAGAAATGGAATTGTATGTTTTGGATTTGTAAAATTGTTCGGCGTGGAGACGTTACAGCAACAACAACAACAACAAGTAAAAAAAAAACACAAACAATAGGGCGTAGCAAAGTTGTTGGTTTCTGCTTACCCGACCCCGCTAATTTCCCTCCTACCCTACTACCTAAACTGTGTGGTGAATATGCCGCGAAGAAACAAAAAGTTTAAAAACAATTACTTTTCCCCTCCCCCCCCCCTGTATATTTTTGGAAACGTCAGCGGAAACCAACAATTATTTTGATGGCAAAACAAAAAACAAGAACCCTTGTGTAATATTAATTGTGTTCATTCAGTTGGAAAATGCCATTTGCATTTTCATTTTTTCCTGTAGATGCAACCATATATTTCACTGCTTGTAATATTGCGTACTTGTGTTTTATTTTGACTTTTTCTTGTATATTTTGACTTTTTATTGTATATTTTGAAACCGATGGAGTATGAAGTTGGTTGTGTTGATTATTTAAGAAATAATTTTCGATTTTGAGTTTTTTATCTGTAAATTTGCCACGATTTTGAATTCTGATGCGTAGGAATTAAACCACGGGGGCGTTTGCCCGAGTGGTTTAATAGCCGCGCATTAATACGACAAAGAGTTGTTTATTTGCCAATAAACAACGATATTGAGAAAATAATTTCGATTCTAACATGATCTGACAAATTTTGCAATTGCAACGAGAACTACATTTTACTTTTCTGCGTTCAGAATCGAGACTACTTTTTGTGTTGTTTATTTGGTAGTTTAACAACTATAATTTTGTACTTTGTTTATAGAAAAATAAGCGAGTATCATGTTAGAATAAATTGTACGAAAGTTGGACTTTATAGTCTTGCGTGGAACTTTTTGTATTTTTATTCATACCGGTTACATTTGTTATTGATTAAGTTGGATTGCTTTTAATAAACGCAGAAATGAAAAGTTGTTAATTATTCTTAAATTGTGAATTTTCATTAACTGTATTATTGAATACAAAAGGTTGGTAACATTTCAAAATGACATCAGTATGCAATGCATTTTGAAGAAAATAAACAATAGTCAAATATGCTTAATGAGACAAAAAAGCATATCGAAACTTTGTACTTAAGTGAAAATATTTGAGAAATGACTTAAGAAGCTTTGTGAATACGGCACCAGAGCAAAAGCTCCAATTTTGTGTCCGTACTGCCGATCTGGGTCCGTATTCAGGCAATCTCATTAAAGGGACTATGTCGTAGAAAAATTGGATTCCTATTACACTATAAAAATGATATTATATTATAATAATGCTCTTTATAAAGACATGTGAATGAAATAAATAAAACAAAATATAATAAACAGTAGGATATTTGATAAACACGTATAAGCAAAAAAAGTATGAAAAATTAAAACCCCGAGCGGGAATCGAACTCACGACTTAGCAGTCATACGAAGAAATAAAAGTAGACAGCGCTTTAACCAACTGCGCTGTCATGCTTGATAAAAAGTAGAGGGTAAACTATGGTAATAGAAAATATGCACAATTGTGACGTCCAAATGTAAACATGAAAAAGGCCAAACAAACAAAACCCGTTTTATTATTTGATTTTTTTTATCTCAGAATGCGTGCACTGTTTTCTTATTATATATGCCCTGTTTTGACCATTATTATCTGTCAGTATTAATATCTGAATTTCAGAATTTTTTTAAAGAAATTTCTCCATTGAGGCCCTTTTCGATGAACTTTGGATGTTTACTCGCCTAAGGTACCACTATATCCGTTGTTATCCCGGTGAACATTAACTGTAAATGATTTATTCCCGAGGATCAGCTGGAAATGCATCACTTTTCAAAAACCGTGGCCAAACATTGCTGTGCAAAAGGCAATTTCATTGGGCGCAGCAGGGCTGATGTTTTATTGTTCGGAAGGTCATTTGAACGTGACATATTATACGATGTCTTCAGATCCTAACAATATTACGCTATCTGACGCTTTAATGATTTTTCAAAGAGTTGTAAGGCTTTGAAGATTTCTGAAATTAGAATATAGTGTACAATTCTTGTCCGGGCTATTTCTTCGCAACTACTGGCCATAATACAATGAAACTGTATGTGATGCTTTAATATCAAAATGAGGTGTGCACAATGCAGAATGTTCCCTTTCAGTGATTTTCCTTGGAGTTATGAGACTTAAAAGGTTGCTGAAAATAAGTGTATAGTGCGCAATTCTTGTCAGGACTGTTTCTTAGCAACTACTAGCCAATATTCAATAAAACTTGATGGTAAGCTGTACCAAGACGCTCCGCTTCAATGATTTTTTCTTACAGTTATGGGACTTTGATGATTGCTGAAATTAATATATAGAGCACAGTTGTCTGGATTCTGGTCTTCTGATTGCATTCCCATTACATAGCAAAGCGCATTGGGCAGCATCAATCGGTTCACTGATATCCTTGTTTGTCGTTGTTGACGGTTTTTATGTTATGTCAAACGGGTTTTTTGTTAGTGGGCTATGAAAGAGACCTGAAATAAATCTATGTAAAAAATCTGACAGTCCCTTTTTAACCTGGCGTACAGTATTGTTAGACATGCCGTTTACACAGAAGCCGCGCCGTACGAACCGATTTGACGTGAAGCGGGCGGGATGACGTGTGTGCCAAGGTATTAGTGTTGACCGGCTGGTGGCGGTAAGGACGTAGTTTGATGAGCGCATCAACCACATTATCCACCACTCTGCTGACAGTGCATTTATAAAATCCAAGAGTCGCCAATGACCGAATAAAAAGCTGCTGATCCCCAAAATCTCAATGTTATAAAGGATTTGCTGCTTTGTCGTCAGCGCATGGTTTCTGTATGTTGGCCGATGTAAATCAGCCCTAAGGAGATCTTCAAGGAAAGAAACTCCATTATTCGAAAATCGATACCTTTCAATGAATTATTCATCACCTAACTCGTCAAGATGATGTGACAGTCTAAATTCTTTTTGTTTCCGAAATGGCATAAGTAACTGATATTGCAGCCATTTTGTAACCTAGCGTTAAACTGTTAATTGTGGTTTGGACCTCAATAAGTTTTAACGGCAGAAGCTGTCGTTAAACTGGCCGTAAAAAACGGTGTTATTTTAAGCAACACAGTTTTAACGCTTACGCTGAATTAATCATACCCGTTAGCATTTAATAGACTGTTAAGACTTAACAGAGCTTTAAGCAACTGAGCCTATATCTACTACGTGGGTCAGTCTACATTTGCTTTAAAGTTAGGGTTCATCATGTTCTCGCCACATCTTTTACAAAATTCATGACGCGAAGAGGACTTAGTCGTGCTGACGAACTGTGTTGTGATAGCACCATTACGCCATACAAATTTGATTCTACGTTAAGCGTCCACATGATTTTTCGAAACCTACCAACCAGGCAAGAAAAAACGAACACCTAGTGGATACAAAAAATATTTCTTTCACAACATAGTCATGGCAGTGGTACAAGCTAAAGCAAATGTTTACTTGCAACACTGTTATATATCATCTTCATATTGGGAACCTACACATGCAGTGTTTAAACTCTGTAAATCGACTACTTGCCTGCTGTGTTTTACAAATATTAGTAAAATATTCTGTGTTTCCATATTTTTTAAACACTTTCCGACTTGTTTTTTCAAATTGTCAAAACTTTTTTTTTTTCGTTCATGCGTCCGTAAACCTACCAGCCCGAGGACGCTCAACATAGAATCAAAATGGTATGGTTAGTGAAGAACGCCTGATCGTGGAAATGACGCCGTAAAGACCTTATACGTGCGTAGAAAGTTGGGTCAATCTATATTTGTTTTAAATTTGGGTTTTGATCAGGTCAAAGGCACGGTTTAAACAAAATCCGTTACATGGGCCGTTTTCAAAGATTTCCCTTCGGAAAACGTCAGTAAATCGTAAGTTAAATCCTGAAATTGATAAAATTCCTTAAGTCTTTGAATGTTTCCTTTGTACGTCTTTCCTCATTTAAATATTTGAAATTAGTAAATATTGCTTATATGTTTAGTATTGTACCATTTTTGATAACAGAAATGATACGATTTCACATAGAAAATTATATCTGAATATTTTCTCTTAAAGCAGCAGTCCATAAATATGTTTATAAAATATGACTTTGCAGAAATCGTTCCTAATGGACATATTACCGATTAAAATACAAAAAACCGCGTTGAAATCGGTAAAATAATAACTTTTTGGTAACTTTTTATCGTAAAATTATCTTGATCATATGGTACACCTTGTCTCCCGTCTAATACAACCATTACGAATATTTCTATCTTACACATGTGTAAGATAACATTTTGAGTGTTTTCATCGGCTACATATTATTAGACTGACCAATCGGATGACGCTGTTTTGGTGAAACCACTTCGTCAAAATGAAATGACGTCATGTCAATACACAACTTTTAGGATTTATCAACATGTTTTGATAAAACTGTACGTTTATTTTCGTTTAAAAGCATGTGATAAAAAAGATCTGACACTCGTTGTCATTTCATACCATATTTTATTAAACTCGTCAAGGAAATTCGTTGGTAAGCTCTCGAAAGGCTCGCTTACTAACAAAATTCCTGAACTCGTTTAATAAAATATGGTATGAAATGACAACTCGTGTCAGATCCTATATGTACGCGATAGCTGGTGATGCCTCTGCAGTAAATAAGCCTGCACATTAGTGTATATTCATTTCGTACCAAACGTTTTCGAACTTAGACATTATAAAATGCCTGTCGTAAATAAGAAACAGTTTTCAATGGAATAAATATAATTAACTTTCATTCGAACTAATGCCAATTTAAGTTGTATTGAATTATATTCAATGGACTGCGGCTTTAAGTACAACCTAAGTTAAGATTCCACTTTAGAGCTTTGTTAATACTGGCTCTTTTCGGGACCGTGTGAATGTAATACCGACGGGCTCTGGTTCGATGGTACCATCAGTAATGTTGGCGTTTTTACAGAAAGTAACATATTCACCCCTTGAATCCAAATACCCAATATAGGGAAATAAAAACGTTCAATAGTTATGCTGAACATTGTATCATATAAATCTCGATAGAAAAGAACAGTGACAATATTATCAACAGCTAAGTTGGGCATCCAATATGTATTATAAACTACATATTACGTACTAAAAGATATGAATATTGCCCTTAATTGAAACAAATTGAACAGAAAAAGTTAGGGGAGACCACTGTAAGGAGTTTGACGTGTCAAACTAGCGCAGTGATCTCCCCTACCACATAGTCTTGGATGGCATGTCATGTGATCATTGTTGGGTGTCACGCGATTGAAACAAATTGTCCTCTGTAATGTAGCACAACAATTCAAAGTTAAGTTTAGCCAATTAGTTTAGAAGTCAATATACAATGTAGGATTCTAGTTAATATGACACAATTACCTCGTGTTTCACTTAGAGTTAGAGCAGTCATCCGACAATTCTCAATGAATAACTGTGGTCACAGGCAGCGGTATCATAAAATACCCCCCCCCCCCCCCCGATCCCACCCTCAAAATAGCGTGCACTCACTATAATGGCGGAAAGCAAATACCGACACGATTAGACATAAAAGCATGCGTGTAGGACATTGTAGTCGATAAATTAATTTGAGTTATAGACATAATGACACGTCTTCTTGACATAATAACATATTCTTTTGACCATTTCACCTGATCATAGCACATGATGAAACACTATTTTAACATGTGTTTGTGCGTTCGTTACGGTAAAGGTCGTGTTTTGAATTGTGGACAAAGAAAATCATTAAAATCTTAATTTTACAAGTTATATCTGCAAACAGGATATATTTGCAGTGTTTGATCGGATACAAAAACATAACAATGTGTGAAATTTTGCAATATGGGCAATAAACGCAATGAAAAAAGGAAAAATCGAAATAGTAGTGGTAAAGGCGGGGACACCAGCAGAAAGTTATTGAAACATAGAGGCCCGTCCGACGAATTGTATATACCAGTAAGTGATGTTTTAAGCCAAACTAACGCTGTATTATACACTGACAAATGTTACAATTGTAACAATTCTTCTGACTGTGTTTGTGTGTTTTATCACGAGACCAATTGCAATAGTGCTTCAGTAACGACACACAAAATTGCGGAAAACTTACAACAAACAAGTGTTGGAACTAAAGAGCCAACAATTAAAGATGTATTGAGCTGTCTCCGTGATATAAGTTCTCGTATGGATTCAATGGAGAAAAAGCTAAATATTTTAGGTCAGCTTGAACAGAAAGTGTATGGAATTGAGAAAGAACTTAAAGGTATTTGGTTAGCGTTAGAGGACAGGTCGAAAAGAGTAGAGGAGAGGATAGCAAAGTTAGAAGATAAAGTAGATGGTGCAGACATTGGTGCAGCTATGCTCGCCAGCAAAGTCGAGGAGCTGGAGAAGGCTAGAGATAGTATTCAAGACGACATGGCTTATATCAAGTCCCAGTCAATGAGGAACAATCTCATTTTTACAAACATCCCAGAGGACAATACTAACGGCAGCGAAACTGCGGAAGTGACTGAGCGGAAACTCCGGCTACATTTTCAAGAGGCATTGAAGATATCCAACGAAGTTGCTGACAGCGTACGCTTCGAACGTGTACATAGATCGCCAGGCCAGCCTATTAACGGTAAAGTGCGAAATATTGTCGCAAAATTCACGTATTTCAAAGACCGCGAATTCGTGCGCAGACAGTGGAAGAACCTGAGTGGTACGGCATTTAGAATGTATGAACAATTTCCACCAGAAGTACTAGCAAAGAGAAGAAAGCTTGTTCCCAAAATGAAAACAGCCAGAGACCAAGGAAAACGGGCGTGGCTAGCATATGACACGCTTTACATTGATGGCCAAGCAGTCAGGGACTAGGGTCACGCCGGAGGTGAACTGTCTGTACTGGCTTGGAATGTGAACGGTTTGACAAACGATAAAAAATCGAGTGTTGATTTTGTAAATATTATCACTAGTCACGATATTTGCTTTTTGTATGAATCGTGGACAAACTCTTCCAGTAACATTTCAATTAAGTGGTTTTGTTTCACATCATTTTTATCGAAAATTTCAAAATAGGAATGCACGCAGATGCAGTGGCGGTATTGTGTTGTATTATAAAGAAAATTTAGCTGATGGTGTTAAAATAGTAAAAAACCACCACAATACAATTATTTGGCTAAAATTGGATAGGAACTTTTTTCACACCGAAGAGGATATATATCTATGTGGTATATACTTGTGGGGTGAAGACTCACCTGCGTACAATATATGTGATGTTGACTTATTTGAAATTTTAGAAAATGATATTTTTATGTATGATAATATGGGTGCTGTTTACATTGTTGGAGATCTAAATAGCAGAGTAGGCAATAAAAATGATTATATTTTAAATGATACTTTATATACAGTTATTGACGATGTGGATTACATTCCAGATAGTACACCTGTGCGGGCCTCAATTGACAAAATTTGTAATGGTCATGGAGTAAAATTGTTGGATTTATTTAAGTCGTCATGTGTTCGCATTGTCAATAGTCGTATAGGAAACACAAATCAGTATACCTATCTTTCTCATAACGGTACCTCTGTTATTGATTATTTGTTGTGTAACGAACGTAAATTTCCATTGATAAACGATTTTAGCATTGGTCAGTTCAATGAATGGAGTGACCATGCACCGTTACACTTGTCACTTCTTTGCTGTAATTTGAAACAAAACGGTCATAGCTACGCCGAGACTAAATTTCAGTGGAATGAAACTTATAAGCAAACATTTAGATCAGGGATTATTGCTAATTTATCTGTTTTGAATAATATTGTTGATTGTATAGACTCTGATAATAGACAATCTGTTAATAATGCAATCAACAGCTTTACTGACGTACTGCGAAAGGTCGCAGATCCATTATTTGCCAAACAATGTACATTCAAAAATGTTCATGGTTTTGAAACAGATTCTTGTGTAAAACATGCAGATTGGTTTGACTTAGACTGTGTAAACGCACGAAATAATTACCTTGAATCGTTGAGGTTGTTTAACTGCTGTAAAACCGATACAAATCGAATATATACTTGTGTGAACAAAAATCATTTTATAAAAAATTAATTTGTAAGAAGAAAAATAACTGTCACAAAAAGAAAATGGTTGAAATAGAAGGTTTAAAGAAAAAAAAGCCAAAAGAATTTTGGAAATATTTTAAAAGAAGGAATTCAAAATGTGAAAATAATATACCACTGGAGCAATTTAAAGAATATTTTGAGAACATAAGCAATGATTTGTTTATTTGTTACAATGACGAGGCTGAGCAGTTTTGTACAGAAAATGATTTTGATACTGAAAATAATACTTTTCCTGAGTTAGACCAACCGATCACTTATACTGAAATTATAGCTGCTGCTAAATCTTTGAAACGTTATAAAGCTTATGGCAATGATTGTCTTTTAAACGAGTACTTTATTGAAAGTATCGATATTTTAGCATCTCACCTATGTGATTTATTCAATTGTATTTTAAATTCGGGTTACTTTCCTGATAAGTGGTCAGAAGGAGTTATAATACCGTTACATAAAAAGGGAAGTCAGGGCGATGTAAATAATTATAGGGGTATTACGTTGGTGAGTTGTTTGTCTAAGTTATTCACAACAGTCTTGAATAAACGAATTGAAGCTTGTTGTGAAGCAAATAACACTATTTCGGATGCTCAATTTGGATTTCGTAAAGGAAGGTCTACAATTGATGCTATTTTTATTCTGATGTCACTAGTACAGCATTATCTAATTGGAAATAAGAGACTATATGTTATTTTTGTATACATGGCTAAATGCTTTGATACTATTTATAGAAATGGATTATGGTTAAAAATGTATAAATGTGGAATTCAAGGTAAACTTCTTAGGGTTATACGCAATATGTATCAAAAAGTCAAATCTTGTGTAAAGTCATGTTCTAGTTATTCAGAATACTTTCAATATGCAGTCGGTTTGCGTCAAGGGGAGGTAATGTCCCCTCTATTGTTTTCACTTTTTGTTGAAGATCTTGAGTCATTTTTACAAAATGGTATTAATCCTGGTATTTCCATAGATGATGTAGTTTTAGTATTGTTGTTATTTGCTGATGACATGGACATTGTAGGCAAAACGCCTGAAGAAGTACAAAGCCATCTAGATAATTTATTGTCATATTGTAATGCATGGGGGCTACAAGTAAATACATCGAAAACAAAAATCATGGTATTTCGAAAACGAGGTGGGTTACTAAACACCGAGCGCTGGACATACAATGGCCAATTCATCGAATCTGTTAATTATTTCACCTATTTGGGTACTGTTTTTAGTTACACTGGTAATTTTACACATTAGGAAGAATACCTTTCTGGTAAAGCCCTAAAGGCCATGAACTTGTTATTGTGTAAATGTAAGGAATTCGATCTGAGTCCTAAAACCTTTTGTCAACTATTTGATGCATTTGTTACATCTATATTGAACTATTCCTGTGAAATTTGGGGCTTTAAAAAATCGAAACATATTGAAAGAATTCATCTTAAGTTTTGTAAAATATTATTAAAAGTTCGAACTAATACTTGTAATGCATGCGTCTATGGTGAACTTGGAAGATATCCTTTGTATATCAACATTTTTGTTAAAATTTTAAAATTTTGGCTTAAAATTGTTAAGACTGAAAATATTATATTACAATCTGTATATAACCAAGCTGTTAGAGATAGTTACAATGGCTGTAAAAATTGGGTCTCGAATGTTAGACAGTTATTAAATGATTATGGTTTTTCATATGTTTTTGAAAACATTCAAAGTGTCAATACAGAATTGTTCATAATTGAATTTAAAAGTAGAACTTTCGATTCTTTTAAACAAGAATGGTATGCAAATTTGGAAAATAGCTCTGTGTTATATATCTATAGACATGTTAAAGACACTTTAGATTATGAAAATTACCTAGATATATTACCAAGATCCTTAAAACCTTATTTTTGTAAGCTTAGAGTGAGTGGACTACCACTCAGAATACAAACGGGAAGATATAGCCAAAACAGAATAATACGTGATGAAAGACATTGTTTATGTTGCAATACTCAAGACATTGAAGATGAATATCATTTTATTTGTGTATGTAAATGTTACTCTGACATAAGAAAGAAATATATACAAACTTTTTACTACAAACTTCCATCAGTATATAAGTATTTACAATTACTTAATACAAGAGATAAAACCAGATTAATAAAAATATCTTTGTATGTTAAGGAAGCACTTATTCTAAGAAACTCACTTTTAAATATGGAACGGTAGGTAAATTAAAACGATCATCCTCCGTTATAAGTACATACTTAACTTTGCTGTCGTAATTGTGCACATACACTGTACTCGTATGTTAAAAATATACCAACTATATGATAATAACATATTGTTTCCCCTATGTTTTGGTCACGTATACTTTATATATATGTATACTTATATTCATTTATTGTAGACGATGTACCTTGTACAAGTCTTAATAAAATATCTGTTCTGTTCTGTTCCTCATGACCCCCAGGACCCTTGGATGGTTTAATTGTGTTAATATATGTTTGTTCTATTATTCTATGCTTTGTTTATGATGATATTAACAATAAAATAACATTTGAAAAAAAATTACCCCATATATATTGATTATATATAAACAAGGTATGAAACGCACTATATGCGTATAGCTGAAAGATTGTGGAACACTGAGATTAACGGGTTTATCGATAACACACACAGAATCATGCGTGTCACCAAGCAAACGTAACGTATCTCGCAAAAGAACATTACAATAAATCAGATTCGACACCTTACCGGCTTCATATGCGACAAATAATTACAATATTCAATGCTTTTCGACTTTCTCGCACATAACTTAGTTGCAGGGAGCCATTTTCCTTCCGAACTGCCTGGCTGTAAAACACGATTTCATTGGCCAGTCCTCGAACCAGTAAAGATTATTAGACTGGACAATCAGATGAAGCGTCACAAAATGTAATGGCGTAGACGACAAATCTATATTGTGCGAGAAAGTCAAAAAGCATTAAATATTGCAATTATTTGCGTAGTTTATGGCTAGTTTAACAACGAAAATAGAGTTCTTTGTATAAAGAAAAATTAGTGAGTATCATGTTAGAATATTGGTGTCTGGATAACGGTCCACATTTCAAGTAGTTTAATACAGCGTCGTACAGGCGCAATGGGACTGTGGGCAATAGTTCCGCCGGCACTTATCGCAACACCATTGGTGCTTGTATGGCGCATTAAACGGCGCCACGCCAACGCAGTCACATCCGGTTGACGGCGGCTTCGGCGTCGTCGTCGTCGTTGTTGTTTTCGTCGTCGGGACGTTGTCGGATGGGTTGCAGCTGCAGAGGTCAGACTCGCAGTAGGCGGCGGACAGTTTACATAGATCTTTGCACCTGTCGTCGGAGAAATACGCCGGAAGTTTCGAGGGACAGAAGTCGTAGCCGACGCACATTTACGGTAGGCAAGCTTCCGGTAGCTGGCAAAGGGTCTTGCACAGCGAGTCCATGGCCGAACCGGAACCGGAAGTTCCAACACAACTCGAAGTGTCTATGTCGGTGGTTGACGTTGTCGTTATCGTTTGTTGTGGCAGCGTCGTCGTCAGCTTCTGTGTCGTCGTCGGCGTCTGTGTCGTAGTCGTCGGCTTCTGTGTCGAAGTCGTCGGCTTTTCAGTGTCGTCGTCGTCGCCGGCGGTCGGGAGGTGGTTGGTCTTGGACATTCGTTCCGTTTTTATCAATGACGTCAATCAAAGTGGCGTCATAATGATTTTGTATCAATCATCATCATCATCATCAACACCATCATCATAATTCATCGTCATCATCATCATCATCATTAACAACAACAACAACAGCAACAACAACAACAACAGCAGCAGCAACAACAACGACAGCAACAAAAACAACAACTATTGTACTCATAACAGGTGGAGATAATACTATTGAAGATAATTAGTTGATTCTAACCTCCCTGCCATATCCATTGAAATACGCAAGAATCACAGATAAGTCCTTCAGGTAGTTTCACTTTGAGGTTGTATATTCCGGTACCTTGACCTCCTACTGCATTGCCTCCCTCTACTGAGTACCTGCGAAATTGAAAATGTTGGTTGATAAAAAAATCATAACAAATCATCATCATCATCAATCCTAGTATGGTCCATTAAGAAGTTTTCGTGATATTATTGATTCTCCAACATGAAAAGTAGCTTCGATAATACTTTAGTATTATTCGTTAGAAGATGTTTATAAATAAAAAATATGTAATTTCAAATTGTTTCATTCTGTTTATTTTAATTTTTATTCATTATATTGGTACAGTAGTTTATTTTCATCCTATTAAAGAAACTATGTCAACGAAAAATTGGCTTCCAATTGCGCTATAAATTATATTATTTGATAGAAATGCGCTGTACTAATACATGTGCATTAAATAAATAAAAATAATAAAATACTGAATAAGATATTTGATAAAAACAATTTAGCAAATATGCCTAAAAATCCCCAAACCCATGCGGGTATTGAACTCACGACTTAGGAGCCATACGAACAGAATGACAGTCGGCAGCGCTTTAACCAAATGCGCTATCATGGTTTATTAGGGGTCCAGTGTAAACTATGCTTATACACAATAATCATAAATTTTGACGTCAAATGTAATACTAACTAATCTGATGTCAAAATGTAAACAGGAAAAGGGCCAAACAAAACACAGCCCATGTTATAAATTGATTTTTTTATATCTCAGAATGCGTACACTCTTTTTCCATTATATATACCATGATTTATCCTTTATTATATGCCATTATTAATATCTATATTTCAGATTTTTAGAAACAAATTGTCCCCTTGAGGCCCTTTTGATGAAATAGTCCCTATAAAGTTCATACACCACTTCAATGACGAATATTCGTCTGCCATCTGCCTGACAGGGACTTCTCAAACCCGCTAGCTATTTAGCATCTAAGCTGTTGAGTTGATTAAATTATATTAATAAAAGGTAACTAGTTTATTCCATGATTAATATTAATTTAATGCTAAGGAGTGAAATACAGAAAAATATCAGTAAGATATATCCCTATATCACTCACAGTGAGGGACTACTTTTTTCGATATACAACAATCTCTTCAACACGATTTGGATCTAATAAACGACTGGTGCCATAACAACAACATGTCCATTCATCCTCAAAAAGTAAATGTATGGTGCAGTTGAATCCTCAAATGGCAGCAAATCTACCTTCCTTCACTTTGTCACTTGACAACCATACCATCGAACAAGTGTCTACATTCTATTTGTTAGAGATAACAATTCACAAACATTTAAAATGGGATGCTCAAATTCAAAATGTATGCAATAACATAAATTCGAAGCTGACACTCCTTAAAATAAATAATTATTATTTTAATCTTAACTCAAGAATAATGCTTTATAATTCTTACATTCAACCTGTGATTGACTCCTGCTGTATAGTGAGGTGTAATGGCGCAAAAAGTAAACTTTTGCAACTGCAGATACTTCAGAAGAGAGCTGCAAAGATTATTCTTTTTAGACCAACACGTACTCCTTCTGCTCCTTTATTCAAAGAGTTGTGTTGGTTAACCTTTGATAACATATGTAAATATCTCACACGCACCATTATACATAAGTTTCTTTTTCATAATACTCCGTCTTACTTTCACGAGATTCTCAGTTTTGCTAACAATAACACATATGCACTTCGATCCTCCGCCCATTCAGATTTATCATCATTTATATTCCAATCAGAGTATGGAAGAACTTTGCCTTATTTTTCAAGACAAGTGTGGAATTCTATTCCTATTTATTTATGAAGTACAACAAATGTGAATACTTTTAAATATAGATATACGAAATACCTTTATGATCTTCAGTAATGCTTTATGTATGATTCTGATTCTTGGCATAATTTATTTTGCTGTTTGTGACTTGTCTGTGTGATTATTTATTTATTGTTCTATATTTGTTCTTTATTTATTTATAACTTATAACGAATGTGTTTTTGTAACTGAGTGTTCATGAGGTTGATTTAAGAAGTCCACATTGTAAAAAAGTTATGTTCTAGCTTAATGAGAAGTCTTCTTGAAATAAAATTATTATTATTATTATTATTATTATTATTATTATTATTATTATTATTATACAGTAAATAAAACCGACCGTCATCGATGCCGGGCTCACAACTGTGAAATGACGTCATTATTTTGACGTCATGACGTTATGATTCCCGCGCTGTATATCAAAACAATGTAAAACAAAGGTTAATACAGCAAAAAATACAAAGAAAATTTGTTTGTTTTCGGTGTGATCACACGTTATATTATGACCGGAAAGGGAGACAATTTACATATTTTCACTCGCGCAAACAAAGGATTTACTGATCAAGGCATAGCGCCGAAACGTTTAGAGAAAAACTATAATTAAATTCATTGAAAGCGTTAGTGTGATTAATAAACATATAATTATAATTTTGATTGGAAAACCTTATTTTTATAATACTGGGGCAATTAAGAAATAATTTTCGATTTATCGTTGCTTATCGGCCAATAAACAACGATTTGGAGTTCAGATGCGTAGGAATTAAACGACGAAGGCGTTAGCCCGAGTTGTTTAATAGCCACGCATAAGAACGACAAAGAGCAATTAACATCCATGAAGAAATTCGAATATTTGTATATTGACCTCGTTACAAACTCGTCCTCTGATTGGTCAGCCCTTCCCACTTCTAGCTGGTACTCGTTCAGGCAGTCCATCGTCACTTTCGTGTCCTTACCGTTGCCGGGATCCAGCGGGCAGATTCTTAAAATTGATTTGGTTTTATTTATAGCCTTTTAATACAGGATTATAATATCATTTTAGAAAGCGGCTAAAGGAGGTCGGACACCACACATTTAGCCTCACATGCGAACTTGCCATTTGAACACCTACGCGACTGTTTCGTTAGTAATGCTTGCCAGATTTGAGTACTTGAGTTTTAAAATGAGAGAATTCGAAAATGTGGATTTTTAACCCTAACCCCATGTTTCCCTGTTGCAAACAAGTATTTAGTAACTTACAAATCTGAGCAGGTAGTGCTGGAAGTGATTGTATTTGCAACAAAGTTGCATTTTGTTGTTGAAAATTGGAAAAATGCTCCCGAAACGCCCGCAATTTTGGGGGTGAAAAATGCAGGATAGTCAATAATGGAGAAAAAAAATCTGAAAGAATGAAGAGAGCATATTTCAAGCCATTTTTAATAGCCACATACGCAACAATTCTGAAAATGTGTTTGGTTTGTTTGCAGGTATTGAGACCGTCGGATTCTGCACAGCAGTTCGAGTCCGGCCCCCGACCGACTGTGTCCGACCGCCAAGAAACTGTATTTTTCCCCCAATTTCAAGGGTGGTAATCTTTGTCATACTGCAAACTGTTGATAAATTAAGATACACATGTATTATCTGAACATAGAACACAGGTGTGCCGGCATCCTGCAGGCATATTTTAAAAATATATTTTTTTTGTTCTATTTATAGTCACGGAAGAGTATGACGTCATTATAAAACGGGAACAAAGCACAACACTTGGTGTTACAAGGGCTTGCATTATATAGATGTATTTGTGCGTTGATGAGAAACAATATTTCTCAATAAAGTATGTAAAATAGAACAATTAGAAGAAGAGGAAGAAGAAGAAGAAGAAGAGGAAGTAGGAGAAAAATACACGAAGACAGCAACTAATATGAATAAGAGCAAGAAAATCAGCAGCAGCCACAGCAATAAACCACCATCTACAAATTATCTATTGTAAACAAAACTGAACATTTTGTATTTTTCTGAACCAATTTTTACGATAAAGTTATGAAATGTCAGGAATCAAAGGCCTCGTTCGTATTCGTAAGGTCAAGACCCGGATGTTGAAATCTTAATCGATTGCCTGCATGCACAATGAAGTTCTATTATGCGGAAAAAAACACACTCCTGCACGAAATCGGTATCGGGTAGACGTGAAAGCTGTTAAATGAAAGTAAACGCCCTTTAGTTTTCATTGTCACGAAGCTTTGCGGTTACATCCAATTATTTGATAAGTACCCGGATGGAAAGGTGTTTGATTTAAGAAATTGTCCCAAAACAAGCACGCAATCGAAACGTTGTTAGGCCACAGTTTATTGTTACGTAATCAGGGTCGTGATTAAGTTTTTTTTATATACAACTTTTGTTAAAGAAAAATTTCGGTATCAAAAGACATTTAAAATAATCTAAAATCGGACGAATACGGATTCATGGTAAACAATCGTCGTTAAAAAAACTTTAAGGTCAGTGGGGAGTGGGGGTGGGGGGGCGCTAGGTAGGGTTGGGTTGTTTTTGGCCTTAGTTTTTCTTCTATTCGCCGACGCGATTTTTCGAAACTGCAGAAAAATGGGAACAAAACCATTATTAAAAAAAAGAAAAGATAAAACATTTATTTTCACTGATCACTTATTTTACCGTTATAATGTAAAAGACTGTGAAACATATATTATAATTTCAACGTAAATCATGATGATTTTATATGCATGTTTATAGTTTGATAGTTTGATAGTTTGATAAGTACCATAAGGTCCAAAGACCGATGAGGACAACATATTTACATAAAACAATATTGCGGGACAGAGTATAGAACCGAAATAACTAAACAAGTACATGTCTACAATGTTTGTTGCTTATGGAGCATACAATTATGAAAAACTGTAAAACACGTTGGAAATGGAGATGGCGCAATCATATTTTACTAAACAGGATAAGAATAGAGTAGAGTAACATATAAGATAGAAATATAACTATAAAGAGACATATGTCATAGAAATATGCATACGCCTGCGAGCCGAACAATTTCAAATACATATAAGTCGCATGATTATGACATACATTATAAGTTAAAATATCAGTACATACTTACAGTTACAAAAAGAATAACAAGAGTCTGGTTAGTAAAATTAGTTATATAAGGACTGATTTCTTAACTCAAAGGAATAAAATATATAAGCACCTAAATTTCTAAGCAACTTTTTGTTTGAAGTAGTTGCTGTTCTGTTTTCTACTGTGTGGCTTCTGGTCTATTCCATCGGCCTGTTTCTATATGTAATCTTTGAGATTAAACACGTAATATTGTAATACACATTCGAATATTTTTGCAGTTAACTAGACTAGGTAGTCATGGTATTCAAAAGACTTGATGTTATTATGCAATAGGGCTCTACTAGGCTCACTCAATCGACTTGACCAGTTTGTACAAATGCGTCTTTTAGACGTTGGTTAACAATTGATAAAAACACTTTAACATCTCCAACGCCTTGCATTATCCACACATCATGAAAGCCTAAGGAACAGAGGAGATTTTAACTTGTGAGCACCAATTTTTCTTATTTGGGTCATTTTATATACAACACACGTTGCATTGGATTATTATTGTTATTGTCATAACTATTGCGAAAAAATGTCTTCAAATGTTATAAGCACACCCCCCCCAAACAAAAATTTAAAAAAATGTTGGTTTCCGCTTAAATCTCCAAAAAAATGTTAGAGGGGTAGCTAAACAATAGTTATTTCTTTAACTTTTTTTTCTTCGGCACATATTCACAAAACAGTTTTAGCTCTATTGGACTGAATGTAAAATGTTTAAACGCCTCCCAACAAAGAAACTGTCCCTCTTTTTCCTTGTCCATACCTTGTTATAGGATTTAAAATTCTTTAAACATCTTAAGAAAGGACCAAGTTGTTTATGTATATTTTCAGCGTAGTGAATAGAATAGAATGTACTCGATACATTAGGATTATCCTTGAAACAGTCGTGTTAATCCCATCACTGAGAGAAGGTTTTTAAAAACATATACGGCAATTATAGGCTCTTAGATGTTTCGTTACAATCACATTAAAACACATTATTTTTAGTTTACATTGTAAACCCTAAAGAACACACATGTATTTAAATGTGAAGTGTATTGAAACAAATACGCTGAATCAAGCACAAGCGGGTATCTTATTCCTGCTGCTGTCTGTTGTTGCTGCTACTGCTACTGCTGCTGCTGCTGCTGCTGCTGCTGCTGCTGCTGCTGCTGCTGCTGCTGCTGCTGCTGCTACTACTACTGCTACTGCTACTACTACTACTACTACTACTACTACTACTACTACTACGACGACGACGACTACGACTACGACTACGACTATGACTATGACTATGACTACGACTACTACTACTACTACTACTACTACTACTACTACCACTACTACTACTACTACTACTACTACTTCTACTACTACAACTACTACTACTACTATTACTACTACTACTACTACTACTACTACTACTACTACTACTACTACTACTACTACTACTACTACTACTACTACTACTGCTACTACTGCGACGACGACGACGACGACAACGTCTACTACAACTACTAATACTACTTCTACTACTACTACGACGACGACGACTAATGTTATTGATATTGCTACTGACTGTGTGTAAGTTTCTTATGTTGTACAATGTGTTTTTTTAAGGTTGGTACAGGATCTTAGTTCAAATTAAGAAACATCTTAAAAATCTCAAATTTTATAAATGTTATTTTTCTAACGAAGAAATGCATTGTTTTAAGATTTTGACATATAATTTGAAATGTAATTTAGGATGTATGTAAATTTTGATCTTAGTCATTCGTGTGCTCCAACGCATAGTGTTACAAATTCAATTTCTGATTTTGACTTATTTTCAACTTAAGTTAAGAATGGCTTAAGAATCTGTACAAAATCGGGCCCAGATCTTGGCAACAGTCCGTGAATAGTAAGGTAACATTCGCAAGCAGGCGCATACCGGGTATTTATATAAACATTTCTGATCAGTCATTCTGTAGTTATCAATAATAAAATGGTACAGTGACGTCATAATACGTAAGTTTTAAAGATTACTTATCATTAGTAGCCTATTGTAATTTAGTGCGTCAAAACTTTGTCACGTAGAATAACAACCACACCGGAACTAACGAAAATAAGTTATTTGTAATATAAATGAAAGCATTGTGTTATGACTGATTTATACGGGTAGATGGGATGAGACATTTATCTACTACAAATTCACTCCTCGGCAGACTAAACAAGCAGAGGTTATTTCGGTTTAAAACCTACTTAACCGCCGGGTATATATAAGAGTGATTGTTAACCCGTAAGATCAGATTGCTGACAGCAGTTCGAAGGATAAAATCGTTGTCGGGCAAGTTTAATGTTCTGCCTTCGCGCGAAATATTTCCATTATTTGTAATACTAAACAGAAGTAATACAACCAGACAATACAAGTAAAAGTATTTAAAATTAGATGTGTTTAGTAGTCCGCGTGATATCCATGAAAGTTTTATTGATTTAATCTGGATTTCCGAGAAATCAAATTTAAATTAATTTCGCAAAGAATAAAGGTATATAAAACTCAAGAAACTTATTTTTATTTGAAAGCGTGGACCGCGTCTGAAACGTGGCTTGCATTAATTGAGGAAAAGACATTTAAAATCGAAAGAAAAGCAACAATAAATTTGAAAGAACTGTGAACAATATATTGACAAAAACACAGAAAAAATGCATTTTGCGACATCGATATTTACGACATTGATTGCCATTGCGACAGTGTCAGTGGTGAAAGGTCATGGTATGTTATGGGACCCTCCGCAACGGTCGTCTGCTTGGAGATTCGGATACGACGTCCCGATAAACTATGACGACAACGAACAGTTTTGTGGCGGCGCTGTTGTAAGAATTTGCTCGTTTATTTAATGTATACCGTATTTTAAACAAATACATCTTACATTAATTTCGACTTTGTTTACATTAATTTATATATACCTCTATGCCGAAAATATATTATTTTGCAGGAACCACGCACACAAATTATTGTATCCATCAAAAACTGCTAATGTAAGTCGTGTCGTGGGAAAACCGGGCTTAATGCATGTGCGTAAAGTGTCCGCTTTCCGCTTTTATTGCATTTTGTGTTTCAAGGAAGTCTCTTCTAAACATAAATTCACTGTAGGTGGACTGCATAGGCTAATCCAGGACGACACTTTACGCACATGCATTTAGCCCGGTTTTTCCCACAAAACGCATCATATATGTTTTCTGTCGATACGGACCCGTTTCTTCTACAGCAACGGCTAAATGCGAGTTTGAAAGTAAGACGCTGTTCATACA
The DNA here is from genome assembly GCA_027627225.1 of Congeria kusceri. Classification (NCBI taxonomy): domain Eukaryota; kingdom Metazoa; phylum Mollusca; class Bivalvia; order Myida; family Dreissenidae; genus Congeria; species Congeria kusceri. The sequence continues at coordinate 15,503,061 of CM051026.1, read as the reverse complement.
TAAATTATTATGTTAGTTCTAAATTTCTATCTTAATACGCATTTCTGAACATTAGTTGATATACAACATTTATTATAATATTATTTTAAAACTATAATGGCATCATAAGACTAAATGTATACACCCAGTTTCTTAGGCGTACACAATTATGTTTGTTTCAGATTACATGCCCCCCAAAATTAGGGTAGGTAGGTAGGGATTTCTTTCTTTTAATTATATTTTTATTTGGTAAATGGTCAACTTTATGATTTTAAAACTATATGAATATGCAAAACATATCGGTAATATCCTTAAGCATTGTTTTGAAGTGGATGTTATCAAAACAAAACACTTATTTATCCATAAACATTTAATTATTGGAAAAATGTAAAAAAAATATCTGACACATTCACTAAAATGTTCTAGGGTCGAGGCATTTTTAGGGTAGGTTGGCTAACTTGAGACTAACATCTCTTTTACGCCTTAGTAAAACTTAAATAAAATCATAAGATAATAAAATTCCTTTCGGCTTCTAGTACATTCTGATATGGCGTATACAAATATTTTTTTTTCAGGTTACCCGACCTACCCTAAAAAACCGCCACTACCATAGAACACTATTGAGTGGGTCAGTTATTTTTTGGTTTATTTTACTTTTTTTTCTAATAATATGTTTTTGGATTAAGAAGTGTTTTGTCCTGATAGCAGCCACTTTAAAACATTTTTTAAGGATATTACCGATATGTTTTAAATATTTATATAGTTTTAGAATGTTTGATGCTATTAGAGACATGTTTTGAATATTCATTCAGTTTTATCATCTTCAAATTGACGATTAACCAAATATAACATAATAATAATAATAAAATAATTCCCTACCTACTAACCCTAATTTTTTGGGGCATATAACCTGAAACAAACATATTTATTTAAAGCCATATTTATTAAGCCTGAATAATTAAGAAATGCTTCCTATTTTAATATAATCTGAATCCGAACTTTTCAATTGCTCATGTTAAATTTGGTCCGAAATTCACTTATAATAAAATAAGATTTTCCTAATGAAGGATAATATTTTTCACAAGTCATATTTTTCACAAATCATATTTTTCAAAAGTCATACTTTTCACAAATCATATTTTTCACAAATCATATTTTTCAAATTTCCACAAATCATTTTTAACAAATAATATTTTTCACAAATAATCTTTTTTACAAATCATATTTTTCACAAGTAATATTTTTCTCTAATCATATTTTCACAAATCATATTTTTCAATTTTTCACAAATAATATTTTTCACAACTAATTTTTTTTTCACAAATAATGTTTTTCACAAATAGTCTTTTTTACAAATAATATTTTTCACATACCTGTGAAGAATAGGAACTAATTTGTTACATTTTTAATTGTGAAAAATGTTGATAGGCCCAAAACGGGGTATGCGTGAGGATCACAGAAGAATTTGATGCTTAATGCATATCAAAAACTGGTTGCGATCACAAACTTTACAGAAAATGTTTAGAATAAGACTGTGACGTGTGAAGAATAAGATCTCAATTTTCATATATGTAAAAAATGAGATAATATTTTTCACAAATGTGACAAATTCGATTTGTGAAAAATATGATCCATCAAAGCCCTGAAAGACGTGCTATATTATAGAAGACAGTGATTAATGTTCGTACAGGTGAAGTTGAGATCCTATTTTTCACATCTGTGAAAAGTATTATTTGTGAAAAATGTGGTCCTACAGTGCTTTGCAGATACCAGCCTTCAGCCGCAAAAGCCTACCCGACCACATATCTCAACTCAAATGATAAACTTTCATATATATTAAATAAACATACATATTTTCAATTCTTCAATATAAATTTTAGTACAGATGCTACGTCCATATTTTAAAATGTTCTTTAGCGTTTCACTGATATATAAGAAGTAAAACAGTTATGGAAATTTTCAGATTTAATGATACGGATCAAATATAAGCTGAAGATGTATTTGGAATACCGCCCCGGGTTTTCTTCTTAGTACCATAAATAATAACATTAAAATGCTTAAGACCGAATTTAATAGCAATACATTATACTTAAGACATAATTTCCGATTTAGAGTTGTTTATCGGCTAATAAACAACTATTTGGAGTTCTGATGCGTAGGAATTAAACCACGCGGGCGTTGGCCCGGTTTGTTTAATATACCGCAGCAGAACGACAAATCGTTGTTTATTTACCGATAAACGACGATAATGCGGTTAATAAACAACGATAATGTGAAAATTATTTCAATTCTAACATGACCTGGCAACATTTTCTGCAATTACAATGCGAACTATATTTTACAGTTTCGGAACTATTTTTTGGTTGTTTATTGGTAGTTTATCAATCGGGTGAATTTTTTTATTTGTCTATAGAAAACTATGCGCCGGTCATGTTAGAATTATACATACTACATTGTTAACAATTTAACATATGTTAAGTTTAATTCCTGCCTTAAACTAAAGACACCCTATCTTTTTTTATAAAAACAATACTAGTTATCAGCATCACTATCTACATAATACAACTGCGTGTATATTAAATAATCCGGCCCGAAGTATGTTCTATCTCTTCTCAATCAACGCCATGTATGCAAAAAAGGAAGAGGATGTTATAATCGAATTAATTTTCGCATTATGGTTGTTTCTCGGCCAATAAATAACTCTTTGTCGTTTCTGATACTTTGCTATTAAACCACTCAGGTTAACGCTCTCGTGGTTTAATTTCTACGCACCGGAACTCTAAATCGTTGTTTTTATGGTCGATAAACAACGAAAAAGCGAATTTTTTAATGCAGTGCAGCTTTACTCACTCTTTTACAGAGCTATCCGATGATGATGATGATGATGATGATGATGATGACGATGATGATGATGATGATGATGATGATGATGATGATGATGATGATGATGATGATGATGATGATGATGATGATGATGACATTGATGATTGTAATGATGAACGGAACACACACGGAACACACATGGAAAATACATATGTGGCGCGTCGTGAGAAAACCGGTCTTAATGCATTGTGTAAAGTGTCGTCCCGGATCAGCCTGTGCGGGCTGATCCAGGACGGCACCGTCCGCCTAAAGTGGATTTATGGTTAGAAGACACTTCATTGAAACAGAAAATACCATAAAAGCGGAAAGTGCCGTCCCGGATTAGCCAGTGCGGACTGCACATGCTAATCCGGGACGACACTTTTCGCACATGCATTAAGACCGGTTTTCCCACGACGCGTCTCATATTTACTTTTCACGGAAGTTACCGAAGTCTTCCGAACATTACCGAACGCGAATCGTTTCTTTGTTTCAGGTACAATGGTTTCAGAACGGTGGCAAGTGCGGCGTTTGTGGAGACGATTACGATGATGAAGTCAAACAGAACGAAGATCTCATAGGAAAATACGTCACCGGAACTATAACCGGAAGTTACGTAAAAGGGGCCAATATTGAGGTCACCGTCAAACTAACAGCCAATCATAAAGGGTGGTGGGAGTTTAGGTGAGTGTTAGCTGTATTTTTGCATGGATAATTAACATAGAAAACACTAAGGCGTACAAAAAATGTTTGTTTTAGGTGACATGCCCCCCCCCCCAAACACATTAGGGTAGGTAGGTAGGTATTTGTATTTATTTATTTATTTATTTTGTAAATGGTCAACTTGCTATCAAAACAAAACACTTATTTATCCCAAAACACATTTTATTGTTGAAAAAGGTAAGTACAAAAAAAATCAATCTGACAATCCCAATACAATAGTTTAGGGTGGGGCATTTTTTAGGGTATGTCGGGTAACCTGAAACAAACATTATTTTTTTTACGCCGAAGAAAACCATATACACCTTGCTGATATCGTAAAGGTGTAAGTAAATCACAAGACGACCACAAAACCGCTGCAACTGTCCCATGATCGTGATGATGATGATGATCATCATCAGCAGCAGCATCAGCATCATCATCATCATCATCCTTCTCCTCCTCCTCCTGATCATCATAATCATCGTCATCATCATTATCGTCGTCGTCATCATCATCATCATCATCATCATCATCATCATCATCATCATCATCATCATCATCAGCATCACAATCATCATCATCATCGTCACCATCATCATCATCGTCGGCATCATCATCATCATCCTCTTCTTCTTCTTTTTTCATCATCATCATCTTCATCTCCATCATCATCATCATAATCATCATCCTTATCGTCATCATCATCATCACCGTCATCATCATCATCATCATCATCATCAGCATCATCATCATCATCAGCAGCAGCATCGTCGGCATCATCGTGATCATCATCATTATCATCGTCATCATCATCATCATCATCTTCTTCTTCTTCAGTTCGTCATCAATTTCATCTTCATCTTTATCATTATCATATTCATCATCATTATCGTCATCATCATCATCATCATCAGCATCGTCATCATCATCATCATCATCATCATTATCATCATCATCATATTCAACATCATCATCATCATCATCATCTTCAGCATCAACATTATCAGCATCATCATCATATTCTTCTTCTTCATCATCATTATCATCATCATTATCATCATATTTTTAACGCCAAAGGTTAGTTGAAATATAGCAGTATTATTAGTGACAAAACTTAGGCAGAAAAAAAAAAAAATTGTGTGTTTCGGGCAACGGTGTCAAAAATGTTAGGTAGAGTCGGGATTTAAAAAAAACATTTTTTTAAAGACACATTTCGGTCAAACCCATTGAAAAGTATTTAAAATCTGATGGGTATTGATTTCAAGGAAAACAATTGTCGCTAAAAACTTAACGATCGGACGGTTTTCGCTTGGTAGAGTCAGGTTGCTCGAAACACGTATTTTTTTATTAAACAGTATCTATAAATAGCACTACTGAAAAGTCAGTTTAATTCGCGGTGGTCTTTTCGCGGTCCGACATTGCGTCAATTTAAGACCACGCGTAAGTCTATATGTTATTTATAAGTTAGCTGAAAAACCATGATGGTGAGTTTATAATGTACACACAAACAAGAAAAATGCTGAAATTTAAGACTGCGCGAATTAGCTTTTTGTGAATAATGCGCGAAATTAGACAACACGAAATAAAAAGATTCTGCAGTTTATAAATGCGACCGCGTCACATACACTTGATCATGTGACCAGTTTGAAGACATTGTATTACTTAATCAGTTTTGATTTTGAGCATTGTATTTGTTTAGAGATAATCAATCTCTAAAAAACCTAGCCAAGTATACTAAGGGTAGTTAAATGGATTTTATGTATTTATGACAAAAAATCACCTAACATCCTGGAAAACGGAACAATTGTATGGCCAGCCATTAATATTATTTTTCGGAAATATACGAAATAATACTTGAATATAAAGTGAAGAGAGACAACACTTAAATCTTAGTAGCTTTTTTACTCGCGGAAGTTGTCTTCCCTGCTAAGCTGCAAATTTTAGGTCAACCTTCGCGACAAATGCTCTTGACATTTTTACGCATTCGGTCACGTGACATTTCAGGCTGTGCCCGTTACGGAACTCGCACACGAAGGTGACGCAGGAGTGTCTCGACCAATACCTCCTTACCAACGATAACGGAAACACCCGATATGATCTCTTGGCCAATCAGGTTCTAGCAACTGGAGAGTTCAAGGTCGGCCTAAAATTACCAGATGACGTCACCTGTGAGAACTGTGTATTGCAGTGGAAGTATAATTCAGGTATAATATTTTAATTATTTTTATTTCAAATGTTTTTCCATTGTTAAATTACCACTAAACAACTCGAAAATGTAGTTCCGAAACTGTAAAATATAGTTCGCATTCAAATTGCAGAAAATGTGGTCAGTTCATGTTAGAATCGAAATAATGTTCGCATTATCGTTTTTATCGGCTTATAAACAACGATTTGTCGTTCTGATGCGGTGTAGTAAACCACTCGGGCCAACGCCATAGTGGTTTAATTCCTAACCATCAGAACTCAAAATCGTTGTTTATTGGCGGATAAACAACACTAAATCGATAATTACTTCTTAATTTTTTCAGGAAACAATTGGGGTTGCAATGGTACCAGTTGCTGTATTGGATGCGGACCTGGCCAGGAGAATTTCTGGAACTGTGCCGACATCGAAATAAAAGACGCCGGAAATAATGTGACAGAATCACCTACAGCAACAACAACCACACCTGCGACCACCACTATCGCCGCTACAACGACAACCACATCTCCAAAGACAACAACACCAGCAACAGCGACAACCACTCCAGCAGCCATAACCACAACTGCTGCCACTACAACAGAAACATCTGCACAGACATCAACTTCAGCAGATGTTATAACGACCACCAAACCGACAGCAACAACTACATCATCATCATCATCATCATCATCATCATTATCATCGTCGTCGTCGATATCGTCGTCTTCGTCAACAACATCATCATCATCAACAACAACAAAAACATCAACATCAACAATCTCTCCCTCATCATCAACAAATTCAAATAAGGATTCGACCTGTAAAGCGATTGGTGCTTGGACTGGTGACGTTGCCATGAACGACTGGTGCGCAGTCAACTGCGCAGACGGAAACTGCCCGTCCACGCATTGCTCGTGCGATTACGCCATTTCCGTTTGCGCATGCGTAGCTGTGCCGCCTTTCAATGTACCGGGTATGAAAGAATGGTGTTGCGCTAACTGCGCTTTGGGGAATTGCCCGTCCACACATTGTTTGTGTTAGGTTAGATACCAGTAAATCGTTGTGTATCCCTCCGTCGTCCAATGGAAAGTAGTGCATATAACAAAAGAGTTCCTTTTCTTATCTGGTATAAAAGCCATTTAGCAATCTCATACATGCCTTTCGTATTTCGCATGAGCCGTTAAACCGAGGTGCAGTGTACTAGGTGCTTCACACCGGGCACTAAAAGACCCAGGGTCGTCTCTGGAACGGGGCTTCTCCTGTATCTTGCACTATCCCTCGTAACCCAACTAACAAGTCTTCTGGCGGCGATGGCCATACGGGAGAGAATCCCGGTGCACTCGATAAAAATGTACTACACACAGACATGCCTTTTGGTTATTTCTAATATCCTACTGTTTCTGGAACATTTTGTTGCCTTTTTTTGACGGCTAACTTGACAGGTGAATTCGTGGGGTGTTTTTACTAAAGTATGGGTGTTTTGTTGAAATATGACTGCCGAAACCCTGTTTTCTACCGGTGTCTGCATTCAGGTGTCATGCATTTTCTTAGAACTAACATGACATGTCTTTCTTATTGCAATGTTTGGAAGAGGACAGATTGATCTTTAACTTGATACTAGGCTTGCACAATCTGAAACAAAGGAAAGGCTCGAAAAATGCTTTGAACGTTTGCCGTTTAATAAAGGGACCCTACGGGAATTGGATTTACTGGTATCTAACCTGTTCACGTTCTTGCGATGGACCGATTGTTACGTCTATTTTCTTACATAAAATCAGTCGTATTATTAAGTAGAATTTCGCCAATTTATCGAATGAAAATTGATATTTTTCACTAAAACTTTCCAGTTGAGAAACGATTAGTTTAAAGTAAGTGAATTGCTGACTTTTAACAAAATATAACATTTATGCTTTTAAAATTTATAGTAAATAAAAAAGTTTTATTATTTCGACAACAATTTGTTCGCAGAAAAATAGCTGGCTTAAGAAATATTATTAAGCCGTTTAAATACAAATTTCGTTATTTCGTCGTATTACATACTATATGCTGCTCAAATTAAACTATTTGCAATTATGTTAGTATGAAACCGAGTTTATTGAAAATTGTACATGATCCAAAATGTATCAAAATCTATTATTCTAACTGTGAATAAACACTAAAATGGTCACTTTGCAAGATCCAACATGGTCGCCAATCAGTCTAAAGTCCCGTATATAACCGCCACCCTCCCTGGAGAAAACTAATAATAGACGCATAATAAATTAAAAAGGCACATACAAAGAAAGTTTAGACTTGATGTCAGTATCAGTTTTAAAATAAGAACACATCATTGTCTTTTTTTTCTCCCATTTTATGGAAACAAACAATATTAATAAAAGCAAATACAAATTAAATTAAGAATTGATGTCAGCATCAAGTTTATAATGAAAATCAGTCTGTTGTTTTTTTCTCACCATTTAAAAAAACAACTTTGAGTGCATTTTTCCGTGATATCACATGTAGGCCGCTTCATTCCGCTTTTTTCAGGCTTTTGACTTGAATAGAAATGGAATTGTATTTTGACTTGACTTGAATAGACTTGACTTGACTTGCTTACCCGACCCCGCTAATTTCCCTCCTACCCTACTACCTAAACTGTGTGGTGAATATGCCGCGAATAAAAAAAAAGTTTAAAAAAAAGTTACTTTTCCCCTACCCCCCCCCATATATTTTTGGAAACGTCAGCGGAAACCAACAATTATTTTGTTGGCAAAACAAAAAAACAAGAACCCTTGTGTAATATTTATTGTGTTCATTCAGTTGAAAAATGCCATTTGAATTTTCATATTTGCCTGTAGATGCAACCATATATTTCACTGCTTCTAATATTGCGTACTTGTGTTTTATTTTGACTTTTTATTGCATATTTTGAAACCGGTGGAGTATGAAGTTGGTTGTGTTGATTATTTCAGAAATTTTCGATTTTGAGCTTTTTTTATCTGTAAATTAGCAACGATTTTGTATTATGATGCGTAGGAATTAAACCACGGGGGCGTTTGCCCGAGTGGTTTAATAGCCGCACATTAATACGACAAAGAGTTGTTTATTTGCCAATAAACAACGACATTGAGAAAATTATTTCGATTCGTACATGATCTGACAAATGTTTTTGCAATTGCAACGAGAACTACATTTTACTTTGTTGCGTTCAGAATCGAAACTAATTTTTGGTGTTGTTTATTTGGTAGTTTAACAACGATAATTTTGTATTTTGTTTATAGAAAAATAAGCGAGTATCAGGTGAGAATAAATTGTACGAAAGTTGGACTATATAGTCTTACGTTGAACATTTTGTATTTTTTTTCATACCTTTTACATTTGTTATTGATTAATTTGGATTGCTTTTAATAAACGCAGAAATGAAAAGTTGTTAATTATTCTTAAATTGTGAATTTTCATTAACTGTATTATTGAATACAAAAGGTTGGTAACATTTCAAAATGACATCAGTATGCAATGCATTTTGAAGAAAATAAACAATATTCAAATATGCTTAATAAGACAAAAAACATATCGCAACTTTGTACTTAAGTGAAAATATTTGAGAAATGACTTAAGATGCTTTGTGAATACGGCACCAGAGCAAAAGCTCCACTTTTGTTTCCCAACTGCCGATCTGGGTCCGTATTCAGCAATCTCATTAAAGGGACTATGTCGTCGAAAAATTGGATTTCTATATCACTATAAATGATATTATATTATAAAAATGCTCTTTATAAAGATATGTGAATGAGATAAATACAACAAAATATAATAAACAGTAGGATATTTGACAAACACGTATAAGCAAAAAAAAAGTCTGAAAAATTAAAACCACGAGTGGGGATCGAACTCCCGACTTAGAAGTCATACGAAGAAATAACAGTAGACAGCGCTTTAACCAACTGCGCTGTCATGCTTGATAAAAAGTAGAGGGTAAACTATGGTAATAGAAAATACGCACAATTATGACATCAAAATGTAAACATGAAAAAGGCCAAACAAACAAAACCCATTTTTTAATTTGATTTTTTATCTCAGAATGCGTGCACTCTTTTTTTATTATATATGCCCTGTTTTGACCATTATTATCTGTCAGTATTAATATCTGAATTTCAGAATTTTTTAAAGAAATTTCGCCCTTGAGGCCCTTTTCGATGAACTTTGGATGTTTACTCGCCTAAGGTACCACTATATCCGTTGTTATCCTGGTGAACATTAACTGTAAATGATCCATTCCCGAGGATCAGCTGGAAATGCATCACTTTTCAAAAACCGTGGCCAAACATTGCTGTGCAAAAGGCAATTTCATTGGGCGCAGCAGGGCTGATGTTTTATTGTTCGGAAGGTCATTTGAACGTGACATATTATACGATGTCTTCAGATCCTAACAATATTACGCTATCTGACGCTTTAATGATTTTTCAAAGAGTTGTAAGGCTTTGAAGATTTCTGAAATTAGAATATAGTGTACAATTCTTGTCCGGGCTATTTCTTCGCAACTACTGGCCAGAATACAATGAAACTGTATGTGATGCTTCAATATCAAAATGAGGTGTGCACAGTACAGAATGTTACATTTCAGTGATTTTCCTTGGAGTTATGAGACTTAGAAGGTTGCTGAAATAAGTGTATAGTGCGCAATTCTTGTCAGGACTGTTCCTTAGCAACTACTAGCCAATATTCAATGAAACTTGATGGTAAGCTGTACCAAGACGCTCCACTTCAATGATTTTTTCTTACAGTTATGGGACTTTGATGATTGCTGAAATTAGTATATAGAGCACAGTTGTCTGGATTCTGGTCTTCTGATTGCATTCCCATTACATAGGAAAGCGTATTGGGCAGCATCAATCAGTTAACTGATATCCTTGTTTGTCGTTGTTGACGGTTTTTATGTTATGTCAAACGGGTTGTTGTTAGTGGGCTATGAAAGAGACCTGAAATAAATCTATATAAAAACTCTGACAGTCCCTTTTTAACCTAGTGTATAGTATTGTAAGACGTGCCGTGTACACAGAAGCCGCGTCGTACGAACTGATTTGACGTGAAGCGGGTGGGATGATGTGTGTGGCAAGGTATTAGTGTATACCGGCTAGTGGCGGTAAGGACGTAGTTTGATGAGCGCATCAACAACATTATCCACCACTCTGCTGACAGTACATTTATGAAATCCAAGAGTCGCCAATGACCGAATAAAAAGCTGCTGATCCCGAAAATCTCAATGTTATAAAGGATTTGCTGCTTTGTCGTCAGCGCATGGTTTCTGTATGTTGGACGATGTAAATCATCCCTAAGGAGATCGTCAAGAAAAGAAACTCCATTATTCGAAAATCGATACCTTCCAATGAATTCTTCATCACTTAACTCGTCAAGATGATGCGACAGTCTAAATTCTTTTTGTTTCCGAAATGGCATAAGTAACTGCTATTGCAGCCATTTTGTAACCTAGCGTTAAACTGTTAATTGTGGTTTGGACCTCAATAAGATTTAACGGCAGAAGCTGTCGTTAAACTGGCCGTAAAAAACGGTGTTATTTTAAGCAACACAGTTTTAACGCTTACGCTGAATTAATCATACCCGTTAGCATTTAACAGACTGTTAAGACTTAACAGAGCTTTAAGCAACTGGGCCTAGATCTACTACGTGGGTCAGCCTACATTTGCTTTCAAGTTGGGGTTCATCATGTTCTGGCCACATGTTTTACAAAATTCATGACGCGATGAGAACTTAGTCGTGCTGACCAACTGTTGTGATAGCACCATTACGCCATACAAATTTGATTCTACGTTTAGCGTCCCCATGATTTTTCGAAACCTACCAACCAGGCAAGAAACAACGAACACCTAGTGGATAAAAAAAATATTTCCTTCACAACATAGTCATGGCAGTGGTACAAGCTAAAGCAAATGTTTACTTGCAAGACTGTTATATATCATCTTCATATTAATAACCTACACATGCAGTGTTTCAACTCTGTAAATCGACTACTTGCATGCTGTGTTTTACAAATATTAGTAAAATATTCTGTGGTTCCATATTTTTTTTATACACTTTCCGAATTGTTTTTTCAAATTGTCAAAACTTTTTTTTTTTCGTTCATGCGTCCGTAAACCTACCAGCCCGAGGACGCTCAACACAGAATCAAAATGGTATGGTTAGTGAAGACCGCCTGATCGTGGAAATGACGCCGTAAAAACCTTATACGTGCGTAGAAAGTTGGGTCAATCTATATTTGTTTTAAATTTGGGTTTTGATCAGGTCAAAGGCACGGTTTAAACAAAATCCGTTACATGGGCCGTTTTCAAAGATTTCCATTCGGAAAACGTCAGTAAATCGTAAGTTAAAAATCCAGAAATTCATAAAATTCCTTAAGTCTTTGAATGTTTCCTTTGTACGTCTTTCCTCATTTAAATATTTGAAATTAGTAAATATTGCTTATATGTTTAGTATTGTACCATTTTTGATAACAGAAATGATACGATTTCACATAGAAAATTATATCTGAATATTTTCTCTTAAAGCAGCAGTCCATAAATATGTTTATAAAATATGACTTGCAGAAATCGTTCCTAATGGACATATTACCGATTAAAATACAAAACACCGCATTGAAATCGGTAAAATAATAACTTTTTGGTAACTTTTTATCGTAAAATTATCTTGATCACATGCTACATCTTGTCTCCCGTCTAATACAACCATTACGAATATTTCTATCTTACACATGTGTAAGATAACATTTTGAGTGTTTTCATCGGCTACATATTATTAGACTGACCAATCGCATGAAACCACGTCGTCAAAATGAAATGACGTCTTGTCAATACACAACTTTTAGGATTTATCAACATGTTTTGATAAAATTATACGTTTATTTTCGTTTAAAAGCATGTGATAAAAAAGATCTGACACTCGTTGTCATTTCATACCATATTTTATTAAACTCGTCCAGGAAATTCGTTAGTAAGCTCTCGAAAGGCTCGCTTACTAACAAAATTCCTGAACTCGTTTAATAAAATATGGTATGAAATGACAACTCGTGTCAGATCCTATATGTACGCGATAGCTGCTGATGCCTCTGCAGTAAATAAGCCTGCACATTAGTGTATATTCCTTTCGCACCAAACGTTTTCGAACTTAGACATTATAAAATGCCTGTCGTAAATAAGAAACAGTTTTCAATGGAATAAATGTAATTAACTTTCATTCGAACTAATGCCAATTTAAGTTGTATTGAATTATATTCAATGGACTGCGGCTTTAAGTACAACCTAAGTTAAGATTCCACTTTAGAGCTTTGTTAATACTGGCTCTTTTCGGGACCTTGTGAATGTAATACCGACGGGCTCAGGTTCTATGGTACCATCAGTTATGTTGGCGTTTTTACAGAAAGTAACATATTCACCCCGTGAATCCAAATACCCAATATAGGGAAATAAAAACGTTCAATAGTTATGCTGAAAATTGTATCATATAAATCTCGATAGAAAAGAACAGTGACAATATTATCAATAGCTAAGTTGGGCATCCAATATGTATTATAAACTACATATTGTACTAAAAGATATGAATATTGCCCTTCATTGAAACAAATTGAACAGAAAAAGTTTGGGGAGACCACTGTAAGGAGTTTGACGTGTCAAACTAGCGCAGTGATCTCCCCTACCACATAGTCTTGGATGGCATGTCATGTGATCATTGTTGGGTGTCACGCGATTGAAACAAAATGTCCTCTGTAATGTAGCACAACAATTCAAAGTTAAGTTTAGCCAATTAGTTTAGAAGTCAATATACAATGTAGGATTCTAGTTAATATGACACAATTACCTCGTGTTTCAATTAGAGTTAGAGCAGTCAACCGACAATTCCCAATGAATAACTGTGGTTACAGGCAGCGGTATCATAAAATACCCCGCCCACCCCCCGATCCCACCCTCATGACCCCAGGACCCTTGGATGGTTTAATTGTGTGAATATATGTTTGTTCTATTATTCTATGCTTTGTTTATGATGATATTAACAATAAAATAACATTTGAAAAAAAATACCCCATATATATTTATTATATATAAACAAGGTATGAAACACACTATATGCGTATAGCTGAAAGATTGTGGAACACTGAGATTAACGGGTTAATCGATAAAACACACAGAATCATGCGTGTCACCAAGCAAACGTAACGTATCTCGCAAAAGAACATTACAATAAATCAGATTCGACACCTTACCAGCTTCATATGCGACAAATAATTACACTATTCAATGCTTTTCGACTTTCTCGCACATAACTTAGTTGCAGGGAGCCATTTTTCTTCCGAACTGCCTGGCTGTAAAACACGATTTCATTGGCCAGTCCTCGAACCAGTAAAGATTATTAGACTGGCCAATCAGATGAAGCGTCACAAAATGTAATGGCGTAGACGACAAATCTATATTGTGCGAGAAAGCATTAAATATTGTAATTATTTGCGTAGTTTATGGCTAGTTTAACAACGAAAATAGAGTTCTTTGTCTAAAGAAAAATTAGTGAGTATCATGTTAGAATATTGGTTTCTGGATAACGGTCCACATTTCAAGTAGTTTAATACAGCGTCGTACAGGCGCAATGGGACTGTGGGCAATAGTTCCGCCGGCAGTTATCGCAACACCATTTGTGCATGTATGGCGCATTAAACGGCGCCACGCCGACGCAGTCACATCCGAATGACGGCGGCTTCGGCGTCGTTGTCGTCGTCGTTGTTTTTGTTGTTGTCGTCGTCATCGGGACGTTGTCGGATGGGTAGCAACTGCAAAGGTCAGATTCGCAGTAGGCGGAGGACAGTTTACATAGATCTTTGCACCTGTCGTCGGAGAAATACGCCGGAATTTTCGAGCGACAGAAATCGTAGCAGACGCACATTTCCGGTAGGCAATCTTCCGGTAGCTGGCAAAGGGTCTTGCACAGCGAGTCCATGGCCAAACCGGAACTGGAAGTTCCAACACAACTCGACGTGTCTATGTCGGTGGTTGACGTTGTCGTTATCGTTTGTTGTGGCATCGTCGTCGTCGGCTTCTTTGTCGTCGTCGTCGGCGTTTGTGTCGTCGTTGTCGGTTTCTGTGTCGTAATGGTCGGCTTTTCAGTCGTCGTCGTCATCGCCGGCGGTCGGGAGGTGTTTGGTCTTGGAGTCACGGGGTTTGAACCAGACGCAGTAATTTCAACGTCGGCGCAGTTCCAGAAGTTTTCCTGCGGCCCTATTCCGAAACCGCAGGCTCCGTCTGCGTCACAGCCCCAATTGTTTCCTAGCAACGAAAAAATAATTGTTACATGACACCCGCAGATTTTACCGTTACAGTTGTTAAAACTCCAGAGTACAACGCACAGAAGAGGTTCACATTCTGACGACATTCGTTCCGTTTTTATCAATGACGTCAATCAAAGTGACGTCTGATTGATTTTGTATCAATCATCATCATCATCATCATCATCATCATCGTCATCATCATCATCGTCATCATCATCGTCAGCAGCAGCAGCATCCACACTATTTTCAAAACTAACACCATAATTCATCATCATCACCTCCGTCATTATCGACAACAACAATAGCAATAACAACTTAAACAGTAACATCTACTGAACAACTTGCAAAGTTGGGGAGTATGCTAGTGAAGATAATTAGTTGATTCTAACCTCCATGCCATATCCATTGAAATACGCAAGAATCGCAGACGAGTCCTTCCGGTAGTTTCACTTTGAGGTTGTATATTCCGGTACCTTGACCTCCTACTGCATTGTCTCCCTCTACTGAGTACCTGCGAAATTGAAAATTTTCGTTGATAAAAAATTCTCATCATAAAAAAAAATCATCATCAATCCTAGTATGGTCCATTAAGAAGTTTTCGTGATATTATTGATTCTCCAACATGAAAAGTAGCTTCATTAATACTTTAGTATTATTCGTTAAAAGATGTTAATAAATAAACAAATATGTAATTTCAAATTGTTTCATTGTGTTTATTTTAATTTTTATTCATTATATTGGTACAGTAGTTTATTTTCATCGTATTAAAGGGACCATGTCAACGAAAAATTGGCTTCCTATTGCAGTATAAATTATATTATTTGATAGAAATGCGCTTTACTAAGACATGTGCATTAAATAAAGAAAAATAATATAATACACAATAAGATATTTGATAAAAACAAATAAGCAAAAAAACCTTTAAAAAATAAAACCCCAAGCGGGTATTGCACTCACGACTTAGGAGCCATACAAACAGAATGACAGTCGACTGCGCTTTAACCAACTGCGCTATCATGCTTTATTAGGAGTCCAATGTGAACTATAGTTATACAAAATACTCACTAATCTGACGTCAAAATGTAAACAGGAAAAGGGTCAAACAAACTCAACCCGTATTATAAATTGATTTTTATCTCAGAATGCGTAACTCTTTTTTCAGTATATAACCTGTTTTAACCTTTATGCCAGTATTAATATCTAAATTTCAGATTTTTGAAACAAATTGCCCAGTTGAGTCCCTTTAAATGTCATACACCACTTCAATGACGAATATTCGTCTGACATCTGCCTGACAGGGACTGTCTCAAACCCGCTAGCTATTCAGTATCTAAGCTGTTGAGTTGATTAAATTATATTAATAAAAGGTAACTAGTTTATTCCATGGTTAATATTAATTTAATGCTAAGTAGTGAAAAATAGAAAAATATCATTGAGATATATCCCTATATCACTTACAGTGCGGGACTACTTTTAGGGTCCCGATTTAATACAGTAAATAAAACCGACCGGGCTCAATCTTTCATGACGTTATGATTCCCGCGATATATTCCCATAACATGTAAAACAAAGGTTAATAAAGCATAAAATACAAAGACAATTTGTTTGTTTTCGGTGTGATCACGCGTTATATCATAACCGGAAAGGGAGACAATTTAAATATTTTCACTCGCGCAAACAAAAGGATTCACTGATGAAGGCATAGCGCCGAAACGTTTGAAATCAATCATTAAATTAATTTAACATGTTAGTGTGATTTATATACATAATATTATCATTTTGGTTGGAAAACCTCATTTTTTTACTGGGGGAATTAAGAAATAATTCTCGATTGATCGTTGTTTATCGACCAATACACATCGATGTGGGGTTCTGATGCGTAGGAATTAAACGACGAGGGCGTATGTTCGAGTTGTTTAATAGTCACGCATAAGAACGACAAAGAGCAATTAACCTCTATAAAGAAATGTGAATATTTGAATATTGACCTCGTTACAAACTCGTCCTCTGATTGGTCAGCACTTCCTACTTCTAGCTGGTACTCGTTCAGGCAGTCCATCGTCACTTCCGTGTCCTTACCGTTGCCGGGATCCAGAGGGCAGATTCTAAAAATAGATTTTATTTCATTTAAAGCCTTTACAGGATTATAAAGCGGCTAAAGAAGACTGGATACCACACTTTTAGCCTCAAATGCGAACTGGCCAGGGTGAAATTTCTTAAAATTCTGACTAGAGTGAATTTGAGCAGATATGCGACTGTTTCGTTTATAATGCAAGCCAGATTCGAGTACTTGAGTTTTAAAATGAAGGTTTAGAGAATTCGAAAATGTGGATTTTAAACCATAACCCCATGTTTCCCTCTTGCAATCAAGTGTTAAGTAAGTTACACATCTGAGCAGGTAGCGCTAGAAGTGATTGCATTTGCAGCAAAGTTACATTTTGTTGTTGAACATTGGGAAAATGCTCCCGAAAAGCCCGCAATTTTGGGGTGAACAAAGCCGGATAGTCAATAATGGAGAAACAAATTCTGAAAGAATGAAGAAAGCATATTTCCAGCCATTTTTAATACCCACATACACAACAATTCTGAAAATGTGTTTGGTTTGTTTGCAGGTATTGAGACCGTCGGATTCAAGACAGCAATTCGAGTCCGTTCCCGACCGACTGTGTCCGACACATAAGAAACTGTATTTTGCCCCCAATTTCAAGGGTGGTAATCTTTGGCGTACTGCAAACTGTTGATAAATTAAAATTGCCATGGATTATCGGAACATAGAAGACAGGTATGCCGGCATCCAGCAGGCATATTCTAAAAATAGATTTTTTGTTCTATTTACAGTCACGGAAAAGTATGACGTCATAATAAAAAGGGAACTAAGCAAAACTCTTGTCAATTTTATTGTACGTGGGTATTGAAATAAATAATATAATTCGCTGTCACATGGGCTTGCATTATAAAGATGTATTTGTACGTTGATGAGAAAAAATATATGTAAAATAGAACAATAAGAAGGCAAAGAAAGGAAGAAGAAGATGATGAGGAGGAGGAGGAAGAAGAAGAGGAAGAAGAAGAGGAAGAAGAAGAGGAAGACGGATAAGGAGATGAAGACGAAACAGAAGAAGGGACAGAATATATGAATAAGAGCAAGAAAATTAGCAGCAGCAACAGCAATAAACCACCAACTATAAATTGTCAATTTCAAACAAAACTGTGAATATTTTATGTTTCTCTGAATCAATATTCACGATAAAGTTTTGAAATGTGGGGAATCAAAGGCATTGTTTGTATTCTTTAGGTCAAGACCCGGATGTTGAAATCGATTGCGCATTCATGCACAAGGAAGTTCTAACATGTTGAAAAAAACTACTCCTGCACGAAATCGGTATCGGGTAGACGTGAAAGCTGTTAAATGAAATTTAAACGCCCTTTTGTTTTCATTCTCACGAAGCTTTGCGGTTACATCCAACTGATTTTGTAATTTGATAGGTACCCGGATGGAAAGGGTGTTTGGTTTTAGAAATTGGTCCAAAACAAGCACACAATTAAAACGTTGTTAGGCCACATTTTATTATAAGGCCAAAAATGTGTTTTACGGGCAACGGTTTCAAAAAAGTAAGGTAGGGTCGTGAATAAGTTTTTTTTTTATAACTTTTGTTAAAGTCATTTAAAATTGTCTAAAATCGGACGAATACGGAATCATTTAGGGTCGGGGTCGGTTTTTTTTTGACTAGGTAGGGTCGGGTTGCCCGAAACATACAGTTTATTTTGTTCTCTTTAACTTTTTTCTTCGCCGCATATTCACCGCACGGTTTTAGGTATATTGGACTGCATGTAAAATGTTCAAACGCCTCCCATCAAAAAAACTGTGTCTTAGCTATAAATTTACTTTTTCAAAATATGAATTACCGAAAAGCCGCATATAAGCAAAAATTGCTCCCTTGACCGAAAGTCCAAAAACGTAAATGATTGATTGGCAAAAATACAACTTTTAGGGTCGGTGGAAGACATTGGGGTGGGGGTGGGGGTGGTGGGTCGGTGGGGGTGGTGGGTGGGTGGGAGGGAGTTGTCGGGTAAGCGGACACAATCAACGTTTTTAAAAAGCCATATATATTTTATATTTATTTTTTATTTTTCATTTCGCCATCCGACCGGACAGTTTTAAAACAGTCCGACAAAAAGATTCTTGGCCTTAGATGAGTAGACACATATACATAGAGTTAAAATATCCAAATTTGAAATATATATCCCGGTAACAGAGTCTTTCCGATAGCTGTAATAAGAAAGAAAACGCCAACTTATTTAAGCAACTCGATACATTCATGTATGTAATCTGAATTTCGGACAAAAAGCTGAAAGGCTACTAAATATGTGGCCATCTTGATGTTTTATAATTATGATACTTTTGTTTCACGCGAAACACTTATCAGAGTAGTAACGTTAGAACACGACAACAAAATGATATTCTCAACGGATCGAGATATGCTGGTTATTATCCGCTGACTAGATATAATGACGTCACATTAGGGGTCACGTCCTGATGACGTCACATTTGGAGTCACATTCACATGACCTTTTGCTGGGCCAATCAAATCATTAAAAAGATATGGTATATCATTATTTATAAAATGCCAAAATTGTGTCTATTGTTTGAAATGTTAAAGGGCCTGTTCACAGAACTTGTCAATATGTCAAATCATGTTTATTAAACTCGTCCAGGAAATTCGTTAGTAAGCTCGCCAAAGGCTCGCTTACTAACAAAATTCCTGAACTCGTTTAATCAGATATTATATGAAATGACAAACCGTGTCAGATCCTATAAATATTCTATGGACTGCGTTCCAGTCTGGCTTCTGACTGTTAGCCCAAAGTGAAACAGTAGTTTGTCTTCACTTTCCGCTTTTGTAAATATACGTGTTTTGTGTTTTGTGGTTACTGTAGGCGTAAAATAAAAGGAATTCATAAACTGTATGATGTATCAATGTGTTTGCGTCCATCTAAGCCAGGTTTTAGTGGTGTGGACTCCCACATAGCAAATAAGATTATTTTTATTATTCTTTATCTGATACAGACATACAATATCCATAATTTAACTTTATTTGCATATTTAAAATGGATTTTAATAGGTGTTTGTAATCTTTTTCTCAAAAATTCCAAACAAACGCAAAGTTGCACAAGCATTAAATCAATCCAATTTGGCCTTCAACATTGCACCCGTCAATAGCCGGTGGTTAAAGAGAGACTGTGTGATATTTTTGTTTATTATATACCTGTTTAAAATCTTAACAAAATACATGCTTTATCAATCAGTGAAATACATGTCGACAGAAAAAAAAAGCCGTATTATGCTACTCGCTATTTTTCCGATCCCGTATTACCATACTAGCTGGACTACTTTTTTAATGGCGTCATCATGTGTTATGTAAACTAATATAATCTATACCTACAATGATTAGTCATGATTGTAGTTTTTTAAACTAATAAAATAAGGTAAAATATTGTAGTTTTTTAAACTAATAAAATAAGGTAAACGAACAATTGAACTTTATGGTGGTATATAATAAAAGGAATATTACGCCAGTCAATTGTTCCAATAATATGTGTTAGTCTCGTGGCTTGCGTTATTTCGTATCACCCTCGAAATACTGGAAACTACTTCTTTTATCGGCAAATGCAAATATCTATTTACTGACGATACAGATCCGTTTATCCTACAGCAGCCAACGGCTATATTCGTTTTAAATGAGAAAGTAAGTATTGCGCATGCGCCAACAATTGATCTTACTCGTCTAGACGCTATATATACATGTATATGATAGTTTCCAATTTCTGTTTAGATACGCATTTCTGAACATTACTTTCAATTTTGATTATGATATTATTTTAAAAATATTCTGACATCATTAAAATCAATGGATTGTTTCACATGATAATTTTCGTACAAAATCGTACAGTCCGTGTTTAAGTGCTTTCCTTGTCCATGCCTTGTTCACGGATTTAACATTCTTAAAACATCTTAAGAAAGGACCAAATGGTTTTGGGTATTTCGGTGTACTAAATAGAACAAAATGTACTCGATACATGCGGGATTGATTATCCTTGAAAAAGTCGCGTTAATCCCATCATTGAGAGAAGGTCTTTAAGTGCATGTACTGCGATATAGGGTCTTAGATGTTTTGTAACAATGCCATAAAAAACGGTATTTTTTGTTTAACCTTGTAAACTATATAGATCACACATGTATCTAAATGCGAAGTGTATGAAAACAAATAAGCTGACTCGAGCACAAACGGATATCTAAATCTGCCGATGTCTACTGTTGCTACTACTACTACTTCTACTACTACTACTACTTCTACTACTACTACTACTACTACTACTACTACTACTACTACTACTACTACTTCTACTACTACTACTACTACTACTACTACTACTACTACTACTACTACTACTACTACTACTACTACTACTACTTCTACTACTACTACTACTACTACTACTACTACTACTACTACTACTACTACTACTACTACTACTACTTCTACTACTACTACTACTACTACTACTACTACTACTACTACTACTACTACTACTGCTACTACTACTACTACTACTGCTGCTGCTACTACTACTACTACTACTACTACTACTACTACTACTACTACTACTACTACTACTGCTGCTGCTGCTGCTGCTGCTGCTGCTACTACTACTACTACTACTACTACTACTACTACTACTACTACTACTACTACTACTACTACTACTACTACTACTACTACTACTACTACTTCTACTACTATTATTACCACTACTACTACTACTACTACTACTACTACTACTACTACTGCTACTACTACTACTACTACTACTACTTCTACTATTACTATACTACTACTACTACTACTACTACTACTACTACTACTACTACTACTACTACTACTACTACTACTTCTACTACTACTACTACCACTACTACTACTAATACTACTACTACAACTGCTGCTACTACTACTACTACTACAACTTCTCCTACTACTACTACTTCTACTATTACTATACTACTACTACTACTACTACTACTACTACTACTACTACTACTACTACTACTACTACTACTACTACTACTACTACTACTACTACTACTACTGCTGCTGCTGCTACTACTACTACTGCTACTACTACTACTACTACTTCTACTACTACTTCTACTACAACTTCTCCTACTACTACTACTACTACTACTACTACTACTACTACTACTACTACTACTACTACTACTACTACTACTACTACTACTACTACTACTACTACTACTTTTACTACTACAACTGCTGCTGCTGCGGTAAGGTGATAAAATGTTAACTGATGTTAAACAAACCTTCGAGACTATATACGTTTAAAGAGGTCTTTACATAAATGACCTTTATTATTTGCACGTAATATTAACAATGTTAGTTAGTCTATTGAATCGAGTAATTTGAGACCGTTGTCGCCAGGGGTTGTATGAGCCCAATTTATTTAAGTTTATGAAATACAGGCTTTAAGGCCATACACATTTTATTCTATGTTTAGCGTCCCTATGATTTTTCGAAAGCTACCAACCAGGCATGAAAAAACAAATAACAAGTCAATAAAAAACATTTTTCTTTCCCAACTTATTGATGGCAGTGATGTTTACTTGCAAAACCGTGAATTATATCATCTTCATATTGGGAACCTACTGTAACACTGTATTTTAACTGTGTATATTAAATAGTTGCACGCTAGGTTTTACATATATTAGTAAAACACCTTAAAGTCCTTTTTTCTTTTTTCCAAAATTTTCACGACTATATACCACAAATGGAAATGGGCAGTGATATTAAAACCTTAATGCTTTATTACTTACATATTAAAGAACATTAACGTTCACTACATGATAACCATGACTTAATTTTTTTTGCATTCCGTGTAACAGGTTGAAACCGTTTCACAATGTCATTTTTACGATATCGGTTACATTCTTAAATGTTTATTTTTTTAAATTATTTTTTGCTTCTTGGAAAAAATAACTCTCGTCTAATAACTATAATATATCTTACTTCACAAAAATAGCCCATTGTAATACCAGACTGAGTTATCAAATATTTTAACTGACCAGCCAAGAAATTATCTTTAGGTATTACAAATAATTTTTGCCCTTGCTGTACAATTTTAAAATTGTACAATAAAGTACTAATTCTTACGGCAAACGATTCTTTTTAGATTTGACCACTTATCATGGTAGTGTTTTTCACCAAACCGGATTATGGTAGAGGTTCTTGCTAAAAACTGTTATAATATACTTAGACTTATAAATATATGTTATACATTAATGAGAAAAGTTAACATATTTTAAAAACTTTTCACATACTGTAAAATCACTTGAATTCGCGGGGTACAAATTTCGCGCACTTGCGATCGCGGACATATTTACGCGGTCTTA
The DNA here is from genome assembly GCA_027627225.1 of Congeria kusceri. Taxonomy (NCBI): domain Eukaryota; kingdom Metazoa; phylum Mollusca; class Bivalvia; order Myida; family Dreissenidae; genus Congeria; species Congeria kusceri. The sequence continues at coordinate 15,479,565 of CM051026.1, read as the reverse complement.
AATTCGCGCAAATCCGCGACTGTGTTATAGAGGTATGAATCACTTCATTGCACAAAAACGATCACAATATAATTTAAAAGAAATATGAATCATTCATCAATTACAATGTAGTAAGAAATATTTAACTAAACTTTTTATGACGTAAATGATTAAAACATCGGGACAGTCACATGTACCTGCGTATATTCATGAACGATTACAAATGTACATTTGAACAAAAGTGTAAACTCCCAAGGCTAAATTACGAAATCTGTAAATATACGCGGTGGACATAGATTCGCGCAATGGCGGGAGCGCGAAAAGCGCGAAAATTAGACCTCTGCGAAAATTTGTGATTTCACAGTACTACGTATATACAATTTCCAAGGTAGGTACTAGTGAATCACTTCTTTGTATGCTATTAATAGAAAAACATATCCCGTTTGTATGTTATATTTTTACTAGAATGAAACTTTGAAACGTTATCAATTTTGTTTCACTAATAACATTCGATATTTAACTGAAAAGCATAAAATACTATTTTTTTCTCACCTGAATTCGAAATAGCCTTTGTGGTACGCCGTGATTTCAATCTTAATGTCAACTATACTGGAACTCTCGTAGCTCCTGACGATTGTTCCTGTAACATACTTCCCGCCCGGTGTTTGGTTGGGCTTTTCCTCTGCGTCATAGGGATCTCCGCACGCACCACATTTCCCGCCATTGACAATCCATTGATGCTAAAAAAAGAACATAGGTTAAAAGTCACATAACCCTTCAGAAGCACCACCACCACAACAACAGAAACAACAACAACAACAACAACTACAACAAAAACAAACCTATAACTGAAAAATTATGAAAACATCTAATTTGGGCATATACACTTTAAATTAAAATATATAACTTACATGTATACAGATCTAAGAAAACAATGTGTATACGCTTAATAATTAATATGTAGACACACGTTTAAATGTAAGTCGCCTTTTTTGAAACAAACTATCTGTATTCTAATGTGGGTTGTTCTACTTAGTCGAATTATTTAAACTTCTTATGTTGTATGTATTGTCCTGTATTGTATAAAGGACCAGCGGATGGTAATAAGGTTTTCTCTCCTGATGATGTATCTGGAGTTTCATTATTCCAATATTCATTTGCTAGTTATTTTGCATTTATTACGTAATGTTATTATGATTTCTTTGTGTAATGTCGCAGTGATAACAAAAACGCAAGGAATGAAGGATTATCACAAACTTATAGTCAGTAATAATCTTTATTTAGTTGCCATCATCATCACCACCACCACCAACACAACAGCTAGAACAACAATAAAACAAGACACTCACCGATGTCCCTCCGCAATTTAGTCCCTGGTCCGTGTAATTAGGCGGTGTATCAAAGCCGTATCTCCACGCAGTCGACCTTTGTGGAGGGTCAATCATTCGACCGTGACCTTTGACCCTAGCAACCGTCATTACCATAACAACGAGCAGGGCAAGAGAAAAAAGTGACATCGCGCAAGCGGTTGTGTTCTTATTTTTAAACGCTCGATAAAATAGTATTTTTGTATAGAAATCGCGTTTTTTAAAATATAATTTCTTCTTTTTCTTTTCTTCTAAATAATGCGTTTTTAATTGTCCACAAATGATTCCTCTAGGTTCAGTTTAACCTGTACCAAACTATTTTCAGTATAAATTCCCAGTAGGTAAACTTCTTATGTAAACTGAAATTAGGAAATGTTTGTTTAATCTTTCGCCGTGATCCTAATCGAAAATCAGAATTATCAAATTCAAGTCCTGCGGGTATTTTTGTATAAGCTGCGGCGTGGCGGGATGTTTATTTTCCGAATAAGCAACTCCAAGATCTGCGGGTAGTTTATATAAGCCAAGGTGTTGCGTGGTGTTTATTTTCACTTTCCACACTGTACAAAGTGTTTCACCCATATCCAATTTCCCGGATGGGAAAGTTTATATGCTTTTATAATTGGTTTTTGGTTTTATTAACACACGTAGTGTTGCCACGCAAAACAGTAAAAACAAAAAAAAAACAAACAAACATGAACAACATTTCGATATTTGCCAAATACAGTGTAATTATGTTCTTAATATCTGGAACATGTTTAAATGTATCATTTGTTAAATGGTTATATGCCATATATTTATTAAACGATAATCTACCTGAAAACAGCAAAAACAATAATAACAACAAGAACAAAACAAGAACGCATTTGAGCATCTTTTATTTATGGACAAATAACGAATATGCTTTTGGAAATTCAAAATAACATTGTTTTACGGATCCAAATATATGGAGGCAAACACATATTTACAAGACCTCCAGCAAGTAAAACATTCCTCAACGAAAATCGTGCGGTGTCTAAAATTCGCGCATTATTGAAAACAAAACGGCTTATTCGCGCGGTCTTAAATTCGCGCATTGTACTTTGTTGCATTTTTAATAATCCTTCAAAATGAAATTCACGCTTTATTCTCTTTATTTCTAGCGTTGTGTTGCATGGAATCCAAAACTTACTCCTAAACAGTGCACTTAGGCCAGATTTTGTTTTATTTTTAGATTCTCGGACATGTTTGGAAAACAGTCCCGTCGGACGGCGGAAATAGTTTTTTTAAAACACATTTCTTTCGCAACACACATGACAGCAACAATTATAATTCAATGCTACATTTGTTATATAAACATGGTTATCGTTGAGTTATTATGTTTCACTGTGTTTTTTGTGTCGCCTGAAAAGGCGACATATAGGTTTTTTTTTTATGGCAGCGGCGGTGGCGGTGGCGATGGCGGCAGCGGTGGCGATGGCAGCGGCGGTGGCGATGGCGGCGGCGTTGTTGGCGGCTTCGTCGGCGGCGCGTCCCCTTCAGTTTGTACAGACAATAACTTGAGAAGTTTTTGTGCAATCATTATGAAACTGAAAAGAAGTGTTAGTAGGCATTAAAGGAAGGTTAATTTAGATTTTCGGCATAATTGCTTTTATCGTACTTGAGAGTACCCCCTTTTAATAAATGTTCAAATAAGGCTTGTGCAGACAATAACTTGAGAAGTTTTTGTGCAATCATCATGAAATTTAGGGACGTGTTAGTAGGCATAAGAGAAAGGTTAAGTTCGATTTTCGGCATAATTGCTCTTAACGTACTTGAGTTATGCCCCCTTTTAAAAATAATCAAATTAGGCTTATGCAGACAATAACTGACGTTTTTTGTGCAATCATAATGATACTTTAGGGAAGTGTTAGTAGGCATAAAAGGAAGCTTACGTTTGGTTTAAATGCCATGCTCTTCTTTATTGAAGAACGTCTTGTTATGTGTACAACAATAAGACATTTGACGCATGCATGATTTGTCGGCTATTGTAGATTGCTTTAAATGTTCGCGATTTCTTTCCAAAATGATACTTTTTTTACTTTGCGTCTTCATGAATTTGCGTCATCTTTATGGTTTAATGTCATATTTTATATATTAATATACAATACAAAAGACACAAAGGTTGACTGTATGTATGCCATTGATATAAATTGCGTATAATAATATAATTGGATTGATTATTATATGGTAAATTACGATGTAAAAGTAGCATTGGATTGACTATTATATGGTAAATTACGATGTAAAAGTAGCATTGGATTGACTATTATATGGTAAATTACGATGTAAAAGTAGCATTTTCGGACTTTCCCATTCAGACATACACATTTATTAGTGATTTGGAATTCAAGTGGAAATACAATCGCAAATATGAGCGAAATTAAAATCCACGAGAAATAAAACCAGTTCTACACTAATATTAATAGCTGATATACATACGCGGTGTTTAATTCGCATCGCGAAACGCGCGAAAATTAGATCACCGCGAAATAAAATGATTTGACAGTACGATACTTTTTTCAGAGTACTTGGTTTCAGTTTTCGTTTGAATCGTTTCGCAATTTGTTAGCACACCTACGCAGAAGATTTTATACGAACGTTTAATGAAGGTGGAATGTAACCCCGCAACTTTGGTAACATCACACCTTTTCAAACGGTAATATACGCACATATGGAGGTTTGATATCGTATTAGCTACACAAAATGCAGACTAATGCGATATAGAATTTCGCAGAGTAACACTAAGGAACATTACCAGTCACGAAGACATGCAAATAATTTACATCGATCCTTTTTGGGATGCAGCGCATATGTATTGTCGTGACTTTCGGTTTTATAAAATGGGAGGGCATCTTGAGAAAGCTACAAGCCAAAACATATAGTTCTTTGTCACGCAAATACGTCAGTTGAAAGTTTGGATTTGCATTTGCGTATGGTACGATCATGACTTCCGGTGTTATAAACGGTTAATAAACCACAATTAAGGTTTATAGAGCATGCATATTCCAGCATTAAATCAACACCCACTGGTTCCGAGCATAGATCGTATTAAATATCTTCCGCCACTAACATCAACACCCACTGGTTCCGAGCATAGATCGTATTAAATATCTTCCGCCACTAACATCCACTTGACCATTATCAAATCACATGAAATATAAAAATAAACATATATAAAAATGATGGACACGTTGGCACTGCTAAATTCTTGCGTTGTTTTTATTTTTACCCTATTGGTGTTTTCTTTTTTTTTAAATTTTAAACCTCAGTATCTATAAATAGACGAAGTCTGCAATATTTAAGAGAAAATTGTATAGCAAACATAAACAAAACATCTAAAAGTATCTGAAACTAGATCCTTTCTAATCTGTAAGGATTTCACTCCTGGAAGCATTGGTTTCGGGACTATTTTTATATACCTGTAAACACAGATATAAAGACGTCATATCCCGGCTAATATTGTCAAGTAAAACGAAGGACATAACTAGCAGCAAAAGTACACATTACAATCTTTATTTAAACCCACGTATAACGGAACAGAACAGAACAATGCAACGACTCAGAAATTTACATACTATTGAGTAGGTGCCTACCGTTTACTACTGCCACTAATACTACTGATGCTATTGCTGCTGTTGCTGCTACTGCTGCTGATATTACAACTGCTGCTACTGCTGCTTTAACTGCTGCTTTAACTGCTGTTGCCGCTACTACCTATACTGCTGCTTTAATTGCTGCTGCTACAGCTACTGCTTCTACTACTACTTTTACTCTTACTACCAATGATTACAATTTCTTTAAACCAGCGATGTAACAAGAGCTGTCGGAGGACAGCAAGCTCGACTTTAGTTGTACTTGTCAGAGGAATGATCATTTTTTCTAAAATAGCTGTTGGGATAGAAGGGGCCACTATAACAACATTTTTCCCTCTGTTGTTGTTTGTTTTAACTTACCAGCAACCACAGCCACCGCTCGAGCAATCCTAAACAACATTTCGCCGTTAAGACATCAATGTAGGAAGTTTCATTACTGTAAGAATAACTCAACTTGTTCCCGAGTTATTGAGGTCGAGACCATTTACATTTGTATTTATGGTGACCTTGACCCACCACCACATATGCAATCGATAATATATGAATTGTAATCAAATAGATATATGGCCAAATAGTCGTTTGCTTAAATATACAACTCTACAGCTCTATAAACTGCTACTCAACTACCCATAAACACAGTGTTATTGACAGTTATGCTAATTTATACACAAACCTACAAGTAAAGACATAATTAGATATACGTTTCAGAAGATATTCTTATGATACGATATAATTTTGGTCAGATAGACTAATTACTTAAACATATGAAAGATAGTTATATGATCAGATGGACTTTTGGTCTGAAAGACCTCTTGTCAGGTTGCTTTAGAATCAGGTGAACGTATAGTCAGGTAGACTTAAAATTAGGTCTACTTATGGCCGGATCGACTTATGGCTAGGTTGAGTTTTGATCAGATCGCTTAATGGTCAGACCGACTTATGATCAAATCGACTTATGGCCAGATCGAGACTTATTGTCTGATAGACTAAAGGCCAGATCAACTTATGACAAAGTAGACTTATAGCCAGGGAAACTTATGGTCATAGCAAATATGGCCAGATCGAATTATGATTAGAAAGACTTAAAATCAGGTCGAACCATGGCCAGGCAGATTTAAGGACAGATAGACTTAAGATCCGATGGACTTTTAGTCATTCCGACTTATGACCAAATAGATTCTTGATCAGATAGAATTACGTTGACTGATGATAAGAAATACTTATGGGCGGATCGCCTCATTATAAGGTTGACAAAAAATTACTGTATTTTACAAATTGAGGGTTAAAAAGCCAGAAAGTAGTAACTGCCATTGAAATTAATAGCAGTTATTTATATGATTTTGTGTTTGTATACTTGCGCATTCTTTTTGTTATTATTTTCCGTTTTACCTATTGGATAAGATTTTGTACACTGTCGGATAGCTTGGGCATATTATCCTGACATTCGTGAACTCTATTAGTATACATTACGCGCTCGGATTTTTTCCTGTATTTACTCGTATTCTCGGTTTTATTCGTGCACGTGTTTCACAAGTATAATGATACAATAACTGTATTTTTAGTGGGCTACTCTTTCATCGATTTAACTCGAGTCCAGTACAAAAACAAATATATTCATCGTAACGGATTTGTAAATATATTAATGCAAAAAGGTCAGTGTCAGGTTAATGTGTCCGAGCTCATACAGTGTCAGGTTAATGTGTCCGAGCTCATACAGTGTCAGGTTAATGTGTCCGAGCTCATACAGTGTCAGGTTAATGTGTCCGAGCTCATACAGTGTCAGGTTAATGTGTCCGAGCTCACAGTGTCAGGTTAATTTGTCCGAGCTAAGTGTCAGGTTAATGTGTCCGAGCTAAGTGTCAGGATAATGTGTCCGAGCTAAGTGTCAGGTTAATGTGTCCGAGCTAAGTGTCAGGTTAATGTGTCCGAGCTCTATCAGTTGACAATCATCATCCAATAATCGTGAAACTTGTTTAAATGTTATTGTAATTTTTACCTGGGCAGAATTTAAAGGGACTTGTTCACAGATTTTGTATTTGTTTAAGTTTGCCATTAAATGTCTTAAAATTAATAGATTTAAGCTTCGGAACTAAAGAGCATAAGTACAATAACAAGACAATGATTAAATAAAAATATAATAAAAAAGTTTCTCCCAGAGGGGTTCCAACTACAGACCCACAGTCCAAAAGTCTAACGCCTTAACCACACGGCTTTTCCAATTTATTATTCTTGTGTACTTATTTTTAGCTCCACTATTCAAAGAATAGATGAGCTTTCGTCCTACCACCAGCGTCGGCGTTTATGTTTGCAGTTGGTTAAAGTTTTTATTAATAAGTCTTGTAACTTCAAAACCGCATAAGTTATTCACTTGAAACTTGGAATACACCTTTGTCATCAACTCCAGTATCAGGGGCAACATTACCCATAACTTTTGTTGTACTATGACAGAGTTATGCCCCTTTTTCACATATATTTTCTGGTGAAAGTTTATATTCAAAAGTTTTGTATCTTTAAAATTACACAAGTTATTCACTTGGAGCTTGGAATATACCTTTGTCATCAATTCCAGGTTCAGGGTCAACATATCCCATAAATCCGTTTTGTATTTTGACAGAGTTCTTCCCGTTGTTCACATGGAGTTTCTGGTTAAAGTTTATATTCACAAGTTTTGTAACTTCAGAAGTACATAAGAATTAACTTGAAACTTGGAAATAAACCTTTTTCATCAACTCCAGTGTCAGGCGCAACATTCTCTTTAACTCTGTTTTGTGTTTTGTCAGAGTTAATACCCTTTTTCACATATATTTTCTGGTAAAAGTTTATATTCAAACGTTTTGTGACTTCAGAACTACATAAGGTATTAACTTGAAAATAGGAACATTCCTTAGTCATCAACTGCAGGATTACGGGCTACCTCCCTATAACTCTGTTTTGCATTTTGACAGAGTTATGCCCCTTTTTCAGACCCTTTTTATATTCAAAACTCTTATAACGTCAAAACTACAAAGTTATGAACTACATAAGGTTTTAACTTGAAACTTGGAATAATATGATAAAATATCTGCCATAACTCAATGATGTATTTCAGCAAATTTATGCCCTTCAACTTTCCTAAATATGTAACAACTAATATACTTTGAAAAGTTGAGCGCGCTGTCCTCTGACAGCTCTTGTTAATTTATGCAAGTGATTCACGTGCTGCCAACAATTTAAACGGAACTGTATGAAACAGTGAAAATTACCACTTTGATATTTTTCACTGTTTCAAACAGGTGACATATTTAATACAGTAAAATTAAACGGACCGTCAACGATGCCGGACTCGAAAATTGTGAAACGACGTCATTTTTTTGACGTCACGACGTTATGATACCCGCAATATTTTCAAATAAAACACATTTAGATAGCACTTAAAATGTAACGAAACGACATAAAAAGGCATTAAATAAAAAGAAAATGTGTATGTATCGGTAGAATATCGATTTTTGATTGACTCGTGATCATAGGGGTTTATAGAAAAAATATATTTTCACTCGTGGCTGCGCCACTTGTGAAAATATAAATTTATATGATCACTCGTGAATTAAATCGACATTCTACCGAAACCAACAAATGTCCTGTATTTCCATCATTAAGTGTTACAAACGCTTCATATTTTTTTATCAACTTCAACTGATGATTACTCATCAATAAAACGGTATTTTCTCTTTATTTCTGTCTCCGTAGTGTTATTTCGCTCCTTTATATATACTATTCTTTTATTTTTAAGAATATGAGACAAAAAGTTGGAATATTGTAAATTCGTCAATCTGTGAAGAAGTCATGTTAATAACCCATTAACCCCCCACGTCACTGTTGCGGAGGCCAAGGTCTTTAGTAGGGCGATTTCAAGAGAACTCTGAACTACCGTAACTCGTGGCCACGAGATCAATTATTTTTCTCGCATGTCCCGTCTATGCTACCGTAGTTTACGGCTCTCGATGGGAACCCAGAAAATCTAATCGCTTATCATCTTTTCTATGTACCTTTGGCAATTGTTACTTGCCAAGGGAGATCACTGTGATTGGCGTTTGCAGTGATTTTAGAACAGTTACGCCCATTGACACACGGGTGAACTCAATCAGTCACGTGGTGAATCTCTTTTCATTCCTCTAAAATGGTATTCTAGATCTACGAAATGCTGAAAATAATGCTTTTTATAAAATTTACATGTCCTTCAAACGCTGTTTTGATGTACAGATCGTCTTGCAATTTCAGTGAGGTTGTCACAGTCCATTGAAGTCAGATATGGCACTTATGGCTTTTTTTTAAAGGGACAGTTTCACAGTTTGTGGTCCGAAAAATCATTTCTCCAAAAAATCGAGTTTTGAAACAGGAATATGTAGAATCCGTCAAAGCGTGTTGTCTGTTATGCTGTTTCGGTTCCAGAACGTAATTTTGATATATATTATGTCATTTTGTGTATCAAATACTAGGGTATGTCTACCTGGTAGATATTTGTTCTTGAAACATGACATACATTCCTCGAAAGTTTACCTATGCACAAGCAATTTGCTTTTCAAACCTTGAAATATGAACAATTATGTGTATAGAACAGAAACAGGCAGCTTTAGACAATTATTTCTCACAGCCAAACACTGTGGGACTGCACCTTTCAATACCTTTTATATAGCGGAGCTTAGAAAACCTAAACTATGAGCATTGGCGAGTGGTTTAGGTTTTCGTGCCGAGCAAATAAACTTATCTGTATTCAACACATACCTTGTAATCTCTCTATCCCATCATTTTAAGGTTTGAGTTGGCAAATACACTGAAACTTTTCATTTCATCTGAATATGTAAAGTTAACAATAAGTCTGCCATACAGGGTTAGGCATCCGTTTTAATTCCATTTACGTGTTTTATCTGGATCAAAGTATCTGTATGGCTATTGCTTTTTGCAAGCCCGGGCCTGCATGAGTTCACATGTATGCTTGTATTCAGTTATACGTAAAGCTAAGTTTTAAATATAGTCTTAGAAAGTTATACCTTTTTTATTGAACGTATTATTTGGTATCTCTACTACATTTGCACAATTTCCAAAATATTTTTGTAAACCTAGGCTTGTAGTATATTTTATTTGAGGTCTCAAGAACAACTTATATTATGTATGATTTATTTTATATTTACCTCATTTGCATAATTCTACTAATATTTATTTATACTTGTAGCATACTTTTAATCATTTACACTGTCATTATGATCCTTCGTCAGTTTGTTTTTGGAGATGTACATAAGAATTTGCCATATAAACATATAAACGTCCATTTAAACTTATAATGGAACGTAACCATTGTCGTATCGTTTTCAATTTCGAAAGGGAAATTACTTTCAATAAAACAACACACTATTATTTTATCTATATTGTGCGTTTATCACTGCGAAAAGCATTTTCAACGTTACAAAGAAAGGCAAGTCAATAAACTGTAAAGACAAACCATATTAAAGGGTTAAACACCAGAAGTGCCATTGAAATCAATAGCAGTTAGTACCTTCTGGTTTTCAACCATCGAAATTATTGTAAGTAAGTAAGTAAGTAAGTGAGTGAGTGAATGAGTGAGTGAGTGAGTGAGTGAGTGAGTGAGAAAGTAAGTCTGCAAGTAAGTGAGTAAGTAAGTAAGTAAGTAAGTAAGTTAGTAAGTGAGTAAGTAAGTAAGTAAGTAAGTAAGTAAGTTAGTAAGTAAGTAAGTAAGTAAGTAAGTAAGTAAGTAAGTAAGTAAGTAAGTAAGTAAGTAAGTAAGTTAGTAAGTAAGTAAGTAAGTAAGTAAGTAAGTAAGTAAGTAAGTAAGGTAGTAAGTGAGTAAGTAAGTAAGTAAGTAAGTAAGTAAGTAAGTAAGTTAGTAAGTGAGTAAGTAAGTAAGTAAGTAAGTAAGTTAGTAAGTTAGTAAGTGAGTAAGTAAGTAAGTAAGTAAGTAAGTTAGTAAGTGAGTAAGAAAGTAAGTAAGTAAGTAAGGAGGTAAGTAAGTAAGTAAGTAAGTAAGTAAGTAAGTAAGTTAGCAAGTAAGTAAGTAAGTAAGTAAGTAAGTAAGTAAGTAAGTAAGTTAGTAAGTAAGTAAGTAAGTAAGTAAGTAAGTAAGTAAGTAAGTTAGTAAGTAAGTAAGTAAGTAAGCAACTAAGTAAGTAAGTAAGATAGTAAGTGAGTAAGTAAGTAAGTAAGTCAGTAAGTAAGTAAGTAAGTTAGTAAATGAGTAAGTAAGTAAGTAAGTAAGTAAGTTAGTAAGTGAGTAAGTAAGTAAGTAAGTAAGTAAGTAAGTAAGTAAGTAAGTAAGTAAGTAAGTAAGTAAGTAAGTAAGTAAGTAAGTAAGTAAGTAAGTAAGTAAGTAAGTAAGTAAGTAAGTAAGTAAGTAAGTAAGTCAGTAAGTAAGTAAGTAAGTAAGTAAGTAAGTTAGTAAGTGAGTAAGTAAGTAAGTAAGTAAGTAAGTTAGTAAGTGAGTAAGCAAGTAAGTAAGTAAGTTAGTAAGTTAGTAAGTGAGTAAGTAAGTAAGTAAGTAAGTTAGTAAGTGAGTAAGTAAGTAAGTAAGTAAGTAAGTAAGTAAGTAAGTAAATACGTTAGTAAGTAAGTAAGTAAGTAAGTAAGTAAGTTCGTAAGTAAGTAAGTATGTAAGTAAGTAAGTAAGTAAGTAAGTAAGTAAGTAAGTAGGTAAGTAAGTAAGTAAGTAAGTAAGTAAGTAAGTAAGTAAATTATTTATTTCAGTGACATGTGTAATATAACAAGCAACAGAAATGTGATTTCAAAATTTACACCCGACCCGATGGGTCTATAAGTCACCTGATATTATATACATAATGCAAAGTGGGACAAAGTCTGAGAGTAACACAAATATAAATAAGCACAAAAAGAATTAAGTTATAGTATCTTATAAAGTTTCGAATCAATCTTGATGTAAATAAAATGAAATTATGCGCAAATAATATCTTAGGAAGATCATAATAATAAACCTGTTTAAATGAACAAATTAGTTTTTATGCTCCGATGGATGTGAATGATAATTGATCAAACAATTAAGATACAGACCATACCGTTAATATAGGCATTTTAGCAGTTATAGGCAAACAATTCGTATAAGTAAACAAATATAACGGTAATGCCTAAGCATTGTCATAAGAAGTTTAAAGTGTACAGTTAGAAAGATCTCAGCGTAAATTTAATTATACAAAGTATCCCTGCGAGTTAAAAACGCGTGGAAAATAAATTTGGACAGTCTTCGAGGATAATTTGATATTAAATGTACTAGTTTGTCTGTAACAGTCAAATTAAGGTCGTGAATACTATTTATGATATCACTGAGTGCATGGTACCACAAAGTGTATTTCGTCCTCAATGGCACCACTTCTACATTGTTTGCATAGTCTTTGGTCCACGGGTTCGCCAACATATCGCCCTGTTTCCACGCGGAGGGGTAGAATGCCACATCTGAGTTGAGCAAGGAGTGACCGCTCATGTCGCCTCAGGTTCAAGTTCAAGTATTTTTCCTATGAGAAGTCAGTTTTGAACAGTCGGTATGTCCGTAGCTTTGAAACATCTGCCAACTTGGCCGACCATTTACCTTTGTATAGGTTAACCACCCGTGACATTGCTATGTCCAAATTGACTGTTAGTCTGTTATTGTACTGATACATCAGATCAAGTTTGCTGAAGATGTCTTGCTTCACTGCACCAATTGTTTTTACAGTTATTTATATCCCACATAAATAACACATTTTGTGATTCTATTGTCGTCCATAGTAATCAGTCTATTCCACATTCTGATAATACATATCCAACGCCTGTGTTGTGAAGGTATCCATCCCATATCACCGATCATAGCGAGTATCGGAGCAAGTCTATGCACCCCCAGGAAATATCGCATGGCGCGAGGATGAATATTGTCAATGCTTTTATATTGTTTATACCCCCAAACACCTGCGCAATAGTCCGTTATAGGTACTACACATGATTTATACAGTTTCTCGTACGTTTTGCAGCCGAAGTCTTTTATCGAACGAAGTATGGTGATAACTTTTCCAAGGGCTCTTCCGGCGCTCCTAGCGAGGATGTGGAGCTCTTCCGGCGCTCCTAGCGAGGATGTGGGGCTCTTCCGGTGCTGCTAACGAGGATGTGGGGCTCTTCCGGCGCTCTTAGCGAGGATGTGGGGCTCTTCCCTTGCTCCTAGCAAGGATGTGGGGCTCTTCCGGCGCTCCAAGCGAGGATGCTAGCATTGTACGAAAAATCACCCTTGCAGTGGAATGTTACGCCCAGATACTTATATGAGCCCACTATTTCGAGAGTGTTTTCGCCGATTTTAAATGTATGATTCGTTTGCTGCGCACGTCTCCGGCGGAAGTGGACACACTTGGATTTGTCCGTGTTAATTAACACACGCCACTTTCTGCACCAGTCACGAAGCGTGTCCAGTATACGTTGTAGGTCCGTCTCGTTCTTGGCGATACACACAATATCATCGGCATATAACTGCATGGATACCTTCCGGTTTCCGATGTTGAAGCCTATGTCAAGGTCGTTGACCTCTTTCTCTAAGTCGTTGATAAAGATGGCGAACAGCGTAGGGGACGCCGTGTCCCATTTTTTGACCCCGGTGGAACACGTGAACCAGTCCGTCAATTTGTTGTTTATCCGTACACAGGAGCTGGAATGTTTATATATACTTTTTACGGAGTTGTAGATTATCCCATCAACGCCATTTAACAGTTTGTAAAGCATCATATCAATGTCTATGAAATCAAAGCACTTCCGGAGAACGATGCAGGCCGCGAACACTGTCGGATTATTGCGAACGATGCCGTTCAGCATAAAACATTATCCTCGCATGATCTATCGCGTCGGAAGCCGTTTTGTTCGTCGTTAAGAATTCCATGGTCGTCTAAGTACTCGCAAGTACTCGCAAGTACTCGCAAAGACGGCTGTTTATGAGACCGGTGTATAGTTTCCCTTCACAAGACAATAGACTTACGCCTCTATAATTCATGGGCACACGGCGGTCCGCAGCTGGGTCTTTCAGGATGGGGCAGTTTATTGCTTTCCTCCAAATAGACGGTATGATTCCTGTATCAAGGATCAATTGAACTAGCCCTGTAAGAACCGCTATCACCGGTGGACATTTTAACACAAAATTTGGTATTCCGTCATAACCGCTGGCTGATCGCGACTTTGCTTTCATCACTAATCGTGCAACTTCCTCGACCGAGATGTTTCTATCCAGACTTTCATTCGACGTATATAATGGATCGGCCATTTGGATTTCCACTTGTGCAGTTTTAAATTCCTGTAATGTTCGTTGTCAAATTCTGCATTGCCTGTTCCGTTATATAAATTATGGAAATCATTTTCCCACTTTCTAGCACTTTCTAGTATAGATTTGTCATCTCTTGGGCCGAGTTTGTTAATCTTCACCTAGAATTCCGTAGGATTGCGGGTTGACATAGATTCTATCTCTATGGATTTCGAACGTCTGTAAGCGCGTTCCTTTTGACGTAACGATCTATCGAAAGAGTCCCGCGCTGAAGTATACTCCTCTAGTAAATGAGTTTTTCTGCGGTGATTACCTATATATATACTGTGTACACTTTTCCACATATTTGTCAGTTCTTCGTCCCAGTTAGGTTTTGTAATCCGGAGCCGCTTGTTTGTTGTCGACGACCCGTATTTTGGGAGTCATCTGTCCATTTCCGATATAATTGAGTCACAAAGATTACAGTAGATCAAGTCTGTTTCTTGTTGTGTTTCTCGATAATTTTCAATTTTTGATATTCACTCTATCAACGCCAATCTAGAGAGCTCACTGTCCATAAAGTCGTCCGGCACAATTCTCATCTTGTACCGCTGTTGTCTGATCTCTTTACCCACAGGCGGTGACTTCCTTCATTGCATGTATAGCACACCGCGAACCTGGTACCAAGCGCGGAGTGGTCCGGTAACCTTGATCTCTCGCCCAGCAGACCGTGTAATCCGTTATCAACTATGGACTGCATCATGACAACACTAAATGATATACATCTTGAAAACTGATCTTGCGGGATACAAATATAGTCAACCACCGCTTTCCCTTTCGTGACACAGAGGTACAATCGTCATTATGATTAGTCAATCTGCCATTCAGAACACAAAATGTCGAGTCGTTCAAAAATTCCACGAAGTCGTGTCCGTGTTGGCTCACAACGACAGACTTTCATTTTAACCTAGATGCGTTTCACAAACAGAGTTTATGTCACAGTTAATACATTTCAAATTATCAGATCTAAGTGTGTGGTTTTCGCGAGTCCAACCACGAACATTAATATGTGAGAGACTGATGAAAGTTATGATGTCGGGTCGGGGTGCATTCTAATGTATTCCCGTGCCGGTGTCACTCCGGATGCCGATTCCATGGTGGCGCGGGCGGTGGGGGTTGGATCTGGGTTTCGTGCGCTAGTATACGTCTGTTGTGTACGACCATCGTTGTTCCACGCATGCACCGGGTCCCGTCGATCGATATCCGGCTGGTCTGTGGCTGATCGGGGTTTGATGAGCCCGCCTACGTCGACACGGAGCGAGCGGCCATGTGGTAGATTATGACGTATTGCCCGCGCATTCATTTCACTGAGACGTTCGATGCGGGATTTACTACTATGCACTTGCACGTGTTTGTAATTTTCAATAAATCTGAGGCCGGACTTCTTTCTTAGAATTAAAACTATCTGATCAAGGGATTGGACGCTGAATTTCACAAGCGGTGGACGGTCGTGAAATTTGGCCGGAAGGCGAATGGCGGCTGTAACTGTCACGTGGGAGACAACTTCTTCTCCTAGGGAGTTCACCAGGTCCTGGGATACCTTTATTAGGTCCTCCGATTCCGAGACTTGAAAACCGCTTGCCGTGACTGTACGATTCAGGTCATCGAGCGGGTTACCACAGGGATCGTTGCTCCCGAGCCGATAATCCATGACGATCTTGTTTGTTCGAGGGCAGTAACACTCCGGTCCATTGCCTGAACAGTGGTAAACTCTTCGTCTATACGGCTCGTTTCCCTGGCTATGTCAATACTGAGTTCATCTTTCAGAGCACGAACTTTTGTGTCGATGTTTGTCATCAATTCCGCCCTCATTTTATCAAGTTTTGATTCAAACATCTTTTTCATACTATTTTGTCCAAGTTTAATATCAGTCACAGTTTTTACCAAGAATGCCAATTGCTGTTTCTCAGTCATATCTGAACTACAAGAAGTCTTACTATGTGTGTGCAGTCCATTTGCCGCCATTTTGGAGTGGTCAGGGCTTCTGCTTTTGTTGGAGGATGAGATCGGAGTGTTGCACTTAATAGGCGAATGAATAGCCTCGCTATCCTCGTCAAACAGTACACTATTATTAATTATTATATCGTCAGAAAACGTTCGTAATAAAAAAAATAATTAGCAAACGTGTCTATTATATAAATGTGTTTAGTACTTATGCATGTTTGAATTTTATATTGAAGTTAATCAGCAATAATTACATGTAGTATAATTTTGATGGTATTATTTGTCCATAAACAAGATTTTCATTAGATAAAAATATGTTTGATATTTTTTCGATTAGCATTAGTTTTAAAATTCACTAAATAACAAAAGTGTGTATGTACTGTTAATTATTATTGCAGTGTTCTAGTAATATTTTGTTAACGGGAACTGTACTCCTTAAATTCAAGTATTAAATGGATATTTATATAAAATATAAAAGATATTGCATAAACACTTGTTATTCAATAAATTGTGCTACATTTCCAACAAAATATTGTCAGAAACTCATTTTGAAATTAAATATTTGTTGTTTCAAAAGCAATCTCAATATGTAATGTGTGCTCATACTATCATTTTTATTATTTAAAGAGTGTTTTCCAAAGTTTAAATGAGTATTTACTTTAATAGTCCTTTTATCTAGACCACTCTGAACCGATTTATTTAATTATGTGATTAGCTTAAAGCAATAAAATATGCGATCATACACTTACTTCGATGCGTCTGCGCAAAACTATGCTAACTCTACCGTATTTATTCTATGTTTTCGGACACTCTATATCTTCAGACACCATCAAAATTGGCCAAAATAAATATTTTTGTGTCTCTATGTTTTCGGACACTTTCAGAAAAGGAATTACATTGAGATCCATGTTTATGGACTAAGCTTATTTGCATTAAACACCCATTATCATTAAATGTTTCAGAGGTAGCGACAGTTGTTTTCACTGGCTTCTAATTCCCTTTTGTCTGTGAATTTAACCTTCCAGGAATAAACGAGAACCATCATCGGAAACAAGTAATGAGTCCATAGAAAAATTAGGAGTTTTAGACAATAGTGCAGATACTATGTTTTCGGACAGATTTTGAATAATTATTTTTGTCACTTTCAATACTCGGTCACTGAAAAAATAATTATTGTTAAGTGTCCGAAATACGGTATGTTGTATACCAGTTATATAGCATAGTTTTGCGCTGAGCCATCGACATGTAAAGGTTGGACTTTACACTGATATTTATGCAAGAATATATAACAAATCCGTTACGATTAACGCAATGTGTTCCGTACAGGAATCCAGTTAATTCCAACTTTTATCTCACATACAAAGTGAATTATGAATATATGCGCCAGAACACATAAAGAAAACAAGTATAACGATATATATTTTAAACTATAAAACAAAAATATAGATAATCAAATGTTAGATGGATTTCAATAGTATAATACACATTGGTATATCTTTGCAGACATGGGCTCCGTGAAAACACAATATCAAAATAAAGCAATGTGTTCCTTTATTTTTTGGGAATCGAAAAACATTCGATCAACTTACATTGAACCATACACTGCGGAATCACTAATTTTCGTGGAGGTCTAATTTTCGCGCTTTTCGAGCTCCCGATATAGCGTTAATTAATGACCACCGCGAATATTTACTGGTATTGTAATTTAGCAGTTTGTTCGAATGTACATGGGTAATCGTCCATTAATACACGCAGGTGACATTTTTGAGTAACCTATAGTTCACTCGGCATTACATGGGTAATAGTCCATTAATACACGCAGGTGACATTTTTGAGTAACCTATAGTTCACTCGGCATATAAGGCCGTATAAAATATTTACGTTTTATGTATTTTTTTTCTAACAAGTAATAGGAACTTTTTCTGGCGTTCTGTCCAGTTGGGCGTTTCATCGAATATCCTCGATGTATCTCGATTCGCGATGTTAAGGTTTTGCAATAAAATGAACAACACAATACAAATGTAGCAATTTGTTACTCATCTGAATTAAATAGTTTAATAATCCTCCAGTTAATTCTTGAAATTTATTGTTTGCAACATGTTCACTGTAATCCACAGCATCACTGTTTCCCAAATAAGATATCAGCGTCCGCCATTTTGACAGCTGAATGTAAGGTCGCGACCTATGACGTCATTCAAATAGTTCATGGCTAAGGCCAAGGCAAATCACTAATGAGGTTTTAATGTCAATTAGCTTTAAAAACAAAAACAAATTTAAAAGTAGAGAACATGTTTTAACTTATTTACAAGTCATTTTGCCTCAAAAGTATTCTTCATTGGAATCACAATGGGGGCATAGAAATGTATCACCCCTTCTGACACATCTAACAGGAGTGCAGTAAAATATGTGTGTCCAGTGCTTGCATGGGATCCCATTGTTCACACCATCACACTATATCCACTTTACAAATGTCAGAGATATGCAGCCAGACAGTTCCTTCGGTTGGAATCTGTTGCACACACAGCAAGTGTCATCAGAAACTCCTTCGCTGTCACTGGAGCTGTCATCAGCCATGCGAACACAAGATGGACCAGCTACTGGACTCGGTGCCACTGATGAAACAGTTTGTTTACTTTTACTTACTGCGGTCTTGCCTTTGTTTGATTTCATAGATTTCCTTGTGGTAGGTTTCTGATTTTCTTCATGAGTTTTTATCGCCTCAATCACCTCATTACTGGTAAGTTCTTTTCCAGACACTAATCTGCTTACTGTTTTCCTGGTTTTTTTTGCATTTTCATTTTTTACAGACCTGATCTTGTTTTCTACTGTTTCAAAAATACTAATACTTTTTTCAGTTTCATTTCTTACACCTCCTTCAATGGTTGCATCTGAATCATCACTGTCCACATGAGTTGTCTGATACACTTCAGCGGGCAGCATACTTTCTCTGGGAACTGCATTTTTGTCCAATGGGAACACTCCTGTTTTACGGAATCCCACTGGAAGGTATTCAGCTGACAAAACTTTGTGATATACATGGCTGACTATATCACAAACATTATACTGCGTAATGGCAGCTGATGTTTCACGGATAATTCTGTGACACCGCGAATGGTACATCCGTTGGAAAGGACCATAACATGAAACGTCCAATGGCTGGAGCAAGTGACTTGTGTGGGCTGGTAAAACAGACAAAATGATACCATTGTCCTTTGCCCACTCTGCAAGAATAAAGGATACATGTGACTTGTGGCCAGCTAGAAGCAACAGAACTTTTGAGTCACACCTACCAGGCACGAACTTGATGAAGTGTTTGGTCAAATATTGAGTGAACACTTGCAGATTTGACCATCCGCTTTCAGACATTGTTCCGCCTGCCCCTGGAGATGCTCCTTTAAACAATTCATGGTTCATCTGCTTTCCAGGGAAAATGAAGAATGGCGGAATAGCTACACCACTAGCACTACCAGCACCAATGATAGTGACTGTCTTACCCTTACCGCATGTCACAGCCTGGGCAGGGTATTTACAACTAGCTGCAATGTACGGCGGTTTGTGATCTATAGACACACCTTTCTCATCAATATTGTATATTAAATGAGGCTTGTCTTGAAGGTCATGCTTTTGCAGACACTTTTGAAGGTTGTCATAGAAGTTTGACACCACGCTTGCACTGGCCATTTTGGATCGAACGTGTTCTAGTGCTCTTGGTTTAACAACCCTCATTTCTGGCCATCTCTTGAGGAAACCTTTCATTCACATCATGGAAAGTGGAGTATCAGCTGTTCTTTTACCTAGTTGAACAGCGAACTGTGAAGCAACATCTATACACTCTTGTTGAGTGTACCCATACCCTAAATCAGCCGTAGTCTTAAAATGATTTACTATTTGGGCCTCTTCAAATTCATCAAACAAAGGCACTTTCCCCATAACAACAGTTTCTGGGTCAACTTTTCCCAAAACTCTGTCCCTGAGTGTGTTTTCAGGCACCATGTACACCATTGATGCTCTAAGAACAGACATTCCATCATCTTTTACTGCCTTGAATGCATTTATGAGGGAAGATGGCGAGTAGAGTCTGTATTTCCTACGAATAGGCTGTGGATGTGCCTAAAACAAACAAGTTTTGAAAAAAAAATCACAAAATTGATTGTGTTTGAAAAACATAGTGTTTAATATGTTTGGCCGTACTACGAAAATTGTACGTCAGGTGACTTTCATTGATGAAAGTAAACAATTGCAGCCGACAGTTAAACTGTTTAAAAATACCTTCTGTATGCAGAAAAACAACTAATTTCCATGGTAATTTAAATTAATATAATAAAAAATATGTTTGTTTGTGTCTTTTTGTAAAGGATAATACAAAATACCTGTATAAATCTCATGTTTTGAAGTTTGACAGCAAATACGGTCAAGTACGCATCGTAGTAAATGTGACGTCACTAAAATCACTGATCCGTGACCTCGCGCGAGAGTTCCGGTCAAAACAAAAATGGCCGCGAATCAAGATACATCGCGATTTTAGATTAGGTTAGGATAATTGACATTTTTTGTTAGCACAACTGATGTTTTATTTATTTATTTATTTTCAAAATTGGATTTGCGCGAATTTAAGACCGCGCGAAATTTGTACTGCGAACTCGAATGATTCCACAGTAGCGGAAACCCCAAAACCGTTCTTTTTCGTAACGACGACCTTTTATATTGCACGTTACCCTTGTGATACATTTCCCCGCTTTTTTCCCAATTTGCTAGTATTTTGCAACCTATCATTTCTCTTTTAATCAACAAGGGAGCTTTAAGATACCAGCTCATATTTCTATGAATGTATTTCTTAATTACCTATCTTTCAATTTACTTGGTTGGTATCTAACACCGATTTAAGGAATCCCAATTAGATGGCGAACTCGTTTCGATAAGTTTCCCCGTTCTCCTCTGTTTTCAAGAAGTAACCTTAATGATATTTAAGCTAAACTCGCCCGTTTTCTGACCACCCATGTATCGTTTCCTTAACAACCTTCATTAACGTATGATGACAAGTAAATATGACTGTTTATTCCCAGTTTTCCAATTCATTAGGTGATACACTAAAATCAACCAAAGGAATCCCACAATAAATTGAGCAATCGTTCCAACAAGTGACATCTCGTCACTCGTTTCTTTAACGGCGACTCTTTTTAATCAAAAGTCACACATTGAATATTCATTATCAGTTTTCCGATTTGCCAGGTTTGTCAGTAACACAGACTGCATGAACCCTCATTGTATGGAACTGACCTTCCATATCTCATTTTCTTAACTGCCTTCATTTATGATGACTAGCCACATATAACATATTTATTCTTGGTTTTCCAATTTATCAGGTGCGTCACTAACTTTAAACCCACAAACCCATAGTTTATCAGTGACTTCCCGTCGCTCGTTTCTTAAACGACGACCATTTTTAATGACAAGTCACATATTGCATATTTATTTAATCTTGGTTTTCCAATTTGCCAGGTGTGTTACTAGCACAGACCGCACCAGCCCTCATTTTATGGAGATGTCCTTCAAAGAACTGATCTCCCATATCTCGTTTTCTTAACTACCTTCATTTATGATGACTAGCCACATATAAAATATTTTTCTTGGGTTTCCAATTTGTCAGGTGTGTTACTAACACAGACCGAACCAGCCCTCATTTTATGAAGTTGTCCTTTCAAGAGGTAACCGCACCAGGAACATATCCGTTTTGTATCTCGACCGGAAAGATGGACCTAGTCAGCTGGTGAGTTAGTTTAGTTAAATTAAAACCTATTTCTTTTAGCTCGATCTTGTCGAATGCCAGAGGCTTCTTGAGACACGTTCTGGTCCTTTTCAAGGGTATTACCAGTACCTGGCCCCGTGTTCACAAAGGATCAATTACAAGATCAGGATCAGTCTTAGCTGATGTTGATCTTCCAGCTCAATTGAGCCGAATCTGTAAATTATTTCATTTTTGAAATAACTTTTGTTCTAGATTAAATAAACATACATTTTTGTTACATTTTGATTAAAATCTTCTTATCAGGTAGAAACGTACCTAAGGGGAATTCATAATCATGTACAAGATATACTTAATCAAAAATAAAAATTGATCCAGCTTTTTAGTGAACGCCACATTTGAACCTGATCCTTAAGTATCTGGCTCAAGTTCTTGTTAAACCTGAAAATCAGGCATAACTTGTTTTGTGACTAGGGGCCGGGTGTCTTTTTGAGAAAGATCATCTGAACACACTCCGAGTAAGGATCGTACTTAAGACCTCCCGAATGCAAAGCGGAGGCCATATCCATTGCACCACAACAACTTTAAGTTAGTTTAAACCACATTATTGAAATAATTTCAGCCCGATAGTGTCTAAAGAAACAAAGCTTTATCCAGCTTAACTGTTTTATCTATTTACTGGTTGAACCAGTATTTAGCGCGTTTCAGAAAAATCACGTGAACATCGTACTTTAACGAAACTGTGGTATATGCAATTGGTTTATTCAGTTAAATTAAGGACATTTAGTTGCAATTAAAGTGTCTCTATTGCTGATGCAGCTGAGGTTCAGTGATCAAAATCGCACACACACATATATTATGAATCGTATTGGGCTCACAAGGTAACACGCACTGTTCAATAACGTCATACATTGCATTTGGTGACGTCATTGATTTTTATATTTAAGAAATAATTAACGGTTAACTGTTGGTTATTGCGGTAATAACCAACGGTTTGGAGTTCCGATGCGTAGGAATTAAACCACGAGGGCGGTAGCCCGACTGGTTTGATAACAAGCATCGGAACGACAAACCGTTTGTTATTAACGCAATAACAAACTGTTACCCGTCAATTAATTCGATTCTAGCACGATCTTATATAAAATTCGTATTTTTAAAGGTTATGAATGAGAACTATAGTTATCTATACTCCGCCCATTTTCCGAGAAGTGCATTCACACGTGCGTTTCTGTGACGTCAGGAAATTATAACAATTCAAAATGTAGTCAGCTTTATTGATAAACATTGAGCCAATGACGTCATACTTATCTATATAATTCAGTGAAAATATCATGCCAAAAAGCGCAAATTAAAAACATATGAACCAAACGTAAACGTTTTTGTGAACTTAAGTATAAAATATGTAGTACAAATGTGCTTTAATTGCGCTACATAATGCTAAAGTGATTTGTTTTTCACAATTTGCTATCGCGCGTTTAAGCACGTGCATTTTACGGAACAATATCTTCGAATTTCCGGAACTATTTGCAAAACCTTAAGCTCCGCCCATAATTTGTTGCAGAATAACCCACAGTTATTTTCCTTCTTTATCTATGGACCATCAGTCTAAATGCCAGGATGTAAGTTCTCCCGTCTAAATGCCAGGATGTAAGAATACCAGTGTACATGCCAGTATGAAAGCACACCAGTCTAAATGTCAGAAGGTAAAGTATACCAATCTAAATTCCAGGATGTAAGTACATTAGCCTAAAGTCCATGATGTAAGTAAACTGGTCTAAATGTCAGGATGTAAGTACACTGGTCTAAATGCCAGGATGTAATAACTCCCGTCTAAATGCTAGGATGAAAGAACACCAGTGTAAATGCCAGTATGTGAGTACACCCGTCTAAATGCCCGGATGTAAGAACACCAGTGTAAATGACAGTATGTGAGTACACCCGTCTAAATGCCAGGATGTAAGAACACCAGTGTAAATGCCAGTATGTAAGTATACCCGTCTAAATGTCAGGATGTAAGAACACCAGTGTAAATGCCAGTATGTGAGTACACCCGTCTAAATGCCAGGGTGTAGGAACACAAGTGTAAATGTCGGTATGTAAGTACATCCGTCTAAATGCCAGGATGTAAGAACACCAGTGTAAATGCCAGTATGTAAGTACACCCGTCTAAATGTCAAGAGGTAAAGTATACCAATCGAAATGGCAGGTGTGAGTAAATTAGCCTAAAGTTCAGGACGTAAGTTCACTTGTCTTAATGTCAGGATGTAAGTACACCAGTCTAAATGCCAGGATGTAAGTACACCAGTCAAAATACCAGGATGTAAGTACACCAATACGTACACCTTTCTAAATACAACGATGCAGGTACACCAGTCTAAATCCCAGGATGTAAGTACACTAGTAAAAATACCAGTATGTAAGTACACCAGTGTAAATGCCAGGATGTTAATACAACAGTCCAATGCTAAGATGTAAATACACCATTTTAAATGCCAAGATGTAACAAAAACAGTCTTAATGCCAGGATGTAAATACACCATTCTAAATGCCGGGATGTAAGTACACTAATCTAATTGCCAAGATGTAAGTACACCAGTCTAACTCTCGGGATGTAAGTACATCAGTTTAAATGCCAGGATGTAAGTGCACTAATCTAAATGCTAGGATGTAAGTACACCAGTCTAACTGTCGGGGTGTAAGTAAACCAGTCTAAATGCCAGGATATTAATTATGTGACAATAACACAAATCCAAAACAATTTTCTTAACATAACACACTATACCTTTTAAGTCACTATGTATATCATCAGAGTCACAAGAGGACAACAGCAGTATAAAATCTGAAATTTAATTATAAATTTTGCCACGTAATAATGCCAAAAATAGAATACATATAATATAAAAAACAAAAAACTAAACAGCAGTTTAGTTACTCTGAGATAAAAAAACAACAAGTGTATGTACTTATTTAAGTCGTGTTTGTTTATTTTCTTTTTTCAAAATGCTCATACATGTAATGTAGTAAATTATTCGTATTCTATTTATTCTATTCGCCTTTGTTTTTCTCATTTTATTTACATAATTACATTAAATTTACTGAAGGAATTATACTCTTCAAAAGTATTAATGACCTTCAAACTTATTAAAATCAAGTCCTAACGTTGTTTAGATCTGAAGGTATCGTATTACAGGTCACGTTCAAATGACCTACCGAACAATACAATATCAATCCTGCTGCGCCCAGTGAGATTGCTTTTTGCAGAGCAAAGTTTGGCCACGCTTTTTGAAAAGTGATGCATTTCCAGTTGATCCTCGGGAATAAATTATTAACAGTTAATGATCACGTGACCCCTAATGCAGAGTCATCAGATCCAGTTACGGAATTGTATAGAAGCGTCAGACTGGAGATGGTTTTAATGAGTTGAAAATGACGTTTATACTTCATTTTTATATTCTGATATTTAGTCGTGTTACGGTGTCCCCGACGAAAGCAGAAGAAGGAGGGAAGTGGAGGACGGTAGACGTCTGCAGACGGGGATAATTCTGAGGCAAGAGGTTAGTAGCGTGTAAATATTTTAAAGGGGCATATTCAATGGTTGGCAAATCGACAATATCCAAGCATTTTGTGACAGGTTTCAAAATGTGTATACAAATAAGCGAAATAGCACCGACATAGACATTTATTGGAAATAACGTTCCGTCAACGAGTAGTCGTCAGTTGAAATGAATAAAATTTAAAAGCGTTTGTAACGCGAAACGATTAAATGTGTTTAAGTGCTTCTGTTGTGTTTTCGTTGATATTGTTCAGAACAGGCAAGTCACTTACCCAAAGTAAAAATTACACGCACATGTATATGAATCGGAATGGCTGATCTGTTTACGCGTCAGACTTTTAACTGAAGGTTTTGATGAATGTTCGATCCCTGTTGGTTGCACTTTTTTTCTTTCTTTTTTATATGCTTTTCTTAGTATAATAGTAGATGTATTTAGTAGATGTATTTAGTTCAGTTTTTTTCCGTTTAGACATTTAATTTCATATAAAAAAAACAAAAAAAACAAAAAAAACCTAAAATATGGGAAAGAAAAAGTCCCTTTAAACCCCTAAATGCTTTGCATTGACCCCGTAAAGACGACGGCCCCAGTTTTGTTCAAGTTTGTGTTTTGAATTGTGCTGTATTGTTTATGCAATTGGTCTCTTTACTTAAATAAAGAAGTTAAAGACTTTGCTTATATTTACATGCGAGTAATCTGTCTTGATGTATGTGCCAGAGTTAATGATCGACCAACACTTATTTCTTGAATCAGTTTTTTTTATCCAATTCTCTTTCTTAACATAAATGCTCGTTGAATAAAACTTGCTTTTTTTCAACACCGCGGTATATGCATTGAGACATGCCCTGTCAAATGACGTCATACTGCTGATTTTTCGTGACGCCATTTTAAGTTTTGATTTGTTGTTTAATACATTTTTCATTAATTTTAAAGCAAAGAATAAAAAAAAGAAAGAAAAAGAGATCAATTTTTTATTTAGAATACTCGCCAAGACTCGTTACCGTCATTCAACACTTACCTGAACACTTACTCAACACTTACCTGAACACTTACCTGAAATTCACTTTACAGTGCGAGTTATTTGCCTGTTCGGTGTACAGGAGGTTCTTATCGACCAATACTGATTAATTCATCTTTGAACTATGTTCATGCTGATACAACAATTAACAAATGATAAAGCTATCTCCAGTGATATAAATTGTAACGATCTCTTTGAACTAACACTTTTAAGAGACTTCTGTAAACAACACTCGAATAGTACTCTACCTTGCTATTCTTTCCCCCCGTATTCCCCAACCCATTCTGCGTCTTAAGAATACATTATGTAAAGTACACTTAAGACTCAAGTCTGTCTTCTCAACCATGCCGGATACCAATGCCATTGACGTCATCGACATACCATTTATATAAAGGATGCTAAAATTATCGTTGAAGAATACCAAGTAAGATTCCAATTAACCGTAAGCTTAGAATACAACAATTTTGATAATATTCTGTGTTTCTTACGCCTCAAGTTTAAGAATACGTTGCCGAATACGGGCCCTGGTACATACCTCAGTCTATCACACTAAATCCGCAAAGATGCGATATAGTCCACGTCGCTTACTTATTTTAAAATTGTGATTTGAAATAAAATGTGGTTTTGCGTGTGTAGATGCGTCTCTTTCAATCGGAAACGACGACACGTGCATAAGCGAGACTGTTGCCATAGCAACGCTCTCTACATTCTAGATTACGTCATCATTTAAATAAATGTTACTGTCTCAGTGACGTAGCGTTCAATATCTTAGATATCTTGTGCCCTTTTATGTAATATTTTACAGCATTTCCGATTTATACACTGGATTTAACACCCACGTTCAGTAATTGGAATTATTTTTTTCAATTTGGGTTAGCAGGAAGATGTAGAATAATATATTAAGTGTTATTCAGTTTAAAATAAACATATACAACAAAGCTATGTAATCTGGCTTTTAACACCCAAAATTACGGCTTCTTCCATGAAATTGCATGAATATGATCTGAAAATTGAACTATGTGATGCTATGTCTCTAAAGCTTTTTACAAAAAGACGAGATGTAATTGATACTTGTTTTTTTGTTTAATTTGATTGTGCCTCATAAAGTTGCAATTTTGCTGCTCTGGTTTGCATCTAGCCATTGAGTAAGTAAATGGTAATTAAATTGAATAATACTCTCTTTTATTGCTGTTTAATTTGAATTGCGATGCTATGAGGTTAATTTTTATTTACACTTACATGTTTTGTGAATAATTGTGGGCCAAGTGTGAGGTTCGTGCGCACATAAACCGGTTGAAACCCCCAATATTTTGCATTGACCGTTCCAAGGCGGTGACCCCAGTTTTATTCATGTGTGTTTTGTATTTGTTATGTGTTTTTTTGATGTCCTGGGTATTGTTTTTGGCAATTGGTCACTTGCCATAAATAAAGGACCTCGGGCTGCTAATAAGAGGTCTCTCTTGCTGTCGCAACTGGAGTTTAGATTTTAGACGTTTCCACAAGTGTCTATTAATTTGCAGATAGATCTAGGCTGGTATTCACAAAGCTCCTAAGGGAAATCTTAACGGAAGTTGTACTTCAGTGTTCTATGTGAAATTGAATTATTTCTGTATACAAAATGGTAAAATACCATACACTTAATCAGTATTTACACGTTTAAAACATTTTAATGTAAAAAGCATGTAATTGATTCAGCCAGAGACATGGGGATTTATCCAATGATTTATCCAATGATTTTATGATTTATCCAATGATTTATCCTATGCTTTATCCAATGATTTATCCAATCATTTATACACTAATTTATCCTATGATTATCTAATGATTTATCCAATCAGTGTACTCGAATATCAAATGTTTGACGGTTAACCTATTTTACGCAAAAGGTGAATGGTTAAGCTTGTAGCGAGTTTGTGATAATCGAGGAATGGAAATGAATTCTTTAACAACAGTTGGTAGGAGTGCAAACACAGTTGAAAGGTCTATTTGTTATTTCTCACCGCCTTGCATGTAATTATGTACGTGTATGTATATAGTTATGTACGTATAACGTTTTACTGTAAATGTGTTATGTTCACGTCTGTAGTTTATTGCTTTATTGTAATTCTGTTGAAATAAACAAATTTACATGTAAGTCATGAATTTATGGAATGAAAATAAAAAGAAAATTTATTTAGCCATCATTCAATCCTGCATGGACCTAGACCTTAAACATAGATTTAGAGCTTCACAATATGTTTTTAATGTATAATTTAATGTATATAACTTTAATATGTTTTTGTTGTTGTTATATTGTTGACATCTACACGTGCTCTGAATTGACAAATTGATAAACTGATGACATATACACATGCAATGTCCAAATATACAGAAATAAAGACATTTTGATAAATTGATGATATATACAACTGCATTGTTCAAAAATACAAAAAATAAAGGCATTTTGATTAATTGTCGACATATACACGTGCATTGTCCAAATATACAAAAATGAAGACATTTTGATCGATCAATTGTTGACACATACATATTCATTGTACGAATATACACAAATAAAGACATTTCGATCAATTATTGACATATACAAATTCAGTGTCCAAATATACAAAATTAAATATATTTTGATTAAATGATGACATGTATGCATTGTTCAATATATACACAATATTCAGACATTTTTCATAGCTGTTGACATATATACATGCATAGTCCGAATATACAGAAATGAAAACACAACACATTGCCTTTATATATTGCAATTTTGAGAAACTCGGCCGAACCTTTCTGTTTATAAGTGGATTCGCATACATACTTTTTAACTTACACCATAATAGATAAAGTATTTAACTTATCAATTATTGTGCATCGTTGTTGTTATTCTCCTGAAACATGCACCGTGGAGACACAAATGATTATTAAATTATTTGTTTAAATTTCGTGTCTGTATCAAACGCAATGGACTCAATCATTTCTGCGTAAATATACTATGGACAATTCTACTAACAATAACAACAATACATTGCGTAATATAATATTAAATTTAATTTTAACTGACATTTAATTGGTCAATTGTTATTGGAAATATGTATCATGTACGCTATTATTGTTTCTGTATTCGTTTGGACATATACTGTCATAATTCACTGTGTATGTTAATTAAAAGCTGTAAATCTTATAAGGCCAGATATTGTTGGTTGCTTTTATACATAAACAATATAATAAACCTTTTTATTATACCTCACCCTTCTGTCTTCCTTCTTTGTTCATATAAAAACGGAACAGTCAATAATTGGAAATATCACATAGCAATGTGACATGCTATGATTTAATTGTTGTATTTAAGGACTACAGTATCCCTTAACTAAAGCGTCATCTGGAGCACTGCATAACGTTGTAAAGTATTCAAACACGTTTTGTACATTTGATGCAATGCATACTTACTTGCATTACACCTTAAGTTAACTGAAAATAATTACACTCATATTTGTCTGTCGAATAGCTTGTTAGTGCTCATGCACTTACTTTCTTGAACATTAGACAAAATACGATCTAAACTTAAAAAATGCAAACGTTATACAACTTAATATTATAGCTCTAGTTGATACGTTTGCAAATTAATCCTTTATGTCACGCGAATTCTGACCATACACTAATTTGACTAATTTGGTTAGTCTTCAAAGTTTATTAAAATTCCATTTGCCTCGATGGTTTTTTATTATGCATTTTGAAATAATAAACGCAGATATTGTTGAAACAAATTGTGTATTTTTGTTCAAAGTAAGTTCGTTTTTCTAAAACAAACGATAATACATCTATTACGTCCCATAATAATTTTAAATGAATAAACAAAACAACAACAGTGGAGTATACAGGCGAGCTCACGCTGGCTCAGGCTTACAAAAAGCAATGGGTATAACGATAATTTGATCTAGATAAAACACGTCAATTGAATTCAACGCGGATGCCTAACCCTGCACGACAGACGTGTTGGTACAATTGAATATTCAGACGAAATTAAATTCTTTGAAAGGGATGTCTATGTCACTTCTACACATGAACATCACATGTAAAAAGGGTCAAATCTAGATTATACATTGTGGTGAGCCATTGAGCAATGTTCACCGCATTGAAATTGATCAGTACTAGTTAATTTGAAAAAAAAACCTTTGACGTAGATATAATTTTTAATAGCGAACAATCAGCATTTTATAGATCTAAAACCCCATGTTAATGGGAAAACACGTTAGCATTAGCAGATACATAGCAAATAAGATAATTGAGTAGCTGTTCTGGATTTTGATGTAGAGCAGTGTACTGAAATGGCAAAACTCAAAAGCTGCCAAGCTGCATTATTCAAGACCATTCATGTGAATGTTATTTTCAAATGTATGTTTTTTTTCCACAATTATTGTTGCCGTTCGATATTACAGACATATGTCTATTGAACACCAATGACTCCAACAGTTACATAAGAGCAATGATTATAATGTCATAAATGTTATTCTAGTTGCTTTAATGAGTTTTGTTTTGTCAAACTCTACATTAACATAACCTTTTAACGAGGTGTACCGCTATTTCGTGATGCATTGTCAATGGCTAACGATTGATACGATATTCAACTTAATAATATCCCATTTAAAACAAACAATTATAACTCAAAAATGCACCAGCATTTGAACACAATAGACCATTATTTTTGAACGAAAGTTATGCTTCAACTTACAATAACGTCCCCATACAGGTTTGAAATTGAACTATCGTCGATTGACATTTTACCGCTTTTAAACGTATTAAATCGCATTTTTGTATTTTTAAAAAGTCATAACATGTCTTAACGTAAAAAATAAGCATGTGCACTAAAATAAAATCGAGGGTTGAACACCAGAAGGTACCAATTTCAGTGGCTGTTGGTACCGTTTGTTTTTCAACACTGGAAATATTATATTTTAAGCAAAGCATAAAACGACAACCAACGGGTCAAACGACTGTTACGCTAACCACACAGCAAAAGAGGCTTTCATTGTTGGATATCTATGTTTTACAATATTAAACTGCTGCACGTGATGCTTGTGAACTACGTATACGACGTTACGGAAGCGTTTAATTTGAACTGGTTACGTTATTTGTGTAAACACATTTCTTTCTTTCAGTATTCGAAAGTAAAAATAAATTAAATTCTTTATTAAATTTACAATACAATTAAGATCAGACAATAAAGTAATTGAAATATATATATTTTATGTAGTTTCTATCTTTGATACACACTGCACACATATTAAGGCAACGTTTGTTTATGAAAATTAACGGATTCATGAGTTAGCCACAATTTAATACTGAATATAAGCAGAAAAAGTAATTACTTTTCTCGCGCATTGTCCGTGTGAAAGCGGATATTGATTTTATTGTGTTTACCCTGTCTGTTTGTGGGAGGGTCCCCGCGGCTCATTGAGCCCTGCGTCATCGGACGAGGGTCATGGTAGCCCGATGCCTTTCAATAACAGCAACACTAGCATAACTCGTTTTAGTATTCGTTACAGCCTTGATTTCGTTACACCTCTCTCCCTACCCACCTATTCCTGTAAATATCTCTATCCCCGACTACCTCTTTTTCAATACACACAAGTCACCACCCATCTTTCCCTACCCAAACCTCTATCTTTATCAAGCTCACCACAACAACCTCTCTCTCCCTGCCCACATCTCTCTTTCTTACCACTCTCTCTCTCTCTATCCACCTCACTAACTACCCACCTCTCTCTCCATGTCCACCTCTCTCTCTCTCTACCCTCATCTGTCTCCCTACCC
Organism: Congeria kusceri; assembly: GCA_027627225.1. Classification (NCBI taxonomy): domain Eukaryota; kingdom Metazoa; phylum Mollusca; class Bivalvia; order Myida; family Dreissenidae; genus Congeria; species Congeria kusceri. Next base: position 15,447,240 of record CM051026.1, on the reverse strand, counting down.
ACCTCTTTCTCCCTGTCTACATCTCTCTCCCCGTCCATCTCTCCCGACCCGTCTCTCCAAACCTACCCCCCAATCCATTTCAACCTCTATTTACCCAACGTTCTATCCCAATAAACATCTCCCTACCCACATCGTTCTCCCTACCCTCCTCTCCATCCCTGTCCACCGCTCTCTCTCTACCTATTTCTCTGTCCACCGCTCTCTCTCTACCTATTTCTCTATCTCCCGATCCACCTCTCTCTACAAAACCACATCTCTATCTTCCTGTCCACTTCTCTCTCCATAACTACCTCTCTATCTTCCTGTGCACATTTCTCTCCATACTCTCGTCTCTATCTCCCTGTCCACCTCTCTTTCTATACCCATCTCTCTATTTTCCTGTCAACCACTCTATCCCTACCTACCTCTCTCGTTCTCCCTGTCCACCTCTCTCTCCAATACCAGCTTTATATCTGCCTGTCCACCTCTCCATCCCTACCCTCCTCTCTATTTCCCTGTCAACATCTCTATCCGTACCCGACTTCTACTCCCTGTCCAACTCTCTCTCCATACCCACCTCTCTCTCCCTTCCCACTTTTCTCCATACCTACATCTCTTCCCACCAACCTCTTACTTCCTACCCACCTCTCTCATACCCACTTTTCTCCCTACCCACATCTCTTCATATCCACCTCCCTCTCATTAACAACCTCTATCTCCCTGCCTACATCTTTCTCTACCAACCTTTCTCTCTAAAACCATGTATCTCTCCCTACCTACCTCCTTCTGCATACCACATCTCTCCCTTACTGTTCATCTCTCTATCTACCGGCCTTTATCTCCCTGTCCACCTCTCTCTGTCCACCTCTCCCTCCCTACCCAACTCTTTCTATCTATAGACCTCTTTCTTCCTACCAACCTCTCTCTTAGTCCAACACTCTCGCTACCCACCACTCTCTCCCCCTGTCAACCTCTTTATCAGTCCACATCTTTCTCTCTCTGTCCACCTCTCTCTCTCTTTTAACCTTTTTCTCCCTACCCACCTCTCTCTCAGTCCAACTCTCTGTCAGTCCTCCTCTCTGTCAGTCAACCTCTCTCTCTACCCGCCCACCTATCTCTCTCTCTTTCTCTCCCTCTCTCTTTCTGTCTCTCCCTCTCTCTCTATCACTGTCTCTCTCTTTTTCTCTAAGCCCACCTCTGTCTCTCTCTCCCCGTCAACCTCTCTCTCAGCCCACCTCAATCTTTGCCCACCTCTTTCCCCTACCCACCTCTCTCTCCCGACCCAACTCTCTCTCTCCCTGTCAACCACTCTCTCCCTACCCACCTCTGTCCCGTCAACCTTTCTATTTCTACCCACCTTTTTCTTTGTCCACCCCTCTCTCCCTCCCTGTTCACTACCTGTCCACCTCTCTTTGTGTCCACCTCTCTCACTTTTCACCTCTATCTCCCTACCCCCTCTATATCTAACCACCTCTCTCTCTACCCATCTCTCTCCCGACCCAATTCTCTCCCTGTCAACCACTCTCTCCCTACCCACCTCTCTCTCTCCCTGTCAACCTCTCTCTCTCTACCCACCTTTTTCTCCGTCCACCTCTCACTCCCTCTCTGTTCACCTATCACTATCTGTCTACCTCTTTTTCTGTCCACCACTTTCACAACCCACCTCTATCTCCCTACCCCCTTTCTATCTATCCACCTCTCTCCCTACCCACCTCTCTCATACCCACATCTCTCCCTATCTACCTCTCTCCCTACCCACTTCTCTCTACCTACCTCTATCTCCATGTCTATATCTTTCTACTTACCCACCTCTCATTTCCTCCTTAACAAACATTTATCGCACCTACCTGCAGCTCAATACCCACTCATCTCTACTTAAGATACCATTAACGAAATTTTAGCAATGCTAAGTGTTATGCATCTTCCTAATTGAACCTGCAACGTTCTGTACTAGGCTGAATTAATAGAAACAAACGTACAATGTATCGTACACACATATAAATTAAATGCTTTGTATAGTCGATATTTTCATGAGTGACTGAAATGGCTACATTTATGTGCTTGTTTCGGTTGTGTTTTAATATGCATTAACTGATACTAAAATAAAACAATAACTTAAGTCACAATGCCGAACTAAATAATTAAACTATGGCCATTACAATATCAAAGGTGTCAATCCATCTATAAAACATTTAATATCAGATAGGGATTTTGAATTAGAACAATGTACAATAATTATTTCATGCAAAGTTCAAAGTGCTTAATAGCATGACTGATTATGCTGCCGTATCGTTACAAAATGTGACAGACTAGGTAGTATTATATGATACAAACACGCAAGCTTAACAGAAGCAGATACCATTATTAGATTAAACGTTTATTCTTAATAGGCACCTGCTAGTGTGATATTAGAGAAATGCAAACATATAAATAACAACATTTAAAACTCCAGTTCTATCAGATGTATACAAACGCATTATAATCAAGTGAATGCTCTTTATTAAAGGCAAATTAGTAATGCCTCAGTAAAACAGAACTTACGCGCACAAAGCAAATGCCAACAGTCAAGCAGAAAATGACTAAGTTTGAGCTCATAGCCTTGGAACGGTGTAAAAGCATTTAGGTTTCAACTAAGCTTAAATGCGTTTAATATTACACTTGGAATGTGAATAAGCGAACTGAAAACAGTTAGTTATAGAACTTTAAATATTTTACAATTTGAATTACAAAAACAATAGCTGTATTTTAAGTAGATTTAGAATTGTTGTTTTTCATATTTAGAGTGTCTTATTGAAAATGCAACTGTTTGATAAAAATGAGTCGCACAAATAAATTAATTAATAGCCTTTCAGCTAAATTGGAATGGTTTTGTGCGAATATTTAAACATTGCTTATTGAAAATTTAAGCGAATATATTGCATATTTGTTTTTGTTTAAAGTGCCGTCTAGGAAGTAGTTAAAGAGAAACTGTACGATTTTGTACTAAGATTATAACATAAACCATCCATCTAGTCTAATGACGTCAATATATTTGAAAACTTATGTAATAATAAATGTTTAGAAATACGTATTAAGAGATGAATTTAAACTAAAACAATACTTTGCTGCGCAGCAAAATATTATTTACATGTATAATCAACGTCTCGACGAGTCAGATCGATTGTTGTCGCATGCGCAGTTTCTTTTTTTTATAATTCCAATCCGAATGTAGCCGATGTTATAGGGAAAACGGGTCTGTATAGACAGAAAATATTCGAATATTAAATAGTTTTTTGTCGATGTTGACATTGTTTATACTACATAAAACTGTATTTATTAGTTGATATAGCCGGGCCCGGCTAGCTCAGTTGGTAGAGCACTAGACTATCAATCCGGGGAATGTGAGTTTGATTCCCAGCCCGGTCACATAATTTGTATGGGGATTGGTCATGAAATTATTTCTACGCCCATTTTCCTACTACCTCTTATTCAAGCATAGCTACGATTCAGCCACGGCGATTCGATTGCAAGTATCATTTAGTTGAATATTCCGTTTCCATCCATATTTTCTTTATATATATATAATGTATCTTCCTTTAATATGGTTGCTTATTTATGAGTCATGACTTGCAACATTGATATTTATTATAATCAATGTCCTTGTTAATGTGACAAAATTGCTGTGCCGTTTAATGAGTTGTTTATTATATACCACCGATATTACCTTTCAAAACATAAGCCAAACAAAACTATATCAATATCAATAAGAACGATTGAAAATGGCTGTAATGTTAAATATAACTAATTCAGTATAACAACAGCCATGATGTCATGATCAAATCATCTTTAAATATATGAAAGAGTATCGAATTGAAATTGGCTGGTTTAGTACCGACAATCGAATCGAACCATTCACAATCGATTGATCGATTTATGGAGAGAATCGTTGCAGCTCAAGTAGGGCAGTAGTCAGTTAATGGCATAAGTATGTGCACTTTGTACTGGTAAACCGCTTAGATCGGCTCAGCTTGCTCTGGAAAAGTGTGAGTAGGTTAACTTACCGCCGTGATATGACTGAAATACTGTAAAAAACGGCGAAACATCCAAACATTAGACAACCAGAGACTCGAAAATAAAGGTATATAAATCAGTCCCCCTTTTGAGACTAAAGAGACTAACTTATACCGAAGTTATGTTTTGCAAATTTCACCAAAGTTCAATGGAAATTATGTTCATATTTTACTTTTAGTTATAGAGCCAGCCGCTCATCTATAATAATATGGTTTAGAAATGTGCGTGCAACAACACTGCATGCCCAGGCGTTCGTTATAAGTTTGCATATTTACTCACAGTGCAACTTCAGTTAAATTCAATAAAAAACTTTGATAATTAACACATTATTTAAATGACACGTTTTAATACGCATAGCATATATTTAGAGAACCAAAGAGGTTTAGAAAACCATTTGTCAAGTATACGTTGTACAATGATTATACAATTCATACGCATGTGCGCATAAGTTTATAAAAGCTGATTGGATATCAAGTATACTTAAAATTTGCTTCATTTAAAAACATTAAATTAACTTTCCAAATAAAGAATAGTGTAGGTTTAGATAAACTATACTATTGATTGTAAGTTTAAGGTTCACTCATGCAGTGTTTCTGTTTAGAATTTCTATTAAATTAATTATTTTTAAACATTCATTCCGTTTTGTAATTTACTGGCATATACATGTATATTATTTCATAATTTTGCAGCTGAAATAACATATAAGTGCACACAATAATAGTTTACCCGTCTAAATAACACAAATGAAACTTCGTTATATAAACGCCAATATTGATTATAATTGTTTGATTTTAAGAAAAGCTTGTTTCGGTGTACGTCTTCAGGATATTGTTAACAAAAACATTATTAAATTCAGAAGCACTTTTTGATGTAACATTGCAAATCCTCTTATGTAAACAATAAGCAAGAGCGCAATAGAACAACGAATCTTTTGTTTATTTGCAGATAAATAACAATAACGAGAAACATTAAAATAATGGAAAAACATTCCATCCAACTTATTTTGTAAAACGACAGAGAACAAATAATTACTCCACCAATTTACCAGTCAGTTAATCAATTAATCATAGCCATTTCTAGTTACGGCAGAATTGTTTATGAAACATTAAATACTGACTTTTGTTTCGGAAGTAAATTCCATACCATTGTTCGTTGCAAAATGAATGTCAGAGTTTATTTTCTGTTTATAAAAATATCAGTTTATGTCGTGTTAGACTATTGTTGGAGCATAAATAATGTAAACAGTATTTTTGTCTGTTTAGCAGCTGTATATATTTTTAAAGGATGGTTCTCTGGTACCGGTTGTACGTCATCGCATTGCTTGCAGGTATGACCATAACATGCTTACTATATCTATGCCCTTAAGTACGTGTTGCGAAATATCTATCCTTGACTTGCCTATGTTCGTGGATGTAAGACATTCTCAAATAATAAATTGACAAAAATATCAAACTACAAAAGAAAAACCACTTATTTATATATGTATATACTTATGTTAATTTTCTACTAAACTATGTGTAAATCATGAAAATTTCCAAAAATTGGCTGAGCAAAGGTAACAGCCCTACTACTAGGTCATTTTTTTTACAACATTTCTAGCACAATGTAAGTTCGTGGATATCACGTTATATTCAAATACAGCGCATGCGTGTCACGATGACTCAGACAATTCCAAATTAGACCAAGCAACAATGTGTGTTTCATGTAAAAGAGTAAGTTAAATTAATGTTTTACAGGTGTTAAATGGTTCCAGCTAATGATTTACTCGAGGTCTACATATGGGAAGTATGGCTGGCTATCTCCCAGTGGTAACATGTCCAACATGAAAGTTGACATGAATTCTATTTTCTGTAATGTTTATTCTGAGACTCCAAAGAGTTTTACCCAATTGCCTACATATTTATGTTTCTCTTTACACATTTAAAGACATTTTGCAAAGCTTGAGTAGGATGTAGACACTATTGCTGCTTGACATGTTGGGGGTTCATCTCCAGATCCCAAAGTGTATTTTACTTAAGGGTACGAGTCAACATTCAATAAAATATTCTTGGCCATAAAATATTTCAATTAAAAATTGAAAACGTGGCTGTTAAAAAGACAAGTCAAAAATGCATACTACCTAAATTATGTAGTTTTATATGAAATATTTTACGAAATATGGGAAATCAAATTGTTTAATGAATTGAATATTACAAATGTCTGGTAGTTTGCATACCCAACTATTTATTCAGGTCGCCTACTTGTTTAAACTGAGTATTTTATAACCTAATGTATTTTAACAAGTAGGTCAAGGTTACATCTGGGTTTTTTAATGGAAAGTTTGCATGTTCTGTACATTGTTTGGTTACGTAACATAATATATGAAATCCACGAAGTTACATTATATACGAACTTAGGCCATGCGACGATATTGAGCATACATGGCAATGTATATACTGCTGTATAACAAGTAGTACTAATATGTGGAGTTAACTCTTTAATAATTTTCGTTGTTTTAATTCTTCTTTGAACAATGATAAAACATGCAATATTCTAGATCAAAACCAAATCAAACATACTTCACAACGTCGTATGTTTATTGACATAAGCGGAGCTGTGTGAACTCAATAAATCTAACGAGAACAAACACAAAAAGAGAAGTACTTGTTAGGCGTAAAAAAAAATATGTTTGTTTCCGGTAACATGCCCAAAAGAATTAGGGTAGGTAGGTCGGGATCTTTTTTTGTTGTTGTTGGTAAATGGTCAACTTAAAGATTCTAAAACTAAATAAATGTTCAAAACATATTAGTAATATCCTTAAACATTGTTTATAAGTGGATACTATCAAAATAAAACACTTAGTTATCCAAAACACATTTAAGTATTGAAAAAAGTAAATAAAACAAAAATCAATCTGACAAACCCAATACAATGTTCTAGGGTCGGGGCTTTTTTTTTTAAGGGTAGGTCGGGTTACCTGAAACAAACATATTTTTTTTACGCCTTATCAATCTGTTTGTAATACGTGTAGTGTGTTTAACCTGACAGGTAAATTGCATTGTGTTTTCTAATTTGGCTTATCTTTTCTATTGAGAATACAGTTCCTCCTTATTTGCATTTCAAGTTTAAAACTGCACTTGAACTAAACTTAGAAACAGTTTTGAGTACCTCTAAACACAATAATCGATTCTTGTATATTTTATACACAGATCGACATATTTACAGCGCGAACAAACTAATACAATAGTTTGATTGCTTGTATATCGTCATCTATTTATTTATCTTTGATCTATAAATCGATAGAAAGATCGCAGTGCAAACAATATAGTGTTGAAATTGCTTGTTTATCATAAACCGTTTGTTTACATTTCATTCGTATACATATTCCAGCGCAAACAGTACAATCTCAACCATCAAGCATCCATGTTAAACTTTGTTTATAAGCGCATTTCAAAATAATTTATAAATCACATTGCACAATAGTACAATGTTTCCAAAGCTGATATATTTATATTAAACATCACATTTATCATATTTCAGTGGGCATACAACCTTCACTCGAAGTTGTGTTAAAGAAGAAAAAAGAGGACACCCATCTACCGATCGAATGTTCTTTGAACAGCGATATATCTTTTAAATTTACGAACAAAAATTCAAACAAAACACAGACAATTGCAGCTTGCAACACGAACATTAATAGCTGCTATCTCAGTGATAAATCTCTAGCACAAAGCTACGCAATTGCAAAATCCGACGTAGGTGGTAGACTGTTTATAATTGACGTCAGTGAGGATACGTTCGGGACGTACACGTGCTATGAGACTTACAATGTCACGAATTGGGCTGCAGTAGATGTAAGCGACACAGATATACAAGCTTCAACGCATCCCGCAACGGGTGAAGTCGTTGAAGGTATTTCTTCTGTTATTATTAAATAGCGCTAGTTTTAGTATAAAAGGCAGCTAGATGCACAAGTTTGTTTCCTTCTTCGCGTTCACATACAGTTATGTAAATGTATATCATTATTGAGTTGCAAAAACTCAACGCTCAAAGTCAATTTGATTAAAGTTCTAGGTCCAGTATACTATCTTCTATACATAAACTCTCTCTCTGTCTCTTCAATACGTAATACCGTGTGTTTGCAGTAGAAATCGCACAAATGGTTTAAATATTTTATTAGATGTTAGAGACATTATAAAGGATAGAATTATCTCGCCATTCTTGGAAGACAGGCAGGGCATTAATTCGATAACGTTAATGTCATGTCAGATCTTGACAAGTATATGTAAACGGTGTCTTATATATATATATATGTGTATGTATATGCTAAGGCCTTTTTGAACATTCAGAGTAAATAAACAATAGTTGAGATGACAGTTTTCAATTGGATAGCCAATAATTTTAGAATACATGTAGTTTTCGTAAAAAATAGCAATATCATGTTTATGGAACATTCTTAAACTGGCATATTCATAATGGAAACATAACGTATTCTTATTCGATAGTTTTTGATTTGCATGATAAACCTGGTTTTAAGCAAACGCTTTTCGAATAAGATTTACCCATTTTTTAACACTAAAATCATTGTTACAATAGGGTCCGTTCACCAAACTTCTTAGGAAATTTATTTAATTCATTAATTTCCATAACAAGGTGGCTGTTTCATATGTAGGTAGTTACATTTTAAAATATTTTAAATTAGAGCCTGTTGCTCAGACGTTTAGCAGTTTGTAAACAGTAACAGTTGGATTTCACATAGACAAAAGATCTGCAGTTCTTACTTAAATACAACAAAGATTTTTGCTAGCAACGTTTTGAATACCAGCCCGGTATTCTAATAGTATTTGCATAAAACGTGTTTTTTTTTCTTCAGAAAACACTTTAACCTACATCGGAATTGTGCTAGATGGAGTCCAGATTGTGTTGTTGGTAGTTATCATAAGCTGCCTAGTCTGCAAACTGATTGGTTGCGAAAGGGGTAAAATTATTGGTGCTTTTGTACAATGTAAGCTTAATGGAATTATAATTATTTTAAATAAAAACTATTGTGTTAAAAATCATAGTATTCTAGTTTATGAAATATCTCAAATCAATAATACTAGTTCCAAAATCAATGGCCTCGATAACAAATGCTTTTTGTCATCATTTACATTCGTTTCAATGGCATGCTGATTAAGTGTTAATTTCTCCAGAGACACTTTTGAATAATTCAAACCAAACTATTGTTATGTGCCAGTTCTCTGTTCAATACAATGTTGAGTTGAATTGTTTTGTATACATTGACATTTTAAACATTATAATTGAGTGGAATTTAGGCCAATGGTAGTACGACATTTAATGAGAAATCCATTTGAATATATGTGTACTTATGGTGTAATGCGTTGCTTAAGGGTAATTAAGACGATATATTCAATGAGAAATCAATCCGACCATTTGTGTTGCATGAAAGAGATCTAAAAGACAATTTGACCCTTATAATATACACGCTCGTTTTTCTTATTTATTTCTTCGCTTCAGGTTGCCATTTGTACACAAACGTTTCAAGAGAACCCACTGAAGAGTAAGCAAACTTTTAAAACGTACTTTTGATTTTTATTAGAACCTTAACAATTTTAAAATGTTTTGTCACACTAGATAAATAGAAATAAACGGTATACCTTAAGACGAGATTGTACTTCCAATGCTATCTTTAGTTTTGTTGGTGTTAATAAAAGGAAAAAAATGAAGTCCCATTCTATCACGTCATATCACTTAGGTTTTAAAAACGATCGTAACGGAGCACATGCCTGTCACAAACTATAGTATTCGTACTCCCAAATTAAAAAAGCTATACTCAAAGTTGGTGAATTCAGTTATCGAAAAGAACAAGATTCCCCATTCCATATAGAACAAAGAATGGACGTATCAAGTCCAATGAATTGTTTTGAATTTAAAAACAAACAACAACTCGCTCACAACATTTGTTAGCTGGCTTTCTAACAAATAAACAAAACTCGTGTAAACATCATGTACTACATAACAACGTACGCCAGATCATATATATCGTGAACTTTTGTTGGAAAGATGTGATATTGTTTTCTTGGAACTGAAGAAGATATATGCTACGTTGTGAAACCATACTTTGTCATTTTACTAACATTCTATTCGTTGACGATTTAAGCACAATATTTAAATGGATTGGCGTTCCTGTTATTGATAATACATACAACCAATAATCAGAATCTCAGGCCATTAAACACAAATACATAATGCACGGTTATTTGGGACATCTTATAGATCACCAGCAATGTAACGATTTGTTGGACAAAGCAATGTGCCGATATTTTTTGAAAAGCATAACTGGGTCAGGTGCCAAACCAGGCCTTTGCTGTTGGACATGTACCATTTCACAACGAAACGAAACAATAATGGAATAGAACCATTGAGTCCAAATTGACAGGATGTGCAGCTTTATGGTTTTCCAAGTTCTGTCATAATGATGTCTATGCCACGGCACTGCTGGGTAAAACCTTAAATATTTACACATGTACATCAAAATGTTTCCATTCCTGCTTTAATAGCTTATTTGAGGCCGAAGAAATATAACGTTATAGAATTTAACGACTACACGATACTCGCCTTTTGGATTTTAATAAATTAAAATTACATTAGACAAAGTCATAGAAAACTAATTACTCTTCACGCTACACAGGTAAGTTTCAAAAATTAAGTTGTACAGCAAAGAAATGCCATGCCAGTCATAACATATTTTGTGGTTTAAATGCTGATATGCATGCATGTTTGGTACGATCTCATTTAATGCCTCCGTATTATGACCATTATAATTACAATTCACCTTCAGCTTTCAAGGTAAAATTAAAAACGGATGACCTTTAGTACGATTGCATTGGTTACTGAAACTGACACTTTGTCTATAATTTCCAAAAGTACCGTACGGGTATTTGTTATTGTTATTGTGGCAAGACACAAAAACAGCATTATAAACCAAATGACATATTTTAATGCCAGTAATATGCTTTGTATATGTCTCATATTACTGAGTATTATAGAGTATATGTCTACATGTATTAGTTCATGTGATATTTATAATATGGTTCTTTTGGTATATCATTCACTAATAGCACATATTGAATTTTATAGTATGATTAATTGTTCTTTATTACAGAGACAATACTAAGAACAAAACGATTGATTTCAAAACTACCATGGCTGCGGAACCGGAAATAGAATAAGTTCAAACACTACAACGTCCACCAGTGGATTTGTACTCCCGGAGTGCCTATTATAATAAATATCGCTAGTTTGGAATAACTGAACAGATTTTCTTCTATCATGATTGCCTGTCATCAACACTCACATAACATTAAAATTATCATTTCCAAACATGTTCGTCAATCTTTCATTTTCTTAGTTGTTGGATTGTTTTCAAAGCAACAACAATTAAACGTAAAAAAGCCAATGTAAACCGTCCAACAATTGATCAATAATATTGTTATTCTATTGAATATTGTGTCGCATTATTGGCTTATTTGACATGCAGTGATATAATGATTTATTTATTTTATTTACATGTGTACTTATGTATTGTGGTGCATTCGGTGTATTCTGCGAGTTTTAGCACGCCTTTAAATCGGTTTCAACATTAACAGAAAAAATAACGTTTGTGATTTTAATTTTCGTGTAACGGGCCGTACGTTGTCCGCACCTCTGGTGCATTTGAAAGTACATCATGTTTTATAATGAAGAAAAAAAGTAAACATGATTATTTTATATTAACATAACATGCATTATTGCAGTGGATATGTATTTATATTTTGGTAGGTTAACTGAAAAGTAATACACTTTGCATAGGTATCTTTCGCATTTACATACGCGTCATTTGTAAATGTATTCATCAATGTTTAGCATTGTTTGAAATGCATGTATTGGTATATGGTTGTTTTATCACAGTTGACTTTATAAAGACACGTTTTACATAGATTTAGAAATAAAGCATGGATTGTTATTTGAACAAAAATGCATACTATCCAATGAAGAAAAACAACATATGCATAAGCAATTGTACATTGTTTATATTGAAGAAAAATCTTCACGGAGTTGAAAACATTTACGTGTACAGTTTTGTTAGAGTTCTTTCAAAATATGATATTTGCATGCTTTAAGCAAAAAGCTGGTTGCGGATGTAAAGTATCATAATACCACACACAATGTAAAGAAATTAAGAATAAATATCCCACATAGTGTTCCTGAAATACCCGAGAATACATCTTAACTATTTTGATATTCGTTTCATGTACTTGCATCATGCATTGTTGTTCTGAATGCTACTCTAAATTAAAACGCACCCGAATTGACGTACATACAGATTAGGGCAAAGAACGGTTTAGAAAAAAGAAGTTTCAGTCAAATAACAGACATCAAGTTGAACAAACGTCTCACATTTTGTTTTACCAGGAAGCCATCGGAAAACCAAGCGAGCATGGTATGCAGTCATCCCATGGAGCTTGCAAAAGAATACCACACGAACACCAGTAAATTTTATCACTAGAGCTACTGTATTATTTAAGATAACGCTGTGTTGCGACATGTACACAACGCTACTGCATTGCAAGGGGCGGAGCCTACGAATTATACTTCAATGTACTGATGCGCGAATTGCAAAAAATAAATCCCAAATTAATAATAATACTCTTTTAAGGTGAAAATTAAAAGTATGCACACAATTGTAATTATAATTGTAATTATAAGAATTGAAACGCTTTTTCGGCGCTTCATCGATGTATGAAGATCAGTTTTTTGGTATCTAATTTGTACATAAAGCCTTCGGCTTTATGCAAATTAGATACCCCAAAACTGACTTTTATACATCTATGAAGCGCCGAAAAAGCGTTTCAATTTTTTGAAGCGCCGAAAAGAACGTTTCAATTCTTAAATAAAGGCGGTTTCAAACTTACTGCACTTTATCTCTTAAAACCAATTATATAAGCGAACTTTAAGTGCTGTACATATCTGGACGACTGGAGTTAAATGTGTAAAATTAGTTATTGTACAGCACTATTGCACCAAGTTTATTAAGGTAGTGTTTCACGAGTAAGAGGTGGGGAGCGCAAGGTTTAGTTGGGAATGAAAAGCGACGTACATGAACTCGGATATATTAACGTATATATTAAATTCTATATTTACAGTGTAATTAAAATTCTTAATTGTATTTAGACAAGAGACTAAACCCGTTGCTCCCCGTCTGGGTCTCCTGCCATTTATATCTTATGATTACATGCCTGCATGATATGGTGTTAATGCCCTTTATTTAAGGCAATTAGACAATGCCTCAGTTAAACAGTACTAACGCGAAACAGAAAGTGCAAAAAGGTCAAACAGAAAATTAAATTTGGGCTCATAACGGTGTAAAAGCATTTGGGTTTAAACTAAACTTAAGTGCGTCTAATACACTTGGAATGTAGATAAGCGAACTGAATACAGCGCTTTAAATATACTACACTTTCAAGTACAAAATACATCAATATTCTTCAACTATTGAAAGTAGATCTGGAGGTATTTGTTTTTATGCTCTTAACATACATATTTGAAACAAACTACAATAGTTTCATACAACAATAACTATAATTTGTTTAAACGGTATTAGCTGTTTGTCGAAACTTAAATGCAGCTTTCTGATGAAAGAAAAACAAAAAACAAGCAAATAAAATTCATACAAGTCTTATCCAAATATTGGCCAGTTATATGAATTATTTCGTCTTTTGTTTCTTCTAAAAATAGTAGTTTAAGGTTTAAGATAACATGTACTGATATAAGACCTTTTTTAGCGATCGTGTTATTTAAGTAGTGTTTATAAAGTATTCGCCTATCACGCACTGATCAATAGTCTGAATTGGGCAAAGTGCAAGTGCTCGATAGAACATTCGATAGCTCAAGCTATCACGCCAGCTCAAGGTCAACGTCACACTTGAAAGTGTTTATCAATGTTTATCAAATTGAGGCGATGTGCAGAAGGCACAGGCCTTTCACGCCAGCTCAAGGTCAACGTCACACTTGAAAGTGTTTATCAATGTTTATCAAATTGAGGCGATGTGCAGAAGGCACAGGCCTTTCACGCCAGCTCAAGGTCAACGTCACACTTGAAAGTGTTTATCAATGTTTATCAAATTGAGGCGATGTGCAGAAGGCATGGATCAGTCTTGCCACCTCAAGGTCAAGGTAACAATTAAAGGTAAAATGTTTGAGCCTCCATTTTCGTGTTAGCTCCATATCTAAATTTCTGAGACTGTACTTTCATATCTGGTCCAACTGTGCCAGATTAAGGTCAGTGTGATACTTCAAAGTCACCTTTAAAATCTAATGAAGGATCACGGCGGGGAATAAAGCTGTCCTTTGGACTGCCTTGTTATGATGCATTTTAAATACACATGACATAAATTAAAAACGGTTTAGAAAACCATGACTTGCCAAGTTAACAGTGTATAAATTAAACGTAACAAAAGATATGATGCAATTCCTTCGCACTTATGCATTGTTTTTCAAAAGCTGATTGCGTAGCAATTATATTTTATTTACGTTCAGTACGTTATTGTTAATTAACTTTCCAATTATGGAATATTGTAGCTTAAGTGTAACAACATTTTTGGTTCTATATCAAAGGACCCTGATGCGGTATTAAGCGTATTAGATCACTTTGAATTTCCAAATCTAAATTTAATGATAGCGTAATTGCTAACACGTTTATATTTTTCATTTTTAGGATATCAGTACCTTTTTCTATTGTAGGTAATATGTTTATATGTTAAAATGTATGATTTCCACTGTTCAATTATATACACAACTCGTTGCGGTTTACTTATTCATGCATAGTGTCTACAAACATATCTATCAATGAAAAAATGATTTTCGATATGTGGTTTTCAGAACTACGAACCTTTGTTTCGCAGACAAACAGACAAACAGACAGACAGACAGACAGACAGACAGACAGACAGACAGACAGACGGACGGACGGACGGACGGACGGACGGACGGACGGACGGACGGACGGACGGACGGACGGACGGACGGACGGACGGACGGACGGACCCACAAAATAGTACCTAAGTGACTGGGACTTATGTGTCTTTTACCGTTATGTGACTAGGGGTCTATGTGGCTTTCGAGCGTGTTCTCACGAACAGGCATTAAAGTGACTGGATTTTACAGTTTCAATTTAAGAGACAAGCCACTTTAAATAGCAATTTATTTCTTGCTAGACATAATTGTGCAGCTCCTTTAATGTCAAGATTTATGACGAAAATATGTTGAGCAGGTATGTTAAATTATCGACATAGCAGAGGAATCAGTTAAGAAAATATACAATTTTACAGTATTTTAAGTGTAACAATAATATTTTGCGGGTTGGTTTTAAGATTGAGCGCACATGCCTAGCATGCGGATTCAATAACAACGCCTGGTCTCGTGTCAGTAAATAAAACGTGATTTAATTATTAATCCAATCAGTTTTACTAGTGTAAGTATTCGCGTATATTTATTAAAATGTTTCATGAATAGTTCTGTCAGAAAGGCAAAAGTACTTGAACAAATAAGATCCAACATTCGTAGTGTCTCGTGGAAAGCGCTAAAAAATGGGAATGCAATGTTTGTTTGCTGTTAAACGTGATGGCAATCGCACATCGTTATGGTGATCGTGTTTCGGGCAACGATCTCAAGTTTGGATTTTTGTTTACTTTCTAACGACAAATTTGTGTCTGAAAACCAAAAATATTGACTAAAATCTGACGAATACGGATTTCATGGAAAACGATCGTCGTTAAATACTTTTGGGTCGGGGGTTTTCTCTAGGTAGGGTCGGGTTGCACAAAACACATTTACATTGCCTCACCGAATGCAGATAAAGTATGTAGCATCAACAATAAAAGAGTTCCTCATCGTAACGAATGTCCTAAAATGCCTAAATGTCTTTGGACACCTAATATCATTATGTTTCCGTGCTTTGGAGTTTTGGAACAGCAACAATCTTAATTAATTGGAAGTGTCCCAATATATAAACGGTCAAAACGAATTTAAATTGCGCAAAATGTTCATGTGAATGTGTCATTCGATAAACGATTAGGGATACTATATTCACATGAAATAAATCAATTTCAGAATTATTGATTGGCAAGACTTTTTGATAAAAAGTAAGCATTGAAATTGCGAGTTGTGTTTTAAGTTTGGTTTACTATAGAAAATTATCTTTCATATGCAGACTGGCTGAATCCCAACATACAGTTGAATAAATGTTGTTCCAAGTTTTCACGCACAAAATTTGTTAAAGCTCTGCTGACATACCCCGGTACTTATATGAGAGACCAGAAGTGTTTATATATTTTCTGTGAAAATCTTCCAAATATCATTTTACAAAGTTTAGTTGACTGAAATTGTGAACGTTATGATCTTGTAAAAAAACTTTTCTCGATGACCACCCAAATAACATTCCTTTAAAGTTTCATCAACATTGGCTGATGTGGTTTTAGAGGGGATTGTGTTCTAATAAATTGAAGACCCACTTATCAAACATAGGCCTATCGCAATGATTCACATTCAGCATTTAGTAAGGTTACAAACAAACCAAACAACTTCTGGTGATTTTTGTTTATTAACGAAACAATCTAGTACAACCAAAAATACAATCTGCACCCCAAACCATAAGTGTGAATGTACCACACATGACAATAAATTATTATGTCAATTATGATAGGCCTTTAACTCTGATTGACTTAAAGCAACAATATGGTATCATCTTTAACAAGTATCTCACCCCTATGTGATAGTATATTCCCATATCTATATGGGACATGTCACATTCATATATATCTTGGGGTATAACTGGACTTACAGCTTACTTCTATGTACACTTCAAAAAAGATTAACAACTATCATTCAAACAGAATAAACTAATACATCAATTTCACGAAAACATTTCGATTTATTCGCATGTACCTCAACTTTACCTGCAATTTTAAACCATTCACCTTTGTTTATAACTATGGTAACCAGAACAGTGTTTCAATTTACGTAAATTTCACTCCCATTTTTTATCAACTGTCTCTAAATTTCACTCCCATTTTCTATCAACTAACTCTTAATTTCACTCCAATTTTCACTCCCCGGCAAAAACAAACAATCCGGCTAAAATACACAATACACAAAACACGTATGCATGTATGATTAAAGTGTAAAACGTTACATTCAATGCACAAGAACTAGACATTCCAAAGTATGCTTTTTAGAGTGTAATTGGGTGTTCTATCCTTCCAAAACTCAAAACCCAACTTTTCAATCTTTCAATAAACAAAAAAGCAATACCCCCCAAATTAGGGGTGTGTCAATCAAAGAAGGAATAAACTAGGTCTTTTAGTATAAACACCATATACATATGTTCTATTTTTATCATATTCATAGTGGATTTTGGAATTATGCATTTATGCAAAAATCACAAGCGTCAAAAAAGTATACATAGTTTAAAATAATAACATTTGTCTGTGGCAGACATGCATAATTTGCAAATATACAAAGTTTTCTTAATAAAGCTTGCAATAAGAATGAAGTATTCAGTTACAACCAAAAAAAAAACAAGAGCTTTCTGAAGCCAGCATGCTCTACTATTCCGCCACATAAAAAAGACAAAGCTTAACCAAAAGGTTTGAGGCCTGTATATTGTTCATTTTTTTTATTAAATCTTGAAACAAGTTACAAGACTCCAGAAAAAATTCTAAATGTATGTAAACCTGAGCAATAGATTTTTAACACAGCCATGTATCTGACTAAAATTTGAGACTTATATCTTGCAATAAAAGTTAAAAGAAAATACAAAAATTTGTGTTAGGCGTATTTTTACTGCAATGAAATCTGTTGTTTGTTACCATATGCTTAGCCAAATTTAATGTCATAAGTATTGTTGGTCAACTTTAGTACATACTTATTTATACTTTTTCATAAGGCACATCTTTAACGTATAAAGTAAAGCTATTCAGGAATAAATAAAATACATTTTGACAATATGTCAGTCATTTTTGTAAGTGTACCCCATCAACATTTTGGTTGAAGTAGAAAAATGAGGGGTTATAAAATAAATCGCATTTTTTCAAAACGTGGGGTTAGATTTTGTTTCTATTTCACAGTTAAGTCTCATAATAGATTTAATGATCAAAGATAATAAGAAAGTCAAGGTTTAAAAAAGTCCCATTAGGGGCTTTCTACCTTAAATAACTGGAACGAGAGGCAATCGAATCAACGACTTTGTTAACCACAATCTAAAAAACAGATGCAGAAAGTATATGTACACAGTGTACACATGTACATATGTCAAATAAATTGCATGTATACATACATTGTGTATCTGAATGTACACAATGTATTACCTTGGATACGCCATTTACCTGTATTTAAAAGGGGAATCGCGGCGATCACTCGACGTGTAGTGTCTGTTTGGCTAGCGCAGTGGTTGATACACTCACTTCTCACGTAGGCTGCCCGGGTTCGCTCCCCACTCGGCGCAAGTGAGTTTTGTTGGTGGTAACCATACCGGAAAGGTGTTCTTTCCTCCGGGTACTCCGGCTTCCACCGAGGCACAAGACCACACCAAAATAAAATATGCAGTAAAAGATAAACAGCTGGAAATTGCAGCTACGATTCAAAAATGCGTCCCAACTTTCGATGAGTCTAAAAAAAATTAGGCAGGGTTGCTGAGACACACCCCGGGTCCTCACATAATGCAGCTTCGGCGCGGAGGGACCTCGTAAACTTCGAAAATACACATACGTACATACGTATTTGTACAAATATGTAGGTTATTGGTTGACTAATTAGAAACACTTTCTTTATTAATAAGTCATGTCCGTTTGCTACACTTAAAATAGCTTCAATGATCTACTCATATGTAAATGGACATTTAATACTTTTTGCAGATGTCATCGAATATAAAATATATTACCACAATCACCATAATCAAGTCAAGATCCAAAATTCATTAGCTACAGGAAAACAGAGTTCCAGGACGTAACAATGTGACAACAAACGCGTGTTGTTCAGTAATTTAATATTGTCATTGAAAGTGTGATTTATCACGCGCCAATACTTATAAGCGTTAATTTAAAGTGACATTTTAATTCGAATGTATATCATTATTACAAAATAAATGTCAACTTATACGAATGATTTAAATGTATGTCTTTTTTATTTTGCAAATGTTATCGTCCACTCACAGTCGATTCGTCTTTTCGACGATATTTTAAAGTTTGAAGTAGTATTTTGCGTTGCTCATTGAAATTGCGATCGATAGCCATACATTGAATGTTTGCATAAACCACTGTAGGTGTTTTCTTTTTAAATAAGACTCGTTCATTACTTGGTAGAACGATCAACATACAAGGTATGCAGTTTCTATTCTGATATGGGCTTATTTCTGAATTATGTTTTCTATTCATAAAGATTATATTTTTGAGCGGTATATGTGTTGCTATTATTTGCAAATAACACTGAGACGTTACCTGCTTATAGAGTGATAAGCCTTCAAAATCTTAATACAATTACAAAATAAATGTATAGTTATTAAAAAATATAGTTCAATGCGCTACTTATCGTGTTTATGAAGTCAACATAATACAAAATAAAAATAAATTAGTTATAGTAATTTTAAAGAGTGTTTACATTTTGCGTAGATTTATAACCATGGCGGAAACTGAATATGTGGACTTAACGCATTTAATATAAATGAGTTGGATATCTTATTTCAAATACAACGGGTATTTGCATATCTGTAACTGTCAAGTTTAAATGTGTTGTGGTATAAAAAAGCTAAAATAAGCCTTTGACATTGAGCCCCATTGAAATAACCTCAATATACATAAAATACGCAAGATAAGGTTTCATGACAGAAATTTATGACTGTAATCTAGGATTATTGATCTAAGTCTCCATTTCACAGTTTATAGCTTGATATTTGATCTAGCACTTAAAATTTAGAGCTTCTGTAGTACTTCTTATTAGATACATGTATATGAGCTTCATTTACGTATTCTGCATATTTATTGTTTGTCGTCAAGGGCCGGTTTCTCAAAGCTCCCAAGGGAAATCTTAACTTCAGTTGTACTTAAGTGAACATTTCAGATCACATTTTAAAATTGAAACGCAATGATTTCTGTAGACAAAAGGGTAAAATTCAAAACATCCAATCAATATTTTACTAGTTTAAAACAAGTGTAAAAATACCTATTCAAGAAACAGTCAGGCTGAAATAATTTATTGAATTTAAAAAATTTCCTTAAGATTTCCCTAAGGAGCTTTGTGAATACGGGCCCAGGTCGTATTTCAACTTCCTCCTTGCATATCTTACAGTATCTGTGCCTGTCTCATTGACTACATATTCATCGATTGTCTGATATCTGTCATAAACAATTCAATATTCACAATTTATAAATATCACCACCTGTCTCATTGACTACATATTCAGCGATTGTCTGATATCTGTCATAAACAATTCAAGATTCAAAATTTATAAATATCACCACCTGTCTCATTTGCTACATAATCATCTATTTCCGATATATGTCCATATCTGTAGAATTGTTTTCATGTATGCGATAATTTCCTGCACTTACGAAACCTCTCTTATTTCTAAGTATCTCTGTTTAAACCGTCCCGTAAGAAAAGAACATGAAAAAACCTTTTTTTTCGCTTTCATACAAATGTAACAATGACTTTGGAGGTGAACACGTTAAAATGTTTTCATATCATTTAAGAATAGAAGAGAACACACACAAAGACAATTCGTGGGTGCGGAAGAGTGTCTTTTTAATAGCATAAAGTATTATTCCACGAATGTCTATTTGTTTATCATAAAACTCTATTCCATGAATACCTCATCTGGAGTTTTCAAACGTTATCATAATAATTGGCGTTCTTTTAGTTTTACAAACAGTTGTTTCGTTATTTGTTATGCAGGACGCACATTATTAAGGCGACTTGTACACACATTTTTGTACTTTTGAAACATGTCTGTAAGCATCGTAACTGCAAAATCGAAATATTTGGACAAAAAAAGTTCGAATCTTATATCAAGAAAAGCATACATAGATAAAAAAAAAGTGCCTCAAACGGAGCTCGAACCTACGTGTAAGAGTGTGTCAGAGGTGCCTTTTCTCCTTTGTATTTTATAATATTCTTTTATTTTTGACATCTGTAATTTACAATAAACATTGCCAATCTGTGAATAGATACCTTTCAAGGCGATTATCATAATTAAAAGCAATTAGTATACGCAATCGGTTGCCCACCCCCCTTTTTTATCTCGTCATTAAGAAAGGGATATACAGTACCATATAGAACCACTCTCAATTGTCAATGTATTGGAAAGAAATATGCAATATCTAGACATTACTGCCAGAACAGACGAGCTATTTGAGACTACAACAACATTTGGTAGGAATATAAATCTTGGTAGTGAACGAATGTGTATTTGATGGGGATGCTGTGTATAGATTTCATTGAGCATAATATGGCATCGTTTGGAGTATTACATGTGTGTGAACCCACTCACTTAAACAAGCTATCTCTTGGACATAAAACATTGGTGTGAATGATAAATGAAAATTTGGTTATAACGTCTGTCGGATTAAATGCTCAGATATGTGTTATTTAGTATTCATTCTTTCTTTAAATTAAAAAAAATGAATACATAACAAAATATAATCAATAGAATGCTAGGTTAGTGCTGCATCGAGATAAATTTATGTACTCGACACGAAAACCACTGGCCAGCGCTCGTGGTTCAGTTGTTTCAACGTTTCTAAATAATGTTACATGTATTTTTATTCAACACTAACCTCAAATTCTCTATAGGTTATGGTAAGTATAGGTAATCGGTTATTTGCCCTATATGAAATACCACCAAGATGTAAAGAAGGGTTTCTCACCTGGTGATGTATGTGCAGTTTAATTATTCTTATTTTCCCTAAACACATATCAATGAGTTGTGTTTTCTGTATTCCTGTGTATTTGGAAAGATTATTATGTTGCAATCACATGCGAGAAGAATATATGTCTCAATTATAATGGATTATAATTATAATGAGTATATATATATACTCATCATAATATCAAAGCACATATAATATATTACCACAATTATTTGTATTTGATTTGATGACTAAAGATGATGCAAGAAACAATTGTTCAAAACATTATCAGGATATAAACGTTATGAGTATGATTCAATTATCATTAAGCATTGTTTTAGCTCTGCGCAGATTTATGATAACCTGCAGTTTAGTTAATTTTTATATAATTGTATGTTATCAAAAGTTCGATCGGGTGTGTCGTTCAACGTCGATAGTAGCCTTAAACAAGATAGTTTTTTTTATTAAACAATTAACAATGTAGTTTTGTATTAAAAGTGGATTGATTAAACTTACAGAACAAACCTCACGCAAATGCGGAGTTTGCTTACAGAACATCACATTAAAAATTGTATTAACTATCAATTTAAACAGGTTTCGTATATACATTTTTTTGTGCAATTATATCAGTATTCACAAAGTATGTTTAGTTATTTAGTTATTAACATAAAGCAAAAGTGAGAATCATGTTGCTCCAATATTTGCCATGTTAACCTTAATTCCAAATGTTCAATATATTATTCATTGTTTTCATAACCTTCGAAGGTCATGAAGTTTGCAATGGTAACATAAATATGTTATATATTCTCCATGTATTACAATATCAAAATATATTTTTATTTGAGAATGATAAGTAACACACTATTAATGTGTCAATTGTTAAGAAGTACATGCAATTTTAAAATGTCAGTCGTTACCAATGTTGAACAACAGGGCCACATGACCATAAAGCGCACACCTGAGTATGAAGATATATGCCTTGCGGTTTCAGAGGAGAATATTTTTAAAGTCATTTTTTTCGATTTAAGTCTATATAATACATGTGACGCCTAGGGCGTTGCCAGTTTTGTACGCCAGGGGCATTATTTGAACAATCTTTGTAGATGACCATTATAACATGTTATATGCCAAATATTAAACCTATGGGCAGTTTCTGTGGAGAATATTTGTAAAGTCCAGTTGCAATATAGGTCCATTGAAACCGTGTGACTCCCGGAGCGTGGCTTATTTTCACCAAAGGACCATAATTTGAACAAACTTTGTTGAGGACCACTATACAATGTTACATACAAAAAATTAATTTTCTCTGCCTTTCGGTTTCAGAAGAGAACTTTTTTTTTTAACCACTTGGCTCACAAGTCTATGGAAAACATGTGATCCCGAGGTGTGGCATATTTTCACCCCATGAGCATAATTTAAACAATCTTTGTAGAGGACCACTATACAAGTTTATATACCAATTGCGAAATTTCTGGGTTTTGCGGTTTCAGAGGAAATATTTGTAAAGTCCACTTGCCGTATTAGTCTATAGAAATCATGTGACCCCGGGACGTGGCTTGTCCTTACCCCAGGGGAATAATTTGAACAATACTTTTGAGGACTACTGTACAATCTTTCATGCAAGATATGAAACCTCTGGGCTTTGCGGTTTCAGAGGAGAAGATTTGTCAAACCCACTTGCCATATTAGTCTATAGAAGCCATATGACTCCCAGGGCTCGGCTAATTTAAACAATTGATAACCAACCAATCAATCAAAGGAGCACTTGTACAGCGCAAAAATGTATATTGCATATTTTGTTGCGCTTCACAAATAATTTTCCTAAATTATGTACACATCAACAGTCATGTATAGTAAAACGTTTTGCATTCAACACTTGTGAAAAACGGTGAAGAGATGTGCTTTTAAACTTCGCCTGAATTGGCCTTCATCTGAGATGCACCTTATATTCTTAGGGAGAGCATTGCACCATTTAGGTCCAACAACAGAGGAAGATATATCTGATTTTTATGTTGGATACATGGTTTAGCATTAATGAAATGTTAAACTCCAGTATGTTGGATACATGGTTTAACATTAATGAAATGTTTAACTCCTTTCTATTGGATACATGGTTTAGCATTAATGAAATGTTTAACTCCTTTCTGATGGATGTATGGTTTAGCATTAATAAAATGAGAAACTCCTTTCTGTTGGGTACATGGTTAAGTATTACTGAAATGTTAAACGCCTGTCTGTTAGATAAACGGTTTAGCATTACTGAAACTTCAACTTCTGTATGTTGGATACATGGCTAAGCATAAATGAAATGTTAAACTGTCTGTCGGATACTTGCTAAACATTAATAAAGTGTTAAACTCCTGTCTGTTGGACACATAGATTAGCATTACTGAAATGTTAAACTCCTTTCTGTTGAATACATGGCTAAGCATTACTGAAATGTAAAACTCGAGTCTGTTGGATAAAAGGTTTAGCATTACTGAAACGTTAAACTCCTTTCTGTTTGATACATGGGCTAGCATTATTGAAATGTTAAACTCCGTTCTGCTGGATAAAAGGTTTAGCATTACTGAAATGTTAAAATCGTGTGTGTTCGATAAAACGTTTAGCATTACTGAAATGTTAAACTCCTTTTAGTTAGATAAATACTTAAGCATTAATGAAATGTTAAACTCCTGTCTGTTGGATACATAGATTAGAATTACAGAAATGTTAAACTCCTTTCTGTTGAATACGTGGTTTAGAATTACTGAAATGTTAAACTCCTGTCTGTTAGATAAAAGGTTTAGAATTACTGAAATGTTAAACTCCTTTCTGTTGATACATGGTTTAGCATTACTAAAATGTTAAACTCCTGTCTGTTGGATAAAATGTTTAGCATTACTGTAATTTTAAACTCCTTTCTGTTCGATAAATTGTTTAGTATTAATGAAATGTTAAAATCGTGTCTGTTGGATGAAAGGTTAAGCATTACTGAAATGTTAAACTCCTTTCTGATAAATAAAATATTTAGCATTAATGACATGTTAAACTCCTGTCCTTTTGGATACAAGATTAATCATTTATGAAATATTAAACTCCTTTCTGTCGGATAAAATGTATAGCATTAATGAAATGTTAAACTCCTTTCTGATTGATACATGGTTTATCATTACTGAAATGTTAAACTCCAGTCTGTTGGATAAAAGGTTTAGTATTACTGAAATGCTAAACTTCTTTCTTGTTGGATACATCGCTTATCATTACTTAAATGTTAAACACCTGTCTGTTGGATACATAGCTTAGCATTACTGAAATGTTAAACTGCTTTTTGTCGGATACATGGTTTAGCATTGATGAAATGTTAAACTTTTGTTTGTATAAAAGGTTTAGCATTACTGAAATGTGAAATATTAATACGCACTGGCAACCATACACGTTTTGTGGTTATATACCTCTGTTCATTTCTGTATCTTTTCGAAGATTAAAACCAAACATTTACGGGGACAAACAAGAATTTTATTACCATGAACATTTTTTGAAGGATATAACCTACGTTGTGTACAATATCCCGCTCGCAAGTCGATTTTGTTTTGAAATCAGATCAGTTCAACTCTTCAGTACGTATCACTGTCACGAAGAAAATAAGAGAATATACACAGTTACATATATACCATACTAGGTCCAATATTGTAATATTTAAAACTATTAAAAACACGCGGGTATCGCACTCACGCCTTATGAGCCATACGAAGAAATGACAGTAGACAGCGCTCTAACCAACTTCGCTATTTTGATTTGTTCAGAAATATGTATAATTTGTGATTATACAAAATGCTCATAAGTATCACGTCAAAATGTACACATGAAAAGGGGCGAACAAACACTACCCATATTTTAAAATTATGTTTATCTCAGAATGCGATCACTCTTTTCCCATTATATATATCTTAGTTTAACCGTTATATTATGCTTTTTTTATCTTAATAATAAATTTCAAATTGTTTAAGAAGAAATTCACCCTTGAGGCCCTTTTCGTTGACATAGTCCCTTTAAAAAGGTAGCCAATATAATTGCTTGCTAAGGAAGCGTTCAAGTAAAATGGAACACAAATACACAATTGTTACTTGAAATCTTCTTAGAAAAACACGCAATTCAACCTAACCAAAATTCAACCTAATCAACTTTATATTGAAATAATTTTATACAATTGTGCATGGGTGGTTCTGTACCTGAATTTAATTAACCCATGACGACATACGTGTGTATATGTGTAACAACAATCAGATTTAACACAGTATCTTTACAGCCTTTTTATCGTGTATTACTATTTACAATGCAACCTACTTATGTAGGTGATTTGTAATGAAGCGTACATGATACATTAATTTTGATATTTTTAATAACGTCACTTGATCCCTTTTGTTTTCCATAAGCATAGTGATATCGATATACACATTAGCGAGCGTGGCTTTGTACATGTTTCAATGTACATGTATAATTTTACTAGTGCTACTTGAATGTATTTTCAGGAGATGTTTCCTGTAAATGATTGCCGGTTTTTCATCATCGCATGGCTTGCAGGTATGCCTTTAACATGCTACTTAGATCTGCGCATCTGACATAATTCTAACATGTATAAAGCACATTTGCATATCAATTGTTATGCACAGGCTCTGTTTAATACCAGGAATAATACATTGACACGTTTTATTCTTCCAGAATTGGTCAATGCAAACTGTTCACAATATTTGTTCTCAAAATATTACAACATAAATCAGATATACTGAAATCCATCAGACAGGTTTATAAGATCATGTTTGTTTGATTTACGGCTGAGCTAATTATAACAACATATATAGTCACAGTATCACACAATTCAGCTATTTACGTATAGCGAAGTGCTCGAGTTTAAATGTTCTGAAGCACTTTTACGATTTTCGTATTTGTAGTTACAGGAGAATTGAAAAACGAATATAAAAATCATTTTGAGCCATATCACTTAACAGTTAGAATTGGAATTTGCAGAACGATGTTGTAACTGCTTCTAAACACTTCACTCCAATCTTTTATATGTTATCTACATATTGATAAATACGCATAAATATCACAAAAGCTAACAATAATATCTGTTTATTGCTTGTTCAGCTCGCATGATATCTTCAAATCAATAAGAATATCGCCTGAATAATCACAGTATGTCTAAAAGTACTGTATTTATCCTGTTTCTACCTGCAACACTGACCTAATAAAGGGGTGCACGGATAAATTGTTCTATCTCCAGTCAACAAGGAAGTGCAAGGTTTATCCAGTTAGTTGTGTATTCCTACGCGCCGAATAGCAACATTGTCCAGAATGACATGGCATAAAAAAAGAAATACAATTGTACTCACCCGAGTTTTTCATCGATATAAAGGCGTGTTGTCTAGTTTAAGTGAGATCCTAGCTTCTATAATGAGTTGTTACTCCGCACTTGTATGGCATAATTAATAAAGGTGTGAAAAACACCTCCTTCTATTCCATTTCAAAACACTTGCAGTAAGCGGGCCATTCGTTGTGAATAGAAATTCTTCAATAAAAAACAAAGATACAGTTTATTCATAATAGCCGTTTATTTAAATTTTCGTTTAAAAGTTATTAAAATTGAGCGAAGACTAGATCTACATCTATAAACTACTAAAAGTTTTGCCCACGATGTTCCCCAACCACAATCCGAATACATTCTAGAAAAATGAAATTCAAATGGGAATAATCTCGACGGTTCAATTCGAGGCATATATTCCATACACTTTTCGATTTAAATGGTATTAACATATTCCATCCAAAACACAGAAACACTTATTATTGTATTCCGATTGCTTTTATTTTAAATTAAATTCCAACACACTCGCGTCCTAGTTCGTACACTGTGTAAACTTCAAACTCAACCGAAAATGACGTAGGCGTGAGGCAATGCAACTTTTCAAAAATCGATATCATGTTGAAAGTGGCTACTGTATGCTAATTCTTGTTTGTGAATATTATTGGCGTCAGCAAATCAGATTATTTTTAAAATTAAGAGTATTTTTTTCTGAAGGTACACATAAGTTCTAGCGAGTTATACAGTTCGAGGCTCATCATAAAGCATATAGTTATAAACTAATCTTTAATTAAAGTACTTTACAAATGCAATTAAGTATAAAACAGGATAAATAGAATACATGGTAGGTGCTGGGAAGAAGAAAGTTTATCCGGTTCGGCCCGAAATAAAAAAATACGGCTCGCTAAAGCTCGCCCACTTTTGTCTAAGCCTCACTGGATAAACTGTCATCATCCCGGCACCAACTATGTATTTTCTATATATCATCCTTTTATTTGCTTTTATCAAAACTCCATTATAAAATTCATATATTGCCTCGCAATGATAATATAATTTTCCCCGCCTTAATATTAATAAATATAAACATATTGTATTATCTTTCAGTGGGAATACAACCTTCTTCCGAAGTTTTACTAACAAAGAAGAAAGAGGACACCCATCTACCGATAGAATGTTCTTTAAACAGCGATATATCCTTCAAATTTACAAACAAACAATCCAAAAAAACACAGACGATAGCAGCCTGTAGCACAAATATTAATAGTTGTTATCTAAGTGACCCATTATTTGCACAACGCTACGCAATTGCAAAATCAGACGTGGGTGGAATTCTTTTTATAATTGACGTCGGTGAATATACGTTCGGAACGTACACATGTTATGAGACTTACAACGTCACGAATTTGGCCGCAGTGGATGTGAGTTTCAAAGATATAGAAGCGTCAACACATTCTTCAACGGCCAAAGTCGTCGAAGGTATGTCTTCTGTCATCATTAGATAACACTAGTTTTAGGATAAACGGCATATCCAACTAAGGCTAATGTGTGTACTTTTGTTTTCTTCTGTACATTCACATGAACTAATGCAACGTTTTGTCAGTATTAAACTGCAACCGCTCAAGGCTAAAATCAATATTATTAATAATTCAAGGTCATTGCACCAGTACAATATCATATCATGTCATGTCATGTCATGTCATGGCATGTCGTGTCGTGTCGTGTCGTGTCGTGTCACGTCACGTCATGTCATGTCATGTCATGCCATGTCAAGCCATGTCATGTCACGTCACGTCACGTCATGCCACGTCACGTCACATCACATGACATCAAATCATATCATATCATATCATATCATATCATATCATATCATATCATATCATATCATATCATGTCATGTCATGTCATGTCATGTCATGTCATGTCATGTCATGTCATGTCATGTCATGTCATGTCATGTCATGTCATGTCATGTCATGTCATGTCATGTCATGTCATGTCATGTCATGTCATGTCATGTCATGTCATGTCATGTCATGTCATGTCATGTCATGTCATGTCATGTCATGTCATGTCATGTCATGTCATGTCATGTCATGTCATATCATATCATATCATATCATATCATATCATATCATATCATATCATATCATATCATATCATATCATATCATATCATATCATATCATATATACATCGACTCTCTGTCAATTCAATGCGTTATACCGTGCTTTAAACTGTCTAGAGATTCAGAACAAGGCACAAAGTGTTTCAATATTTAATACGACGTAAAGGAAATGTTCATAATATTGTCACACCATACGCATTTGTAAACATTACTATTTAAAACACGAAGTGCACTTATTTGATGATAATTGTTTTGGCAGAAAAAGATCTTTAAGATTAGAACTAAAAATTATTTGACCGTGCTGCCAATCCTATTATGTCGTTATGACCGTATATTGTATTGAGTTTTTGTTAATGTTTTATATGTGAGGACATTACAGCAACAAATGTGATAAACACTATGTTCATTGGAGGCTGATTGACAAAACCATATTTACTAGATAAAAGATTCGAATTGGATACCGTTTATATATACAATATAACTAGTTTTGAGCAAACCTGGCAATATTATATTCATGGAACATTTATAAACATGTATATTCATAATTGATACATAAAAAATTATTATTCGCTAGTTGTTTTTATGCAGAATAAAGCTGCTTTTAAATAAACACTCTTTCAATAAGCAAACTTAAACAAATGCCAAAATCATTGTTACATACAGAATTCTAATCGGATATGTTTTTAAATGCTGATTGAAATTTATTTTATTTGTAGAAAGTACACTGACGTTCATCGGATTGGTGTTAGACGGAGTCCAGACAGTTCTGTTGGTTGTTTGCATAGTCTGTGTAGTATGCAAAATGAACTGTTGTAAACCGGGTAAATTCCTTTGTATATCCCTCCAATGTTAGTTAACAATAAATTAAATTGCAAACAATTTATAAATTGAACATAATTACTTGAAACTTGATTGCAAAGCGAAGCAAATTTATGAGTTAAATGAACTGACAACTATGTTGTGTATGCCCGAAATAACACCTCAATCAAGATGGATCTACATATTACATTTTGAATCTTCAGGTACAATGCAAACAACAGAAACACGCACAAAATAGCATGCCGGCTGTTTTATTTATGTTTTCCACGCAATTCTTTCAAAAGACATGTTCCTTTGTTCCATTTATTCCACGTCTTTTGCTGTTAATAGAACCACTTCTGGAATAATGCAAATACATCAGGATGATCCAATGACAGCATGTTTAATAAGAACGCATGCCTAATTTGTGTGTTACAAAACATTAAATTAGGGTATTGTATTAACACATTTTTTGTGACATACGCATACATGGAACTGAATAGAGAGGTTTATATAATTAAATACTAAACTATTTCACAGGATGGGATAAGGTTTCAATAACACACAGATAAAAAGTACCCTCTACATTGTGTGTATACATTTATAATGTTCTGGTAATCGTTTTAACGCAGTTTTCACTTAGATTTGAGTCCTAGGAATAGTAAATTACATGTACTGAAATACTTACTTACCCATTGAATGAATTATAAAGTATGAAATGTAAAGCTGGACTATTATTATGTTCATTTCGTTTTCTATACAAATTGCAAATTAACTCCATACAATCAAAGTATCTTATAGGTATAATGTACTTTTTTGTGATCGTTAACGTCTACACAGGTACGAAAATTGGTTCAAAGCCCGGGTCCTTTAACGCATCTCTAGGGACTCTGACGACCAAAAAAGGTATAGAATAAAAACATAGCGTTACATAGAGTAACACGGGAAATATACTATAAAATCGTATTTTTTATAGTATAGTATAAACCAAAATCGCGCATCTGTTTGTTTATAGTTTCTACTATTTCATTAACAGGGCCGCTTTCAGCTGAACTGGAATCGCACTAGTTACTCGCCATTTTGTTTCAGTGTTAGTCTCGATTCGAATTTTAAAATCGGATTTTACATGGATTTCAGCGTGCATTTATATGTATGTAGTTAATAATATATCATGATATCGTGTTCTTTTAATATCGACCAAAAGTACGAACTTGCAAGTTTTTAATAATAGACTATACAGAGTAACAAGGAGGACCGTTTAAAGCATTTGTAAAACATAAAGTCGGTTGTTATTGACGCGTGATTTTACTTAAAAGTAAAACTTTGTGACGAAAAAATTGATCGCCTTTTACTCGTTAGTACACGCCTATAACGGAATAGAAAACTGACATTTTTATGCTATAAGTAACAATACTATCGTTGTTACAGTAGTGTGATTTGGTCCGAACCCTGGTACAATATTACCTATTACAATGCAATTTATTTTCTTTTTTATTTGTCTGTAAGTAGTGTTAATCGTTTGATCGCCTTGAGTTCAACGATAGTCAAGTATATTGTGTTAATTGACTTAAAATAAAACGAATACAATACAAATGCTAAAGTTTAATATGTGGGCATTATTGTTAACACATTTGAACTGCATCTAAAGTACAATGTAATTAAAAATAAAACATGTGTTTTTCAGATTGTCCTCCACAAGATTCACGATATTCAAAACCAGATCCATACGGGTAAGTTAATGTTTAAGAAAGCTTTCCATGGACGTTTTGATAATTGTCCAGTGTCTTGTCACATTAGGTAACCGTAAAAGAACTGTATATATACATAAGAAAAATTAACTCTTGATAATGAAGTATACTGTAAAAAGTATTCCACTGTTTTATATTTCATAAAACGATTAAGTTAATACCAGTTTACACAAGACGAAAAATCACATTCGTGATAGAGATATAAACTAGAACTTTTCGCTAATTAACTTTACACTTAAACGTTTTGTGAAAAACTCTGGTCCAAGTGTGAGATTCAGGCGTCTCCAGCCGGTTTAAATCCCAATGATTTGCATTGATAGTGCCAAAGCGGTGACAATAGTTGTATTCATGAGTGTTTTGTGTTTGCTATGTTTTTGTGATTTGCATTGACCGTTTCAATGCGGTGACACCAGTTTTATTAATGTGTGTTTTTTGTTTGTAATGGTTTTGTGATGTGCTGTATTGTTTTTGGCAATTGGTCACTTTCCACCAATAAAGGACCCGAGCTGCTAATAAGAGTTCTCTCTTGCTGTCGCAGCTGAAGTTTTATATTTAATAAAACCATAAACCAATAACGCGTTTGAAAAGATTAGCATTTTAAAATGGACAATATTAAAATGCTTTGCATTGGCCATTCCAAGGCGGTGGCCTAAGTTTTAATAATTTAATGTTAAGTGCTGCGTTTTGCGGATTAAACTATGCTGTATAGGCAATTGGTATTTAGCCTGAAAAAGCACCACACGATCTTAGTAAGGGTTTATCCCCTGCTCATGTTTCTGAGGTTTGATGTTGATGAGATTGTTCCGCCGGTCCTTCGACGATCTCTTTCTTTTTATATTTGTCCAGATGCTTTTTAATGGAACCCGTACACAATATTCATACGATTACCATAGTAACTGTACTGGCACAAATTAAAAAAGTACCGAACGATTTTATATTATCTGAAAACAAACAAAACAAACGTCACAATATTATGCATTGTATGATTAAACTTTAGCAACATATTCAATACACATGGACATTAATTGTATGATAATATATATATTGTTTGACGATTACTTTAACGCATTACAAAATGTTATGCATTGTGTGATTCATTGAATTAATATTAATATCTTTTTCTTTCTTTTTAGAGACAGTGATACGGAAATGAAGCTTAACAGTGTTAAGTTAAATGGAAGCATTCCTGACGAACGGGAATTAAACCTGATCAGAGCATCAAATCGCTACTCCGAGGATGGATACACCTGTCGTACTTATTCAAGTACACACCCGTATCACTAGGTTATGTTAAATAAGCATGTCTCTATTGTAAAAACAAACGCATTTATCCAATGCGTGCATTGGTGTAGTGCGATTTTATTAACCTAGCACTAGTGAATAGTCCGCTTATTATCGTGCATTTACATGTATTATAAGCTACTAAGTTTCCCAGATATGAGACTCAGACACGAATATGTGTTGATTAAATCCTTACTTCGTTACATTTGATACTGTAGGGCAGTGTAAGAACACAGTTTCGAAGCGTGATGTTTAGGGTTCGAATCCCAGAAAATGCACTTTTAAAATTTTGAGTAATCTCAGCATCACGGAAGACAGCTGAGCCGATACCGCGAGCAAAACCGAGTCTCTGTGTTGCCATTTAATATAGATAAAATTAATAAACTAATATAAAAAACAAAACAGGATTAAACGACAAAATATAGAAACAAGATCAGAATAATATATAAGCGATGTTAAAGTAAAAGAAAATGATCAAAATAACACGATTTTGGGAAGATTCGATCCACAGTCATTGTGATTTAAAGTCTAACACATTATCCACCGCGCTGTTCTTCCTGACGCTTGATGATAGGCATTTTTGTTATCTGACCATGACGTCCGTGCTTTCGATAATAGATAAATGTTAAACCGAAGCAAATAAAACAACCGAGCGCTACTGGAGATTAATGAGTGCCAGCTCATTAAAATCGCGATATATAAACGAAACACCTGTTAAGTAAACTTTGCTGTAGGTCAACATTGTGGGATAAAAGCTAACTAAATTTTGTTGATTGTTGTGACTTCATGTTATGTTTTCTACTTTGCTTTCATTTATTTATTTGACAATAAAAATAAGGAGAAAATGTTTGGGCGAATAGTAAAAGTGTAGAATAAAGATGATTCTGTTTGTATGACACGAAACTTTTAACTACTCGCCAATGCTTGTGGTTCGGGTTTTCTAAGCCTCGCAAGATAAACGTATCTCCACAGTTTATAACCGAGCAGTAAGCGAAAACGGAAGATGCAGATCTGTACGCCGGGGATCGGTTAGTTGCTTTCCCAAATAAAAATCGGTGATAATAAATTTAAAGGCCTTTTATGTTCTCAATTTTGATGAAGAATTGTATAAGTGCAGAAACATTTCATATCGTTTTTTCGTGGAACACTTGTCTTCAAAAATGAATCGAATTAATTAAATACATGTATATCATTTTACATTTTACTTTGATAACTGCAAAATTGATCACTGCAAGATTGCAAATCAATCAATAATTAACTGGTGCATTTGCCCAGAAATAGCTGTATATTTGTTATTTGTACATGTATATAATTTTGTATTGGAATGTTAATAAACTCTGTATTGGACCGTTTGCTAACCAAGATATATATTAACAATTTTCCTCTACCACTGTAAGTAAGGCTACTGTACTCTTAGTGGCATCTGTGCGCAATCGTTAGTTGCAAGAAGCGAAGAATGTAATGCACGCATAGCTGCGAGTAAAAACTACGTATATATGAAAATGTATGTGTGATTACTTTAAACCAATAAATCAATAAGCATCAATAAATGGTTAATATGTTTAAATGGTAATGTCCCGTTAAGGCAAAATACGCACGGACTGTAAGTTTGGATTGCCTACAATATATTGAAAACTGTTATAATTTTCAAAGAACACTTATTCGTCTTAAAAAATTATTTTTGCCTCTAAATGTGTTCTGAATCTAATGAACAACCGCTTTAAATAACGACTGCCTGTAAGGATCGACTGCATTTACACTAGCATTGGACTTTTGGTTGTACTGATTCATTACCAACACATTTAAATAAGTGGTTATGTTCGAAATACTATTAGTATCCTAAAAAGTAAACGAACATGTGTTTTAAGTGTGACACTAACGTCGCATTTACACAAACACACGTGTAATAACGCTGAATTAACACGTTATGAAGTAAACGAAGGTGTAATAACGCCGAATGACTCGTAATTTCGCAAAGGAAAGACGTATTCACGAATAAGAAAGGTGTATTAACGTTAATTAGAAACTCGTAATAATAATTAAATCGCGTGAATTAGGGTGGTCTAAGCAAACCTTAAATTTCTGAACATTATGTACACTTAACCTAAACAAGCGAGTACTTCGAAAAGAGATAAATGATTTCTGTCTTTTTTTCTTTACAAATTAATGCTTAACACGCGATGGTACATTGAAATATTCACGAACATTACCAATGTTCTTTTTGAACTAAATCCACTGAGCAGTGTTCGGGTTTGGAACCTTCAGAAGCAATACTACACATTTCTGAAAATGTTTTTCAAATGATGTTTCAAAGTATGTATAAATATTTTGACATCATGTGTTCATTGCATTTGAAAGACAAACTCATTTTAAATGTGATTTTCGAAAACGCAACTAAGTGGTTACCGGCGTACAGATCAGCAACTTTAGTTTCAAATGCTGTACGATTTTACACTGTGATCTTTATGCAAAACTAACTATATACCTTAAAGTTTTCAGACGAATGTCTGTATGTCTCTATTTTCCTCTTCCGAAATAACCATATCTGTACCTGAAACATATTTCTTATATATTGTATTTTGGTTTGTATTATTGTCTTCTACATTTCACCGAATACTTTAGATTTGATTGTATAGTTGTTTCCACTTATTTGTTATAAAAATTAAACAGTTTCATGTTTTATTTTATTTGAATTATATATGCCCATGTAATTTTTTGTGTATTAATTTAAGCTGGATTGGCTTAAATATTTAATCAAATATGACTTGTTATTTATTTGTGTTTTTAAGTTCAGTAATTTAAAGTGTACATAGTTTTTTTTTATTTATATAACAATAAAATAATATTGTTAACATGTTTAAAGTACAAACCGCACCTATTTTGTATTTCATTTGACCTAGAAAACACAATGTTAGCAGTGAATTTAGTCAGATGTATAGCGTTACTAGCAGTTGTTACCTTTTGCCTCTAATAAAAGCTTCAGGCATGTTTCAAATTATGAATACAATCATCAAATAAAACACTTTATATCAAATGCTTCTATTTCACTTTCAGCAGATTATTATTATGAAATTAAAAATTGTGACACATAAGCCCCCAGCTTTTTCTCAAAACTTTCAAAATGTCATATAGCACCTTCTGTTTTTAACTCTCTTTATGTTGTTTACGAAATATTACATTTCTAAACTTTGAAATTGTGCAAAACGGTTTCTAAGCTTCTATGAACATATATATCTATACTACGGCCTCGATATTGATACATATATAGCCTCGATATTGATAAATATATACATATATGTATTCTAAAGGGTTGTCAAAAGCATACACCTGATAGAAGTATAAAGTGATCGATAAGAAAAATGCATGTTTTCATAAAGCAATTTACAGTTTGAATTAAGCTCCTTTTGCCACTCCACCTGCAACCTGTCTCTCTTCATGACCACTTCTCTCAACCTGTCAACCTCTCTATCTGCCCAACTCTCTACCTGCCCAACTCTCTTCCTGCCCACCTCCCTACCTGCCCAACTCTCTACCTGCCCACCCGTCTTCCTTCACACCTCTCTCTCCATATCCACCTCTCTCTCCCGATCCACATCTCTCTCCCTATCCACAGCTCTCTCCCTATCCACCTTTTCTCCCTGCCCACATATATCCCTGACATCTCTCTCCACACCCACCTCACTCTCCTTGTACACGCACCTTTTTCTCCCTCTCCAAAATTTATCCACGTGCGTCTCATTGTCCACCTCGATCCTCTTGCCCAT
Source organism: Congeria kusceri (assembly GCA_027627225.1). Classification (NCBI taxonomy): domain Eukaryota; kingdom Metazoa; phylum Mollusca; class Bivalvia; order Myida; family Dreissenidae; genus Congeria; species Congeria kusceri. The sequence continues at coordinate 15,410,240 of CM051026.1, read as the reverse complement.
CTCTCTCTCTCTGTCCACGCCTCTGTCTTCCTGTCGAACTCTCTATCCATGTCCACTTCTCTGTTCATTTCCATCTCTCTCTTCATGTGTACCTCTCTTCCCCTGTTCACGTCTCTAACTTCCTACCCACCACTCTCTCCCTGTCCACCTCTTTTGCTACCCTCCTCTCCCCTGTCCACTTTTCCCTCTCCATAACCTCCTCTCTCCCTGTCCACTTCTCTCTCTTCATTTACATCTATGTGATTTTAACCTGCAGCAGTACCAAGCTTACATAATTAATATTTTGTATACGAATGAAATGGCAACATACCTGTTTCGACTTTGTTCCATTTTACTATATTTGATACTGACATTAAACACTAAACGACGTCACAATGCCGTACCACAATGATTAAGTTATGAACATCGCAATGTCAGATCTGATCGATTTGCTATAGCACATGTAATATCAGATATAAATTTTGAACAATAACAATATACGACATTATTTGAGGCAAAGCTTAAAGTTCCCGATGTCGTTACTGATTAAGCTGCTTACCCTACATTTTTCTCAAAATTGACCGACTGTGCGATACCAACATGCAAGTTTGATTGAAAGCAAATAGATATATGGATATTTAAACCCTTTATTTGTTGGAGGGACACACACAAACTTATATCAAAATATGGGGTCATACATATATGGAACATTTCACGCACGTTGCTTGAACTTCTATGTTAAAGGGAATTATTCATAGATTGGCAAATATATATTTTTTATTTTTGTCATAGACCCCCGCCAAACATACATTATATATAAACTTGAAATAACTCTCACTACGAAAATAGCATAATCCAAATATTGTCTCGTTCATGGAAAATCGTCAAATGAAATAGATAAAATTAAATAGCTTTTGCCTTCTTCGGCCCAGGCCACATAACTTGTGTGGGGATTGGTCATGAAATTATTTCAACGGCCATTCTCCCCCTACTTCTGATTCGTGTATGGCAGTTGTCAGTTACTGGCATAAGTATGTGCACCTAGTACTGGTAAACCGCTTAGACCGGCAAAACTTGCCCAGGAAAAGTGTGAGTAGGTTAACTGACCGCCGTTATATGACTGGAATACTGTTAAAAACGGCAAAAATCCAAATAACAAAAACAAACAAAAGTATTCTTCGGTATTTAAAACACAACAACACGCGAATCACTGACGTGGCGTTAAAATATACTTTAAAGTTCATGTGACTTAATGGACGAGTGGCAAGAGGTAGAGACATTTGATATATGACTTAATGGACGAGTGGCAAGAGGTAGAGACATTTGGACGAGTGGCAAGAGGTAGATACATTTGGACGAGTGGCACGAAGTAGAGACATTTGGACGAGAGGCAAGAGGTAGAGACATTTGATCCCTTTCTTTATTGTTGTGTATATAATTCTTGCATTGATGCTTTGCATTGACCGTTACAAGTCGGTGACCTCAGTTTTATTCATGTGAGTTTTGTGTTTGTCATGTGTTTTTGTGATACGTAGTTTTTCGGCGGTTGGTCGATTGATATAAATAAAGGATAGCGGGCTGCTAATAAGAGTTCTCTCATGCTGTCGCAACTGGAGTTTCGCTTTGTTTATATTTGTTTCAGCCCAGATGCTTTAGTTTTTGCCGTTAAAACATGTATTGACATTGTTTCCGAAAGTCCCTTTAATATGTTTACAATCGACAATTTTAATATTTTATAAAAAGTTTGTTGATTTGGAAAAAAAGTACAACATTTTCATGAAAATCATATGTTTTTTTTAGTGATAGGTTAAATCAATGTATTTTACAAATGTACAAATATGTTATGCAGCAGTTGGCTCTAATATGACTTTTATTGCCATGTTATATTTCCTCGAAAACGTGTGAGTACTTGTCTAATACAAACAGAAAACAACACGAAACAAGAAAACGCATTCCAGTTAGAAAAATAAGTCTAATCGGTGCCTTCAAAATGGAAGGTCTATTGAAAGCATTTGAGTTTAAACTATATGGAGAAGCGTCTTACTTACACAACTGAATGTCAATAAACGGAATCACTGCAGATTTGGATATCACTTGAAATTACTTTCGCTTTCAAAGACCATACAAATATACATTGTCCGTCATAAATATATGTCTTCTTCATATATGTAAACTAGATGTAGAATTATCGGTAATTGCACTTGAAATCACGTTCGCTTTCAAATAAAATAAAACGTCGATAGTCTACTTTAAATAATTATAGTAGATATAGAACAATGCCGACGTTTTAGATTACAGAGAATACTGATCGTATTATTATGTAAAGCTTTAGATTGTTATTTACGTGTGGTTAATTTTATCGATTTACCGCAAGAGCTATCGATAAGTATGGTCATACGAAAGGCAGGTGTGAGATAAGAATTCCATAGCCATTCATGCACAGGAAACATTGCGGAAAAAACATTTCAAGGTTCGTATGGCTGATTTTGCGTACACGTTTGCCTTTTACTGTTCTAAATCTTAGTTTTACATACTTTACGTTTGTTAACATATATTGATATTTATGTTTTGCATTTTGCATGAACGTGTAGTGCAAACCTGCTCAAACAGGAATAGTGTGTATTATCAGTTTTAATTAATATTGGTGGGAACAAGGTCAAATATACTAATAAGAATGTGAATACAAGTATATACGACAACAATAAAATGATTTGGTTATAGACCAATCAGTCACTGAATAAGAAGAGACAGTGCAACTTAAGTTGAAATCAATAATGCGCATTGGTACTTAAACACAAGTTTTAATGCATATATAAAAAACGGTTATTAGACAGACAGACAAACATATAGATATACAGACAGACAGACGGACGGACGGACGGACGGACGGACGGACGGACGGACGGACGGACGGACGGACGGACAGACAGACAGACAGACAGACAGACAGACAGACAGACAGACAGACAGACAGACAGACAGACAGACAGACAGACAGACAGACAGACAGACAGACAGACAGACAGACAGACAGACAGACAGACAGACAGACAGACAGACAGACAGACAGACAGACAGACAGACAGCATCAAGATAAAATTTATACTCTGGTTTTGACGTAAGTTTTGAACCTATCTTTCTCAGGTTGTTTATTAAAAAAGCAAACATTGGTATATATTATATGTGTCAATAGAAATATAAGCAAATGTCATGTTTGAAATAAATGAACCATGCACCTTATTTTTTTTATATTTAGCAGGCGTATAAAGAGTCCGTTTAAATGCAAATGAGAGTCGTTCGGCAAATCGACAGGCACGGCTGACGATTTAAATATAGACCATTGTAGCGTGTTTAAACAAAACAGAAAAACACAATTCCCCTATTTCTCCTATTTTCAGAAAATACATTATCCACTGATAATCAACTAACTTAAATCGACTATATTTTTAGGATATGGTTCGCCGGGACTGGTTATATGCTCGCGTCATCACATGGTTTGCAGGTATGGCCTTTACATGCTTACTTTAACTGTGCCCTTAAATAAAAATGTTTCGAAAATGTATTTTAACATTTGAGAGTTTACACTTTATTCTATTTCGTTTCCTTTTGTTGTGAACGAACAAAAATGCTTCATTAATCTGGACCGAAACCAGAAAACATAATTTACATTGTCATGTGTTCATTGATATAAGCAGTGTTTATTGATATGTTGATTTACACCGCGTTGTGGGAACCCAGTGCATTAATTAAATCGCGTGATAAGCAAGCAGACCAAAAGAAATACACAATTGTTAACAATAATCTGTTTGTTTTATGAGAAGTGTGTTTAAGCTGACCGATAATTGCATAATGTTTTATAATTTGGCTTATCTTTTCTATTTTAATGACAGTTCCTCGTTTGCATTTTAAGTTTAAAACGGCAATTGAAGTAAACTAAAAACAGTTGTGAGTTCCTCTAAACACAACACTCGATTCTGCAATATTTTTTTCCACAAATCAACATATTTGCAGCGCGAACAAACTAAATACAATAGTTTGATTATTTGCAAATCAGCATTAATGTGTTTATATTTTATCCTCAAATCGATATAAATGCCACAGCGCAATCAAAATACTATTGAAATTTCTTGTATATATCAACCGTTTGTTAACATTTTGTCCTCGAATTGATATACATACCCCAGCACAAACAGTACACTCTTGATTGCGCGAATATATCAACCATTAAGCATCCACGTTTAACTTTGTTTCAAGCACAGTTCAATATAATGTATAAATCGCATTGCGCAACAGTACAATGTTTTCAATGCTTTTATATTTATATTCATCATCACATTAATCATATTTCAGTGGACATACCACCTTCACTCGAAGTTGTGTTAAAGAAGAAAAAAGAGGACACCCATCTACCGATTGAATGTTCTTTGCACAGCGATATATCTTCTAAATTTACGAATAAAAAATCAAACAAAACAAAGACAATTGCAGATTGCAGCACGAACATTAATAGTTGCTATCTCAGTAAAAAATAAAAAGCACAAAGCTACGCAATTGCTAAATCCGACGTAGGTGGGATTCTTTTTATAATCGACATTGGTGAGGATGCGTTCGGGATGTACACGTTCTATGAGACCTACAACGTCTCGAATTGGGCTGCAGTGGACGTGAGCTTAAAAGATATACACACGTCAACGCATTCCGCAACGGGCAAAGTCGTCGAAGGTATTTTTTCTGTTATCATTAAATATCACTAGTTTTGTTCATTACATATGTTAATCACTCGTTTCGGTATTAAATATCAAGCATTTAAAGCTCAAATCAATATAATTTAAAATGTAACGTCATTGCACTAGTACAATGTCATGTAAACACCGTCTCTCTCTCTCTCTTCAATGCGTTATACCGTGCATTTACAGAATGAGTAGATAAATAATTTCAAATCACACAATGCTGTAATATTTCATAAGATGTGAGAGACATGGTTAGGGATACTTGTCACGCGCTCCTTGCACAGAAATCGTTGGTTTAACATAACAATTTTGATCTTCAGTTTTCACTTAAAAACAACTTAAATGTTTTTTAGAAGCTGCGTTACATGTAATGCCAGTAAAGTATTATTCCAGTTTAAATAGTTTTTGCACAATAATCTGTTTAGTAGAAAGCACTCTCACGTTGATCGGAGTTTTGCTAGATGGTGTCCAGATCGTGCTGTTGATGGTTGGCCTTGGCTGCCTTGTCTGCAAAGGGAATATTTGCGAAAATGGTAAACATATTTGTAAATATATACAATGTAAGTTGAGGGGAATTGGACTACAATTATTTTACTATTATCAAACTAGTTTGTGATCGTAAAAGTTAAAGTGAATTATTGCAATCTGGATAAGCTCTTTTGTAAATGTATACGGTGCATGTAGATCATAATTATATTTTATCTATTCGTAAACGCATACATAATTGCAAAAGAAATTGGTTTGTAACGTAGCACGAAATTTCGTGTCTTGAGTGCATACAAAGTAGAAAATTATAATTGTATAGAGCGATTTTATTGACCTGGCACTTATGAATATTCCGTTTAATTTCGTAAATCTATTTTAAGCAACTTACTCGCATAGGAGAAGTAGACGCGAATAGGTATCGATTAAATCTTTATTCCGTTACAGTTTATACTGTAGTGCAGTAGTAAGCACCCACAGTTCGTAAGCGTGATGTTTTAGGTTTAAATCCCAGAACAGGCACTTTTAATTAATTTAATGTATTAAATAAATTTAATTTATTTTTTGGATCATTTTGCTGACGTCATGACATGGAATCGAATCATCAACCTCGAATTTGACACAGAAGAGATATGCACCGATATTGTGAGCGAAACAGATTCGTTGTGAATGCATTTTTATGTAGATAAAATGAATTAACTAATTACAATAAAACAAATGAAAAAGGGTAAAAACACGCTGTAATAAAGAAAAATGTCATGATAATAAGTGATGTTAAAGCAAAAGAAATTAAGAAGAAATAAAGATTGTGGATGGATTCGAACCACATACATTGTGATTTAAAGTTTAAACACTATCCAGAGCGCCATTCTTCCTGGCACTTGTTGATGGTTTTTTTGTTATATGAAATCCGTGATTTATACGCTAGATAAACGTTAAACCGATATAAATGAAACAGCCGAGCGCTACCGGTGATTAATGAGTGCCAGGTCAATAAAATCGCACTATATATTGATTTCCTTACACTTGGATCATAATTTACGAGTTTTGTTTAAATATCTGAAATCTATAATACCATTTCCAAAATCAATGGTCCCGATAACAAAAGCTTTGTCATCATTTACATTCGTTTCAATGGCATGCTTATTAAGCGTTAATTTTCTCCTGCGACACTTTCGAATAATTCAAACCAGACTGTTGTTATGAGCCAGTTCTCTGCTCAATACAATGTTGAAATGAATTGTGTTGTGTACATTGAAATATTAAACATTGTCATTCAGTGGAATTTAGGCCAAATGGTAATACGATATTTAATGAGAAATTGAATTGAATATAGGTGTACATATTGTGTAATGGATTGCTGAATGGTAACAAATTTCAAGTTAATTAGATGACATGTCGAATTAGAAATCAATCCGACCAAGGGTGTTGCATGCAAGGCATCGAAAAGGGCTGTAACACAATATTTATTTTTTAATTTTTAAGATGCTGATTTGCATCGCGATCTAAACTGTAATATTGACCATTATAATACATACGTTTTTTATTATTTATTCCTGTTACAGGTTGCTATTTATTCACAAAGGTCTCAAGAGAATCCACAAAAGAGTATGTCAACTTTTGTTTAACCTACCAATGGGCACATTTACCAATTTTAGAAATTTTTGTTACATGTTAACACATAAAGACAAGAGTGCAACTCTGATGCTACCTTTAGTTTAGTTGACATTAATGAAATGAAAACACATGCAAATTCACATTTAAGGACGTCGTAGCACTTCGGTTTTAAATGAGATCGTAACATAGCATATGTGTAACACAAAAGCACGGACTTTATTATTCGTACTCCTTTATTAAAATAGCTGTTTTCAAAGTTGGTGAATTTTGTCATCGAGACATATACTATAGACGAAATAATGGACGTTTCAAGTCCAATGTCTGAACACATGTTGACTCAAATGTAAATGAGACGTACAGAAATGGAATAGCAAATAGTATCAGACACAACTATTTCAAAATTTTAAATTTAAAGACGATACGAATTCGAGACTGTAGTGCTTAGGACTTCATCAGCAGACTAAAAGAATTAGCCTACTGGGGATAAACACCTTTTAGTCTGCTGATGAAGTCATAAGTATTAGGACGTTAGCTTTCCATTCGTTGTGTTGGTTGTAAAAAGTATAATTGAAGACATTATATTGGTTATGAATACCACACAGTTTAGCTTTCACCACAATACTGTGTAGGTTGTGTAATAAATTGATATTTCATTAGTCACGGAAACACAAATTACTCTCCATACCACACAGGTTAGTTTAAAGAAATAAATTGTACAGCAAAGAAATGCCACGCAAGTCATAACATAGTTTGGGTTTTAAATGCTGGTATGAATGCGGACCAGTACATCTAATGTAATCCCTCCGTATTATGACTTATAGAATTACAATCCACCTTTAGCCTTCAACGTACAATTAAAAACGCATGACCTCTAGTACGATTGCCAATGTTACTAAAACTGACACTGTGCCCATACTTTCCAAAGGTACCTTAAAAACGCATGACCTCTAGTACTATTGTCAATGTTACTGAAACTGACACTGTGCCCATACTTTCTAAAGGTACCTTACGAACAATAGTCTTTGTGGCAAGAAAAAAATAGCATTATATACTGAGTAGTATTGTAATATATGTCTATAATTATTATGTTAAGTGATATTTATAATATGGATCTGATGGTGTATCATTCACAAATAGCGCATATTTAATTTCATAGTATGATTAATTATTCTTTATCACAGAGACGATACTAAGAACAACACGGTTGAGGATTTCAAAACTAGCATGGCTGCTGAACCGGAAATAGAAGAAGTTCAAACACTAAAACGTCAGCCAGTGGATTTGTACTCGCGGAGTGTTTATTATAATAAATATCGTTAGGTTGGAGTAACGGAACAGATTTTCTATCATGATTGCCTGTCACACACTCTTACATGTCATTCAAATAATCATTTCCATACATGTAGGTCTGTATTGCTTTTAGTTGTTAAATTGCAAAACAGCACAAATTAAATGAAAAATAAACGAATGTAAACCGTCCAAGCATAGAGCAATTAAATTGTAATTCTATTGAATATTGTATTGTATAAATAGTTTATTTGACATGCAGTGGTGAACTGTTATGATTTATTTATTTTATTTACATTTATATCAAATGTGATGCACTCGGGTAGTATTTGAGCACGCCTATAAATCGGTGTGAACATCAACAGAAAATAGTAATGTTTGTGATTTGTATTTCTTCGTATTGTGTGCAGTATGCAATGGGTAATTTGCCCGAATAAAGGACCTTTAGTAATCCATAAATTGTCCGTACTGCTGATGCATTTGGAAGTTCACATTTTTTATAATCAATACAAAAAGCATAAGTTAACAAAAATATTTTATATTAACATAACATGCATTATTATAATTTGTATATTTTTACATTTTGGTATTTGAACTGAAAAAACTACATTTTGGTGTTAAAATATGATCTATATTTTATTACGCATATGTATTTTTTGCATATACATACACGCCATATATGAATTTATTGTTTGAAATTCATGTATTTGTGTGTAGTTGTTTTATCACAGTTTACTTTATAAAGATACGTTTCTTTTGTCTTGTTTTTATTTTTTATATTGAAAAATAAAACACATAAAATCTCCACAAAATTGTAAACATTTGCGTGTACAGTGTTGTTAGTTCTGTCAAAATATGTTTGTATGCTTGAGGCCAAAAGAAGCTGATCATATTGGTTGCGGATGTAAACTATCTTAATACAATACAAAATGTCAAGAAATCGAGAATAAATATATCGCATAGTGTTCCTGACATACGTTGAAAATGTTCTGAATGCTACTCTAAATGTAAACGTACCCGAATTGACGAACTGAATTCAACACAATGGATTCACCATGCCACAGTTTTCACTGTGTTTAAATTTAAAGTGAATAACTAACGCAACGAAAAAAAACTCGTTGGAAGATTTATTGTTTGAAATTAAGAAAATGAAATAATATATCATCAAATTATTTTAATATAATTATATATTGGTAACGATGCTTAAAACGACAGTACCAATATATGGTTGATCTTTTTCAAGGCTTGTTGTGTCAATACAAAAATGATTTAAATCCATTTAACCGAAACGAAGAAGTTGTAGTTTAATATTAAAGGGAGAATAGCCATGTACATTCTGTTTCTGCCTGAAAAAACAACAACAACAACACAACAACAAAACACAGCGGTGAACGTAATGGAGTAATATATGCTAGTTTTCTTGAACAAACTTACTCTAAAATAATACTATATATATTTTTTGATACAGTACAGTATAGAAGGTGGGTTCAAATTACTTCATTTTATATGTCAAACAAATTATATAAGACAACTTTAATAGCTGTACATTCCTTGACGGCGGGAGTTAAACGTGTTTTTCTATATCAACAACACGGTGCGATATTGCACGCAGTTTATAAAGACGAATAAGAAGCCCTTAGTTGGGGAATGAATCGCAAGGTTAATTTTGGAAATGAAAAGCGACGTACATGAACGCGGATATATTAACAGATATATTAAATACTATATTTAAAGTGTAATTAGGATGCATATGATGACATGCCCGGTATAACATCATGTATGGCATCGAGGGTTTCTGTCTAAATTGTCTTCTATTGGCATAAGTGGTTCTCTTTTGAACTGGTTCTCCTTCTACTTGTCGAACAGAAAACAGCGTGTTGTCTTTGCGAACACATCTTCCTCTTGGTCCTCTATTAACGCTGGCGTTCCTCCAGGATCGATCCTAGGCCCACTACTCTTTTTAATTTACATAAACGATATCGTCAATGACATTGAGGCCATCATACGTCTATTTGCCGACGATACAAATCTTTACGTCATTGTTGAAAATCCTATTATGTCTGCTCAAATGTTAAACACTGATTTATCTCGAATTATTGAATGGTCAAATACGTGGCTGGTTTCGTTCAATCCAGCAAAAACAAAGTCCGTCACCTTCTCACATAAACGAAATAAACCCAATCACCCGGATCTTCTTACGGACGACGTCCCAGTATCTCAAGTCAGGTTACATAAACATCTTGGATTAACTCTATCTGAGAATGCAAAATGGGCATCTCATATCTCTGTCATGGTTAACAAAGCTTTGCAGAGAATCGGAATCCTCCGTTCTTTAAAGTATGTACTATCCCGCGCAAGCCAAGAGCGTATGTACATTGCCTTTATTCGACCCCTCTTAGAGTACGCCGATGACGTATGGGACAATTGTTCTAACGAAGTCATCAACGGTATTGAAGCAGTCCAAAACGAAGCTGCAAGGATCGTAACTGGAGCCACCAAGTATTGTAACCTTGATAGTCTCCTGTTGGATCTAAACTGGGAATCTCTAGCCGTAAGACGACGAAACCATAAACTTCTACTTCTATTCAAGATGAAAAATAATCTTACCCCAACATACCTGTCTAACCTGATTCCTGTGTATTCTGACCCGACCTATTCAATTCGTAGCAATCACGACATACCTATTATCTACACAAAAAGTCAGTTGTATGGGTCTTCATTTCTACCCTCGCCCACACGTAATGCAGCTACTGTGCTAGACTTTAGGCGAAAGCTGATGAAAAAGCAAAGCACAAGATCACCTACCCTTTACAACATTGGTAATAGAACATTACAGATTCATCACTGGCGACTTCGCCTGGGATGTGGCACACTCAATTACGAGCTGTATCGTAGGAACATCATGGACACTCCGTTCTGTTCCTGTGGTGAAGAAGAAACACCAACCCACTACCCTCTCCTTTGCCCTAGATTCAATAGTGCTCGCAATTCCTTTCTCTCAAAGCTGCCATGTTCAATGACTCTAAACAATCTCCGTTTTGGTGATCACCGGTTATCATTTGAAGATAATAAATACGTTTACCAGCTTGTCCATGATTTCATTGCAGCAACTAAACGCTTCGCTTAGACGGTGTTTTGGATCGATCCTCCCCGACTCCCTTAAGGTGTGTGACAATGTGAAATTCATTTGATATTGAAATAACTTATAGTTCAGAATAGTCGATATTTTTCACTAAGAGCTAAGCACATTTTGTTATGTCATAGTACTTAGAACTTAACTACCGTATCCAACCAAGCGACAAAATGTTCTTCTGCAACTACAAAACACTCATAACCAACTGATTAAATGTGCACATTATCTTCGTAAACTCCAGTATGGAAACTAACTCGCATAAGCATCTTCGATGCTTGGTTTCTAATCCATAAAATACCATATCATTGTTGTATGTGCACATGTTAATTATGTTGTACATTCATGAACAAATAAATATGTTTAATCTAATAGCTCCTATAAGAGATCACGTGTTAGTAGCCGAAGCCTGCCCAGCCTGCAGCCTATCTTCTCAGATCTATGATTGTGCTGCTTTTTGTGTTGTGTATTATGGTGCTTTCATCAAATGCGTATATATTTGTGTTTATTTAGAAATATTATTTTAAGTGCAGTTATTTATTAAACAAATTTATGGATGAAGAAGTGGTGAGTGACAATAATGGGTTTGGCTTTGAAATATGGGTGACGGAATTACAGTTACCTCGGACAGTTACCCAGCAGCTCCGACAGGAAGAGCTTGTCACCAAAGACGCGTTGTTGTTAGTAGAAGAAATAACCTGAAGGTCATGAGCTTACCTCTCGGATGCACTTAACTAATTAACTCAGAGATTCGAAAGTGGAACGACAGCGAATCCCGTATCCGATGGCCTAGGTGAACAACATCTTCTTCCGGTGTTGCAAACGTTTGATAATTATGTCAGTTACGAGTTCTTGGCACACTTCTTTTGAAATAAGCTTGTTTATTTCAACGTTCTTTACTTCGTTGTCATTCGAGGACTTCGGTAATTAACGTTTGATACTGACAATTGCGTCACGTGTTTTCTGAAAAATTATTGTATGTTGTTTAAACGTGCACATTTAAGCTTGGCTCTAAGATCAATGCACATGTGTGTTTTTTGTGTCTTTCCTTATCTACTGGCGGTGAATGTTTGTAGAATCAGTCGATCATTTGAATGAAAGTTGATTTCCGTAATAATCGATTTGTCACAAAATGAAATATTATGTATATCTTCGGAATTAGATCAAGTTTTGTTGACATAGTCAAGGGAAATATTTACATTTTGCAAAACTGATGTTTATGTATTTTGTAATGTCATTGAGTTGTTGACTGAAGAACAGCTTGTATTGTTTTCGATTTAGCAGACACGCGCAGGTCAAATTGTACATCATGAGTGTACATGCAGCGTACCAGAGAAGAATTTGTACGATATCTTTACAAGACGATCCTTTTTCATCCACAAATATAATTCGTGTGCAGCAGTTTTTTTACAGATTCAGCTTAGAATAACATATTTGTCTTTGCAAAATACTTCATAGTTTCCCGTAACTTAGGAAGATTCCCGTCCATTTAAGATTTAACGAATTATCACGCTGTTCACAAGAATCACCACCAACACACGCCATCGTTTTCTTAGATGTTCACAATTAAGAATGTACACTTGTATCAGTTCTACTAGCTAGATTTTCGATAAAAACACACCAAGATGGACGCTTCTTTTTAAAAATACTATTCAGGTAAATACAAGGTTCGGACATTTGTTAAAGATTTTTTTCCGTCCGATATCCAAACCTAGTTTAGTACGTTCCGGACCTGATGTCGTAAGTTATAGTGTTGATATATAGAGAATAACATGTTACTGACTTGTCTTGTGGAATATATCAGGTGAGGCTTAGAATAATATAACGGCGAAGCTCGCAAACTGAAATGGACTGCAACGGTCGATTTCATTGGAGAACACGCATCGACGAATTGTTTTGAGACGCCATTTTCATGATTTTAGAGTTGTATATTGAAATTTATATTTTAAAGATCGTTTCAATAATGACTATAGCGTGTTCAATTTTTGGTCAAAACATGTTTTTAGACTCATCATAAACGGATTCTGTGTAGTGACTTTTAGTTCATTTATTTAAAATTTATTGAAATAACAGTGCATGGCTTGATAAATCATCCATGGAACAATACATTTGTATGTTCCATTGATGACGTCATACCACTACCAAAGTGCGGGTTTATGTTAATTTTTAAAAAATAACGTTTTGTGAATTATGACGATTACAAATAATTAAGCTATATACCTTCTTAGTATCAAATGGTTTGTTTTGTTAAATCTGATACATTTTTACTGAAAATGTTGACTTTAGAAGTGGATTTCGAGTAATATGACGTACCTCCATACATTGACTGATATAAACGCTACTGACCTGATATAAACCAAAATATCAGACACGTTTGTATCAGGCCGATATCAGCATAGTGGTATGATAAATAGAGACTTACAGGCTACTTCCTGGTCTTGTGTAATATATGAGTTATAGCTTAGAGTAATATAACGGCGAGGCTTGCCTAGCCGTTATTTTATTCGTGCCAAACCTGATATATGGATATATAGAATACAGATATATAGGAGTACGTAAATATAATTGTTAGTTACCTAAATTAATCAATATGCTAAAATTAATACACCCTTTGCGATATTGTTTCTACATTATATTAAATATACTACTTATATAAATACATTATTTTGTTTAAGTATATTTATCAAAACAGTGGATGGACACGTTAAAGTTAACGGTTCAAATGCCGAGTCACCGCGTATTACACATGCCATTATGGCCACAAAACAGAAACAACCGTTCACCACAACAGACAACGGGTTACCAACTACAGTAGATAAGTGAAATGGTCAATGTGGGGCCAATTCTCGAATGAAAGTGTTTTGTTTGACTTTCGCGTAAATGAATGCTTTCAGGAAAAAATAATTTCTAGATACATTGGAATCTCTCAGATTGCAAAGTCACGTTTTCTTTCCATTTCAAAAATATGTTTATAGGGATCTACCCATGTTATATGCTTAAAAATAAACATACCGGCTAAATATGTTGACAATGTGTTTAGTTGTGATAGCATTTGCTTCTGCTGATATGGAATGTAAGTATACACATACATGTGTTTTATATTCTTAACTTTCTATTATAAAGCAGAAGTTTACATGTACTTATATACTGACACCATTAAGATTTAATATAAATATGTTATATTTACATATGTTCGGTATGAGTATTAAATACGACGATTTTGTTGTTTGTTAGACTTTACTATTAAAACAAGTTGTTCAGGTTACTGACAATAACAAATGATAAACTATGCTTTCAGCTCCGAAACCACCACAGTTTGACATTAAATTGTTATCGGCATCTACAGTTGGCCTTTCGTGTACTGTTAGTAATTCCTCAACAATGTTTACGCACTTTTATAGACGTAGAAACGATGATTTAAACACGATAGTAACTCTATTATCCAGCGATAAAGAGTGTATTGTCAAACATGAGTTACAACCGGAAGCAGTCCACTGTTTGTGTGAGGACGTTTATATGACTAAAAACAAAAGCTTTTTATCCACTTGTCAGCATGTATACGATTCAAACAATGAAGGTACTTATTTAATGGGCTCCACTGAAAAAAAAACTTGTCCACGTCATATTATTTTTTAGATGTTCTCTGTTTACTTCCGACAAAACGTAATGATTGATTGCTATTAATTAATGATTTGAAAAACAAATGTGTATGCTGTTTATGTGCGTTCACTTATTGATGGTAATGGGATTTGTATTTTAATTCTCATATCGTCAACTTTATTCTTAACACATTAACGTTATGTATGAATTCATTATCACCAAGGAACGAGCGAGCGGACGACGTCAGATGATGAAGCATCGATAGCACCAATCGTATCTTTAAACAAGACAGATGGACCGTGGAAAACTACGAGGTTTCAAGACATCATTAACAGTAAGAACAATGCTCACTCAACTATTCGGGATTGTTTTGCAAAAAATCACTTTAGGAATATATAGTTAGTTTGTATAGAACGCTTCAAAACTTGTTATACTTGATGTGTTCAATATTTGTTAGGTATTGTACAATAATTGTTAAGATTCAGGCTGCCTGAATATGATAGTTTAACATATTAGATCTATACACAAGAACAACGTGCTAATGTATATATACATATGAATGAAACAGAGTATTTAAGATATAACTTATTCTTTATTGAGAAGAAACCACCGAAAGTACAACCGTATCGCCATTAAATGCAAACTCGAATACGGCAACCGTCTCTGTAAACAAGACCGATGAACGATTGGAAACATCCACACCTGAAACATCCATTAATGGTACATAATGAACATTTACAATTGCTATTCTCCAATTTTCTTCTTAGTTTAACATGTACCTGTAATTAACATCATTTGTAATTGCATTCCTAAAAATTATAATTTATTGATATTTGTTGGACACGTTATTATATCGCGGTAGTTTTATAAAGTTGAAGATGTCTATATTGTTCAGCAGAAGAATATTTTAGATTATTAAAATAGTTTGATTCTGTTTTTCTAAATATATTCAGAGGGCGTGTATCAAATGTTAATAATCATCAGTACTGCTGGTGTGGCAGTAGTACAGTTTGCGGTTACGTTACTAATTTGCGTCTTCAGGAAATGCAACATGCATTCAGGTTGGACACTACTAAATTTACATAGATTTTTGAACATACTATTAAAACAAATTAAGAATATGATGTGTTTTCCTTACGTTGAAATTAAGTACCTACAGGCGAATATAAATGCAGCTCTTATAAGCATCGCATGTAACGATTACGTAGACCATTCGTGTGTTTTCTATCAGATAATTGCGATGATACCCGGTGTAAAGAGCATCTTAGCACGTAAGAAGTACCTAGCTTAGCAAATAAATAAATACACAATTCGTGTTTTGTTGTATATCATATGAATGTTATATAAACTGAACGTACATAGGTACGCTTCATATTAAATATCCCGCTGTTTTATAGAAGCAACTAGCATTGACCGAAATACCGAAAATGAGGCCCTAACCGAAAGACAACGCTCAACAGTGGACCACAATGAACGTATCCCTATGATTGTTATGCCGCCCATGGTTGAGAGCTATGATCGCTCACAACCTCCGAATGTAGTTTTATTTTAAAATGTTTAAAAGGTTTTTCAAAATGGTGGTTATATATTGTTTATGTCACAATAATGTTTGCTATGCAGACTATGATCGAGGTGTTACTCTGACAAAAATGTACATATGCCATGGAAAGAATTGCGTTTCAATGTGTCTGTTTGCACTGCAGTTTCTATGAATGTTTTACGTTACAATTGATGACAATATGTTTACGTGTATTATGAATCTGTACCAGCCATTATAATTCACTTCAATACTATTTTTAATTGTAGCCATAATCCAGGAACACGTGTAAGTATACAAGCTACAAAAAGTTAAAGTGTACAAATTAAGACAGAAGCAATAAAATCTTCATCTAAGTGTATGTCATATCTTTTCAAGTTGGTCGATAATCTATATGAGAAACGCTTGATTCGCTAGAAACTATACAAACACCAATTCTGAAGGTAAATCTGTTAGCAATATCTACATGACGAATATGCTTTTGAGAAATCTTAAACGATATATTCTGTGACCATGTCGCGTTTCATAAATGTTTAAATGTTTTTTTTGTATTATGATAGGATTGCAATGCGTCCTGCAGGCAAGTTATGGTCGTGAAATGTAACGTTTCAGTTACAATTTAATACAAATTATGTATAATGTGTTCTTATAATTCAAGTTGTTCGCTATGAGAGTCTTCTTCAAACGAGAACCGGAGATAAATCGCAGTATACTGCCTTAGCCAGCAGCTAGAACAAAAGTATTCCTCGTTGTTAACTGAAGTAGTAGCTAACATTGACACAAAACAGCTAAGATGTTTTAGTTTTTTTATGGAACAGCAACGCTAGCTATAATGAGGAAACTGTATATATGTCGGCATTTCAATTAAATTCAAAACCAGTCGTCGTATGGTTGAACTGTATATGGCATTACACACAAACCGGTACCCACATTTATTTAATATTTACACAGTTGTTATTTTATAATGTAAGTGTTAGTATGAAAAAGCACATATGTTTAACAGTGTTTATTTTTAACTAGAAGCCGTGCAATAATATCAAAACATATTTTTGTTATTATTAGATATATTGTATTAGTGTATATGCATATGCTACTTGCATATTGGTGTGTATTTGTAAACTGTGTTTTTTTGATATTTTTTTTTTTTTTTTTCCTGTTTCAATGATTTTATTCATTTCATAATCTATATACACACAATTTACCAAGACATAAACATACATATACTTATTTTACCATATGTAATGTGTATTAACTGTGTTATTAATATCAATACACAAACTGAATTACTCACTCAAAGTGGCTATACTTCCTTATACTTTTTTTTATACTTTACTGGACTGGCATACTTATTTATGTATAACACAATTATAATAAGTGAATCTTAACAAAAAAGGTTTCTGATTTACAACACAATACACTTTAACTATGATCACAATGTTCAAACAACATAAAAACCAATTATGTGAAATTTGCTAGTTTCATTAACAATGGACATGAATAACAAAAATTGATTTTACACAAAGAGTTCAATTTTACAACACAATCAACTATGAATCAAATATTCAAACAACACAAAAAACTTAACCAAGTAAACAAATTTTGCAAGTTTAATTTATAATGGGAGTTGCTATGTTCACAACAATTATTTTTGTTATTCATGCATTTACTAATTACATAGAAGTCTTATAACTATCCAATAAATTTCTTTATTTGATTCACTTGTTGTGCTTGCATAAATATTTAAAGCTAATCTTAGGCTAGCCTTAAGACCCTGAAAAGTTGGGATAACTTCTTTCCTTTTGCATGCAAAGATGTACTTTTTAATTTCCATGAAAAGAATAAAGCAGTTGTCATTTACATTTGTATCACCAAGAAGTAACATTTTGCAGTTTATTTCTATTTGTATATTTACGTTTATTAAGCTATCAGAGATATCTTTAATAAGTAATTGTACTGTGTTACACTCCCAGAATAAATGGGTAATTGATTCTTCTGACATTTTGCAAAAAGTGCATGTATTACTATCCGACAAGCCCATTTTAAAAAGGAGTGAGTTTGTCCCCAATATTCTGTGGACAATCCTAGTTTGTAACCATTGAATATATGTATTATTCGTTTTTTTAAACACTTGTCCATGGACATTTTTCCATTGTATGGTATCGTTTGCAAAGTATTCATTCCATTTTGTTTGGCATGTTGGGATTTCAGAGTTCTGTTTTAACATATTATATAATAACTTATTGCATGAATTCATAATTATAGGTTTTATATGGGTCGACAAAATGGGGTATGAATGTACTTTATACTGTTCTAAGTTTACATTTTTCACTGAGGCAATGTATGTAGAAAGCACCTTTTTTATACCTTCATAATGTAAAAAGTTGACTGGCTTATTCATTTTGATTTGTAGTTCTTGTAATGACAAAATCTGTCCATTGTCTTTAATAATATCTTTAACATGTTGAATGCCATTATCATACCAATATTTCCAAAAAATGTATTTATTGTTGATTAATAAACAGTTGTTGAAAAACAGAGGCATATCTAAAAGTTTATCAACAGAATCAATATTAATACTTTTAACAAAGTCAGAATATATTGTTAAAACATCGATCCAAAAAACGTTGGTTATTTCTTTTATAATAGAAATTGCGTATAAATTGCCTGTATTACATAGTTTGTTAAAATCTATTAACTTTCTAGCCAAGGATGTAAATTTGTTCTGTCCTTGAATAACTTTTCTTATCCATGATAATTTTAAACTTTTCATAAATGCATTTATGTCCACCATTTTAAGTCCCCCTTCATCAAAATCTTTTGTAAAGACTTTTGCTTTGATTTTTGAAGGTCCCTGCCACACAAATTTGTATAGTTTATTTTTTAAATCATTACAAATAACATCTCCGGGGTGTGGCAAAGAGACAAACAGGTGAATAAACAATGGAAGTATCAAGGTCTTAACAACAGTTATTCTACCCAAGGGAGTTAGATCTCTTCTGTTCCAGTGTGCAATGCTATTTTCTAATTTAGCTAGTTTGTCATTATAATTTAGCTCAATCATTTTAGGTAGATCAACATCAAAAGTTAAACCTAATAATTTAAATTGGGTACATCCCCACACTAGTTTCCACCTTGTTTTTATGGATCTTGTGCTGTATTTTAACGCCCCTATCCAGACAACATGAGTTTTTTCGAAATTCACCTTCAGGCCTGAATATTGTGAAAAGGAGTGCAACAATTGTAATGCAGTATTCAATGATTCTTCTGACCCGTCCATTAATATATAAGTATCATCAGCAAATTGTGATATCTTGTATTCTTCATTGTCAACTTTTATTCCCTTTATTTGATTACATTTCCTTATATTAATCGCTAGTATTTCGGCACAAAGTATAAATATATATGCTGAAATAGGATCTCCCTGCCGACAACCACGTCGTATCATAAAGAAGTCTGACAAGAACCCGTTCAATTGGATTGCATTTTCCATATTATTAAAAAAAGTGTTATCCAGTTCTTAAACATTGGCCCAAAGTTAAACAAATCAAACACTTGTTTAATAAAACTGAAGGATAAGGTATCGAACGCTTTTTCGAAGTCAATTAGCATCAGCAGGCCAGGGATTTGGTTGCACTCAGTATAGCTCATAATATCATATAATAATCGTGTATTATCCCCCATGTACCTGCCTTTAATGAAACCAGTTTGGTCATTGTTTACTAATTTGTTCAAGACTGACTTAAGTCTGTTAGCTATCGTCCCTGATGCTAGTTTATATACTGTGTTTAACAAGCAAATTGGTCTCCAATTTTTTAAAAATTGTTTAGGCTTTCCCTCCTTTGGAATACATGTTATAATTCCCTGTTTCTGAGTTATTGAGAGTGACCCTACATTATATGAAAAATTAATGCTTCTTTTTTTTTTTTTTTTTTTTTTTTTTTTTTTTTCAATGTCGAATGATTTTATTTCCATATATACAATACATTATACAAAACATAGGTCATTTTCATATGATGATGTACATTCAACAAGACGTGTAATATTTTACAGTAACATGTTATGTGACATATCACACGTAATTCAGCAAATGGTCATAAACATTCAAATATTCAGAAACGATTTTACTACAGGTACAGATCGACAATTGAAAAAAAAAAAATTGAAAAATGTAGATTGAAGAAGGTTAACAGAGGATAGGGAAAATTATTATGAATATAAATCTTTGAAATATACAGATTTTTAAACATTTTAGAAAAAAAAAAACAAAAAAAAACAAAAAAAAAACTAATGCTTCTAACCACAAAGACACCCAATTTTTTCCAAAAAACTTTGAAGAAATTTGCCGAGAATCCATCGGAGCCCGGGCTTTTGTCATTTTTCATTTGTTTAAGAGTAGCTGACACCTCTTGTAAAGAAAGAATACCCTCTAACATGTCCGCTTCTAAATCGGTTAATTTGGGCAATTCATCATTTTTAAATTCATGTTTCAGATCATAATTGGTAGTGGGTTGTTCTGAATATAAAATTTTGTAAAAGCAGTTTGCTTCTTTAAGAATATCTTCAGGTTCATATATTAATGTTCCATCCTCTCTCTGAATGCAAGATATATTTTTGGAGAGAAAATTATTTTTTTCCAAATTACAAAACATCTTAGTTGGTTTTTCTCCATTATCTATCCAGCCTGAACGGGAACGTATAAAGCAACCCTTCATAGTTTCCTGTCTAATAGTTTCTAATTCATTTTTAAGTGTAATTAATTGTTCCTTATTTTCCTCTGTCAGTGATTGCTCCAATATTTCAATTTTTGATATTAATAGACTTTCGTTTGTTCTTTTTAATTTTGCTTTGTAACTTGAGTAAGAGATGGTCTTGCCTCTAATCTCCATTAGAAGTGTTTCTAGGAAAAGTTGATCATTGATGACAAGCTGTATTTGGCTGTCATCAATATCATTTAACGTGTCTAAATTATATATAGGAATGCAATATTGCCGTTTAATATCATCTATCAAGGTATTAATTACTGACAAAAATTCAATATCAGATAGCAACGAGTTATTGAATTTCCATAAACCTTTACCATGTATAATTTTTTCAAAACTTATAACCATGTCAATAATAGAATGGTCTGATCTGTAGCTCGTTTGTATTTGAGCATTTAATAAATATTCAATCATATTATTTGTAATAAGGAAAAGGTCCAGACGGCCCTGTTGCAATGGGTTAGTACGTCTCCATGTGTATCTTTTTTTCTCACCGTTTATATATCTAAAAGTATCATGCAGTTCCCTTTTAACCATTTCCCCCAATAACAAGTCTCTTGCTTTCCTATTACTATTTAAATGTTTATAGTTAATATAATCTAACAGTGGGTCAAGCACTAGATTAAAGTCTCCACATATAATATACATAGTATTGCCAATTTTTTCGATTGTATCAAAGACTTGTCTATAAAAAGACGGGTTGTCTGCATTTGGGCCATATAAATTTAGTAATGTGAATTGTTTGAAACAGAAACTTAGGTTTAGGGCTATCATATTTCCGTAATCATCTTTTCCAACGGAATTTACTGTAATTTGTAATTTCCTTTTGAATAGGATGGCAACACCCCTCGAATTAGTTGACCCAAAACTAATGAAGCAATCCCCACCCCATTGTGAGTATATATGTTTTTCCATTTGTGCATTCCAGTGAACATCTTGTAAACAATAGATATCAGCGTTAAGCTTTTTTATATAACTCATTACATCAAATCTCTTGTTACTGTCATTTAACCCACGACAGTTATAAGAAATAATGTGTAGCTCAGTCATTACAAATGATTACACAAAATAGTATCTGCGTTTGACAGTTAATAATGAATGATTCTCCATTAAATAGCATATGGTAAATTGTCGTTGGCATATAAAACAGACAAAACTTATACAAAACACTTAAATGTCTTATGAAGGAGCATAAATCTTGTAAACAGGAATTTAAACAAAGGAACAAGAAGAAAAGAACACAGACTACCATGTCTGTACACAAAAACATATACACAAAACCCATGCTCTGCAGCAAAAACAAATAGGACAAATAATATTAAGTATAAAATATGTTTTTACCCACTAACATATACAGTCAATATAGTGAAATATATATTGCCAAATAATTTCTATGTTCATCTTAAGGTGGCTAATATATGCATTTTCCTACTGATTCGACATTTTTATCTTTTCTACACGTGATCTTGCTGTGAAATGTCATGTATTTCATGTATTTAAAAGCAATAAAATACTATTAAAGTAAAACTAAGAGTGAGAGTGTGTGAAAGGATAAGACACGCAAACATTTGTAGTGTTTTAGGGAAAATAACGGGGATTCATGTAATCAAAATGGAGTTATATTTCACTGGTGTTCACAGTATATCTGTATTCATTAAATAGAACTAGATTAGTATACATTTAGATTTTAATGCTAACGATTTACAAAATGTATAAGGTTTATTTCCCTATAACTATACATGTATAACAGGTTATAATCTATGACAATCAAATATGACATCTGTAATCCTAAAGAAATAAATTTTCAGTTAGATCATGAGTATTTACCAGTTGTTTCTCACATTATTGAACTAATTTACTCTTAGGGTTTATACAGTACTGTAGTATTAAAATGCTATATATATGGTATAAATTTATAATCTTAAAAAATAAAATATTTTCTCTAATATTGAGCTAATTTACTCTTAAAGTTTATAGAATAGTATTAAATGTTATATTTACGGTATATTATAAACCTGACAATACATTTCCAAATATATCTTAATTATAAAGACAATATTTTATCCAATACTGAATTAAATTACTCTTAAAAATAATCGAGAAGTAGTTAAATGCTATGCATATATTGTGGGAGGTAATAACATCTCAAACATAGGATACAAGTTTTTATGAGTTTTCTCCCTTTTGCAATACAATATATTGAGTTAATTTACTCTTACAGTTTATAGAGTAGTATAAAATGCTATATTTGTGGTATATTATAGAATTGAAAATACAATTCCAATTATATCTTAATTATGAAGACAATTTTTTCGAAAATACGTAATGAAATTACTCTTAAAGATTATAGAGAAGTAGTTAAATGCTAAACATATATGGTGGGACGTTACAACATCACAAACCTAGGATAAAAGTTTTTATGAGTTTTTCTCCATTTAGCAATACATAAAAAAACAGGTATATATAATCTATATTATATAGTTATATCATAGTTATATCATTTATCTCACCTTAATATACACCTGAACATACATTTTTTAAACATGTCTTATAATTATGATGTATAACTGGTATCTGGGGTAGTAGTACGAGATGTAACAATGTGTAGGACAGTATAAAGGTTAAATGAGCATAAGAAAGAATGCCAAATAAGCATAGAACAAACTCGGGAGGTAGCTAAGGATGTAACTGTGCAGAGAAAAAATAACACAGATTAAATGAGTACAACAAATTCAGCATGGAACATATGTATAAATAGCCGTAACAAGCCTTATGCTATCTTACTATAAGAAGTGTAAAAACGTCATGGCTATTGTTATATTGCTATATACATATACATAACTAGCATGTTTAGAACATAGTTTCGTGTCTTAAACAAAGCTTAAATGTCTTGTTCTTTTAAAAGGAGACGCGCAGAAACAAAACTAATCAAAATGTAGATCATATTCAGAGTTATTTTTGCATATAAAGTACCAGATATACATGTTAAAAAGATCTTACATAGTATCTACAGGCTGTCCATTGTCTTGTATCTACCTCCTCTGGCTATTGCCAAATCTGAAGTTTTCAATCACATTGTCTATATTGTCATAGATGTCAAACTTGACGCGTTCTTGTCTCGTGGTTAGTCCATACACTGATCCATTGAAAAACCACGCACTATCAATGTTATGATGCAATGTAAGTCGGCTAATCAGCCCAGAGTTCAGCTTGGTCACGTCATCAGCAATACGGTTACCCGCCTCCTTCATGGCCTTGCGCTTTTTCATCAGACTGGATTTTGCTGAATTGTTCATCAGCTTGATGAGGATCGGTTTTGTACTCCCCTTCCTCCCTGGGATTCGATGGATAGCCATGATGTCCTGCTTTTCAAGGGTAACCCCTTGCTTGTTGAAGAGAGTTGCAACCTTTGTTATGAGGGTCTCAGAGCTTTCATCTCCCCCCATCAACTTTTACATCCATTATTTTTATATTATTTTTGCGTGAGTATTGTTCATTGTAATTCGCCTTTTTATTCGCTTCTTTCGCTAGATCATGGGATTTTGTCATTCGCATTTCCATTGACTCAAGTTGTTCTGAGTGCCTCTTCTCTAGTTGTGTTACCTGTTCTTGAAGTGACAGGTACTTAAATTCTAGGGAATCGACTTTTTCTGTAACCTCTTGTACTTTACGTTCCACCAACTTTTCAATATCCTTCACAATTCTTGCTTCAATTCCTGTCATGACCCGTGTCACACATTCCTCTATCTCCTCTTTCTTCACAACTGATTTCAGATCTCCCCTTAATTTCATAATGCCAGAGCACATTGTGTCTATCTGTTCCTGCAGCCTTCCAAAGTCCATACTTTCACTGGAGTCTGAACTAGTGCGCCTTGGCTGTTTTGGTGCACGTTCACTTTTAAGTGCTGAGGGACTTGGCTGGTTTGCTTTAAAAAGCAGTTGTTTTACTGGCTTATCTCCCTTTTCTGTTTTTTCTCCCTTTGTACTCATTTCTGACCTTACCATATGTCTGTGTATGAGAAAAATAGTTGCACGTTATTTCTCCACTTTTCCAGACAGTCAATGTGTACACTAGATTTTTAATCCTTTTTCAAGCTGTCCTAGCTAGATATCAGTCTAATTATCTTATAGGCCCGTAAGTGACCTTCAATTACACACCAAAATTTTAACTGGTCATCTGTTTGTATAATCTTCTATAATCCTCTTATTGTACTCCTGGTTTGTCCTGGTATGTCCATGTCCATGTATATGTATAATTGCTTATATGAACAAAGAGAAATTATTTTTCATCTAATAACTTCCAAAATGCATGGTATTTGCGGTTTATTATTTTTTCATCACAATGTCCCACCTATACTGTACATGAATATCAAAAAAAGTCACTCTTATATCACTATTTCATATTTGTTTTTGCAAAAGTTACAAGAGCTATGTTTTGCACATCCTCTCACCTACAAGATATTGTTTTTTTGATATACCATTGAAAATATTTGTATATTGTGACAAGCATGTTTTGTAACTTTTCAACTGTATGTGTCTTCTCTGAAAGCGCCGAATAAATTAAAAACACCCACTTATTTTGTTATGTTTATATGTGCAAGTATGTACATGATAATACTATTAAATATATCAAGTATACATGAATAATGCGAAAATTTAACAGCTTAAATATGAAAGATACTTGAATATATGTCAACGATTCTTTGTTGAGAATTTAAAATAGTCTAATAATAAATCATCTAAAATTCCATTACTGTTTGACATTATAAGGATTCTTGCAACGTTTTGACTGCACCTCGTATTTGTGTAGTTCTTATATAATACCATTAAGTATAGACAGTAAACATGAAAAGTACGCGCATCACGAACACACCAGTAACACGATTATAACATTGAAATCAAAATCGCCTCATGCCAACAAAAGCGATAAGGCAATATACTTATACATCAAACAAGAGGGCCACGTGGCCATAAAGCGCTCACCTCAGTATGGAGATCTAGGCCTTGCAGAGAAGATTTTTAAGACGTTCTGCTATTTATGTCAATATAAACCATATGAACCCCAGGGTGTGTCTAGTTTTGACCGCAAGGGAATAATTTGAAAAGAAAACTTTGTAGAAGGCCACTAGAGGATGACACATAGCAAATATGCAAGCTCTCAGCCTTGCGGTTTCAGAAGAAAATCTTTTTCTTCAAAGTTTTCCCTTTTAAAATATATTTTAGCTCTGGTGATCAACATATGTAGCGGACTCGAACGTTTTAACATTTTAAAAGAGGGTTTCACCTAAGAATCATTCCTGTGAAGATTGGTTAAAATCTGCCCAGCGGTTTAGGAGGGGATGTTGTTTGAATGAAAATGCTGACGGATGACGGACGACACACGACGGACGACTGACAAAAGGCGGCAACAAAAGCTCAAAATGTGCTCAGGTGAGCTAAAATGACACTAAACGTTATAGTTAAGAACAAGTGATTTATTAACTATTTATTATTGGACAATTCTGTTTGGAACATATTTACGTTTATAATGACAATAACACTGTATGTGACTGAACTTAGACTAGAGTTCAGACTCTGTTAAGTGTTCAGTTGTTAAAATCGGAAATTAAACGAAGAAACATAAATGACATTCATAGACGGGAATAACATGAATTAACAATTGAAACCGCACACTGTAACACACGTTCTGACAAACGTGCGACTTCATTTCCGATGTATTAAATGTCCGAATGTGTGTCTGTGCTTGCGTGCGTGTGTGCGTGCGTGTGTGCGAAATTCACCAAAAAGGCTACGAGTAATGATACGACAATAGATTTTTGAACCGTTGAATATTTAGATATGAGCTATGAAATAATTAACATCTTATTATTGTAAATGAGATATCAGGTACATGCGTAACCATGTTTTGGAATTGCCTTGCTGACAACATTATCGTTTGTATAGATAAGATTAATTTGTTAATTTCATTATGTTTAAAGTTAACAGTAACACACATGGTACAAACGCTATAATAGTAAAAAAAATTTAATGCTATGTTTGTGTGTGTCATTGATTTAACTGATTAAATATAATGAACACAAAACCATGGGAGCTTTCCATACTACGTCCACATCATTCCTTGTAACTGTACATACAACTATTAAAATATTACCGCTAATAACGCTAATCCACAAGTCGCTGTCCTTGAAATGAAATCGTATTGTATGCATGCCGTTTGTTGTATTTGCGTGTTGTTCGATCCTATGTCCGATATATAGATCTTATCAACAAATCTTAAATGGTGAATTATAGGAAACATGTTTACGCTACTAGGACCGGGTTGTCGTTTTTTCTCTGTGCATTTGCATTGAAGTTTCTGATTTGTTTTATGGCCGTTGATTTTTAAGTTAAGCTATTTTGTGTTGAACGTATAGATTTATCGTACCTGAGATTTATTCATTTCGTCCCGCATACATGTAAATATTTTAGAGGGAATTATTCACAGATTGGCAAATCAACCATTTTCTTTTTTTTCATAGACCCTCAAAAGAAAAAAAAAGAACACCATAATATATTTACAATATATTAAATAACGCAATTTAAACAGAAATATATTGGTTTGTAACAAGTCAATTTAATGCCTTCTATGAAGGTTATGGTTCAATGGTGTTTCCAAAAGTCGCCAGGAGGAAGGAACTGTTTTAATTGTATATACATTTTCGAGTAATAAAAATGTAATATTTTTGTTCATTCTTAAACTTGTCCATATATTTCTGTAAATTCGGCTTTGTTGGTGGATAAAAAAGAAAAATATAATTGTTCAGTTTGTTTTGAGGAACACAGAAGATATTTGTTTAAACACGAATACATTCTCATATGTATGTCTTTTAAAAAGGGAGATAACCAAAATATGCTACGGCATTATGCACTTAAATTGCACTTGTTTACTTCCTCTCATAGAGATAGTTAACAAGTCTGTTTTGGTAGCAAATAATTTGAATGCGATATTTTTTATTAATTTATGTATTTAATGTATAGTTTGGAATGGGTACAACAAAAAAGTGTTGTTAAATGTGCAGTTCTACTGGCGCACGTTAAATGCCAAATTATGTACACAATTTGTATTACATTCGCCGTCGTTAATTTGTATTTGACAGGTCGCACGAAAGTATTATAACATTTCATATGTTTATTATCTATTTTCCAATTTGAATCCCCAAAATCTTAATCATGTAGACATAAATGACAAAACTTCTATAAGATCACACAGTGATAAGATTATGAATAAAAAACAACTGTGCCTTTATACACCAAAACAAAAGACATGCTAGTAATACACTTAATGGTTCAGGTGATCTTACCCGATATTCGTTTAAATCTTACCCGATATTCGTTTAAATCGTTAAACGTGGACCCCGTTTACAATAATCTCCAATGTATGCACACGGGACAAACACAGGACAATGCTATATGACGATAATTTACGACTGTTACCAATTCATAGCTGGGATAGGTATCTGATCTAACACTCGATCTATAATCTATACATTTATTCCAAATTATTCTCTTAAGCATGTAAAAAAATTTAAGAAAAAAATTTCACATTGATGCTCTGTTTATAACAATTAATTAATTAAATGTTATAGCTTATTTAGTACTTCCTATTAGATACGTGTATATGAGCTTCGTTTACGTATTCTTCATTGTTCTTATCAATGCAATCCTGTTTGTCGTAAAGGGCCGGTATTCCGAAAGCTCCTAAGGGAAATCTTAACTTCAGTTGTACTTAAGCGAAAATTTGAGATAACATTTTTTAATTGAAACCCAATGATTTATGTAGCCAAAAGGGTAAAATACAAAACATACAATCAATCTTTACTAGTTTAAAAACACATATAGTCAGAGGCTGAAAGAATTTATTGAATTTAAGACATTTTCTTTAGATTTCCCGAAGGAGCTTTGTGAATACGGGCCCAGGTCGTATTTCAACTACCTCCTTACACATCTAACTATATCTTCACCTATCTCACTGGATTCATATTCATCTATTGTCTGATATCTGTCCATATCTGTAGCATTGTCTTCATGCATGTGATCTTTTCCTGCTCTTTCGAAACCTCTCTAATCTCTAAGTATCGCTGTACAAATTGTCTTCTAATTAAAGAACATGACGAATCCTGGTTTTCGCTTTTATGCAAATGTTACAATGGAGTCGGAGGTCAAAACGTCTGAATATCATCATATCATTTAAGATTAGACTCAAACAAGAACAACAAAAACAATCATTTGTCCGTATGATTGTCTATTTCTATAGCATAAAGCACTATTCCACGAATATCCTTTTTTGAATAGCATAACACACTATTC
The DNA here is from genome assembly GCA_027627225.1 of Congeria kusceri. NCBI lineage: Eukaryota > Metazoa > Mollusca > Bivalvia > Myida > Dreissenidae > Congeria > Congeria kusceri. The sequence goes on along the minus strand of CM051026.1, from coordinate 15,380,771 downwards.
CAAATATATAATCTGAAGTTCTTAAACCGTAATCAAGTGTATTAAAATAAGTGGCGTTCTTTTAGTATTACAAACGTTTTTTCGTTACTTGATGTTTGTTATAAAGGACTCAAATTATTAAATTGACTAGTACACACATTTGTTGTACTTTTAAAAAATGTCTTGTGTAAGCGTCGTAACTGTAAAATCGAAAGCGTTTGGACTATAAAAGCTCGAATATTATATCAAGAAAGGAATACAGATATAAAAGCTTGTGCCTCAAACGGAGCTCGCACCTATGAGTATGTCAGTGGTGTATTATATAATATTATTTTATTTTGAAGTCTGTCATACACGCTGAACATTGCCAATCTGTGAATATATACCTTTAAAGGCAATTATCATAATTAAAGATAATTAGCATACGCAATCAGTACATTCATTTTCTTCTCGTAATTAAGCAAGCGCATACAGTACAATATATAACACTCTCAATTAAGAATGAATTGGAAAGAAATATGCAATATCGAGCCATCGAAGCAGACGAGCTATTTAAGATTATAACAAAATTTGGTAAGAAGATAAATGTGTATTTGATGTGGATGCTGTGTCAAACATTTAGTTTAGTTATTTCGTTGATTATAATATGGCATCGTTTGGAGTAATACGTTTGTGTGAACCCACTCACTTTAACAAGCGATTTCTTTTACATAAACGTTGGTGTGAAAGGCAAATGGAAATTTGCTCAAACGTCTGTCGATTTTGATGCTGAGAAATGTGTTATTTAGTATTGTTTATTTCTTTAAATTTAAAAATAATTACATAACAAGATGGGATGAATAGAATACTATGTAAATGTTATATCAAGATAAGTTTATTTGCTCGACACGATAACGCGAACCACTGGCCAACGCTCGGGGTTCAGTTGATTCAACTTATTTCAATACTATTACATGTATTTTTATTCAACACTGACCTAGTATTCTCTATAGGGTTATGTTTAGTATAGGCAATTCGTCACTTTCCTCATATAAAATAGACCAGCGGAGACCAGCGGAGGTTAATAAGGGTGTATCACCTGATGAAGTCTCTGAGGAGACCAGCGGAGGTTAATAAGGGTGTATCACCTGATGAAGTCTCTGAGGAGACCAGCGGAGGTTAATAAGGGTGTCTCACCTGATGAAGTCTCTGAGGAGACCAGCGGAGGTTAATAAGGGTGTCTCACCTGGTGAAGTCTCTGAGGAGACCAGCGGAGGTTAATAAGGGTGTCTCACCTGATGAAGTCTCTGAGGAGACCAGCGGAGGTTAATAAGGGTGTATCACCTGATGAAGTCTCTGAGGAGACCAGCGGAGGTTAATAAGGGTGTATCACCTGATGAAGTCTCTGAGGAGACCAGCGGAGGTTAAATAAGTGTGTCTCACCTGATGAAGTCTCTGAGGAGACCAGCGGAGGTTAATAAGGGTGTCTCACCTGATGAAGTCTCTGGAAATTCATTATTCTTATATTATATAAACACATATCATTGTGTCGTGTTTTCTGTATTCCCGTGGAGACATAAAGCTGTGTATTTGGAATGAGTATTTTGATGCGATCATATGCGAGAAGAATATGTGTCTTAATTATAATGAATATAAGATGTAGATACTATACTCATCATACCATCAAAGCACACACAACAAATGTACACTTTGGTATGCAATACACTTAATTTAAATACGAAGCTAACATGTGTAGATAATTGTCTACCTCAACTCTGTACGTTTGCAAAAGTATAAAGTAAACCTATTATGTTCGTTACATTGCCCGATTGCATGCTATTGAACACTTTCAATCAACTTAGGTTTTAAGTTACAAATATCATGATTACAAGAGCTTTGTGTGCAAATAATAACTGAAATCCTAAGCTAATTGACAATTCAACAGCCTGTCGTCTGTAAAGGGAGTTCAAGGGGTAAACACGATATTGTTCCTCTATATCAATATATTTACAAAAAAAAAACCATTTATTTATAGAATAGTTAATAATTTATATATTATATCGAGATAATTACATTTGAGACCTGTTGTGGGAAAACCAGGCTTAATGCACGTCCGTAAAGTGTCGTCCCGGTTCAGCCTGTGCAGTCCAAGACACTTTCCGTCTACAGTGGATTTATGTTTAGAAGAGACTTTATGTTGAGAAAAAACAAAATATACCATAAAAGCGGAAAGTGTCGTCCCGGATGAGCCTGCGCGGACTGCTAAGGCTCATCCACGACGACACTTTGCGTACGTGCATTAAGCCCGGTTTTCATAAGACACGCCACAAATATTATTATCTCGAGCCAGCAAACATGTTTATGTGGACAAAAAATGCATAGATTTAAGAAAATACACGCTTATCAATAGTGTTATAAATAAGACATCCGTGTTAAATGTGTTAATATTAAATATATTTAATTAAAATGTCTTCTTTGAATATGCAAATGTCGATCTAATGTCGATATCCACCTTTAATATAGTAAATGTTTTTAACTATACTGTCTTTTATAAATATCTACTGTCGATAGTAGAATATTTTACTGCAAATATTTTTACTTGATTGTATGACTGAACAAGTTCCCAATAAAAACTTTTTGTTTAGCATGCTAACTGAATATTAACATTGCTTAAACGTTATTAAAATTTCAAATCGTTTAACTGTTAAACAGTTCAATTGAATAGCGCCAATATCGATTTCCAATCAACCCGAACTTAACAAGCCAAACCTGATTTACAATAAACAATAAACAATGTAGTTTTGTATTAAAAGATGGCTTGATTATACCAACTTAACAAACCTTACGAAACAGTGCAGGTGGCTAACATAAAATCACATTAAATTTGGATTTATTTTAACAGGTACAGTTTCGTTTATATTGTTTTTTTGTAGTAAAATCATATCGTATTCAAAAAGTATATCTATATGTATATGTATTTGTTAATAACATAAAACAGAAGACAGAATCATATTGCTTCAAAATGTGCTATATTAACCTTAATTCCAAATGTTTCCAAGATTATTTTTATTTTCATAACCTTATAAGGTTGCAATGGTAACATACATGCAATTATGTTTTTATATATTGTTAAAATACAATATCAAAATAGACTTAAAGTTAATACTTGTACTTGATAGTTGTAGTTGATGATTGTTTTTTGTTTTATTTCATTGTGCCTCAGACAGTTGCAATTCCGCTAGTCTGGTTTACATCAAGCCATTGAGTAATTAAATGGTAATTAAATTGAATAGCATTATCTTGTATTGCTGTTTATTTTGAATTGCGAGGCTATGAGGTTAATGTTTATTTGCACTTAAATGTTTTGTGAATAATTCTGGGCCAAGTGTGAGGTTCAGGCGCCCGTAAACCGGTTGAAGCTCCCAACGTATTTTTACATTGGCCGTTCCAAGGCGGTGATCCCAGTGTTATATATATATTTTTTTCTTTTTGTGTTATTTTTATCTGTTTTGTTTTCATGTTGTCAATTGTGTAGATGTGCCTCAAAAATTGGAACTTCTTTTTGCGTTGTTTATTTGGTAGTTTAACAACGATATGTTTGTTCTTTGTCTATCGAAAAAATAGCGAGCATCATGTTAGAATAATGAATAAATGACATAAGATCTTAACTGTGTAAATTCATGACCTGTTTTGTGGGTGAGAATATCTATCCGGGGAAATTTGAATTTTCTAGCAGATGACAAAATATTTTATTCGAAAACAAGGGTAAATGGTGTTGTACAGCATTCATTTTTAATATGCTAAAAGCTAATCTGTTAATTTACTTGTGTGCCAAATTTCAAGAAAAATAATCATTAAAACCAGAGAAAACATAAAATATTCAGAAAGTATTTATTATTAATTATTTGTCAAAAACATCATTTCATATCTTTTTTTGTACATAAGCATAGTGATGTCGATTTACGCGTACAGGCATGCATTTTCAGGATATGTTTGGTCAGTGCTGGTTTTTCATCATCGCATGGCTTGCAGGTATGACTTTACCATGATAACTGTGTATATGTAACTGACATAATTCAAATATGTATTCAGCACATTTGCGTATCCATGTATATACCCATACTATGTTTAATACCAAGAATAATACATTGACACGTTTGATTCTTCCAAAATTACCCCATGGAAATATGTACAAACTATTTGTTCTCAAAATATTACAACATGTATCAGATATACTGAAATCCATTAGACAGGTTCATAAGATCATGGTCTATTTTATTTCATGCTGAGGTAATTATTACAACATATATAGTCACATTATTTAAGTGTAGAATAGATCGACGTGTTCAAGTTAAAGTTTTCTACACTTTTATAATTTCTATATTTGTAGTTGAAGGAGAATTCAAACACGAACATGAAACTCTTTTTGAGCCATATCAATTATCAGAAGTGGAATTTGCAGTACTATGTTGTGACTACTTCTAAACATTTCACTCCAATATTTATATGTTATCTATCATACCGATATGCTGGCATCGGGCTGACAAAAAGGTGCCTGATATATTTTTATATATCAAGTCACTAGCGTTTATATCAGTCTATGTTTCGAGGTACATCATATAACTAGGAATCAACTGTAAAGTCAGCAGTTTCAGTAAAAATAAATCAGATTCAACAAAATTAAATTTGATACCAAGAACGTTTACAGTTTATTATTTTTAATCATCATGAATAAAAAAAAACGTTATATTTTTTTTAAACATTCTCATAAACCCGCACTTTGGTAGTGAAATGACGTCATCAATGAAACAATTAATAATTCATACACAAATAGTTCAATACGTTCCAAATAAATGCACTAAAGGTACTACACAGGATCAGTTTTTGTGTGTGCCTCAAACATTTTTTACAAACATTAAACACGTTATAGTCAGTACTGACATGATCTTGAAAATGCCAATTGCAATACACAACTCCAAAATGGCATCTTCAAACTATTCGGTGATGCGTGTTCTCCGACGACATTGATCGTTGCAATCCATGTTAGTTTGCTTTTTCAATATGTTATGAATGAACTTGTGTGTAATCTATGCATCTGTAGTGGAAACAGTTTATTTATCTTTACGAACTATTAATAATAAGGTATTATCCAGTCAACTTTGAGAAATCCATAACTACATGCACGTGAACGTATAAAAGCCGGCTTAGCAAAATCATGCTGCACTTAGTTTTAAATACAAACAAATCAGATCGTTTGGTGTTATTTTAAGAAAATTGTGGTATGAAAACTTATAAGTACACAAGACCAGACAGTAACTTGTTATTCTCTATATATCAAATCATATTGTATCATATTTTAGTGGGAATACAGCCTTCTTTCGAAGTTGTATTAACGAAGAAAACAGAGGACACTCATTTACCGATAGAATGTTCTTTAAACAGCGATATATCATTTAAATTTACTAATAAAAAATCAAACAAAACGCAGACGATTGCAGCCTGCAGTACAAATATTAATAGTTGTTATTTAAGTGATAAAGCTCTAGCACAAAGCTACGCAATCGCAAAATCCGACGTAGGAGGAATACTTTTTATAATTGACGTCAGTGAATATACGTTCGGGACGTACACATGCTATGAGACCTACAACGTCACGAATTCGGCTGCCGTGGATGTGAGTTTTCAAGATATACTGGCGTCGACACATTCCGCAGCAGGCTACGCGTTTAAAGGTATTTCTTCTGTTTTCATTGTAGAGTTACTTGAATAAACGGCATATGCTCTGAAGATGCAAATTTCAATTTCTTCGCATTCAAATAACGATATGCAGTACTAACTTGTAAACCGCAATTAAAGTTTAATTCAATAAAACGAATAATTAAATGTTATTGAATCGGAACAATATACATGCACTATATTAATCTACTCTCTTGGCAACAACATGATCATGGAGAATTCTTAAACATGTATATTCATATTTGATACATTCAGTATTCTTATAGCCCATACATTCAATGTGCAGAACAAATCTTATTTTAAAGTCACTTTTAAAAACAAAACAAAATAAACAAAAAATAAAATGAATGCCCAAAACAATTGTTACACAAGTATATAGTTGTAATTGCAGAATGAAAATGTTTTTCAGAAAGCACTCTATCCTTCATCGGAGTTGTATTAGATGGTGTCCAGATCGTTCTGTTGGTTGTTGGTCTTGGCTGCCATGCTGGAATAGTTTGCAAAAATTATTGTTTCAAAAGGAGTAAACACCTTTGTAAATGTATACACTGTAAGTTACAAATAAATATATTAACATATTAGTAAATTAATATGTTGGTCATAATAACATGTAATTGAAACTTGTGTGTAAATGTTAAGCATATGTATATGTAAGTTCAACGAGACAGGCATAACTACACATTTTCATAAAACATGCATTATATCTTATTCATGGTGGACATACATATACAGCTTTAAATCTGTAGTGACAATCTGAACACAAATATCAAGCACGAACTAACAAATTGGCTGTTAAACTTTTGTTTTCTCGACAAAATTCGTTCCAATAACCTGTTCCTTTGTGCAATTGATTCCACGTCTATTCCTGATTATAGAATCAGTCTTGAATAATGAAATGACATTATGATAATCAAATGGCAGCATGTGGTAATAGGACGTATGCATAATTTATGTCCGAGAACAAATAACCCGGATATTGTATTTAAACTTTTCTGTGTGAAATACGCACACATAAATCGAATGTTGTTGTATTTAATAGTATTAAACTATTGCACACAGTGGGATAAGAATACAAAACACATTAAAACAAGTAAACATTACATTGTGTTATATACATTTTAAATGCTGTTTCGTTCATCCAGGTTGTCATCCAAAAACGAACGTACCAAAAACGGCAAAAGAAGGGTACGTTATTTGCAAATAGAAATTTTCATAGAGTAGTCAATTGGCAATTTTGAAATTACTTGTCACAAAATGTAACCTGAAAACAAAGGTGTAACTGATAGACAAATATAGCGCCACTTACTTATATTTAATTAAACCATAATCATTGAAAGTGTAAAGTGCAGTGATTTTGATCAGGTAATATTTATAAAAAATATCTACGGGTAATATTTGAGTCCTCTTTATGAATATTTAGGAATAAAAAAGCGCATTTGTCCCTTCATGTGCATTGTTACCAATATATTCATGCTTGTAGCATAACCCATCATAATGTTGACGTATGTTACTTAAGAAATAATTTTTGATGCATCATTGTTTATCGGCCATTTAACAACGATTTGGTTTTCTGATGTGTAGGAATTAAATCTCGAGGGCGTTAGGTCAAGTTGTTTTATAGCCACGCGTCAGAACGACAAAGAGTTGTTTATTGATTCTTACATGATTTGACATATATATTTGCAATTGTAATATGAACTACTTTTTACTATGCTCCGCTCAGATTCGGAACATCTTTTTGCGTTTTAATGGGTAGTTTAACAAAATAATTATGTTCTGTACCTATAGAAAAATTAGCGAGTATCATGTTTGCATTGTGTTTTACTTCTTTTCAGAGACAGTGTTACGAACATAGGGACTGAGAGTGAACATTTAAACGTTACCGAGGAATCAGAATTAGAAGATGTGTATGCATCGCAATTAACTCCATTAGCTACATTCTCTCGGCCTAGTTACCAACTTCCGAGCAGATATTTAACTGGTTCCGAGCGAACCTCAAATTTATATACCTACCGTCATTAAGATCCACGTTACCATATTCGAAACACAGGGCGAAAAACGTTGACAAGCACATGATAAAAACGTGAACAACGTAAAATCCTTGGGTTGTTATTTTTATGTTATTTTTTTTATTTTATGTCAAATGTTAATTTATCTAGAAAAGTGAAAATAAAACTACATTTTCTTGTGATCTTTTAACCATATCGTCATAAAAGTGAAAATACTAAATAGATTATTTTTTTATTTAGTTTAAATGTCTATGATATGAGGTTATCTATTTTTTAAATTGGGGCTTTAAACTTGTATTACTTTTCCAAGCTAGTGACTACTGGTTTAATCATTATGTGTGAAGTGTCTGTTTCGTACTGATGTTGTTGCAATTTATGTTGATTGATGGTATAGACGTTAATTCTCGTAATGTCTTGTCAAAACCACGTTAATTAATTATGTTCCAAATAGTTTGTGAAATACTGTTTATCCAATTATATTGCTGAAACGAGACATGCTTTTTAGACCAAGAGCCAAGGTCCATTTATTTAAAATTCGCGCCCCAAGCCAAAATTGGTTTTAAATGAAAGGTATACATATACTGCATTGCAAAACCAATTTCTTAAAAAAAATCCTCTTTTACAATGGCCGGCAATCCAAGATGGTCGCCAAAATATTTCATTCTACCCCATGTTTAAACCCCTACTATTTAGCTGTTGTTATATCTTTTTTTGAATATCTTTTTAATCAAACTAACTGAAGTGATGCTATATTTGATGTTTGTAATATTCAATATGTTTTGTCAACACTATTGAAAAAAATATATGCGAAAAAATGGGAAAAAAGAACCTCAATTTGGGTGTTGTTCTTTTCAAAGATCTGCCTTTCAGAAGTTGCACACTCTTTAAAAAATAAGCTAAATGTAATTAAAATTAGTTTAAACAATAATCACAACTAAATTTTCTCAACAGGATGCTCTTAAATTGATATCATACTGTTGCTAAGAGTGGGTAGGGTAAATTGACCCCTGAATTTAAAAAACGACATTGTTTCAATTCTTAGATGAATTGTTATAAAAATGTGTTTAATGTCATTTTAATATAATTTTTTTAAATCAAACTAACAATATTTATGTTATATTTGATATTTGTAATATTCGATGTGTTTCTTTAGTTACTGCTGGTGTGTGTTTCTTACAAAGAAAAGGAGAAAAATGCCATAATTTGTTGTTTTAGGTCTAAATGTGGCTTTCAATTCTTGCAAATTCTCAAAAAGAAGAATATAAATGTAATACATATCATTTTAAACACTAACCATGTCTATGTTTTTACAATTAAGCTAGATTTGTCATCGAAAAGGGCCACAAGGGGGCAATTTCTTTAAAAAATATGATTAAAAAAAAAAATTATTGCCGGCATATAATAGCGGTTTAAACATGGTGTATATAATGGGGAAAGAATGTGCGCATTCTAAGATGAAACTCAACTTGGGTCGTGTTTGTTTTGCCCTTTTTCTGTTTACATGTTGACGTCAGAATTGTGAGTATTTTGTATAACCATAGTGTACACGCGACTCCTTAGCGCTGTCTATTGACATTACTTCGTATGGCTTCTAAGTTGCGAGTTCGATCCCGATTAGGATTTTAATTTTTCAGACTTGTTTTGCTATTTTATTTTTATTAAATAACTCATTGTGTATTATATTTCTTAGTATAGCGCATTTCTATCATATAAAATCAATAATAGTGAAATAGGACCACATTTTTTCGGTGATTGGTCCCTTTAACGTCTGTTGTTAAACATGTACGAAAATTGAGGGGAAAACAGATTATAATTATAATGTTATATTTTTTAGACCGTAAATGCATCTACGTTTTATACATACCAATAAAATAGCATTAGATTTGCCAGGTTGCTTACTTACCATACTCAAGATACATGTGGGTTGGCTAAATTAATTGACCCATGACATTACAAATAACATGTTTTTTTAACAATCTACTTGTAACTGTTTTATTAAATAGTATATAGATCTATTCAACTTATTAGTTTACCACAATTAAAAGTGTCTTTTAATGAGAGTATTCGTTTTTGTAACGTTTATTAAACAACTCTTCTATAAATAACATACATTTGGGTATGTCTTGTACCCGGTATTTCGATTCACTCCACGATAAGGTGATCGACTTCACCTCGGCATCTAGAGTCCTTCTCCAAGTGGCCTACGGATTTGTGGATTCCAATTATGGCTGAGAAAAATGTTGATAATTTTGTCTTGAATGCCATGCAACTTCAATATCTTCCACATTCTTGCTCAATCAACCATATTAAAATCTTTCCATGAACTTTATGCATAGAGGTGACACCATTCCAGGAACTGCTCAGCAATAACCGCGGTCTGGTGATCTAGTCAATACATGAACTTCCGGCCCAAAGCCAGCCTGTTCATCTCTCATCTGCATGTTTACTGCTGTTTTATCATTTCTAGCCTAACCCTAGTAAGAACTTTGCTTTTCAGTGACAGCAGCTGGGTGCCTCTCCAATTCAGGAAATCCCCAAGTTCCCCCTTCTGTGGCATCTTGACGAAAAGTCCCCTACCCCGCTCAGACTGTACCTCTTCGTGCTCTCATAAGTCACTGATAAGCTCAATAAGGATGTCTGCAAACATTGCTGCAACTGCTTTCAAGGCTTCTGGTGGGATGCTATTTAGGCCAGGAGCTTTGCTGTTTTTTTTTAGTTTTTGCACTGCTCTTGCGTCTAATCTTTAGGATGTCCAACTGGTGTGCCATTCAGAATCGTTCTGAAGTGTTCGCTCCATCCCTTCAGTTGGTCCTGGTGTTTCGTCAGTGTCTCACCTTTTAGGGATTTGACTTGTTTTTCTTAGCTTTTACCTGTTCCTGACACCGTTCTCGAGATGACGTACAGAGTCCTCATGTCGCCTACATTTGCCGCTTCCTGTGCTTCCTGTAGAAAGCAATCTCGTCCTCTTGTTCGCTTTTATCAATCCTGGCATTTTTCTTTATTTTGTTTAGGTTTATTTTCTTGTACTCCGCTTACATGGTCTGCTTTATTGCTCTCCATTTGGCTTGTAGCAGCATGTGTCGAATGGCTCGCTTCGTGTCTACCATGTATATGGTTTCTTCTGACAACAAACTCTGGTATGTCCTTTTCCAGTACCGAAGAACTTCCTCCCAGGTGCTCCTAAATATTTCATTGGTTCTTTCCAAATTCTCTTCTATCGTGTCTTTTTCTAACTTAGGACTTATTAGGTACTGTAATTGCTGTCTTGAAATATCGCCCTTTCCATTAACTTAGAGGTGTTGAAACGTGACTGCCTTTTTAGACTGGTTTTCCTCACTCTGGAGATCTTCACCTTGAGTTTTGCGTTCACCAGTTCATGGTTGCAATCCACATATACCACTCTATAGGCTCTGACATCAGCTAGTGTTCGTCTCTAGCGTTTTGATATTGCTGTGTGGTCTGTCTGGTTTGCCGTAACCATCTCAGGTGATCTCCATGTCTTTTTATGGATGTGAGAAGGTGGTGCCTCCTATGGCAAGATAATTGTTGGCACAGAAGTTCACATAAAGTTCACTGTTCTCATTCATAGCGCCCAAGCCTTCCATTTCCATTACAAGTTTTCGTCCAGTGGTGTCGGAGCCCACATGGACATTCTTGTATGTTGATTATGCAAGAAATATTTAATACAAGTTACACAAATGATTATTCTCATTAAAAAACACTTCTAATTATGGTAAACTAATACGAGTAAGTTGAATATATACTACTGAATAAAACATTTATAAGTGGATTGTTTAAATAATCACGCTATTTGCAATGTCATGGGTCAATTTAGCCAAACGTGTATCAATTGTATGGTAATTTAGCAATATGTCGAGCAAATGTAGTTTAATTGTTATCTTTAAAACATTGATGTATTTATTGTTAAAATATTTTATAACATCTTTTATAAGAATTTGCAACAATACAAAGCTACATAAAACACATTTTCATCATAAATCATCAAAGAATTTAAACATGTCGTTTTTAAAATTCAAGGTACAATTTACCCCATCCACTTTTAGCAACAGTGTGATATTACTTTAAGCGCATCCTGTTGGGAAAAAATTTAATTTTATAAAACACATATTTGGTGATTGTTCAAAATGATTTTTATTACATTTACCTTATTTTTCAATAGTGTGCAACAACTGAAAGGCAGATCTTTGAAAAATAAACACCCAAATTGAGGTGTTTTTTTCCCCATTTTTTTCGTATATATTTTTTGTTTAAAAGAAATAAATAAAATTTCTGCTTTTCCAGAATGTACACACATTTTAACAACAGTGGTTGTACCCAATTAAAATTTTAAATTATATTTTATAACATTACCTTCATTTATTTGAGTAATTTATTTTTATTATTTATTTTATCTTTAAATTGTTTACACACTGTTGGTAACAATTGAACTAAGAATAAATCATACAGTCATTTTAGAAAATTCTGGGGTCAATTTACCCCACCCACTGTTGCAAAACTAATGGTAATTTATGAGTATCCTGTTGAACAAATCTAGCTTAATTGTGTAATTTATAGATATGGTTATTGTTTAAAATGATATTTATTACATTAATCAATTTTTTAAGAATTTGCAACAGGTGAAAGCCACATTAGACTTAAAACAGCAAATCAATGAATTTGTTCTCTTTTTCTTTGTTAAAAAAAACATCAAATATTACAAATATCAAATATAAGATTAATTGTGTTAGTTTTTATTCAAGTGATGTATTTTGTTTAGCGTAACTTATTTGTTGTTTATGTTGATATGTATCACTAATAAGGTTTAACATGCACGTTTAATATTATTAAAACATCTTAGTTTATTTTGTATAATAAATTATCAAATGTATTACAATTGAGACAATTTCTTAAAGAACACATTTATATTTTTATTATCATTATTTTCATACACATGCGCCACAGAGAACACTGACGGATCTTTAATAAATACTTAGAATGGAACAATCCGACGATATGCGCAAGTAGGCAAGGTTTGGCCATACATTAGAATGGAACAATCCGACGATATGCGCAAGTAGGCAAGGTGTGGCCATACATTAAATTGAAATAAGACGATGCGTTATGCACAACAAACACACATAAGCAACATTGAAAGTCCTTAAAGGGCAATAACCCCAGGCGAACTTCACTGGGTAGGAACAAGTCGGCAATGTGAAAAAAAAATTTGGCAGATCAGTTACCTACATTTATATATTATCTAAAATACTTAAAAACGAACAAAGAGAGAGAGAGAGAGAATCAAAGTTATCGGTTTTAAAGGGTCATTACTAATTCAAGAGTCTTTGGATATACACATACTTATACTAAATACAACTACGTAGGTTACTGACCTTGTACATAATTCGGACAGAAGGTGACGGAGAGACAGTGCAAACAAATAAAGGACCACCAGGCATTTGAAAATTATTGGAAAAGAACATGATGACTCGATGATATTTAATTCTGCAATACTTGTTCCTTACCACTAATCATTAATCCCAAGTTAAAGTCTGATAGGTCGGAAGGAGGAAATAGCACTGAAATCATTTGACAATGTAGAGGCGCAACTCGTTAACCAGTAATAGGAGGGAACGTAACAACGATATGCATAGCAGATCCCAAGTTTTATTAAAATAAGACAAAGATCATTCACAAAAAAGCAAATGTGGGGCATTTAAAGCCGAAATGTCGACAGACAGCAGACATAAACACACAGACACAAAGACACACACACAGTCGTACTGGTTGATGTTTCGGTTTAGCATTGATCAATCAGAGAAAATAAACATTCATTTTCTTGAATCATTTAATTTATTTAGTATACGAAAAACTACTTACTATATCACTATATCAGAAACTGAAAGTAGAACATATGTGGCATATTTTATCAAGCATACTATTTTTCTCTGAAATGTAGATTAACAGTTTGTTTACATTCTGGTTGATCATACACCAATATCTTATCAGACTTATATCTTTCGTCAGATATTTTATCGTAAACTGATATTGTGTAACGTGTTTATTAGCTATTTAAACGACAGTAGAAAATCCTGGACATACATTTGTTTGAAACATGAGTGGCCATAATATATATACCACAGTTTTTCACAAGGCACTTAAGTTCTGTAAAGAACGAAACTGTTTTATTTATACTGCACAACACAGAAATATTAAAACCGCATGTACATTAACTATTAGTATTTGATGTTTTATAATTTTTACATCTATATAATTTAATACTTTGTCCGTTGTTGCGGCTATCGCGAATGTTTGAACTTAACATCGCATCCATTTTAGTTGTACCTTGCACCAACTGCACTTTGTTTATGAAATAATGTCCGATTTAGAGTTGTGTATAGGCTAAAAAACAACGATTTGGAGTTCTGGTTCGTAGGAATTAGTCCAAGAGGTTTAATATACTGCATCACAACGACAAATCGTTGTTTATAAGCCGTAAAACAACGATAATGCAAAATTATTTCGATTTTAACATGACCTGACCAAATTTTCTGCAATATAAATGCGAACTATATTTTACAGTTTCGGACCAATTTTTTCGGGTCGTTAATGGGTAGTTATAAAACGGTGAATTTTGTTCTTTGTCTTTAGACAACTTTGCCCGTGTCATGTCAGAATATTATATTTAAGAATTCGATACGAGTTTTTTATTATTCATTACTAACAATGTTTCAATATTTTGTGTTTAACTGACTAACATTGGTTATAACTAATTGTCTTTGTTGTTGAAACCATTTACTGTACAACTTAATGTGATTGTCAATTTAGTCATTGAACAGGAAAAATCTACTTATAATGCCATTGAATTGATCGTTATTGCAAGCAGAATGTTACCCGTTATGTTGACGAAATAAAATCAACGGCATGTAAATTAACAAAGAAATAATAAAATGATGATTTTGAAAAGATATATTTGTGATTTTATTTCGTTTAAACGTATCGATTGTTTTTGTAAGTATACTTTACTTTATCACACTTTATATATATTCGGAATCAAAACAATATTAAATGTTTACCATAGAGCACATATTCACTAAAAATAAGTATAAATATATAATCACATGCGTTCCAATTAAAGTGACTTGTTTTCAACAGCAATTTAAAATATGGAATGCCAATGGCGATTAGAAAGCTAACCAATGACATATTGACAAACCATTCCAGAACCAACAGCAACATCAACAACAGTAACTGGTGCTATTTCTACTGTTACTGGTTCTGCTAGTAGTACTACCACCTCTACTACTTCTACTACAACTACTACTTCTACTACTACTTCTACTTCTACTACTACGCTACTACTATAGTATTATTACTACTACTACTACTTCTACTACAACTACTACTACTACTACTACTACTACTACTACTACTACTACTACTACTACTACTACTACTACTACTACTACTACAACTATTACTACTATTACTACAACTATTACTACTACTACTTCTACTACTACTACTACTACTACTACTACTACTACTACTACTACTACTACTACTACTACTACTAGTACTACTACTACTACTATTACTACTACTGCTACTACTACTACTGCTACTACTACTACTACTACTACTACTACTACTATTACTACTACTACTACTTATATTACTACATCTACTAATACTACTAAAACTATTACTACCGATACTACTACCACTACTACTACTACTACTATTACTTCTTCTTGTATTAGTACTACTACTACTACTACAAATACTACTACTACTACTAATAATAATTTTACTACAACTACTGCTACTACTACTACTATTACTACAACAACAACACCAACTACTACTACTACTACTTCTACTACTACTACTACTACAACTACTATTTCTACTGCTACTTCTACTACTATTACTACTACTACTACTTCTACTACTACTGCTACTACTATATTTACTACTACTACTTCTGCTACTACTACTACCACTACCACTACTATTACTACTATTACTACTACTATTACTTCTACTACTACCACTTCTACTACTACCACTACTATTACTACTACTACTATTACTACTATTACTATTACTACTTCTACTACTACTAAGAGGACTAGTACTACTACTACTACTACTACTACTACTACTACTACTACTACTACCACTACTACTACTACTTCTACTACTACTACTAATACTAGTACTACTACTACTACTATTACTGCTACTACTAATACTAATACTACTACTTCGACTATTACTCTGCTTCTACTACTACCACTACTACTACTTCTACTACTACTGCTACTACTACTACTACTTCTTCTACTACTACTATTACTACTACTATTACTACTACTATTACTACTACTACTACTACTTCTACTACTACTACTATTACTACTACTATTACTACTAATACATCTACTATTAATACTACTACTACTGCTACTACTACTACTACTACTACCACTACTACTATTACTACTTCTACTATTACTACTGCTTCTGAAACTACTACTACTACTACTACTACTACTACGATTCTACTACTACTACTACTGCTAGTACTACTACTTCTACTATTACTACTACTACTTCTACTACGACTACTACTACTAGTACTACTAGTACTACTAGTACTACTACTACTACTACTACTACTACTACTACTACTACTACTACTACTACTACTACTACTACTACTACTACGACTACTACTACTACTACTATTACTGCTACTACTACTACTATAACTCTACTACTACAACTATTTTTACTACTGCTACTACTACTACTTCTACTAGTATTGTACTATTAATGATTCTAGTATTGCTGCCTCGAATTCTACATTTACGAAACATATATCGGTAACACTTATTACTTATTGATCATGTATGCTTATGTTAAAACTTTATGGTAACCCTATCATTTTTCTGGAATTATGGATAGAACAAAGTCGCATGTTACATTCCATAAATTGGATGTCTAGCTCAGTTGGTTGAGCGCTGGTCTGAAAATCCGGGGATCGTGAGTTCGAGCCCACATTCTTTCTACGGCCATTCTTCCCCTACCTCTGATTCAAATAGGGCAGTTGTCAGTTACTGGCATAGGTTTGTGCACGTAGTAATGGTAAATAGCTTGGATCGGCTAAGCTTGCCCAGGAAAAGTGTGAGTAGGTTAACTGACCACCGTGATATGACTGAAATATTGTAAAAAACGGCGAAAAATCCAAAACAAACAAACAAAAAACAAAACATTTCATAAACCACGAATACTTTTCAACGAGTCCTATTTACATGAATTAGCTGTCTTTTGAACACATTGGATCATTATTGCTATGGCGAGTTGTTTGTGTTTATAACGTGATCATATAGCATACTTTCCGTATTGTATAATTTATGCACATTTTTATCTCATGGAATGTTTGTTAATTCCTTGTTTTTATAAAGATTACGTCGAATTTTTTGTAAGTGCATTCATATAAATAATGTGTTAAGCGTGTATATAAATTTTAATGTATGTATGTTTAATATGGTTTAGTATATATGAATACATAATTACCGACTTAGTTACAGTTGTTTGTAGTTCAACACATCGTTTTAATGTGTATGCTTCCTGATTAGTTGAAGCATATAGAAGCCGCTTTGTACATCCGGTAGTGAGATGAATTTCACCGGTGATTTTATCCATCATATTCGATGTCCGTCTGTCCCATCGTCCGTCCTTCCGTCTTTCCGTCTGTCCGTCTTTCCGTCCTGTACTTCGTTTCCTCGCGAGATCTCAGGAACTAAAAACCGAATTTGATGACACTTTATATGCAGCATCCCTATAAGGTAAGCATGCCCATATTGCCAGGTCGTTCTGGTCCGATGAATTTTCAGGGAGTTATCGCCCTTTGATTAGAAATATGACATTTTCTAAGAAATGTTCGTTTCCGTGCGATATATCAGAAACTAATAGCCCGAAATCAATGAAACTTTATATGCAGCTTCCCTACTAAGAGGAATGTGCATATGATCAAGTGGTTCTGGTCTTATGATTTTGTTTGGGAGTTATTGCCCTTTTTATATTAAAACTAAATGTTAACCTTAATGTGATAAGATAAAGTGCATATAAAACAGATCCATATGTCAGAGATCAAGGCCCCACTTAGGGGTCAAATGTCAAAATAAGCTTTTTGCTTGTCCTCACTGTAACTTGGTCATAGATTGAGCTATTTTTGGATTAAATGGAAAAAATGTTTGCCATACGGAAGAATAACCGCCACGACCTAATCGATATTCAGCCTACAGCGGTTCATAGAAATATATAGGGAAAACATCTTTAACTCGTCATAACTTTATTATCGTTTAAATAAATCCTTCGGTGCAAATGGTTTGATTACATTCAATCTTTTATCTATTCATTGGTATATTGTGTAATGTTTTAAAGTTAAAAACTTTTAGTCCTTTCTAAGTTTGCAAAAAGGCTACCATCTCAATTTACTATATATTTCAAATGAAAATCGGAATTTCTGTGTTAGTTTTTACGCCAAATTTCTAAGCGTTTTGCTTCGATGTTCGAAAAGTATTCTATCAAAAGCTTAGGTGCAAATGGTTTCACAAAATATAATATATCTATTATACAATAAATAAATTTTATGAATTAAACAAATATTCTTTAAGTCCTTTTTGCGTTTAAAAAAGTTGGTGTTATACCTGTTTGGTTTCCGTCAAACTTCGGGATTTTCCGCGACTTTTGCTTGGGACTGACCAATTTCAACTGATGAGATCGTTTTTTGTCTCGGGGATATTGGTTGTATGGGGGTAATAAAACAAGGGCCATATATAGTGGAAACTGAGGTATCTAACCAGTTTCATCATCATATATCGAAGTCCCCGAAAGGGGTTTGACTTAATGGAAAATAGAAGATTACACCGACATTAAATGAAATCTGTACCTTTAAAATAATTTCACGTTGTTAAATAAAGAATATATTGGAATCTTTATACGAGTTTTTTTACACGTATTAAACAAACATGAATAAAAAAAATACATAAGTTCAATGGAACTAGCGAATATATCTGAATATATTCGAAAACAAGTCATATTATTTTAAAATGTATTTTACGAACCTTTTTATTTTGAACATTGTTTATTGCATGTATGTAGATTATGGTGTTGTTGTGTTTTTCTTCTTACCAATTGAACACATAGTAAACTATAGTCGAACAATAAACCTACGGGTGAAAAGCTAACTTTTGCAAATGGAGCAGATATTTCAGTACATGTGAGTGGAAAACTCTTGATTGCTATATAAAATGGACTATGTTTATTTCATTTTTTTCTATTTAAACTGTTTTCCCTTCTTTTTTCTACTTTCTATTTAATTGCTTAACGGATATTTGTTAGACTTTAAAATAATAAAAATAATTACGATTTATTTAATTAAAATATTCGTATAGTCTGCCTATTACAGCATATAAACAATTTTGAAGAAACATCAGCTGATAGTT
Source organism: Congeria kusceri (assembly GCA_027627225.1). NCBI lineage: Eukaryota > Metazoa > Mollusca > Bivalvia > Myida > Dreissenidae > Congeria > Congeria kusceri. The sequence goes on along the minus strand of CM051026.1, from coordinate 15,361,552 downwards.
TGACCCTCCTTCAGTTGTGGCCCAACTTCCGTGGTCAACTTAAACCGATACGATTTTATGACGGTATCATAAAGATGGCTATCTGAATACCCCGTCTGTTAACAGGGATAATCGTGTCCGTTGTGGAGGGATAACATTTATTAATTAATAAGAACATTACTAGATTAATTCATTTAACTTTTATAATGTGAGGAAAATAAATTTGGTTGTTTTGAAAGGGGTAAACACTTTTGATGATAAACTAAATAACTGAAGAAACTTCTTTTTACCAAACTTTAACAATGAACAGTATCATGCTAAAGTATGATTCCGTTATTTAATTGAATAACGTTCAAATGATTAATGCACATTACAAGTTTTATTCTCAGAAATCTAGGAATCAATTTAATTTTTTTATATTTAAGGAAGATCCTTGCGGCTTAACATTGCCATTTAACTTATTAGTAATTTTCTGATTGCCTAGGGGCTATATTGTATGACCCCTATCGATTGCAAGCTATAAAACATCGGAAAACGACGCCGGGTTTCGGCTATGCTCGTCAGCAATCGCCGAAGCGGCTAAGTGGATTATTGGATTTTCAATAGCGCACCAGAGTGGCGGTTGTTCTTCCATATGATAAATGAGACGGCATGTTACAAGCATGACGTAGATCTGTAGTTCAAAGGTCAATGTCATACAAAGGTCAAAGTACCCTATGTCTCCGTATGAATCGGGGTTCTTAGGATTGATGTCAAGGCCAAGAGGTCAAAGCGGCATCGGGAGCATTCATCGGTTCTACCGATATTCTTGTTTTAACTTGCAATGGTCAAGCATGCATTATAAATATGTGTATCAGAGATTCAATAAGTCTGCAACATCAGTTTTACATTAAACAATAACATACGTCTAAAATAGGTCAGTAAATTTGTATTAAAAGGACATTACCCTTCCAACTGATAAAATAAATCCGAAATAAATGTATAATGATTCGGAAATGCATTATAAGTATTATAAGAGTATATAATAAGTCAAAATAATACAACAATGCAAGTATGGTTAAGTAAAACCAACTCGCTGTGCATATAATAAATAATTTTATGCTTTATGTATTATTTATACACTTGTACTCATTTATTGTAGTTATAACTATATTTGATAATATAATATGCTTATTTCGTAATTGTTTTTATACTTGCGAGTTTGATTTGATTTGTAAAAAACCTGTACAGTATGATTTTTTTAACAACCGATATGATCCTGGTCGCAATAATACTTAAGGTTTTCACAGACTAATGGTCATAATCACAAATGTGTTACTTTTTTTCCCATCATAATATACTACCAATAAGACAATGTATTTGAAAATGTAAAGACTTTGTACAGTGTAATAAAAAAGTCAGTTGTGATCATATAGGTAAAGGCTATAGGTGAATTTAGCCCACTAAAACTATTTACATACATATGCAAATGAAATATCAAATAAGAATGAACTTTCACCGTCATATAACAGAAATATGTGCAGCTAAAGTATATAGGGGTAGGTTTTGAATACCTAGCACAGTAACCTGCCTAATGCTGTTTTTAGTACATATCACAACTGAACATGTCACACAACTTCATAAAATCTAATATTCTGCTTCTAGTGATTTGAACTATTATTTTAGACAAATAATACAACTAAATACTAAACATTGTTACTATAATTAAGTATTAGAGTCACTCGGAAAACAGTCGTCAGAGAAAACTATAGTGAACACAAATGCCACCATACAGGACCCATGACATCCATAACTAAATAAATTATCCAACCATCATTTAACCTAATATTTACACAAACCCATACTGACTTGCTTGTGTTGCAAAGAACCAAATCATTTAAAATTAATCCTGTAACAACAGTGATCGAGGTAAATAAATTACTAAGAGTGAAACACAAGAAGAACTGAAAAGTTTTAGTTTCTGTTGATCTAGCATATATCTTTTTATGTAGTTTAAAAATACCTTTTTTTGCTCATTTATAGACAAATAAAAAAGACTATACATTATCATAATAATACATAAAATATACAACTTTGTGATGTTAACATCAATCCTATATTGACAAATAAGCGCAATGCAAAAGTACCCCCTCTAAAAGCAAATTCTAACACTTATGAAATGTGTTTTCAACTTCAAAGTGAATTATGGGCTATTGTTACAATGCTACAAGTGTATTCGACTCTCCAAAATTAATGTTATTGTTAATGCAAATAAACAATGCAAAACTATCAACTTGTACCGTCTCTAAATGGAAAATGTATGCCGATCAAAGAAGTATGGAAGGGTAGGTTTGAGAATTGACATCAGTTATTTGTAAAATAATATGTATCAGACATATCTAAACTAACATTGTCACACACTCTAGTTTATTCAAATTTCTTACTTTATTAAGTTTAAGTAAATGTTTAGTAGCTTTACATGTAATTTTTAATTTGATTAAACACTGAAACACCTAGTCAAACTGTTGTAATTGCATGTTGTAGTATTGCAAAAAATATAGTTTACATTTGTATACAATACATTTAGTTAATGTTGTTGAGTTAATAATATGAATAATATTTAACAATATTAAATAATAAATAACTATGCTTTAATTTATTTTGATCATATAGTAATCCATTAAGCATGGTTACATTTCATTGCTGTCAACGCAACATTTTCAAAAAATATTAAGTATTATAACTATAATATAAAAAAAGATGACACTTAAAAGTATACATATCAAAACTTCTGTCAATATGGGCACAATATTGCAGATCATTAAATTAGAAGTGTTCAATCCAAGAACAGAAGCACTGTTATCTTGAGGATTGTTGTTGGAAATTCTTCTCGTGCAATATTGTTTCCCGGACCTGTGTGCTCCATTGAAAACTTGAACTGATGAACTGTTTTATTTTTCTCTTGAATAATTTGTTGTCATGGATGTGACATCAGAAAACTTGAGCCAGGGAGCTGCAAATACAAAATTATTAAGACTATATTGTACATGTACAGGTAAATAAAACATCACTGTTAACTCCATACACTGAAAACATTGCTCCATTTTATTAGAATTTAGATGTCAAATTATGTATCATTTTGTTCAAATGTGAATCAGTTTACATAAAAATTATAGGAATCCAATGCAATATGTTCAAATCAAAAGACATTTTAAATTTAAAAAAAGAATGATATATTTTTCCATAGAAAATGGTTATGCATGAGAACTGAATAAATAAAAAAACAACAACATATAATTGTATTAATTCACGTATTATTGATGTTCCTATATTAAACAAATAAAGGAATTCAAAGTACAACTACCATTGTCAAATAAACATGCATGCAATGCGGTACAAATCAAGCCATTCTCTTAAATTTAACTCATAACATGGAGTTTATGGTTGATGGTGTGTCTAAAACAACACTATTCATGAGCCAACAGTCTCTATTCTGGCATCTAAGTAGCTTGTAACGTTCAAACGAATAAAATGTTCCACACAATATTGTCACCGATACAAGTCCACGATAGAACTGTTTGTGATGGTAGATACTTTCAGGAATAAAAACAACAAATTCCACAGACCTTCATAAGGCTTCCACTTGGAAGATTTTGTACCCTAGACACACCGTTAATAATTACACCAGCATATGAAACGTATCAACACGCTCACTATGATCAGTAAATACTTTCTCGAGCCTTGTTGGTGGTACATTGTTCGTGTTTTTAGACAATATACTTCAGTGTATATAAACTGACAAAGTCAACGATCATCGGCGCCGCAATTTTGATAATCACGAAGCCAATATTTTGTATTTATGCTTAGCAAATGAAATATACTTTAATTCTGTCAGATAATTGCAGCTGCTAACCAAAAAGTAAATTTTTAATTTTAGTTTATGGTTTATTTTCAAAATACATGATGTTTATTTATTTAACTTTTTGAGATTATCGTCGTCCGACGCTGTACCGAAATAAACCGGAAGACACCGATACGTTACGAAATGAGTCGATATTACCTGATTTTATTAGTGTGCAAGTGCCTTAACAGCACAGTATAAATTACAAGTAATCACGAACACTTTCAACACCACCTTGTGAACAAATTCCAACCATCAAGCTTCAAAATATTTACCACGTGATCTTCCATTTAACATAGGCTAGGCTTTGAAGTTGAAATACTCGATAAGCAATATTTTAATTTGCATATGATTGGAATACATTTGTGAAAACGCCTGTTGTCTTGAACAGTCGATTCCCACATCAATAGTTTAAAGATCCATAACTGTGTGATAATAGATTAATTTAACTTATCTTAGCCAAACAATTGAATACATTACCAAACTTAAACTTTAATAATCCAAGCATTATTTAAAAAAAAAAACTTTTTATTTTCTATTTTAGACTTTATTGCGTTTATTTTTGCATTGAACTGCCTCAAACGTCATTCAATATGAAACAATTTACAAGTAAAACGTACACGGTAATGAAACTTCAAACATTTTAAAAAACGATTATGTCAATAATATAATTTGCTCTGGGCCCATGTTTTAAAGCAGTCTAAAAATTTTGCTAGCATTTTTAAATATATATACACATATTATGCACGGCGTATAAAAATTCTTCAGCCGTTGGGGTCTGTATTTGAATGTACATGTAGTGTGATTGAACCATCAAAAGACAGCCATACCATTTTTCGATCGTTTATTATTTATTTGCAAACATGACATGTGCAGATGTTTCTATAGACAAAATAAACACATATATTTGTTAAATTTACAATAAACAAATCAAATACAATAGTCCGAATGTTTGTTATCAATGAAGTTACTGTTACACATGATACATATTACTTCCATATATTTGTTTAATTGTCCATGAGACTGAATACAAAACATGTTTGTTTGTTTGTTTGGATTTTCGCCATGTTGGGCAAGCTTAGCGGATCTAAGCGGTTTATCAGCAAAAGTGCACATACTAATGTCAATCACTGACAACTGCGCTATTTGAATCAGAGGTAGGGAGAGAATAGTCGTAGAAATAATTTCATAACAAAGGTATGTAGCCGGGCTGAGTCTCGAACTCTGTAACCACGGATTGACAGTTCAGCGCTCTACCATTAAACGGCCACCGGAAAAAAATTTGCGAAACCGAAATTTTGCTAACTTATGTACCGTTTTTTATTGAGATATTACTATTTTACATAAATTATTCGTTAAAACGTTTAAGTGTGATCACTAATTGATGTTTTTGTCATATCAAATGTGTGTGCAAAATTGGCATTCACATTTTCTAATGGGATTTTTCGTTTTTTTTTCCGGATTTTTCTTCTCTACTTTTTCAGGCTGGAAATAAATCCCATGGGATTTATGTACATTCTAAAACCGCGTTTTTTTGTCTTTTATATGCATACAAATTCTATATAACCATGATACAATTGTTTCATATAGAAAAAAATATTAAATTTGGCTGTAATAAACAAAATCCTACCCTAAAAGTGGGAAAATATCAAATGGGATTTTTTTCTTCTTTTGCAGGGTTTTCTCATGTTCTTCTAAGATATACTGTGTTTTATATTAGAATAAGTAGGAAACATGTTTTTGATCCATTTTAAATTAGATAATATACTGGATTCAAATATTGAAACTGCTTTTTTTAAAATGAAATTTAATAGCAAACTCAATATAAATTACAACCTTTGATATTGAACAAAAGAGTATTCGGTTTGGTCTTGATTTCTTTCTTTCTCTCTTTCTTGTTTAATTAATTAATTAATTATTTATTTTGTTAATTTGTCGTGAATATGTGTAAACAAGTGAGATTTCATAATAATAATACTACAGCTACTACTACTACTACTACTACTACTACTAATAATAATAATATTATTATTATATTATTATTATTATTATTTATTATTATTATTATTTATTATTATTATTATTATTATTATTATTATTATTATCGTTATTATTATCGTTATTATTATTGTTTTAATTATTATTAATGTTATGAGTACTATTGTAATTACTGGTATTATTAATAATATTATTTTTCTTGTTGGTATTATTATTTGTACTATTAATATTATTATTTATGTCATTATTATTATTATTACTTTTATTTTATTTTTTTATTATTAGTAGTAGTATTAATATTATTTTTATTATTTTGATATGTTAATTGTTTAACACTACTAAAAACTCTATTTTTCTTATAATAAACACTATTATTATTATTATTATTATTATTATTATTATTATCATTATTGTTATTATTATTATTATTATTATTATTATTATTATTGTCATTATAATAATAATTATTATTATCATTATTATTATAATTTTTTTATTATGAGTATTATAAGTATTATAAGTATTATTAGTACTATTATTATTATTATTATTATTATTATTATTATTATAATTACTATTATTATTTTTATTTTTATTATTAATAATATTATTAATGTCATTATTATTATTATTATTATTATTAGTAGTAGTAGTAGTATTGGTATGATGATAATAATGATAATAATAATTATTATTATTATTGTCATCTTCATAATTATTAATATTATAAATGTTAGTGTTACTAGTAGTAGTAGTGGATCTAGTAGTAGTTGTTGTTGTTGTGGCAGTAGTAGTAGCATTAGTAGAAGTAGTAGTAGTAGTAGAGATCTATAAGTAGTTGTAGTAGTAGTAGTAGTAGTAGTAGTAGTAGTAGTAGTAGTAGTAGTAGTAGTAGTAGTAGTAGTAGTAGTAGTAGTAGTTGTTGTTGTTGTTGTTTATGTTATTATTGTTGTAGCTGAAGATAATAATGGCGGACGGTGTGGCGATGCCGATACTGGTTATGCTACTGTAGTTGCTCCTGCAGATGGGGACTGTTGGATACCGCTTATGTTCGTTCATTTAAAATCGTGAAAATATAAAATGTCTAGGCCCTTCATTTTATATGAATATATAAAGAATATTTGTTGATTTCGGTATAAGATTCTATTTTATTTCACGAGTGCTTATAGAAAATGATATTTTCATGAGTAGCGCAACTACGAGTAAAAATATCCATTTTCTAATATCACGAGTGAAATAAAATACAACCTTACCCCGTAATCAACAACTTTTCTTTTTATTTTATGCTTTTGGCCAATAAATAAATACAATTGTACGAAGTAAACTTAAACGTCACACGTTCGGGTATTCTGACGTCATAAAAATGACGTCACAAATGATTCCAAAATTGTTAATCATAACTATGGTTGGAAAAAATGCCATAATTGGTGCGTCGTTGATTTTAAGTTATATTTTTGTTGAATTTTATTATGAGATTTCTGTAAACAAATGTATGTAAATACTGTAAAAGTATATACATTTGCCAAGGAAGGTAAACCACTACTGGTAGATCGTTGCGATTAATAGAAAAATAGTGTGTTTCATGTTACATTTTCACTGCAGTGAAACTATACATTTTTATATTTTTCACTGTTTCAACAGTGAAAATATCAAATTTTATTTAACTAATAAAATTTTATATTTTGCTGAAAAGCATATAATAGAAACAAAATATTAAATATTTGTATTGTTAGAATCCATGTAATTAAAAAACAACAACATGCGTTATATGCTTTTCAGTGAAATGTCGCGATATCAATACAAATGAACTTAGCACAAATTCTATATATACATGAGAATTTAGATTTGTACTTTATTGCAGCACTTATCATGTAACTATAGGTTTTTCTTTTTGCTTTTATTTTTGTAACTTTATTGGATTTCTAAATTCATATGTGCTGCTGTTGCTGTCACATGTTAAAATAAATGATTTTTAAACAATTTATTATGTTTGACTAATAAAATAAAATAACAATGATCTGAAAAATTGTTTCTCAGCTCAACCTATTTTATTATCTTCCAAAAAATAACAAACTGCATATCATTCCAATCACAATAAGTAATAAGCTGTCGATCTACAGCCCCTGGGCATCTGTTTTAGTACATTTATGCGTGGGAAGGAACAAAAAGCAAGTGTTGCTAGTTGTAAAAACGCGGCTGTTACAATGCGTTACCGTAATTGAATATGATAATATTTGTTGGAATGAGTTGGAAACAATAATCTGTTTTGTACCAATAAATGCAGTTTTATTGGCCTCAGACAAGGTTAAGTAACGGAAATTCAAAGTCCAGATGCCTTTATTTATATTTATCACACAAATCACACACATTTGGCTATCATAATTTAATATTGCATTCCTATTTCCCATAATTTTGCAGCACTTAACGCAGAATTAAATTTGCTTTAATTAACACTTTGACATCGCCAAGCTAGCTTAATCTGTTTTACCGGAAAATAAACAATAATAGTTGAGAATTTCAGAAAATGTTTTTTAGGAAGTGCATGTTCAATGTGTTTTGTTTGAAATTGTCTTCAATTGTAATTATTCTCGGCAAAATAAATGCCCATTTATTGGAAAGGAATAAGACACTTTTAAAATTAAAATATGGTAAATCCTACAAATACTATTAATTTTTAAGTTTAAACTAATACATATATTTGTGTAGTACTTTTAATAATTAGTATGATGATGAAGATTAACATGCTGGTGCATGATTGTTGAGATCATGATTGTAAGGACGATCTCGTTTCTTCTTATTGTTTTCACTTCATTGTTTATGAAGACATTAAAATTAGTTTCAAAATGTGTTAGACAACTCATAAGCATATTCTGAAATTATATTTTTCTAACAGGGTACACAGACATTTCTTATCAGTATTCGACAATAACATCAACACTGTTTCCACACTGTTTCCACAGTAACCGATAGCACTAAGGGTCATAAACCTCTTAGGGTGACAATTTGAATGATAAGTTATACTTAACCAAACAAATATTTTCCATTTCAAGGTTCCAACCTAAACTAGTGTACATCGGATAGCTATATTAAGTTAAATATAAATGAAATTTTGGGCACGATTTTTCAAATATTAAATGATATAATGGACAGCAAAAAGATATTCAAATTACAGTTTATTATTAATATTAATAATATTATTAATAATAATAATATTATTATTATTATTAATTTTATTATTATTATTAGTAGTAGTAGTAGAAGTAGTAGTATATTTATGATGATGATGATTATGATGCTAATGATCATGATAATGATGATGATCATTATCATCAGCATCATCAGCATCATCATCGTCATCAAAATGATGATCATGATGATGCAATCACAAAAATATTGCTTCAAAAATGAATATGCCATGTATTATGTAAATATAGCAATATAAGTTTTATGTGTTTTTGTAGTGCCTTATGCGTACACATAGAAGTAGGACGCGTATATACTAGTAAACACATTTATGGAGTGCTAATAAAACATTTCATGAATATAACGGTGATGGTGCAGAATAACATGGGATGATGATGATGATGATAATGATGATGATAATGATGATGATGATGCTGCTGATGATGAAAGTGACGGTGATGATGATGATGATGATGCTGCTGCTGCTGATGATACTGATGATGATGATGATGATGATGATGATGACGATGGTGATGATGATGATGATGATGATGTTGATGATGATGGTGACGACGATGATGATGATGATGATGATGATGATTGTGAAGTCAATTATTGGAAAGATGGTATCGTTTATATCAAATTGGATTTATTTCGATTCCTTGTCATGGTCATTTGTAAACAAAACTCTAGCATGGTTCAATTTTGGTCCGGACATTATAAAGTGGTTTAATGTCTTGTATAACGACGGAATTTCATCTGTGACGAAGTGTGGGTTTTTATCAGATTTTTTCATATACAACGTGGTTGCCGACAAGGCGATCCCCTTAGTTGCTATATAGAGAATATATGGTTGGTGACTTTTGATATCATGTGATATCAGGCGAGTCTGATATGGCGTAGGAAAAGGCGAGGCCAAACCCAACAATTTAAGGAATCAAAATAGATAACATTGAATACAAGTTGTCCCAATTTGCTGATGACACCTCTATACTCCTGGATGGCTCTACAGAATCTCTTAATGAAACACTAGATGTATTGTCACATTTCACGCTGCATTCCGGTTTAAAAGTAAACTTTGACGAAAGTAGTTTGAATAGAAAAGCACAAGTTCAGTTCTGAAAGCATTAAAACACGATCGAAATTAAAATGGAATCAGCATACGTTTGACATGCTTGGTCTAACTTTTCATATTGACCTTACAAATATGGTAGAACTAAATTGTATGGACAAATTATCCAAAGAACAACTATATTAAACAACTGGTCAAGAAGGATACTTATGCTTATTGGAAGAATACACGTGATAAAATCAACAGCACTGCCAATACTTAATCATCTTTTTGGTTCACTTCTACACCCGTCGAATAAAATATTGACAGAGTTAAATGGTCTATTTTTCGAGTGTTTGTTAAATGGTAGATCAAAAGTTAACAAAAATGTAATAATAAAAGAATATTCTGAGAGAGGCTTAAATATGGTGGACCTTTTTTCGTTCATAAGTTCTTTAAAGTGTACCTGGATCCGTAGAACTGTCAACGGAAACGGTAAATGGATCAATATGGCAGAAAAGATGATTAACCTTGATAAATTATAAAACTTAATCAATAGAATAGAAAATAATTGTTGGAAAAGGACATTAAAATCCTTTGTTGACTTCTGCAAAGCGGAACGATTAAATACAAATTACATACCTGGACTACAAATCCAATATTCTATAATCCAGATATTAATATTGGAAACAAAAGTGTATTTTTTCAAATCATGGTTTGAAAATGGTGTTAATTCGTTGGGGACTTGATCAGTAACAATTTATAACGTTTATAGCTATTAAGAATTTTTTTAAATATATAATTTCCATCCAAACTACTTGTATTATCTAGGTTATGTTAATGCTTTAAATAAATATTTTAAGACTTGTAGCCGGTTTGAAACTAGTTTTAATAAACCATTTGTTCCCATATCGTTACGGTCCATTTTAAAATACACGAAAGGAACTCGGCCAATGTACGATGTAGTAAACGAATAACACTTTACCAGCATGTATAGCGCAACGGTCGATCACTTCTAACGACATCAATATGAAAGACTGGAAGTATATTCTTAAAATGCCTTTTTATATTACGAAAAATTCTTTACTTACAGTGGTTACACTATAGAATTATACACAGAATTATAGGAACAAGTTCGTTCTTATTTAAAATTTATAACACATATTCAGCTAACTGTTCTTTCTGTCAAAATATATACGAAACAATTGAACATTTTTTAGGGAATGTAAACATGTCCATAAATTAATTTCATAATTATTTTGTCAATTTGAAAGTTTATCAGAACTACTTAACCCATCATCCTTTATCTTGGGGCATAACAATGCAAATGTCCCGCTGAACTTAACATTCCTTTTCACTAAGATGTTTATTTATAATTGCAAAATGAACAAAACAATACCTACAGTCAGGACTGCAAAGACATACTTTTCTATACATTATAATGTTCGGAAAGAAATTAATTACTTTAACAGTCCACGTACTGATAAAGAATGGGACATATTGCTACCTCTTTTTCGTTAGAATAATAATATTATATGACTCATAATAACTGTTATGATGCAATGCGTAAGATCTATAATATCTATTTTGAAGCACATGTTAACATTATTGATGTGAACTTATATATGCATAAAATGTTCAATGCACGGTGTGGAGGGGGATGCCCTCGACCCCAACACACCCATTAACGAAGGAAATATAATATATGGAACTTTAACAAATGTGTATTCACTTGAGTTTTATGAAGATATGAAAAGCTCTTATAAGTTTCATTATTAATTGACTTTATAATATTAGACGAGAATCTAGTCAGTTTGTTACCTTGATACGATGTAAAGCTCGATAAATTTCAAAAAGCGGCCAATACGGGAAACATGAGGCCAATATGGAAAAACGCTGCCAATACGAGATCCGGCCAATCAGGATTCAGGATTAGTTCGGCCTTACACGAGATGAGATGTTTGCATGTTTTTTTACGCCATTTTGAAAACGCTTAGCATATTTTGCACTTTGTATTTGTTACGATAAGTTTCTACAGGTAGCACTCCCAGGTTTTCCGAGACGCGATCGGGTTAACAGTGCATATCAATTGGTGATGTTAAACCTTTAGCGACTTTCACAATTTGCATTTAAAATGTGCCGGAAATTGCAGCAGACGTCAAATAACTCAAACAGTTTTCTTAAGTTCTTAACAAAGTGCATTAGATCTATTGACGCCTGCAATGGATGGAGAGGAACTGCTTGAGATGCTAGCGAATGCTATATTGAACCTGGAGTCGCTTGCTAGCACGGAAAAAAATAAGTAAAACACAAATTACAGGATTTTGTGGACGAGGACACAGTATCAATGATCCATTCTGGAAGCTCTACAGTGCTAGAGGTCTATGAGTTCCTAGAGAGTCAGCCGATCCCCGTTTCGTTGGCGAACCAACGGCTGGACGTTTCCAGTCAGTGAACTATGACGACACAGTGAAATATTTGGATGAAAATAAGGCAAATAATATCGTAAACAAGACTCGAAGTGACTAAATATTTTCACATATTGGGCCAAAAGAATTGGAGAACTTGGGTCTGCGGAGACAATACCACCAGAGGAACTTGACAAAATCCAAATTTTATATGGGTAAGCGTATTTTATGTACTTTCATTCAATGCTTTTCTTCACGGTACCTATTTACTTTTTCATGAATTGTACTGCAGTCATTTACTCTGTATATATTTTTGTCAGTAATTATCCAGCCAAAAATGCCCTTTTTTAAATTGTTAAAGCTACACACATGAACGTCTCTGAAGTATTATCAGGAGTTTCAAAATGAGATAATATAAGTTACAGTTGCACCAACCAACATAGGCATATTATGAATGATCTTTTTCTTCTATTCATAACACTGAATTTATAACTTAAATGACGGGTTCGACTACTGCTGTGGTAATCATCAGAATTCCGAGTTTCACGGATCATCGGTCATGCGCAATGATTCCCGCCACGCTTAGAAGCCGTGGAGAAAATCGAATCTTAAAGTTGGTAGGCCCACTCGTCCCTTTTCGCTAGGGATCCTCCGACATCTGCTTAACTCAATGTTATCTATATATTGTGAAGCATGTAAAACATGTCATTTCGTCAACATGCATTGTTTAAAAATAATTTTATCAACGGACGGTTTCAGAGCCAGGCATATATTAATATCTCATATAAAATACAGCTAAAATAGCGACATTGAGAGATTATGTTTGATTCAAGCCATGTCGAATGGTGACACGTTTGACAAGTTGTTTATTACATATAAATATCTGTATGACATCCACTATTTCTCTTAAGCAACACAGCTTATATAGGACTTGCTGAAAGTTCGTGTTTTCTTCTTTCTCCCATACGTATTCTATTTCTGTATCGTATTGCTGTACTCTGATTCACCCTCACCTCTCGTCCGAAGTAGACTCTTAGCGAACATAAGACGTCCTATATTACACGTCACACATGAAATAATTAAGGTAATCGTGTAACATAATTCTTGAAATTTGCAAGTTAGCCGCATAAGCGCTAAAATATGCGCTGATGGATGAATGGATCGATGGATGGATGGATGGATGGAGAGATGGAGGGATGGAGGGATGGAGGGATAAAAAGATGGATGGATGGATGAATGGATGAATAGATGGTTGGATGGATGGATAATTGTGGAGGGATGAATGGATGGATGGATGGATGAATGGATGGATGGATGGATGGATGGATGGATAGATGGATGGATGGATGGATGGATGGATGGATGGATGGATGGATGGATGGATGGATGGATGGATGGATGGATGGATGCATGGATGCATGGATGCATGGATGCATGGATTGATGGATGGAAAGACTGATGGATGGATGGATAGATGGATGGTCGAATAGATTGTCGGATGGATGGTCGGATGGATGGATGGATAGTTGAATGGATAGATGAATGAATCGACGGATGGTACGTAAATATATACATACTGTTTATTTCCGAGAATCTTGTCATTGTCTGAAAGGATATATGTATTATATGACAACTTTATTTATGTGTTCTACTAAAACACTAATATTGAAATAGTTATGCTACACTATTACAATGCTGAAGGTGAAAATTAAATGCACTCTTCCTCGTATTCAACGGCCACCGGAAAAACTTTGCTAAACCGAAATTTCGCAAACTTAAGTACCCTTTTTCTTTCATATATTACTATATTACATAAAGGATGCGTTAAAGTGTTAAATTGTGATAAATAATTGATGATTTGTATCGCCTTTTTTGGGGGCCATACATATTAATAAGACACATGTTATTGTTTTGTATTTTAATTTTTAGTAATTGGATACCTCCATCTATTGGCTCTTTGTGTTCGAAATGTTTTATAATCATACAGACATACAGAACTAGAGACAAACCGAAGACAGACAAACTGACATACTGATACTCGCACAGACAGACTCTGACTCACATACACACAGATAAGTCATGTTAAACTACATACAGACAAACAGACAGACCGGTAGAAAGACAGACCGACAAACAGACCGACAGACAGATCGACCGACCGACAGACAGACTGACCAAATTTCAGACAGGCAGACAAATAGACCACAGACTCACTGACTCACTGATAGATCATATAAAAATACAGACACACAAACAGACCGACACACACACAGACAGACTGACATACATACAGACAGACCGACAGACAAACCAACGGACACACCGACAGACCGACAGAAGGACCGACAGGCAGATAAACAGACCGACAGACAGACAGACAGGCAGGCAGTTAGGCAGGCATAATTTGTTAGGAGTTAAAGAACACTCTGTGTCCGAATAATTTATATCCAACAAAACATTATGCGAGAGTATTAATAAAATAATCCTTTATAATATAGCGACACCATTTAAATACAAACATAGCGCAGGTAAAAATTCTGAACATTTGAAGACTTTAATTGCTATTACTAAACTGTACATTCAGGTTGGCAGGCCTGTCAAAACTACGATATTCTGCTGTGTTGCAGTCACTATAATCTGACGTTATGTACGCGAACATAGCAAACTTGTGCGTAAATGTATACGCACATTTTATTTTCTCTGTGTAATTTCCACAATGTATTGGCATATTTAACGCTTTTACGCGCCTTATCTGGACACCTCAGACAGACAGACAGACGGACAGACTTCCGCCTGACTATCTAATTGATAGATCATATAGATTTACACACAGACTGACCAACAGGCAGACAGGCAAACAGACCAAGAGTGTTAGACATACATACAAACAGACAGACAGACAGACAGACAGACAGACAGATAGACAGACATACAGATAAACCGACAGCCAGACATACCAGGACTGACAGACAAACAGACAGACTTCTGACTCACTGATCGATCATATGTAACTACAAACAGAAGTACCAAATGATTTACAGACACAGAACCTTACTGATAGGCACGTATACTTCGGACTCACAGATATATCACATAAACCTTAATACAGACAGACCAATTGACACACAGACAGACTGAAAGACATACTGAAAGACAGACTGACATACATAAATACATAGATACAGACAGACAGACGAACAGACGGACGAACAGAGGGATATACAGACATACAGACGAACGGAAGGATGGACTGACGGAAGGACGGACGGACGGACGAACCGACCAACAGACAGACAGACAGACAGACGACAGACAGACGGACATACCGACAAACCGACATACAACAGACATACTGACAGACAAACAGACGGACAGATTGACACACATAAAGACAGACAGACAAACAGACTATCTGGACGGCTGTCATCCGGAGTGTATGGCTGGCTGGCTGGCTTACTGACTGACCATATGAACAAATTGTTCTGGTTTCATAACTAACAAATTTCAGGCACAGTACCGGCTCTGCAATGAGTTCATGAAGGAGTTTGTCAAGGGGTTATAGTGTATGATTGTGACATAATCTAAGAAAGTAGTTTTTTCCATATAGTATTTATTGCAAAAAAATACTGTTCAGTTACTAAATGTAAATGAGAAAGTGAATACTTTTTATAGAATCAAGAATTGTGTGGCTAGTACGTGTTTATGTACACTTGTGTTGTACAAACTGACAATATTTTATATACCTGCTAGGATTAGTCAATTGTTTTGATTATGAGTTATATAAATACAAGTATTATTAGTAAAATATTTGTTATAAATGGAATACAATTATTGCTAAACGCTTTCCCAATATATGATATATTTGTTGCATTCTGACTGTCTATTCAAAAATGTATAAAACCATTGTGATATATAACACTTTACTAAACATGTTTTACTAAAACATGTTTTGTTTACACTTTGTATTTACACCAAAATATATTTACCTAACATTTATGTGCAATATATGTCTCATGAACACTTTATATATACATGATCTATGTGCAATACGAGTTAGTTTGGTTTGTAATTTATATTATTATTTTTACTTACGTATTTAAAATGTCTCATATTATACCATGTCTCATACTTTACCTAGTTACAGATCATGTTCGGGGGTTGAAAACCAGAAGGTACTAATTACCATTGTCAATATATTCTGGTTTTCAACTTTTGAAATGTACTATGTAAAAAAGTATTGAGTATTGAAAATATACATAAAGACAGTATCATCCTCACAAAACATTATACATATATTGACTAGATGGCCATTGGATATGGTCTGATGTTCACTTGGTGAAACTCGTGTTTACCGAGATTGAAGCCGAGGTCAACATGAATTTCACACAGTTAACATTATACCATGTCTTATGGCCATAT
Source organism: Congeria kusceri (assembly GCA_027627225.1). Classification (NCBI taxonomy): domain Eukaryota; kingdom Metazoa; phylum Mollusca; class Bivalvia; order Myida; family Dreissenidae; genus Congeria; species Congeria kusceri. Next base: position 15,344,634 of record CM051026.1, on the reverse strand, counting down.
AGTCAACAAATGTTTTGTTATATAATATATTATTTGTTTTACTAGCAAAATAACCGACCAGATAAACATATTATAATCCAATGCTGATTCTATTTAAATTACCACATTTTGATAAATTTTAGCAATAACCTACTAAATCAAACACAAACAATGACGCCAGGAGAATCAACAAAATGAGGTCATTGTTTTTAGTAAACAGAAAACAACGCTGTGCAGGTTTCTATGTTTAGCCCACAATACATGAGTTTAGGCCATGCGACATGACTTTTGTATTCAGTGACCGATGGCTGTTCGGACCAATGGGAGAACGTCTGTTTGAAGTTTATATAACAAACATATATGGCATTATTTATAACCACACTACATTATTGTTTATTTGTGTCATGTACCAGTGAATGCTGTTGCTAAGCAAATGAGCCTTGTATTGTTTTAAATAAAGATACATTTATCTAGTAAAGCTTACACATCTAATCAGAATCAGGTACTTTGGTTAGTGTGTTTATCATATTGCTACACTACACCGAAAACTACTACAATAAACTCATCATTATTTGCGTTTTGTACCAACGAATGTTGTTGCTTAACAATTAACCTTTTATTGTTTTGTTCTTTATCTTGAGAAGCTTACAAATCTAATCTGGATAACGTACATTGGTTAGTTGTTTACTTGTTTATACTGAGCAAATAAAATTACCTTTATAAAACAACAAAATAATTATTTGTTTTATTTTAATCCCATGGCGTAATACAGGAAACTAAATCACCACACAGAATCGACGTTTTTTATTAAAATAATTACCGAAATAAAGGAAACATTTAAAGACACAAGGCAACACACATACTACAATGATGTCCATTTAGTAATAGAGTGGACAACACCTGAGCCGCATTCACCACACATCCAACCAGAGATAAGTGTTTCGCCAAATGTAGTTCATTGAGGATAGGTGTGTTTAGAGATAGTAATTACTATGCAAAAAAGTTGCCCCGTAATTCGCTTCTACACTTTCAAGGTAGCGGGATTTCTCGAGTTGAAGTTAAACTCCGCATGATTTCGGATTATGATTATGATACATTCCTTTAAGTTCAATTCGTTAAGTTATCGCATGGTGCAGAAGGTTTAATATATATGCATAACCCGGTAAATAGCTGTATAAGCACAATCCTATGTCCGATTGTATTTCAGATTGAACAGGCTTTACATGTAACAGACAGGAATTGATTATGTTTACCGTAAGCGTTTATAAATACCTGCAAACAAACAGTAATAAATACTACGTTCATGCAGGGTAACTTGAAATTTAAGGCTTTTAACAAGAACAAAAAGCTGATATCATACCCACACGGACATAAAGCAATGAATATAGGTTTATCAATAGCTCTAATCGTGCGATTGCAATTGAAGAAGTCTCTGCAAGCAAGTTTGCCGCAATCAATATAGCTCTGACCTAAATTTATGCAATGGTTGTGTTTGTGTTTTGTTTAGTGCTTGGATTATGGCCACAGTATATTAAAGTGAACTCTTTAGACTATGGTCTGAAGTTTTTAGACAATAGTTACTGTTTTCCTCTACACAATACTATCGACAACCTATTAGTTAGCCTCTTGCACTTATAATCTTTAAATATAATCTACAATTACCCGTATTTAGACTGAATGCGTAGATCACCCAAATTGGAACTTGATCAGACTAGCTTGGATTATGTTTAACTGCAACTATCGCATATCTTATATATCGGTTTACAAATGATTAGACTGCTATTTAAATAATCATTCGCTGGAAAATTTAATGATTCTCACGACACGGAATCGAATGCTTAAATAGTTATTTTGTCAGATTTTAGAGTTCTGTTTTGCATAGTATATTTCTGATGTGATTTCTTAAAATAGCGTTTGTCTGCAATGTTTATGAAACTTAATACGTATTATCTATTGTGAAATCTACTTCAGGCAGCAATTGCAAAACTCTTAATGATGCATAGGCACGCAGGAAAATATAATGACTTCAATAAGATCCAATATCTTCACCTACGAGTAGGGGAAATTGCATTATAATGAAAACCTTTGTTTGGTTGTTCGTTCATTTTCGGTACAATTGTATCTTGTGGTCCATTTAATTTTTAATGTTATATATATATATTGAAAATTTCAAAACCAATTTATCTGATTTAGTATAAATATAAAATTTTACACCATTTAACACCAACTGTAGTTTACAACATGTTGTCAGCAATGACCGGAAAAATAATATAATGACATGCTAATAAATATGCGTTTCTCAAGAAAGTTTTCAACCAGTGAGGTAGGAAGTAGTTCATCGATAACAGCTCTGCCTGTTTGGGTTAGTCATCGCAAATACATTAACGTCAATATGTTCGTCCTGTTTCAAATATGCGGCAGACAGGTTTGCAAAACCTCATTCATTGGATAAAAACTAAGCTTTGAAGTGTATCGATTGCATCAGACTGTGATATCAGGTTGCACAGGTACAATGTGTAGCTATTAGGCGTGCACCTGGTTGTTATTAACAAAGGGCGTATTGACATACTTTGAACGCAAACACTCACGTACGCAATATTATAGGCACGTTATTTCAAAAAAATAAGAACAATCTAAATGTATTTGGAATTGAAGAATAGTGAAAACAACTTAATACACCATGTCTACCTAAACTATAGAACATGAGTAATATGTAGTTTACATTTTCTGAAATTGTTACTGGGTATTGGTTGATATAGTGAATGGCCTTGCTACGGAATATAAACCTTGATTTATTAAAAAAATACCTGAATATGTAAACATACTCTTTATTTATAAACTGTTTAAATGGTTGAATATGATTCTTGGATTAAGAAAACGTTTTAATACGTTGTTGTGTGTAAAGGGTACAACGCGTAATGTTGTTTTATTCAATGGTTAACATTGCAAAAAGAAAAATATAGTTTACCCAATGCGAATTTGGGGCCTTAAAAGTGCGGTTTGTTCTGCACAAACATCGAGGCCTTGACATAGTTAGCTACATGTTTAGGTGGTTTTAAGTCCGGCGATATGCTGTCAGTTGGAAATCTCATAAACATGCGACCATTGCGTGCAGAAAATATGACATAGCATGATTCTCGCAATACCACTAGGGGAGCAAATACATTGTATTGCAAGAAAAGAAACGCGCAGGTTTATTCCCCATTGATGGGTATTTTTTGTTTAATTAACATTTGTACAGATTTTATGTTCAACAAATTCAATGATAAATAAAAATAAGTATTATTATTGTGTGCATATCAATATCATTTTTCATACGATGTAAACGTGACATTTATGTTGTGTATTGATATTGCAGTTTGTACGAGCGTGTTCACTAAATATATACAATAAATAATTGAAACACACAGTATAGTCATTTAACATCATAAAACAGTCATACTATTGTTGCTACGTATACGTCTACTATTCACCATAATTTCTGATATTTATATGTTCCTAAGCATATCAACAAATACATAGACACAATTATATTGACACATGTGGATAGACATGTTTTGTTAATTTTGCTGAGCTCCCTGTGTTTCTTCTGATTCATGAAAATCAAGTATAGGTTGTTCAAGAAATAATTGACGGGTAACTATTTTCAAAACATTAAGCTCCGCCCATAATGTGTTGCAGAATTACCCACAGTTATTTTCCTTCTTTATCTATGGACAAGTAGCCGCGTGCCGTGGTAGAATCTGTTATTATTATGAGCAGAAGCAAATGTTTAGAAAATAGTTTTGGAGAATTCGCGGACATTTTACAGTAAAATACACGTGCTTAAATGTGCTTTAGCAAAATCGTAACAAACTTATCATTTCTGAAGAATGCATTGGAACAAAAGCCACATATTCAATGATTCATTTTATCCCTACATTAACTCAAAAACGTAACGTAATGAAATTGTACTTTAATTTTGTTTGTTAGCATGTTTCTTTCACTGTAGAATCAATAAAAAATAACGTCATGTTGGTTTAATTCCTACACATCAATTCTTCTGACCGTGGGTTATTAGACAACAGACTATGGTAGAAAAATGTTATTTCTTTAACAGAACACAATTTTACGAAATAAGACTAGGTATGCATCGGCAGTTTCGTTTGTACGCACACAACCAAGATTCAATATTGCTGTTGCACACAACTATTCTAATCGCCTTATTCATCTTTAACATAGTTTAACCAAATTAAAACAGTAAAATGTTTGTTTTATTTAACACATATAGTATTACGGCATGTAACGAGCACAAGTCGGAGCACATATAATGTAACATAATTTTGAACAAACATATAATGCATTTATATTTTGCACAAACAACCAATAACAGCATCATTATCAGCATCAAAAACAAACACAACACGCATTTAAACACAACTCTATTTGCAAGTATCTCAACACATAAATTTGTATGTTAAAATGAAAGTGCACGTAGATAGATTCAACATACTAGACTGAGTTAGACACGTGATCAACATAAACGCGCAAAATAAAGCTTTACAGACGCGATAAATTACCCGAATGTATTACACAAAGCTCAGGAGATGCATACATCATGTGTTTAATTCATTGATTTCATCAATGAATTGTCGAATTGTAAAATTGGTCTGTATACCGATGTGTATACTTTAGTAAATAGCATAGTGTATGTAGACATATTTATTGCACTACATATTATTTTACATTTTTTATAGGTTGAAGTAATACTAAAGCAAATAATGTTATTTTCCACATTAAAACCCACCAAAACGATATGACAATCTGCTAGAATATGACGGAAATTATAAATAATATAAATAGTTTGAATCATGTTTCTGTTTTAACAGTACACGTTTACAATATAAGTTAATTTATATTTTGAAGAATACAAACGGATTTCACATAATCATAGCGGTTTGGTAAAGATAATGCATGCTTAAGATTCAGTTTGGACGGCATTTTGTTAGGTCCGTAGACGTGCGACAGTGCGATTTGCATGTGTGGTGCAATTCAATATACCCGTTTATGCTATTTATGACGCAAAGCAAAGTCCAACTTACAACAGTTCACGCACAGACTCTTATACACGTCGATGCGTTTAGCCGTTTTTTGTACAAGTGTCCAAAATTTCAAAATCATAATCATTCTTAAGATTTTTTATTAAAAATATGTAGTTTGGAAATGTTGAGTACTATGACAAACCTGTATTTGAATGACCTTGGTACCGACATTTTAATTATCCCGTGAAGATTTTAACTTTCGAAAGAAACACATACATATTCCAATACAACAGCGATCTCAGTGCATATAATTACCATTAATTGCAAACTGATTACATTGATCAAGGTCTCGAAAATGTGCTTAATTGCATGCACTCTTTGACATATATGAAGATTTGATATATATGATTTGGAATTACCGATTGCAGGGTAAGATAAAGGGTACACAAAGGTACAGGGTGCTGCAGAAATGGAACAGGGTGGAAAACCGGAGCAATTTGTTGACATTATCTACTAATTTGCTTAATCCAGTTTTTTATGAGTTGTTATGAGTCGCATGTTTCTAACAAAGGTTCTTAAGCATAGTATATTCATTTGTCATTGAATATTTGCAAAAAATATATTGAATTTCAAAAGATATTCAACATCTCTGTGCTGACTTGCCCAGAAGGGCAGCAAGGTGGAACCAAACAGGAGCATTCTATTTCGCCCTAGATCTTGTCCTATGTGTGGGAACATATGACATTTTGGAAAATGATCAAAGTTCAAAAATGTGATAGTAAAATCCTAAAGAGTTCGTAGCTTTTCATTAATTATCACATCTAACACTATAAAAAGTAAACCACATTTACCATTGTTGTTTACTGGTCATATTATTCACGATTACTGTAACTGAAAAATAATACGAAGCCCACTCCGTTTTCTTTTTAATTGGAAATAATTATTTTACATTATTCAAAACAAACTTAAGTTTCGGGGATTCTCAACATTCATTATTTCTTTGCGACGTAGACAAATTACTGATAATCAATAATTGATAATCACCACGCTCTATCGATATATAAATACAGGTTTACGCTTGTGCAATTCAGACCTAATATATTTCGTTGTTACATTAAAGCTGTGTTTCAACTACCGTAATCAAATTACTATGGATATTTTTCAGCGTGTTAATATGGATGTACAATAATATCTGATAAAATTCCAGCTAGTCAACAAAAAAAACCTGCTTAAAAATTCGTGTTTCATGAAGCAATATTGTATCCGCTTTGTCGAAATTATGTAATTAATCTTTGAATATTATTCTTAATTTCGTTGCAATACACTAATTTCTCAACAGCTTAATTAAAGAAAAACACAATGTTGCATAAAGAATACTAAATTGTTTGCTTGACTATGGTATTTATTTTTTAAGTTTTAAACCTATTTTTAGCTCGATTGCATCAATAACATACGGTATAGAGACACTCTCGAGTAATTATGTAATTAGCGTCTATAAGTTGATGACAAAGATTGCATACTTAATGATCAGCCATCCAATTAAAAGCATAACAATCATTCAAAGTGGGAAATATTATTTATGTATAATACACAAGAAATAAATATAAATAACTACACGCTTTGACAAAAAAGTTAAGTAGGTTTCACAGTAACAAATCGCCACGTTTAAAAGCAAGATTGAATTATTTTCTAAATACAATGTAATGTGTCCGGTTTATCGAGTAAAATAAAATGCATGCCTTGCAAGTTACGTAACTCGACGTCGCTGTTCGTATATGTAATTATAATGAGTGTCTTCTTTTTAAACACTCCACTTCATAATCATTGTAAATCATAACAAGTACACAGTTGACCATTGTTGTGCCTGTACTATTTTGCTTTCGCCTAAAGCATTACACGAGTCAGTGGCAATCGAGGATGAAAATGCAACGTTAATATAGAAGTAACCGAATGTGTTTAAACGGACTGTAAATACGCACATAGTTTAAGTTTTTGACCACAACAATTG